>CM076598.1:23405000-24655000 GCA_038502835.1 Octonoba sinensis | reverse complement strand
TTAAAAATTAACTAAAACTTAATAAATAATATAATTTATTAAAATTATTCAAAGCACGGAGTGGAGACGAAGCAAGTATTTAGAATTCGGAGCGGAGCAACTCAAAAAATGGCCTAAAAAAATTGGCCGCTATGAAAAAGGGGTCCCCTATAAAAAGTTAACGATAGAAAAATTAATAAAAAAATATAATCTATTGAAATTATTCGGAGCACGAACTGGAGCCAGAGCAAGTATTTAGAAATCGGAGCGGAGCAACTCAAAAAAGTGGCCTAAAAAATAACTGGCTCTTAAAAGGAATGGCCCCTATAAAGAATTGACTGAAAAAATAATAAATAAAAGAATAATCTTTTAAAATTATCCGGAACACGGATTGGAACCGGAGCAAGTGTTTAGAATTCGGAGCAGAGCAACTAAAATAGTGTCCCGAATAAAAAAATAACTAACATAATATTAATAATAAATATATGCCATTAAAGTTATTCGGAGCACAGAGTGGAGCCGGAGCAAATATTTAGAATTGGAAGCGGAGCAACTCAAAAAGTGGCAGCTCCAGATCCTTGATTAAGGTAATTATTTGCTTAATTTCATTTCGAATTCTCATTTAAATTTTACACACGCTCTTACGAGATTCTACTAAACTTCTTTTACGGACAGTCTTGTAATTTATGTCCTTCTGATAAAATGAAACCTTTTTTGCAAGATTTAACGTCTTTGAAAGCAGGCAGCTTTCTTTTTAAATTTATATATATGTCTCAATAAAAGAGAATTCAGTTATTAGTTGGAGTCTTACCCAGAAATTGACACAAAATTTCGTAGAATAAATGGATTATATCTTTTGCTAAACATATCTCAACAATTTGACAGCAGAATTTTCTTTTAAGCTTTTATAAACTGACGAGATCTTTGAAAGTTTATTTGAAATGAAATTTTGAACTATCGGAAATGTTATTAGACAATATGTTACTATGGGGAAAAGACAGTATAAAAATAATGTATCAAAGTTGTTCAGATTAAGCTTTATCAATATTATTTAAACCAATATATTTAATTTTGGCTATGGAATTTAAGTGTTAAATATACTCACATTAGTTATTATTTCGTATTTAGTTTGGTTAGAAATTAGTGATTTAACATTAGATTTAAGAGGCGGTTTTCGACCATTTCTAAACTTTCATTTTACACCAAGTTGCAACTAATTGTTATAAGACTTCCTGTCATATTGACTTGACCTACTTGCCGTGTATCAGGAAAAGCCAATGCCATTGAAAGTTGCACTATAATTAGTATCAAATTATGCAAAATGGAAGCTTCGAAACAGTCAAAATGACTGGTCTCGTAAATCTAGTGTTAAGGGGAGTCGGCACCATGAGACCATTTTTTTTTCTCTATGGTGTTTTTATTTACAATTTGTGTCTCATGTCATGTTATATCACTTCGTAAGAAATTTAATATTGAAGGAAACTAGATTTTTTAAAATATAATTTGAAAATTTTTACCTGTAAAACGAAAGTTAGCAATTATTCTTCTTTGAATTAATCTTCTTTTACAAAAATTGGCGTAAACTCTCAACATTTTTTTTATTGTTTCACTACTCATAAAACAAAACTTTTTTGCTTTGAATTTTTCATAAGTCCAATACTTTTTGAGAAAAAATAAAAACTGAAGTAACGCAGAAAAAGCAACAAAAATTCCAAAAACGTGCAAAACGATTTTTTTTAAAAAGTACTTAAGTTATAAAAGTAAAGCATAAATTTGTTATGTATAGTTCCAGGAACATGTGGGGAAAAAAATCCACACTATAGATACAAGTTTAAAAATGCCTTTGCATTTTAATTGAGATGAAATGCACAAAAAACAAAGCGAGAGAAAACAGCATTTTTAGTTTTATGCTTGCAATATCTGTATCAAAATGTCAAGTAAGGAACTTTTTTTTTAGTTACAGTCAAGATGAAATTGCTTCTTCTCGCTTATTTTACTTTAAAAAAATTAAATATGTGGCTTATATTCAGCAGTTTCGGTTTCGGAATAAAAAGGTATTAAATCACACCGCTATAAAATGAATGATAAATCAATAAATATTGCTTCAATTTTTCTGAAACTTTCAGGGAACATTCTTAAAATTTTATTTTACTACTTAAGCCAATAAAAAATATTTCTGTTTATCAGCATTTTCCCCTTAATACTATAACAATATCAGAATAAAAATAGCTTTGATAAAATTATTTTTGGATGATACTTATTTGAACATTTTTCTAACGTATTTTGATCAGTTGAATAAATACGTTCAAATTATGCGACTATTTAAGATGTCGTTTATGGAGCAGTGAAGTCAAAATTTCTGAAATTCGTATTGGAGCCCAACACTGCTCTGTTTGTACTATATTTGACTAGAAAAAAATGTATTTATAATGAAGGCATGACAAATATAAATGGTTCTTTTCCGTTTCCTTCTTTGAACAGTTAGGGAATGACAAATATAAATGCTGCTTTTCCAATTCCTTCCTTGTACAGTGAGGGAATGACAAATATAAATGTGACTTTTCCATTTCCTTTCTTGCACTGTAGAAAGAGTCATAGAAACTCCTTAACAATTGCATGCAATTTTTATTCCAAATTCGTGCCTAATAAGTGGGATTTATTCAACTGCATAGTATTCTTTACAATTTAGAGATAAACCACTTTTAATGATTCCCCCACCTCGATATTTCTTTGTTAACTTTTAGCTCACAAGCCGAGTAAAACGTACATGCAAATAATTTTAAACTTTCGATTCGCTTCTGTAATTGCTTTATTTTAGTTTTGAGAATTGGAATTCACTATTCAGGATTAAAAAGTCTGCGCGTTCTCCCGATTTAAACTTTAAAATTAAACATAAATTTCTTCTTTCAATATTACTTTTGCTTTCGTGTTGTAGTTTTGATTAAATGTGTGAATGTTTTCCTCTATAAAAAATATACTATGAAATATTTTAATATTTAAATATATCTAAGACTTCATTTCGGTTTTCTGTTTTTGCGAAATACGCTAATTTATTTATTATCAACCATTTTAATGTAAGATTTTAACTTAAAATGTGTTTTCTTCTTTATTTTCCCCGGCATTACACATACTAATCAAAACGGTTTTCTTTAATTGCACTAGCATTTATGATAAGTGCTATTTGTTTTTCTTTAAATGCATTTTCTTACAGCTTTTTTACTCCAATGGTTAGAAATAAATAGATAATTTAAAAACGCAAAGGTTTTTCAATATTTTTCTACATTCGAGCCATCTAGATGAGCCAAACTACACTTATATTTGCCATTTTATATTTCATAACATGAGTCTTTTAAAAAATGTATTATACAACACTATTTTGATGAATTAGTGGCAATTTTATGACATATAATTTAGGAATTCTTGTTTTAATACCCAAACATTTATTCCTTAGAACTTAGACTTAAATAAACAGTTCTGAAAAAGTAGTGAATGTTTCACGTAGAATATCTTTAATGATTTATTTTCGTAAAAAGTTTTGTATTAATAAAATTATATACACTTATGGGAAAAAAAATCCCGACACCAAGAAGGAGTTGTGCTAGCGAAATGAAATTTGGCAGGCGTGTTTAAACATCTGAAAGATGACGTCGATTCAAATTTTGCGCTCGGTGCATCAGTGTGACGCTAGTAGCGACACGCGGAAGATGCAAATCAGGTTCGCTTTAAATACGCGCTGTAACGTTCCTGAGCGTTGTTTAGCGTCGAGATTTGATGTGGTGAGTTGATGTTAGTCCACAATGCCTTTAACCGCCGTATTCACCGTCAACTCTAACCTCATGGTTTGACGCGAAACCGGTCTCCAACCTGAAGTTACCGCGGATTTCCTATTCACCATCAACTTTGACTAAGCGCAAACAGGTTCCCGAAACTATGCCAGGTCGAGTAACTCAACCAAGCTCCAGAGCAAAGTTAAGGTTTGAGCGCATGCTCAGTACATGTAAACATTAGCAATGGCGGACTGGATGTTGCGATAATTGGAATATGTTAAGATTTTAGAGCTTTCTTCGCTTTACACAAATCTTGAATTTCTGAAGAAGCCTTACAAAAAATACAACTTTAGAGTTGTTTTAATTTTATTAACTAGTATTGTTCAATGATTTCTTTGTCACTTTTGTGTGTTTCCGATAATGTTTTTCTCTCGGGAGCTATTACTTCATTAAAGATTTTGAAACTTTATCATGATTCCTAATTGAACAGAAATACCAAACAATGGGGGGTAATATATCTTTAGTATTTTTATTTAATTATTAATTTTTCTCTCTCCTTGTTGCTTTTTGATATAATTTTATTCTACTTTAAAGTGTACATGTATATACTGAACTTTTAACATGCGTCCTGATTTTTTTTGCCAAGGTTACTTCTGGGCCTGCGAAGTTCATGTGGAATATTTTGATTTATGTATGTCGAATAAAATAAACTTGCTGACCTTTACCATGTGTTTTATGTCATTGGCCAATTTACATTTGCTTGTACATTCTTTTCTTTTTTTTTTAATTTAACAAAGGTTTTGAATATGTGAAAAGCTTCTTTAAAAAAAAAAAAAAGACATATGAAATGAATCCATAATGCTAATGGTAGTTTTGTGTTTAAAGGTAAACTGCAAGGTTTTTGAAAAAGTCAAAATATTCGCCATATGTATTTGTATTAATGAATTCATATTTGCATTAGAAAAAGGGTTCTTGTTAACCCCAAATCACATAATTTTGAATTGCCGTTTCATGCAGTTGTAAGACTTAAACCAAATTTTTACTGTACTTTGCCAATACGAAGTGATTGTAAGAATAAAGTATTTACAATAGTTATAATTGAAATCAAATGCATTTTTTAAATACTCTCATGAATTTAATGCAAGGCCATAAGCAGATTTTTTTTTTGGGGGGGAGGGGGGAGGCTTTGAAACAGTTATGTTGAGGAAAGTTTCAGTTAGGAATATATACTACATTGCGAAAATTTTCGGGGGGGGGGGGGGTTCGTGGGCATCCCTAGTTACAGCCTTGATTTAATGAAAGAATATTCAAATAAAAATTTAAAAGATACAATAATACGCTACTGCTTGGTTCATAATGGTACATTTCTATATTATATATATATATCGTTTGTGAATGGCACATTTCTAATGTCAGAAAGAGATATATTACAATGATAAAATTGGTTATAATTTCCTATTCGTTATATATATATATATTTTCATTTTCCGAGAAAAATTTTATTGGATTCTTTACTTTTCAATATTTTTAAATTTTTTACACGAGTGCTAGAAGTAATACCTTCTCAAACGGGCTAAAAACCACTCGTGTTTTATTCATCGCTATATCGCAGAGAACGGGAATTTTAAAAAACGGGAAACGAAATGTACACTGCGCGGCGAAAAAGCATGAAGAAAATCATGTGATAGTTTTGACCAATAACGGGCCTGCGTACGTTCCCACATGGCGTCGAGTTGACTAACTTCGGGGTTGGAAAACCCCAGGTTGATTTTCCTCCGTGAATACCGATTTTTAACTTCGCAGCGCTGAGCCCCAACTCCGAGTTAACGGATCTCGTGGTTTCACGCGTGGAGTTAGGTTGACGGTGAATATGGCGGTAAGAAGACGACGAAGCCATTGTCAACAGCTCACTGAGTTTGAACGAGGTCGTGTAATAGGCCTACGAGAAGGTGGGTTTTCTTTCCGCGAGATTGCAGAAAGGCTTGGAAGGAATACATCCACTGTGTATGAATGTTGGCAGCAGTGGTCAAGGGAAGGCACTGCCTCAAGAATACCGGGTTCCGGACTGCCACGTGGCACTACTGAGAGGGAAAATCGCCGTGTTCGGCGTATGGCCGCAGCGAGTGGTAGTGCGTCTGCAGCAGAAATTCCAGCAGCAGTTGGCACCACAGTGACACAACGAACTGTTACCAATCGGTTACTTCAAGGACAGCTCCGAGCCAGACGTCCTGTAGCGTGCATTCCACTAACGCCAAACCACTGCCGTTTGCGACGTCAGTGGTGTCAGGCTAGAGCTCATTGGAGGACGGAGTAGAGATCTGTTGTGTTTTCTGATGAAAGCCGGTTCTGCCTTGGAGCCAGTGATGGCCGTGTGTTGGTTAGGAATAGGCCAGGTGAGCGGCTGCAGCCATCCTGTCTGCGGCCGAGACACGCTGGACCTACACCTGGAGTTATGGTCTGGGGAGCAATTTCTTATGGCAGTAGAAAAGCACTCTCGTGGTTATCCCACGCACCCTGACAGCAAATGTGTACGTCAGTCTGGTGAATTAACCTGTTGTTCTGCCTTTCATGAGTAGCATTCCAGGAGGTGTTTTCCAACAGGATAACGCTCGACCTCATTCTGCTCTTGGAACCCAACGTGCTCTACAGGGTGTCGACATGTTGCCTTGGCCTGCCAGATCACCAGATCTGTCTCCAATTGAGCACGTATGGGACATCATTGGACGACAACTCCAGCGTCATCCACAACCAGCATTAACGGTCCCTGTATTGATCGACCAAGTGCAACAGGCATGGAACTCCATCTCACAAACGGACATCCAGCACCTGTATGATTCAATGCATGCACGTTTGTATGCTTGCATTCAAAATTCTGGCGGTTACACCGGTTATTAATGTAATTTCACTTCTGCAATGGCTCTTCTCGGGCTTAAATTAACCTGTGATCTTGAAATTGTAATCAATTACGTACGTTACCTATATAAATGTATTGCTGAAATTTCATTACTCTACAATAATTATTTCTTGGTGTTGGGATTTTTCTTTTCCATCAGTGTATATAGGGAAAGGTCGGGTATATAAAAGTCGGCGGCGATTGGAATGGAACGTTCACTATTTCTCCCATTTTTTCAGGTTGCAGGAACTTTTAAGATGCCATAATGTTAGTTGAAGGAGGAAAGTTCAAGTAAAAAACTGATATATTTAGTACCATTTTATTTGCATTGCATTGTAATCAAATTATCAGCATTTACCTTTTAAAAAAAGTTGTTGTTAAAGTGAAATTTTCTTAGTTTTATGAACGGGTTTTATTTTATCTACGTCAAAATTAAAATGAATTAAAAGAAAGTTGTTGGGAGAGGGGGCAATTGCAGCTTTGTTTATATATCAAATATAATCTATAAATCGGAAAAAAAATACATTTTGAAGTGCCAGAAGCATGATGTAACGAAACCTTGGGCAAAGAATAATAATACAATGGAGTTTTTTACTGCAGTATTTAAAAAAATATATGAGGCCTTGAAGATTTTTAGCTTTTCAAAGACTTTAGCAGTTAGATGTATAATTTCTTCAAAGCTTTCATATATATCCGGCAAAGGAAGCACACAGTGAATTATTTTAAATCCCTCTTTATTTAGTGATAAAATAAATCCCCCTATTTTATCACTAATTTTTAAAACAAAAATTCGGCTATTAGGGTTATTTTAAAAATTGTTCATTCGTGATTCCCCTAATACAGTAGGCAAGCTATATAAACTATGTAAGTCATATAAAATAATCAAACGAGACATTTTGATTTTTTTACTCAATAAAATTTTTTAAAAAGATTTTCTAGTTTTTCTATAACTTAACGACTTCTATAAAATTATATAGCTAAACAATTTTTAATCCATTTGCTTCCAAGACGTCGATTTGACGTCCAGTTCTATGCTTACAAAGATGGTAATTCAACGAAGACTTTCCGGGAGACTTACGGGACGTAAGTCTCCCGGAAAAAAACAACGGTAAGCCCCAATAGCCAATTAAAACATTTACTTAATAAGCAGACAACAGCATGACAGATAAAAGCATGACAACAACTTTGGGGGAAAACTTCCAGCAAAAAGTGAGTTATGTTACATTTTTAATGCGCAATATTCTTTTCTATATCTTTCTCTTTCTTTTCATGGTTTAAAATGACTTTGATGGATATTTTAAGAGCATTGACAATGTGATAATGCTAACCAAAACCAGATACGAGGTAAGAAAAACTAGATGACAGTGGGCAAAAACGTTTTAAAATACAAGAACTTCGCTCGCATTTCTTTAACAACGAACTATGCTAGTATAAATTTTAGTTTTAATTGCAAATTTATATTATTGTTATGATTTTCTGATCAGGATCACTTGGAATCACGCACACACTGTTAAAAATTTCCGTAGGAAAATAGTAAAATAACCATTTATTTGATTGTTATTTTACCATATTTAATTACAACAGTTGAATAACCATTAAAAAGATGGTACTCAAACCGCTTATTGCGAAAAAAATCGTTTATTCTCTGTTTATCCTAAAGAACGTTTAACCGTAATTTTCAAGCGGTCAATAAGAATCGGGCGTCCATCTTGGTTGCGAAACCTTACCGGTCGTACGTTGTTTTAAAATAGGAATACGGATTTATCAGTTAAAATCTGCATGTGTATATAAAAAAAAAAAGAAAAAAAAGTGGCTTAAGCAGTGGTTACTAAATAGAAACACATACACGCGTAAATCAAAAATTGGAGACATCGGATTTCCAAACTGTTTGCGAATGAGCGAACCCATAGTTTGAGCTGCTGAAGCTTGTTTTTATTTTACTTTTTGCTGCAAATAAAATGATTTTTGTCAATATACAGTAAATTTAGACTAAAAATGACTTTGGATCATATCAAAAACTGAAATCTCAATTTTATGGCCGTTTGCCTGTTGGAAAAGAAGCTTTAATGATAAATAAACTGCCGCTTCCCCTGATTACGGTGGCCGAGTGGATAGAGAGCAAGACCAGTACACCACGCATTGGGGGTTCGAGTCTTGCAAGCTTCGTTAATGGTCACTACGCCTCAAAGATTCTACGTCTCGAAATGGTTGAAAAACGGTGAAAGTTTTGTTTTGAAACCATTTTTAAATGGTTATAAAACCGTAAACTTTTGTATTTACGGCTTTTTAACCAAGTTAATTGGAAATGGTTAGGTCCCATAAAGATAGAAAAATGGTGCAAACCGTAAATTTAACGGTGAATTCGATGGACAGACTGCTGCTGGTCATTTAACCGTAATTTCATGATGAAATTTCTAACAGTGCAATCAAATTTTGGTAGTCCGATTTGTTTGTCAACTCCACTTTTTCGAATTTTCTTATCATGCTACGGAATATTGTATTCATTTTCAAGGTGTCTCAAATTTTGTAGGAGTTATCCTTCTTTCCTATATATATATACAGAGAAAGAGATTTTTCTTTAAAAAAGAAGAATTTCATTTATCATAAGGGTAATCATGGACACAATTGACAAATCAATTTCTTTCATTTACATTTTGCAATTTGTCTTAACAGCAATAAGTTTCGGCAACATCGAGGAAATAAAATGTTAATCTTTATGAAAAAGTGATGTGAGCATGTTTGCAGTTTATTAATACAAATAATATAACAGTTGCAAAATGTAATGATCTGAATATTACATTTGCAAAATGTAATGATATGAATGTCACATTTTTGTGTCTAGCTTTGTATACTTAGCTTGGAAAGTACAAAACGCACTCATGGATGTGCAGTGAACATTTTTAAATTGGATTTCGATGAATTTATTATTTCGTATCCGTTTAAGTAAATTATTCAAATATGTTAGTACTGCCCACCATCCCCTAAACAATACTAACTTCTATCTAGATGAAGCGGTGGAGAGTTTGCGGGACCGGGTTCGATTCCCTCGAACGAAGCGGCGTCTTCCTCAGTGCATCATAATTGGCGTGCGAAAGTGTGGAACCCGAGCTCTCTTGGAATTCCTCAATTTGCATCCATCCATTCAAAAAGCATCAGACGAGGTAAGACTTTGTTATTTAATGGTTTTCAGTATGACTGACTGAAAGAGTGGCCCACAGGTATGTTGGAAACGAATGATTAAACTATATTGCCAGGAATTCAGTCACATGTGTCAAGAATTCACTCACGTATAAAATATTTAATACGTATGTGCTGCATGTTGTGTGCGGCTCAAAACCACATATGTAAACAGTAAATAAGATACACCAAAGGAAGATGATTTCAAAAATAGCAGATTTGACTAATAATAAAGGTATTAAGGCATAACTAATCTTGCCTCGATGCTTTAAATGATTAAAAAGGAATATAATGGCGGATTAAATATGAATGCAAAAGAATACACGATGCAAAGGGATTTAAGTGTTAAGGCTTAACATCTCTTACTTCAATACAGAATAGTGCGTTCCCTATTATCTCAACTAAACTCATGTTTGTAAAAATTGCAACACCATGAAGGAATCGTCATAATTGAATGAAATTTAATACACAGTTGAGTGGCAGTGGTAGAAATAAATGATTAAATTTTAAAGCAAACAAACAATAACAAGAGATCGGAATCAGTATTTTGTGTAGCCACCACGCGCCGCAATAAGTGCTGCTACACGACGTGGCATGGAGTCAAACAAATTTTGAATGTCTGCCTGAGGAAGAGCATTCCATATTGTTTGTATGCGTACCCAAAGTTCGTCTACAGAAGCAACAGGACGAGGATCACGAGCGAGACGCCGACCAACGAAATCCTACACATGTTCAACTGGCGACATATCCGGGAAATACGCAAGCCAAGGAAGAAGCTGTACCTGCTGCGTTGCAAAGAAGGATTGAACAGTCCTAGCAATATGAGGGCAGCCATTGTCCTGTTGAAATACAGCGCCTGGCAAGCTTTGAAGGAAGGGAATAGCTTGGGCTGTAGAACTTCACTGATGTACCGGTTGCTGTTCAGATTGCCCACAATTCGTACCAATTGAGATCGTCCATGATAGACTATGGCGCCCCAGACCATAACTCCGGGTGTTCGTCCACTGTGGCGTTCGATAATGCACTCCGGAAGGTGGCGTTCGCCGGCATAGCGTCTGACACGAATGCGGCCATCATGGTACCACAAATTAAAGCGGAATTCGTCAGAAAACACGACATGCTGCCAATCAGCACACCAGTCTCTATGCTGATTGGTCCATTGTAGCCGCAGGCGGCGATGGTTTAGCGTGAGGGGGATCCTGTATAAAGGAGTCCTTGCGCGCAGTCCAAGCTGCAGCAGACGTCTACGAATTGATGAAGCACACAATGAAACACCTGTTGCTATTGACCACTGTGCTGCCAATTGTCTAGAGGAAGCTGTACGGTCCGTCCGCGCCATACGGACCAGGTGTCTATCATCGCGAGTTGACGTCACATTTCGGGATCCACTCCCGGATTTCCGAGTTGTCTGACCCTCGTCCGTCCAACTGCTTCCAAACACGCATCACTGTGCTGCTGTTACGTTGCACACGAGCGGCTACTGCACGATACGACAATCCAGCTTCACGAAGGCCGATGATTCTCCCCCGTTCAAATTCTGTAAGTTGTTCAAATCTCGCTCTCTTTCGTCGAAGAGGCATAAGTAAAGATTGAGCTAACGTTTACCACTAGCAGATAACCACCGATAACCATACACGCCTCTCTACAGCCGTCTATTTATTCGGATCCATCCGCCGTTCAGAGGGCGCTGCTCAGCATACGCATGCGCTACGGATTTGAAATTCTAATCATTTGCATATCATGCGCTACTTTGCATTTCCTGAAAATTTCCGCTCACTCGCGTAAGTCCTTCATGGTGTTGCAATTTTCACAAACATGAGTTTAGTTAGCCATTAGTACAATTATACCTTATCTAATACTATCATACAATATCAGGATAAAAATAGCTTTAAAAAATATTTTTGGAAGGTTCCTTTTTTTGAATATTTTTCTGACTTTTATTTTGATCAGTTGAATAAACACGTTCAAATTAAGTTAAATCTCCAAGTGCTCAAATTTTCAATTTTGTCTCTTAACCCTTCAGCTGTTACGTCGGGTCATATTGACCCAGGTACAATTTTAATTTCTTTTCTATGCTTTTTATATCTTACATATTCTTACATTTTATTGAAATTAAAACACAATGGTTTACATTTTTTTTACCCAACTTACTAAACTTTTAATTCGGGTCTATATGACCCGACGTGACGACTTGTGTGATGTCTTGATAGGTGACAGCTCAAGGGTTAAAGTACTTTCACACCAAAGGCGACTAAGACAATATTTCTGTCTTTTCTCATCCACACAAGCGTAGAGCATATTTTTGCCTTCAAAAATAGGCTCTGCGCTTGCGCAGATGATAAAAGACATAAATATTGTCTTTGTCACCTTAGATGGGAAAACACCGTTATTACACTCCTTTGCCTATAGGTGCCTCATATGTTAAAATGTAAATTCAGCTTGTTTCTTTGGAAGACCCTTATTGGTTATTGACTCAGGTGTGAAGATGTGATTACTTCAGTGATGTAGATCAGAGGTTCTCAAAAGTCCAGGCCGCTACGGACCTTCACCCGAAAACGTACCGACTTTCCGGACTCCTCCCCCTCAAAAAATAAAAAAATAAATGAATAAACTTTTTATAATACATTTAAATATTATCTTTTAATACATATTTACGCATTGTTCTATATATTTATTTATTTTTCCATGTATTTTTCAGTACTGCCTAATTTTCATCACTTAACATTATTATTTTGGGCTGTTGTAGTAAAAATTAATTCAAAAATCAATATCTAGGAATAAATGTTATCAAGTTACTTTTATTTAAAGTTTATTAGTTATAACAAACTTATTGGAGTTTATGTTCAAAACAATGTTAACTTTGTTTAAGTGAGATCATTCTTCATATGAGTTGTATAGGGTAGACCGGGGGAATGCCGCCACCTTAAGGAACTTTATTTTTTATCACCATCAAAAATCGTATTTATGAGCTAGATCAATTACACTGTGCAACAAATTTAAACTTTTTTTTTGTCCTTTAGATGAAACTATGTGATTCTATATAAACAAAAGGTGCTTGATTCAAATATCCAAACCAAAATGGTCCATCACGTAGCGTTTTTTCTGGAGACCGACTTCTCATATTTATACAATTTGGTTATAAAAGCATGTAACTCGGGCTTACTTATTGAAAACACAAATGCTAAAATGATTTTTTGGTCAATTCTTCTTGTGGGCATCTACTGGTCTGCCCTGATAA
Source organism: Octonoba sinensis (assembly GCA_038502835.1). Lineage (NCBI taxonomy): Eukaryota > Metazoa > Arthropoda > Arachnida > Araneae > Uloboridae > Octonoba > Octonoba sinensis. The sequence goes on along the minus strand of CM076598.1, from coordinate 24,641,946 downwards.
CAGTTTAGCAATATTCAATTCATATACTTCCATTCTATCAAGCGTGAAATGCTTTTCAAACACAGATGTCCTGATGAAACCTTTCCCCATGCTCATCATTAATTGCACCAAGGTTTTGAGAAATAAAATCCATATGGGAGCCCAAAAAAGTGTAGTTTTAATGAAATATAGCAACCTAATAATACAAAAGCATTTTATCATGTCACCAGCAAGATTTTTGTAGTTTTCAGCTTTCTCCATTTCCAAGGAAACGTGAGCGCACTGGTTTAAAGGCCAGCCAGGGTAATTTTTTGGCTTCTGACTGTTTTTTTTCATTCTCTTCATTATGAAAGGACTTCCTTAAGTTGTGGGCCAGTAAAAATCCTTTCTTTTACTTTTGCCTCACTTAAATTTTTGAATTTGTTCCTGAAATGCAAGAACGCCGCACCTTCTCTGTCCGGAGCTTTTACAAATATTTCGATAAACCAAGTTTTATGTGCAATTGTGGAAAAAAAGGCACATTGTAGATCATCATAGGCTCATTTGATATGCTTTTGTCACTTGTAATTTTATAATTTTGAAATTTCCTTTGTGTTTGCAGAATATGCTACAGGAATGAATAGGGGAAAAAAATTACTTAGATGGAGCAGCACTGATAAACAAGCGCCACTCTGCTGAATTGTGCTCATGTCCTAATGCTTGAAATAGTACATTCACATCACAGCAGCATACCATTTTTTCTTGCTCCGTAAAATAGTCTAGAAAATGCCTTTGTCGTCTTGTAAAAGGCTCAAAACTTCGAGAAGTAGATAAAGCTTTTGTTGCCAAAAATGTTGCTAAAGAAACCCAACTTCAAGAAAAAGGTCTCTAGAATGGCAACGATCTTGCTAACAAAGAGAAAGATGTAATTTATAGTAAATTAAGTCGATAAACTACAAACATAGGCACATTTATCCAGAAAATACGTAAAAAGCTAAAATGTGGAATTTTGGGAAAATGGTACGTGATAGGCAAAATATAATTGCAGATTCGTGATTTTCAGCCAAAAATACATAAGAAACAGACATTTTCATCCAAAGGACATTTTTCGTGTTGCACAGTGAATTGGAACATAGTACGCAGTGTTAAGAATGTATACAAAATTTGTCATCAATAAATCTTTAAAGGAAATAGTCACAAAAAATTAACTTATTAACATCTGCACTGTGGCGGTATTACCCAGGGAACTGAGGTAATCCCGCCACGAACCTGGGGTAATGACACCACTAGCCAATATGACTAAAATACTAAGAAAGAAAATTTATTGAAAATCTTATATGCAATTAGCGTTACAATATAGGAATTGAAAAGCAAAAGAAAGGACTTTTTAGTTTATACGAGTGAAAAAAGGTATTTTAAATTTATCTGATTTCTTAAAATTTACAAAAATCACAAATGTAGTTTTCAGCTGTTTCAGCATCGTTACACTCTGAATGCAACCACTTGCCGCAACACGTGTATCTGTACCACAGTTTCGTTGGTTCCATATTCATTGCGTATGGCACAAAGTTGAACGTTTGGATCGCTTGGATCAAAAAGGTCATCATTATCGTTGTCGTCACACAACTTTTTGACGTCGATGGTCCTCCTCAACTGAAGAGTTTTCAAAACTAAAAAGTCGCTTGCCCCTTTTCTTAACAGATTTATTCATTTTCTTTTGCCGTGTTGTCACTGCTTTTTGTTTCCTTGACTCGGATTCAGTTTTGATGAACATTCCCAAAACCTTAGCTGCAGATTTTCTTTCGGCTTGTTCCTTTTCAATGTCCTTTAATTTCTTTTAGCTACTGTTTCTTCCAAAACTGCCTTCATTGGGGTTCCCGTTAGAATTGACGAGTGACCTTTTCTTTTAGAACTTTCCGCTACCCTTTCTGCTGCCAATTTTGGAATTGATGAAAACTTTTCTAGCGATTGAAGACACGTTTTTTGAGGCATTTCCTGAACGATCTTTGATAAGCAAGGTTCTACATCCAGTAACCCAACTTCAGAGGTGTTGCTCGCATTTACAAGATTATTTTCTTCAATAGTTTCTGCCTGTTTTTGATTTTCAGATTCTGTGTCATCTGGATCATCGATGCATATTGGCTCCAGGTTTTGAACAGGGAAGAAATCTTCTTCCTTGAAGGTGTTTGAGCTTACTGGAAAGATCCCAGTGCTGCGAAATCCTGATACTCCCTTCTCTATTGTTGCAACTGACATATAAGCGCCATAAAAGATTGATGCTACGTCATAAGGAGTGATTTTCTTGTAGGTGCTTGCTCTCATAAACTTGTCACACTCCTTATTTAATGCTCTTAAATCCCTCGAAGATTTCCAAAAAAGTTTTTATTAAGCATAGTTTACTTCTGTGCATTTTCGCTCCTTTAAAAAATTGCTTTTGACCTATACATTGGAAAGACGCGTCCGGGGGTAATGCCGCCACCATGGCGGCATCACCCCTGGAGAGGTGGTGTCCTAACCCCTTTCCGACAAGATGAAAGAAACGTAGATTTAAAGACATCAAAACAAACGGAAGTTATCAATATTGTTGATTAAAAGGTAGGCTAAAATATCTAGTTAAAGGTTATTCATAGCAAATGCAGGCATTGTAACATCTAAAGGTACATACCTCAGCTTATTCAAAGTGGAAAAATAATATCAAACTTCTTCAAAACAACGTTCGTCACTGTAAAAGCAAAACAACGCGCGCAATGGCTGCCATGCACTAGGGGCATTAGTTGTAGCATCGTTCGTTAAAGGTCAGGAGCTGTCAGGCCGGCTAACCAGTGTCCTTGACTAAATACCGGGAGTGACGGCAATCCCCCGGTCTACCCTAACCATGACGGTATTATGATTTTAAATAAGAATACGGAAATGTACAAATAAATGTATTACAAAAGGTACTAAGAAACGGTGTTAAATTACAAAAAGTAAAACACTTTGGATCATATTTATAATATTTTCGAATAATATTCAGCAGGCCTCCTTTCACAAATTGTTTTGTCAGTGATGTACTCGTAGCGTCTTCACAGCTGAATCAAGATCTAAAACCGTAATAGATAATTTCCTGAATCAGGGCAATGCATACAAGTATAAAAAAAGGAAATGTGCATGTAGAAAAAAGACTTCTAGACAAGAAAGATATGTTGTGCAGCGTCTCTCACAAGGTGGTACTTCTCTCAGACAGCTGGCCAAATAGAATAATGTCCCTGTGGCGAAATCAACCTCTTGTAAAATATACAAGCAACTTGCGATATGAAAAGGAAAAAGCTATCCTCAAGCAAATAGAGTAGATAGGGCTAAATATGTAAATATCATTAAATCTGGAAGGACCAATGGCATCGCGTTATATTCTCAGATGAGAAAAAAATAATTTGGACGGGCCAGCTTTCTATTGGCATGCCGTGAGGAAAGAAGAGAATCTTCTCCAAAAGACAGCAAGGTTGAGGCTCATTAATGGCCTGGGGTGGTTTCGGATATGGTGGTAAAATTATTCTGGCATTTCCTCAGGCCGCATGAAGGCTACTGATTACCAAGAAATGCTAGAAACCAGTTTATTACCATTTCCAGAGAGAATTTGTGGCTCAAGGTGGATTTTCCAGTAGGACGGTGCACCGAATCACGTTGCAAACTCTTCCTGGAAATGATTTTTAGATAATGGGGTCATGTGCATGTCATGAAATGGCTCGCCCTTTCCTCTGATCTCAATCCCCAAGAAAATGTTTTAGGGTATGCTAAGTAGGGCTGTATATGCCAATGGCAGATAGTTTCGGTCTATAGCAGAATTGAAGACGGCCATCATTGAAGCCTGGGATAATACTTATGTTAGTGTCCTCCAATGATCGGTAAAAGGTAGGCCACATCGTGTATTCCGAGTCATATTTATGCATGGCGGATATATTGCCTATCAAGAGAAGCCGCTTTATTTTGGCGATAAAGATTACCACCCCCCACCCTTTTTTTATTATGTTTTCCTGTCCTAGTAAGGCAAGGGGTTAGTTACTCCTCGTAAATATGTATCTGTATGTAAACCTTAATAAATTTGTTTTGTTCTTATTGGCTTGTTTCATGTCCAGTTACGACACATAATCACGGTGGCTGTATTTCGGTGGAACACTGTATTTTGCACTTATTAGCAGGCTAGCACAGCGGAACTCCTAGTATGAGCTCGTATACAACCTGGAGTCCGTGGAAGATACGTTGAGAAACTCTGATGTAGATTATTACTTCCAATGCGACCCACTTTGGGTGTAATAAATTGGGTCTCATTTTTATGTGTCTTTTAATAATTGATGGTCATAGTATCTTCTAGTTTCATTTAATACATTGAACTTCATATTAAAATCTTTAAAAAAACAGTGATAAACAGTTTAACATAATATTCTTACTCATAAATAATAAGACAATATCGCAGGCACTGTACAATCATTCTTCAAATTGTACTTCTGTGCAGAATTTTTTTATTGAAATAAGTATATCAAACTTCAATTATTTACTTACTTACTTATTTATTTATTTGCTTTAAATTCAGTTTAAACAAGTTTCATTAAAAAAAGTTTCTCATTCAACTACTTTAAGTAACTGATATTAAAATTAAGAGAAAAAGTACAGATTAGAGCAGACGAAAAAATTCGGCTATTAGGGTTATTTTAAAAATTGTTCATTCGAGCTTCCCCTAATACAGTACGCAAGCTATATAAACTATGTAAGTCATATAAAATAATCAAAAGAGACATTTTGATTTTTTTACTCAATAAAATTTTTTAAAAAGATTTTCTGTTTTTCTATTTTACAATTTGAAATATCTGAATAATGTTGTGTAGTTTAAAGTAAGCACTCGGAAATAAAGCATGCGATTATGCTTTCAGAATGAATTTCCTTCTTCTCGTGGTTAAATTATTCATAGGTATATCCACCAAAGTAAAACCCTCTTCATTACGTCGGCATTGTTTCAAGTTCAGCTTCAATAAAACGTCTTCAGTCTAGACAATTGCTCAGGGAGACTTGCGCAATAAAATGCTATAGCACCTTTTGTCTAGACCAGGGGTCGGCGACCTGCGGCTTGCGAGCCACATGCGGCTCTTTGGATGTGAAGCTCCGGCTCTTTAGTTCCATACGCAAGTATTATTCATTTTATCAAAAAAAGACATTTAAAAATCGTTCTGAATTCGTTTCTACTTGAATAACCATGCAAAGCCATCGCTCCCATTGAATTTGTTTGCTCAATTGTTTGTTATTGAAGTACAATTTAGTGTTGTAAGTAAATGTTTAATTGTTTTAATTTTTTACTTAAATAATAAGTAATTATTTAATAATGCTGTTGGCAGAGTAAAAGATAGTCCTTTATACAAACACGTTTTAAGAAGGTAAAGTACAATTTATCTGTAGTAATTGTGTAACATACATAATTTTAATAAATATTGATTAAATATTAGATTAAAGAGATTAAATTAGAATGAGTTTGAATTTCTGGCTTTTTTGAGAAACGCACAAAAGGCCATTTTTGAAAAATCATATAAAATATATGGGGCAAAAATACACAATATAATTGATAGCAGCTCATTAAGCACTTTAAGGGCAACAAATGAGCAGATTTTCAGATTTTTAAAAAATGGCTTTTTTGAGTAATCACACTTCAAAAATCGTAATTTTTGAACATTTTCAAAATTTAAATTCTGAGAGGATATGCATCTCAGGCTTACAATAAAATTTGATACAAAACTTCCATAACAGCAATTTAGATTGCCACCTCTGTTTTGTCAAAAATAAATTTCTTCCATAAGAAAAAAAAATCATGAAGTCGGAACAAACACTATTTTTTCACTTCAGAAACACATTTTTTTCTTTATCAATGAAGCCAACTAAATTTTTAAAATTAGTGCCTAAATAAAATACCATCCCTTCATTATTTATAGAAAAAAAATCATTCGAATCGGTTAAAAACTTTTGAAACAGTGGCCATTTTAAAAGTGAGTGTGTTGCTGATTTTCCAAAAACGGCCAACTTTGTCCCAAATTTTAAACGTCTGTAACTAGAGAAATAAAATTTTTTTTGCAAAATCCTTTTGGGTTATTTTTAATGTCCCTTAGTTGTAACTACTGTAATTTTTACAAAAAAAATCTGTGAGGGTCATGTGACAAGTTTCAGACCTGCCTGCCTGATTTGAAATGGAATGACCCCATATGAAGCTTCATCGGTTTTTTAAATGCTCATTTTATATTCTTTTCTTGGTCTACCACGGCTGCCCGTTTTTATTTTTCTTGGCCTGCCGGGCGCCTTTACTAACGTCGGGAGGGTATCCACTTCAGAATCTGAGCAATCGCTTCCCCCCTCATCGCATGAGACATCATCTGCTTGAGTATTTTGATTTTGATCACGTGGACAAGATACATCTGTTTCTTCTGAATTTGTTGTTTCTAACTCTGTATGATCGGCGCTGGGATTTTCCAAAGTAATAAAGAACTCAGTTTTGTTGTCGGACGAAGCATCATTTTGAAATTCGTCAACAAATCGCACATCTCGGCTTATAATTATTTTCCTGGAAGTTTTATTCCACAGCCTATATGCTTTAGATTCAGTAGAGTAGCCTACAAAGATATGTTCTTGTGACCTTGAATCAAATTTTCCTTTTAATCGTTTATCGAGAACGAATGCTTTTTGGCCAAAAACTTTGAAGTATGACACACTCGGCTTCAGAGGTCGCGCTAGGAATTTTTGTCAAAGAGTGAAAATACTCCTTGGAGGTTTTTGGAGGAGTATTTTATTTTCTGGAGGAGTGAAAATAAAAAAAGAATAATATTATATACCTATAAGTTATATGAATTTAACAGCATAAGCATGCTTTTAAATAATACAGGAGTGGATTCATTAGCGTGGAAAATAGGAGGCAGAAAAAAATGAACGCAATTTCATCAATTGCTTGTCGATGCCTAAATTCCTACTAAAAGTTGATTGAACATTTCTTTACTTTATTAAAATTACTCTGGCTTTTTTTCTGTTTATACAGACACATTATTATTATTATTTTGTAAAATGTTTAAACTAAAAAAAATTCCTTATTTATTCTAAGATTTGTGATAATACTTGTTTTCAATAATTGTTTATTGTTTTTTTAAGAAGTTGGATCCAGGTAAATTAACAATTTTCTAAAAATTTCTTATTTATCCAAAATTTAGTATTTTCTAAAAAGTAAACAGCTGTCAATACTAAAATCAAATTAGAAATAAATAAATAAATGAAACAATAATAGTGATTTAATAATAGTGAAGAATAGTGATAAACGCAATTTTCGACAAACACGTGTTCATTATCGGCATAGTTCAAAAAAAAAAAAAAAAAGCCAGAAGCTGTTAAAATAAAATGGAAAATAAGCAGATTTAGAGTTGCATGTGTGAAAAATATCTTCTTATTTAGAAAATAATTGAAATCTGTACTCGATGCAAAAGGATTAAAATCTCTAACGTTGAATCCAATTTTCGGCGAAGCACGTGTACGATTTTGGCTGTTTCTATCTTTTTACTTTTTTCTTTTTTAATTGTTAAAATGAAACATATGTTTTTAATTGTTGAAATGAAAATAAGCAGATTTAAGTTTGTGCATGCAAAAAATATCTTAGAACTTTCAAGATAATTGAAATAATTCCAGGATGGAAAAGGCTTGAAATTTCAAACACAGTAAAAATCGGAGGTAAAAATAGTTTCCGTGTGGCACAAAAATTAACTCCTATTTCTTTCGTCTTTATTGGGAAAGGGTTTTAGCATTAGCAAATGGTAGACACATTGGCGACTTCAATGAACACAATGGTCGCCAAAACGTGAAAATTGGTCGAATTTGGCGACTGGCGACCGCGAGTTTTGAGCTCTACTAGATAATGAAAAATGAAATAAACTTAGTGGAATAATATTGTATCTATCTTGCAATACTCAACAAGCTAAAAGCTGTTTTAAAATGTGGAGTGAAAATACGCATTTTTAAAATTTCAATGCGTATTACCGATTCTTAATGAGTGAAACACACTTGTGGAGGCGTTATCGCGATCTCTGCTCGGCTTTCTGCCAAAAAATAGTTCGTACGGGGTTTCCTGTAAGCTCTTCGTCGGACAACGGTTGCGAATGTAAACGGAACAATTTATTGCTTCAGCCCAGAATTCTTGAGGAAGCTGGGATTGCATAAATAAACATCTAGCCATTTCGACTAAAGTACGGTTCATTCTCTCCGCCACGCCGTTCTGTTGAGGAGTTAAAACAGCTGAATATTCTCTACGAATACCACATTGAACTATATATTTATCGAATTCTTTTCCACAATATTCAAAACCATTATCTGTACGGAGGGTTTTTATTTTTTTCTCTAAGCGATTTTCAACAGATGCTTTAAATTTAAGGAATGCATCTTTTGCTTCATCTCTGGTTTTTAAGAAATATACTTCTACGTAACGTGATTTATCGTCTATAAACGTAATAAAATATCGAGATCCTGAAAGTGAGGGAAATCTCATAGGTCCACAAACATCTGAATAAATTAAATGTAATAAATCTTGACTTTCAAATTTGGATTCTTCCGGGAATGGTTTTACAGTTTGTTTACATTGTATACAAATCTGACAGTCTTTTAAGGAATGTTTATCATTGAAATTTAAATTATGAACCATGTTATCAGATTTTAATTTCTTTAGATCTGTTTCATTTAAGTGACCAAATTTAAGATGCCAGTTTTCAAAATCACTCACCATGGAGGCAGTTTCTATCCTTGGCTGGACGAAATATAAATCACCTTTACGTTCTGCTGTTAAGAGCATAGTTCCATTCGCGTTAATAATTTTTGCACTTCGCTTAGTGAAAATAACAGAGCGGTTGTTTGATGTTGCTTTCGATGTAGAGAGTAGATTGCATTTTAGTTCAGGAACACACAAAACATTTTCTAGGCGAATAGTTTTTAGTCCTTTCACATCTGGCAATACAAGGCGAACGGTTCCGATTCCTACTACTTCTGCAGTTTTGTCTACTGCAAGTTTTATAAAGGTGTTTGCACATTTTCTGAAGTCACAAAATAAATTTTCATCGCGGCACATGTGAGAAGTTGCTCTAGAGTCCAGGCAGAAAACTGTAGGGTTGTGAGCGACATGTTCATCAGAAATTTTCGCCATCATAGTACCTTCTTTGGATTTTCTATCGGCTAATTTCTTTCGGCTATCGGAAGCTTTATGTCCAATTTTTGAACAATAATTACACTTAAAATTGCGAAATGTAGTATTATGATTCAAATTAGTGGCATATTTATTTTGGTTTGGCTTCCACTTTTCAGCGTTTACTTCTGCATTAGTTCTTTTATTAGAAGTAAAGTACGCTTTTTGAGAATCAAAATTACTTTTACCTTTTCTTGCTTCCCATTCTTCCAGCAATTTTATTTTCAATGCATCCGGTTTTGGCAGCTCATCACGTGATTCAATTGCACATCGGAAATTTTCAAAAGTATCAGGAATGCTATATAAAAGAAGTATCGATATAAGATCATCAGCGATTTCGATATCCATTTCGCGGAGTTTATCCACTATGTCGTAGAAATTGTTCAAGTGTTCAGACATATTTTCAGTCTCACTCCCCCCCCCCCCCATTTTTCTAAACAGCAGTTGTTTTAGCAACGTTGCTTTTTTCGCTGGTCCTTTCGATTCATATACATCTTTTAACTTTGTCCAAACTTCACTTGAAGTCGCGCAATGTTTAACATGATACAGTTCGTTGGGATTTATGGATAGTATAATATCAGCTCTGGCGTTTTGATCAGCTTTATTCCATTTGTTCAGCTTCTCTATTTCTTCAGCCGTAGTAGCTTCAGCTGGCTTGATTTCTTTTCCTGTGACATAATCCCAGTGATCATTTTTAATTAAGATGGCTTCTATTTGAAGTTTCCAGGTATCGTAATTATCTTTGCCGAGTTTCTCTATGGATGCGAGGTGCGTCATCGTAAATTGCAGTGTTTTCCACTTCGCCGCAAAACGTGTTAAAGGAAAATGCGGAAGTAACAGTTCAGCTTTTTGCTTTAGTTATGAGCTTAACGGTTCTTGAGACAGATCGTTAATAATTCACAACTGCATTTATTTCAGCGCAGTTTAAAAGCATTTCTGGGTCATAACCTTTGTTGGCAGAGTAAAAGATAGTCCTTTATACAAACACGTTTATTAATGAAACTACCATAACGGACAAAGCTATAATAACACAGCTATACTACATCGCAGCCATCGTTACATCTCTCAACTGATCGACGCTTGACAACAGCGCAAAGGCTTCTGGGAGTTAAATATGAATTACATACATGCGCATTATGCAATGAATAAAAAGAGTGAAATAAGTATTGAATTCCAACAAATGCCATATATATATATATATATAACATTGAAAACTAAATAACTTTTTAGACCCCTTTTTGAATTCTGTTTCGTTTTTGAATCATCGATATTTTTTATATGTCCCCCAGCCCGGGAAACTAACGCGGGAAAGATTATGTAATGTGAACTAAAAATAGTTTTGCCGAAGATCAAATAGAAAAATCTGAGCATCATCACGTGACATGTAGCTCGAGACAGTATAAAAGGCTCTCGCAAGCTTTTCGCGCGGGAATTCACCATGTAAATTTTGTATATAGAAGAGTGTTGATTCCTGATGTAAATATTCTTGTAATAACGTTGATGTTGGTGTTCGTCTTTGTATTGTGTTGAATGTGTATTTCCAATGATGAAACTCAAATAAACCAATGATAACTGGACTATGGTCACCAGTGTTTTATACGATGGCTTCATAGACGGACATTCGAGAAAATGAAACGCTATTGTAACGGTGATGTTACGTATATATATATATATTATCTAATTTGTTGTGAAAAACACTACTTATACATGAATAAATACATATTTTTTCTTATGAATAAATAGATTACGTTTTTTTTTTTTCAATCAAAAAACTTTATTTATGCAAGTGCTACTTATTGTTGGCAAGAAAAAATTTTGTATCTCCTTAAAAACTTCGAAATTTTGTAAATTGTGATTTTTGATTCTTCCGACTCAAAAGGTTGCCGACCCCTGACCTAGGAGATTTGTTCGGGGGATGAGTTTCAGTCCTGATTGGGACGCATTAATTTAACTGCAGTACCTAAATGTATGAAAGTTTTCCATATATGATTGTCAAATCAAATTGTATACATTTTTACTCTATAAGTATTTTAAAGATAGCTGATACTACTTGAAAAATGCCAAAGTAGTTTAAGGTAAATGCACCATTAGAGGATAGTAGAACCAGATCGTTTAGCCTTTTTAGGTTCTAATAAAAAACTAATTTTCAGCTTCAATTATTTTTTTGAATATTATGTTACAAATTCATCGTATTATCCGTTGAAATAACAAACCTGTACATTTTAGTAAAATTAAAACTCCTAAATTAATAATTTTATGTAATGGTAATATGTACTAGTGTCGGATAGTGAAAAAATTTGGTGTACTCTAGGCGGATAATTGCTAACCCAGAAGCGGATAGTGGAGTAATTGACGAAAAAGAACCACTTTACCACCATAAAACCTTTTGATTTATTTCAAACGGAACAATAAGATAAATATATATAATAGATAAGATACAAAAAATAACATAATATGGTTTAAATATTGTTTTACTTAAGTATCTAAGCATCTCATTAATTTCGATCACAGATTTGTTTCTCATCACAAAAAGCTTGTTCAGGGATAAGTGTGGCAGTTCTAAACATAAGTTTCATGCTTTTAGAACCGTCACACTACTTTCATTATCGGTTCCTGGGTCTTCATTTTCAGAAGAAGATGATGAAGGTAAAAATAATTTAACTTTGTGCAAGTAAACAATAATAATAAAATTACACGTTAATTTAAAGCACAAATGAGCAATAAAATGCAGACATATGTTTCGGGATTGCTTGGAATCCCTTTTTCAATGCGACAAGGAGCTTCTAGATGCAAAACATCATTTGGATGTTTTGCATCTAGAAGCTCCTTGTCGCATTGAAAAAGGGATTCCAAGCAATCCCGAAACATATGTCTGCATTTTATTGCTCATTTGTGCTTTAGATGAAGGTAATTTTCTTTTTCGGGGTTTTGCCCTTCGCTTATTGGTGATTTTGCTCATTTCCTTTTTTCGTAACTCTTTTTTTTTCTTTTTAAATTCTTCTCTGTGTTTCAACTTCAATTTTCTTTTTTTCCCTCTCCTCAGCTCTCTTCTGTTTAGCATTTTCCATTTCCAACTTTTTGTTTATTTTTTTTTTGTATTGTACTCACGCCAACGTTCAGACGTCACAACGTTAGGAAAAATCTCACGTCTACGTTTATTTTTCACTTCTTGTCTATCTGGCCAAAATGAAGCCCGTTTAAACGGAGAGGGTATATTAGCAGAAGTGGTCTGTAAAGGAATTTCCTGGCCAGATGGTGCACAAAGTTGCGGAATACTTTCTTCCTTTTCTTTAGTGTCTTGTTGCAAATGTTCTCGGCCCATTATTTTGGTAGTCATCGCTCTCCATACCTCATACAGCGATTGATCCTCTAGTTGGGCTTGCCAGGTTGAGGTAGTGTCTTTAAAAGATTCGACTTTCTCGAGTCCTATGATATCTTTTAGAACTGAAAGAGCAATCTTTGTATCATTAATTTGCACATCTTGTGAACTCTTCTCTCTGATCTCTTCAATGGAAACATTCTTGCCAGTCTCTTCAATGGGAACATTCTTGCCGGTAAGAGTATTAAGTACCTCTTCTGGATTCCGGGGAACAAGCCCACATTTTCTTAATCCATTTTGAATTGTAGAAGATGTAATTTCTTCAAGTGCTAGTTTTAATAAAGGGGAGAAATCCTTTTTCTTCAAAATTGTTTGAAATTTATATTTTCTAACCTCCACTTGTGAACTTTCTCTTGCCACTTTCGTTTTAGAGATCTAAATACTGCAACATCCATAGATTGTAATATGTGAGTAGCGTTAGGAAGGAGTGCCACTAGAATTATACCATTTTTTTTGCAAAACTCACTTGAATGCAAATTAAGGTGGGAAGCATGTCCGTCTATAAACAATATTATGGGCAGTGGTATTTTGCTCCCAATGAGCCATGGGTGAAATACGTTGGTGATAAACTCAAAAAATAAAGCACCGTTCATCCAACCGCTCTCAGATTTGCCAATGCCCCAAAACGGTGGAATACTTTCAGCAATATCTGCAGGTATACGTTCATACCTGAAGACCACTAATGGTGGAGCCAGAATCCCGGCAGCATTAGCTGTCACCAATACTGTAATGCATTCCTTCTCGTCTGCATTAATTTGTTGATAGACGGTTTTGTCTCCTTTATTTGCCAATACTTTTGAACCTTTAGGATTCAAGAAAAAGGCACTTTCATCACCATTAAATACACGGTTAGGGTCTGAAAGTATGTGGCCTAAATTGTTTTCCTTCAGGTGATTAAAAACTGAAGAGGACCATTCTAATATCAGCTGCTTTGTAATGGACGCCCTTGATATTGTCAAATTTTGAGCCACCCTTTGAGAAATATTCGGATGGCGTTTCAAAAATGACTGAAACCATTTTCGGCCTGGTCGGTTCTCATTAAAAATTGTAGTACGCCCCATGTCGGTGAGTAAGCGTTGGACGCTGTCCAAAAGTTCAGTTTTAGAGACAGGGAAATCGGCCTTAGATATAGCTATTATCCGATTTTGAAGATGTTGCTCTTCTTGTTTGGTCAAAACTGTATCCGGCCCCATCCGCCTTTCAACCGGCCTTTTTCCTTTAACTTTGTAATATAGGCTAGATAAAGAGACACCATTTTCTTTGGCAGCTGCAGCGATGGGTTTCCCTCTCGAAACCTCGCCAAGTGCTTTTAACATATTCTCCTCCGGGTACTTTAATATTTTCGGAGCCATTATTATTATTAATTTACAAGAAATGTAAACGAAGGTCGTCAGTTCTTCTTTAAGTACTAATACAAAAGTAAATTAGAAAAATGACAAAGTCTGATAGCACAAAATGCATATCAGAACAAAATTTTCAAGATAGAAAGAAAGCTCTAGTAGCGGATATAAATAACACCAATAGAGGATGCCCCTATCCGCCTTTGGTTTCTTCACTGCAGAAGAAAAAAGAATGGCACTGGTATTAGTTAAATTAAATTTCGGAAAATATAACGCCAAAAAACGATCCATTGTACACAAAAATTTAATCACCCAATAGCGGATAAGGTATCCTCTTTTGGTAGAAGCTATGAAATCCGTATCGAGTAGCGGATATACATTTAAATCAACTTAAAATCAAGAGATAAAAAAGAAGAGACATAGAAATGTATTTAAAATATATTTGAAAAATAAACGGCCAAAAGATTACCAAGATATAGAAAGAAACATGAGTGAAATACCTTATTTCTCAGTACACCTCCTGTTAGCAAACCACAGATAGAAATGGGCGGGCAGTGACTAGCGGGAAACCTAAAACTGTGAATCTCGTGTTTAACCTTCTTGCTACGTAGGTACACTCTCCTGGATTTGTGATGAAACTGTGGAATAAGGCTAGTTAATTATATTTTTGGGGGGGCCTATAAAAGTCTTATTATCTTCATTTTTCAAAGACGTTATCCGCTTTTGGTGTAGTATCCGCTATAGGTACACTTACCTTATATATGTGAAATTTTTCCAAATTTTTTTTCTTGATATGATTAATTTTGGTTTATTTTCTCTGATTTTAGGTGCACTTTTTCGATGAGGATGACAAATACAGCTTAGGCTTAGAATGGTACCGCAGAAGAATGCCTTATTCTTTTCCAGATCAAATCACTATCGAAAAAAGCCCTGCATATTTTATCACCGAATCAGCGCCAACACGCATAAGAGCAATGAACGAAAGTATACGGCTGTTACTAATTGTTCGAGACCCTGTCACCAGACTGATATCTGATTATGCCCAACTGGCAGCCAACAAGGCTAGGAAAGACAAAGCCTTGGCTTCGTTCGAGGACCTGGTGCTGAACCCCAATGGCCAAGTGAACACAGGGTATAAAGCTGTCCGCATCAGCATGTACTCGATCTTCTTCGAGAGGTGGCATCGCGTGTTCCCTAGACGACAAATCCACATTGTCGATGGGGATGACCTCATCCGAGACCCTTTTCCTGAAGTCCAGAGGATCGAAGAGTTCCTCGGCATTGCGCACAGAATTTCCAAAGATAATTTTTTTTACAATAAAACGAAAGGATTCTATTGCGTGAGAAATGAAACGACTGAGAAGTGTTTGAATGAAAACAAAGGTCGGAGGCACCCGGTGGTATCTGACGAAGTCATTCACAAACTTCGGCAGTTCTACGCTCCATACAATAGGATGTTCTTCAGGGCAGCTGGCAGAGATTTTGGCTGGCCTGAGGAGTGACTTTTAGTCTATTTACGTACAGGTCAATGTTACCTCTTCTACTCTCAACTATGACATATCTCTTTTTTGCTCTGTATTGTGTAAACATTGAGACGAATGCTCTTAATCTTGTTACTGTAGAATTTTAAAGACAATGAGGTATTTCATTCTTTTCTAGTTTACTTAGAAGAGAATGAACTTCTCGTACGGAAACGAAACCGATTAATTAATCTAGAATTTATTTGCATAAATCGTTCCATGTTTAAGAAAAATATGCTCTTCGTCATGTACGATAAGCTTGCTTGTGCTTATGTAGGTACGTCTTTTGCTACGGATAACTTCAATTTTCTATTAAATGCTTCTCCGCTTTTTCTTTCTAAAAACAATTATCTTTCTTCTGATTAAGTATATTTTTAATTTAATGCATTCCATCAATTAGAAATTTCGGGGTCAGAAAGAGTTTTCAAAACTTATATTAAATATTGGTCAGCACCTCAAAGCAACTTGCTTAAATAATAATAATAGAGACTTAAAAACCTAGTATTTTCGGATGGTTAAATGGATAACACAATATTTTTAGTTCCAAATTAGCTGATCAGTTTATTTTTCTTGTCCCAAGCAGACAAAAGATATCCTTGTAGCAGAAGAAGAAACGCTTTAAATTTCAGTATGATCAAAATAGCCGGTAACAGGAGCAACAAAAATACCATCGCTCCGATTTTGCGCGCCTACGTACTGGGTACAAAGATGAAAGCAGTGCGCAAGCGCACGGAAAACGGATTTTTTGTGGCTGTTCTTCTTGGTACTAAGCTAGCTTAAATAATTTATTTTGCCTGTGAACGATCTTATAAAATAAATTAAATGCGATTTTTGAAAGTTTTTAAGATGGTTGAGTGAAAATAAATCAAATACATATCATTGTTAATGTTTAATTGCCCAAAATTTCCACTCTGCCAAATCTAACTATCAAAAATTTCATTGTATTAAGATGTTGATGTTTGTATCAGTGTAGCAAGGTTCTGAGCATTCTTCGACAACGCATTTATATGAGATTGTGATTGTGAGATGTTTATATTTACATTATCTTATATAAAATGCTGCTGATATATTCTGGTTAAAAGGTTACAATCGGTGGTCAAAAAGACGGGAAAAGCTTGCATTAACATTTTACGTAATCGAAATATCGTGGAGCGAAACAAATTTCCTGAAAGAGCTTTTTAAATTTCAAAACCTAAATTAGTGCTTATATTTCTTTGTATATAATCGTTTACTAAAGGTTTGCCTACCATAACACTAAAAGGTCTTGAGTGTGAAAAAAATTCCGTCACATTTTTTTTTTCTTTTTTTTTTTTTTTTTTTGTACTGAACTTCAAAAATACAATCAATATTAAAAGTTTAAAATTATTTTTGTGTTTTAGAACATGGTCGTTTAGACAACATAAAAGAATTATGTTTATTTAATAAAATGTCTTCCGAAACTAATTTTTTAATAATATTACAAAAGATCTAAATTCTTATTAAGAAAATGAAAATAATAATAAAATTTTTTTTTACTAATGTAAACACACAAAATTTATCAATCTTAGGTATAGTTTCGTCATGGAAACAAAACATTTAACCGAAAAAATCTAAACAAAGAAGGGAACTGGAACTTTGGAAAAAAGAAGAAATGAAATGAGCTATTTAAAAAGTAAAATGCATTTCAGAAACGTTTTTGCACACGACTATTTCAAGGGTTAAGCTACTTTTTTTATTAAGATTATGTAAGGAATATCCAGATTTATATGAATGTCTTTAACTTTACTCTTGAAAAATTTTCCAAAATGTTCAAATGTGTAAGTTTTGTCTCTTTAATAGAATGCTTTTATATTCACTGTTATATTTATTATGTACGCACCTTTTATTCCACAACAATGAGTCGTAATTGACTCAGTTATTTTAGTGATTTCTCTTGAATTCCGCAAGCGCAAACTGGAAATTTACACCGGTCCTGTAAATTAGTTAATGGAATCTAAAATAGGACATTGAATTAGTGATGGAAGAGGCCTAGCGGAGTGAACTCTTACAATGCCTCCAGGTGGCGTTGGCTCGTAGCTTTTTTCTGCCATTCGTTGAATCCTGGTTTCAGCTGATATTGCAAAAAAAAAATCGTTTGGATGCGATCGACTTATTTACAAGATAACACCTTATAACTTATAGAGTAGGAGTATTAAAATTAAAATTTTAACGGCTTAACAAAGGTCTAAAAATCCTGGTATATTTTTATCAGTAACATGTCAGTAGCCTTAATTTTGATATTTAAAACTAAGTTGACTCTTTTTTCCCTTTTTTTACAAATATTTCCAGCAGAAAAAAGCATCATAAAATATTGTGACATTAATTTGGAGATTTATTTTATTTTTTCAACCAGAACTGTTGAATTCTGGACAATTTCAAATCTGAAAATATAAGCATAGCACTCATAAAAGATTTAATACAATAGCTACCTTAATATTTAAAATTTCTTCATGAAAAAATAATTAACTCCCAAATATTCGTTCTTTGGATTTTAGTTTAATAATAGAAGTTGAATATTTCTGTAGTAATGTGTATTTTTTTAGTTATAAGTTCAAAAGTTTTATTATTGTTTTTTTTTTTTTTTTTCTAGTTTTGTACATTACTCCAGTAACAGCGAAAATCAATTTTTTGCTCAATTTCTGATATAGAGTGCCTTGAAGTTTATTAACGAAAAAGTGCTATTAGTCGATCTAAATTTACTGCAATTGAAAAATGAGCTATTTTCAGAATTTAAAGTATTTATCCATTTTCCAATGAAATGAATGAAAACATATCAAACTGTCCTATAGACACTTTTTCCCTGAAAAATGATTTGAACTATTTATACTTCAGTATGCTTTCACCACTTGAGAGCTTAATTTGCTTCATCAAATGCAATGGGTAAAACTTAACCATAATTATTTTAATTTACAATAAAGCTTAAAATATCATCAAAAATGAGGATTCGAAATTTTCACGAAAGTTCTTATAAAATATTAAGCATGAATGAAGCACTAATTTTAATATTGAAATATTATTTTTTGAAAGTAATTTACACAATTGAAATTTGGCAGCTACACTAATAAATGTTTAACCCCTTACTTGTGTACGCCGAGTTCAGTTCGAGAAAGCGAAAAATTTTGTATTTGATAGAGGGTTTGGCTTTAAAATTAATACTCAATTTTACACATTTTGTTACTATTAATAATGTTTCGGTAAAATATTAACGTGATGATGCATTCGTTTTTTTACACATTTGTTTTTGATTTTTAAAAAAAAATGTTAAAACGAATAGTAAATAAAAATCTATTAGGTTTTCTCTTATTTTCGTTCCCTTATATATATTACGAAATAACAATTTTAGCCTTTTCTCCAATATAATGCAAAAATGCTAACAGAAAAATCCATTTTTAGTGATTTTTTTTGAAATACATCAGTCAAGCAGTTAAGGGGTTAAATAATTTAGCATTCAGTTTCGTTTCATAATTTTGCTATTCTGTAACATCTTGCCTTATAGTTTATTGTTGCATTGTATTTTGATTTTCATGGAAATTGTTACTTAAAAAATGAATTTTCTGAGCAATGGCTTTTTCAAAGCCTTTATTGCATTCACGTATAGTACTGAACGTGTCATATTGTGCAAAGGTTCTTATAAATCTAACTTTGACCACCGATTGCATGTGTCACTCAGAATCAAGATCATGTTATATATTTGTTGATAAGGTTAACTGTCATCAAGAAATCCAAGTTTTTATGAACGTTTTCATATCAGCGTGGTCCAATGAATTACAAATGCTTAATTCGTGTATGTGTGTCGTCATATTTATGTTTACTTTACACTACATGCGTAAGATGCAAGGCAAATCTAAATATGGTGCTTATTGGCGCTGTGTGTTATATAACACATTTGTTTGCACTTTTTAATTACGCACATTTCTGACATCAGAGCAAAGGTATTTAAATTATATTTTTTAAATATAAAAAAAGTGTAGTAATTTCCAATGTTTTACTTATATTTTACTCATGAAATTATATGATGTTCATGCTATACAAAACTGAAATTTTATCCCTGTGGCAAGTAAGTAGAGGAAACGCAGGTTTTTTTATATATATATAAAGGTTTTATATATATATATATATATGGACTGAGGTAACGGGTTAAAAGACTCAGACTGATACTGTTTGAATGAATTTAAGAACATTTAATTAACGAACAGGAACTATGTACAAAATAAAAATTAAGTTAACATTTAATCGGAAGGCCACTCCGGCGGTCGACGCGATTCGGCATCACTCTGCTGGCCTCGCAAAACGACCAGACGATGAACAAGCTCTCTCTCTCTCTGTCTTCATTCCGTTGCGACTCGTTAAAATAGTGAGGAATTGCCAGCGCATCCTGGCGGAGGCAAGGAACTTGACTGATTTGCATCTTTGCAGATTCACTTCCACACTCGGCCATCTACACGGCGAGTGTCCTCACGAGCTAGAAACAAAGCAAAGCGAACTGGGGGAAAAATAGACATAAAATCAAACAGTTTTGAAAAAAAAATTTAAAAGAACACATGTAATTGAAATTCTGGAGAAAAAAAAAACATTTAGCAGAAAGCAAGAATAAAAAAGTGCTTCTAAATCAAATTAAAATATTTTTTAAAAAATCAAAAAAGGGAAAAGTTCAAAAAACTTTTAACAAGTCACTGTGGATGTCCACGGCTTCATGTGGTCAGCCGAACTAGAGGTAACATTGGGTCCTTCATGATTGCCGATTTTTTCCACTTCATATCTATCGTTGGGTTTGATTTTTGTGATCTTATAAGGGCCATGAAATCGAGGACGAAGCTTAAGTCCTGTGCCAAACTGAGTTCTTGCTATGGCGACTATGTCACCTAAATTGTGTTGGAGAGCTTTCTTGCGAGGTTTGTTAAAATTTCGCCTGTTTGCCTCTTGTAGTTTGAGAATATTTTCTTTCGCAATAGCTCGCAAATTGTCACGCTGATCTATGAAGGAGTTTACATACTCTTCTTGAAGGAGTTGAAGGATGTGGGAGTCACCCTTATGCTTGAGCGGAACACCGATGAGAAGTTCAAAGGGAGATCTTCTTGTGGCCCTGCTGATGGTGCTGTTTAAAGTGCGCTGAACTGCACCAACATGTTGAAACCATTTCAGCGGATCATTAATGGACAACTTAGACAGAACTGGAATAACAGTTTGTAACATTCGTTCAACTTGGCCATTACCGCTGGGAATTCCGGTTATGTGTATCAGCTCTATGTTCTGATCCTTACAATAGTCATGGAAATCATTTGCAGTGAACGCTGAACCACGATCTGTGATTATCCGTGAAGGATTACCGAAATTTGTCTGTAAAAGAGAAAGCTTTTGAAGAACTTCTGTAGTGGAGGTAGTCTTCACTGGGTAGAGCCACAGGAATTTTGTAAAGGCATCTACAACAGCAAAAATATGGTTATAGTTCTTGTTAGTGGAAGGTAAAGGTCCAAGAAAATCTAAGTGAAAAGTACCAAACGGCACATCTTCTTTCGGTATGGGATGCAGAAATCCTTCAGCCTTACCGCGTTTTTTATTGATTAGAATGCATTCAACACAATTGGCAATAACGTTTTCTATACATTTTCTCATGTTCGCAAAATAAAAAGCTTGTTTTAAAACGTGTTCGGTTTTTTCGGCAGAAAAGTGACCCTGTAGATGAGCGTTTCGAACAATTTGTGTTTGCATATCGTGGGGAGCTACCAGTAATTCCAAACCATTGTGACATTTATACAAGATATCATTCTTTATAAGAAAATCTGAAGAGGAGTTAGATTGGCAAAGATTCTTTAAAGTGGCGATTTGTTCATCAGTTGCCTGGGCAACAGCGACCTGAGCAGTAACCTCAGAATTTGTAGTTATCAGATACACAGCATGACGGCTGAGAGCATCGACATGAGGCATTAACCTACCCAGACGATGAAAAACATCGTATTGGAACTCATCGAGAATGGAGGACCAACGAGCAATCTTAGGAGTAACCTCTTTTTTCTGAAGGGTATTTTGAAAGGCTTGGCAATCAGTTACAATAGTGAATTTGGAGTCCAATAAATATGTACGGAATTTTTTAACAGATTCAATGATTGCTAAAACTTCTAAATCATAACTTGAAAGTTTTTCTTGCTGAGGGGTGGTTTTTCGAGACATGTAGTAAATGGGGTAGAAATGTCCATCCACTCCTTGTTGCGATAGAATACTGCCAAACCCATGAGAGCTGGCACCTGTGTGTAGCTCGATTTTCGATCCTTGTTTGAAAATATGTAAAACGGGAGATTTGGACAAAATATCTTTCAATCGCTGAAATGCCTGCATCTGAGAGTCACCAAACTGGAAAGGAACGTTTCCACGCAACAGATCAGTTAGTGGTTTAGCAATAAGTGAATATTGATGAATGAATTTTCTAAAGTAGCGGGTTAATCCGAGGAAACTCTGGAGGTGTTTCTTGTCTTTAGGAATGGGAAAGTTTTGTACCGCTGCAGTTTTAGAAGGCGACGGTTGAATTGTGCCACTTTGAATGACGTAACCAAGGAATTCTATTTTCCTCTGCAAGAAAGAGCACTTTTTAAAATTTAGTTCAAGACCATGTTCAGAGGCAACTTTTAAAACAATCTGAAGTTTCTGGAAAGCTTCAGTCTCCGTTTTTGCAGGGATTATAAAGTCATCAAGATAGATCACGACCATGTTTTGTGCCATTAATGGACGGAAGATGGCATAAATATATCTTTGAAAAATATTTGGTGAGACACAAAGGCCAAATGGGGCAAATAAAAATTCATACTGTCCATTAGGAACAACAAATGAAGTAAATTTAGTAGAATTGGGGTGTATGGGAACATGAAAAAATCCATACTTCAAATCTAGTTTAGTGAAGATAGCAGAATTCTCGAGGCGGTCAATAACATCATCTATTAATGGAAGGGGAAATCTATCATGTATTATTTTCTTATTAAGTTTCCGATAATCAACACAAAGTCTATGTGAACCATCTTTCTTCTTACACAAAACTGGAGAACTATAGTCAGAACAGCTAGGTTTAATAATACCTTCGTCAAGCCAGTTTTTAATTTGATCATCTACTATTTTTTGTTCGATTTGAGGAAGACGACGCGGTCTATGATGGACGGGAATGTCATCTAACAAAACAATGTTCATCTGAATATCTGAAGATTTTATTTTAGTGTGCTTGTACGAGGTAATTAGTTGTCTAATTTCTGAACGTATTTCACTATTGAGAATGTGTGCTAAATCAGGCAAACTACTGTCTTGTATTACACCAGCAAAGCACTCTGGGGAGAAAGACACCGCATGGTCGGAAGATATGTGGGAAGTGGCTTGCACACAGAAATAAACAGGCGCATTATTTGATTTTTCATCTGATTCAAGAAGTCGAATACCCGTTTTGTTCAAAACAAATTCACCCTGTTGTATAACGTTTTGGCCTAAGATGGCATCAAAAGAAAGGAGATTGTCTTTTATGACAAATATATCAGAGGCAAAGGTAGACTTCTGTATCTGAAACTGTGTGTTGAAAAATCCTAAAGGTCGGATAATTGTTGATCCTAGACCAGTAAGTGAAAGTGTGGTGCTTTGTAATAATGGCGCACCTAATTTCTGATGCATTGACTCTCTAAGGAGTGTATATTGGCTTCCAGTATCGACAAGTGCTAAAATTAAGACATTTGATATGATAATCGGAAGAGTCATTGATGTGGAATTTGCAGTAGACAATACTTGATGTACGCGAGCGTCTTCTTGGGGTTCCGGAGCTCTAGTTGATAACTGTCGAGCCTTTTTCGGGCAGTTAGATATTTTATGGCCTAATTTTTTACAATAAAAACAACGGATGTCACGCTGCGTGCAATTGAAACTTAAATGATTATTTTCTCCGCATTTAAAACATTTACTCGTACTTTGACTATTAGGAGATGTACGTAGCGACGGTTTATTTGTAAGAGACGCCGTATGTTGGTCGAGGCTAGACTTGTAAGAAGTAAAAAATCGCCTCGGAAAGTCTTGATGTGGCTTATAAGAGCTGTGATTGGTTTTATCCAACTTTTCGTAAATGAGAAGCTTTTGCTTTAGTTCTCTAAAATTACTACAACCGTACAGAAAAATTTTGTTATGAGAATCAGGTAGACCTTGAATAACGTATTGGCATACTGATTTTTCATCAATAGAAGCCTTACTTGCGATTTCTCGCATTTTAATGAGATATTCTATGCAATTTTCATTTTTTCGCATTAGGCGTTCCGAAAGCACTCTATGTACATCGGCGGCTGTAAACTTTTGATAAAATTCATCGAGAAAATTTCTTTCAAAGCCTTGCCAGGATGTAACATTAGGGAGAGAATCGAAATATGTTTTAGCTGTACCTTTTATGGAGCGCTTAGCTACGGACAAAGTTTGGATATCCGATAATTTATACAACTCCGAAACATTTCTGATGGAATTCAGAAAAGAGGTAACTGGGTACATTGAAGTACCGTCAAAAATTTTAACTTCGTCTGCAATGTCCTTAATATTGAGACCAATTCCTATTCCTTGAACAGTTGAGGGCGAGTTACGTTCTGGCGAGTTAAAATTCTGGTATGCGACCGTTTGCTGAGAATGTAAGGATAGAGGAAAAGTAATATTTTGGGAATCCAAATGCACCTGATGTGGAATGTAGTTTTGAGAATTGTTCGAATTTTCCACATCTTCGTCTATTTCAGAATTAACGCTTGCCTCGGAAATCTGTTGTTTTAGTTCCGGAATGTTTTCTAAAGCAGCGAAAATATTATCGCACAATACATTAGTATCTGTGCATATCTCTATTTTTAATATGTTAGCGACCTGAATAAGGTCAGCAAGTGAAAAGGATAGCTTCGTTTTTGAGATTTTCTCTGTTAAATCCAAATCTGGAGGAAACCCTGTAAATTCTCGAAGTTTAGAGCGGGTAGTGCGATCATGTGGCTTATCAAACACAGTAGAATTTAACAATTTAATCACCTTAGTAGGGGCTGATTTTAAAGACAATGCAATTTCTGGAATATCCATAAGTCTTAAAGACATGATGATTGGTAGAATAACTTCTAAACAATTTTCTTCCTACGAAAATACAGTTGCAACTTTTTACTCATAATACTGGACATTCAAAAAATTTAACAAATACTAGATACTCACGGAGTTATGGACAATCCACATGAAGATTAACACAAACACTAAAATCGCAAGAATGCAGACTCTTAAAACACTATGCTTTAAAAACGCTGAATGAATAAAATTAAGCACCTTTCAAATAATGAGGACAAATCACAAGCGATATTCTTCGCATTCGCTTAATTATGAACCACAGAACCTCAGTCTTCACAAGCTTGATTTTCACAGACCAAATTAAGGTAGAATTCCGTTAAATCACAGGACTTGACAGCAGAAACTCAGAGGTACGCAGACATTAACAAAAGAACTCTAATACACAACTCGGAATAATTTCTCGAAAAATTTCTTCTCACAACGCATTAATCCTCGTAATTACGTCGAACTTGAAACAAAACGAACACTGTTCACTCGGTCGAAATTCTGATGATTTGAAAAATCACCGCTGCCACCATATGGACTGAGGTAACGGGTTAAAAGACTCAGACTGATACTGTTTGAATGAATTTAAGAACATTTAATTAACGAACAGGAACTATGTACAAAATAAAAATTAAGTTAACATTTAATCGGAAGGCCACTCCGGCGGTCGACGCGATTCGGCATCACTCTGCTGGCCTCGCAAAACGACCAGACGATGAACAAGCTCTCTCTCTCTGTCTTCATTCCGTTGCGACTCGTTAAAATAGTGAGGAATTGCCAGCGCATCCTGGCGGAGGCAAGGAACTTGACTGATTTGCATCTTTGCAGATTCACTTCCACATATATATATATATATATATATATATATATATATATATATATTATCAATATCGATTGGATTGAATAGAAAATAATGTAATTATCATTTTATGCATTAAATTATGTGATATTTAAATTTTACAAATTTAAAATTTTATCTCCACAGTAGCTCAAAATTTGGCTTTATTCTAGAATGTAATGTACTAAAATTTAAAATCTTAATACTTAAACCAAAAATAATTTTCAAAAATTCAATGTTCTTATTATCGATGTAACCGAAGATTAATCGGAGAAAATAATACCCTCATTTGAAGTAATGTGCGGTTAAGATTTAGAAATTTACATTTTAATTCTAGCAGTAAAAAAAAACGGAACAAAACTTTGATTTTTCCAAGCTTGGAGGCAAAATTCGAAATCTTGATATTTAAATCGAAAAACAATTAAAAATATTCCAAACTTCTTTCAAACTTCTAAGTTATTATTGATTAAATAGAAAATAAAGTAATCATTACTTTTCGCATGAAGTATTCTCATGTTATGGTTTAGAAAGTTGAATTTTAATCCTGCAGTATAAAAGTAGATAAAAACTTTGTTTTTCCCAGTGTAATGGAGATAAAATTCAAAATCTTGATATTTAAACAGATAAGCAATTACAAAGTTTTGGAACTTCTGAATAATTATTCTTGATACAGTTGGAGATTAAAGCCTTAGAAGTAATATGGATAAAGTAAAAGAAATAATACAATTAGTTTCTGTGCAAAACGTTTTTATAACTTACATTTATTAATAGACATTATAAAACATTTAAGGCAATGAAATATTTTCTGCAATGTACAAATTGGATAATTGTAAATTACATGATTTTAAATCAGTTAAAGTATTCTTGTTAGGTTATTCAATTAAACATTTTAACTGTACAATTTAGAGCTAACTGACTGCAAATGAATTACGGAAAATACTGTTTAAAATTATTTGCTGTCATGATTAGTATTTACATTTGCATAAGATACACTATATAGCCATCTACAGTAATAAGAGTACTAAATATCATTATGACGGGGGCAAAGGGTACTTAAATATTTACTTCTTGAATGCTTTTTGGAAAAATAAAACAAGAACATCGAGAAAGAGAAAAATAACTTCACCTGCGTCGGCTATAAGAAAACTGAATTTCTTTTTGTATTAGCAGATTTTGAATTTTAAAATGATAATCCAGAGTTAAATTCAGAGATAAGTTTAACATAGAATTCGCTTTTTTATTTTAATTTCACAGATGCTTTAAGTATTTTAATTAAAAATTCTGCTTAACAATGCGTAGTTTTCATTATAATATGAAGCTAACTGCATTAGATATTTCAAAAGCATTTTCATTAAAAGTTTACGAAAAGATACTACCTCAGTTTGATAACATCCGAAGAAAAGTACAATTTGTGGCATGAAATTTAGAATTAAAACTTGTTTTTTTTTAATTTTTCAGTGTACATTCGCGAAAGAGTTCATTGATTTTCAAAGATATGGTTACTACGATTACTCCGGTTGTATTGTATTCATAGAGTTAACATATCCGAAACGTGCTCCAAAAAGAAGTGGTTTTAAGCGTCCAGTTAGCTACAAGCACACCTTAAAGTTTGTTTTTAAGTAACATCATTGTGGTTGGCAGAATGACCTAGAAATTCTAAGGGTGCTTTCACACCACAGGCGACAAAGATGTTTTTTCTCAACGGTGAAACAGAAGAGCATGTTTTTAAAAACGAAAATATGCCTTGCGCTTTCGTAGATGAGAAAATACAGGAATATTTTCTTTCTCGTCTTTAGTGTGAAAGCACCCTAATTTTTGTCAAACGATGTCACTAAGTTTATGTATTTATTTAACAGCAACTCATGATAAACTAAACTAAACTCAGTGGCGCGCCAGCCCTTTTGATGGCCATGGCCTACTGTGCCCATTCCAGTTTTCGAGACCGAGGGCCCTGGGGTGCAGAAGCAGAAGTTCCGGTTAAGTGGTCGGCCTGACGCGGAACCACCAGTGTTTAGTTCCCAAGCATGCTTGGTCCTCAACGCATGATAAAGTAGATAACTCAAAAGCTAGCATCACTCTCGAAGCTAGTTGCTTCTAAAATAAAAATCTCTAAAGGATCTGTAAAACAAGAACGTAAGCTTTTTTTTTTTTTTGGTATTATTGTACAATATTAATTTCTTGAAGAATGTGAGTATTTTTAATTATCAATGAAATAATTCACTGCGTTTTTAATTGCAACGCAAACATTTTTAACATTGGATCACGCTGCTAGTCGTCTCCTTTTCTTCCATTTTTTAACACTGTAACAATGCCTGATGTTAATAGATTTCAATGATTATCTTTCAGAAATATTTTCTGAAGTAAAAGTAAATAACTGAAAGGAGTTTCTTTTAAGCATATTATCTTAAAAAACTGCGGCGTTGAAACTTGTAATCACTGAACTTACTTGAAATCTCCAAAGCACTTACGTATTTGACAATCTTTCTGTTCTGCCCCTGGCTTTCTCAGAATTTTGTTAGAAATATATTGATAATGTAACACAATTAAACATTAATACAGCTTGAAATGTATACATCTACAGTTCCTGTGAATATAAAAAGCACAAAACTAATTACTTTAGTTTTAAATATTTAGAGAAAATATTTATATTTATTCTGTTAACTTCAAACATGTGCAATGATTATGTAAAATGTTATAAAACTTGTTATCTGAATGCTTGAAAAAAAACTTTTATCTTGCAATTTTTTCTTAGATGTTGAATTGTTTAGTTAGTTTTTTATTTTTATGTATTAAACTCATTGGAGAAAACTTAGAACACGAACGTCATGCAGATCATAATATTTAAGACGCTGATTTCCGCTTGGCGATGATTGAAGCCCAATATTTTAATTCTAAAATTCAGATGTCAGCTTCGTGTTTGATTAAGACAATATGTGTAGTCTTAAATGCCACTTTACGCTTTTTGTGGATTTAGGCACAATATTTACATTCTAAAATTATGATTTCTGCTTCGTCTTTAATTGAGACACAACGCTTGTGTTCCAAAATGATAACGCATTTTTGTGTGGTTGACTGAGGCATAATATTTATACTCTAAAATTATATATGTATATATATTTATTCACAGGCATAATATTTAAGTTATGAAGTAATGGTTTACGTTTTATGATTAATTGAGGCACAAAATTTATTTTCTAAGATGCTAATTCCAGCTTTTTACCGATTTTAGCACAATATTTTTAGTCTAAAATCTATTTTCCGCTTTTAGTCGATCTAGATACAAAACTTTATTTATGGATTCATAAAAGAAATATTACTGTTTGTTACGGTTTTTGAATTCTATTAATTTCTATAATACGTTGAAAACACCAACTAAAGCAAGCCATAGTATTATTAATTAATGCAGAGTAATTCAAAAAGAAGTATACAGTTTCAATACACATCATCATTGAAACTATATTTCGTTGTGAATCACCCTGTGTAAATGTAAATTCTTTACAGGTGCCTACATTGTTAAAAATTCTAGTTCAACTTTCCCCAAAAAAATGAAATTTAGCTGCAACCAACATTTGGAACTTGAACAATTATAATGGTTCCTAGTTTCCCATTCACGGTGAAACTATACCATTATGATGGTTCAACTTAGTACCAAATGCTGGTTGCAGCTAAAGCTAATAGTTTGAATTAAAATTCTTAACAGTGTATATATAACCATATTGCAGAAAAAAATTGCAGAAAAACCGTATGTTCAAATGTACTCCCGCACCGGAAATATATTTATTTCTGGAGCATTTCAACTTTTATAAGTTAGTTCCTAAATATGAAAATTTTCCCCTTTTCTCTAATCTAGGAAAAAAAAATTCCTCCATCCAATAAGAAACTAGATGCTGGTTGAATTAACAAATCAGCAAACTATATTTAGATTTGATTATTACTAATCGAAATCTGATTCTAGAGCATTCTGGGTGATTAGTTTTTGAACTACATTTCAATTTTGTATCAAGAAGGCGTCATTTCATTTGCTTTTGGAACTCACTGTAAATACATATAATATATATTCTGAAACTTTTTAAAGATAGAAGAATATTTATTCAGAAACTTTACACATCGACACATATTATAAGTGTTCGTGACGTTGTTGTACAATATTATCAATACTGTTGTACAGTGCAGGTAAAGTACACATATCAAACACATTGAAAAATAAACATATCAAAAATATAGCTATACATATCAAATATATTTATGCTGTGGCGTTCAAAAAGAACGGAGATAAAATCAGGTTTTTATATAAAGCAGAAAATATTTCTTTTAAGCAGAGTACAGTTTAATAAAATATGCTATGTATAGTATTTTCATTGTTGTGAAAATTAATGTCTACATCATCACTTACCAATGTGCAAAATATAACTGTTTGGTGCTTTTTTTACAATTTTCTATTTAAAATTTACTTTGGTCATACTTTAATAGGTGCTAAGGAAATATGTTATTAATTACTCTATACTTTAGGTGCCTTTAATGATAATTATTCCACTCTCTAATCATAGATTGAATAGCGAAACATATTTTTAAATATGCAATAATGTGTATCTGATTTGTCACGGTGGTGAGTTGCTGTCACAAGTGGTATTAATATTATAGCAGTGTCTCAACTTTAAATATGAATTGAGCATTTCATATGAAAGCATTACTTTCTATCAATGATACAAGTTCATCCTTTTAAATTCTTCACGCAAAATTGAATAGAAAAAGTTAGGGAAAGATATGAAACATTTCTCACAATGGCAACAATACTGGCACATCTTAAAAAATGGAGAAAATTGAGGCTTTAAGTTATACCAGTTTAAATTGATTTAGGTAACTACGATATAATACTCAAAAAAGTTATAGAGTGTTATGATTGCTAATCGTTTTTTGTGGTCTAAATTAATAACGTGTTTGCATTTTTTTAATAGAAAATTTCAGCATTTTTAATTATTATTTTTATTTTTATGATTGATTATAGGAAGTTCTTACTCCAGCACACACCAGTTATGTAAACTTAGATAGTTTACATAACTGGTTATACCAGCATTTTAGTAAGAAAAAGCATTAATTTCAGATTATGAATTACTGGTTATTAGGTTTTTAATTTTTGAGCTGTGTCATTATTGTAAATGCCAACCTAGTAAGCTTAAAATTTAGATTTTTCTTAAAAATGAAGAAGGATTCATAAAAAGCAAGGGATGGTTTCTGACCGGATAAAATTCACCATTTGTTAAATCCATACAGGAAAATGTACTTTCTTTTAAATACCTAGTCATGATCACTAAGGTACAAATAAACCAGTCACATTGTTCTCCAGTCCAAATAATGTAGTCATTAAAAATGAAGTCTGCATAACCCACATTGAAATACAGTCACCGAACAAAACATGGCAAAAAAAATTGGTGAAAATATTTAAGAAACTATAAAATTTTCACTAAATCTGGAAAACGGAATGGGGGAGAGGGTCGTAAAAATGAATTACGAGCGTAAAAAATTGTAAAAACTGACCACATTTCGTAAAAATTATGAAAAATTCATAAAAGTTGACAGGTATGGTTGCTGTTGTCGCCGTTGAGCGTTTTATTCAGTCTGCTCACTAATTTAGTCAGCTTTCATTCAGTCTGCTCAATAATTTAGTCAGTTTTCATTCAGTTTGCTCACTAATTTAATTAGCTTTTATACAGTCTGCTCTCTTTCATCTAGCTTTCGTTTCATCCAGCATTTTTAGCTATGAACATTTAACGTTTATGAATGTAAGAGTATTCAGTTATGCTCTTAAAAATTTAATTCCAGTAGTCGGGTTGCTATAAGAAATAATTCTTTATATTAGTGTCTTTAAAGTGCTTTATTTTTTCTTCATATTAACGTGCAATAATAAAATATTGAATCACTGCAAAACGTTCTGAAAATACGCGATAAAGTTTTTACATGCAAGCCTTCGATTAAAAAATAAATATCCAAGAGTTAGTCGTTATTCACACGTTAAGTAAAATCATATCATTTGCATAGATCTCATTGCTTCTTTTTCTTCCTTTTAAAGCTACTCCCGCTCCCTGTTTAGCTGTAACAAATATGAAAAATAAATATAAGACAGTTTTCTTTTCGTTTAATCTCTTAAGTTTTTATTTCAATAAATAAGTTATAATCTGAACCATATAAGTATATTTAATGATATGAATATCAAACGTCAAACTTTAGAAGATCCATAAATGTTATTTCCCCAAAAGGTTTTTACTTCTTTTGTTGAAAAGTTATATGCTTCAGTAACTAATAATAATAAAAAAAATACTATTCAAACAACAGTGTGAGAAAAAAAACTAAAATTTTAAAATAAGGAAAATGCATTTTCAATTTTTATATCTTTTACTAATTTTTTACTAATTCTAACCTTTTCTTATAGTACTCATAGTAGGTTCATAATAAGTTAAAGTTCAAAGAAGCTTCTGTAACAAATTAACTTTTAAATAATCTAAACGTAGTTTGTATATAATGTTAGTGAAAATTGATTAAAAGAAATTTTTAGAGCTTATCAGCTTTTAAGAAACGCATGATTTTTTCCAAAATTTCTAGAATAATATGCTACTAGAAGCAATTTTTTTCACTTATATATTTTCTAATTCAGCATAATTATATAACTGTATTTCCTAAAATAATATCTTTTAAGAAGAGCTTACGTATTTGATTTTCATAGTTACTATTTTAGTTGCAATAATTTAAATGAAAATGTTTAAACTTGTTTTATCTTTATATGTAATAAAATACTAGAATCTTTAAGTATCTATACTTTTGATAAGTACAACTACGTAAGAAGATTTTGTAAAACATTTTTCTCAATCTGAGCTTATGTGTTTTAGCGTGGAAGGAGTGATTTTGGTTGCAACAATTTTGTAGAAATATCTGTAAAGTTTAGATAGCTTGGTTGCGGTAAGATTTGTTAATGATTGACGCAACAAAACAGATTTTGTAACAGTTTTATTCAATGTGAGCTTATATATTTCAGTGATTTGTAACAATATTATTTCACTCGCAGTTTACCCTTATATATTTTGTGTATTTAATGTTGAAGAAAAGGAGATGATGAGACTAGCCCTAAATGCTGTGCTTCATCTAATTAAAATTCAGTTCTACTCGAACAAATTATCTCGTTCAAGGCAGCATTGTCGATGCTGAAGCAATAAACATATCATTTGCTTAGACTTTTCTATGATATTTGAAAGTCCTATATGAATTATCATTAAAGTTGACTTTTAAAGCTTAACTCTTTCAAAAGAAGTGGTGAAATTTGAAATGTTTAATGGTCAAAACTTGATGTGAGAAAAGATATGAAACCTGATTTATTTTATTGTAAATGAGTATATTTTTGATGACTATATCCTATGCTGTAAAAATAGGATTCATGTTTATTATAGCTGTTTATGTGTAAAATATTTCTTCCTCTGCTGCTTAAATAGGTCTTTTGTATATCATCGCATAAAGCATACAGCTGATGTGCATATCTTTCGGTGTAATGAAGTGTAAAAATTACGATAACTTATATTTTACAATTGAGAGATATGTTATGGTATAAAAGTCATATTGAGGTATATTCATCAGTCAGAAACCAGTAAGGTTATACACGTGCAGACGTCAGAATCTGGCATTCTGACCAATAGCGATTGCTGAATATGTCATCAATTGACGTAAGGATTGATAAATGCTTCATTGATTGCTTCCATGAGCAGGGTCTTAGTAAGTTGAAAAAGTAAGAAGTTGTAATGTTTTTTTTTAAAAATATTCTTAGTTTGTTAAATTATTGTGAGAGCATAATTGCTTTATATGAGCTCTCATATAAAGACATTTTTTTATATTAAGTTTTTTTAATTAATGACGAATTTAATTCTCATATAAGTATTCTATAATTGTTAAGTTTATTCAGTTCTTCAAAATCCAGAACAAAGTAAAATCTTTAAAAGAAATGTATAAAGATAAGTAAGTTTGAGAATTAGAAATGCTGTCGAAAAACATTTCATGGAATACAATAATTTAACAAAAATACAACGTTCACTTACTCTTAGAAACGGATTTATAAGCAATTAATCGGCTAGTATTATAAATGAGGGTTACATCACTAAATATAGTTGAAAGTTTTTTTTTTAAACGCCTCAAAAAGTTTTTTTTATTAATGACGAATTTAGTTATTATTATACTACAAAAAAGAATTTAAAAAATGGTAAGTGAATATTACCCTATTCTTAGTGTATCTTGCAAACACGCATTCATAAACGTTCATATGTAAAATCGCATTATTTTCCATGATTAGCAAGTAGGCTTTAAGGATATGATCATGAGGTAATAAGATAAGTGCCAGTTATATTATACTTATTGTGCGTTAAAAACAAGCTTTTGGAAGACGTCAATGAGTTGATAACATTAATTATTATTTCTTTATTCTGAAAAAACCACAAACGGGTTTTCAAATCATTTATGGGCTATAAGAATTTGAGAGGTTGTTTCATCGCAATTGTAACGTGGAGGTTAAGCGTTTTAAAAAACTACCATGGGCTAACAGGTTAAATGAATATGACATCATTCTTAGTGTATCTCGGAAGCATAATTTTAGAAAACGAACATGAGTTAATAGTTGACTATTACACCATTTTGAAAGGTTGATCTATGTGAAATTCACATCTTTTCTTACATCTTTTCTTTGGCCGGTGATATTATATACATATCAGAAACGAACTATTCTTTCTAGTTCGTCTTTTAAACGTCAAGTGTCAATTGTGTAATAGAGTAGTTTCTTTCGTGAGGAACATGTTGTAAGCGTCCTTTTTTTGCATGATGTTTACGAATTCCATTTTGATGTAGCGGTGACTGAGAGATTCTTCAGAAATTATGAAGTTTAGTGTTAAACATATCAAACATACATATCTCGATTGCAAACATATCATTGTATCTGGTGATCTTGAAATTTATTGAGTATGAATTGTTCTCGTTGTTCATTATTTATTTATTTCTGTTGTATAATGGTTGTGGTAAAGTATTTTTATACATGACTGCCATGATTGTAAAATGTAAAGTATTTATGTACTGTTAAGAAAGTACGGAAATTTCCAAAACTTAATTTATGATAAAAAAATCCTAAACCATCTATAGCATATCCCAATAAGTGTTATAAATGCTTATTAATACTATTTCGAGTAATTTCTCTAACTACTGCTGCATTTGTTTGTGAGACAACAAACTTATGATGCATACGCTCGGTGAACCTGATTTTTTTTTTTTTTCATAGAGAAACTTTTCCATAGAACTAAAGTTCTTTTTGCATCATTGCATTTTGTAAATCTCTATATCCACTAGTTATATACTTGTTATTAAAAAGCAATATATTCGAAATTTGTGTATTGATTAGAAACATTTCTAGATAAATAAATTTGAAAACATGTCAAGTTAAGAAAAGATAATTTTTATATGCCGAAGCTTATTCCATAAGAAATTGAAGCAAATATAAATACATACAGTTAAGTAAAAACTAATTTTACATTTTTTAAACAAAATTCTTTAAATGATACCTGCAATTACTTAGAGGAAAATTTCAAAAACACACTAATCATTTCTAGATAAAACTGAAAAATAAGCAACTGAAGTAACTTGATTGTCAATGTAAAATATTTTTTTGAAAGCTTTTTCAGAAATTTAAGCAATAAACAGGTGGACTTGTATTTTTGTACCTGTTTATTTCCTATGCAGCATAAAAAGTAAAATATTCATTTAAAACATGCATTTAAAAATATTCTTAGTTCATTAAAGTTGTACTCGTGCATCAAGTAATTAATTGGCTGGTACTTTGAGTTTCCTTGAAATACTATTCAGTATAAATAGCAGAGAAATATTCCTACCTTTTTAATTACCAAATATTCACTACGTTAATCTGAAATGTAAAGTCAATGGATCTTTCCCCCTTTTTGAAGTATGTTATGAAAAAGACAGTTATAAAGAACACAGAATATAATTCGTTAGATATTGAATACAATAATAAAAAAATCTATAAATTTAAAAATACTGATAAATGTCTTAAAATAAAATACGGACACTAAAAATTTTCACTTTTCTGAATCTTTGGATTTCGACAGCTTCCTGCAAATATATCAATGTTTATGTTTACTACACAATAAAGTTTATGCATATCTCTGACTGCCAATGTACATGAAATCACATTCTGCAAAAATATGACTCATCACGATTTTGAATCTAATTTTAAGGTCACAATGTGTGAACATTCAAGTCAAGCAATCGTGAACGTAATCTCTCGTGTGCAATAACTTTAAAATCTTTTGTAAAAAGCTGTTAATCAACATCAATGTGACGTTACGTGCTCACTACATTCAAATCCGTGTGTAGCGGGTTTTTAAAAAGTGTGATATCAACGTGATATCTAATTTTATTTGCATTAAAAACGGTTCTTTTATTTATACGTTTTGAGGCAAATTTCTAAACATAGTTTAAAGTTTAAACTAAAAGTTGTCATTAATGCAAGTTTTTTTAGGTAAGATAATTTAAACTTTTAATTATCATAGTGTTTCGGAACTACTAATAAAAAAGAGATATTTGAAAAAGTAAATAATAATGATAATAGAAATATTGCTGCTACATTAAGCAGCAGTTTTGCTATAAAAAGTAATTAAACATTCAAGGGATCATCTTTCAAATAAATGTCAAGAAAATCTAGAATAAAAGGGTCAAATACTTTTGTGTGCTATAAAATATAATTGCAAAAAATTCAACAAAATTGTCTTTTATCTTTTATTTTTCAGACCACATGACCTAACAGAATGCGTTGATTACCTATTGCGATGTTGATCTACCGTCCTAGATAAACTACTTCATGCTGATCAAACAATTTATAAATTATGATTCAGGTTAATCTTTATAAAAACATCTGCACATTTGCGTATATTTCTAAAGATTGTAACAAAAAACATTTATTGCAATGGATTCTGACAAATGCAACATCGAGCAAATGGTCGTAAATTACGTCAAAACTAATTTGAATAACTGAGATGATGAGAAAACTATTAGTTTAAGTCAATTTTTTGTGAAAATGTAGTTAATTCCTTTGCTCATAATATGTGAACTTCATAAACCTTTATTTACGGTAAACTAAAGTATACTTCAAAAAGTTGTCAACATCTGGCACCATTATTTATTTTTCTTATTCATTACAGTAACATTACAACCGTTATGAAAAAATACAGGTTTTCTCAAAATATTAGTTGCTTGTCTTATACCGCTACGTATCTCACCGCCTCAACTGAAACAATAAATGCAAAAGTTTGATTTTGAAGAAGTTAAAATTACTTCCACTACTTCTGAGTTATTAAGCTACACTATATACACTCAGCGAGTATTTCAGTTGGAGTAAAAAAAGTGCTTTTTGTCTTATTTTAGGCCTTTAGCAAAAATAAAGTTGAATTTTCCTATACATTTTAACGTAAAGAAATTATTATTCATCAATAAAAAAAAATCATGTGCTGTTGCCGTAAAGGGGACATTATGTGCTTATTGCTTCAGTTTATTTCATAGCTTAATGAATTTAAGCCACAAACTCGCAACAGTGCGATAGTATCATGAAGATAGCTTAACCACAGTCCAGTAACATCATGAAGAAGTCCTAAGAATGGACCGATCGATGACATCGTGTAGAAAATCTAACAGTCAAGGGACACTATGACGAAAAACTAAAACTGTACATGGAGGCGCAAAACTTGAATCATCAATATCCCAGTTTTAGTTTAGCTGCAAATACGACATTTGTGCTTAGCACGGCAGCATAAATGACTGGTCACTTTAACTTTTAGACACTTCGTTAAATAGACCTAAAACAGACAAAAAAAAAGTTTACCCTGAAACCTTAGGGATGTAAGGAACATGCAAGACTTCATACATATCTAAACTTCTACCAACATATCTTCGCTTCTAAAGTTTCAGGATGAATCGTCATCATTTTTCTTTTCGACAAAGCATCCGTGAAATCTATAGTGTCATTTACGCAAATATATTTGATATTCAAATAATTACACACCTATTGCCACAATTACATGTATATGTCAATAACTTTTTTCACCATGTCATTTTCAAACAATAATGACGCCTCCATGGTTGTTTGGACACCATACAGAACTCTTTTAATGTCTTCCCTACGTTGTCAAATCATCACTCACCAGCACACACAGTTTAGTTTTCAAAACCACCACAAGCGAAGTTATGAAGCTTGTTTACGTTTACCACATGTTTATAATTACCTCAACTGAACCTATTTATTTTTATTAATGTGTGTGTGGCGGAAGGGTAGCGTACGCAATGCAGGGGGCTCTAGTCAATTCTCTGGTTCAAATCCGACCCGTGTCAGTGGATTTTCAAGATGCCGTATGATTATGCAGGATTGTGTTTCATTTAGACATATCTGTTATATATTTTACTTATAAGTATAAACACTTGTACTGTCTGCCTAGATGGCGCTGTTGCGAATGTAGTAGCGAATGAAAAAAAGTTCAGTTGTTCGCTCTCAACCATGAATTGTGCGTAACTTATTGTACACAGGTGGTGTTTCTTAATGATTAAAACGCACGTTGGAGATATTTTATTCATCGTTTTTATGAGAATTACAAGAAGTATTTTTATGCAGGAATGTAGTTAGTCAGTTTATATTCTGTGGAGAAGTCGATACGAAAGAGTTCTTGGTTTCTTCGAAGTACTATTGCTTGTTGAAGATATCGATAACTACATCTTTGTTTGTGATTCAGGCTATTCTGAATTTTATAGCATGCAAGGTAAGACCAATTTAGAATGCTCTTAATTTCTTCCATTTTTGTCTTCATTTAAAGCACGATTGACTTATTTTCACCATTGAATTACTGTAGTTATATGTTAATGGGAAATATTTAATATTGTTTTAATTGAATTAAGTATATGGAGGCGTTAAATTTTAATCATTAATTTCTTATTTTAAGCATGCTTAGTGAATGTGAAGATGGTTACTTGTGCGATACTTTTAAAGTAGCTGAAATGAATGAAAAACATATGCGGTAAAAATAAGAAATAATAGAGAGGCCATTCCAAATAAGAGTGTTTTCATATCCTGCGCGTTACAGCTATTTTCATTTCAAAAAAATAATTAAATGAGATAATGGGAAAAATATTTTTCCTGAAAAAGTCGCATATAGATGTCTAACTCCTTACTTTTATTCATTATCTGTTTTGATAATTATTGTTTTTAATGGGATATGGCTTTCATTGGAAGTACATAATGTGTTTCTTGGGAAATTTTCCAGAGGAAATGGGAAATGTCGGTGTGTCGAGGAATCAAAAGCGCGCGGGGTTCGGAGGGAAGGTAACCCCTCCCCACGAACCTTCGGTTTTAAGCCATGTTGCCAATCCCAGTATAATAATAAGCTTTATATATATGCTTGTAAGGACTTTTACTGACCCCCTCCTCCGGGCGGTATTGAAAGTAATTGTTTGTTTCTTTGTTTACGACCATTTCAGGTCACATAAATATTCGAGTTTATTTGCTATTCTCAAGGATATGCCTAAAACTCTTCGTCTAATATGACAGATAGAACAAGACAGCACAACAGATTTTAATATACAAAGAAGGAAATACACCCAGGGTAAAGTGGGAATCGAACCCACGCCTCTTTCATTACGCGCAGGGAGGCACCGGAACCAGTCGATTAGACCGCTGAGCCACTGAGGCCCCTTGAAAGTAAATAGAATAAATGTTTATGAACGTGGTTCTAGATAAGAGTAAAAATGCAACGTAATGTTGAAAAATGTACTTTTGGTGCTTAATTACTTGCATTTCTGATTGCTGGATGATTGCTTTTCAGAAGAAGGATTTATATACGTAACCCTTTGAGTACTGAATTATTTGAACTTTGAGAGATTTCCGCATTTGTGCAAAATTCTGCTTGCGTACGGGTATATATATCGCAAAATATACATACCATGAAAAGATCTCGATTGTTGGGAAAGATTTACTTGTTAGTATATTGCCTATAGAAATGAAGTGTCATATCTGCAAAATGCACATTTTTCAGGAGAGGAGTTTAAACTTTTTACAATTTGTTTTGGTTAATTATCTTATTAGTTTTGATGATTATTACAATCGATTTTGTTCGGAAATAATTATTGCTTGTTTCTCTCACATGATGGATGTTAAAAGATGTCAAAAAGTTAGAAATAACTAAAAAATGCAGTTATGACAGTATTGCACCAAAAAAATAGTTTGTACGTTATTAAGAAGTAGTGCAGTGACTAAGTATTGTTCGTTCCTGTAGCTAAATGGGGGTAACACTGTCCAATTCATTAAAAACTACTTGTCTCCGATTAATATTTTTATTATTTTTTTTATTTACTTTTCCCCTTAGAACATGTTTATATTATTTAGGCCTAGCATTAACTAGGCCTTCATAAGTTATTTGAAAAAAAAGCAGGCTAAATAGTATTTAAAAGAAAAAATAAAACAAAATTTAAAAATATAAAATTTTATTTACTTAGGAAATAGGAACATAATTCTTACAATTTAGAACTTAAAATAGGAACGTAATTATAATTATCTTTCATGAAATGCACATTATTATGATAGTTGTGCTGCAGCACCATTAACAAAGCAACCAAATAAATAAAAACATTGAAATGAATACTGCCTTATGCACAAATCAACCATAAGTTTATTCAACAAAACTGCTGAAAAGTAATAATAAATCAGAAATGGAAACTGCCGTATCTACCAACCCGACGGCATTCATCTTAATGAAGGACGTCAAAAAATGAAAAATTGAAATGAATACTGTCGTATCAGATGTTACGTCAGTCGTTCCATGTGTTATGAGTATATAAACTACATGGATTTTGAAATTAAAGCTGATAAAAAATTGTACTTGCAAAAATTGCGATGCTATCCCTTTGAAATTCTATAACCAACCGAATTATTCTGCAATAAGGCGGTGTTGACATGTCAGAATTGGCTGTTCCAGCCAAAACGCATAGTGACACTAGTGTTCTCTATCCTTAATTTTTGAACATTTACTTACAACAGTATTCCCAATATAAAGAGCGCAAAAATCTGTAAATTTTGATATAAAAACCAAAAAAAAAATGATTTTTTGCAGATATGACACTGTTCATTTTTATAAGCGACTTATAAACAGACCGTGATACCAAAAGTATAAAATTCAATTTCCAAAGAGATTGTCCGGTTAACGAAATTGTCAAGAGGAACTTACAATAAAGTGATACATATACTTTAAGACAAAGTCGTGCACAAAGGAACGGTTAAGGTTCAACCCCTTCCATTAGAAAAGGCGCATTTAAGTTAACTGCCGAGTTGGAATAAAATTACTGTATCTCCCTTTTTGATATTTTCCAACTTTTCCCGTAATCTTTCCCCTTCTTCACAGTATAAATTAACATCTGACAAATTCACGAAGAATGAAAAATATTTTTGAGGAACCCCCACCCCCTTTTTTTAATGTCCTGGAAAAGGACGTGCTTGAGGGTCATTTTTCTTTTTTTAATTTTCTGATTTTTTCGTAATAGTTCACCAAACTGTTCCCATCAGCTTCATTCGGCTGTAGATGATTCTTTGATCCGCATAAGTAAGTGTATGATATTTGAAATAGGAAGATGGAAATAGTAAGGAAAATTAGGCTATATATACTAGCTGATTTTGTCAAAATTGCCTCGCTGCTGGAGTACATGTGTGAAAATATATCCGCTTTGTATTTAACGAAGTCTAATGAAAACGGAAGAAGACCGGCTCTCGCTATTGGGTAATTAAAGTTTCTGCAACAGCTGGTGAACGGAACATAGTATATTGTTCAAGAACTCGAGATTCAAGATATTAGCAACTCAACGTCTTTATTCGATTCAAGGTTCAGTGCAGCGCTTTATATTTCGTGAGCTGTAATGAAATCTTCATTGCAGGCTTATCAACTAATAACCTAAATTATACACCTTCTAGACTTTTACTTTGATGAATAAATGCGTACAAAGTATATATACTTAGATATAACGATAATTCGATAAAAAGTAGTTTTACCCTCAACAGCAAGATAACGTGTTTGGTTAAAAATGGAGAATGTCTGCTTAACTTTGCTTTCTTGTGAAAGTTGTTGAAAGAAACAGTACAGACTGCAAAATTGCTTTTAAAAAAGCTGCTGTTGAAAATGCTTTCAAAAAAGCCATTCAGTTTTTCATTAAATCATTTAAAGGTTCAGTTGCATTGGCTGTTTCTATTGTCAGTTCAAAATGTTTTGTAATATTCAGTCTACGTATAAGCATGTGTATACGTATAAGCATCACACAATTTTTAATACGTAAATCAGAGACACATGAAGATACTTACGTACAATTTCCGATTTAATGAAGCACTTTGCATAAAAGTAACGTTATTGTGATGATGTATAAAAACGTTACTTATAACTAACGATTACAAAAGCATACATTTGTTGCTAAAATAGTACAATATATTTTGCAAATATGAGCTTCAATGATGCTGAGTATTTGTTCTATTTTTACTTAGTTAATTCGGAAAAAAGAAAAATATTCTACTTTTTGCTAAATCGTAGGTTGAGAATTGAGAATGGGAATACGGCTTTTTCTTATGATAAATTAATGATTTCTTGTAAGTGCAAAGCAATCTTTTGCTCATTGCCTGTTTGATTTTCTTCAAATCTAGCGACCGTATGATAATATTTTAGACTAACATTTGGGGTTAACATTAAGCAACTCATTCATCTGATTGCAGATAGCTTGACTTTTAAATTTAAAATATTTAATCCCAAATTTGCAAGTGGCGATTTATATTTTTTATTTGCTTTAAATGCTAGCTACATTTAACACTTTTTGTGAACCGAAGGGCTATGCGGTTTTGAAGTACTAAGTTAAATGTTTCAATCGGAACTGATATTATAGTAATTTGTATAAAAAAAGCAATATTTTCACTGGATGTTCGAGACTTAGTAGCTAGAAACTTACGTAGAAGTTGCTAGATACATATTTTCAGTGCATCTACTCGTATTGTCAAAATAGAAACTTACCTGAAAAACATATTTTTTATGTTAAAAAGCTCCTAGAAACATATTACTTCAATGGATTGAGTTGTAATGTTTAAAGTGGAAATTTTTGATGAAATTACATTATTTATCAAGTTAAGTTAAATCATTTTCTACATATTGATAATAAAATAAATTTTAAATATAAACGAAAAAATGTGCGAAGAATAATGTCTTTTGTGAAAATAGTGTTCGTTTGAATATTAGATTTTAAAAGAAGTGTTCCCTTTATTTAAAATCTAATATTCTTTAGTTAACCGGAAATGACATTGCATTGATTTATTATGCCTTTTAATAATTATCGCTTTCGGATATATTTTCATCCATTAAGCTCTTACTTTTTATTTAGCTATTTTTGAACTTGTAGTTGTGACTATGTGTGCTAATTAACTAGATTAGAAGATTTTTGACTATATATATTTGAACAACATAACTAAACTTCATACATGAAAACATTAAGGGAACTTGGCACCTTTTGACAATTTTTTTTTATTTAATAACTTTTACCTATTTCATTTGTATATTATGAAGTGCTATTGTTCAACAAAATGATTTTCACGTGAAAAATCCAAATTCAACTAACACAAAATTTTAAAATTTAATTTTTTAAAAATAATTCAACGATTTTAAATTTCCTTCTTCTTCTTCATTTCTTGATTTTCTTTAACCAAATTTTTTTAAAATACTTATTATAGTATGGTTTACAATTTTAGGGATGGGTTTTGCTATTAATTTATTATTTTTTGAGAAAAAAGTTTTTAAAGTTACATCGATGGTAAAACACAGAAATAACAAGCGACTTTTGTTACATTTTCATTTTTTAAATTTTTTTTGCAAATATATAGCAAAATCCATCCTTAATTTTATCAAGCACATCATATTGAACACACACAAAACATTTTAAGTTGCTACATGAATATATGTAAAAAATTTAGCATTTTAAGTACTACAATATTGCGAAAAACCCAAACCGAGAAAACGCAGTTTAAAGAATACAAAATCCTACTAAAACACCAGAAATATTTGAATTCTCTTACTTCTTAACTACATTTATATTGGTTGTATTGCTTCAAAACTTCGCTCAGATATACTAGGAGAGTCAAGCCACATTTTAAGCAAAAAATTGAAAAATCGGTACTTTCATCCATTTTCTACATTTGAAAGGTGCCAAGTCCCCTTAAAACATTAATAAAACAGCTTTAACATTTAACTTGTTAACTACATTAA
Organism: Octonoba sinensis; assembly: GCA_038502835.1. Classification (NCBI taxonomy): domain Eukaryota; kingdom Metazoa; phylum Arthropoda; class Arachnida; order Araneae; family Uloboridae; genus Octonoba; species Octonoba sinensis. The sequence goes on along the minus strand of CM076598.1, from coordinate 24,598,245 downwards.
AGACTTAATTAAATGTCCTGGGACTGCATGCTGCATACGGCGATTGAAAGCCGTGCGGTTAGTGCAGCGAGTTGAAGTCGGACGGTTTGGAGTGAAAAAGTAGAAGCTGTCCGTTAGCAGCACAGCATTTTCGATGGGCGTACAGAGAGTCTATTCCCTTTTACCCGATAATCATGGCATTTGTACATAGAACTTAAATTATTCCTAAGTTTAAAAATACTTCTAGTCTCCGCCGTAGGCAGAGCACAAGGGGTGAGCCATACTTACGGCTCACTGATGTTGCGCATCGTACGCCCGAAGGGCTTTACGAAGGATCTGCAAAATGTCGTCGTACCTATTGGACGGCGTTTTCTTCAATTTGAGCGGAGCGGTGGGCCGTGCCTCTTGCTTTTGGGCCTTTCGGGGCAATCTTTGTAGCTTGCGGGGTGGTTAGCACTGCAGTTTGCGCAGGCAGGGGTTTTACCTCTGTTCGGGCAGTCTCTAAGTCTGTGAGCGCCTGAGCAGACCACACACCTCTCCTGTACGTGGCAGGAGTAGGATGTATGGTTCCACTTTTGGCACCTGAAACATTGTAGAGGGCTTCTTCTAGGTCTCAGGCTTTCGAATTTTATCGAGAAGTCGCCGGTTTTGAGTCTTTGACCTCTAAGCTTCTTGTTTTCTGTGCTATTAAGTAGCTGAATGCAGAAAATCGGTAGGAGTCCATCTCTTCCCTTAAACTGTCTGACGGAGTGAATCTCTATGTTGTGGGACAACAGGCCACTCTTAACCTCTTCTTCTTTGTACGTTGCAGGTAGTCCCTTAAGAACTAGCCGCAGGGGCGGGACGTGACCAATTGTTGGGGTGTGATAATCGAGTTTACGTTCTTGTGCGTAACTTTCAATATCCTTTTGGCCGTCGTCGGTCTCCGGGGTGATTCTAACTTGGTCGTTGAGGAGAAGGCAGCCGAAGTTTTCTTTGCTTCTCACCTTGATTTCTTCGACTGTCCTCTTGGGATCCGGAATGTTCAATAGGACAACAGGTTTCCTTTTTCTTTTGCTGGGCCGGGGGGACGGTTTATCCTTTTATCCTTTTCCGAGTGATCACGGAGGGCCGTGATTTCCTTTAATAGCTCCTCTTCTTTGGCCTTGTAAACTTGAAGGACCGAGTTATGATCATGCTCTAAGATGCGCTTCTGAATGGTGGCGTAGGCTTTCGAGAGCTTATCGAAGGCAATGAGGTCCCTTCTGTGGATCCAGGGTAAATCCGCCATTAAGAAGCGGACGCGACCGAGAGCGTAGTCGATCTTGCAGTAGTATTTGGTTCTTACGGTAGTAAGATCCTCTTTTTCAGCGATGCTTTGTATCGTCTGGAGAGGGATGCCTTCGTCTGCAATTAAGCGTTCGTACTCTTTTGGTTCGTCATCGTCGGATTCAAACTCCGAGTCCGGATCATGGTCGGAAAAAGACGTGAGTGTTGGAAGCTCTCCCAATGCGAGATCCGCGTTGACGGGGTTTCCCGCGCCGGCCCTGAGAAGGGCCTCGGTGTCTCGGTCCATCAGGATCGGCGACCTATCCTTCGCGTTGTCGCTCCTTGCAGCGGACTCCTTCGTCGTCTTTCTTCCACGCTTTCCCATGGCTCTCTCTTGTCTTTTGAGGGTTTAACCCCGAACTGACATCAGCTGTCCGTTAACTGAGAGAGTTCTTTAAGTAGCAATTCCGCCAGGCGGCGAAATTTGCATATTGGCGCGTACATAACTCCCACCCTATTAGGACTTTAGCCCTAATACATAGGAAGGGGTGAAATTTTGCATGAGTTCCTTTCGTTGTCTTCACAGTCACCACTCGAACTAAGTTATCTTCACCAGGGTGTACTTCAATTACACGACCTAATGGCCACGTGCCGGGCGGTGAATTTTCCTTCAGGAGCACTAAGTCATTCACTTTTATGTTCGGAAGGGGTGATGTCCGTTTCTGCCGATTTTGCAGTGATGACAGGTATTCTCTAGATCATCTCTTCCAAAAACCCCGTCGTATATTCTGAAGGAGTTTCCATTTTCCTTTCCAATTCTGCTCGGAGAGGGTCGCCGCATCTGGAACTGACCTGATTACGTCACTTGTGAGGAAATACGAGGGAGTCAAGGCATCAATAGAAGCTATATCATTTACATCTTCACATGTAATAGGACGATAATTTAATAACGCCTCTATTTGGGTGACTAGTGTCGTTAGCTCTTCGAAAGTGAGAGTCACTTCCCCTAGAACTCTCTTAAGGTGGAACTTTACGGATCGAATTCCTGCCTCCCAGATCCCTCCAAAACGAGGAGCAGCAAGAGTAATGAGGTGTCACTCAATTGCAGACTGAGACAAATAGTTCATGACTGAAGTAGAGTTAGGGACTGTAAACAAAGTCCTCTGCAACTCATCAAGCTTGCGATGAGCTCCTTGAAAATATCTGGCATTGTCACTATAAATGTGACGAGGTGTGCCACGACGAGCACTGAAGCGACGTAAAGCAGCAATGAAAGCGTCAGTCGTTAAATCACTAACTACTTCAATATGTATGGCTTTTGTATATAAACACACGAATAAAGCTATATATCCTTTTGTAGTTTTGGCACCAGGTCCTTTGTTAAATTTTATGGAGACGGGTCCCGCGTAATCTATGCCACACTGAAAAAAGGGTCGCTCTAAAGTCACTCTGAGCTTAGGCAAATTGCCCATAAGCTGTGAAGTACCAGTACCAGTCCTAAATCTGTTAAATTTTATACAATGATTAATGCATCTATTGATTAATCTTTTTTCTCCGATTATCCAATAAGATTGCCTTATGATATGAAATAACATTGTAGGACCAGCATGCAAATATGTGGCGTGTTTCTCTTTAACTAGTAATTCACTAAATTTGTGTTGAGCAGGAAGAATTAGTAGATGCTCGTTATTCATAGGCAATTCAGAATTCTGTAAACGTCCTCCCACATGTAAGAGACCGTTTTCATCTATAAATGGGAGAAGTGAACGTAAAGGGGGGGGGGGGGACTATGCTTTTTTAGTATCTTTTGTTCCTCAATACATTGCTTGTCTTCGGAAAAATGAATATCTTGTACCCAATGAATGATCATTTCCTCAGCCGCTCTAACTTCTGCATATCTAAGCGAACCAATTGAAGCAGCGATTCTCAACCTGTGGGGCGCGCCCCCTTAGGGGGGAGCAAGCACACGAGAAGGGGGGCGCGAGAATATCCAAGAGAAAATATTACTTAAAAAAATTGATTACCTGACTGTGACTGAAAGGAAAGCCCACATACACATAGAAAACAAAGTACATTTCGGCATATTTAATAACTTATTAAAGTAAAACAAATTACCGAATTAAAACTTTCTCAATTAAAACATACTAACTTAAAAACAAATAATAATAACTAAAAACAGTTAATAATTATTAGTGACTTCCTTGGGCCGGTCATTCAAAGCAAAGTTTTTCGAAGGAAGGTTTAATATTAGAAATAGCCCCTCTCAGCTGTTTCTATATTTAGCCGAGATCTATAGTTTGTCTTTAAAGAAGCCGCAGCAGAAAATACAATTTCACAAAAGTAGGATGTTGAAAATGGTAATAGAATGCGAAATGCCCTTGTTTTTAATGCAGAAAAATCATAATCTACTAATGCCTAAAATTGAAATAGTGATCTATTACTAAATTAATTTTATTACTAAATTACTCGTTTTTACTCTTGTTTTGGCAGTTAGTTAAAAGTAATTCAAAAACAGAATCGGTACTCAATATACAGTACTGTTGTATACATTTTATGGTAAGGGGGGAGGGGGACGCGACGAAAATTATGATAGAAAAATGAGCCACGAATACTGAAAGGTTGAGAAACGCTGAATTGAAACATTCATTGGAAGCTCCGTTTTTTTTCTACAGATCTTAATAAATCTTCGGCAATATGCCAAAATACGAATTATTTTAGACAAGGAGGAATAATTTTCGAATAAATGTGTAAAGAACTGATTTTTTTGAACGGTTATGAAAAGCAAATACAGGATCATTTCTTTCTTCAATTTTAACTGCTTCAATACTCAGACAACTTTGATTCAGTCTTTGGCCAATGCATTTCATCTAAAGTTAACCACTGTGGACCATACCACCACAAACTGCATTTTATGAGGCATTTTGGGTCAATACCACGGGAGGCGATAGCTGCAGGGTTGTCTTTCGATGACACGGGATTCCAGAGACTGGCGGGAAGAACCTCAATTATTTGAGAAGTTCTGTTAGCGACAAAAGATTTACACTTGCGTGGATGGGCAGATAGCCAAGATAAAACTATACCCTCGAATCTGTCCAGGCGAAGATGCGAATGTTTAAATTCTGCAAAGTGTTCAGCGCATTTTGAAATAACTTGGACAGTAAGTGAGCTGCACTTAATTCCAATCTCGGAATGGATACTTGCTTAAATGGGACAACCTTTGTTTTAGAAACTACTACACTCTCAGAAAAGCATGCTCAAATCTCACGAAACTTTCGTCGTATTTGACGAAATGGCTTCGTGAAAAATGCTCCCATTAAACGTTTCGTCAAATTGACGAAATTTGTTTCGTCACACATTTGACGAAATGAAGTTCGTCAAAAACTAAAAAATATTTCGTCATGTACGTTTCGTCAAAAACAACGACATTTTAGTCACTTGTTTCGTCATCTATTTGATGAAACACATTTCGTCATAAACAACGAAATTTTAGTCGCTTGTTTCGTCGGGTCTATTTGATGAAATACATTTCGTCAAAATGATTAAAGTTTCGTCATTTCGATTCCATATTAACGAGTCTTTAAATTTCGTTACTTTTTATTTAAATTTCATCAAAAAGAAAAAAATTTCGTCATTTTGATTCGCTAATCATCATAATAAATTTCGTTGTATTAACATACTTTTAAGTAAATTTCGTTATTTTGAGCACGTCATGGAACCTTAAATAAAATCTTGAATTTATTTTTTTAAGAGGGCAATTTGATATTGCTAGTAATTTGAGGCTTCAAATAATTACTCTGAAAATTTTCGATTTAATTTTGAGTTGCTGCATTAATTGTTGAAATATGTATTATTAATTTTAAATAAATGTTCTAAAGATGACCTAAACAAAAAAAATCACATTGAAAAATATTTTACAATCAGTAATTTTAATTCTTTGTACATAAGATCTTTTCTATGATGCTAGTGTGATAGAAAATTTTCTATCATTCAAGTATGCCATACTATATACGTTTAAATTTATTTTATTTTAGATTAATTGTAACAGAAATTTCTAATACATTTTTAACATTCTTACTTTCCAAACGATTTAAAATTAAAATTCATTACTTCCAAATTAAGCATTTTGTTGACATATAAAAGCAATTAAAAATTTTTTTGTTAGTATTTTCCTCTCATAATCCTGCAAGCAATGAACTATCAATTTGTCTAAGTTCTGTGTACTAATTCATTCCGAAAATTGTTGAATTAATTTTAAAAACTTAGTTTCATTGAGTTGGTTATATGTATGTATGAATTTGTCGCACGAAGAATTGCTTTTAAAGTGTTTTGAAACCTGAGAAAAAGTGTAATCACATTTAAAAGAATAAAAACACCAGCAATTATAAAATTTGACATTTATTACGTTGGTAAACATTTTTCTAGCTCATATGGAGCATTACAGCAAAACTGAAATTACGGTATAAGCATATAAATTGATAGGAACATGTATAGAGCACAAAAAACACGTTTGAAAATTAAAAGAAAGAAATTCAAGCCATAAATTGAGGGAAAAGCATAAATTCTTCAGGGTCACAGGATTCTTTAAAAAAATAACTGTACATACAAAAATTTAACTGATATATAAAAACATGTCAACCGAGTAAATAAGTTACAAATCTCAAACATTTACCATAGAACAGCGTTTCCCAACCGGTGGTTTGCGAACCCCCAGGGGCTCGCGTGTTGTAGAAAAGGGGTTCGCGAAAATAATGTTGCAATGGCGGAATTTTCAATTTTTAACGTGAAAGAAAAAATACGAAATAATAAATTTGTATACGTATTATGAGGTGGTGCAAACATGATTCTTTTTTTAATGAACTGCTTTCCCGATAATACGTAAAAGTTGTGGACTGGCAAAGGAAGTATACGAACATAAGTACAAAATTTGAAATGCGCGTATTTCTACTATTAACCTGATTTCGACAATTTTCATCTCAAAGTGGTTTCAAAAGACATTCATTGATTTATTTTAAACTAGATGAAGTAACCGGCGTTGCCCTGGTTGAGGAAGATTCAGAAATTTTAAACATATATATGTAGTAACGGGAGATTAAAACATTAATAGTTCACTACTAGTAAATAAAAACTGAAATAACAAAATACTTTTAATCCGTTACAATATTTACTAACAAAAACGCCCGTTTGGCTATTCAGAAATAAAACAATAACTCTAGTTAAAATATTACGTCAGACAGCACTTATGCTGCTTCCGTTCACTAAAATCTATTTTCGCGTAATAACATTAAAATTCACTTCCCTTTTAGTATATAACTAGCGGTGCACGCACGGCGTTGCCCGGGCTGAATTTTAAAAACGCCGGCTACGGCTCTGTCCTTGCTAACATGCTAACAGTAAAAAAAATCGCCTGCGGCATAAAGCCTGCAGTGTTTGAAAAACATCGTGTGTCTATTTGTTTAAAAAAAAAACATTAGACGTTGTCAGCGCTTGAAAAAGTAATATAACATGTAGAAGGATCAATTAAGAAAACTTAGGAACAATTCCATCAGTAGGGTCAGATTAGCCACCAGAGGGGCAAAAATTGTAAAACTGCCAAATTGTAGCACGGCGTCATTTGTTGCGTTACTTTTCATCTGGAATGAGTCTTGGCGATGATCTTAGATTGATTGCAAGAATGAAATTGCAATATCATATTAATTTTATTTTCCAGCCAGCTGTTGTCTCGCTAACCGAAAGATAAGTTTCATAATGAAATGAAGCTTCGCTAGCGGCACCATAGAGATGAAATTGTAGGTGATAATATTTATAGTTAAATGATACTGTAAACCATACCTAAAAAACGTATGCACACTTATGTTAGTATTCTTTATCGCCGGTTTATCACCAACGCCTAATTAAAAAAGTCACATTGTAGCGTGTCGTCATTCGCCACGTTATTTAAAGTCTAGAATAAACTATACGTCCGTAAACTTTTCGAGGTGATATTTATTTAAATGCTATTGCTAAACCAAGGAAATCGTAAAATCAGGAAGACAAAGCTTTTATCAAGTAAAATCTCGAATTTAAAAATTATTGCTAATTTGAGAAAAACTTTAAATCGAAATTATGCTTTATTATTGTTTTATCTTTATTAAACTGAACTATTTTGAAAAATAAGTTTTATATTGAAATTAAGCTAACAATTCACCCGGAGTTGAGGAAACTGCTAATTATTATTTTTGGGTCAAGGTAAGCCTTAAGAAATCGAACTAAAAAGCTTATAACTGGCGTTCTTATTGACTTAGAAACTTCAAACAAATTTCATCTTGTACAAAAAAATCTGCGCTTTCGATTAATATATTATATTTATATGCGCAAGATTTTTGTCACCCCCATATTGGGGAATATATGGGAAAATTTGCGTAGAATTGGAATAAAAAAAGAACTACCTGTCGGATTTTTTTCGGGACGGGTCTATGATTCGTCCTCTTTAATCACTCTGTCTATTGATGAAAACCGCATTCAAATCTGTTGCGTAGTTTAAAAGATCTCAGCGTACAGACACGGGAAGCGACTTTGTTTTATACTCTTTTAAGATTTGGATTAATTCTCCTACCATTTCTTTTGTTTTCTATGATAGCGCGAAGAAAGAGTCGGAAATACGAAAATGTATATTATATAAATATAAAATTTTGCATTATTTTTAGCTAATCTCTCAGGTGTAGACACCAAAGTGGAACCTGAAGATTTTTATTGATTAGTTTTAAATTTAATACTCACATTTATCACACTTAATTCCAACTTTTCTGTATTATCGCAATGAAAAATGTGAAAACATGTACATTTTAATATTCAGTACATTTCCACAACTTTTGCGAATTTTGTATACTTCAAAGTCGAAAGTGGAACCGAAAGATATTTATTGATTTAAAATTGTGTATGTACATTTCTCATACCCTTCAACAACTTTTTCTCGCTATCGGGAAAATAATTTTTGAAGATTTTTTTTTTGCGTACACATATGTTTACTGCTCTATCAATAATTCACAAAGGACAAATAACAAAAAGTAATAATTAAAAATATGTTCGTTTTCTTGTAGCTGAATTTTATTTTTTATTCAAACTTAGATCTTTTGCAATTTATTTTTCATTTCTTGTTATGAACTATTGTGAAACATGGAAAATAAGTGTTCTAGCAAAAATTTTATACTTTTGTTTACCTGTTACAAACGACTACAGTAGGGGGTTCACCATTTTCTTTGGGATCTTAGAAGGGGTTCGTGCTTAACAAAAGGTTGGGAACCACTGCCATAGAACAAGGATAGTTGAATAAGAGGTTTTCTTCCCATATTTTGACATGATTTATAGATTAAAAATAATAAAACATTTATACACATCATAATTAACGCATATTATTTTCAAAATTTATTGTCGTTACTAGGTTAATTATGCAGAAGAAATATTTTTAAAATACTTTTATAGTTGAACCCCTTTTACTTTACAATTTACTTTAAAAATTTAGTATTTCTTAATTAAAAGCTACACACTTTCACGGAAGATAACATTGTCTCTACAAATGTTTATTATTTTCATTCTCAAAATCCTGTATGCAATAAAATATCAATTTAAAAATTTGTTTCTTTAAAATTTAAGAAATTATTTGAAATCTAACAAAAAATGAGCATAAGAAAAGATGAAGTCTTTTGTTCCCACATGTGTTAGTTGCATTCAATTAGTATAATAATTTGGGGAACAATTTTTTATACTTACAATTGATTTTTTAAAGATTCCGACACATTTAAAAGAAAAGAAAAAAATTGGATATACACACCTATATCAAACTGAATCTCAATATAACTTACAACACCACCTGATGCATGAAATTTATTACATCTTGTAGCTAGAAAATACAATATTAATAACAATTTAAAAATTAAGAATAGTAACAGAACTGGACCAACTCTGTCATTAATCATCAGACTCAGATTATCAGAAATTATTATAAAATGTGATTACGGTGTGCTGAAAAATCTAATGAATAATGTTAAACTTTTAAAAGAAGTTTCCCAACTCCTTGTGTTTTGTGGCATTAAAATTACAATCGAAAAAAATCTCCCACACCCCATTTACATATGAAATAAAATCATACTTTTTTTTATAGGTTATATCTGAAATTACACAAAATGAAACTAAGGCATAATATATGGTAGAAATAATATTTTAATTCTCTCACTTAGTGGTGATTCTAAAAGTCGGATTTAATCAAACTAGGCAGCAAAAATAATAAATTCTGATTCAAAATTTAAAAAAAAAAAGCGATTGTATTTAAAAAGTATTTTTCATAAATTTCAAATCATTGGCAGCCAATTAAATTACATTTTCTTATAATTTAAAAGAATTTGCAGATAATAGTTATACAACAGTTTGGTAATTATAGATACTTCATTTGAAAAAAACCTGAGTGTTTTGCAACTCTGCTACAGCTGCTAATGGAAATTAATACTGCTAATGAAATTAATATTTTTTCAAAATGTAATGATTCTTTCATTTTTTTTTTCAAGCAATGTATTATTACAAGGTTCATACTCTTTTGGGAAAACAAAAAATAAGGACTTTTTAAGCAAAGATTCATAATTGATGACACACTTTTTTTCAGTATATTTGAACCCCCCCCCCTTGTCACAAAATGTCCCACTTCATCATACTCCCTAGTCACGCCATATTGCACAAGCATATGGACCTAAAGTTAAGTTCACTGAATTAGAGAGCTTCTAGTCCGTAGCTTCTTCATCCATTTTATTACCTATAAAAGAATAAAGAATAAACTCATGAAAAAAAAAGCTTCAAAGCTTTTCAGAAAAACTAATTTAAAAACATTCAGAAATTCATAGATAAAGTTAAGTAAAACTCCACAAGCGTAAAGAACAACAGTAATATCTTCAAGAATGGAAAGTGATTTTAAACGAGTTCAAAGATGCACCTTTTGGACTACGAGAAGCAGTGTTGCACTTTGTGCGTTTTAAAATTATTAAACGCTTAAAATGAAAAATTAAATGTAAAAATGTCCTTCAAAGGGTCAGTCCATAAAAGCTTGGTTCCCGCAGAACATCAAAAGTGAAGCAACATTGACCAAGATAGTATTTGGGAGGGTGACACCTCTCGCAGCTGGCTGCTCTGGGTTGTGTACACTCAAGTGAACCAATACTTCTGGAGGTGCCAACCCCCAGGTGACGATCTCTCATCTGGGAGCTGGTTCAAAAAAAGGGTCGGAGATCGGACTCCTACCAATAAGGGCCCCGTTAAACTCAGGAGCAGTGCACCCTCTCTTCCTCACTTCATGCGAGAACTCACCACCAACAACAAATGTAGAAATGCTTTAGTGTGTTATTTATTATTTAATTTGCTTAGAAATAACCTTCTCGCTATTTTGAAACCTCTTGACACATTTTCTATGCAATTTTTAAGCGGTACACCTCCAATGCTTTTAAAAAAAAATCTTGTAATTTTTTTTTCCAGTTTCTGAACAGTTTTTGTTTTTTGAGGTATTTCTTTTATGCGATCCATACCTACCACACAATAGGTTTGTCTTAATTTTCTTATGCTTTATGCTATCCATATGGGGGGGGGGGAAGAGATATCCAAAACCAACCCAAGTTTATAATTGTTGACTGTTAATTTCAAATAATAGAAAAACAAAATGTGGTAAAGTTAGAAGTAAGGAAAAAATATGGTAAAGTTAAGGGATCACGTTAAGCAGCCTTAAAGCATTAGATTTCTTTCAAAAGTAGTGAACATTATATCAAAATAAAAATTTTTGTATTTTCATCCATTCTTTTGTAAAAATAATGTTCAATATATATATATACAGTAATATTAATTTATTAAATGACAGCAACAATAAAGACATTTCAACAATATAAAATGGTATGCATTTTGTGTGCAAGATTTGAAAATATATCTTTTATGTTCCATATATTTTCTCTTACACTTATTTATTTTAAAATGTACCTAAATGTAAATGTGTTTCAAACTCATTAACATAATTAATAGCTTTTTTGAAATAATTTACTAAATTTGCCAAAAATTTCAGAATTAAATTTTAAAAAAATTCTATGACAGAAATGAATGTATATTTAGATACAGCATGAAGATATACGTGATAAGTAGTAGTATATAACATTTTAAGGCTCCATGATAATTCGTTTTTAAATTAGAGTGCACACAATGTCAAAAAATATAGTTTTGAGAAAAGGGGCTTCAAAGTTAACTTTACCTTATACAACTAAATATTTAAAATATTGTGTACACTTACATGACTGAAATACACCAGGTGCAGACACACCCTTCTTTAGTTGCATAGCCTCATCGGCTGCAATCCTATCATTTCTTTTTGACAAAGCTCTGACAAGGAGAGAAAACGAAATAGAAGTCATCGAAATGTAAACAAACGAACAGCTGTGTCGGGCCAGCAGCTGCAACTTTACACCACAATTCCTCGATTTTTATTCTTCCCACTAGCATTTTAATAATGTTATTGTTATTATTCGCATAAAATTAAAGAAAAACTCCCAAAGTATAGTGTAGTTATTAAAAACTAAAAAATAATAATTACAAAAACCATCTAAAATGAATTTTTAACCTGCGAAAACGCATCAGAAAAAATTATATGGAAAACACTTTTTTAATAAAAGTATTATAGTTATGCAACATTAAACTGGACTTTATTTAAATACTTATAAACTCACATTTTTGTTTCACAACATTACAAGTTTTCTATAACACTGGTCTACAAAAAGAAACTTTTTCTTCTGCCCCAAACTGATCTTAGAAGTATTTTTCACGCTGAACTTGAAGATGAAATCCATTTTTCTCTATCACGTAAGGATTTTCCGTGAAATGTGCTGTAATAGTTGACGTTAATACCATTTACCCTAAATTATTGCAGTACCTTACAAGCAAAACCCTTAAAGGATAAGGAAAATGGTTTTCGTTTTCGAATTCAGCTTGGAAAATACTTCTAAGATCAGTCAATAAAGTCCTTAGGACCGCCCTCCCTTTTGTAAGCGCATTGTAATTTTTACATTAGAAGCATTTCCACCAATTAAGTAATTTTCTATTTACTTAAAAGAGTTGATTTTGACATGTTCTGGTATACTTGCCTCAGTAATCTGCTAACATAGTTGCACTCCCTTGATATTTCTTTTCGATAACTGAAATGTCCTGATGGAACCGCCCTCCATGTTCATCGGTTATACATCTCCCATGTTTTCAAGGGGTATTTTTACACACAACAGGAGACTTCTATGATAAAAAAAATAGTAGCTCATGCTCATTAAACGTGTCGTACAGTATCAATCTTTTGCCTATTTGCCTTTGTATCCCAATTCTCCCGAAATTCCTACTGAGACCCGCACCCAGTGCAGTAATTTGATACGCGCTTCCGTTCGGGGGTCTGCGTGGGCTGTTTGCGACACTGCACTAAATTTTTCTTCGCAAAATAAAGTGACCACTGATTTAACGGTTGACATTCGAGCTCTTTTGTGTACTTTATCTTAATAAAAACGATGCTTCATGATCGGAAAAACACTGAAAAAACGTAAAAATCGAACATTTCCTTCCTCATAACTAAAAAACTATACGTGATGGAAAAATGTTGATGCCAGATATGCATTCCTTGTGCAAAACTACTTCAGGAAGAGTCAAATTCATTCCTGGGGCAAAACACTTGTTGACCAGTGTAATTTGTGATATTGCATGAAATGTTACATGAAAAAAAAATAAAGAAGGAAAACATCAATATTTAGGAAAAATATCCCCATTTTAAATTTATTTAGGAAAAAAACGTTGCAGAAAACAATTTTCAATTATTTAGGTAAACATTTTCTCACAAATATATTAATTATTAAAAATCTCATTAAAATTTAACGCTTTTAGCCAAGTACCTTTGCATTTAACAGAGAGTTGGAGATCATAAAAACCCTGCTATTACCTGCTAGAGTAATATCTTCTGGAGGAAATTTTCTTTGTACGACAAATCATCATTGGTAGTCATCAAAATAAATATATACCTTGAAAAAAATAATACTGTAATCAATTCTCCCATTTTTTAAAATTATAACTTGAAAATTTAATGATAATATGTAATTTGTAAGCAAAAATTGTAAGAAAACTAAAGTAATAGTATGCACTTTGGGAAGAGCTATATTCTATTCTATACGTTTAATTTGAATATCACTCGAGTATTCAATCATATGCGCGCTACATACTAACAGCAACTTTGCACTTATTCTCAACGTACACCTGAGTATCACAAATTCTACTACTTAAATTTAATAGAAGTTATGTCTATTTATGTATATGCTTCTTTACAATTTCATTACATCTTTTTATAATCAAACTAGATAAATATATTATATACATTCTAATTGTGTTATTTGCAAACTTTTGTTACATGCATAAAAAGTAGAAAGAAAATTTTAGTTTGTATGTAGAATATATCTATAATCAGTAGGGTCAGGTGGGGTAAAGTGGTCATAAAAACCACGTTTTTCAACTTTCGTCGCCAAAAAATATAAGAATTTGTTCTAAACCTTCAGATGTTTTGCTTGATATTTTACATTACGTTATTAAAGAACAGATTGCAATAAATTTTGAGCAGAAAAAAATTAAGTAAAATATTTTTATAACGCTTTCTTTCTGGGATGTATTTATGCCCACTTTACCCCATGGGGTGGGGAGTAGTATAAAATTGACAGTTCTGCCCCAGCAGGCGCAACGCGCAACGTGCCACGCCCCCCTTGCGCCTGCCACCTCCTCCTCCTCCCCTCCCCTCCTCCGCCTCCTCCGCCTGCCGAGTGGGGTTGAGTAGTAGGGTTTCCTCGTAGAGGATTACGGGGGTTTCTGAGTTGAGTTGAGTTGTTACACTGCGTCCGAAGTTTAGTTTTTCGGAATGGCAACACCGATTTAGTTTTGGTTTTGATTAAATTTATATTTTAGGGAATGGCAATGGTTCTACCGTGTGTTGTGGTTTCCATGACAACGTATTTTTACGAAGAGCCTCCTAGTGAGAGAAATTATTTTTTGAACTTTATCGTTTTCTGATGTTATTTTTAATTTCCAACTTAGGTTTTTCGCGAGTGGTAACATTAATTTTTGAATTGGTAACATGTTTTTAGTTTTAATTTCAAGAGTTGAAACGCTGATGCTGTCATCCAGTGAGAGAAATTATTTTTAGACATAGAATATTTTATTTAATTATATTTTCTCTCAGATATTCGGATTCATATACCCCAGATCTTAATGTTGTAAAACCCATTCGATCGGATCACGATTACTATGTTTTTTTTCCTTGCGTTAGTATCAGACTTAACCGTTGTGTTCTAGCGAGAATTAATTGTTTCCATCAGAATTAAATTTCACAATTTTTAATCAACTCATAGCACTATTTTAATCTTAATAATGTATAAGTAGTAACTATCTCCTAATTTTGAACATATTTTATTTTTACACTTGTAATTTTTTCCCCCAAAATATTAAACCCAGGATTAATTGCGATCCAATCAAATAGCTTCTTGAGAAAATTTATATTTAATGTGAACCAAACAAATCAATCCTCGAAATTTACAAAATTTAAGTCAAAGTTAATTATAGAAATGTTTAAGACTTAAAAAAAATTTTAAAATATTTTTTCCTAAAGTATGAAAGACAGAATTAAATGTGAACTTATCAAACAGTTTCTTGAAAAAGTGTGGACTTAATATGCACAAATCAAATCAATCCAAACAATTTACTAAATTTTAGTCAATTAAAAGTTTTGTTGAAATATTTGGAACTTAGAAAATGACCATCAATAGGTTTATACATACTAATTTAACAATACTTTTACAAAAAAAGCGGCGATTTCTTCTATACTTAAACATGGGTTTACATCCATTTTACAGTTTTCTATGAGTACAAATCAATGAATTTATATCAACTAAGACTATATTTACATTATAGATAATCATCCTTTAATCCATATTATACCACTAGATTTTTTTTATTTTTCAAAGTTTAAGAGTTTGCATAAAATAATAGAAGTTAGAACATGTTCAGCAACTTTATTTTACATAGAATGATAAGCAAATGTTTTATATATTCCAATATATTTATTTTATTTGTTTTTAATTAATATTTTTTTTTTTACACATTTTAACGTTTCAAACGGATACAATCTCAGAAATTATTGTGATCACATACATCACGATTAAAGAAACTTTAAAAATAGTCAAGAGCATATTGCTAAATTTGTAACTGCGAAGCAATTCAACAACCTGATTGACGTACAATGCAATACATTTAACGAACATTTCAACTATTCAAAACTTTGTCTTTAACATTTAACGAATTTTGCATTTATTCAAAGAGTTATTTATTTTCAAAACTCTGTCTTTAACACAGTTTTTATAATTTACACAGAATAATACAACCGAGAAAAAACATTTAAGAAACTATTTGCAGCGCGACTTTCATATATTGGAAATGTTTATTACTAAAGTACGAAGAAACTTTACGTTTTAAATTTCATGTTTTGAAAAAGTCTATTACTACTTACCTACATACAAACATGGAATCTCTACTTTAAGACTAAGCTCGTATGGATATAGACCCTAACTTAAATACAGAAATGTCTAAATCGTACCAAACATAAGGTACAGAATATGAAAAAGTTAGTAATGTAAGCCTTCGATCTTAACATTTCTAACTGAAATAAAGAAACTCAACTTTCAACTAGCTCTGCAAAACTAAGATTCTTCTAATAAAAATTGAAAAGTACCATCTATACAAGACGGTGAAACTTGGATTCGTCTAGTAAAACTTGTCATAAAAAGTATAAAAATACTTAAATTTACTAAAACAAAAGTTTTCTATAACAAAATGTTTAAAATTAACACGAAAAATGTAGAAGTACTTAGCACAAACCGCTAAAACTGAGAAACTTCATAAATGTAGAAGATATAAGAAAAAACGTAGAGAAAATGAAGACAAAAGAAAAATTCACCAATACATATCAAAAATAAAGCTAACTGAGATATACAAACGTATGTGAAAGTAAGATCGGAGAAGGTCTAATCGCGATAAAACTTGCTGTAGAAGTGATTAAACTCTGAAGGATATTTCATTTCGAAAAAAAAAATTAGAAGAAACTTTGAAAATATTTTGAAAATAAAAGCAGAGAGCTCGAGAGAAAAAAATAGCCTCCGTCTTCATTCAAGTCTCAGAAAGAAGTGACTCAAATCATAATTAAAGTCTGAATTCGTCGCAAACTGTCACGTTTAATCCATGCTCATTCAAACTAACGGGAGAAAACATCTTGGAACTAATAAATTAAATTAACGCAAGAACGGAGTTATGAAACGAAGTCCCAATGAAACGGAGAAAAAATGCACTGCAAAGCGATACGCTCTAACCGCATTCGATGAAGTAGCAAGTTGAAATGACTCGATCGTGGGGAAACGTCTTATCGCTGCCCCGAACCGTAGAAGGGGTGATGTGACCTCGATATGAAGTCAGAGCTTCTCCAAGGTTAACATTATCTATGATTCAGGGTAATATCAGTTACTCACTGAGATTAAAGAGTGAAACATTTAACGAACGTTTCATCTATTCAAGAAGTTATTTATTTTCAAAAACTCAATCTTTAATATTTTTTTTTTTTTTTTACGATTCACACAGAACTTATGATTTACAAAGATTTTATGATATACAACCGAGAAAAATATTTAACAAATCTATTTCCAACACGAGTTTCATACATTGTAAAGGTTTATTACCAAAGTTCGAAGAAAACTTAAATGCTGTTTACGCTGCAAATTTCATGCTTTGAAAAAGTCTATTACTAATATACAAACTTGGAATCTTTACGTTATTCACACCTTTAATATTATAATCAAGCATATAACACATTAAGCGGACATTTCATCTATTCAAAGACTTTCAAAACTTACTCTTAAACATTTAACGAACGTTTCATCTATTCAATGAGTTATTTATTTTCAAAACTCAGTGTTTAACACAATTTTTAAGATTTTCACAGAGTAATACAACCGATAAAAATATTTAACAAAACTATTTCCAATACAAGTTTCATACATTGAAAAGGTTTATTAGCAAAGTTCAAAGAAAACTTTCAAGCTATTTTCACTGCAAATTTCATGTTTTGAAAAAGTCTATTACTAACATACAAACTTGAAATCTTTACTTTATTCACACCTTTAATATTATAATCAAGCACATAACACATTAAACGAACATTTCATCTATTCAAAGACTTTCAAAACTTACTCTTTAACATTTAACAAACATCTCATTTGTTCAAGAAGTTATTTATTTTCAAAACTCAATCTTTAACACAATTTTTATAATTTACATAGGGTTTATGATATACAACCGAGAAAAATATTTATCAAAACTATTTGCAACGCGTCTTTCCCACATTGAAAAGGTTTATTACTAAAGTACAAAGAAAACTTTCAAGCTATTTACAATACAAATTCCGTGTTTTGAAAAAGTCTATTACTTACATACAAAATTGAAATCTTTACTTTGAAACTAAGATTGCAAACAACTTTATATAGAGTTCAAGTTAAATATAGAATTGGTTAAAATCGTAGCAACATAAAGTACAGAATATAAAAAAAAGTTAGAAATGTTATACTCAAAGACTTGCATTACTAACTGAAATAAAGAAAGATAGCTTCCAACTACTACTACCAATGCAAAACTTATATTAACCTGCTAAAAACTCCATAAGAAAAGTCAAAGTACTGCGCGCAAAACATCAAAACTTTGAGTTATCTAGTAAAACTTAGAACGAATAATGTAAAACTACGAAAATTTTCAAAAATAAAAGTGTTATGCACTTGCAAAATGTAAAAAGTACTGTGTACTAATGTTAAAACTTTAACTAAAACATGAGACGATGATGTAAAAATATTAAGTATAATATCTTAAAGCAACACTAAAATGTAAAAGTACAACGTACAAAACATCAAAACTTAGATTCATCTAATAAAACTTAGTATAAAAATGTAAAAGTACTAAGGATAGAACCTCAAATATACACTAATTTGATAAAAGCAAAATGAAAATGTTAAAGTGCAAAAGACAAAACATCAAACATAGATTAAGATATTAAAACAATGTATCATAAAAATTTTGAAAAAAGAAAAAGAAAAAATACTACATACAAACGGTCAAAACTTAGAACTAAAATTTTTGATAAACCATATAATTTCTAATTCGTCTAGAAAAACTTAGAGCGGAAATGTAAAATTACTGAAGTTTACAAAACAAAAGTGTTAAGCATTCGCAAGTTATGAAATATTAATCAAAAATGTAAAAATTCTAACAACAAAATCCTAAAACTCTGAAAAATTAAAAACACGCAGTACAAAACAACAAAACATGTAAAAATGCTAAGTATAAAGCTGCAAAACTCAAATTCACCCAGAAAAACTCAAAACAAAGATGTAAAAGTAAGGAACTTTTCAAAAGAAAAGTGTTATACACTTGCAAAATGTTAAAACTTAATGCAAAAATGTAAAAATTACTACGTACAAAATGTAAAAATTCTAAGTATATAACGTATTCATCAAGTGAAACTTTGTACGAAAATGTAAAAGTTTAAGTACGAAACTTAAAAAATTTAGATGGATCTACAAAAATTCAAACTAAAATCGTAAAAAGTATGAGTACAAAATGTTCAAACATTCTATAAATGCAAAAAATTTAAGAGTACAAAATACAAAACGTATAAAAAAAAAAAAAAAAAGTTAGAGTTATCTTCTAAAAATTAGACTGAAGTCGAGTGAAATTACTAAGTGCGAAATGTTAAAACATCATAAAAATGTCTAAATAACAAGTATAAAGTATCAAAACATAGATTTGTACATTGAAATGCACTTGCGAAATGTAAAAAGTACTGTGTACGAATGTTAAAACTTTAACTAAAACATGGAATGAAGATGTAAAAATATTAAGTATAATATATTAAAGCAACACTAAAATGTAAAAGTACTACATACAAAACATCAAAACTTAGATTCATCTAGTAAAACTTAGTATAGAAAATGTAAAAGTACTAAGCACAGAACGTCAAATATACATTTATTTAGTAAAAACATAACGAAAATGTTAAAGTACTATGGAGATATAAAAATACTAAGTATAATATACTGAAGCAACACAAATTGTAAAAGTACAAATTACTAAACATAAAAAATTTGGAGTCATCAAATAAAACTTGAAAACATAGATTCACCATCAAAACGTAGATGTGTTTAGAGCAATCTTAATCAGAAAAATGTAAAAGTTCGAAGAACAAAATGCTAATACTGTGAAATATTAAAAAATACATAATACAAAGCAATAATGCATGAAAGAGTGCTAACTTCAAACTTAAATGACAAATTGACTTAAATGACAAAACTTAAATGCATTCAGAGAAACTTAGAACGAAAAAATAATAGTACGGAAATTTGCAAAGTAAAAGTGTTATGCACTTTTCAAAATGTTAAAACTTATCCACTAAAATCTGCAATGATGATGTAAAAATACTAAGTATAATATATTAAAGCAACACAAAAATATCAAAATATTAAATACAAAACGTAAAAAAAAAAAATTTAGATCTGTCGACTAAAACTTAGATTGAACACATAAAATTATTGAGCACGAAATGTTAAAGCATCATAAAAATGAACAAATAACAAGTATAAAGTATCAAAACCATAGATTCATCAACTGAAATCTTGATAAAAAATGTTAAAGTTCTGCGAACAAAAATACTAAAACTGTGAAAAACTAAATATATGTAGTGCAACACAACAAAGCATGTAAAAGAAAAAAGTTCAAAATTAAAACTGCTTTAATCTTAAAGTTTTGTCATTTAAGTCAATTTGTCATTTACGTTTGAAGTTAGCACTCTTTCATGCATTATTGCTTTGTATTGTGTATTTTTTAATATTTCACAGTATTAGCATTTTGTTCTTCGAACTTTTACATTTTTCTGATTAAGATTGCTCTAAACACATCTACGTTTTGATGGTGAATCTATGTTTTCAAGTTTTATTTGATGACTCCAAATTTTTTATGTTTAGTAATTTGTACTTTTACAATTTGTGTTGCTTCAGTATATTATACTTAGTATTTTTATATCTCCATAGTACTTTAACATTTTCGTTATGTTTTTACTAAATAAATGTATATTTGACGTTCTGTGCTTAGTACTTTTACATTTTCTATACTAAGTTTTACTAGATGAATCTAAGTTTTGATGTTTTGTATGTAGTACTTTTACATTTTAGTGTTGCTTTAATATATTATACTTAATATTTTTACATCTTCATTCCATGTTTTAGTTAAAGGTTTAACATTCGTACACAGTACTTTTTACATTTCGCAAGTGCATTTCAATGTACAAATCTATGTTTTGATACTTTATATTTGTTATTTAGACATTTTTATGATGTTTTAACATTTCGTACTTAGTAATTTCACTCGACTTCAGTCTAAGTTTTAGAAGATAACTCTAACTTTTTTTTTTTTTTACGTTTTGTATTTTGTACTCTTAAATTTTTTGCATTTATAGAATGTTTGAACATTTTGTACTCATACTTTTTACGATTTTAGTTTGAATTTTTGTAGATCCATCTAAATTTTTTAAGTTTCGTACTTAAACTTTTACATTTTCGTACAAAGTTTCACTTGATGAATACGTTATATACTTAGAATTTTTACATTTTGTACGTAGTAATTTTTACATTTTTGCATTAAGTTTTAACATTTTGCAAGTGTATAACACTTTTCTTTTGAAAAGTTCCTTACTTTTACATCTTTGTTTTGAGTTTTTCTGGGTGAATTTGAGTTTTGCAGCTTTATACTTAGCATTTTTACATGTTTTGCTGTTTTGTACTGCGTGTTTTTAATTTTTCAGAGTTTTAGGATTTTGTTGTTAGAATTTTTACATTTTTGATTAATATTTCAGGAGTCAAATCTATGTTTTGTTGCTTTATACTTGTCATTTTAACATTTTTATGATGTTTTAACAGTTTATACTTAGTAATTTTACGACTTCATTCTAAGTTTTTGTAGAGAAATCATTTTTTACGTTTTGAAGTTTTAATAACTTGCGAATGCTTAACACTTTTGTTTTGTAAACTTCAGTAATTTTACATTTCCGCTCTAAGTTTTTCTAGACGAATTAGAAATTATATGGTTTATCAAAAATTTTAGTTCTAAGTTTTGACCGTTTGTATGTAGTATTTTTTCTTTTTCTTTTTTCAAAATTTTTATGATACATTGTTTTAATATCTTAATCTATGTTTGATGTTTTGTCTTTTGCACTTTAACATTTTCATTTTGCTTTTATCAAATCAGTGTATATTTGAGGTTCTATCCTTAGTACTTTTACATTTTTATACTAAGTTTTACTAGATGAATCTAAGTTTTGATGTTTTGTACGTTGTACTTTTACATTTTAGTGTTGCTTTAAGATATTATACTTAATATTTTTACATCATCGTTTCATGTTTTAGTTAAAGTTTTAACATTAGTACACAGTACTTTTTACATTTTGCAAGTGCATAACACTTTTATTTTTGAAAATTTTCGTAGTTTTACATTATTCGTTCTAAGTTTTACTAGATAACTCTAAGTTTTGATGTTTTGCGCGCAGTACTTTGACTTTTCTTATGGAGTTTTTAGCAGGTTAATATAAGTTTTGCATTGGTAGTAGTAGTTGGAAGCTATCTTTCTTTATTTCAGTTAGTAATGCAAGTCTTTGAGTATAACATTTCTAACTTTTTTTTATATTCTGTACTTTATGTTGCTACGATTTTAACCAATTCTATATTTAACTTGAACTCTGTATAAAGTTGTTTGCAATCTTAGTTTCAAAGTAAAGATTTCAATTTTGTATGTAAGTAATAGACTTTTTCAAAACACGGAATTTGTATTGTAAATAGCTTGAAAGTTTTCTTTGTACTTTAGTAATAAACCTTTTCAATGTGGGAAAGACGCGTTGCAAATAGTTTTGATAAATATTTTTCTCGGTTGTATATCATAAACCCTATGTAAATTATAAAAATTGTGTTAAAGATTGAGTTTTGAAAATAAATAACTTCTTGAATAAATGAGATGTTTGTTAAATGTTAAAGAGTAAGTTTTGAAAGTCTTTGAATAGATGAAATGTTCGTTTAATGTGTTATGTGCTTGATTATAATATTAAAGGTGTGAATAAAGTAAAGATTTCAAGTTTGTATGTTAGTAATAGACTTTTTCAAAACATGAAATTTGCAGTGAAAATAGCTTGAAAGTTTTCTTTGAACTTTGCTAATAAACCTTTTCAATGTATGAAACTTGTATTGGAAATAGTTTTGTTAAATATTTTTATCGGTTGTATTACTCTGAAAATCTTAAAAATTGTGTTAAACACTGAGTTTTGAAAATAAATAACTCATTGAATAGATGAAACGTTCGTTAAATGTTTAAGAGTAAGTTTTGAAAGTCTTTGAATAGATGAAATGTCCGCTTAATGTGTTATATGCTTGATTATAATATTAAAGGTGTGAATAACGTAAAGATTCCAAGTTTGTATATTAGTAATAGACTTTTTCAAAGCATGAAATTTGCAGCGTAAACAGCATTTAAGTTTTCTTCGAACTTTGGTAATAAACCTTTACAATGTATGAAACTCGTGTTGGAAATAGATTTGTTAAATATTTTTCTCGGTTGTATATCATAAAATCTTTGTAAATCATAAGTTCTGTGTGAATCGTAAAAAAAAAAAAAAAAAAATGTTAAAGATTGAGTTTTTGAAAATAAATAACTTCTTGAATAGATGAAACGTTCGTTAAATGTTTCACTCTTTAATCTCAGTGAGTAACTGATATTACCCTGAATCATAGATAATGTTAACCTTGGAGAAGCTTTGACTTCATATCGAGGTCACATCACCCCTTCTACGGTTCGGGGCAGCGATAAGACGTTTCCCCACGATCGAGTCATTTCAACTTGCTACTTCATCGAATGCGGTTAGAGCGTATCGCTTTGCAGTGCATTTTTTCTCCGTTTCATTGGGACTTCGTTTCATAACTCCGTTCTTGCGTTAATTTAATTTATTAGTTCCAAGATGTTTTCTCCCGTTAGTTTGAATGAGCATGGATTAAACGTGACAGTTTGCGACTAATTCAGACTTTAATTATGATTTGAGTCACTTCTTTCTGAGACTTGAATGAAGACGGAGGCTATTTTTTTCTCTCGAGCTCTCTGCTTTTATTTTCAAAATATTTTCAAAGTTTCTTCTAATTTTTTTTTTCGAAATGAAATATCCTTCAGAGTTTAATCACTTCTACAGCAAGTTTTATCGCGATTAGACCTTCTCCGATCTTACTTTCACATACGTTTGTATATCTCAGTTAGCTTTATTTTTGATATGTATTGGTGAATTTTTCTTTTGTCTTCATTTTCTCTACGTTTTTTCTTATATCTTCTACATTTATGAAGTTTCTCAGTTTTAGCGGTTTGTGCTAAGTACTTCTACATTTTTCGTGTTAATTTTAAACATTTTGTTATAGAAAACTTTTGTTTTAGTAAATTTAAGTATTTTTATACTTTTTATGACAAGTTTTACTAGACGAATCCAAGTTTCACCGTCTTGTATAGATGGTACTTTTCAATTTTTATTAGAAGAATCTTAGTTTTGCAGAGCTAGTTGAAAGTTGAGTTTCTTTATTTCAGTTAGAAATGTTAAGATCGAAGGCTTACATTACTAACTTTTTCATATTCTGTACCTTATGTTTGGTACGATTTAGACATTTCTGTATTTAAGTTAGGGTCTATATCCATACGAGCTTAGTCTTAAAGTAGAGATTCCATGTTTGTATGTAGGTAAGTAGTAATAGACTTTTTCAAAACATGAAATTTAAAACGTAAAGTTTCTTCGTACTTTAGTAATAAACATTTCCAATATATGAAAGTCGCGCTGCAAATAGTTTCTTAAATGTTTTTTCTCGGTTGTATTATTCTGTGTAAATTATAAAAACTGTGTTAAAGACAGAGTTTTGAAAATAAATAACTCTTTGAATAAATGCAAAATTCGTTAAATGTTAAAGACAAAGTTTTGAATAGTTGAAATGTTCGTTAAATGTATTGCATTGTACGTCAATCAGGTTGTTGAATTGCTTCGCAGTTACAAATTTAGCAATATGCTCTTGACTATTTTTAAAGTTTCTTTAATCGTGATGTATGTGATCACAATAATTTCTGAGATTGTATCCGTTTGAAACGTTAAAATGTGTAAAAAAAAAAATATTAATTAAAAACAAATAAAATAAATATATTGGAATATATAAAACATTTGCTTATCATTCTATGTAAAATAAAGTTGCTGAACATGTTCTAACTTCTATTATTTTATGCAAACTCTTAAACTTTGAAAAATAAAAAAAATCTAGTGGTATAATATGGATTAAAGGATGATTATCTATAATGTAAATATAGTCTTAGTTGATATAAATTCATTGATTTGTATTCATAGAAAACTGTAAAATGGATGTAAACCCATGTTTAAGTATAGAAGAAATCGCCGCTTTTTTTGTAAAAGTATTGTTAAATTAGTATGTATAAACCTATTGATGGTCATTTTCTAAGTTCCAAATATTTCAACAAAACTTTTAATTGACTAAAATTTAGTAAATTGTTTGGATTGATTTGATTTGTGCATATTAAGTCCACACTTTTTCAAGAAACTGTTTGATAAGTTCACATTTAATTCTGTCTTTCATACTTTAGGAAAAAATATTTTAAAATTTTTTTTAAGTCTTAAACATTTCTATAATAACCTTTGACTTAAATTTTGTAAATTTCGAGGATTGATTTGTTTGGTTCACATTAAATATAAATTTTCTCAAGAAGCTATTTGATTGGATCGCAATTAATCCTGGGTTTAATATTTTGGGGGAAAAAATTACAAGTGTAAAAATAAAATATGTTCAAAATTAGGAGATAGTTACTACTTATACATTATTAAGATTAAAATAGTGCTATGAGTTGATTAAAAATTGTGAAATTTAATTCTGATGGAAACAATTAATTCTCGCTAGAACACAACGGTTAAGTCTGATACTAACGCAAGGAAAAAAAACATAGTAATCGTGATCCGATCGAATGGGTTTTACAACATTAAGATCTGGGGTATATGAATCCGAATATCTGAGAGAAAATATAATTAAATAAAATATTCTATGTCTAAAAATAATTTCTCTCACTGGATGACAGCATCAGCGTTTCAACTCTTGAAATTAAAACTAAAAACATGTTACCAATTCAAAAATTAATGTTACCACTCGCGAAAAACCTAAGTTGGAAATTAAAAATAACATCAGAAAACGATAAAGTTCAAAAAATAATTTCTCTCACTAGGAGGCTCTTCGTAAAAATACGTTGTCATGGAAACCACAACACACGGTAGAACCATTGCCATTCCCTAAAATATAAATTTAATCAAAACCAAAACTAAATCGGTGTTGCCATTCCGAAAAACTAAACTTCGGACGCAGTGTAACAACTCAACTCAACTCAGAAACCCCCGTAATCCTCTACGAGGAAACCCTACTACTCAACCCCACTCGGCAGGCGGAGGAGGCGGAGGAGGGGAGGGGAGGAGGAGGAGGTGGCAGGCGCAAGGGGGGCGTGGCACGTTGCGCGTTGCGCCTGCTGGGGCAGAACTGTCAATTTTATACTACTGTGGGGTAATGTGAGTAGTGCATGGGGTAAAGTGGCCATAATTGAAAAAAAGACACTTTAAAAGTGTTAATAACCATAATATTGCAAAATGCTCAGTAAAGGTTCATATTAGAAAGGAAACAAATATATTTCACCCAACTGAATTTAATAATGCCCTCTATTATAGTCAAAAGTTGGCCTCATCTTTCTAACGTCTGGTAAGGTATTTCAGTCTCTTCAGCAGCTGCGTAAATGGTCTTAAAACAAAGTTATGTACCAAGTTATTTTATGATACATTAACAGGTATTATTAGGTTTTAATCCCTAAATATTAAACTGTAAGTATGTCCTTTGATTTGATACATATAATAAAACAAAAATCTGAAATTTTTTTTCAAAATTTTCCATGAAAATATAGCTTTTAATGAATGACTAAAGTAAGTAAGAGAGTTCTGAGATAATTACAGCTTATTAAAATTCAAAATGTGAGAAAAATACATATTTTAACCTAGCTATTTTTAATTCTCTCTCTTGAATGCATTGTTCTTGTTCGAAGTACAACTAGTTCTAAACATTTGCAGCTTAATAATATTTATAATAAGTCTGTTTAGAAATGAATTATTCTATTGGGATAACTTGAAAATTGTTTTATTAAAGGTGCGTCTAAAAATTTGTCAATCTAGACACATCATTGTAAGAAGACTATCGTATAGTAATTTCGATCTCTATGGGACCGTTCATAAATGATGTCACGCTTTTTCCCCACAAATTTGACCCCCTCCCCCCTTTGTCACATGTCACGCTATGTTGCATAAGCAGAATGTCCCACTTCTTGTTACCCCTTCCCCTCCCCTTGTCACACTTTGTCACAATCTCACGAACCCCCTCCCCCTCGAAGCGTGGCATCATTTATGAATGATCCCTATTGCATTGTTGTGTTTAATCCTTTTACTTAAAGTAGATTTAAAAGTTATTTTTTAAGAAATAATACAGTATTTGTGACATATTAATGTTTAATTAACACCTGCATCGCGGCTTAATTTCAAACAAAATAAGTGCGGAGACCTGTAATCTTCAAAATTTATCTTCCTGCGTAAATAGCCTGAATTCCCTCTAAGAGTTAAAAATTCACATAAAATTGAAAATAAATATTCAAGCTGAGTTCCCGTGAGTTTTGTGCTAGTTAATTCCAGGTCTACTTCACAAATTAACCTAAAGTAATTTTAGAGCATCGGTGTATGTTAAGCCTAATACTATGACCACTTTACCCCATCTTACTTAAACTACTGTAAAATAATATGTAACCTAAATCTAGCTTCATGGTTAAAGAGGAAGTATTTTCGAGATCTGTGCAAAGCTTCCTGCACCGTCAATTATATGCAAATTCTTTAAAACAAAATGTCAGAGAGAAGTTAAAAGAGCAGTTTCAATTTCAAAGTGTTGTATAAACAAACAAATTAACTGTTTTCTTCACCTAAAAGGTTGCTAACAAAACAATTTTGTATGTAAAATTTAATTCCTAATTATTAAAATCTTAAATAAAAAATTTACACCAAATCCTTTATTTATTGTAAAGCTATAGCTTTTTCTTTGCCGTATGGCCACTTTACCCCATTGACCACTTTCCCCCACTTGACCCTACACAACAAATCTAAGGCTAACTTTCCGCCACCTCAAAGT
Organism: Octonoba sinensis; assembly: GCA_038502835.1. NCBI lineage: Eukaryota > Metazoa > Arthropoda > Arachnida > Araneae > Uloboridae > Octonoba > Octonoba sinensis. Next base: position 24,570,598 of record CM076598.1, on the reverse strand, counting down.
TACCCTGAGAATGGAATAAAATTGCAATGTCTTAATTAATTGACATTTTACTAAATATTACTGAATAAAGAATCACAGATACTAAAAAATTCACTATATTTAGAAGATAAAATTCCTGGTAAATTAGTATAATCGATACTTACTTTAAAAGAATAATAAGTTTTAACAACTTTTAATCAGCATTCCAAAATAGCTTCCAAGCTATTACTTTTGAAGTATTGAATTATACAAATAGCAGTGTACAGTAGGGTGAAACGAAAAAAATCAACTTTTTATTTTCAGTTCGTAATAGCACGGAAAAGTTGCCTTTTGGTATAGATAAGATAAATTTAAAATATGAAAAATATTGGAGTACGCCTTGAGGTGCCGCAAAGACGTTCAAATTCCTTAAACTTGAAACTTTTTGTACATTTTGAAATTTTTGTACGAAAAAAATATTTTATTTTTGATTTGTAATAGCGTGGAATAATTGCCTTATGGTATAGATAAGAAAAATTAAAAATATGAAAAATGTTGGAGTACATTTTGAGGCGCCGCAAAGACGCTAAAAGTAGCCAAAGTTTTATGAAAACACAGTTTTTATAGCTTTTCCAAAGATTTTTACAAGTTTCGATTAAGTTTTAAAAAAGCTTTATAATGTGAATATAATGATAAAAACACCTTTAGTATTGCATTGGCATGTTTGTAAAAAAAAGAAAAATTAATTTTTAACTTTTGGTAAAATATTTTTTATGAATTTTTCGTACACTGAACGTTACAAGAAATTGTTTTAAATACGTATATAAGCATTATAATTGGGAACAATTTATTATTTACAGATAATAATAATAATAAAATATTTTGTATTGGTTACTTCTGTTACTCTGTATTACAGATGCAAAATGTTTGCTTCTATTTCATTGCTATTTCATTAAACTCTTTTTGTTTAACTTGCATATATACGCGTGAGTCAGTTTTTGCTTTTTTGTATCTGCTCTTGCGATTGAACTGCAGTTCTTTTGAGCAGATTCGGACACCAGTTTCACAGCTCTTCCCACTGCTTGTGTGTGACTCCTTTGTTTGCTTAGCTTTACCATCTTAATAACAAAAAGGATGTCGCAATGGTAGCTAATTGCAAAGGAACAAACATGTTAATCATTGTAAATGTATTTATATTTTCTTTTCCACGAAAGAAGAAACACTATTATTATATGCAGTGTTTGTAACGGTTCCATCACTGAAGTTCAAAAACTATTTGTTGATTTCTCTATCGTCAAGAAATACCAGTATAATATCTGCTATGTCTTTTCCGGTGCAAGATTTTGGTGTTACGTAGCCTAAAAACTTGGAGTTTCGTTCCTCTATTAGTGAAATGTACTCTTCTGAAATAACTTTTTTGTACAACTTATTTCCTTTCTTTTCTTGAACGATGTTACGTCTTTTTGACCTTTAAGAAAAAAAAAAAACAATCCTCTACTTTAGGTTATCTGATTATAGCTATGGTCACTAATGATATATCTTTGATATGTTGATTTTGCTCTTCTAATTTCCATCCTGTGTATTACATTCGTTTTGTCTTCTTCTGTAGTTACACCCATGTCCTGTAAAGCAGCACTAGCTATATAGCTGCATCTAAAAGTGTATTTCTCTAGTTACAATTTTGAAGGGTCTGGTACATTGTCTCCAGTAACCGTTTTTAATACACTAGTATTTTTTGATGCACTAATATTACTCTTTATTCTTTTCTTGCTTGTTTGTTTCTTCCTTGAAGTGCTAGTTTTTGATATATCAATATTACATTATAACCCTTTTCCCCTCAGAGCTTTGAACCTTTAGAAACTCTTATTTCATAAATAGTATATTTTTTCTCTTTTATACAAATACAAGTATTAAAGTTTATACACTTACATGCAACAGTATCAAATAAACGCTCAGCATCTTCTCTAAATTTTGTGACGTTGCAATCAAACTTATCGGACCAACTTCTACTATTAGACCGTAATAAATACTTCAACTTAGCATGCTAAGATTTATCCTTTGTAATTTTTTTTTTTGCTAAAAACAATGGGAAAAGGAGCTCTTGATCCTATTTGTTCAATTTTGGGAACTAAAGTCACATATTTCACATACCGTAGGATTTTTCTCTGAAGGAACTATGAAGTATGTCCAACCGGAGCGCTTCATAACAGTTGCGTTTTACAAGCCGTTTCACTTCGAGCAAATCACTAAATTTCCCCCCAAAAAAGGACATTCCAACATTTGTCTTGACTAATTTAGACAAAGCCATTTTACTCAATAAAATAAACAAACTAACAAAAAATTGCGTTAATCTGTTACTGAATAGGCGGAGTGCAAATGCCAACTCAACTGAATTTGGCAAAGGTACAGAGCTTGCCACCACATGCAGACAAATCTCCCCCCTCCCCTAGCCCACCCCCAACTCGAAGTCCGGCGATTACTAAGGTTCTTGAATACCATGCCAATGCAATACTAAAGGTGTTTTTATCATTCTATTCATATTATAAAGCTTTTATAAAACTTAATAGAAACTTGTAAAAATCTTTGAAAAAGCTATAAAAACTGTTTTCATAAAACTTAAGCTCCTTTTAGCGTCTTTGCAGAACCTCAAAATGTACTCCAACATTTTTCATATTTTTAATTTTGCTTATCTATACCATAAGGCAACTATTCCACGCTATTACAAATCAAAAATAAAAAAATAATTTTTTCGTAAAAAAGCTTCAAAATGTAGTAAAAATTTCAATTTTAAGAAACTTTAACGTCTTTGGGGCACCTCAAGAAATACTCCAATATTTTTCATATTTTAAATGTACCTTATCTATACCAAAAGGCAACTTTTCCGTGCTATTACAAACTAAAAATCAAAAATTTATTTTTTTCGTTTCACCCTAGCTAATTTTTTTACTAAAATAAAGAGAAGAAAAGTGATTTCATACCTTGCCAGGAGAGTAGCACTGATCGTGTTCTACAGTTTCATTTGAAGTCGAATATTCTAAAAAATATGAAGTGGTGCAAAGTTACCCTGATTGAGTGTATATAAGTTGATTGAAGATTCAAGAAGTTTAACCTTTTGTTAATTTGAATAACAAAATATGCATTTTTTTAAAGGTTTAAAAAATTAGCACAACATTGCAGTGGGCAATTTAAAATTATTATTGTTTAAATTTTTACGCGTAATATACAATATGATTCCACATTTCCCCACTTGGCCAAATAGTAAAGCTATGGCAAACCTAGTTAATCCTAACAGTTCTTTGATAAATAATAAATCTTTGATAAATAATATGTAGTTATTAAACTACAAGTATGCAATCACAGATCCTTACAATTCTAAAAATACTAACCTCATAGTACTTTTTTGATCAGATGTGATCAGCATCAACATCCACCAAAGAACTTGCATTTCTTTGCTTGCATCACATACACGGCGATGTTCGAAGCTTCCACAACGCCATTTTCTTTGAGAGAAGAAACATTTCGTCAAATTTTTGAGAGAGTGAGTTTCGTTAAACGTCATGTGAAAGCGCGAGGAAAGAATCGTTGAAAATGACGAAATTTGCCTTGACGATGTAAGAGTCGTCAAAAATGAGCGTTCTATTTTTGAGAGTGTAGAGAAACCTTTATAGATTCGTTAACTTTTTGACGGCTATAGATCACAGCCGCCAAAAGGATGCATCTGCGAATCCATGTAATTCAATATCCCTCTTGGAATCTATAATTACAGATCTAGGAATGGTGATTTGATCTGTTTCATTAAATGATTTTTGAAATTTCATCCATTCGTGTACAAATTGCGGTGGGATAGGAGAGTCCCAATCCCCCTTGACGAGCAACAGTTTTTGATAAAACATTTTTATCATAATGATACACGGGGCAAGCAATCCCAAAGGATCAAAAATGCTTGCCGATTCTTGAAGAATTAGTCTTTTAGTGTAGGGTGTCTTTAAATTCAAGGTTGCGTTAGCATTAAACATATCGCTAGATGAATTCCAAAACAAACACAATACTTTAGAACCTGCATCTGTTTCAGGATTAATTTCCAAAGTAGCATCTCTTGAAATCTTATTCATCTGTTCACGAAATTCAGTCAGTAATTCTGGGGAGATTGAATTCCACTTAATTAGATTAAAACCATGAGACTGCAAAATCGACGCGATTTCTTTACAGATCGAAATTGCGTCTGAAACAATACATGACCCCGACAGAAGATCGTCCATGTATACGTCTTCTTGTAATATACGCGATATATTAGTATTCTGGGTATCAAGTGCAAGTTGCTTTATACATCTGGTTGCCACAAAAGAGGCTGGAGCCAGACCGTAAGTTACAGTTTTTAATCTGTAAGAACTTATTTTATCATTGGCACTATATCGCCAAACAATTTGCTGATATGGTCGGTCCTCATCGGACACCAAGACTTGCCGGTACATTTTCTCAATATCCGCTGTGAAAACCATTTTTGGAAATCTGAAATGTAATAAAATCTCAAAAATATCACGTTGTAATTTGTCACCCACTGCCAAAATTGAATTCAGCGAAATTCCAGTAGTAGTTCTACAGGACGCATCGAAAACTACACGCAATTTGGTTGTTGTACTGGATGCCTTGATAATAGCGTGATGAGGCAAAAAGAACTTCATTTTCAAGGAGATTAGCGGAAGTTTCAACTACTGGTTCAATATGACCTAAATGTTCATATTCCAGCATGAATTCTTTATACTGTTTCTCGAATTCTGGATCAGACTTGAATTTCCGTTCCATCGCGAGAAGGCGTGAAATTGCCGCGGGTCTCGAATCACCCTAAGTAGTTTTGGGTTTATAAAAAGGCAACTTCACTACAAAGCGTCCAGCCAAATTTGTTGAATAATTTTCCTGAAAATAAGTTTCCACAAATTATTATTCCGATGAAAGATATTTTTTTTTTTTTTTTGCTGTTAATATTTCTTCTACTTCCCAAAATTTTCTCTAAGCTCACTATCTATATTTTATTCATAAATATGTAAACTAGATGTCGATTTAGATTTTGAAGATGTATCTGAAAGTTTTCCGGACATTTTCCCGAAATTTTCATCCGCTATTTGTAAGTTAGTTAAATGTGAAATTTGTCCCTTTTGTATGGGTTCCGCAGGGAGTGGTGCAGTTAATTTATCTAAAATTAAGGCATTTACTTATAACTTAACTTCGGGGTTAAATCTAGAAATCAGATCAATTTTAATTTATCCTTTAGTCATGCCTATTTTGGAGCCTGCAAGACCGGTAATCGGGAAACGAGCATTTTTCCTTTTGAATCACAAAGCATTTACACATGCGTTAGATATTAATGAGGTTATACTTCCTGAATCGCACAGAACTCTAACTGTTAGAATCTTTTACATAAACGCTTGCGGTAGGTAATAACGCAAATTCGTTTCTCACAGCATTCACTGATATTTCCTTTTCTACTGATACTTCCCCTTCTGCTTTTTGTAATGAACTATCGACTTGCTGGTAGCTAGTGTTTGAATGTGACGAGTTTTGACCCAAACAAGCTTTTGAATGAAAGGTATTTATTTGATGGATGATACTTTTGATCACTATGATCATGTAAAAGCGAGTGATGCTTGCGCTTGAAAAAATGACATGAATAAGTAGAATTGCATGACTGAATGCTAGAGTGTTTGTTGGATAAACAATCGGGACATAATTTGAACTTGTACACAAATTGTTTACGTTCCTTGAGGGTCAATTTATTGAATTCTGGACATTTAAACAGATAATGAGAATTATCTTTACTTTACACACTTAACGGCGTTAACGTAACACGTTCTATCATTTTTGGAAATATTTCCGCCCACACTGCATTCACCTGAATTACATAGCTCCAAAGATACGCATTTATTATTCAATTACTCGATAAACCTTTCAAAGCTTGGAAATTCTTCTTCGCCGGTATGTTTCGACCATTCTTCCCGGGTTTTTGCGTCTACCTTTTGCAATAAAATATAAATTAACCATACGTCTTCTGTTATTGCTTGAATATCAACTAATTTCAAACCCCTCATTACTTCGTCAGAAGTATCTGCAATATTACTTAAGTTTACACAATTAGACTCCTCAATTTCGGGTTGATCTAGGAATGTTTTAATCAAAGAAGAAATTATTTGTTTTTTATTGTCATAACGGACTAACCGCCGTATTCACCGTCAACTCTAACCTCATGGTTTGACGCGAAACCGGTCTCCAACCTGAAGTTACCGCGGATTTCCTATTCACCATCAACTTTGACTACACGCAAACAGGTTCCCGAAACCATGGCAGGTCGAGTAACTCAACCAAGCTCCAGAGCAAAGTTAAGGTTTGAGCGCATGCGCAGTACATATAAACATTAGCAATGGCGGACTGGATGTTGCGAAAATTGGACTATGTTGAGATTTTAGAGCTTTCTTCGCTTTACACGATCTTGAATTTCTGAAGAGGCCTTACAAAAAATACAACTTTAGAGTTGTTTTAATTTTATTAACTAGTACTGTTCAATGATTTCTTTGTTACTTTTGTGTGTTTCCGATAATGTTTTTCTCTCGGGAGCTATTACTTCATTAAAGATTTTGAAACTTTATCATGATTCCTAATTGAACAGAAATACCAAACAATGGGGGGTAATATATCTTTAGTATTTTTATTTAATTATTTATTTTTCTCATCCTTTGTTGCTTTTTGATATAATTTTATTCTACTTTAAAGTGTACATGTATATACTGAACATTTAACATGCGTCCTGATTTTTTTTGCCAAGGTTACTTCTGGGCCTGCGAAGTTCATGTGGAATATTTTGATTTATGTATGTCGAATAAAATAAACTTGTTGACCTTTACCATGTGTTTTATGTCATTGACCAATTTACATTTGCTTGTATATTCTTTTCTTTTTCTTTTTTTTTTTTTTAATTTAACAAAGGTTTTGAATATGTGAAAAGCTTCTTTAAAAAAAAAAAAAAGACATATGAAATGAATCCATAATGCTAATGGCAGTTTTGTGTTTAAAGGTAAACTGCAAGGTTTTTGAAAAAGTCAAAATATTCGCCATATGTATTTGTATTAATGAATTCATATTTGCATTAGAAAAAGGGTTCTTGTTAACCCCAAATCACATAATTTTGAATTGCCGTTTCATGCAGTTGTAAGACTTAAACCAAATTTTTATTGTACTTTGCCAATGCGAAGTGATTGTAAGAATAAAGTATTTACAATAGTTATAATTGAAATCAAATGCATTTTTTAAATACTCTCATGAATTTAATGCAAGGCCATAGCCAGTTTTTTTTTTTTTTTTTTTGGGGGGGGGGGGAGAGGCTTTGAAACAGTTATGTTGAAGAAAGTTTCAGGGAGGAATATATGCTACATTGCGAAAGTTTTCGGGGGGGGGGGGGTTCGTGGGCATCCCTGGTTACGGCCTTGATTTAATGAAAGAATATTCAAATAAAAATTTAAAAGATACAATAATACACTACTGCTTGGTTCATAATGATACATTTCTATATTATATATGTATCGTTTGTGAATGGTACATTTCTAATGTCAGAAAGAGATATATTACAATGCTAAAATTAGTTATAATTTCCTATTCGTTAAATATAGCTATATTTTCATTTTCCGAGAAAAATTTTATTGGATTCTTTACTTTTCAGTATTTTTAAATTTTTTCCACGAGTGCTAGAAGTAATACCTTCTCAAACGGGCTAAAAACCACTCGTGTTTTATTCATCGCTATATCGCAGAGAACGGGAATTTTAAAAAACGGGAAACGAAAGGTACACTGCGCGGCGAAAAAGCATGAAGAAAATCATGTGATAGTTTTGACCAATAACGGGCCTCCGTACGTTCCCACATGGCGTCGAGTTGACTAACTTCGTGGTTGGAAAACCCCAGGTTGATTTTCCTCCGTGAATACCGATTTTTAACTTCGCAGCGCTGAGCCCCAACTCCGAGTTAACGGATCTCGTGGTTTCACGCGTGGAGTTAGGTTGACGGTGAATATGGAGGTAACAGTTTCTCCCACGCTTCAGTGTAACCATTTTCAGTGATGGGAATGTGCTTAATGACTGCCGCTGGTTCCGTACATACACTGGTGTGCAAAACTTAAGCAACCATGTAAATTTTAAGTAGATAGCTATGGAATTGCAGAAAAAAAGTTCTTGCGATTAGCACAATGAACATGAAATTCAGTAGACAGGTCATGCGGATGCAAATATCAGGAACAAAGCATCAGAGGCAATGTGAGCGTATGCAAAACGCGTGCTGTTGGCGCGCACCTTAAGAGTACAATAAGAGGAAGGATGTAAATGCAATTAAAGACATTCGCTGTTGGTGCAAGTGAGTTTTTTCGTAAATTATGACTGGAAGATATCATCTGGACGACTTCACAAGTGGAAGAATGATCGGAAAGGTGGAGGAGGGTCGTACGGTGACCAGTGTAGCTGAAGAGCTCGGAATCAACAAAAGCGTCGTTTCGCGCTTGGAAAGCCGTCCGAACCACAGGTACAGCTCTGAGAAAGGTTGGCGGGGGCCGCTCGAGAAAAACAACTGCCGATAAACAACTGGATGACCGATATATCGTCCTGCAGGCGAAAAGAACCCTGTACCTGTCGGCAAACGCCATTGCTCAGCAACTGTGTACAGCAACGGGGCAGAAAGTGTCACGGTTTACTGTAGACAGACGCCTTCACAAAGGTGGCATATTTGCTCGTCGTACAGAACGCTGCATCCCTTTGACAGCAAGCCATCGGAGCCGCCGTTTAGAGTGGTGCAAGGAGCACAAAAACTGGACCTCTCATCAGTGGAGTCATGTCCTTTCTATGGATGAGAGTCGTTTCAGTGCCACACGCGTTTCTGGATGCCAGTTGATTCGGAGAGAGGTTGGAACACGGTTTCATCTCAGTAGCATCGTGAAAAGAGGCCGTTACATTGGTCCTGGAGTTCTCGTCTTGGGAGGCATTATGTTGAATGGGCGGACTGAGTTCCACATTTTCGGCAGAAGCTCTGTAACAGAAGATCACTATTGTCAGGAAGTACTCCTTTCCCATGTGCGTCTGCCCAGAGGTGCCATTGGACCAGACTTCATTTTTATGAATGACAACGGACGCCCACATCGGACACAATCTGTTCAGCAGCTACTGGAAAGTGAAGATATCGCTCGAATATTAATTGGCCAGCTTACTCCCCTGCTTTAAATCCTATTGAACATGTGTGAGATGCTTTAGGGAAACGCATTGAGGCGCGATTACATCCTCCTGGGAACACCCAAGAGCTGAAACGGATACTGATTGAGGCATGGGCCCTCTTACCCCAAAAACTGGTGGAGAATCTGGTGCTGATTATGGGTAGACGATGCGAATCAATCATTGCAGCACATGGAGGACATATCCCATACAAAGGAACATCTGCGTGCTATTCTTCCTCTTGGATAGACAATCGCGTGAAACGATATTACGAGTTCAATTAAGCCTATTTTCGTTTGATTCCACATTGCGTGAATTCTATTCATTTTTACGCAGTTATGCTTTCATCATCCTTTAAGTACAAAACTGCTCTCTCTCATTTCTAAATTTCATGTCTCTCAGATGATTTTCGAGGAGTTATGGCAAAAAAACCACATGTTGCTTAAGTTTTGCACACCAGTATAAAAGCCCCTTGAGATACTGAAATTTTTTAATATTTGAAATTTTACTATTATTGTGAACCAAAGAAAGGTATAAATCTTTAAAGGAGAGCCAGTCTTTATATTTACCAGTGAATGGTTGCATGTTTGGTTTCGGCAGCTTAAAGCTATTGTATACTAAATTGTTGATAGCATCAGAGCTTTTGAACATGATCCAAATTTACAGAAAGTTTTTAAAGAGCCTTTTGAAGCCTGACTTTGGTCGCGTAGTAAGACTTTTCAAATTCAGCTATTTCCGAAAGTTTTCCGGCAATTCCAACTCAGCTTTGTCAAACTCGGAAAAAATCGTTTCTAATATCTGAAGTTTGTTACTCAAATCAAGTTTATTAAATGCTTTACTTTCGACATCAAGGAACTCGTTAATTCTATCTAGATCTTCCTTCGAACGTTTGCAGACATGCTTAGCAATTTTCTGTTCGATTATTTTGAAATAAATTTAGAAGCAACCAACGCCAAACTAGTAAAGGTGAAAACGTTTACTGATCTGTGAGTTCTTTATGCGATGATTCCATCAGTACGTTCCATCATCTCGCCGGTGCCTCCAAAATTATGTAGTTGTGGCTATGTGTGCTAATTAACTGGATTAGAAGATTTTTGACTATATATATTTGAACAACATAACTAAACTTCATACATGAAAACATTAAACATTAATAAAACAACTTCAACATTTGACTTGTTAACTACATTAAAGACTTAATTGAATGTCCAGGGACTGCATACGGCATACGGCGATTGAAAGCCGTACGGTTAGTTACATGCCACTTGCGGACTGATCAGATGCGCACAACGGAAATGAACAATGAACAGTGGGATTAAGGGAGATAAGCAGTCACTTCTATTTCACATGGTTGCAACATTTTAATGGGTGACCAGAAGGGGGAGGTAATCGCTTCATTTGCGGTCAAAAAGGGAGTTTACACGTTTTATTGGTCAGTATTTGTCTATTACGGCCACCAGCTCCCAGCTTCGGCGCACCTAAGGCCTCGGCTAAGAGGTGTACGGGTGTCTGGTGGAGAAAAGTATTTGTCTATTCACGTACCTCTTATTTTGTGGTACTCAGTACTATATGTGTACCATCTCTTCATTAGATGCTTGATTGTAGAGCAATAAACAGATTGTTTTTCATTTCTGCTTATTTAAAACATTATTGCTATGGAGTTTGTCTCAGTTGATTTAATATCAACTATGAAAAATAAGCCTTCTTTACTTGTAAACGGATGCCAGTATAGAATGCAGCGGAAGACCGAAAAATAAATTTCATGGGATTGTTCAAAATATGAAAAGGCCAAATGTAAGCTAAATATGAAGACGAATTTTGAATATAATGTTCTACGCATTATATTCAATACGCTCATTCTTCTGCATCAAATGGAGCAAAAATCCAAGCCAAGAAAACGATGGTAATATGCAAAAAAAAAAAAAAAATAGAGTTTTGGAAGAAATATTATTACTGTCCCTCGAATTTTTCACGAAAAAATTTCGAAAATTAATGATAAAAGCTATGACTTGGTAGCTGAAACGCCGCAGTATGAAAGCGTAAGATTAGTTTTATGTAGAGAAAGGAGAAAAGCGTAAGGGGAAATATGCAGCGGGAAAATGAAGACAAAACCTAAGTGACGCGATAAATTTCTCTTTTTGGTCACCTGTATCTATCTGTCCGCAAGTGGAATGTGACTCTTGTAAATCTTGTCCCATTGTTGATAGCCCACCCTCTCAATTATCCATAGATCTTATAAACTCTAGATACCACTTGAGTTTGTTCCAGTGTCACAAGGCGGGAATCGGTCTCCCTCACGTGTTCAAGGGGAAAAGCCAATCTCTGCTTAGAAGGAATTACTAGAGCTGCTAAGCGAGCCTTTCGAAATCCACTCGAATTGGGGTTCTCACAAATTTACGGTAACGAGCTCAACCGCACAGGGGCTCATTGAGTTATTTTACTAAAAGGGTTGTTCTGATTGAGTGACAAGCACGTAAATAGGATTGGAATGGTTGATCACTGATTGTGTAAATGTTATAAATTTCTTTTAAAATGACATGTTCATTAAAGCGCGGGATTTCAAGTTGAATTCAAAGGTTAACAGTTCGCTCAATAAAACTAAATTATTATTTAAAAAACAGCTTAAAAACATGTATATATAATGTCGATTTTCCGTTGCTTCCGATATTTTAATGTCTTTATTCCAGGCATTCCATTTAGAGCGGCCAATTGGGGGCATTTGCCAAACCCGGCTTTGAGGATATAATGTATTTTTATGAATGTGCATGTGTTTTGTTTCCTCAGCATAGCAAATAAAGAGAGCATACACTTTGTCATCCCCCCCCCCCGGTAAAATTTGAAATGACGGGTCTGGTTTGGTCTTACCGATAGAGGATTAATTTGTAATTCACTCTGCAATTCATAAAATATATTTCGAAAAGAAAAATATAAAACAAAATGAAGCCGCAAATAACACAGGTCTGCAAAAAAAACTTTTTTAAAAATTGTTTTGATTTAGTTAACTGATCTTTATGTAGTTTTTTTGCGCTGATTTCAAAAAACACATTGGTTTTTTTCTATCACGTAAGGCTTGCCTACAAAATAAAGTTGAAGTTTTTGGGAAAAGTTCAAATACCTGAAAATTTCGGATTTGTTTTTATTATTTTAACATGAAATAAAAGCACAAAAAAAACAACGATACCTAGCTAAAATGAGCACAATAGTGATGGACATGTGTTGCAAAGATATTATAAGTCTTTGTAATAGTGTTTTCTTTTTCCATCAAAGCTTCTTTTGGTACTTTTCGACTATGTTCTTGTGAATTTTCCCTTTTTAACATCCAGCTGTAGTCTGCTATCATGTTGACATTCCATCGACCTTGGTATCTGTGCTCCATTTCTTTCATATCTTGATGGAAACGTTCTCCTTGTTCCTCACTTACAGCCCCAAGATTTTCTGGAAAGTAGTCCAGATGTGAGTGAAGGAAATGGACTTTTACACTCATGTTGCAGACCAACATTTTGTAGTTTTCTAACAATTCAGCAACCAAAGTTTTGTAGTTTGAGTCTTTTTTGTTTCCAAGAAAGCCTGTTACAACATGTTTAAATGAATTCCAGGCATTTTTTTCTTTCATTTCCATTTTAGTTATAAAGCTTTCATCTTTTAAAAGTTTTCTGATGTCAGGCCCAACAAAGACTCCCTCTTTCAGCTTAGCATCGGATAGACCAGGAAACTGTTCACAAAGATACTTCTTTGGGTAATGCTTTCACAAACTGTTTCATTAGCCCCAATTTGATATGAAGTGGTGGAAGTAAGATCCTTTTAGGATCCACTAAACTTTGTCTTTCAACATTTTTAACTCCAGGAATAAGAACCTTTCTGATTGGCCAGTACTGCTTGACATAGTGATGGTTCCTGTCACGGCTATTCCATTCACAGAGGAAACATTGAAACTTTGTGTAACCACTTTGTTGACTTAGTAACATAGAAATAACTTTCAAATCCCCACAAATGGTCCATTTATGGTCAGAGGAGCCAAGCTTATTAAGAACAAACTCGAGATTTTCGTAGCATTCTTTCAAATGGACCGAGTGTCCAACAGGCACAGAAGCATATCGGTTACCATTGTGAAGAAGTACAGCTTTCAAACTCCTTTTTGATGAATCGATGAAAAGTCTCCATTCCTCTGGTTAATACGTGATTTTGAACATTTCCATGATCCCAGGTACATTGTTGCAGAAAACTAGGTCACCCTCTTGTGTAAAAAAGGGACAAATTCCTTTTCTCCAAATCGGTAACATGAAAATGAAACACCGGATGCTAACATATGTCTTTCTTTAAGTCTAGACCCTAAAACTTCCGCTGAATCCTTTGGGAGGCCCATATCTCGTACTAAATCGTTCAAGTCTGATTGAGAGAAAAGTTTAGGGTCATTGGTACCTGGATCGTAGCTGTCATCATCGCTGCTACTATGTGACATTTGGTCTAAATCGTCTAAAATATTGTCCAGGGTATCTGGAGGTGATGGAATAGGCAAGTCAGGTCCATGAGAAACAGGGCGAATAGCCGAACGTATGTTGGTTGGGTATGAAATGTTCTTCCTGTTTTTTGAATTGAAACCTTGCACTGAACAAGAACAAAAATAACAGTCATCACTGTGATTTTTAGGCTCTCTCCAAATCATGGGTACTCCAAAACGAAATGATTTCTTCTGACCTTGAAACCATTGTCTCAGTTCTTCAACACACACAGAACACACTATATGGAGAGCCCAAGATTTATCTTGGTCCCCTAATTTAACACCAAAGTATGCAAAATACACCTTCTGAACAAAATTAGAAATGTTCCTTTGTTGCTTCTTGATGGTATAAGACCCACAAATATAACAGAAACAGTTAGGAGAGTTGACACATCCTCTGGTAGCCATTTCTTCTAAATAGCACAAAACTGTTTGATGTGTACACCACAGTGGCTAGCTCCACACTGAGTCACTGACTGCGTTCAAGTTCACGGCTCACTACATTCCTCACGACGCCGACGTCTAGCAGACAGTAGGATTGCGGATTAATCAGACAGACTGAGACATGGTCTTGTTCCAGTAGAAACTGGATTTTCCCAGTTTAGATTCATTGTCTTATTCAAATAAATAGAATAAAAACATTTTTTTTTTTGCAAATAACATACTCACATTGTTTAGTTACCTGTTCACCATGAAAGCTCCATAATTCAGACTAAATTTACCACTTATGTAGGCTATAATATTGAAAAATCGTACGCATACTGAACCTGAAAACCCCTGAAAATAAGAAAACTTCAGTTGAAATTTCTGACTTATCTAGGGGTGATGGAATTTTTTCACTATTTTTTTTCGTAATCAGCACAAGAAATACTATTAAACCCACTAGTTAAATATGCTACAATTTTTTCATCGCAGACCTGTGTAATTGAAGATTATTGAAGATATTCGTTTTGGTTATAAAATAACAGTCGGGAAATCTTAAGAGGCATTTAAATTTTAATTTATATTCTTTAGACTTTTTTTTAAAATTACCCAACGTAATATATAAATATATATATATGCGCATATATATGTATGTATATATACGATTATATATATGTATGTATATATACGCGCATATATATGTATGCATATATTTTCTTTAGATTGAAATTGATTTTAAATTCATACATTTGTTCTTAAATTAAGCGCTGCTTAAGGTAACATATAAAAAAACCTTAACCTAATTGTTATTGTTTATTTGTGCCAGGAATTTTAAGCTCATTAATGCATTAGAAGTATTTACATGTAATATCAACAATGCACAATGACAGTTAAACATAATTTTATTGGTTTTTAAACAGAATTAATTTCGTGAATTTATGTCTAACTCGCGTCTTTATATTAGGATTCTAATAAGCAATTATCTTTATTTTGATAGGTTCCAGTGATAATTTTGAATTTTAATAAAAAAAAAAAGAATTAAGTTGTTAGACTTTGAACTTGCAGATGATTATTTGCCTTTAAATTTCATTTAAGGTTCTGAACACCAAATTTTTTGTAAGTAGTATTCGTCCCTCCACCCCAACCTATGTATTAGTTCACCCTTTTTTAGCTTCTAAATTTTGTCAAAACTACTTCGACTGTGGGTACGCGCACATATATATGTATGCGTATGTTTTATTTAAATTGAATTTTTAAATTCATACATTTGTTCTTAAATCAAGCGTAAGTTTAGGTGAAGTTAAAAAAAATAACTAAGAATGAAGAGTTTAGACTTTTTGAACTTGTAGATAATTATTCTCCTTTAAATTTCCATTAAAAATTCTGAACATCGAAGATTTTGCAAGTAGCAACCCTCCCCCCTAACCTGTGTATAAGTTCACCCTTTTTTCGCTTCCAAATTTTGTAAAAAATACTCCGACTCGTACATGGGTACGGTATTTAAAAAGCCTTAGATTATATTCAAAATTTTCCTCTCAGAAAACCCAATTTATTCTACGAATAAACCCGCCTTTTTCCTTCCTTTGCGACTTTTGTCAAAGAATTTCTTTACAATAAAGGAAACCATTTTTGAAGATTACATCGTTACACAGAATTAGAAGTAAAAAATTATTAGACTGTGTGAGATAGATTTCATGACATCTTATTGAGAAGCTAGTTTTATACTTATGAAAGGAAGGTCTTCCAAGCCTTCTTCGTTCGGCGCAATTTAACGCGCAGCAATAAGCCCCTCTTGAAATCTTCGCGCCACGTGGGAACAAATTAAGGTAAAAGCAGATAATCAGAAGCTAGATAAGACACGAGGCGCTAGTTGGTGGTCTCCGTCACGTGACGTACTCGCTCTTCAGACACTCGCAAAGCGAAGGAAAAGCCAGATGACTCCTTCTATGCTAATATGTCTATGCAATTATCCGCATCTGACCGTCCGCAATCGGCATAACACCGTGCGGTTAGTGCAGCGAGTTGAAGTCGGACGGTTTGGAGTGAAAAAGTGGAAGTAGAAGCTGTCCGTTAACTGAGAGAGTTCTTTAACTAGCAATTACGCCAGGCGGTGAAATTTGCATATTGTCGCGTTCAGAACTGAAAAGCTTGAATGTAACTTCGAAACATGTGACTGTAATCTTTTGCTGTTTGGAATTTTTATTTGATTTTATTATTTTATTTCTTTACAATTATAATTATTTCATAATTTCTTTTTTTTTTTTTTTTTGTTTAACTAAACACACAAAGCACCTGTAAATGAGTCGAAGGAAAAATGTCATTCCTCATAGGAACCTGATTCTATTTTTATTTTGATTACATTTTTTCAGTTTTATTCCTTCAACGTAAAAAACATTTCATACCTTTACTCCTTATCTGGGATCAGGAGCAGCCAGTTTTTTCAGTTGCTCCGCTTCAACCCTCAAAGCTCCGAATAATTTTAATAGCTTATATTATTTATCCCTTTTTTTCTAAGTTAATTATCATCATTATTATTATTATTACTTGTATGATAAATTTAAAAAGTAAAAAAAATCCCGAAACAGCGGAGCACAACCAATTTCTTTTTTCCGGCTCCACTCCACTTTCTAGCAAAAACCCGTGTTTCCACTGCTCTCGTCCTGCTCTATCTGCTGATTCATATCTTTACTCCCTATCTGGGATCAGGAGCAGCCAATTTTTTGAGTTGCTCTGCTTCGACCCTCAAAGCTCCGCTCAATGCTCCGAATAATTTTAATAGATTATATTATTTATCCGTTTTTTCCCCAAGTTAATTATTATTGTTATTTGTTTTTGTGTGATAAATTTAGAAAAGAAAAAAAAATCGAAGCAGTAAAGCACAACCAATTTCCTTTCTCCGGCTCCCCTCCAGTTTCGAGCAAAAACTCGTGGCTCCACTGCGTTGGGTCCTGCTCCAACTGCTGATCCCTGCTTCTTAGTACCCGGCATTATACAGTAGAACGTCTGTTGTTGTTATTGTTGTCGCGTCCTCGCGTTTGGCGAGGAAGAATGGGTACGCTGCTCCTGAGTCTAACGCGGCCCTTGTAGGCAGAAGTCCGATTTCCGCCCCTTTGAAAGGTCGCTTAATTTTTGAACCAGCTCCCAGATGAGAGACCGTAACCTGGGATTGCCACCCCCAGAGGTATCGTTTCACTTGGAGGACTTCTGAGCCACGACCTATTTAACGTGCACCAGCTCCCTTTAGCGTACAGGGCCCACAGGAACCAGCCGCGAGAGGTTGTCCCCCTCCCAAACACTGACCCCAGTCAATATTGCTTCACTTTCGGTGTTCTGCGGGAACCCAGCTTCTACCGACTGGTCCACTGCGGGACAGAACCTCTGTTAACCGGCTTAATTGGGACCGATGGTAAGCCGGTTCAGTAAAAATACTGTTAAAACGGGGATAGCGGAAAATGGGAGATATATTACGCAATATAAAAAAAAGAGAGTGCAGGTGTAATGACTTATTGCGTTTTAGTACAGTTACTTTGAGAGTTACACACCAGTTATCAAGCGCATGGCAAGGCTCAACTGACTGACCCACTAAACCTGAGATCAGCCAATAGCCACATTTGATTTGTTAGGACCCCTACGCGGATTCCCAGAGCACCCAACCCCTCCCTCTCTCCGACATTTGATTGTCGCTTTTGTCCGGGAAGATAAAGATTCCACGAAAAAGTTCAGTCGAGTACCACAGCACCTATTTCTCGCATATGACTAGCGCTCTAAAAGCTGTTTTTGTTTTTTGTATTTTGAAAACAATGGGTCGGATAGAGCGAAGCCGGTTAAGAGAGGTTCTACTGTAGTACAAATGTCTAGATTTTGCAAATTTGGACACAATTTTTTCTTTCATAATTGTAACTTTGTAAAAAAAAAAACGTTTTTTAAAAATTTTATCAGTTTAAAATCATTTTCCATGCAGTCATTTAAATAAGAAAAAGCATTTAGGTAACTAATATTTAACTAAAATGGTCTTTTCAAATCTTCCTTTTCATAAGCAATCTATTATTCTTCCGTCAAATAATAATCATGCATATTTGTTTAAAACTGACTATCTACAACTACCGATGCAGAGTAGGATAAAGCTAAAGAAAACGATAGTTAAATTCGTTGACTGTTATCGACAAACTCGGAGAACATAATCAGGTAAAGTGCGTGAGATTCCGCAATTATGAAATATAGCTGGCTAATTCAAGAGTAAGCTATATATATCTGCAAATGGTAGGTCGTGAAGTTTGCTCACTACTGCTGTACATTAACTTGATTGGTTCTCCAACGTTATTTGCAGAATCACGTCAGAAAGATGAAATTATGCATTCACACATACATGCTTCCATGCATATGAGTAGCTTCATATGAAGTCTGGAAAGTATAATTGCTTGCTAGTGTCGTACTTTCTTATTGCTGGAAAGAGCTCTAATTCATAAGCATAAGCGCTCGCCTATCGAAGTTATTGGTTTGCTTTCGCGTGGGTGGGCGAATCACGCTATTGGTTGTCTGGGAGAAAATTCTATTGAGAAGTAAATTGATATAGTTAGGTAAATTAAACTGAGAACATTGTAAACACTGTCTTGGATCAAGTTTTTACAATGCAGAAAACTGGAGGACAGAAGTAATTAAAAGTACCATCGAATTATAAAATACTGTTTTATCTCTTGCAATCGGTCAGAAAGCGAAAAATTCCGTTTATTGGCTGATATTTATTCCACCTTGGGCAGATTGTTTAGTGAATTGATAAATTTGCTTCTGTTTTTTATGCTTTCGTATGAAAATAATTTATTAATTTATGAAACGTTGAATCGATATTTACTGTGTTAATTAAAATGAGAGTATAGCAAGCTCAGTCGATGTCGGAAATACTTTGATACACACATAATGTTCGCTCAGCAACTCAGAAAAGATTAAGCAGCGACCAAGAAAATCGGCATGTGCTGTGTTCCTGTAAATAAACGGATGAATACAAATTCAAACAAGGGAAAAAAAGTATGTGTTTGGCTAATAACTAGCAAAAAGAATGTTAATTTTAGTAGATTATAAAGCAACTTCTGGTAGCTATACAAAGTGATAGTCGATGGGTATGGAGTGTACTTAGTTACCGACTCCGGTTGATTCTGTCATAAATATAACAACTGTTCAACTAGTATTGTGGTGTTTCACGATATCTGAAACTGAGTTCCTAATCAGTTCCAAACATGCTCTTTTGAAGTAAAATATGGTAACGTGGCAAGTCTGAAGATATTGTTGCAAAAATCATGCTGCATTTGCGGTACATTGTTTTGCTGATAAATGGTACATAAGCGATTTGGCAGCGTATGTCATAAAATGTCGTTAATGTACCTGAGAGCCATTGGGGTAGCTTGCAGTGCCTCTATAAGTGGTCCAATTCAGTCATAAGTCCTATCAGATATCTACCTAGACGATTGCACCAGGTGCTGCCGTCCAAAGCTGCTGAGTAACAAACAGTATTGAATTGAGCCGCTGAGTCTTTTGCCTGCGCACTACGCAAACTATAAAATATTGAACACTGTGAGAAAGCGAAGTTTCTGAACAAAAGAGCTTTTGTCGTCGTTACTTTAGGTGTGAAGCCAGTTTAATGCTTTTTTCCCGCCTAGCTAATTAATAATCTTTTCTGTAAATACATGGTTTTATAGGATGTTAACATTGGATATAATTTTGATCTCGTTCGCAATTATATTGTACAGCAAAAAAGCGTATGGCCGACTGTCCCAGTTCGGCGTGGGAAAAAAATAGTTTTAAAAAAGTAAGATGTAGCTATTTCTTATAGTAATCCTCATTATCGAATGAAAAACTGCGTCTGAAGCGCTGATTTCAGCAAAGCAATGAGCCACATTTAAAAAAAAAAAATCAGTCTGCAGCGGTCTAGCAATATTTTTATAAAGAAATATTGATTGCTGTAGAAAGGAAATGAGTCCCATTACAACTAAGCACTTCATTTGGCGGTCATAGTCTTCGTTTAGATTTAGTGCAGAAAAGGCGCTGGTTACTGACGCTTGTCGATTCTGTTCTCAACGGCAAAAATCTCATCAGTTAGGGTGCCTTCACATGAAGCACAATATAGACTAATGCCCGAATTCATCTACAACGCGTTCGATCGTATTCGATTCGATCGAAAAGCGGGTTCGAATGCGAACGATTTTCCTGCCTTTCGAAACCGCCTCATTCATCTTCCCCTTTCATCTGCGATAGAACAGAGCAGGGTTGCATTCGAACAAGGTTTCTCGCCGTAACATCACGTGCTCTCTTTCGACCAATCAAATTTTTTTGAGTCAGAGGAGCTTTTTAACTGCAACTCACTAACCTACTTGTCAGTGTTTGTTTTGGTTTTCGATCGAAGCAGGTGATCTCTTTCTGATAGTTTGGCAGAAAACAAGGGTGTAACGGGGGAGGGAGTTTAGACCCCCCTGAAATTTTCTTACGTTTGACATGATACAAATGACAATTTGAAAACTAAAAAATTAAAAACATTCTAATAAGAAAATACTTGATAGAATTCAGTTAGTTTTGCTTGATTCCAAGATCGTGGCCGTTGCGGGGGGGGGGGGGGGCAGAATCCCTCTTCCAAATTTTATGAAGTTATTAAATTACAATTTGGAAATTAAAAATATTTTGATAAGAAAAAACTTTCTTCAATATGATCACCCCCCCCCCCTTGAAAAAACAAATCCTGGCTATGGCCATGGCAGCAAATACATGTACAATCAGAGTATAAAAAACAGGTAAAAGTGAAACATTAAAAAGAAAGTCAAGTATAAAATTGTTTAAAAATAGAAAATTATATAAGTGTAATGAATATTTCCATTCCAGCGCCAAGCGAATGAACAGAAGTAATGCATCTATTTGTGGAAAATATGGCAAATAACTTTGAAGATGCAGAAAATAAATAGCTCATGCTTATTATTTTGTGCCGAAATAGTAACTTTTACCAGCATAATGGCTACATATTCCCCACTACTGCTTTTATAATTAAATCACTCCAGTAATTTTGCCCCCCAAAAAAGGTTATGTGCAATAAAGGAATTTTTTGCGCCTGAAACTTTTCCAAAATTCACGAATCATGCTGCGTAAAAAATATAAATATAAATTATAGTATGTCGATGATGTGGTACATCACTAAAATACATTTATAAGTTATTTTTCTGTATGTAATATGCTAAATTAGGCATTTCATCACATGGTCCACACTTATACTATACTCGGATTTTAGCTGGAAAAAGTTTTTTTTTTGAACAGAGACAAAAAAAAAATGAGGAAAACTAAAGAAAATTTTATGCTTCCTAACTTCTTCTCCTTATAAAAGTTTACAAAAATTGTGTTTTAAGTTCTACATAATAAAATAAATGCAGTAAATAAAATATATACATTTATTATATACGCATATATATACAGAGCAATCTTGTAACAGCGAAGACTGATTTGCGTTACAATGCTATTAAGCTAATTAAGAAAATATTTCGTAACAATCATCATTCCCTTACAATGAAATCATTTCCCCACACCTTCAATTTTATTGTTACAGGATTTAACTTGAAATATGTAGTACATTAATTTATTGTTCATTTTTTAGCACTTAACTCCCCCCCCCCTCCCCCTGCTTGTTAAAATCTTTCAAAACATTTAAGTGACTTTTGTTAGTTTTGTATTCTTGTCTCCATACATGTCTATAATTTGAATTACATATTAAAAAATGTTGAAATAAAAATTGCAAATAAATAACTTTTAAGGTAATCTAATACGCAACACCACACACTTTGTCCTCAGAGAAGTTGACGCATTAAGAATATAAATTTTTTAATAGTATTAATTTTTTAACGACAGTAATTTATTTATTTATTTATTTCAGGAAGATTATTGATGCTTCTTAGACAATATGTCTCAAAAATGAGAGCACTGTGCTTCTTGATTAAAATACATTGTCACAAATAACTTTAAAAAGAAAAGAACAGATTTTATTTAAATAAAATAACTTTTCTGTACAGGCATACATAATAAAAATAGTACAATTTTCATAGTATTTTCAAAAGAAAGTCTCCGGAATGTGAGCATTGTAGCAATTTCTGAACCACCTAGCTACAATGTCAAGACTATGCCCAGTTACATCATACCTATGAAACAGTAAAAGAACAGAAATCAGCAAAATACAATTTCAATAGCATCAAGTCAATATTGCTTGAATATTGAAAGATTATGAAGACCACGAAGGTCTACTCCGAAAGAAGACCACGAACCAATTATTTCAAACTGATAAAATGTTCCACATTATCGTGATCAAATATATTGCAAGTCTATAAAATGCGACAGATTGTATTCTTCTCTGAAAGCATGAATATGCTTACTGTACTCAAAGATATGAGTTGAATGCTGTAATATCTATTAGATCAAAAGTTGATTTGAATTTCTTATATACGGCAAATTAAACCAGCTATCAAAACTTGAAGAATCAATTTCATGATGAAAAATAAAAGTTTACACAAGGGGGGGGGGGGGGGCTACGACAAAATTTGGTACTCATAAGGGGGCCACAAGTCGAAAAAGGTTGAGAACCCCTGATCTAATTACATTATAGTACAGTAAACTCTTGTTGTAGTGAATACCAGTACAATGAAATTTCCGTTATAACAAAACAATTTAAGTGTTTTATAATGTACATTCCGTTATAACAAACATTCCACTACAACGAAACAATTTCCATGTCCCTTGGTCTTCGTTGTAATGGGATTTTACTGTGTAATGATTCAAAACTTGTATTTACCTTGACACAGTAGATTACAATCACAAAAAAAAAAAAACTTCAAAGTAAAGGACATTTTAGTCTACAATGCGTAATTCACATTAAAAACTTTCAAAAAAAATTAAACTTACATTTGATGTACTAAAACTTACAGAATGTAAACAAAAGTATGATTTCACATTTTGTATGATTGTACTCAATTGACTTTTGAGATGTGAGTAAATATTTTTGCAATTCTTACACTATTGCAATAACCTAGGGAGAGAAACCTTTCACAAATGACTTTGCATTTTGATTGTTTAAAACAGTTGTGCAGAATAATTAAAACGAACCTGCTAATTTATTTAATACTTCCGAAGGAAAACTTTTCATTAGTATTCAAATTTTTAAAAGTTTTTACCAGTTTTGTTTTTTATGTATGACTATGGGCAAGTAAATAGGGGGGAAAAATCAGCTGAAAAAAGGAACAGATTAGAAGTCGAAGTTTAACACGTTCGTGGACCTGAATGATAACGCATTGATTTTCATCGAGACTTAAAATGATAATATTACTATAAAAATCGAATGTTTAATCTTTTGATCTTGTATTATATAAAAGTATTATAAACTGAGATGTCCTGTGCACTCGTAATATTTCTTGCTTCTGTACACGTAGCTCGCTAAAATTCTTAACTTATCGCAAACGTAAATGTCTTTCATTAAAGGATGCATATCGTATATATAATAACACATGTAAAAGAAAACATAAACAAGCTTTTTAATTGAACTAAGAAACATTAATAAACAAAACACTTACTTGAATTTCAATCGAGTAACTTTCCAATTGAACTCTCCGCCATGTTGGAAGCTGGAAGACGTAAACAAACTGTGATTGGCTGAAATCGATGAAACGATAGAAGACGAGGGTTCGACTCCGATCGAATGGGTCACGTGATATAAAACGTTCGCATTGCTGGAGTTGAATGCCAAACGTCCGAATTCGAACGAATGAGTCTGCGAAAACGTTCGAATGCGCGTATATGAATAAGGCGGTAAATATTTCAGCGCGAGTCATTCGTTCTACAAAATTTAATAACCACGCATTCGTCTTCTCTGATTCGCATTTTTTATTACGTCGTTAAAAGTGACTTTCACTCATACGACCGAGAATTGTTGATTTCGCTATCGAAGAGATACAGTTCTACCATCAACCAAAGCAAGCCGGCTGGAAGAGTGCCAAGAAAAATCTATTCATGTTCAAGGGAGGAACTGCTGGTATAAAGAATGTGGCTCTATCTTCTCGTTCCAGTTCCTTTACAATACTTAATTTCTTCCGAACTGATGCTATATGCCAGTTTATAAATTTAGTTACTTTTAACCAACAGAGAAGCAAACATTCTGATTCGCCTACTGAATAAACGCACCTGCAGAAAGAGATTCTCTAAAACTTGAATGGATTCGTTCTTTCCAGCCATGCGCAGAAGCGTCCAACTATAAAAATTCTGTGGTCGAACTGTACGTCATTCATCGATACTTTTAGTTTGATGACGACAGTCTGTTATGGCGCGCAGACTCAGGGTCGGACTGGGACCCCTAAAAGGGCAGTGGGCCAACTAACCAAAGGACGTCAACCAAAGGGCACACACACACATATATAGGATGGTATCTGCGTGACACATGAGGTTTTAATGCCTCCTTTGGAAAATTTGAGCTCCTAATATCAGTCAATCAGTCATAACTTAGCTTGTTTTGCATGAAATGCTTATGCTGCAGGCTCATTTGAAATTTTGTTTTAACTGGAAAACAGGGGCGACTATTCTAATCTAGGTTTAACTGATGTGATGAATACATAGTTTGTAAAAAACAGATAAGTTAAATACAGAAATAATTTTAGGATTATATTAAAATACAAGGTTGTTCTTACTTTTTTACGTTTGTTAGTTTCTTTTTTTATTTTCTTTTTGTAAATAGGTGTAAATAAAATAATTATTAATTAATACAAGAATAAAGGGATCTACAACGAAAAGAAAAATTCATTACTACACTTTTGTATAACATTTTTCCTTTATTTTCCTTAAATATTTCTACGCCCGTTAAAATTATTCTTCAGGCACATACATTTACCATCATTGAGAAAACGAAAATGAAGCAATTTTGTTCAAAGAATCAGGCACCTAAAATGAAATACTTAATCTGAGTTATTTTTTGTTTTTTTTTAGAATTTTAACAATAATTGATTTGAGAAGTAATTTTTAGCTGGATTTTCGAAGAAAAATTAATTACATAAGAGTGCTTTGTACATACGAGTATAGCGCAAATCGGAACATACACCGTTTCGAAGAAACCAATTCTAAATAATAATAATTCAAAATTGCTACTTTGTCCTGCATATTACTTTATATATTACTTACTTATTAGGAATGTTCTTATATTATTATTCAGGAACACTATTCAAAAAAATAAAACTAACAATCGGTTTACATTTAACAGTGATAGACTTTATACACAGTGTCACTGAAATTTTATATTTGAATCTAATGTAAAAATAATATCTATAGTTTGATACTTTTAGTTATTTTTTCTAACGGATTTAAAATATGAAACAAGCAATATATTTGCAGTTAATATTTTGATGTAATTTAAAAGTAGGAGTAAGAGTAAAACTAATCTACTCTGACCCTTAAAAGCCTATTTCTTACATTCTATTAGATAATTATCCCACAGTGGACCAGTCGGTAGAAGCTCGGCTCCCGCAGAACACCAAAAGTGAAGCAACACTGACTAAGGTCAGTGTTTGGGAGGGTGACAACCTCTCGCGGCTGGTTGCTGCGGTTTGTGTACGCTAAAGGGAGCTGATGCACGTTAAATAGGTCGTGGCTCCAATGTCCTCCAAGTGAAACGATATCTCTGGGGGTGGCAATCCCAGGTGACGGTCTTTGACAAATGTTTAGCATATTAGTTACGTAAACGACACGTTATTAATTATGTGTTAATACATATAATCATATTGATTGATTCCTGTGAAATATAAAACTTGCATAATTTATACTTTTTAAAAAATAATTAAAAAATTCAGGCAAATTTAAATGTTTGATAAAAATCATGATTTTTAAAAACGATTTACATTACTGATTTAAGGGGACTTGGCACCTTTTGACGATTTTTTTTATTTAAGAACTTTTACCTATTTCATTTGTATATTATGAAGTGCTATTGTTCAACAA
Source organism: Octonoba sinensis (assembly GCA_038502835.1). Classification (NCBI taxonomy): domain Eukaryota; kingdom Metazoa; phylum Arthropoda; class Arachnida; order Araneae; family Uloboridae; genus Octonoba; species Octonoba sinensis. The sequence goes on along the minus strand of CM076598.1, from coordinate 24,544,493 downwards.
AATGATTTTCACGTGAAAAATCAAAATTCAACTAACGAAAAATTTTAAAATTTAATTTTTTTTAAAGTAATTTAACGATTTTAAATTTCCTTCTTCTTTATTTCTTGACTTTTTTATACCAAATTGTTTTTAAGTACTTATTATAGTATGGTTTACAATTTTAGGGATGAGTTTTGCTATTAATTAATTAGTTTTTGAGAAAAAAGTTTACATCGATGGTAGAACACAGAAAAAGAAGCGACTTTTGTTACATTTTCATTTTTAAAAAAGTTTTCTGAAAATATATAGCAAAATCCATCCCTAATTTTATCAAGCACATCATATTGAACACACACAAAGAATTTCAAGTTGCTACATGAATTTATGTAGAAGTTTTACCATTTTAAGTGCTACAATATTGCGGAAAAACACAAACCGAGAAAACTTAGTTTAAAGATTACAAAATCGTACTAAAACATCAGAAAAATTTGAATTCTCTTACTTCTTAACTACATTTATATTGGTTGTATCGCTTCAAAACCTCGCTCAGCTATACTTGGAAAGTCAAACCACATTTTAAGCAAAAAATTGAAAAATCGGTATTTTCTTCGATTTTCTACATTTAAGAGGTACCAAGTCCCCTTAAAACACTTGATTTAAAACATTTGACTTAAAACTAACTCCCTGGCATTGCAGCCCATGTTGGACCACGGCCTCCCTAACACTTTTCCTCAATAGCCCTATGTCTTTCGGTCTTTTCATTCCAGTTTCGGATATTTAGAATATTAAGGTCTTTCTCCACCTCGTCTACCCATCTTTTAACCTGCCTTCCTCTTTTCCTCTGGCCCTGGCATTGTCCCTTGAAAATCTTCTTAGTGCCTCTGTTTTCCTCCATTCTCTCAAGGTGTCCCAGTCTTTGCACCGATTTTAAACACTCGATTTAAATCACTGAACCCTGCTGGTATAAAGAATGTGCCGTTTTTGTTCTCTTTCTGGTTCTTTTAGAATACTTGATTTCTTCCGTACTGATGCTATATGCCAGTTATAAATTTAGTGGCTTTCAACAAATAGAGAAGCAAATGTTCTGATTCGCGTACTAAATAAACGCACCTGCCATGCGCAGAAGCGTCCAAGTATCAGAACTTCGTGGTCGGAATGTAATTTCTTTAAAATTACTCTACGGGGCAAACCATTATCTACTTTTCTTTTCTCCATCGGACACCCTTGCACCTTTTAGCCGAAGCCTTAGGTAGAAAACCATTATCTACTCTGATAGGAAGGGCAATGATAATATAAATGCGTGAATCTGTCGCTGTTTTGTACAATAATTTCATTCGTCGGTCTCTAAAATTCCGTGATTTACTAATTGAAACAGATTTACTCATTTTTGAATTGCTTCATATTTTGGTCACGAAGATTCATTAGTCTATCCTTCTAATTATAAAGTTAAGGATCCGAGTATCGAAGTCATTTTACTGATTAATGTGTATAATTTTCTTCACGATAATACAATTCTTGGTTTCATAAAATGCGAGGGATATCATCACTGAAACAAATTTACTCATTTTTCAAATGATTCCTATTCGGGATAGAAAGATTTACAAGTCTAATCTTCCAGCTATAAAATTGACGATCTGAGTATAAAAAGAATTTTACTAATCAATGTGTGACTTTATTATTAAATAATCTCTGTTACCTGATTTTGTCACTGTGACGTTAATTTCTCAAAGGGTTCCTACTTAATGCAGGGAAGCTCATTATCTTTACCTCGGGGGTTTACAAACCTTTAAACGGTACGACACACTTTTTAGAAACTCAAACTATAGTAACCCTCTTCTTATTCGGCGCATTGATTTTCTTTTTCAAAAATTGGACTAGCAAGAACAATTCATCCAATAATAAGCATATGATAATAATAATTTAACTTTGTGCAAGTAAACTGTAATAGAAATATAATTTCACGTTAATTTAAAGCACAAATGAGCATTAAAACGCAGACATATGTTTCGGAATTGCTTGGAATCCCTTTTTCGATGCGACAGGGAGCTTCTAGATGCAAAACATCCAAATGAAGCAGACAAAACAACAAAAACAAAGCTTATATAGCCTAAGAATTAACTGTAAACCAATGAGAATAAAGGCAGTGTGAAGTGAAAGTAGAAGTAGCAGGGAAGGCACCAATAAGAGAGCAACAAACGAATCCAGTTGAAAGTACAGGATGTAAAAAGGAATGTCAATAAAAACAAAGCAAAAAAGACAGCATGTATAAAAATGTGAATATACATGAAAATTGCAAAAATAATAAAATAAAATACAAAGAATAAAATGTAAATAAAATAAGTACAGAAAATACCAAAACAAAAAGCAAAACAAAATACAAATGTAAAGGAGGGGGAGGGGGGAGAGAAAAAATTGACACAAAAAGGGAAAACTAACAAGAAAACCAAGAAAGAACAACAAATTAAAGGAACTTATGCCAGACCTGTGAAAAATAAGGAGTTGAGGAAGAATCATTAACCAAATTAGAACTCTCTCCTCCTCTATTCCTGTTAATATGATAAGCTTCCCAAAAGTAAAGCTCTAAAGGGAAAGAACATTTTTGAATAATTTTCCCAGAATTAAAATCAAAAGAGTGGTTGGAATTCCAAAAATGTTGAGCAATGCTAGACTTATTTAACTCTTGCTTTCTTACATAACCTTTATGCTCATTTAACCGAATTTTCAGAGCACGTTTTGCCTGTCCAATGTAAGAAAGGCCGCAACGGCAACTAATTTGGTAAATACCCCCCCCCCCCCCAAAAAAAACACCATGCCAATGACAAGACATTTTTTGGCGAAAGGATGTTTCACAGGTTAGAGTGGAGCATTTATAAAATAAAAAATAGTACCAAAGAGTATTTATTTTTAAGATATAAGTCTTGTGAATTTCTCAAAATTGTTTTTATTTTATAAAGAAGCCGGAACCTTTTGGAATTACATGCAAAATTCAGAAGCTCAGTCTTTTTTCATGACTTTTTTTTTTTCTTTTCAAAAGTATTTTCTTTTAATTTAATGTCTTCTGCGAACTTTTGAGGAATAATCGTCTAAGAATAAAGCTAAATAGATCATAAGAGTATCACTATCCGCCAAATATCAGCTCGTGACCCAGCATTAGGTAAGGACCTATAGCTCATTAAACGCTGTCACACTGTTATTTATGTTACGAAAACATAAAGTTTTCAATCCTCTCAGTAATTAATTAATGATTTCTCTTGTGGAAATATTTCTCTTTAAAAAGTAATTTCATAACACTGTCAGATTTTCACATTTTGAAATGATTCATAATTTCGACTATGAGTTTTTCTCTTGTGACGTCAGAGTAGTGGGCGTATGACGTCAGAGCATCGTTGCAGGGGGCGACTCGGGGAACGGATGGAAAAGAGAGGGAGAGTTGCTGAGATGCTCTTGAGAAGAGCGGAAGCAACGATGTGTTGTGTCTTTAGTTATATGTTCCTGTCTAAATAATTTTGTATATATAATAAATGTATTGTGTTCGTGAATCGAAGATGCATTGTTTCGAGTTGTAGAGAGTTGTCGGGAGTCGTCGGGGTAAAGTGAAACATCACAACTTTCAAAACTTTCTTTCGAGAACCAGAGTCTGTACAAAGGTAAGAAGAATTACTTTATTTACTATTGTATTGAAGAGTTGTATTTGAGAAGAAAATGTTTAATATAAAAGGATTAAAAAAGAAAGATTTAGTCCTTGTGGCTAAAGAGTTAGGCCAGAAAGTCGAAGCAGAACATAGAGTAGTAGACATAAAAGCCATGATTGAAAATAGTCCTCAGTATACGGATGATTTTGATTTTGTGAAAGAATTTTTGAATTCAACGGTTAATGAGCGTATTGAGAGAGAAAACGAAAGTAAAGCGCGTTCAAAAGAAGATCAAGGAAATGCTTAAGAATTAGAGAAAACGAGATTAGAACTAGCTACAACACAGTTGGAAATTGCTAAGTTTCAGGCAGAAAGCAGGAGTGCTAATACTGGTGTGGGTGAACAAATAGCGAGTGGTAATTCTTTAGAAAGTTTAATAAGAAGTGTTAGAAAGTTAACTGTTGCAGTACCGACTAAATGTGATACGTGGAATTTATTTTTTACTTCTTTGGAAAAGGCGTTTGAAATAAAAAATGTAGCTGAAGAGTTTAAAGTAGAAATTTTATTTAATTTGTTAGGTGAACGAGCGGCAAATTTACTAGTTTATGTAGACGCAGAGGAAATGAAGGATTATCAAAAGGTTAAAAATATAATTTTGAAAGAATTTCAACCGACCACAGAAGCTTGTTTGGATAACTTCCTCTCAGCGAAAAGATCGAAAAACGAAAATCATATGCAGTTCGCGAGTAGAATTAGAGCAAATTGGGATTTCTATTGCCAGCTGAGAAAAGTAACAGATTTTGAAACGCTAATGAGTTAATAGTTAGCGACAGGTTATTAAATGCTTTAGATCCAGAAATGATTAGTTACATTAAAATCAAACAATTAGATACGTGGTTAAGACCAAGGGAAATGGTAGAACTTTGTGATAATTGGTTTACTTCTAAGGGTAGAACATTTTCCGAATTGTATGATAAATCAACAAGATCTCATAACCAAACCGAAAACGGATTTAGAGATCAGTCGAGAGAAAAATATATACCACCCCATGTAAGAAATAATTTTGTTAATTATAATAATGTGGATACATTAAAAGTATGTGTAAGCTATGTAAACATGTAAATCATTTAAAGTTTTGTCCGATAAAGAATAATAGCAGCGCAGTCAGTGCTACACAAATGAAAAGAGATTCGTTGCATATCAAAAATAAAACGGAGGATAAGTTAGTAGCGAAAGTGAAAACCGAGTATTTTGACTGTGAAACATTAAAATCTGAGGGTTTACAGTATAGATATATTATGTTGGAAGGGAGGAAAATTATAGCTTTAATTGATTCTGCCGCAGATATGCCCATCATGAATTCGAAGGTTATTCCACCAGCTTTAAGAAACAGTGACTCTTCTAAAGTTAAATTAATTTCTGCAATTGGTGAAACAATAATAGCTGATTTGCAAACATTTCCAATAGCATTATATGATGACAGCAATCTTACTAGTTCATATAGTAATGTGCTATTTTTAGTGACGGGAAAACTAGTGGTCGATTGTATTCTAACACCGGAAGTCTTAGGAATGTTAGAAAGTCTTATCGCTAAAAAGGGGACTGATGAGAGCATGGAACGGGGGAAAGCTGGACACACATGGCCTCAGACGGAGCATATGAACTGGGAGTCCGAGTCGATAGGGGGAAGGAGGGGAGGAGAAGTAGCGAGGGGAGTTAATCAGACAGTATGCGGGAAAGAAACAGATCGGATTACAGAAAGGAAATCGCAGGGTGAAAGTGTGAAATTTATGACTTGTTGCGTGTCGACGGAGAGTGCAAGGGAGAAGCAAGAGGACGTTGGTCAGTTTTCGGAAGGCGAGGTTTTTAAAAGACAGCAAAGAAGCGAGACATTACTGGGAGCAATTAAGGATGCGGAATCAGGAAAGAATGGGTATTTTTCAGTGGATAATTTAATTTATCATAAAGATAAGGTTTCGGGAGATACCGTTAGTCAGTTAGTAGTGCCGAAGGTTAGAAGGGAACAAATTTTGAAGTTAGCACACGAATAGATTTTCGCGAATCATTTGGGAATGGGAAAAACAAAAGAAAGGATTCGTTATTCATTTTATTGGCCGGACATGACAAAGCAAATAGAGGTATATTGTAAGTCTTGCAAAGAATGTCAGTTACGAAGTAGGGAAAGATCGAGCGATCAAATTCCTATAACTCCAGTAAATAGACCAGAATTTCCGTTTGATCAGGTGACTTGTGATTAATTGGTCCGATTGAACCACCATCAGCACACAAACACAAATATGTTTTATGTTTGATTGATCAACACTCTAGATGGCCGGAAACGGTGCCATTAAAGACTATAACTGCAATGGCAACATGCGAAGCTTTGCTAGAAATATTTATGAGCACGGGAATTCCTAGGGTAATAGCAAGTGATCAAGGAACGAATTTTATTTCGAAATTAACTCAAGAGTTTCACGCTAGATTAGGGTCATCACCAAGATTCACTACTGCGGGACATACACAAAGCTCCGGATTAGTGGAAAGGTATAATCAAGTTTTAAAGCGTTACACCACGTCATTAGGGACGATCCAAAAAATTGGGATAGATATATTCCTTACTTGGTATTTGCATACAGAGAAATTCCAAATTCTACCACGGGTGTGTCACCTTTTAAACTGATGTACGGGCGAGAAGCTAGGGGTCCACTTTCAGTGTTAAAATCTACTTGGGCAGGGGAAGTACCGTTACCTATAAACATAGGCAAGAGCGCAATTGAATATTTAGAGGAATTAAAGATTAAATTAGAAAAGGCTGCAGAGCAGGCTTCTTTAACAGCTGAGGTGAAACAAGGGAATTATGCGAAATATGCTAACCGACGGACAGTGCATAAAGAATTTAAGCCGGGAGACCAGATATATTTATTGATTCCAGATTCTAATAATAAATTATATGCTAGATGGACAGGGCCAGCTAATATATTAGAGTGATGTAAACCCGATTCTTATAAGGTCAAATTATTAGATGGGAGAATCAAAACGGTTCATGTAAATAAAAATTAGGAAATTCATTCCTAGAATACAGGCAGTGGGCGTAATATTCCAAAATGAAGAGGAATTGGGGGAAGTTCAGCCCACATCTAGTACGAGCGATACTCCGAGTTCTTTCAAACTTAGTGAGCTTGATTTACGTCATTTGGATGACGTTAAGAAGGAAGAAATTTTAGAATTGTTGAAGAAATATGACGCCTTGTTCTCGAACAAAGTCCAAATTGCAAAGGTCGGGGAACATAAAATCAAAATAACTGCCACAGAAATGAAGAAAACATACATTTACAGAATCTCGGAAGCATTGAAGCCTCAGGTTGAGAAACAAAATTGTTGGCATTAGGTCTCATAGAAGAAAGCCATGCTGAGATTTCACATCCTGCAGTATGTGTGATGAAAAAGGATGGAGCTCTTAAACTCTGTGTAGATTTCAGAACTTTGAATGCCGTCACAAAACCCGACGACTTCCCTATGGAAAACGCAACAGATTTGTTGTTCCAAATAGGAAAAGCAAATATCATAACTTCAATCGACTTGCTGAAAGGATATTGGTCTATATCTTTAGAAAAGGAAAGTCAAAAATTGGCAAGTTTTAAGACGCACAGATTACAGTACTCCTTTAAAGTTATGCCGTTTGGGCTAAGAAACGCCGCAGCTACATACCAAAGAGTGACGAACAAAGCTCTTTCACAATACCAGGACTTTGCGAGAGCCTATCTAGATGATATTGCGGTATTTTCTAATAACTGAAAAGAACACTTGGTACATCTAGACATTATTTTGAGCAAATTGTTGGAGCTAAAATTTTCCGTAAATTTAAAGAAATGTGACTTTGCGAAATCTCACATCAAATATTTAGGTCATGTCATCGGATCCGGTATCCATCGAACTGATCCAGAAAAAGTTCAAGCGATCCAAAAATTAGCCAGACCACAAACTAAGAAACAATTAAAGAGTCTACTAGGTCTCTGTAATTATTACAGAGATTACATCCCACGTTACGCCAAAACAGTCTATCCTTTAACGGAGCTTTCCAAGAAGAAATCGCCAGAGGAATTAGTTTGGAAGGAAGAGCACGAGCAGGCGTTTGGCAATATGAAAAAATGCCTCGTAGAAGCACCGTCTCCATACTCCAGTGCTTGGTCAGCCATTTGTGATACAATGTGATGCATCATCAATAGGCATCGACGCTTGTCTGTCTCAACGCCAAGGTGGGGTATTACACCCCATTAGTTACATCAGCCAAAAATTAACGAAGACTCAACAAGCTTGGTCCACCGTTGAGAGAGAGGCCTACGCTGTAGTGTGGAGTTTAAAGAAGTTTGAAACCTGGGTCTTTGGCTCATCTGTACAATTGATTACAGATCATAACCCATTGGTTTTCCTAACGAAGAGTGCCGCGCAGTCGTCAATGCTCCAGCGATGGGCACTGGCGTTACAAAAGTACGACATTAAGATAACTCATTGCCCTGGGTCACAACTAACTAATGCTGATGCATTGTCACGTCTACAGACTGTGGAGTGAATAGTGTGAACTCTTAATACCTTAAATTGATAAACTTTTAGTGACGTGACTTTTTGAACATTTTTCTATTTTGATATTTATGATTTGTGTATTTTTTTAAATGGGTGCAAGTTTTTAATTTGTTGTTTTATGTTTTATAGTGTTCAAGGGTTTGAAGCTATTTTGAAACTCTAGCTTCAATTTTAGGTGGGGGTGTGACGTCAGAGTAGTGGGCGTATGACGTCAGAGCATCGTCGCAGGGGGCGACTCGGGGAACGGATGGAAAAGAGAGGGAGTTGGTGAGATGCTCTTGAGAAGAGCGGAAGCAACGATGTGTTGTGTCTTTAGTTATTTGTTCCTGTGTAAATAATTTTGTATATATAATAAATGTATTGTGTTCGTGAATTGAAGATGCATTATTTCGAGTTGTAGAGAGTTGTCGGGGTAAAGTGAAACATCACATCTCTCCTGTATTTGAATAATACCCTTTCAGTTATAATTCCGCGATTTTCTTGCCACAAGTTTTAGTCGTTGTCCTCAATAAATGTGATTTTGTCACTATTTCCTAAATATTTCTTTTAGGAGCTTCTAATCATGACGTGAAAACTCATCTTGTGCTGCTAATTTGAACATATAAACTACGTAATATTCTCATAAGCAGTACTTTAATTGCTTTTAAAAATTCCAATGTGATTTCTACCATTATTTCAAACTTGAAATAATGCTGGTATTCTTGGAGTTCGTGTGTGTAATTCCTTCTAAAAATTAACAGGATTGTATCAATGAAGTTAAATAAGCAGTACTTCAATTAATAGTTTTTAAAAAATCCGGTATAATTTCTTTTTTGAACAAACAACAAAAAACTTGACATCTAATGCAATCAATTAAGAGGAAAAAACGAGTTCAGAATGTTGAACAAAAGTGCACTTTTACTAATGAAAGGTAGGCCTTCCATAATAGCAAAAATACTCAGAAAATAAAAGAACATCTAATGAAACAGGATAGAAGGTAAATGAAATAGAACACAACAAGGACATATATTCAGTCGTGCTGTTGAAACATCAAATTCATGATTCAAGGCCTTTGTTTTTCATCATCAACAAACCGCAGTCGGCAAGGGAAAGTTGGGCTTATATGGATAAAACGAGATTCTATTTAATCAAAAAAAGGTAAGACAATGTTCATTAAATGTGGTTGGAAAAGTGGTTTAGGAATGAGATGGGTGGAACCTGATAGAGAAAGTCAGGAATACAATACGTGATATGACTGAAAATATAGAAAACTTCATTTGATGATTAATATTGGTTTACTGGTTAACTAGTTACAGAAAGTGAAAGTACTTTCTATAATTTCGGAAAATGATTCAATTTTTACTGTCTCTGTTGACGCAAAAAATGTTTCTAAAATTCTCCAAGCTAATATTTCTCTAAAATTTCTACATTTTTTTTAATATGTTACACAACGCATACGTTCTGAAAATATCATGCAAAATTTACGGTTAAATTGTGAGCCCGTCTTTAGAGAAAAGCATTTTGCACTTTAATAGCCCAAAGTATTGTATCTTATTGCTGAATTATACTTATAACAATTTAAAGTACAAAATTAGTTTCTTTTCTCCTCTTTTGCTATTGTTGCTTTACAAAGCAAAATTTGCTTTTAGTTCAAACAAGCAAAAAATATTTTACATTTTGACAGTTCGAATTAACACAGTTCTTAGTAATAATCACAGAATAGCGTACTTTATTGCTGAATTGCGCTCATGTACAACTGATAGCACAAAAATATAAGTAAATAAAAATCATCACTATACCCCTTTTATTTTCCACTCCGGATAAATCATTTCAATTTAAACAATTCAGGATGCTTAATTCATAATTATATATATTTTGTTTTATTTATGAATAATGTATGATGGTCATATTCAGTTACAGTTGAAAGTACAGAAAAAGTATTACTATTTAAAAGCTTTGTTTAAAATAGAGCCAAAGTAAGTATGAAATTGAATTTTCAAAAAGAAAATTATCATTTTTATTAGACTGAGATGCAATAACTCTTAAGGGGATATTCTAGTGTAGAGGCATGAATTTCGCCCGGTTTTTGAAGCACTGTACAAAGGAAACCAAAAATATTTTTAGCATCCATTTTATCATAATTTGTTTATTGATGTTTTATTATTACATACAAAAATTAACCAATAAAAATAAAATAAAATTGATAGAGTTAAGAGCAGTCAAAGTGGGGGATCCAAAAAAAAGAGGGTGACATGGCGTGCATTATTCCAACCCTCCTGGTGATCTGAAAAATAAAAAACAAACGGATTGTTAATTATTATGGACGCGGATATCGTATGAACCTTGGACAAGCTTAAAAAAAAATTTTACAAAATGGCGGCTGTTTGAAATTTTTTTTTCTTTTTTGCATGTTTTCTTAACAATTCCGAATTTCTAAAAACACTAAATGAAAAGGTATAGTTTTGAGCAAGGTTCACACGATACAGGGATGTATAAAGAACCTCCTCTCCAAATTTGAAGTAAATCGGTCCATTAGATCTCGAGATATCCTTACCGCCAACTCGAAAAAAGTAGTTTCGAGAAAAACGCGTTCAAAGTTTTGAGACAATTTTTCAGCAATTTTACTTACAGAATGGTACAGAATACTTACATATTTTTAATCGGCGATTCCTGCTGCATATAAGAAACCTTCCTCTACTTCAAAATGCTCATTCTCCGATGATCTCTGGTGAAAACGAGCAGTTCTACCCTGCTTTGACGCCTCTGAAGTCCGGAGTTCTGAGCGCTCGATACGCGCTTCGTCCCGTCTCGCTGCAAAAGCATTAGCTTCTGGGCCAATCGTGATTCCCATAACATCTAAGATTTTTAATATGGGTATAAAACCTTCATTAAAAATACTTACTGCGAAGGTTGGTACGAAGGTTGGCTCAAAACTAACTTAAAATAAAACTAGAAGAAGAATATTCCAACAAAACAAGGTCCTATGTCCTTCAATTAAATATAGATTTAAAAGGGGTACTATACAATAAAGATTTTATAAGGGATATTCAACCGTAGGGACTCGGGAACGCCTACCGTCTTTTGCTGACTGGTTGCGGTTGGACCGGAACCGATACCACGTCACTAAAATGGCTATAACTCATAAAATAATAGGAATTTTGAAAAATCCTTTTAATGGCATATTCTTAAATGTCTAAACTTTGGAAATTTGAAAAAAAAAAATTCGAACTTTCAAAATTCTACTCTAGAATACCCCCTTAATGATAGTCCTGAAGTAAACATTTATCTCTTGAATTGTTCTATGATACTCACTTATAATGAGAGTACAAGAACATGTGAATTTGCCCTTTTTACTCGTCGACTATAACAGATCGGAAAGTGAAGTCCCGCTCCAATTTGACATTAGAGGCCACTGAAAAAATTCCCACAAATTAACAATAGCTATCTCAAGTAAAGTCGTTCGTCTGGCATTGTGAATACGTCAAAAAATATTCTTTTGTTATTAAATAAAAATTATATTCAAACTGATAAGAATTAACTAAATTTAAATGATATCTTTTGCGTCGGATGTTTACATTGATAGACTCAACTATGCTTGGAACAAATTCAACTATGAAAATTGTATACATGTGTTTCAGAGTCACGAGAAGTCTTTAGTTCAGAAGTTTCTTATAGCTCCACCGATGCACCTGTATGCAGTTTTCAAAACAAATATATACAGTAAAACCTGTAAAGTTGACCCCCTTTGTAAGCTGACCACCTTCGTAAGTTGACCACCTTCGTAAGTTGTCAACCTGTCTAAGTTGACCACTTTTGTCAGGAACGGAATTAGCCCTTCCCCCTCTACATCACCCTCTATAAGTTAAACACCTGTCTAAGTTGACCACTAAAGTGCTGCACCGCAAGTGGTCAACTTGGCACAGGTTTGACTGTATACATATGCAGAGAGAGAAAGAGTGAGTGAGTGAGAGAGAGAAAGAGAGGAAAGACACATACATTTTATTTAGTAAATTATTGAATGTAAATAACCCATAAATTAAAACTTTTTAAATTAGAGACTTAGTCGTTTAGTTTATACGTCCTTTAAAATAAATAAATCTACAAAAGGTTTTCATGTGAGGCATCCAGAAGCAAAGGGATGAAAGTGACAAAATTGAAAATTTGAAGGTAAATATTGCAAATGAGAGAGAAAGCACCATTCTATATTGTGGCAAGAGATGCTAGTGATAGCTCTAACAGGTGCTCCGCCACAACATGATTTTTAAAAAAATTAACATTAAAGTTCCCATAAGATCCACAGTTTGAACTCGTTTTTCTCAGAATAGTTTTTTGGGTCTCTTACATCCCTTTGCTTCCCACTGCCTCATGAAAAGAAACGTGACATTACAACGAACATGAATCAGCAAAATTACATACGTAACAAAAAAAGTCAAAAATATTTGTCTTTGTACACTCTAGTATGTGAATAGGAATAATAGGTTATTTCGGAAATCGCTCCACTTTAAAATGCTGACTTATGTGAAAGAGCTCTTTTTTAACTCCGTAAACACCTGTTTAATCCTATCGTCACAATTTTCTTGTAAGAATTTTTCCTCGCTTTGTGCGAATGTGAACAATGTGACGACGTTTTTGCTCCTAAAATTAGGAGTGGGAATTTTAATTCGCAGACATTCTCCTGTTTTCTAAGCAATATTAGTGAAACTAAGAAAATGAAAAATTTCGTATGAAGGTAAAGAAAAACACATTAGTAATTTAACAATTTATAGGAATCTTGAATTTTTAAGTGTATAACATATTAGCTTCGCAGAGAAATACCTTTTTTTAAATACAGCTCTAATTAAACATCTAAGAAAAACTATTAAAAATATTCTAAGTGTATATTCTTCATTATAAGGGCATTCCACGGTAACTGAAGCAAAATTTAGAAACAAAAAACCTTTTAATAATTAGAAAAATAAAAGTATTAAATATAAAGCAGCTTAATTTACTATCCTATATGGATACTTTAATACATTAATACATGTATTTATTTACTTACTTAAAACTCTGTTATCCTAGTTATGAGGCAAAAAAATTAAAATGTTACAGTACCCGATGCAATATGAAATGGACGTACGGGAAACACCCGAGCATATTAAAAAATATTTTAATTATGGAGTCGTTACATGGAAACTTTTATACAAATGAAAAAGTAATAAATGTTTAAAAATATGTAGGCTTATATTATTCTTCGGTGTTAGGATAATTATTTAGATGTGTGAAAAATTAGTGACTGACACAACACAAAGAAAAAGTGTGCTACACTGTTAAAAATTTACGTAAGAAAATAGTAATATACCATTTATAAAATTGTTATTTTACCATATTTAATTACAACAGTTGAATAACCATTAAAAGATGGTACACAAACCGCCGATTGTGAAAAAAATCGTTTATTATCTGTTTCTTCTAAAAAATGTTTAACTAACCGTAATTTATAAACGCCACTAGGTCTTGTAGTCAATAAGAATCGGGGCTCCATCTTGGTTGTGGAACCTTACCATCGTACGTTGTTGTTAAAATATGAATACAGATTTATCAGTTCAAATCTGCATGTGTATATAAAAAAGAAGAAAAAAAGTATCTTAAGCAGTGGTTACTAAATAGAAACACATACACAAGTAAATCAAAAATTAGAGACATCGGGTTCCCAAACTGTTTGCGAATGAGCGAACCCATAATTTGAGCTGCTGAGGCTTGTTTGTGTTTTAATTTTTGCAGCAAATAAAAGGATTTTCATCAATATACAGTAAATTTAGACCAAAAATGACTTTGGATCCAATCGAAAGCTGAAATCTCAATTTTAATGCAGTTTGCCTGGTTGAAAAGAAGATTTATTGATAAATAAGCGGCCTATTTGAGTGGTGTAGATGACCGAATGGTTAGAGCGCAAGGTTGGTACACCATACACCTGGGGTTCGATTCCCGCACGCTTCGTTTGCGATTTCTACGCCTCGAAAAGGTTCAAAAGCGTAGAAACTGTACATTTATAGTTTTGAAACCATTTATAAATGGTTATGAAACCGTAAACTTTTGTATTTACGGCTTTTTAACCAAGCTGATTGAAAATGGTTTAGGTCCCGTGAAGATAGAGAAATGTTCCAAACCGTAAATATAACGGTGAATTAGATGGACAGACTACTGCCGGCTATTTAACCGTATTTTCACGATGAAATTTCTAACAGTGTAATATTCCTCTAGTGACAGCCGAATTGTTTATTGTGAAGTAGTTTTCTCCCACCAGGGGCAAACATAACGTTTGGATAAATATAAAAATAAACTTCAGAATACCAGCAAATATAAAAAAGTAATAAATCTTAAATTGTACATTATTTTCTCGGAAACGCCCACTTTTACATGAATTTCACCGATAATACTAGCAAATAACAGATATATAATAAATTTTAAATGACTTATAAAAATAATAAATTACTTAATACGCATTCGTAATTGCACAATTAGTGATAATTGTGCTATTGTCAATATTAGTAACACTACGTAAGAAATATCCAAAATGATACTGTCAGCTTGAACCCCGATGGTAGGTTATGAGGGGAGGTTACTGGCTTTAACAAAAGGTTTCCTTATTCAACAAATTTTATCTAACTATTCAGCAAGTTTGGATTCATAAAATTTGAATTCTTGTCAAAATTCAGTTCCTGAAACCATACCTATATTAGCATCGCAACTAAATATTTAGAAGAAACAAAGTCCAAAATGTCATAAAAATATGTTGAATCATTGTCAAGATGAATAAGTTTGAGAAAAGATTGAACTAAACAGCAGTTTAAAAATAATTTAACTTTGTGCAAGTAAACAATAATAATAAAATTACACGTTAATATAAAGCACAAATGAGCAATAAAATGCAGACATATGTTTCGGGATTGCTTGGAATCCCTTTTTCAATGCGACAGGGAGCTTCTAGATGCAAAACATCCAAATGAAGCAGACAGAACAACAAAAACAAAGCTTATATAGCCTAAGAATTATCTGTAAACCAATGAGAATAAAGGCAGCGTGAAGTGGAAGTAGAAGTAGCAGGAAGACACCAATAAGAGAGCAACAAACGAATCCAGTTGAAAGTACAGGAAGTAAAAAGGAATATCAATAAAAATAAAGCAAAAAAGACGACAGCATGCATAAAAATTGCAAAAATAATAAAATAAAATACAAAGAATAAAATTGACATAAAAATAAGTACAGAAACTACCAAAACAAAATGCAAAACAAAGTACACATGTAAAGGAGGGGGAGGGGAGGGTGTAAGGAGAAAAAAAAAAATGAAAACAACAAGAAAACCTAGAAAGAACAACAAATTAAAGAAATTTATGCCAGACCTGTGAAAATAAGGAGTTGAGGAAGAATCATTAACCAAATTAGAACTATTCCTGTTAATATGATAAGCTTCCCAAAAGTCAAGCTCTAAAGGGGAAGAACATTTTTGAATAATTTTACCAGAATTGAAATCAAAAGAGTGGTTGGAATTCCAACAATGTTGAGCAATGCTAGACTTATTTAACTCTTGCTTTCGTACATAACCTTTCTGCTCATTTAAGCGAATTTTTAGAGCACGTTTTGTCTGCCCAATGTAAGAAAGGCCGCAACGGCAACTAATTTGGTAAATACCCCAAGTGTTAAGTTGATCGACAGGATCCTTAAGAGAAGAGAAGGAAAGTTTGTTACTAGTAGCAAAAACGACTTGAAATTGAAACCTTTTTAGGATTTTAGCAATACGGAAACTGACAGAATGAAAGAATGGTAACACAACCAAATACTTTCTAGAAACCACATTATTGGGACCAGAAGTTTTCTTAGAAAGTTTGTTATGAATAGAATCAATTAAAGAGTGAGAAAATCCTCTATCAACAGCTACAGCTTTCAGATAGTTGAGTTCAATCTTGAGAAGCTCAGGGGAAGAGCAAATATTAATAGCACGATGGACCAGAGCATTAAAAGCCGAATATTTTTGGTTGGGAGGATGAGACGACAGTCTGTGAGGAGGTAAAGAAACAGCGAAAGGTTTACGATAGACAGAAGTAGTGAAACCAGACTTACTCTTAGAAATAAAGACATCAAGAAACGCGAGGCTACTATCAAGTTCTTTCTCACAAGAAAACTGGATATTAGGATCAATGGAGTTCATAATAGAAAGAGCATCATCAATACCTAACAAGTTACTGTCCGTTAGGACAAAACAATCATCCACATAACGAACATAAAATTGAAATTGCAACTTCTGGAACAGTTTTTCCTCAAAATAATGCATATAGAAATCACTTAAAATAGGACTAAGAGGACTTCCCATAGCCAGGCCATCTACCATAGCATAGAATTTACCATTAAATACAAAAGTGCTCTGTTGCAAGCACACACGAGTAAGGAAAACTAATTCCTCAATTTCCACAGAAGTAAAATGGAATTCAGAAAGCCTTTTCCTGAGGCCATCAACAGGAACATTAGTAAACAAAGAACTAACATCAAAAGAGGCCATAACTGAATTATTCGGAACGAAGTTATGAAGTTTCTTAACAAAATCGGTGGAATTTTTAACAGTGAAAACATTCTGACTCCTAAGTGGAGAAAAGACAGAAACTAAATACTTGGAAAGTTTATATGAAGCAGTGCCAATATTGGAAGCAATTGGTCTGAAAGGAATACCTGCCTTGTGTACCTTTGGTAAAGCATAAAAACGCGCACAATAAGCAACAGAAGGAATCACAGACCGTTTAACAATCAAAGGAATAGAATGAACAGACTTAACAGCAGAAGAAATAGCTTTTAACTCTTTGTCACTAGGATCTTTATAAATTTCAGAATAAGGACCAGAAGCAATTAATTCATCAGTTTTTTCAACATAAGATGAGGTCCGGCATCTTATTGCTTCCAATGTTGATTTCAATTCAAAAGTTCCTAATACTGGTTTTACCCATTCTGTGAAACGATGTGTCAATAATTTAGTTTCCAATTCTGATTTGGTCATTACCAAAGCAGACAAGGGTGGTCAGATTGTTGTTCTTAATAAATCATCTTATGTTGAAAAAACTGATGACTTAATTGCTTCTGGTCCTTATTCTGAAATTTATAAAGATCCTAGTGACAAAGAGTTAAAAGCTATTTCTTCTGCTGTTAAGTCTGTTCATTCTATTCCTTTGATTGTTAAACGGTCTGTGATTCCTTCTGTTGCTTATTGTGCGCGTTTTTATGCTTTACCAAAGGTACACAAGGCAGGTATTCCTTTCAGACCAATTGTTTCCAATATTGGCACTGCTTCATATAAACTTTCCAAGTATTTAGTTTCTGTGTTTTCTCCACTTAGGAGTCAGAATGTTTTCACTGTTAAAAATTCCACCGATTTTGTTAAGAAACTTCATAACTTCGTTCCGAATAATTCAGTTATGGCCTCTTTTGATGTTAGTTCTTTGTTTACTAATGTTCCTGTTGATGGCCTCAGGAAAAGGCTTTCTGAATTCCATTTTACTTCTGTGGAAATTGAGGAATTAGTTTTCCTTACTCGTGTGTGCTTGCAACAGAGCACTTTTGTATTTAATGGTAAATTCTATGCTATGGTAGATGGCCTGGCTATGGGAAGTCCTCTTAGTCCTATTTTAAGTGATTTCTATATGCATTATTTTGAGGAAAAACTGTTCCAGAAGTTGCAATTTCAATTTTATGTTCGTTATGTGGATGATTGTTTTGTCCTAACGGACAGTAACTTGTTAGGTATTGATGATGCTCTTTCTATTATGAACTCCATTGATCCTAATATCCAGTTTTCTTGTGAGAAAGAACTTAATAGTAGCCTCGCGTTTCTTGATGTCTTTATTTCTAAGAGTGAGTCTGGTTTCACTACTTCTGTCTATCGTAAACCTTTCGCTGTTTCTTTACCTCCTCACAGACTGTCGTCTCATCCTCCCAACCAAAAATATTGGGCTTTTAATGCTCTGGTCCATCGTGCTATTAATATTTTCTCTTCCCCTGAGCTTCTCAAGATTGAACTCAACTATCTGAAAGCTGTAGCTGTTGATAGAAGATTTTCTCACTCTTTAATTGATTCTATTCACAACAAACTTTCTAAGAAAACTTCTGATCCCAATATTGTGATTTCTAGAAAGAATTTGGTTGTGTTTCAATTCTTTCATTCTGTCAGTTTCCGTATTGCTAAAATCCTAAAAAGGTTTCAATTTCAAGTCGTTTTTGCTCCTAGTAGCAAACTTTCCTTCTCTTCTCTTAAGGATCCTGTCGATCAACTTAACACTTGGGGTATTTACCAAATTAGTTGCCGTTGACTTTCTTACATTGGGCAGACAAAACGTGCTCTAAAAATTCGCTTAAATGAGCATAAAGGTTATGTACGAAAGCAAGAGTTAAATAAGTCTAGCATTGCTCAACATTGTTGGAATTCCAACCACTCTTTTGATTTCAATTCTGGTAAAATTATTCAAAAATGTTCTTCCCCTTTAGAGCTTGACTTTTGGGAAGCTTATCATATTAACAGGAATAGTTCTAATTTGGTTAATGATTCTTCCTCAACTCCTTATTTTTCACAGGTCTGGCATAAATTTCTTTAATTTGTTGTTCTTTCTAGGTTTTCTTGTTGTTTTCATTTTTTTTTTTTTTTCTCCTTCCACCCTCCCCTCCCCCTGCTTTACATGTGTACTTTGTTTTGCATTTTGTTTTGGTAGTTTCTGTACTTATTTTTATTTCAATTTTATTCTTTGTATTTTATTTTATTATTTTTGCAATTTTTATGCATGCTGTCGTCTTTTTTGCTTTATTTTTATTGATATTCCTTTTTACTTCCTGTACTTTCAACTGGATTCGTTTGTTGCTCTCTTATTGGTGTCTTCCTGCTACTTCTACTTCCACTTCACGCTGCCTTTATTCTCATTGGTTTACAGATAATTCTTAGGCTATATAAGCTTTGTTTTTGTTGTTCTGTCTGCTTCATTTGGATGTTTTGCATCTAGAAGCTCCCTGTCGCATTGAAAAAGGGATTCCAAGCAATCCCGAAACATATGTCTGCATTTTATTGTTAACGTGTAATTTTATTATTATTGTAAACAGCAGTTTGTTTGCGGATGAAACTAACACGTCAACTTTTCATTAGAAGCGTTTATCTTTAACTTTGTATGAACAACTGTCAAGTGAACGTGTTAACGTCCAATTTGTAACACGTTCACTTTTCAGTTTCCGCCGGCACATAAACTGGTTATTGATGATTTTAACTCCCTCCTTATGTCTAATTGACCAAAATAATTATTCTCCAGATATATAATACTTTTTTTTTAACTTATACTTTAGTTTGTTGAATATTTAATTTGTTGACTAACTGGGGGGGGGGGGGGAGGGGGGTACTACATATGTGGTGTCAAATGTGTTACTAATGTGTAGAATGTTATAATGTGAGCGAAAGAACCGTAAACTTCACGCATTCACAGAATTCATTGTCGAGGTATTATATTTTGTTTTGTGTGTATAAAAACTATTAATTCTAAATCCATCAGGATTTATTTAATTGCACTCAAGTTCTCAAGTCAATAATGTTTATTGGACATGTAAGGTATTTTTTAAGTTGTCAAATATTTAACACAAATTGTAAATGAAATTAAAAATTTAAGACTACGTTAAGAGCACAAAATGGCAATCTAGTTTCGGGGTTACAAGGCACTCCTTTTTATTGCAAAAAGTTGTGATCAATAGGATAAAAAGACATCTTTAGAAAAAGTGGATATCTTTTCATCCTAAAGATCACATCATTTTGCATTGGAAAAAGGTTCCTTGTAACTCCAAAACATGTATCCAATTCAGTTGTTATTATTTGCTTATAACCATATTTTTTTTTTTTAGTATTTCGTAACGAATGTGAATCTTTTTCTTTCTTACTACTAGTGATATTCGTGCGATTTGCATTGTTCAAAGTACGGGTAAAAGAGGGGAACATGCAAAAGTAAAATAAGTCAATTTTAGTGAACTTCTCGAGGATTCCTAATGTCGTAAATAGTCATATCAGCCAAAGCAAGGAATGTTAGAGAAAATGTTTAAAGATTTATTTTTTTTTTTTTAAGTTTCTTCATTGCGAAGCTAATCTGCTATTGAGCTTATAAGTTTATTTATTTGTTTATTTTTATCATTTTTATTGTTTCGAAGCACCAAAGAAATAATCTGCGAAATAACTTGATAAAGATAAAAGGGAACAAGATTAAGAAATTTGTTAATAAATGAAGACTAGAAAGTGCTCCGATTTTCCACTTTTCAGCTGCAAAATAAGTGTACACTTTTTAAAAAAAATCCTGAAAATAACGGAAAAAGTATCGGCAGCAGAGTTGCCGGAAACATTCCGTTTCTGATAATATTTTCCTGTGACTTGACAGAAGTTCCATTTCTTTCTATCCGTTGATCCTTTTTTCCGTTCTGTATTTTTCCGTGTTTTCACGGATGTTTCATTTCTTATTTTGCCGTTTTTTTCCATTTCGTATTTTTCCGCGTCTTCACAGAAATTCCATATCTTATTTCTTCGTTGATTGTTTTTCCGCTTTGCATTTTCACTCGCTTTTGCAGAAATACCATTTCTTATTTCTTCGTTGATCTGCTTTTTCCGTTTTGTATCTCTCCGTGTCTTTACTAAACTTCCGTTTCTCATTTTGCCATGTAGCTACTGCACCCCCCCCCCCTCCCTTCCCGAGATTCTGTCATTCATTTTTACTTATTATACTATTATGTCATTATTCAATTTTCTGAATAACGGTATATTACAAATTCAAGACACTCATGCACAACTCACTAACACTTAAAGTATCCTGTCCAAAAATTTAAAATTTTATGAACAAATGTTTAAAAAATAATAATAAATATTAGTTTACAAAAGTAAACATTGAAAAACATTTTACACCATATGCATTTTTATAACATTTTATAAATAATTTAAAGGAAACAAATTGAAAGACAAGTATTTTTTATTCTTATATTTATATTTCAGTAATGGAAAAAGAACTGAAGGCAAATTTATTTTAAAACATTTTAGCATTGACTTATGCACGTTAAACAGTATTCAATCCTGCAGGAAAGAATAAACCATCCAATATTTTTTTGGAACTTTTTCATTATTCCTTTTAAATTACTTTGTAAATATACATCACGTTCATGTATTTGATTTGATAAGATACTGGTGCAATTGCCTTAAATATTTTTTCAGTAAAAAAATTATTTGAAAATGTACTTTTTATGCTGGAAAGCAAGTATACAGGTACATAATTCATTTAAAAAACGAAGTGAATCAAAAACTCGACCCATGTACAACTTGGGAATTGATTGTATAATATAGTGAAAAGATGCAAGTTGCATCAGTTAAAAAGAATGCTCGAAGAGGATTAAAAACTGTACTGATGTACAATTTGAGCATTACTTAATTGTATTACATAGTGAAAATATGATACTGATTACCTTTTTAAATGTTGTTCGCAAACTATGAAGCAAGCAGAAACACAAAATAGATTATCAACCTTACATTTTATTTATAAATTCAGCTCGGGCTACAGAATTTACTTTTTAGAACAAATAGGAAAGCAATTTGATAAAAATATGCATCTTCAAATTATATCAGGGAACAAGCTTGCAAAACCAATAACAATAACACAAGTAAAATAATGTAAGAACCAACCACATTTGGAAAAAAAAATCTTTTCAAAACTGCACATTAACGAATCACATAGTAAGTACTAGTTCATGAACGAAACACATACATAAATATATATTTACAACTCCTTTCTATTTAATTCAGAATTTGAAAACTTTATCAAAAACACAATATTTACAACTTCTTTTTATTTAATTCAGAATTTGAAAAGTTTTAACAAAAATATACTTATATATTTTTCAATTTAATTCAGAATTATAAAACTTTATCAAAGTCATTAATGTCATTAGCCAAGTTAATGATTTTCTTAGTATTTGAATAATGTTTTCTTTTTCCTTCTTGCTTGCTTTTGTTTCTCTTTTAGGATTAATATCTGCAATACACCTACAAAATATAAAATACTGTTTTAGAATTTAATTAGTAAACACATTACAGTTCATATAAAAGGCACTTAACCTTTGAAATTAATTTTTAAAAATAAATTTTCATTAACTTTTATTTAAGCCTAACTATGAAGCTTCATAAAATAATAATTATAATAATTACAAGAAGCTCCTTGTGCAATATTTCTGAGCTTGAAACCATGAATTTTGTTTTTATTACTTCATTACGTTAACATGTGTGTTTAACATATTAAATTACATGTTCCAACATGTTCCAAATTTTAATAAATATTAAAGTAAAAATTTTTATTAAATGCACAGTACTTAAGAACATACCTGCTCCTGTGTTCTAAAAATCTAGAATGTATCTAACACTAGACAAATGCTCAATAAGTGGATTTTTTGAGATCAGGTACACAAACCCAAATGTTTAATATCAATAAGCTTGAGAGATATAATAATAAATATAATGTTACAACAGAAATCTGAATATCAATCTAAATAAATTTCATAATGCATAAAACAATTTAATTATAATTTAAGTAATATAAATTAATACAACACAGGTGTTAAATGTAGATAGTAAACCACAAATTTTAAAAAAGACAAACTTTTTCCTAAAGTGATGTTGCATTCTTGAACAATATTTAGTACGTAGGATATTTAAATTGGCCAACACGTTTTTAACATCAATATTACAAATTGCATTTAATATGTATGCCAGTTTGAACTCTCGGTGGCCTTTCTCTAAAACTAAAAGAAGAAAGTATCAGATGAGCGTCTAAAAATGGTTATGTTGTATGGTTGGTAGTGAAAATATGTATGTAGTATAGTATAAAATTACGGTATAGATTGAAAAATGTGCTCTTGCACTTAGAATTCTATAGACGACATTTTTCCTCCTCCCTAATTTAATAAACCTATTAAATGCATATTTTATCTAAGCTTTGTAAAGTTACGGAAATTCGACACCTTACTTCAATGTGTTCGATATATTACGGAGTTAACATAATTTTTTATTATGTATTTATTCGCAAGAAAACATTTTCCCAAATAAAAATTCTTAAGATTTCCAAAGCGCAAAGGTGGAAAAATAACATAATATAATGATAAAGTGCAAAACTAAGATAGTTATATACTTGTTATTTACCTCAGCAAAACCAAGAAAAGACGGGGGATAACCCCCTCAAAAAAAAAAAAAGAAAAAAACCTTTAACTTTCCTATAAATGCAAGTTCTAGCATTTATTCTGTTTTCATAGAGAGTACTCACCACCTTTTTAAAATTGATGAATAACACAATCTAGTAACGTAAATTAGAATCACAGTGTAATGAAATGTATTTATCAACATTAAACATTGATAAATTATGTTTAAAAATATGTTTCGTCTTATGTATATGAAATGGAATACTTTTCATTTTCAAATTTTCTACTAATTAAAACAAGCAAGAAATATTCAGTAATTATTTTCAACGAATACGCTGAGCTTCAACATATTTAACAAATAAGTTTAAAAATTATTATGATTTTTTCCCTTAAACGTGTAAGTACACGTTTTTCATATTGCTCAATATTGAGCAATATGAAAAACATATTATTTTAATTGAAGGCACAAGAATCAAACTAAATAACTGAAACCTACAAAAACAAGATCTTTAAAAACAAAAGCTTAAAATCAACAATAATTTCAAAATTTCAATGAAAAATAATTCGATATGTTTTAAATGCAGATTTAAATTTTTAAAAGAAGTACATCAGCACAATTTTTCATAAAACGCAATGTATTCTATTCAGCAATAGTTATTTTTAAAAAACTGTTTGATGCATCTAAAATTTAAAAATGTATGTAAATAGATTTACCATTAAGAAATGATCCGTAGCCAATACAATTTCGCTAAAACATCACTCAAAATTGTAAAACTATAGAAAAAAACGCAGATTAACACATGTTTAAAACACCGAGAAAAAAGATGCGAATAAAAATGATGTACAAAAATTAAAAAAACTATTCCGTGCTTTAGCAAAGGGAATTTTAAAAAAAATATCTATTTATAAAACAGACGATAAAAAAAGTAATAAATTCAATTTATTTCCAGAAACAATTCGATTCTTTGATCATTCGCTGTTTGCCGTGTGGCGTAATTCTGTTTCGTTGGGTGTCATTTGACTCCCCTTACCCCCTTAAATGACAGGCCTGGGAAACACAAAATATCAATTAGGAAATGAAATAAGATACTTATCTCACAAGAAGAACAACAGAAGAATCTACTTTTTTTGAAGAATGACAACTTCTATGATGTTCGCACAGTTGAATAGAGCGGCCAAGCAAAGGTTGCCCGATTGTCCAACGTCCACTGTTCAGACTCCATGTTGTAATGAAAACGTGTTCGCCAACGAAGCTCGCCAACCTGGGATATTTTCATTCGGGTTTTCCCATTCACGGAATTCTCATTTTGCAACTTATTGTTGTTTTGGAAAAAATGGATACTGGACATATGGTACTGATTTCCGACTCCCGGCACAAGTATACGTGGCGCCATGAGATAACAAACTAATCAGCGTCCGTATTATACGTATTTTGTAGAGTGTAGGGGCTTAAAATGCTAGTAAATGCGTATGTATGTATTTGCATCTGGGGTACTCACAGTGGCGTAGCTAAGTGGGGGCGGACCGCCCCGGGTGCCCCCCGTTTAGGGGTGACACACGCCCACGACGGAAAAACAATAAACCTATGAAAACCCTATTAAACGAAACAAACACGTTAAACTGGATATTTCTTTCTATCATTTTCTTTTCAATTTTGAACGAGCAAAGTGTTTCCTTTTAAAAATATATTTGAAGTGTTTTTTAACCGCTCAACACACCCATTGTCGGCAACAAATACACTTTCTAAATATCATTGCGCCGATGATACAATTTTTCTTTCTTTTTTCTTAAACCTGCGATTCTTTCAAATACATTACATTCAAATGCTTACTTCACGTTTATATCTTTTTTTTTTTTTGGTTCAATCTTTACCTTGGGATGACACCATCAATACCCGCCCGGGATACTCCATTATCAGCAGACCAGCACCGATCAAGAAAAAAGATGCAATTATGGAAGAGTAACCAGTGACTACATCCCATCCCGACCCAAACGAAATTGAGGATTTTTTTTAATTAGTGGATTTTAAAACATATACTGAATAACACACTTTAATAAAGGCGTAGAATTTGTTGTTGCCTTGTGCGCCGAAAACCCTAGAGTCGGTCCAGGGTTGAAGACATTTTGTTACGTACATACAAGTTTTGTTATGTAGGACGCGATTCCAAATAAACCCGATATACAGCATAAAGTCTTATATGAAATCAGATATGTTTTAAGAGAAATAAGTACAAGTTTATTATTAAAACAACAATCTGAAGTTCGAATTTTAGTGTTGATTATCGCCAAAACCTTTTTTTCGCCAATTGCAAATCAGGTTGTAAAAATACAGCATCCGTAAAATGGAAAATTTCTGTTCTCGCATTTTCATTATTGTGAGGTACGTGATATTTCCGTTTTTTGAAGGAAAAACCATGTTTCGAAGCACTACGGAAATTTTTCGTTAAAATCAGTCAAAAAAAATTTTCAGAAAATTCAGTAGTTTTTTTAACAGTGCATACGGACCAGAAAATGAACGTACCCCAATGAATGAACAGTTTCCTTTGTGGAATAAGGTTTCAAAACATTTTTTCTTGATGGGGGGACTGGCAACAGGGGTAGTTTCCTTCCATGCTGTTAAATCCCTTGTGTTCATTTCGTCAGTATACGCAGATCTGAGCTGAGCATGGGCTGCTAAAGGGATAAAAACTGTATTTCAGACCGTTCATAAATGATGTCACGCATTTTTACAATACATTTAACCTCCCCCCCCCCTTTGTCACAAAATGTCACACTTCATCATACCCCCTGCCCCCATTTGTCACATGTCACGCCTATTACATAAGCATATGCACTTGCAGTTCAGAAACAAAGTCACGCTTCTAATTTTACTTTTGAACTCTTAATGACATTTGTGAGCATCATAATAATGCTTCAATGTGTACTTACTTTGTATAAAATGAGGTTAAGGCTTACACCACAAAAGATAATTATTATAGAACAGTAAAGTATATTAATTGTTTGAATTCTAAAAAAAATGACCCACGCAATTTTATCTTAAAAGTGTAAATGACTAACAAAAAATTTCCTCTTAAACGTTTAACAAGAAGTAAATTCAAACTTTAATCAGTATCGGTGTTTGCGATACAAAATGATCAATGAAACCTCAGAATTAAATTTAAAAAATTTAAAAAAAAATTGAAGTAAATTTAATTTGCTGATGTTAAATGTTCTTACGGAAACTAAAATGTGTAATGTCACACTTCTTGTTACCCATCCCTTCCCCTTGTCACAAACTGCCACAATTTCTCTAGCCCCTCCACCCCCTCGCAACGTAAAATCGTTTACACTGTTAGAAATTTCATCATGAAATTACGGTTAAATGACCGGCAGCAGTCTGTCCATCTCATTCACCGTTAAATTTACGGTTTGGAACGTTTTTCTATCTTTACGGGACCTAACCATTTCCAATCAACTTGGTTAAAAAGCCGTAAATACAAAAGTTTACGGTTATATAACCATTTAAAAATGGTTTCGTAACAAAATTTTTACCGTTTTTGAACCATTTCTAGGCGTAGAATCTTCGAAGCTAGAAACCGTAAACGAAGCTAGCAGAAATCGAACCCGGGTGTACGGTATAGCAAGCTTGCTCTCTAGCCATTCGGCCATATACACCACGTGAAGCGGCCGTTTATTTATCAATAAATCTTCTTCTCCAACAGGCAAACTGCCTTAAAATTGAGATTTCAGTTTTTGATTGGATCCAAAGTCATTTTTAGTCTAAATTTACTGTATGTTGACGAAAATCATTTTATTTACTGCAAAAACTAAAGTAAAAATAAGCTTCGGCAGCTCTAATTATGGGTTCGCTCATTCGCAAACAGTTCGGGAATCCGATGTCTCCACTTTTTAATTTACGTGTGTATGTGTTTCTATTTAGTAACCACTGCTTAAGCCGCTTTTTTTTTCTTCTTTTTTTATATACACATGCAGATTTTAACTGATATATCCGTATTCCTATTTTAAAACAACGTACGACCGGTAAGGTTTCGCAACCAATATGGACACCCGATTCTTATTAAGCGCTTGAAAATTACGGTTAGTTAAACGTTCTTTAGGATAAACAGAGAATAAACGATTTTTCTCGCAGTCAGCGGTTTGAGTACCATCTTTTTGATGGTTATTCAACTGTTGTAATTAAATATGGTAAAATAACAATCAAATAAATGGTTATTTTACTATTATCTTACGGAAATTTTTAACAGTATGAATGACCCCTTTTCTGTATTTCTTTTAGTTGGAACATTGTCAGTGTAGTTGGTATGTATTTTGTATGGTTAGTATGTGGGAATGGATTGTTAGTTGGTGTGGTGAGATGTTATTTAACTTGAATTGGTGTTGCTGTTCAATAAACCTGATTGCTTCTATAAAACGGATTTTCTTGAATTATGGTATACAGTCCACTAAGAATATTGAGGGCATCTATCAGTTTTATTTGATCCAAGCTATCGCCTGATCCAAGCTATCACCCTATGACACCTGAATAATTAATATAATCAAAATTTTACATGTTTATTGATTGGAAAATTTTGCGTTCTTTCACTGGTCATTTACCACTTTTGTTGCACCATTTTTCATTTGCACGCCCGAAAACACTTGGAGCAGTGCCATTTAACACCCCCTATATAACACCTGAATGATTATTACACAGTCCATGTCTGTCAAAAGCCAGAATAACCACCTTTCACAGAGCGCACTGCTGCGAGACGTGCAGGAAGAGAGTCACTTAGGTTGCTGAAGGTGTTCACTGGGATGTTGAGTCATACCGACTATAATGCCGTGGCCAGCTGCGCTAGATTACGCGGTTGAGGATCCATGGCGCGAACAACCCGATCGAGATGGTCCCACAGATTCTCGATTGGGTTTAAGTCAGGTGAGTTTGCTGGCCATGGGAGGACGGTAAACTCATCCTGGTGCTCTTCGAACCACGCACTTACACTGCCAGCTGTATGGCACTTCGCATTGTCCTGCTGGTAGATGCCATCATCCTGAGGAAAAACAATGCGCATGTAGGGGTGGACATGGTCCGCAAGGACAGATGCGTACTTGTATCGATTCATCGTGCGTTCCACAATGATCAGTGAACCCAGAGAATGCCAGGAAAACATTCCCCAGACCATAATGCTCCCGCCTCCAGCTTGGACCGTTCCGGCAATGGTTGCAGTGTGTTTGCTTTCAGAGGTTTCACGCCTTATACGCCAACGTCCATCTGTCCGATGGAGCATAAAACGCGATTCATCGGAAAACGCCACCTGTCGCCACTCAGTTGACCTCCAGCTGCGGTACTGGTGTGCAAATTCTAGCCTTCGTCGTCGATGAACAGCAGTCAGCATAGGTGCACGAACCAGACGTCTGCTTCGGAGGCCCAGACGCAGCAATGTTCGCTGAATAGTAGTTTGGGAGACACTTTTGGTAGCCCCTTGGTTCATTTTGGTGGTCAGTTGCTCAACGGTAGCCCGTCTATCTGCCCGAACGCATCTCCGCAACCGTCGTTCGCCTCTGTCATCTATGGCCCGTGGTGCACCACATTTGCCACGTCGCTGATTTTGGACAGTCCCATTTTTCCATGCACGGTACGCTTTTACCACGGCTGCACGCGAACAGTTCACAAACTCAGCCGTTTCGGATATGCTTCCACCCTTGGCCCGAAAGCCAATGATCATGCCCTTTTGGACGTCGGATAAATCGCTTCGTTTCTGCATTACGCCAAAGAATGAAATGTTTTCCGAAGCCCTCACACACCCTTTATATACGCTCAACTGCACTGTGCTGCCACCTGCCTTCTGTGATTGGTTATTTAACTCTGACGTGGAAAGTACGTGGTAGTCACATTAATGTGACTGGACTGTGTAGAATCACAATCTTACACGCTTATTGATTGGAAAATTTTGCGTTCGTTCATTGGTCGTTTACCACTTTTGTTGTACCACTTTTCATTTGCGCACCCGAAAACACTTGGAGCAGTGCCATTAAACCCCCACCCATACTTTTTAACCCCTCGGTCGGGTAATTTTCAAGAAAACGGTCATAAAAGTGCCTATTCTTTTTATCCCTGAAAATTATATAGAAATATGTGTATGAAATATATATATATTCATTTTTAATTTTTTATTTGATTTTATTTTGAAATTTTAAACACTCCAGCCCGTCATTTTCACGGGAGCGAGAAGGAAGGGGTTAAACAATATTTGCACATATCAGTAAAACTGTATTTACTGTCATGTCTGTGCCTCAAGACCAGACTAACATAAGTCCAAAAATGGCGATTTTCAGACATTGTTTAATTGAACGAAAATTAACAAGCAAGGGATAAAGCATACATATTTTTTAATGTTAACAATCATGTTCTGCAGCATAATTCATATCACAGATTTGTTACCAGGCAACGAAATCATTCTTGTCCGATCAGTTTTTAAAGTAGTGATAATGTAACTTACGCTCCTGAGATACAGATAAGAAATATTATGATTTTTCGAAAATGAAATTTGCTCAGATTACCCTACATTAAAACAGAATATGACGCAAAGACTAAAATTAAATCAGTTATTTGAGAAGCCCCATAATTCACATTTTTGTAAAAAATCGATTGCTATGATGAAGATTCATAGTTTGATAGAGAAACCACATCAGTCCTGGCTGTATAAAGCAGTCTGGAGGAAAAAGAATATTACATGTGTTTGAGAAACCCTATGAGTTAGTGAGTTACAATGTTTGCACGCTAGGAACGCGAATCGCGATGTAAACGAACACAACTAGGGCTCGACCGATGTCATTTTTTGGCCGATGGGCCGATGCCGATTGTTGGCCGATTGTTCCAAGATCGGCCGATGGCCGATGGCCGATTATTCTCCTCTTCCATCGGCCGATGACCGATGCCGATGGCCGATGGAAGAAAAAGTCGCTTTAAACCATTAAAACGTGTAGAATACTTGTCAAAAATGTCATTTAAATCATTTGTTTATTTTTATGTTTATAAAAACATAATAATAGTACATAAATGCATTATTCAAGTACCGTAAGATTGTTTGGTGGAAGTTTACATAATAATTAAAACAAAAAGAATCACTCGCGATTCTAGTAAAGTAATTAAACTATTTGGAGATATAAAAAAATTAAAAAATGCTATATGAGAGGACTTTTAATTATTTTTCTTATCTTTGCAAAAAAACTCAATATAATTATAGGATCGGATGGGGTCTAATTCCCTTTCCTTTAACATTTTCTCTTTATATCACCGGCACTGCATATGCCAAGCGCAGCTGCCTTTCTTTTCTTATTTTTTTCAAGGAGAGGAATGCAGATGTTATAATACAGACTAACAAATAATGTGGGATTGTATCTTTAATGAAATTGTCAACCCCCTCCTCTCAGGTTTTTTTCATAATTCTCCCCCCCCCCCCCCGTTTTAAAAAGAAAAGCGGGAACGATTATATGTATATTTTTCATTATAAAAATTTTAAAATAAAAATACCTCTTTTTCTAAAGTAAAAATAAAATGCTAAAATATTTCGCTCGCAGTAAAGCCCCCTTGTTCATAACCAAGAAATACTGAATATTGCTTTAAAAGCATAGATGTGAGATTTTTTTTGTCATTACAAATGAATGCTGGGTCTCAAGAACTAATCTTATTAGTTTTTTTTTTTTTTTTTCTTGTGAGTTGAAAATTAGGCTGAAATACTTGACATGTGATTTATATTTTCTTTCATGAGCACAACGCAAGGTCACTGAAATAAACCAATATTTTCAGCACCAGCAGTTTTCTGTTGACAAATAATCTTCTGAAAAACACGTGATCGTTTATAAAAATTAAGATGTATTTTGAAATATTTATATATACGTTGTCAATCTTTGAAATTAATGAAATTGTAGAATTTTTATTAAGGTATTATTCCACTCTGTTGCTCAAACTCGTTTTTTTCAGAATTAAATTTTTGAAAATTCCAAGTCGAACTTGGACACATAAAATTTCGATCAATAAACATTTATACTGAAAAATTGTTTCATACTATTTGTCAATTATTCCATGTTGTAAACTAACAATAAAACAACAAGACACATTCTAAACTGAAAGCATATGCAACGAGCTTGTTGTTCAGTAACAGAAAAACTGTCAACTGTCTAACACGTGGCATCAAAGAAGCCAAAAAAAAAAAAAATGCTCTACAAACCGACGTATAAACGGGGGAAAATTAAAATAACTGTCGCATAAAAAAAGTTAATGAATTTGAAAAAAAAATATGCATTGATCAATTTTTGAAAATAAAGAAATTTTAGCATTTTTATTAAGATATTAAATCCTCTGTCGCGCGAACTCAATTTTTAAAAATTGCAAGTCGAACTTGGACGCATAAAACTTCGATCAATAAACATTTATACTGTAAAATGTTTTCTTATTTTTGACCAATCTTTTGTTTGTTGTAAAATAAAAATGAAATAATGAGAATAACCGCACACTAAAAGCAGATGCAACGAGATTGCTGCACAATTGCAGAAAAACTGTAACGCATGGGATCGAAGAAGCAAAAAAAAAAAAAAAAAAACGCTAAGAGGAAAAAGTTTACGCTGGTAAAAATTAAAATTATTATCGCACTTTGATTGAGTTGACTTTGTATTATTTACAGTTTTGGAATAATAAGAAACGTGACAAACTAAAAGCAGATAATATAATATTATTGCACAATGACATCTAATGCACTGAGTCATTATTAAACGAAAAACGGACAAAAATAAGGCAAGTAATCTAGTGCGAAAAACAAATTGTACTTATAAGACGCCTCTATTACTTTTACTTCTATTCTATTTCGCGAGCATTCTGTTCAAAGAGAAATAATTTTAATAATGATGGTTTTCGGGCAGCGATCGCTTAAACTATTTTTCCGAATTTTTTATCAAATACTTTGTAGAATGACATTATTTTTGTGCTTTTTTGAACTGATGTGCTGCCTGTTATTGTATGGAAATAGAAATCTAGCTATGGAGAAAAAAGAAAGTTAAAGACAGAATGGAAGGTTGTCCCTGCAAAAACATCGGCCTTGCATCGGCTTTTAGATGTTTTTCAAGGCCGATGGGCCGATGTTTTTCTAAAGTTAACATCGGCCGCCGATGCCGATGGCCGATGGCAACTTTGTTGAACCATCGGCGCCGATGCATCGGCGAGACCGATGCATCGGTCGAGCCTTAAACACAACACAATGCATTCTGAGATATCTCAGAAGCTAACCATTCTTTTCAACAGACTCATACCTCTCTTTCCTAATGAACTCAACTTCCCGCATGCGCAGTTAAGATTTCCGTAGACAGCCGCGTTGCTAGTCAGAATTTGTTGGTTTGCTTCAATTACTTTTATATCATTTATTTTAACATAATTCATGCACCAATTATACCATATTTTTCAAAAAAAATTGTTTTTATCGCACCTTTTCATGTTAATTTGAGAAGCACCATAAGTCGATGAAATTTAAAATTCAATATAAATTCATGCGTATGTAATACAGGTTAATGAAGAATATGGACAGTGCATTTGACCTAGTACTAACGATTAAGACAGGAAAAATGTCCATCACATGTCATTATCAACTTTAATTCAGTTTTTCTCAATTTTCCAAAAGTTGCTGAAGTGTGACTTATGGGGTTTCTCAAATAACTGATTCAACTGCTCCTTTTTTCCCAAAGCGGGAAAAAAATTAAGAAAAACTTTTAACTCGGTCAACTATGACTTAGCTGTAAAAGAAACCAAAAAAAGGATGGAAACAATAACAGTATATAATCAATATCTGCTCATTACCAAGAGAATGCTTTGATTATTCTCGCTCTGGCGATCAATTTGAAACTGCGTGCGTAAATTCAATCATTCCATTGTGTTTATTATTCACTAGCTGACATGCCCGGCTTTGCGCGGGATAATATTGCATCGTTCGCAGGCTAAGTGGCGCATGTTTAAAATTCTGTTGTAAATATGTAAGGAAACATTTTCTTAAAAAATCCAAGAGTAGGAGATGGGCAACAGACCTTAAAAACCTTATTTAAACAGTAAAAATCATTAAAAAAACACGATTGCATTAAAACGAACAGCCTAGAAAAATTCCTTTTAGACCAAGAATAATAGTCCATAAAAATCCACATTAAAATGCCAACAACAGTTCATAAAATTTGCCATTAAAGTAATTGCAACAGTAACTAAAATGCGCACATGCAGCGAGATCATTGTGCCAAAATGATATCAAGAGCCCATAAAAATCGTAATTACAATATCTACCACAATACATAAAAAATTCCCATCAGAATAAGAGGTGTATTCTGTTTTAGAATGTCTATCAGATGAAGAACAACTGTCCCTGAATGTTTCTGCTAAAATAAGGAAACAAATCCTTAAATCCCCCTATTTCAATAAAGACAACTTTTCCTAAACATTTCTAATGGAATAAGGACATTAGTCTCAAAGAATCTCCATTAGAAAAAAGACGTCAGTGACTAAAA
This sequence comes from Octonoba sinensis, assembly GCA_038502835.1. Taxonomy (NCBI): domain Eukaryota; kingdom Metazoa; phylum Arthropoda; class Arachnida; order Araneae; family Uloboridae; genus Octonoba; species Octonoba sinensis. The sequence continues at coordinate 24,510,603 of CM076598.1, read as the reverse complement.
ATACCCATTAGAATACTGACCTCCAAGAGCTACTGTTCCTAAAATTACCAACAGTCCATCTTAAATTCCCCATCAAAATAAGGACAGTTCCTATAAATTCCGCTTGCAAAATCGTCAAAGGATTTCCTGAAAATTCAATTAAATAGCACTTTCAAAAAATTCGGAAAAAATGAAAGAAAGGAAAGCATTATTTCCAAAGGCAAATGCACATTTAAGTTAGACAATGTTTAGTACTGAACCAATCCTGACGTGTGAAATTTAAGTTGATAGAAAGAAATAACTAAATTCTGTCCAAATAGTGCCAAATAGACAGTAAAAAAAAATTAAGTACATGTTTAATAAAATAAATCACTTGAGTAAAATATGGAAGAAGAATCAACCTCAAGAAGTAATTAAAAATCATCTGCAGCATGCTAAAAATTGAAATGAATTTTTAGAATTTGTTTCACTCATAAAACGGCATGAATAACGATAAAACATCATTTTTTCAATCTTACGTTAACAAAAATCATCTAGTTGGCGACAAAAGTAGTATTTATTTTGGCGAAAACATGCAAATTGGACAGATAAATTCAGAGGTAAGCCTCGTTTTAAAGTTCGAAAGCTACTTTAAATGAATATTGCGCGTGTTCTATTTGTTCTACGAACTTCAGAAAGAGATCATCTTGTGCAGTTTTCTACGGGCATTCACACGCTGCAAAAATCAAAAACGTGAGATGTTTCTTCAATGATATAAACCCAAAATCAACAGTTTTGCTTAAATTGGAATAAAAAAAGAACAAATTCGAATTTTAGGAAAAACGCTTCGAGGTGCACGAGGACCTGACCCAAGGTACCTGTAACCAAAATTTCGTTCTGGCCCGTTCCATCTCGCCAGGACGCGATCGACAGACACACACACACACAAACTTTTGGTTTTATTTATATAGATAATGACACGTTCCAAGATGAATATTGATATAAATTATGCAACCTGATCCGCATTAGGATATAAATTAATCTTCAAGCAGCGAATGTAAGAGTTACACATATGAATGAATGGCCCCATATCTATAGAAACAAGGTTTTGCATCTCAAAGAAATGTTAGGAGGAACAAAGAATGAATGTGCAATTAAGTTTAAAGGATTTTAAACTTGAAAAATCATTTTACTTGATTTATATGCTTTTATTCAGAAATTTATAATCAATTTGTTCTGTCTTTATATGTAGCAGAGAATTAGTGATATTTTCATTAATACAAATCAATAAGATCAATTTAAATTTTGATAAAAAATACTATTTAATATCTATTTGTCATTGCTTTGAGAAATGAAAGTAAACAGTCTATTTGCCATAATGTAGTGTTTGAACACCATCTTTTAAGTTTCCTCGATACACAAATTTGGGCACTAGGCAACATACATGTGTGTTATTATGAAATAACTTCAATGGCGAAAATGTATTTCAAATATCAGTGTAAAACAATTGTATATTTCAACAGTTTAGGTGAAAATAATATGGTTAGCAGTCATCAGATACAACAAAAAACAAAAATTTTTTTCTGTTGAAATATGAACTAACAAACATTAATGAATTAACTGATACGTTTTGGTAAACAGATTTATTTTCCTTTTTGTATTCAAAACTCAACTATGTATGCCGTAATTGTCACGTAGAATTCAAATGTGCTGGTGTTTTTTTCAAAGTCGTGTGTGACAATAAAGCTAAAGTGACAGGCACCCTCCGAGATCTTGAATCGTTAGATCTTGCACAGATTTATTATCTCTATCGGAGCATTCGAAATCCAAAATCGGTAGCTTATATAAAGTTGGTAGTTGCACAATCCATTCTACTTTGTCACAGGTACAACGGAATCTATTGCCTAGAAAAAAATATACATAAAACATTAACGAAAAATATTGTACAAAACTTTGCAAATCATACTTTTATTTTTGCACTAAAAAGCATGTACAGTTGTACCATCACCCAAAGCGAACTGCCTGGCAGAGTGTCAACACTCAGAAATAGATCTCTCACTTTTGACGATTCTTCAATAGTCAAGAAAACTTCGTCATTAGTAGTGAAAAGATGGCAGTTCTACGCCAAGAGGCGCGATGCGCAATGGGAGCAGGGAGCCACGCCCCCTTGCGCCTCCTCCGCCTGCCGAATAGGGTTGAGTAGTAGGGTTCCTGATGCTATCCTCGTAGAAGATTACGAGGGTTTCTGAGTGGAGTTGAGTTGTTACTCTGCGTCTGAAGTTTAGTTTTTTGGAATGGCAACACCGATTAATTTTGGTTTTGATTAAATTTATATTTTAGTAAATGGCAATGGTTCTACCGTGTGTTGTGGTTTCCATGACAACGTATTTTTACCACTGATCTCTATACTAACCTGGATCTCCTACTACACCCCGGCCGAGTGAAGCCTCTTTTCGGGTGTAGTTCCAGCTCCTAGTTTGGCTACTTTATCGTTAACTTGGCAGAAATTTGGCGTAGGTACGGAGTTGGCGCTAAAAAACCCCGTTGAGCGTGCGCTTTATTAAAGTCCGATCTGATATTTTGTAACAATGAATACAATGCCGACTTGTAGCGCGAAGAATAGTTTATTATTACTATTTTTTAAAGCATAAATACTTTCATCATTACTTTTTAAAATCATAAGTACCCCCTCCCTGACTTAGAAACACTATGACACAATGCATATGTTTTGATGCTTTTTTTTTCTATAATATGTAAATATGTACCCCCCCCCCCCCCCGGGGAAATTTCGATATGACGAGCCAGCTTGTAAAAGAAGTTCATATGCCAAGGTATATATATTCAGTTTGCATAGATATATTAAACTATATGTTGCTTTAAGGAAGTGAAATTTTGTTTTTTAAATATTATCAATCAAAATAGCTTATAAAATACATGACATTTTTTGAAATTGATATTATCAGAAATTATAATTATTTTATTGCTTTGCAATGATTAAAAATCACAATTTTATTTAAATATTGGTTAAAATATCAATATAGAACAAATAGTCTATTATTATTTTAATCAAGGTGTACTTTATTATTATTTTTTTAAAGTCATAAGTCGCCCCCTCCTGACTTTTAGAAACACTGACTTGACACACATGCGTATTTTGATGTTTTTCTTCTATAAAGGGTAAATATGTATCCTTCCCCCTCCCCCGGGAAATTTCCATATGACGAGCCAGCTTGTAAAAATGATTATTATTTTATTGCTTTATAATGAATTAAAGTCACAATTTTAAGTATTAGTTAAAATATCAACATGAAACAAATAGTTTGTTATATTTTTTTAAATCAAAAGTACTTTCATTATTTTTTTTAAAATCAAAAGTACCCCCCCCCCCTGATTTAGAAACACTATGATTTTATACACATGCATACATTTTAATGCTTTTCTGTTATAAAGTATGATTTTGCACCCTTTGCCCCCCCCCCCCCCCCCGGGGAAATTTTCGATATGACGAGCTAGCTTGTAAAAGAAGTTCATATGCGACGGTACATTTATTCAGTTTACAAATATATATTGAGTGATGTGTTGCTTTAAGGAAACGAAATTTTGTTTTTTAAATTTTATCAATCAAAATAGCTTATAAAATTTATTTTTTTCAAAACTGATATTATCAAAAATGATTGTTATTTTATTGGTTAAAGTCATACTTTTATTAAAATATTAGTAAAAATATCAATATAAAACAAATTATTTTATTTTTACTTTTTTTAAAAATCAAATGTACTTTTTAAGAAATCATTCATATTGTATTGCTATGTATAGTAATAATAACAATGTTGCTCCAGAGCTTATAATTATGCTTACCGAGAAAGAAGTTCATGTGCAAATAAAATAAAAAAAACCCAGCTTATGTAGATGTACATAGATATATTTCTTTAAGGAAATGGAAAAAAAAAATTTTTTTTTTCATATTAATAAACTACATATACAGTAAAACCTGTTTTTGTGCGGTGGATAGGAACCGCATAAAAGAAATCGTACAAAAAAATATTCGGAAATTTTCTAAATTCTTACATATAATAAACAACTTTGTACGATATACAACATAAATTTTTTTTTTATGCGATGGATAGGGACCGCATAAAAAAGTCGGACTTTGATGAAATAGATGAAAGAATGCTTTCAATTAAATTAAATAATTAAATTAGACCTAAGAAATTGTAAAAATATTTAATTCTTCATTATACATATACATGGAGAAGTTTTCAAATTATACATTAAATAGTTTGCTCCTACACATCGTAATCCAAAACGCGCATCTTCTTGTGACGAATTGGTTGAAAATCGCTTTCGTCGCTTGAAGATAGGATTTCAATTGATTTCTTTTTTGGTACCATGAAGTCAGTGATCAGTTTTTATGACGACGGTCGACTGGTCAATTGCTTGTAAACGTCACGATAGTGAGACATGCATGATCTAAGTTCTTTTTGGAATTTTTAGCGTCTTTCCGCATTGGTATCTATTTTAAGAAAATGTGTTTCCAATTTTTTAGTAATCTGGATCCCTGCATACATTTTATCTGCTGTAATAGATTCCGGTTCTTCTTGTCCATTTTCATAATCTATCAAACTATTAATAATGTCATTATCATCGATAGTTTGGTACTCAATCATCTCGTCAAGGTCATTTTCACCGAAATTATCAAAGACTTCTCCTATAATTTTTATTTATACAGTAAGCACATGGGCACTTACCATGTGCTTACTGGATAAATAATAATTATAATTAGTTGTCATTTTTAAATATGTATATGTACATTGATAGGAAACATTAAACTGGTGCTAACGCCGCTAAGATTCATATACCGCATAAAAATAAATCGCACGAAAAAAATCGCACAAAAACAAAATCGCATAAAAAAGGACCGCACAAAAACAGGTTTTACTGTATTATTTATTTTTTTTTTTTAAATGATGATACTAAAAAATTATAATTTTATTGTTTTAATGTTAACTAATAATCAATTTAATTTGCATATTAGTTAAAATACCAATAACAAATCATTTAATATTAATTAAAATCATGAGTGCCCTTAAAAATCGTTTATTATGTGGAGGAATACTAATTTTGCCTGAAAATTTCACTTTTCTTTGTCATTTTATTTACAACTTGCTATTAGAAAAACCACACAAGAAAATTTTATTCAAAAAATATTATGAAGTTTAAAAGTCTTGTCATGGATCGTTAAAGAAGATCGTTTTCTTCAAGCTTTTTTGTGTTTAACAGAAAGAAAAAAAGCTGAATTTCGCTCTTCTTAACAAACGCGCGGGAAACCGAAAGTAACTTGGCGAGAAAAATCCTTGAGGATGAGTTATGTTTTTTGAAGTATTAAAAACAATCCGGTGCCCATAAACAAAATCTGATGCTAACAGCTCAGAAAGTAAAGAATGCTTAATCATTTCATGTCCCTTCATAACTTTCCAAACGTTTAAAATAAACGAGTACTCCGCATTTAAAATCATGCAAAATCCCATAGAAAACAATGCAAACGATTCTTCGCTCGGGAGTAGTTGGGGCGTTTCCTGTAGGGTTGCCGGCCTTCATCTCCTCTACGAGCGGTGGCGAGAAGTCGTCAGTCCAGTTCTCTATTGAAGTCAATGATTTTTACGAAGAGCCTGCTAGTGGCGAAAAACAGGAATAATTATTTTTTGGACTTAGTAGTTTTCCGATGTTATTTTTAATTTCCAACTGGGGTTTTTCACGAGTGGTAACATTAATTTATTTTTTTTAATTTCAAGAGTTGAAACGCTCATGCTATCATCCAGCGAGAGAAATTATTTTTAGACATAGAATATTTTATTTAATTACATTTTCTTTGAGATATTCGAATTCATATACCACAAACCTTAATGTTGTAAAACTCTTTCGATCAAATCATGATTACTATGTGTTTTTTTCCCTTGCGTTAGCATCAGACTTAACTGATGTGTTCTAACGGGAATTAATTAATTATTTCCATCAGAATTAAATTTCACAATGTTTAATCAACTCATAGCACTATTTTAATCTTAATAATGTATAAGTGGCAACTATCTCTTAATTTTGAACATATTTTTTCTCCCTAAAATATCAAACATAGGATTAATTGTGAACCAACCAAATAGCTTCTTGAGAAAGTTTAGACTTAATGTGAACCAAACAAATCAATCATCGAAATTACAGAAATGTTTAAGACTTAGAAAAATTTTTAAAATCTTTTTTCCTAAAGTATGAAAGACAGAATTAAATGAGAATTTATCAAATAGTTTCTTGAAAAAGTGTGGACTTAATATGCACCAATCAAATCAATCCACACAATTTACTAAATTTTAGTCAATTAAAAGTTTTGTTGAAATATTTGGAACTGAGAAAATGAACAACAATAGGTTTATACATGCTAATTTAACAATAATTTTACAAAAAGTGGCGATTTCTTCTGTACTTAAACAGGTTTACACCCATTTTTACTGTTTTCCATGAATACAAATCAACGAATTTATATCAACTAAGACTATATTTACATTAGATAATCATCCTTTAATCAATATTATACCACTAGATTTTTTTTCAAAGTTTAAGAGTTTGCATGAAATAGTGGAAGTTAGAGTATGTTCAGCAACTTTATTTCACATAGAATGATAAGCGAATTTTTCGTGCATTTCAATATTTATTTATTTTGTTTTTAATTAATTTTTTTTACACATTTTAACGTTTCAAACGAATACAATCTCGGAGATTATTGTAGCAATATACATCATGATTAAAGAAACTTTAAAAATAGTCAAGAGCATATTGCTAAATTTGTAACTGCGAAGCAATTCAACAACCTGATTGACGTACAATGCAATACATTTAACGAACATTTCAGCTATGCAAAAGAATTTTAAAACTATGTCTTTAACATTTAACGAATTTTTCATTTTTTCAAAGAGTTATTTATTTTTAGGATTTACACAGAACTCATAATTTACAATGATTTTATGATATACCTACAACCGAGAAAAATATTTACCATAACTATTTACAACACGATTTTCACACACTGAAAAAGTTTATTACTTAAGCACGAAGAAACTTTAAAACTGTTCACACCGCAAATTTCATGCATTGAAAAAGTCTATTACTTACATACAAACTTAGAATCTTTGAAACTAAAATCGCAGAAGTACAAATTAATTTAAAGACGGTAATGCTTAAAATCATAGCTACAGAAAATAAAAAAGAAAGTTAGAAATATTATACTCAAAGACATAAAAAACACACACAAGATGTAACATCTGTTGAAACTTCTACCATTAAAAATAAGATTGGAAGAATGAATGCTAAAAAAGCCTCTTAGAAATAGAGGACAATTTTAGCAGTTCCTCCACCGAGTTCCTACTAAGCAAGGCAATCGTTGCGAATTTTCAGTTATCCTATACACGAACACAAAAGCAACTATGCAAAATCTAGCAATACAGTTAGTGAATGAACACAGAGAGAATGCACTTAAAATAATATCATTCACACGTTGAAAATCGAAGAAGTTTTTCATGCAATATAGCTATAGTTCAACTATTCAAACTTACATGAAACTGATTTTAACAGAATGCAATCTAAGAAATACTTTAAAGTCGAAATACAAATTATATAAAACATCATGTACTTACAGAGAAGAGAGAGCGTACATGTTTCCCCTCCAAACCACGACGTAGAAATGACTCTTCAGGCTCTTATCAGCTGACGAAGATAAGGTAGCAATACCTCATCGGCCACCCCAATCGAAGAATGACAATGATCCAACCAGGAACAGCAAAGATCATTCCACACAATTCCGTGTACATTAACACGTTACACGGAAAGACAATGTATCACCATATGTAAGTTCTGATTTAAAAGGGTGTTGGTATGAAATTCCATTTAATGATTTTGTAACAAAGTTGAAGTCTTAAACGTGTTAATGTACACGGAATTGTGTGGAATGATCTTTGCTGTTCCTGGTTGGAGATGGGAGGTTAAAGTGTTGTTGATGTCGCAAAAGGATGTCATTGTTTTAGTATATTCTTTTCTTGTTCTCCGAAGGTGGTTTCGAATGTATACATAGTTACTTTAGAAACTTTTATAATTTAAGGGTTTGTCAGCATATAATATGTTTTAATTTGAGCACTTAAATGTTTAAGATATTGCTTCAACTGTGAATACGATGAAAGAAAAACTATTTGCGAGCATAGAGATTTGAATCTTGTATTATCTTGTTATATTCTGAATTATAATTTCTATAGAATTAATCATTTCTAAAATATGTTATACCTCTTTTTATAGGCATGTGCAATTTGTATGAAGACCTTCACTCTTCATAGAAATTTGATTAGACATCTTAAAACGCATTCTACAACAAAGATGTTTAGTTGTGATCAGTGCGGTGCGTCTTTCATGCGTAACTACAAGTTGAGAGAGCATCTGAAGGTACACTCCGTGGAAAATTTACTTAGTTGTGATAAATGTGGAATTTCATTTGATGTTAAAAGACAACTGAAACAACATCTTATGGCTCATAGACCTGCTGTCATTTCTAAAGAGTGTGGGAAATACTTTAAATGGAATTCTGCCTTAAATCGTCATTTGAAGGTGCATAATTCCACAATATACGAATGTTCTGAGTGTGCTAAACAGTTTAAGCGAGAGAGTATTATGAAGAGACACATGAAGGTTCACTATCCATGCGTGGAGTGTGGAAAAGTTTTTACACGGAAATCAGGTCTATTGTATCATATTCGTGTTAATCATAGTTCTGCAAAAGCGAAGGCTGTTAATATGAGACCTGTTCCTAAAAGAGAGAGACCTAATCGTCGAACTGCATTAGGAGTTTTTGCTACGGAGTTCGTAACTCCAAGCCCTGAAAATTCGAAGGACTTTAAAATGTGCTTTCAAGAATTAAGGCCGCAAATTCATCAATTGATGGTTGATGAAATGGATGAGAAAAGAGCAATTAAGTGGCGTATAGTAATGAAAGCTGAGATGACGCGTCATGTAGGAAATTATGATGATGATGGTGGTGGTGGTGAAGATCGTATCACATCTTATTTCGGAAGTACAATGCAAATTGAACTTATTAAAGAAAGTATATCCGATCACTTGAATGATAGCATCTCACAAGTTGAAAATGCTCTGGAAGAGTGTACACAACTTGGCTCTGGTTGGGTATTCGATCGTATTATTAGTGTAGAAGTTCTCACTGCAAAATATGCACTTTTAGCCGCCGAATAAAAATTATCTAATATTAATAAATTAATAAATGTTATCATAGATAATAGAATGTTCATAAACATTAAATTGATATTTTCATCATATTAAAAAAAAGGACTATATAGATTAATTTATTTAAAATTATGTAAATGTATACTAATATGCTTTTGAAAAATGATCAATGACTGTAGTTGATCTTTCTAGTTGTTTCTTTATTCTAAAATATCGAAAGTGTAAGCTATTTAAGATCATTATTACATTTTAAATAATTTCTTTCTCATTTAAATGTTTGTGGTTGATGATTTCGGAGTGGAGTTTGGGGAAGGGCTGGCACCTGGGTTATTAAAAAAAACCCCAAATGTTGAAGCTTTGAATGAGATCTCCAGATGTCATAGAGATGTTTTTCTCTAAGTAAAAGCCCATATATTGTATGTGTGTGTATATGCATTTGCATGTTTATGTAAATTTTAAGTTATGTTTTTAACTATTAAAGTAGAGTCTCGCTTAAGTTTCTACAATAATAAGCATTTGTTTATGTATTTGTTTATTTGAGTATCTCATGTAAGTCTTCCTGTTTCGAGGTTTTCATGTTTTAAAGATAAGTTTCAAAGTTTGTAAATAAATATGAGTGTAAGTAAAAGAGAGACATTTCCTAAAGTTGCAAGTTTATAAGCTTTTCTGTTTCTAAGTTTTTTGTGTTTTGGTTCTTCAAAGTTTACAATTTTTTTAAAAAAGTTTATATGGTTTTTCTCCCCTTTGTTTTAATTTTACTGAAAGAACCTAAGTTTTTTAACGTGTTGAACTTAGTACTTTTTACAATTTACAGTTAACATTTGGACTAGTTTTTATTTGTACGGTTTAATTTTTAAGTTTAACAGTTTTTGTTTTAGTACTTCAATGCATTTACTTTTAACTTCTTGAATAAATGAAATGATCGTTAAATGTTAAAGAGTAAGTTTTGAAAGTCTTTGAATAGATGAAATGTTCGTTTAATGTGTTATGTGCTTGATTATAATATTAAAGGTGTGAACAAAGTAAAGATTTCAAGTTTGTATGTTAGTAATAGACTTTTTCAAAACATGAAAATTTGCAGCGAAAACAGCTTGAAAGTTTTCTTTGAACTTTGCTAATAAACCTTTTCAATGTATAAAACTCGTATTGGAAATAGTTTTGTTAAATATTTTTATCGGTTGTATTACTCTGTGAAAATCTTAAAAAATTGTGTTAAACACTGAGTTTTGAAAATAAATAACTCATTAAATACATGAAACGTTCGTTAAATGATTAAGAGTAAGTTTTGAAAGTCATTGAATAGATGAACTGTTCGTTTAATGTGTTATGTGCTTGATTATAATATTAAAGGTGTGAACAAAGTAAAGATTTCAAGTTTGTATGTTAGTAATAGACTTTTTCAAAACATGAAATTTGCAGCGAAAACAGCTTGAAAGTTTTCTTTGAACTTTGCTAATAAACCTTTTCAATGTATAAAACTCGTATTGGAAATAGTTTTGTTAAATATTTTTATCGGTTGTATTACTCTGTGAAAATCTTTAAAAATTGTGTTAAACACTGAGGTTTGAAAATAAATAACTCATTAAACAGATGAAACGTTCGTTAGATGAAATGTCCGCTTAATGTGTTATATGCTTGATTATAATATTAAAGGTGTGAATAAAGTAAAGATTCCAAGTTTGTATGTTAGTAATAGACTTTTTCAAAGCATGAAATTTTGCAGCATAAATAGCATTTAAGTTTTCTTCGAACTTTGGTAATAAACCTTTACAATGTATGAAACTCGTGTTGGAAATAGTTTTGTTAAATATTTTTCTCGGTTGTATATCATAAAATCTTTGTAAATTATAAGTTCTGTGTGAGTCGTAAAAAAATATGTTAAAGATTGAGTTTTGAAAATAAATAACTCTTTGAATAGATGAAACGTTCGTTAAATGTATTATATGGCTTGATTATAATACTGAAGGTAAGAAATTCTTCACTCGGAAGTAATGAATTAAAGGGTTATATCTAGGAAAAAATGTGTGTTTAAGGAAAACTGTCTGAGTTTGGTGAGTTAAATACATAGGTCTTCGTAAAATTATTAAATTTATATGTATGTATATGTTTGCATGTATGAAATATTTTTTAAGTAAAACTTACTGTTACATTCATATTAAACTTCAATTGAAGTCAAATTGGTTTATTGATAGTGTTAGTCAGCTGGTAGCATCATGTTTGCATGTGTCATTCTTCGATTGGGGTGGCCGATGAGGTATTGCTACCTTATCTTCGTCAGCTGATAAGAGCCTGAAGAGTCATTTCTACGTCGTGGTTTGGAGGGGAAACATGTACGCTCTCTCTTCTCTGTAAGTACATGATGTTTTATATAATTTGTATTTCGACTTTAAAGTATTTCTTAGATTGCATTCTGTTAAAATCAGTTTCATGTAAGTTTGAATAGTTGAACTATAGCTATATTGCATGAAAAACTTCTTCGATTTTCAACGTGTGAATGATATTATTTTAAGTGCATTCTCTCTGTGTTCATTCACTAACTGTATTGCTAGATTTTGCATAGTTGCTTTTGTGTTCGTGTATAGGATAACTGAAAATTCGCAACGATTGCCTTGCTTAGTAGGAACTCGGTGGAGGAACTGCTAAAATTGTCCTCTATTTCTAAGAGGCTTTTTTAGCATTCATTCTTCCAATCTTATTTTTAATGGTAGAAGTTTCAACAGATGTTACATCTTGTGTGTGTTTTTTATGTCTTTGAGTATAATATTTCTAACTTTCTTTTTTATTTTCTGTAGCTATGATTTTAAGCATTACCGTATTTAAATTAAGTTGTACTTCTGCGATTTTAGTTTCAAAGATTCTAAGTTTGTATGTAAGTAATAGACTTTTTCAATGCATGAAATTTGCGGTGTGAACAGTTTTAAAGTTTCTTCGTGCTTAAGTAATAAACTTTTTCAGTGTGTGAAAATCGTGTTGTAAATAGTTATGTTAAATATTTTTCTCGGTTGTAGGTATATCATAAAACCATTGTAAATTATGAGTTCTGTGTAAATCCTAAAAATAAATAACTCTTTGAAAAAATGAAAAATTCTTTAAATGTTAAAGACATAGTTTTAAAACTCTTTTGCATAGCTGAAATGTTCGTTAAATGTATTGCATTGTACGTCAATCAGGTTGTTGAATTGCTTCGCAGTTACAAATTTAGCAATATGCTCTTGGCTATTTTTAAAGTTTCTTTAATCGTGATGTATATTGCTACAATAATCTCTGAGATTGTATTCGTTTGAAACGCTAAAATGTGTAAAAAATATTAATTAAAAACAAAATAAATAAATATTGAAATACACGAAAAATTCGCTTATCATTCTATGTGAAATAAAGTTGCTGAACATACTCTAACTTCCACTATTTCATGCAAACTCTTAAACTTTGAAAAAAAATCTAGTGGTATAATATTGATTAAAGGATGATTATCTAATGTAAATATAGTCTTAGTTGATATAAATTCGTGGATTTGTATTCATGGAAAACAGTAAAAATGGGTGTAAACCTGTTTAAGTATAGAAGAAATCGCCACTTTTTGTAAAATTATTGTTAAATTAGCATGTATAAACCTATTGTTGTTCATTTTCTAAGTTCCAAATATTTCAACAAAACTTTTAATTGACTAAAATTTAGTAAATTGTGTGGATTGATTTGATTGGTGCATATTAAGTCCACACTTTTTCAAGAAACTATTTGATAAGTTCTCATTTAATTCTGTCTTTCATACTTTAGGAAAAAAGATTTTAAAAATTTTTGTAAGTCTTAAACATTTCTGTAATTAACTTTGACTTAAATTTTGTAAATTTCGATGATTGATTTGTTTGGTTCACATTAAGTCTAAACTTTCTCAAGAAGCTATTTGGTTGGTTCACAATTAATCCTATGTTTGATATTTTAGGGAGAAAAAATATGTTCAAAATTAAGAGATAGTTGCCACTTATACATTACTAAGATTAAAATAGTGCTATGAGTTGATTAAACATTGTGAAATTTAATTCTGATGGAAATAATTAATTAATTCCCGTTAGAACACATCAGTTAAGTTTGATGCTAACGCAAGGGAAAAAAACACATAGTAATCATGATTTGATCGAATGAGTTTTACAACATTAAGGTTTGTGGTATATGAATTCGAATATCTGAAAGAAAATGTAATTAAATAAAATATTCTATGTCTAAAAATAATTTTTCTCGCTAGATGATAGCATGAGCGTTTCAACTCTTAAAATTAAAAAAAATAAATTAATGTTACCACTCGTGAAAAACCCCAGTTGGAAATTAAAAATAACATCGGAAAACTACTAAGTCCAAAAAATAATTATTCCTGTTTTTCGCCACTAGGAGGCTCTTCGTAAAAAAAACGTTGTCATGGAAACCACAACACACGGTAGAATTCCCTAAACTACTAAGTCCAAAAAATAATTATTCCTGTTTTTCGCCACTAGGAGGCTCTTCGTAAAAATACGTTGTCATGGAAACCACAACACGCGGTGCCATTCCCTAAAATATAAATTTAATCAAAACCAAAATTAATCGGTGTTGCCATTCCAAAAAACTAAACTTCAGAAGCAGAGTAACAACTCAACTCCACTCAGAAACCCTCGTAATCTTCTACGAGGATAGCATCAGGAACCCTACTACTCAACCATATTCGGCAGGCGGAGGAGGCGCAAGGGGGGCGTGGCTCCCTGCTCCCATTGCGCATTGCGCCTCTTGGCGTAGAACTGCCATCTTTTCACTACTGTCATTTACAACGATTCTTTCCTCGCGCGATCACGTGACTTAAAAAAGTTACTGCACAAATTTCGTCCACTTGACGAAAGGTTTACTCGGAGCATTTCTCACGAAGCTATTTCTTCAAATACGAAGTTTCATGAGATTTTAGCATGCGTTTCTGATAGTGAAGAACAATCCATTCATGTTCAAGGAAGGAACTGCTGGTGTAAAGAATGTGCCGTTTTTTTCTCGTTCTGGTTCGTTCAGCATACTTAATTTCTACCGTACTGATGCTATATGCCAGTTATAAATTTAATTGCTTTCAACAAATAGAGAAGCAAATGTTCTGATTCGCGTACTAAATAAATGCATCTGCAAAACTAACTTCCCTAAAACTCGAATGAATTCGTTCTTTTCTGCCATGCGCAAAAGCGTCCAAATTTCAAAATTCCGTGCTCGAACTGTAATCGAGTTCGTGCTTTTTCCAATGCTACTATATCATTTTATAAGAGATTTTTATTAAATGGTATTTTATTACATGCGAAATTATAGTTACTATTAACCCTTTTTATAAAGTTTTTTTTATATTATTAACTTTTGAAATACGTCTTTTGTAATAATATTGGTCTAAGAAAAGAAATTTATTTATGGCATTAAAAAATATTTTATTTTTAGCCCCTTTTTCATGGAGGTATGTTTTCCGTGTTTCATAATTTATGTATTATGTGGTCTTCTTTCGTCCATAGAAAGAAATCTTTAGCCTTAGCGGGGAGAAGGGTTAAAGTACTCACCTAATCCTTAGAGATACTTTTCTCCACCAGACCCCTACCTGTTAGCCGAGGCCTTAGGATTGCTTACGCACGGGGAGAGGTAGTGGGGTCTACGGATTTTACATGCACATATCCCCAAGTATACATGGTGGTCTTCAGGGGGTATCGAACGCGCGACCTTCCAGGTGGAAGTCCGACGTGCTAACCACTAGGCTACCACGGCCCCTCCTTAGAGATACTTAAACCTGTTTAGAGCGGTAACAAAAAGTTTACGAATTACGTAGAAAGTTACTTCCCACAGCCTTATAAAGACTTGAGAAAATATAGAAGTTATAGACAATGAATTTCTAATTACAGGAATTTCTGAAGCAATACATATTGTACAAAATGCAGAGAAGGGAAAAAAGGATGTTTGTTCCAGCAAGGCTTAGACCATATAGTAACTAGACGAGCCCTTCTATTCACTCGCCATTGTTAGTTTCTAAGCAGGAATGGTGGGGACCAGTTTGACTGACAGGGGGCGGACATCAAAGCTTTTCGCCGCCGCAGACCACGTGGGTGAGTCTTAATCTCAATTTCTGAACTTGCTTCTGATCTGTAAAAGAGCTGAGATTGCTTTCAGGCAAACGATCAAGACTTATCCTGTGCACAAAAGCACAAACCTAATTTATTAAACATAATAGCAATATTAACAATGAGAAGCGTAAATTTTAATTTTATTTTCAAATCTCTTGAGTATCCTATTATTGATTATGAAGAACAAGAAAGTCATATATATAAATTAACTAAAGCAATTGTTAAAAAATACTTTAAAATAAGACTACACCATTTCTAAAATAATGTCAAAGAATGCCAAAAATGCGTAACAAATGCACAAAATTAATTTTATTTAAAAATCAAGAACAATTTTCAATAGAAATTAAACTATTTGTTTTCCAGTAATTAAATTCCATTTTGTTTTATTAATAATGCCCCGTCCCCTAAAGAATGAATGCAATGTTGAAATTAACATTACAATAATATTAAATCTTAAATGACATGAACGATGCTTGAAATATACTCGCAGAAAGGCCGAACGTTCGTTGCATCACCAAGTACACATATGAGTGTGTGTTCGCTCCAGTTTATTTTTTTATTCTTTACTTTTAATAATGTAAGTAAAATTGTTAAATTTTCAGAAATATGTTTAAAATGCATTTCATGTTTCACCCTTACCAATATATATATATTGTATTTCTGACTATATTGCACAACACTTAAATAATAAATTAATTTTATGCCGTTTGTTTGCAAGCTTCGAACAAACTTCATTTTGTGTAGGTAATTCATTAAAAACACAATCGCAATATAATTAAGGGTACAGTGTGCGTCCATAGATGATGTCACCTTTTTTACCCATTTATTTGACCCCCTCCCCCCTTTGTCACAAAGTTTATGAATGATTCCAATGCGATATTCTCAGCCCGAAGGCTAATGTCACATGACTATTAATTTAAGATTTACGAACTGTACCGGAGAAAAATTAAAGTTTTAACTGGCAATTTTTTGAAGTAAACAATTTTCTAAACTATTTTTTTTTTCTTCACGCTGTTGCTTTGTTTAAATTTATTTCAGATTTTGAAAAGAAAAACAGCTTAAACGCTTTTGTTTTTCCTTCCTTATTTTTCAATGAACAGAAAAAGAAAAGAATAGGTATATTTGATGTTTGGCTTATTAACGTAATATTACATATGTTTTTATTTTTCTCATTGATATCTCAAGGGCAACAAGGGCAAGACATAATGAGGTTGAAGTCAGTTAAAAACATTGTAAAAGCAATACGAACTGTATTAATTGCAAAGAGCTTTACTGTATGTCATTAAGTTTCACAAAAGGGGGCAAGAAACTAACTCCTATTCTCAATGAGCTCAATATATAAGATCATTTTCAAATCACTATTACTAATTAATTATTGGTAATACCAATAAAAAAGCACTTGTCCATTAATCTATGAACTGTTTCCTTGCGCATGATAGAAAATAATTGTTCTAAAATGTTTCTGCCATATAATAAGACGTTAAAATAAATCACTCTTCAAATCTCTACGAGAATTAACACAGCAAGACGAAGCCCTCTCTCACCGAAGGACTCCGTCAGCTGTTTTCCGGGGAAAGACTCCTGCTTACCGACCACGCCCCCAGACCTTGTCTATCTAGTTTATGGTCTAAGCAGCAAGGTGCGCAAAACCTTGTAGAGGAGGTCACCCCCTGACTTGGTATCAAACTAAATTTATTTTCATCATATTATAAAAAAAAGTACTTTGAATACAATAAAACATAGTAAAACCTCCAAAGTTGACCACCTATCTATGTTGACCGAAATTTCCTAGTTTGAATGGTCACAACGGATTTTCAATGGAAAATTACCTCTCTATGTTGACCACCTCTATAAGTTGCATGTTGACCACTTTTTAGTTGGTTATTTGAAATAAATATCTACAATTTACTCTCTGTAACTTGACCACTGATGTTTTCTTGAACTTGCTTTTCCCCCCATTTGCTCTCCATCTGGTTTCCAGGAATGTCTTTATTAGTCATTCGGCTGATCTGAGTAACACTTGCCCCCCCCCCCCCCCTTGTGGTGCTCCATTCATTGTTCACTGCCAGTATCGTACAGTGAAAGGGAAATGCTGGAGATTTTGCGCAGCCTTAGGTTAAGGAGAAATATATTCTAGTCCTTAGAATGTTTTCATTTCTTTTACTGCATACATTGTCTAATTGCTGGAATCTATAAAAAGGTCAGGGGAGTGGGGTATGTGGGTAGAATTGAACTAAGCAGAATTGGAAAACAACGTGTGTCGCACGTACATTCCGTTATTTTTCTCTCTTCTGAGAAACTTAAAGATTTTGCTGCAGAATAATGCCCAAGCATGCTTGATGGAATTGTAAAGTGTGAAAGTGCTTTTTACAGTTACATAATGAACAAAAAGAGGACTCAAACAAAAATCGAATCATTTCTTACAAAATTTTAAAATGTGCTGTACCTTCAGTAAAAAGAAAATTGAGTAAGTGCTAAACTTTTCCCTAAAAAATACTAGAAAAGTTAATAAATTTTCTTATATTTCACTAAATGTTTTTCTAAAAATTTCTTAAGTTGACCACCTCCGTATGTTGAGCAATTGCTTACAGTCCCTTAGGTGGTGAACTTATGGAGGTTCTACTGTAATAGAAGAAAAGAGGTGGTGCAATGTCCAAAATAATTAATACAGAATGTGCATAATAATTTATTACTATATTTCATTGATTCATTAAATACTTCCAAAGGTTTAAAGGTCAAAGAAAGAATATCTTGTCTAAAAAGACAAAAATTTGAGGGAAGAAGGTGTCGTTTGAAATATAGAAATTAATGAACGGGGGGAAATTCAGCTGAGAGAAATGTTTTGCAATCTGTTACATTTGGAGGGCTCAGAATACAAGTGAACTGAGTCCATAAAAAGTTTCTTTCTGCTACAGAGGTTTAAAGTTAAAGTTTTATAACAAAATTACCTCTTAAAATTCTTTAAATTATAAATTAAATTTTAAAGTTCAAAGAGAGACTTGATTCATTATTGATCTGAAATTTTACATAGCGCATGCAATTGCGCTGCTAACTCGAAAATGACAAGAAGTGGACTTGGTTCACTTGCGTTTTGAACCCTCCATTTGTCAGTTTAGACTTTAGAGCATAGGTTCCCAGAATTGTTTTATCTCCTGGACCCCTTGTCATTCCTTTCTGTTTTAGAGTGGGGGGGGGGGGCGGGATTATTACAAAAGAAGTCGATTACTGCAACATTTATATTTGAGAGTTCCGAAGAAAAGTAAAACTGAGGGTCAAGTTTTTCTTGAAAAGTTCTAAAAAAATAATGAGATAGAGAAAAATGTCCTGAAATGTCCCGTGAGAGTAATGAAGTGTAAATTAAAACAAAATGTTAATGTTTTTTATATTATGTAAAAATTTACATTTTACACATCAACAACAAAGGCGAGGTCCCCCGATTAAGGTTTGTTTATTATATGAGCTAAACATGATATATCAATGAAATAACTGAGAAAAGAGGTTAGGCCATTGGTGAGATAAATATTAGTAATGCAGGGGGCAACCAAAAGATGAGCAATCCATTATTTTAATGAATGTTAGAAAAGGTGGCAAAAAGTACTGAAAAATGCAATTGGGAAGAAATAGCTAAAAACGGAAATTTATGTGATAAGAATACATAATGAATTAGCTATTTGTTTGTTTTTTGATTGATAGTAAGATTTTAGAACATATCGCACCTTTACACTAGAAAATTCTAGTCCAACCGTTCACCAAAACGAATGAAAAAAAAATGGTGAAATTAAGTTGCAACCAACAGTTGATACTAAGTTGAACTATTATATTGGTTCAACTTTGAACAAATTCCTTCGTTTTTGTGAAAGGTTGAACTAGAATGTTTTATAGTGTAGAAAAATAAGCCACGAAAAAGTCATAATTCTGAATATTCGGGAAACCTCGTAAGTGGGAAGTGGGATTGTTTATTTTAAGAATGTTATAAATGTCCATTGGAAACCAAATAGTTCATAACTCATTAAGTTTTAAATTTCTACTTATAACTTATTGCTTTTGCAAAGTTAATATTCTTTCTCCACCCAGAAATTTCTATTTTTGAGTTGTGACTGATTTTCAAGGTATTAACTTTTCTGAAATGCAGATTAGGTTTAGTGTATATGTTACGGGAATGTTCGAAATTAGAGACTGTCAACATTTCCCAGACTGATAGATGGTAAAGTAGACATTCACCGGTGATTGTCAACATTTTCCGATTTCGGGCATTCACCGTAACATATATATATATATATTGATCTGAATACTTGGAATTATTATTTATGAAATATGCTCAATTTCTGATGAAGCAACTTTAAATCTGATACTTCCAATACTCACCAGCAACGGAAATAACACCAGTCCTTCTTTCAGCCATTCTTTTTAAGAGACTTCGAAATGCTTTATCTTGCAGCTTCGTCAAATTATTTTCCGTTAGATTCAGGCACTTAAACACCTGATTTTCAAAAGCACCATCAGCTATGAAAATGATCTTATTATTTGCAAGGTTAAGATTCAAGACTGCATTTTCGTGCAATGTTGAAAAAGCCAAGTTATTGATTACTGTTAACTTGTTGAACCTCAAGTCTAATTTCTCCAGTTTTGCCAAGTATTTGAACGCGTTTGATCCAATATGATTGATTTTATTGAATGACAAATCAATCTGCTTTATTTTATGATTCAATAGTTTTCCAAAAGCTTCATCAGGAATACTCTTTATGGAGTTGTACTTGAGATTGATGTACTCCAGTTTCGAAAAAGAAGATAGCTCTTTAAATGGAAATTTTTCAACGTCATTATGTATTATTTCAATACGTTTTAAGGTTTCCCTCGAAGAATCAAAAAACGGTGGATCAATTTTCGTGATCGTGTTTTTTCTCAAAAATATATACTCGAATCGTATGTATCCCAAAATGTTTGATTCGATGCTAGTGATTCTAGAGTTTGTGAGACTGAATTTTCCAAAATTTCTGTGACTTTGTATAGAGCTTGTAGCTCTAGTAATGCTATAGATTTCAGTAATCCTGTCGCAGTGAAGTAACAGAAAACTTTGAGGTCCGTTACAAGTGCAAGGTAGTATCTCAATTGACGGCGGGCACCAAGGTCTTTCTTCCGCAAGGTAAGCATCCAACTCAATAGTAGAATTACTTGTGCCCAATATTATCACATCATCACCCTCAGCAATGACTAACAGTAAAGAAGTGTAAAGAATTCCATACAATGATTTCATCTGAAAGTAAAGAAAAGGTTTTAAAAGATTTGTGATAAAAAGGCATGGTATAATGTTTTTAAAAATACAACATAGTTAGCTATTTATGCCACTTTCTGAAAGGATTATTTAAACCTTACAATTGAGGAATTGTTTACCATGTGGGGGCGACAAGGACATGAAGTTTTTAAGAACATTTGTTTGTTGTTCGGGAAAAGCGAGCAATGTAGCATACATTATTGCTCTATGATTCGTACAGTGATAAAAACCTAAAGTGAGTGCTAAAAAATATTTTGCTTTGAGCCTGAAGTTGGGATTACAAAATGCTCAATTTTCCCTATGAAATCTCTAATATTTTGCTACATAAATTATTTTTTTCTGAAATACTCTATAAATCTTTTATTCATTTTTTTATAAACTGATAAAGAGCTAAAATTATATAGGCCTTCCTGATTCACGTAATCATTCAGAAAGCAAAATGGCTCTAATTCTGTCCAAATCATACAGCACTCTAAATCAGAAAAAAAGTAAAAATAACAGTTACAAAAAGGAGTTTCCAGCCGTTCCTTTCAATGTCTGTACTTCTTTCTAGTACTCTGTTGAATCCGACGCATTTGTTGAACTATGTAAAGTTTTCCAACTGCACATAGTAACAATTAATTTTCTTAAATCATTGCTCACATGATTCAGGTCGAAATTTTATCAATGTATATCCCCTTTTTTTCCAAGATAATTCATAAATTTTTATTTAAAATAATTATGCAAATAATTTTTAATGTTTCAAAAAAAAATTTTTTTTTCGTAGTAAAATTTGGTTTATTCAAAGTGTGTAAAACCAAGATGCAAAATTTTTCAATTCGATTTCAACTAAGCGCAATCAAGTTCAAAACGGCAAAATTTCAGGTACTAAACTTGACTGCCCTAACCCCCCCCCCCCCCACCCCCCATTTAATAGTGTTTTCTATAAAATCGTGAATAATTAAATTATCAGGGTGTTATTTCTCTGCAAGAAAATATGTTTTTAAATATTAGTAATAAGCACAATTTTTTTAATGTATTTTAGTCGAAAATATAATAATTAGATAATAATGAATAATAAGATTTTTAATTGAGCAAAATATAATAATAAATAATAAGTATTTAATTTTTTTAACAGTAAAACTTGGGAGTTCATCGTAATTGAGCCTAAATAGATTGGGTTTATAAATTATCTTTGAGAAGTTAAATACAAATCTAAATGCAATGAAATCTTTTTGAAGATGTTATTGAAATATTCAGTTTTCCATTTGGTTCTTTCAAAGCGATTGTGTTTTTTTATGCTAGCCCTATCCTTCTAAAGAAAGTATAAACACATGAATAATGATAAATGAGATGCACAAAATACTGCATTAATTGACACTGAAATTAAAAAGGTAAGTGGAATTATTGAAATTTTAACAAACAATATATTTTCATTCACGTATTTTTTTCAGCTTTAAAAAGAAAAATCCCTTTTCAGAGAATTATATATATTTATGGTTTCGAGAGTCACGCAAACATAACTATTATGCACGTTCAGTTAATTTCTGTGAAACAGAAAACCAATAACATTTCAAAACGTAATCCATATTTTCTACTCTTGCATAGAATCCCTTTATTAAAACTTATAACCGAAATTTCGAGATGAATCATGCAAAAAATGGGTTCTTCAAAACCATCATTTTTTCCTAACATATTCAATATATATATCCCAGATAGCATGCTTACTTGCAACAAGTTTGTTTTTTCCATGATATGCTTTTGTTACGACAAATTAGACGAAACAAATGTGTAGCAAAGCTGTTGCAAGGTTGACAACTTGAGCAATCACTTCCTTGCAACACAATTTTGCTGCAAAAGTGTAGCAAGTCTGTCATTCAACGCATGCGCAGGCCATGGAGTGGATGTTTGGCGGTAAAGAATGCGAATGTTGCATCTGGCAACACCCACCACCCACAACCATGTGCTAAAAAGAAAGAAAACGGCGTGATCGTGCATCTAAACAATTCTTCTTCGGAGTTTTTTTTCCTGATCGGATTAAGAAGTGAGTATGTTTTCTTATTTGTTGGGTACTTAATTTGTTGAGATTTAATTTTAGCATGGGGTAATATTTTAAGAACGATTCATTTTTGTACTTCTAAAATGCTGGCAGTGAAAGATTTAAGGGTTGACTAGTATGTACTGTATTATTAGTGATTATAGCTATTTATTCATTTAAGTAATTTACTATCGTGTTATTTCACTAGAAAATGTTCGATTTTTCCTCAAATACGAATTTTTTATTTAAAAAAATATTCTGATGATTTTAGATTTCATTACCTCGTATTTATAGATGCATTTTTAATTTTCTCTTTGTGTCGTTATTTTTTAGTTTTCAAATTTTGTCTGTTGCATTTATTTAATAAAAACTTCCATTTTTTCGAGATTGAATTTCTTTATTTTGTAAAATATTTAGATAATTATAGAGGTTGCATTTTTTATTTTGTGTTTGTTAATGTTTCTTTTTTTTTAAATCTTCTCTTGAATATTAATTTCGTTTATTAAATTAATTTTGAAACTGAATCGATTGACTCTGTATTGGTTTTTTCTTTTTTAAGTCGCTTTTTAATTTTTGCTATTGTACCACTTTTGTGAAATTGAGATGCATTTTTTGTTGCAATTCTTGAATTTTATTTTTATATTGATATGTATTTATTTAATTTGAGTGTTAAAATTACTTCTTTTTAATTTGATGTTTTTAGATTTCCTTTTACTCGTACTAAGATGCAATTTTAATTTTTAAGATTCCAAGAAAAATCTTTAATTTTGCTTTATAATTTAATTAGGTTTTTTTTAAAAAAATTCGTTATCATTTATCTGATATATAGTATCATATTTAATTTTGTTGCTGTGGTACTTTCTTGAATATTATCTATTGATATGTGTTTAGTTTTTAGGTTACTTAATTTAGGGATTTCTGTTTAATGTTTTCAAGAAATAAGGTTCCTTTTTTATCATTAAATTTTGTTTGTTGCTATTAGGACTTCTTGAATTTTATCTATTGATATTCCCATTGATTTTGAGGGCTGTTCATTAATGATGTCACTCTTTTCCCCATATATTTGACCCCCCTCCCCCCTTTGTCACATATTAAGGCAGATTTTACTTCTCTATTAACTATTTTGTTTTTAGTTAAATAAAATTACAGAGACCTTTCTTTAAGAAAGAGTTGTTCAGTAGATCACAAAACCAAACTGGATTCTATACTTAATCAATATAAAATATCTTCATCTGTTTTTTCATTGTTATTATAGATATATCTAGAAGTGAATCGGTTTTTAAATTCTTTTTATTGAAGATGACTATTCCTTACTTTCACCACTTTGATTCACATTGTTATTGTTTTTATAGTTACATGAAAACACAAGTGCAATTTGTGATGAAGAAGAAAAATTAATTATGTTTTTTGAAAATTCTGACCTGATTGTTAAAAAAATAAGAAAAATAGAGTTGTTTTGTGATGGCGAAAGAGCTGTAAGAATGTAAAAACAAAATTTTCTTTTTTATCTGATCAGGTTATCATTTTTGCTATGTGTATTTAATTGTGCGACTGAAACATTTAATATCACCTGTGGATTGAGCTATGAATTTGGAAAAAAAAATTAATCAACCATTTTAATTATCAGTTGATAAAGTTGTCTCCGAGAGAGGGTAGATTTCTTGCCAAGGAACTAAATCAAAAGCTTTAGCAACCATATGGTTCACCAGCAACACCTAGCATATTTAGAACTATCCACTACCTGAACCGTGTGCCGTCAAATTTTAGAAATCTACGTAATAAAAATTATAATGCTTCTTATTACAAGTAAAGTTTGTTTAAATAAAAGAAGAGTACACTATAGAAGAAAACTTGTTTGTACAGTTAAATACCATGTTTTTTAATTTAAATTAATTAATTATTTTACAGTGTTTTATAGGTAAGTAAACAACTTTTTAACTTATCGTTTTCTTTGTGTGCTGTCAAATTTTGAAAACGTCCATAGTGTGCCCCGACAAAAAAAAAAAAAAAAGGTTGGGAATCACTGGCGTACATGACCAAATATTCAGCAAAGGTGGATGTGGTAATAACCTGAGATATGCTTTGTCACAGCTACAACCAAATGTTCAAAAACTTGTCAAGAACTAATTAATGTTGTGAAAATGACAGCTGCATACCAACCTCACCTACACCCTTGATTATCTCAAATACATTTGATCTATATTTTAATTTTTTGGCAACTTATAATATTAATAAAAGCTTTTTGTTTTTTCTGTTGTAGGATGGAAAGATGCTTCTTGTGTGACGGAGATTTCAAAATTTTTACATGATTCAATTATTTTGGAAGTTATTTTAATAAAAGATGGTTTAAAATGGCTTATTTAAATTTTTATTTTAATAGTTTACATTTTTCCTCTTCTTTCTTTATTTATTGCTTATGAACTTAATTTAATAATTAAAAATTCATAATTTCTCTTTTCTTCGTAAAGGGTCACTACCAATCTTAAAGTAACAAGCATTTACTTACCTACTTGATCTTTCATTTTATTTTTTAGGTGAAACACATATGAAATAAAATTTTAAAATGAAAATTGAAAAAAACTATAGAAAAGGAAATTTTTTATAAAAAAATTGGCTTAGTGATTAGATATTTATTAGTAATGAATAAGGAATTTGAATTTAGCTTTAAAAATAGTGATGCAAGTTAAGCCATCTCTTTTTATTTTTAAATTATAATTTCTGTTTAGTGCATTTTTTTAAGGTCATAAATAAATAAAAATCAATCTGTAAAGTATATAAATACCAGTCAGAACAAAGATTCTAATCCAATTAAAACAAAGATGTTTCGGAAATAAAAATGGATTTGCTTACATTTTTTAATGCGAGATTGCAGTAGTTGCACTGCTGTATGTCTCAGTATTACTTTATTGTTCTTATTTATTCATTCATAAACAGGATTTTTTTTTTTTTTAATTTGGAATATATGAACTAAATCTTGTTTGATCATTTAAATATATTTTGCAAATTTCATTCACTTCCAATCTTTGTAAATATATGCAGCGTCCGAAAAATCCCGGGGCCAGGTCGCCCGGGCGACTAGTTTTTCAGGTGGCGCCAAATGAAAATATTATAGCTGGCTCCTAAAAAATTTTCATTGGCTCCTAAGATTTTCGGATTTTTGTCGGACTCTGAATATATGTATATATACACATACACTGTGTGTACATACAAGTTTTATATCTTCTGAAAGCAATAGTGGTAATTTATTGCTAATAATATTGATGCTACGGTATGTAGTCAACTTCATTAAATATTTTCAGTCTTTTGATTTTTGAAGAGTGGTGCTCCTGCTTCTTAATTTTGGTTTTGTATTGTATATATAAATTAAGTGTTCTTATTCATGTAACATTAAATGTTCTAAAAATAGTAAAAATAAAGCTTGTATGATAATAAGCAATTTTAGTCTTGTTTTATTTATGTTTTGTACCTAGTTGAATGATCCTATTTATATAAAATTTGTTGAATGCATGATCATACATTAAAAATGTATATAATATGCCCAAAATAACTAGAAAATTCAACTCTATATGCAAATTAAAGTGTATTAATCTATATAAACTAAACCTGAATCAAAGTTGTATGTTTCTAATTAATATAGTGCAAAAAATCTTACTTAAGGATTAAAAATGACAACAACAGCATTTGACAATCTAGACATTCATATGCAAACTGCTTCTTTTCCTTAAAAGTGGTAAATGTGGATATATTGGGATAGGGGCCATTTCACAGTATTTTCTAAAATTGTAGAGTCCGCAACATGACACTTTTTTTGTTATGACTATGTAATTTCCAGTTTAATTATCGCTAAATTTTATTTTCAAATAATGTGCTCAACACATTATTTGAAAATAAAATTTGGTGATAATTAAGCTGTAAATTACGTAGTTATAACAAAAAAAGTATAATGTTGTGGACTCTACGTTTGGACAAAATACTGTGAAATGAGCTTAAATGCCACAAATTTGCATCAAACTTGATAGGACAAAAGTGAACTTGCAAGGGATTTGCAGCAAGTTTGATACAAGAAAGGTCAATTTGATATTACAAAGCTTGCGTTCCAACTAGTTTGCTACAAATTTGCAGCAAACTTAGTAAACTAGCAAAGAGTTTGCAGCAAATTTGCACGTCAATGGTAAATTCACGAGGAACTTGCTGCAAATTTGATATAGCAAAGCTAGTTTTCGTACCAGTTTGTCTCCAACTTGCAGTGAACTTGACGTGACTTGCATGACAAGTTCACTGCAAGTGCGAAGTGTGGTGACTTCGGCACTTGCGTAAACTTGCTACAGTCTTGCTTTGAACTTTCAGGCTTGCATTATGAACTTGCTGCAAGTTTCCAATTTTGCAAAGCAAGGTTGCTGCAATTTTGTTGCAAATAAAAATTGCTATCTGGGATGTGTTTAGAATTGCTATATTCAATTTATGTATAGCAATATCAAAACAGCAAAATGCTTATTTTCATTAAATTACATTATTTCATTGGAGACAACTGGAGTAATGAAATGTCTTTTTTACGGTAGAAAAATTTTAAACAAAATATCTGAAAATGAATCTTATGTTTTGAATGAGATAAGCAAAAATAACGTTCGTTCAGAAATAAATGAGTCTTGTCTTTCGTGTACGAACATCAATTTTTAAGAATCGTGGTCTTGCTGCAGGTCTTTGTAGTGATGCTTTTATGCATCGCCTCTTTAATTGGTTAAAAACATAATTCTAATCTATATATATACAATGAACTCTTGACGTCGTGGCTGCGCGCTCTACAGCAAAATCTACGTAACGTACGATTACAAAACTTTGCACAAAATTCTATTATAGCCTGATGCTTTGCAGGACGAAGCCGGTTTTTTTTTTTTTTTTTGAAATTCGACCTAATATTTTTTAAATTTAACAATTAACTAATAATCTTCCGGTATTTTCTTCACTCCTGACGAGTTGTTTGAAGAATTGAAGTGAAGCTGAGTAGAAATTCCGCGGTTGGTTGAATGTAAACATTGTTTGGGTCGACGTTAGTTAGCATCCCCTGCAAATCGTGATGTCACGCCAGGGGGCGTGGAGCTCTGACGTCACTCTGCTGAAGGCGCATGCGCGTGGACGTTTTCTGCGTTGAGTGTGTGAGAGTATAGTTTTTAGCATTGTTTGTTTACATTGAACCCAGTTGGGAAGGGACGGCAGTTAGAAATATGTTTAGAATATTTTACATCGATTATGTGGAATACTATCAATACAAATAAAAGAGATCATACTTTAAAGAAAAGTTGGCTGAATAAAAGTATATTATTAATTCATTTGGTCTTTATTGCGAGAGAGAAGTGTTAAATAATATTTTATTTTTTTCAAGCTAGTACTTAATTTTGAGGAGATAGTAAACATTTTTAGTTGCAATGACATTTAAGCAGTCAATTACTTAATGAGTGTGGTTGAATTTTTTAAACCAATTAAATTAGTTTTTAGTGAATATAAATTAGAAAGTTAAAAATTATTTGTTTGATAATAACTGATGATCTGGCTTTTTTCAATTCTATCACAAAATAAATTACTAGTACATTTTTTAAATTAACACATATTACTAAAGTAATAGTAATTTAATTTGTGATAGGATAGAAAAAGGCGTCCTTTCCCAACTGGGTTCAATGTAAACAAACAACGCTAAAAACTATACTCTCACACACTCAACGCAGAAAACGTCCACGCGCATGCGCCTTCAGCAGAGGGACGTCAGAGCTCCACGCCCCCTGGCGTGACGTCACAATTTGCAGGGGATGCTAACTAACGTCGACCCATCGTTTGAGCCATGAGGCGAGGACGAGTGCTTTGCATGTATCGAAAATGAGTGTTTTAACTGCACTCGATGGAGAAATCTACCCGTTTGGAAAAGTATTTTCAGATTTGATTGATTATTTTAATGAAATTTATTTTTTAATGGTGCCTAACACAATCCATTAAAAATTGCAGTTACCAAAAGTTTACATCAGTAGCAAATAATGTTTACTGCATGGGTGATTCTGATCCGAAATTCTCCGACGTTTCCGAAAATTTTGGAGCATCTTTTCCGAAAGTTTTAATAAAAATAACGGTTTTCCGAAAAAATTTTAATGTAATTATCTTACGATTTCTTTTACAATTAATATCTGCTTTTCTTTCTACCTTCAGACAAGCAAAATATTTTGTACTACTTTAATTTAGTAGACCTTTCATTTAATTACTACTTGAAGAAATTTTTTGAGCTTATATATATATATTTGCATATGTACTGTTGTGTTGAGAG
The DNA here is from genome assembly GCA_038502835.1 of Octonoba sinensis. Lineage (NCBI taxonomy): Eukaryota > Metazoa > Arthropoda > Arachnida > Araneae > Uloboridae > Octonoba > Octonoba sinensis. Next base: position 24,481,675 of record CM076598.1, on the reverse strand, counting down.
GGGTGGAGATTATTAACCTATATAGGGTCAGTAATCCTGTCGCAGTGAAGTAACAGAAAACTTTGAGGTCCGTTACAAGTGCAAGGTAGTATCTCAATTGACGGCGGGCACTAAGGTCTTTCTTCCGCAAGGTAAGCATCCAACTCAATAGTAGAATTACTTGTGCAATTACTTGTGGGTAATTGTAAACGCTTTTTCAATGTTTTAAATTTTGATCCTTCCCTACCTCTTGAATGCATTCTGAGACAAAATTGTGAGCATTGTAGCCACTACTGTACTTCTTGTGAGTAAATGTGTACAAAAATTTTGACTTTATGACTATTTGTTCGTGAATGAGCTCGTGTTTACAATTACCCCAGTGTGTTTACAATTACCCCAGAGATCTGGGGTAATTGTAAACTGATTTATTTTAGAATAAGGTTGGTGCAAATAGAAAATTGTTTCATACACAGTCTGCTTGAAATCTTAAGAAGTTCTGGAGCAATGGTTCTCAATCTGTGGACCGCTGAGTTGTTATGAATTGGCTGAGAACATTTAACGAGAAATATCTTGCAAAAAATCAAGTAATGCGACAAATTTATGTAAAATTTGTCCCGCAGAGGATCAGTCGGTCAAGCTTGGATCCCACAGAACACCGAAAGTGAAGCACAACTGGCCGTGGTCAACGCTTGGGAGGGTGACCACCTCCCGCGACTGATTACTCTGAAACCGAGTGCGCTAAAGGGAGCTGTGCACGTAAAATAAACCGTCGCTTCAAATGTCCACCAAGTTAGAATTAATTTCCGCTGAGGGACCATCCTAGGTGACGATCTCTCCTCTGGGAGCTGGTTCAAAGTCATTGGGCCCCTCTGAGCCAAGTGTATTTCATTCTAGCGGAGCTCATTAATAATCAGTAGGAGTTTCCTTAACTCATGGTCGCCCTGCAAGAGGGGTTTGGATTTCCAAGTGACATTAGCAACAACAACAACAGCTATATAAAATAGACACAAAAGTGTAATTTAAATCAAAATATAATACTTATTGTCCACACAAAATATTGGAAATAGAATAAATTTAAGTGTTTACAATTACCCCAGAGTACGAAATATATGGGGTAATTGTAAACACCTAATTTGCACATGAAAAATGACAGGGAAGATTAAATTCATAACTAAATGTTTTTAGCGGCATTCCATATGACAAATAAAAATGGTTGAAACCGCTTACATCGCTTTTGTAGATGAGCTGGAGAGGAAAATGTAAGATCACTAAATTTTGTTAAACAACTTTTTTCACTGTGTCATTTTCAAACAATCTTGACACCTTCATAGTTGTTCCGATACTTACAAAACTCTTTCAGTGTCTTCCCTATGTTGCCAATTCATCACACACCAGCAGTTAAATTTTCAAAACCACCACAAGTGTAGTTATGAAGCTTGTTTACAATTACCCCATGTTTACAATTACCCCAACTGACCCTACTTTGTTTTAAATTGATGGTGCATACTTTTTCCCGAAAATTTGTCTGAAGTTCCGATTTTTTTTTGCTTAGAATCACCCATGGTTTACTGGAGAGGTGAAAAATTTCTTTTTGAGAGGTGATTTTCCTTCTTAGAATGTTGTTGGGCCTACTTATGCAATATATATCGATTTCAACTGCTATTATTCAATTAAGTGACTCGCCCAACCAGTTTAATTCAACTGGGCTAAAAATCTAAGATGTTAACAGATTATTAAACTTATAAGTAACGTAGTATCTATTCATAAAAATAATATTCATTAACTACAAAAAAATAAGTAGCAAACAACTTTCACTCAATCGATGAAGAATTTTTTCCTTTTGAACATGTTGATGTTGCATTGCTTCAGTGACGAATTTACAGGGGCGGTTGGTTGCAACCTCCCATGATATGCACGTTCAAAATAAAATAAGTATGTTGTTCTTAAATAAAGAATTTTAAAAATAGGTGAGGCATTTAGACATTTTAATTATGTAAATTTGTAATGTTTGCTTAATATTTTGTGATTACTTAAATATTCATTATTATTTCTAAATATACTCACTCACTTGAATAAATGTGCATTGTTCACATAATTTTTAAGAATTTGACATTCATCATTTTTATTAAAAAAGTATAACATTTACAATAATTTCAAGAATTCATCATTTATCGTTATTCTATCATTATATGTGAAAAGTTTTCATATCTACAGTGAAACCCCGATTTAACATCCCACCAATCTACGTTTTTCCCGCATGTTACGTTTTTATCATCAGGTCCCAGTTTTTCCGTATCCTAATTGATGTTAAAATATCCTAGATTCTAAGTTTGCTATTTATCGAATTCCCCGTATTTTATGTTTTCCCTCGAAAATGAAAAAAGAAAAATGTGTTCCAAAATTAGCCATATTTTTCCTTTTGTGATTTTTTTTAAGCTTTATGCATATTGTTAAAAGTTAATTATTACTCTCTCACAAAATAAATTACGATCAAGGATTGTTTTTGTTTTCTAGAATTTTCAAAAATTGGCTAATATTATCAAGGCGTGAGAAAGTTAGTTTGTTTCCAGTATTGAACTGGAGAAGTTCGTTCTTTTTGCCATTTTATAAACCAACAAGGCTCCAACACTTTGAGTCTAAAAAAGATTTTGTTAGCAGTCACTATTATGTGCTATGTACTGTACTCTTATTCAACAGAACAGCTTTCTAATAGTGGACATTTTACAAATAGTGGAAAGTTATTTTCTTTACCATAATGGCTAGGGAAAACGCTTACTATGTATTTCAATCCTGAAGATGCAGCATTCAATTTGAACTTCATGACTAAAAGACAATACACTATTATGGATTATTTTCAAACTGAATGCTAGGATTTGTAATTAAATGCGTTATAATGGTATGTAATTTTCTTTTCGAAAATATTGGTATTATACTTTTTGAAAGAGTTCAAATCTGCCATTCATCATTTGTAACATAAAAGGATAACTTTAACGACAATTTCAAGAATTCATAATTTGTAACAAAATTTTAAATTGTTACAGTTCCATTGAAAATGCCTCGCCCACCTATAAGGAGGTGTTGTTTACAGAATCGAAATCAGAGCCAGAGAGAACTTTCACCACTGAATTAGCCAAGAGACACCACTAGAAAAACAAACTTGAGTGTAGGAGAATCTTTTCAGGAAAAAAATGAATGTTTGTGTCAGAACATCACCCCGATTACCATTTTTGTGGCATTGAATGCTGTAAAAAAAGCAATATTCCGCGTTCTGCTCATAACTAAGAAACCTCTATCCATCCAATTCACATTAGGAGCTGTAAGTAGGATTCCGCGATAAGAATTAAATTTTCCTGGCATTTTTGATGTATTAATTTAGGAACAGAATCTTTTTAGCTTTGAACCATAAAATTTCCCTTTTCTCTTTCGAATTTGCTTTTGTCAACATATGTCTCTTAAGAGATGCACATCAGAAATTGGCGTGATACTCCAAATGCAAAAAAAGAATCTGGCAATTTCAAGGAATTTCATCAAATCTTCATCCTCAAGGCACAGAAAAATTGCATGATGCACCAAGATCAATCTTCAAAGCAGTGTCCTACATTTTCAAGAATTACTCAAAATCTCAATCTTCAAAACACGGAAAATGTGCATGACACACCAAAAATGATTTACGAATGAATATCCTACATTTTCAAGGCAAAAAATATGTTTTTGTCAGAACATCGCCCAGATTATCATTTCTGTCGCATTGAATGCTGTAAAAAAAAGCAATTTTCCACGTTCTGCTCATAACTAAGCAGCATATCTGTTGTATTCACATTAGGAGCGGTAGGTACACTGTTAAAAATTTCAGTTCAATATTGAACCATAACTTGGTTCAACTCTAAAGCTATCTCCAAAAAATGGTTCTACCAAAATTTTTCAGAAGCCATGGTTTTTCATTTTCCCTATTTTGAACCATAATATGGTTCAAGCAGTTTCCCCAAGTTTTGGTTCAAGCGCAGAAACGAACTCAACTGAAGTGAGTCGATTCGCCATATTGGATTTCGTTCAGCGCGCAGGATTTGAAGCTACGTGTAATAACAGGTTAGTGTTATTTTTGTGTAATTAATGCTGTTCATTATCATTTTTTAGATAAATGTTAATAGACTCGAAAACTAATGTATTATCTTGTTAATTTTCACCCCAAAAAAAAGGGTTTTAAGTTTGCTTAGCTTACTAACGGAGTATCGTAAGATCGGAAAGTCTTATGTTTACTATTTGAAATTTGTTCCTTGACTTAATAAAATAAAAATAGTAGATTATACTTACGTGTGGATTGATAATTAATTTGTAAATAAATTAAATTGGTCTTAGTTCTTAATTGCGCATTAAACTTTTAACTCATGCTGTGTTAATCACCTTTTTAACTTGATATAAAAGTCACTTTAGTCACCATTGATTGAGATAATTAAGTTTAAGAAATTATTTTATTTTTTTCCCTTAATTTAAAGCGTTTAAACGGAAAAATACTTATTTCAGTAAATTAATTTTAAAGTTAAGTAAGTAGCGTAAGCCAGTCATAGTATAATATAGGTACTCACCCCCCATTGCCTTTGTAAAAATTCAACTAGAGAACCATGAACCATTCATGCTTCTTTTTTAAATGATAATAGGTAGTATTAAGTAATTTATACGATGAGTTGCATACTTACATTTTAAAGTTATTCTTATGTGTCAATACTTCGATTTTATTCCACACATATAATTATTGGCTAGTTAATCATTTGAATGATTTATGTAACAAGATGAAACTTACTACTTACCCTTTGTTTTTAGCCAGTTCAGTTACCCAAGAAAGTAAAATTATTTTATGCTCTGGATCTTGTTTTCTCAGAATATAATGATTTCTTTCCTTTTTTCAATATTATCAATTTATGTACTTAATTTGTGTATGTCATTCATATTGAAACATTTAAACTATAAACAAGCTTTTAATTCTAAGATTTTTGGAGCTAAATTAATCCTTAATTAATTTATCAATAATGAACATAGTTAATTCTTGATTAGTTTGTAGATAGTAAATTAGTAGAATGCTAAGCTGATTACCCGTGGCTAAATTAAACACTAATTCCAGCGGAATTGAAGTTTTTATAAGAATATACAATTTCTGCAGTCGTCTCAAGTGTCAATCCAGCATTTTTAACCGTCCATTTTTTGTGCAATTTAGAAAGATTTTGTGAAAAATCAAATAGTTTTGTGAAAATTCAAAATTTAAACAAACAGAGATAAAAAATTACATTCTTTTTTGCCGCCTATTTAATAAATAATTCTGTAAAAAGTACCGTTTGGTAGCTTGGAATTTTAGAAAACTTCTGTAAACTAGTGATGTGCATAATCAAAAACTCGGTTATTCAGGGATCAGGATAACTCGAAAACTCAATTCTAATGAACATCTCGAGTTCTCAAACATCTCGATTGGCTTACTTCTCGAGAGATATTAGAATCGAATGAATAGCTCGAATGATTTTTTCCACGAGCTATTTCATATTCGAATGTAACTTCTTGAGTACTGGACAGTTTAGTTTTGAATGATTTTCGGATGCATTTGGATGATTCGTAGTCTAGTGATTGCGAAAGTGTCTATGTGTGAGTGGGATAGTTTTCTTATTTAAGAGGAAGTCATTACTTAAATATGAGTGCACAAATTTATAGGACGAGAGTGTTGAGAAAAAAAACAAATGAATAAATAAATTAACATATCTTCGGGTGAGTACTACAACTAGGTAACTACAAATTCGGCGAAATCTGGGTAAGTGCTCAGATAAATCCCATTAGGTATAGTCCACACCATACTACAACTAGGTATCTGTTGCAGACATTTTACAGGAGTTATTTAGAGTTTTCAAAACTATATAAGTTGATGATCAGAAAAAATGTTCGATCTACAACTAGATAAGTGAACTTGTCTAGTTGTTCAACTTGGAACTGCAAGATTGATCCAGATATAATCCAGAAATGGTAGTAAAATAACTTTTAGTTTAGTCTCCACAATCTTCCACAAGCTTCTTCGAATTGAAGTTTTAAAAGTGCATTTCTAGCCTATGATTAGTGTCATCGGGGATAAGAGCGTAAGAGGGGGCGAGGTTGTCCCTTCACTGAAAAGATTTGTAATTTCAGATTCTAAAATCAGGATTTTAAGTTGTATTTGAAATGTTAGAGCAAGGGGAGGGGTTTGGGGAAAGCAGTTTTCACACAAGCACGCGAGAGCACAACACCCTTCAGGGCGGGGACACTTCTAATGGAAATACTGTGTTCTATAGATATGTAATATTATTGGTAGAAAATATATGTGTTTGGTGACAATCGTTTTAGTCCTTACACTCTATAAAATATACATAATAGGGCAGAGAATATTTTCTGGCCTCATGGTCAGGGTCCGACAAATCCTGATAACACTACTCTGCAATAATAATAATTCAAGTGGGGTGGAGGATAGTGCATTTCTTGTGATTTTTTATGTACCTCCTGCATATAAATTCCTGTTGTTCACCATCATCCAAAGACTTTTAACCAGGGTTGGGGTTTTGGACGTCCAAAACTAGTTTTGGACAGGACAGGTGGTTTTTACCGTCTTAAAGTGTCCAAAACTGTCTGAAAGTGTCCGAAACTGTCCAAAACTCCCAAATTGGGTACTTTGAAAATCTTTCTATTTTTAATTGCTGCACACTTTATAAACAATGTTAACAAATATTATTTTTCAATTAAATTTTATTATTACTTTTATTTATACTATGTTGAAATATTAAATTTAGCCAATAGTTCTGATGTGTGAAAACTCATTTTTACTATGTTAAAAGAAATTAAATTTAGCCAATAGTTCTGTTGTGTGAAAACTATTATTTTTACTATGTTAAAAAATTTAACTTTAGTCAATTCTGTTGAGTGAAACTATTTTTTCAAGCACTTTTAAAAAATTACCAATTAAAAGAGAAATTCATGATAATGTACCACACAAATAAATCATGCCAATAACTAAGAGATTTTTGAGATTTTAGAACCATGATATGTATTAGCTTTTTTTTTTTTTTAAATTAAACATATTTTTTAAAAAACTATTCACATCCAGTAAATAAAGCTTTAATAAAAATAAAATATTATATTTTAATTAATATTCATTTGCATTAATTTGTTAATTATTGCATTCCTTTAATTAAATACAATTTTATTGAAAAATATAGTTTTGGACAGGACGGTAAAAACCATGGTTTTTACCGTGGATTTTACCATAGTGTCCAAAACTTTGCCAACCCTGCTTTTAACCGTTTTTTTTGGAGGGTTTAGAGGATAAAAGTGCTAAAATTAAAATGAAAAGGAAGAATTCGGGGGGGGGGGGGGTCACTTCAAACATCATTAAAATCATCTTTTAATCCCCTGCTTCAACCTGCTGTTTTTAAAATTACTCTTGTATGTTGATTTCTTTCTTTTTTATTTCTTTCATTTTGAAAAATTGCAGAAAAACTGCACTTTGCCTAGTACAGTAAAACCCATTTATACCGCGCCTCACTAGACTGCGTAATCGGATATACTGCAGTGACTATCATGTCTCCCGACGTTTAAATCACCCTTTATCATTGCCATTTAACGGCGATTCCTTATTTACCATAGGAAATAAAGCCAGCCCGAGCACACAAATATGCTAGCCAAAAAGCTCCCATCCACACACTCTAACTGTGATAGGCATGACATACACTTTTTTCTGTCTTTGAACCTAGGACACTATATAGTAACTTGATTTCAATATTGGAGTCTGACTGGGTCTGATTTTGCAGTTGAGATGTGTGATTCTTGCACAGCAGTTACAGTGAACAAAATGCAGCAAGGAAACTAAGAAAAAAAAATTATTATAGGGGGAAGAAAAGTTAAGTTAAAAATGATTCAACAGAAAACAAGTATTATTTCGTAATATGGTTTCGCGGTATTGTTTCACTATACTGCGGTTGTGTAGTTGTGTTATAACGCTGGTGCCAAACATGTCCCCCTACACCTGCGTTTTAACGGGGTTTTACTGTATTAGAAAATGAAAAACATTAGGGGTAATTGGTCTCCAGAAAGTGGTGGGTGATTGGGGAAAGCAAAGTTATATTTTGATTCAAGAGGTTATCAACTCCAGAATCAGCAGGAATAGTTGTTGGGCTTGATGCTTGAGAAAATTGGCGGGCAAAGGCATACAAGTTGTGGCTCTTATGTGAGTGCCAATACTTTGGTTTGTTCCGTAGAAAATAATTTTTAAACAAGTGGGGCGGGGGATTTTTTTTTTTTTTTTTTTGCAATTTGAGAAGACAAACTCTCCCCTTTATACTTTCTTGCTACAAATGTTCATGCTATAAAGCTTTTATCTCTTTAAATCCTCAAAAGAAATTTAATGGTTGAAAAATTCTTTTCTTCCGAATCAAATTCATGGTAATATCAATATAAAAAATTGATAAACATAGGCACGAAGGGCATTCTCCAGAAAATGGTGTGGAATGGGGAACACAGAGATCCTAATCGGCTTCAGGGGGTCCTTTTACAGAAGAACCAACAAGATTTGTTTGAGGTGAGTTTTTTTTTTTTTTTGCAGTGCTGTGTTATCAATAACACACACCTCACTTAGTTTGGGTATCTAGGCTGTAAATAGAAGCTCCTAAACATAGGATATGTTGAGCAAAAAAGCAGCTGCAGGCAGTGTTTGAACACTGACTACATCTTACATAGAAAAATGACAGCAGAGTTCAATTTTTATTAGACAGTTTCCATGAATCTTGGGAGGTGACATACAAGGAAATAAAAAAGCAACAAATACTTAGGTATTAAAAGATTAAGTTATAGGAAATGTTTTATGGGAAAGAACATTTCTTTCAGACAAGCGGTACTGGAATGGCACTCTGGTGTGTTCTGGCATAAGTGCTGATCTGAACCTGACAAGTCATGGTAAATCCAAATAAAAATACAAAATTATACTCCAAAGATTATTTAAGATTTTTTAATAATAACTTTTTTTTCTTTTTAATATCAAACATAGAAAATCCTGCTGGAGTGTTTTAAATTTTTGTTTTTATACTTTGGATTTACTAATCATTAATATTATTTTTGCCTTGCTTAATGAAATGACAATATTTACATTACTAGGAGGTAGATGAGGAAGCTGTGGTTAATTTCAGATTGTGTTTGCCTGCGTAATTGAATGGCCAAGGGACCTCATGGCCTACCAAAAAGGACTCGCTAAAATTTTATCATTCATTATGTATAGTTGTGAATAAAAGAATTAGTACATATTTGGTGTTCATTCTTTATCAATTTTTCTATGAGTGTTTTAAGAATCTTTGGGAGATTTCCAGGTATTCGGGACATTATGTATAGTCCATAAAATGCATGTATATCTTTCTTTTGTATAAATTTTAAACAAATCTAAAAAAAAATTATGGAGTTAAAGAACATCAACATATTATGTCTTGACAACATTTTTTTTTTTTTTAAAGATTTGGGAAATGCAAGGATTTATACAAGTTACGGTACAGTACAATGTGTCCCAAATATTGTGAAATGCCCCTTCTATATGTAAGATATATTTCTTAAACCAATATTTTACAGACATGCCAACTCTCCTGCTTTTGGCAGGAGGCTCCCTCTTTTCTGCTTAATCTCCAGCCACCACAGAAATTTCTCTTGCTTTTTATATAATAAAAAGTGTCTGAACTTATCTTCAGTTTATTCATCTCTTTATGGGAAATATTAAGAAAAATAACACTATTTTGACAGTTAACACTTATGTCGATTAAAAAAATTTTTTTACTGGCTGCCCTTGTATAACAATTTTGTTTTGTCTAGTGTTTGTGTATTTCATGCCTACATAAAAGTTCTGCTTATAATTGTATAAATATATTTATTTTTTGTTGTAAAATATTTTTAAGTAACCCTCTGTAATAATAATTTATTTGACTAATGAAAGACATTTTTGAAATAATGTTGTAAATTATCTTAAAAAGTAAAAACAGCATAAATCAGTATTTTATTTTTAGTTCTTAACTTTTAAAAATGGCCAACTTAAAAAATATGCATTTTATATCTCGTCAATTAATTTTATGTAATTTATATCTAAGAACAAAAAAAAAATATCAGTTTTATACTGGTATTCATCTGGTTCTGAGGAACATAACTTTCTCCTTGCTTTTTGGTTTTGTTTCTCCCGCTGTTTTATTTTGTAAGGTTGGCAGGTCTGGATTTAGCACTAGTTCAATCAAATATTAACATTTCATCTCTAGGTATCAGTGCGTTTACTGGAAAATGTGCACTGAATCTATATTTTAAAGTGACATAAAACAACCTTATAGTATGACTTGTGCTTCTTTTAAAAATTTGCAGTTGCTGAAAAATTTAACAATTTTTTTTAAATTATCGATTTATGGTTTTTTAAGCCATCAGTTAAACACTGCAAAGAAATAATTGAGCAATTATTTGAAGCTATTTTTTAAAGTATAAAATCTGTTTGTAGTTGTAACAATGCAGCCTAATTATTTTCTTAAAATATTTGCATTTATTTTGAATTTAAAAAAAAGGCTAAATGCTTTAGTTAGCCATTCAATGAGTATTTATGCTACTAATTTTGAAGGAATGAAACCAGAAGCTTTTGTTTCCACTTCTTCAGGAAGATAAATTCTTCAAATTAGTTTCATGTCGCATAACAACTTTTTTCATAGGAAGCGTCACAAATTTAACATGTTAATTTTTAATGAAAGTTTCCAAATAAAAACATTGAAATTTATATTTAGTGGTGAAAGATGAGCTCATGAAGTAAAACTGCAATCTTCCCCAAAACATAAAACGTCTTGGATTTAGAAATAGGAAAAAAAAAAGAAGAGCGCGGAGGGGGGGGGGGGAATGATATATAATAGATGGATTCAAAAAAGATTTTATATTTCAAAAATATTCTTTTTTTGTTTTATTCTGAGAAACAACCAGGGTTACCAAATTAAAAACTGCAAATACGGGACTACAGAGGCTCACCGACGGGGGGGGGGGGGGGCATCCACTTATTCGATATCTGTTATTGCATACCCGATATTCGGCCACTGCACGAAAAATGCAGTTTCCCGCAATGTCAATTTTGATTTTTAACCTTTAGTGTTTGGAAGCTGTGGGTAACTAATTCATCGAATTTAACGGTGTGGAACATCAGTCGGACATCCGGTACGGACCCATCACACAATGTTCACCGTTTATCCGCTATCCGGCAAAATCAATGTCCTGGCAAGAATACAGGACTTTTGACGTCTTGTATTGAAGTTCCCCTGAACGCGGGACAATTTCTCAAAATAAGGAACTGTCCCAGTAAATCCGGGACGTCTGGCAACCCTGGAAATAACTTAAAAGTCTGCATTGAGATCTGCTTTTATTAAGATGAAAAGAAAGCATTTTAAAATCCGATTTTCGAAAATTAACATAAATGCAATAAAAATATGTAGTAAAATAAACAATTTATTGCTGTGCATTTAATTAAATTGATTTTCTGTATTATTTCTTCACAAGAGTAAACTTTTCTATTTTTATCAGTCACTATCTCTTCGAAATATTTGTTCTATCGCGCTCGAAATTTTTCCGCAAAATTATACGCCTATTGTTCGTGCAAGAAAAATTCGTATTATGGTTCATCCTCGCACCATTTGTTCGAGTAAAGCGGAACTCAAATTTATGGTTCAATCTCGCACCATTTCTTCGTGTAAAGCAGAACTCAATTCATGGTTCAACATCGCACCATTTGTTCGTGTAAAGTGGAACTCACATTATGGTTCAACTTTTCGCCAAAAAGATGGTGCAGCAAATTTTCACCTAATTATGGTTCAACGTTGCACCGATATTTTTAACAGTGTAGGGTTCTGTGATAAGAATTGAATTTTCCTTGCATTTTTAGCGTATTAATTTAGTAACATTCTTTGTCAGCTTTGAACCATAAAATTTCCCTTTTCAGCATTCACATGCACTTTCGAATTTGCTTTTGTCAAGATATGTCTTTTAAGCGAGGTATATTAGAAATTGGCGTGATACTCCAAAAGCAAATTCGAAAAGACAAGCTGGCAATTTCGAAGAATTACATCAAATCTTCATCCTCTCTGCACAGAAAAAGTGCATAATGCACAAAGAGCAATTTACAGATCAATGTCTTACATTTTCAAGAATTACTCAAAATCTTAATCTCTGTAGCACATAAAATGTGGGTGACACACAAAAATCGATTCACAAATGAATATTCTACATTTTAAGAATAACATAAAATTTTCATCTTTGCTGCACGGAAAATCTATAACGGACTGAAATCAATTTACAAATCAAAGTCACACATTTTCAAGAATTACGTAGGGTGGACGCACAGTTAGGAAATCAGGGAAATTTATGTTCTGGAAAATATCAGGCTATATTTAAAGTTTTCTGAAATATCAGGGAAAATTATTATAGTTTTCAATATCCAAACCGGCAAACATCTGGAGTTTCGTTTGCGGAATTTCCTTTCGTTGCACATGTTCAGCATATGGGGCTATTCTATTATCAAACGGAGAGTGAAGAGTGTCTGTGGGAAAATTTTTAGTTTTAGAAGGTTTTAATCTTATAAGCAGGATATTCCATTATCCGCTACCAAAGAAATGTCTATTTGTCCACTGTTCTTTATTCCATCATTGGCGTAGCTGAATGGGGACGGTCCGCCCCGGTTGTCACCCATCTAAGGGTGACACCCAGCCACGACAGAGAAAAAGAATGAACCTTTAAAAGCTCCATAGAATAAAACAAATACTTAAATTGGATATTTTTTTCCTCCCATTTTAACTTTCTATTTTGAACTGAGCAAAGTGTTTGATTTAAAAAATATATTCACAATGTTTTTTAACCGCTAATCATAACCATTGCCCTCAACAAATACTTTTAATATGAGGCTCATGATGCCAATGGTGTTCTTCTTTTTCAAAGCTTCAATTAACAAAAAAAAAATTATCTTTCATTAAAACGCATACTTCAGCGCTTACATGATTTTTTTTTTTTTTTGGATGGGGAGGGCATAATCTTTTCCATGGGGTGACACTATCACTACCCGCCCCGGGTGTCACCCATACTAGCTACGCCATTGATTTTTTTTTTTTTACTTCATCAAATTGCCTACATATGCATACTCCAGCATCTCTTCGCCGCAGCTTTTGCTTTTCTTGAATAGGCTAAGGATGATCAGTAACTATTAGATTTTTCAGATATTCTTTACAAAACTTTGATCAATTTATCAATTCCCCATTGTCTGATCAATTTGTCAATCCCCCCCAGACTACTTAATTTGTGGCAATTAAAATTTCATATTTTGAAATAAATTCATTTCTCTGATTTGATTTCAAAATGTATGTTTATGTATAAAGCTACTAATACACTTTATTTTTTACTTTTTGTATCACAATTTACTCTTTTGATTGGTTTAAATAAGCATTTATGAAATAACATTTATATTTTTGAATTCAGGCTCAGAAAGAATGTACTGCTATCTATCGGAGTAAAAAAAAGTTGTGTAATAGATTTGATGATCTGATAAAGATAAATATGCCACAGGATATAAATATAGATCAATAAATATAGGTTATTAGTGATAGATTGAAATAATTTTATACCTAAGTCAAGGTAGGTATACATTTATGGAAAAAGACATAGGCTGAAATAAGATTATCAGCTCAAAACTAACCTAAAACATCGCCTTCGGCATCTTGCGTGAGAAAAAAAAGTTGCGCCGAAGGCGCCGCTATTTTAACCTTTTGCACGGGCAACGCCGTTACGGGTACGCTAGTTGAAAATGAAATTTTCTTAAATAACAGGAAAATTATTATTTGTTATTACTACAAGGATGTCGAAAGCATTCCCTCGATTTTTGTCAGCCGTCATTTTTCAATAAATTTTAAATATCGAGATTTTTTTTAATAAAAAAAAATTACAATATTCAATCCCAATGTTTTATTATGAATGCGCATAAACGAGAGAAAAATAAAGTATAATATTAAATCGCAACAAAACTGCTTCAATGAAAAATTTAAAAATGAAAATGAAGTAAACAAAATAGTGGCATAGTATTTCTTATGCGAACTTAAAGATAGCAAAAATTATTTAACGGTAGACAAATGAATGCTCCTTTTAACGGCTTAAAATTATTTACATTTTATTTATTTCCAAACAAGATAATGAAGATAACAATATTATTGAAAATTAAGAATAAGGAAAAATATTTACTTCTTCATTTTTGAATTATCTTATTGAAAAAAAAAACGGTTTTTCTTTTTTTTTTTTTTAATTATTATTTTAATTAAGTGGGTCAGCCGTTCAGAACTTCCTAAGTTAAATTCCCATTAGTATACCTTCCAATGTTAAGTCAACGAACTTGTCTTTTTTTTCTTCTTCTTTCCCTACACTCCCCCCCCCCCCCCCCATTTTTGGAACAAAACTTTCACTCACAGCGTATTTACGCACTTTATAGATAACATTAAATGTTTTATTGGATATAAGATTTTGTATAGATATTAAGTTCTTTTGAACTGTTAAAAAACTTTCCTTAAAATGATCGTATGAAAAAATCACAGGTTATGAACTTATTTTACGTAAGAAATGCTTACCGATAAATTTTATCCGAAATAAATCAACCGATTTGATCATTAGTTTAAAAAAAATAAATGTTCGACGCAGAAATTAATGTTTTTCAACTCCAAACTGGAACAAAAACAAATTTGTTTTTGTTCCAGTTTGTTCAAATCAAAAAATAAATCTGGGAACTGAGGTGTACATGTGAAGATACTCTGTCAAAATAAGTTTTAAAACAAAACTCGGAACAATTCCTTTTGTTTCAGGTCTTGTTCTTGTGGGATATCTAGTCCTCTTTCAGGACACTTAAACACTATTTTAGAAAATATCCAGCATTGTTCTCATTGTTTAAAACTGAATAAAAAAATTTCACGTTAAGAAAGCAGCATTAAAACGCAGACATATGTTTCGGGATTGCTTGGAATACCTTTCTCAGTGCAATAGTGGAGCTCATTCTCAAATACATTTAACAAGTGGAATTCGTATATATCAACCCAAAAGGAGATCTATTTTTCTTTTTTCACTCCGAAAATTTTTATTCCAAAATGTTTGTCCTTGGAAGATATTTATCAGTATGTGATACCACTATTTTCAAAGGTATCAAATATAGACGACACTCTTTGCTTCATTGCAGAGATGGCCTTAGTATATGTAAACATCGACCGACGGCCACCAGCTCCCAGCTTCGGCACGCCTAGGCTTCGGCTAACAGGTGTATGGGTGTCTGGTGGGGAAAAGTATATGTAAACATGACATTAGTTTTACTTCACTGATCTACTTTACTTGTCTTTCCGCCTTTCAATACATCAAAATTCCTATTTAAACAGCTGTCGTGTATGCCTTTAGCAATGCAGCTATCCTCCGCAAAAGGATGTCAATTCTCACTCACGCAGCATAGCTTCCTTTCCAAAAGAGTTGGCGTGAGGTTAATAAAACCATTTCCGGCGAATCTTCTTTATTTACACTGAAGAGTTGGGGAATCTTTTGTGGTTCATTCTTATATTTTCCAGCGTTTAGTATTTAGGGCTGATACAAAATCTTTTGTAAACAGGTACAGTGATAAAAAAATGTCAATATATTACAACAAGGATGATGTCTTGTTTATTCGCTTCAGCTGTCTGCTTTTTGATGCAAATATAATACAAGATACAACGTGTTTTTAACTGTGTCTTTTAAATTAGCCATTATTTGCAGTAGTTCAATGTTTATATAGTATATGTTCAATGTTTATATGAATTGCCTATATGTAATTACTTATTTTTACTAGCTCATAGTGACAATTTTTTTTATTTTCTTTTTTTTTATAAATCTTTTAACGAAATTTTTAAACTAAAGTTTTCTCAAGATTTTTTTTATGCTAAATGCAATATAATAAAAGAATGACCATCTTGTATACACAAAGGATCCCAAAAAATATATAAACTCTTTGTAATTTATAACTTCGGGAAAAATTCTATTAAACTAGAATTAACGACGAAAT
Organism: Octonoba sinensis; assembly: GCA_038502835.1. NCBI lineage: Eukaryota > Metazoa > Arthropoda > Arachnida > Araneae > Uloboridae > Octonoba > Octonoba sinensis. The sequence continues at coordinate 24,465,603 of CM076598.1, read as the reverse complement.
TGTAAGTTAATGTTACTATCTGGCAACGATCAGACAGAGTGAGCAGTTATTTTTGTTCAAAAATTTCTGCATCATGTAACAGCAAATGTACGCTTAAACACAAGCTTGCTGACAATGACATTGTCAAGTATCCTGCAAGATGCCCCGACTTAAAACCACTTGATTTCTATCTAATACTAGACTAATTTCTATCTGTAATAATTGCTTATACGAAAAAGATATAAGAAGGAACCCGTTGCAAAAAAAACGGGAAAGACGACGTTGCAAAGAAAAGTTGAAGACGTTGCAAAAAAAAAATTAAAGTGTTATGGCAGTTATCACGCTGGATACTGTATAGTCAGTTAATCGCTGGTAGCGTCAGAATGCTCTGGAACTACTATAATGGACAGGACAGATTGAACTATTGTTCATTTTTGGTTCCAAGGATATCTCGAATCCCATCGCGTTTGCCGTATGTGAAAAACTGTTGCTACAATCCCTGAATCCTTTGGTGTTGCATCGACAAAAAGAAAACAAGTTTTGTGCGAAGTTCAATAAAAAGCAGTTCCGAAGAAAGGTGTATTCTCCCTCATCTGTCTCAGGTGGAGTAAAACATATCCAATAATTTTATAAATAATAAAAACCGGCTAATTAAAAAATATTTTGCGCTAATATTCTATTCCATTTTATTGTGAAATAAAATTTTACTATAAAAAATATTCTTAATGTGTCTTATCTAACTAATAGAAAATACAGATTGAAATTTCGTCTAACTAGACAGCACAAAAATTGTGACCGAAAAATAAAAGAAAATATTAGTTTTTTTTTTGGAAATTGTTTACTACTAAATTTAAAAAGCAGGCATTCTTTGAATAAAGAAACACTCATGTATGTTGAAGGTTAAAATTAAGAACTTGCTTATGGAAACTAAGTATTGCCTACAAATATCTAAAAGATATTGCTAAACTAAAAACTGCTTTGAAATCAAAATTTGCGATGCACGGAAAAATTCTAAACAACGCCCGTTTTTTTACACCAATCTTATTCTATCCAATTTATTTTCCCCCTAAAATATACTACAGAACATTTAGTTTTGTAACTGTTGTTTCCAACTCGTTTTTTAGCTTCAGCATTTCTAGATTGTTTAAACTTAAAGAATGTTCTAAAACATAACAGATCTTTAGGTAACATTTTAAACCATTATTCAGCTTTCAATCACATGTTTGACTGCTTCTTTTTTTTTCTTTAACATTTTTTTATTATAAAACTAGCTGACGTGCCCGGCCTTGCACGGGAAACCCCGAGTACTGCATAAGTCACTGGCGGAGAAAATAAGGGAAATCACGTGTCAGATATGCAACATTCTCTCCCAAAAAATGAAAAAAATTATTTTAAACTCCCCATTTATCATACTCCATTCGAATAGACAACTTTTTCTAAAGAACTTCAACAATCTTCAAAAGTTTTCATTAGAATAAGGTTAGCAGTACCCCTAAAAATGCCGTCTGTTCAAAAGCAATAACTCTAAAATAAAAGGTCCTTGAAATTACCATTTGAATAATTAAAACCCTCTGTAGAAATTATCCATTAAAATCAGGACATCAGTCCTTAACATTCCAATTAGAGTAAGAGTAACAATTTCTAAATAACGTCAACATTATTTTTAAAACTCCGAATCAAATTAAGAACCCTTATCTTCAAAAAATTCTATAGGTGAGACCTGGGTAAAATGGACCCCCTCCCCTATTATCTATATTATTACTTTCTTCTAATGTTTCATATTTTGGTACATAGATGGTAGCATTAAAATAGTAATAATTGCTTTGCAGCTGTGTATCTAGGTAACAATTTAGCCATTTTGTTCTAGAAAGTTGATTTTGTGGTTAGCAAAAGTAAATATTTTCATCAAAACTTATATTATTTTCTTCACTCAAGAATTATGAGTAGAAATATGTTACACAGCAGATTAAAAAGATTGGATCATATATTATATTCAATGTAACTAAATTAATTTAATAATATTTTTTGGGACAATTTTTGTTAGACTTCCTCATGGGGTAACCATTTCTGTATTCCATTTACTTTTTCTAGTTGATATCATGTGTGGAATTAAAAATTGATAAATTATTTATTTTTAATGAGTAAATTAATCAATGATTCATGTAATGTGCTTTTGAAAATGTTATATGCGTGTGATACTTTCAAATTTCAAAATTAAGCCTAATCAGACCTAAATGAAGAGTAAACATTCGTTTAATTTTAATCCAGGTTTCTTCTGATTTAGATTTCATTCAGTTGATTTTGAATGTTTATACTTTTACAAATATTTAACTATAACACGCTATAATTAAATATTTTTATAAAAAATATGTCTTTTAGTTTATAGCTACAGATATTATACATAAATTGAGACAAAATTAATTTTAAAAGGTACAACTGCAACACAATAACTTCACAGATCATGTACTTAAAGTAAAGAAAAAAAAGAGTCTGCAGCATTCAGTCAAACATTCCACACATAACCCTTCTACGCTATACACAAAAGTATAAAGTTTCTAAATTAATGGAACTAGAAAGTGGTATCTATATCAGCCACTAGATTTGCTCGAAACTATACACATAAACAGATATTTTCTAACGAAGAAGAAATGATTCTTCCAGACCCCACGGTACCCCAAGAAAACAGTAGACTCTCAGTGACACCAAAATATTTTGGTGTAACATTTGCAAATTTCAATGTGCGTTAATTTTATGTTTTATATGTACAAACAAATATAGTATTCCTTCATGCTTTGTACTGTTAAAGAATGTACTACATTAATTTATTTTTATAAATTTGCCATGTGGGTTCATAGTACCCCATGCCATTGACCATTTTACCCTGGGTTCGGAGTAAAATGGTCCAATTTTTCTCATTTTTTATTAAAAAATGATACTAAACATTTATGCGCAATAATTAATTTTGATTCAGTATATTATAAAACCTAATATATAGGTAAAGTGCTGGGATATTTTCAAGCTTAAAAAACATTACTTTGAGTGTAAGCACTCACGATTGTCAAAAATGATCCATTTTGCCCCAGTCTCCCCTAAGCGTAAGGAAAACAATCCCTAAAAATCCCCATTATGATCAAGATATTAGTACTTTAAAATTGTCATTATATTTAATCGTACAGTTATATAACGTCAACAGTCCCATATAATCGGGTTTTGAATAACGCAAGTCTCTAAAAATAAAATTCAACATGACGGGAGAAGTTCCTCTAGAAATACTCATTCGATTAAGGACAACAAATTTGGTAAATCTCATTATAAGATGAATGTCCTAAAAATCAATTGAAAGTATCGATTTTATCGAAGAAATAAATATTAAATCGTGAAAAAAGAAAGAGGAATGAAATTCAAGATAAAGTAATTGAAATTCGTCTGCAGTTAATAAAATAATCCACAAACTATGCATAAAATGAAATGAATTTTTAGAATGTTTTGCTGATAAAACGACATTAATAAAGATAAAACCGCATTTTTTTAATCGTCTGCACTATTCTGAAACAGTTATAGCTTCTGCCCTAATAAACTTAGAAGCATGGAACAAAGCTCATAAAATGCAAAAATTCCACTCTTTCAAATGACATAAATCATGTAAATGTGCAAGCATTTCTTCCCCTTAAAATCAGCAAATTCATATAATTGCTCAAAATTGGATTTAAAAAAGAACAAATTCGAATTTTGGGAAAAACTGTTCGAGGTGCACGAGGACCTATCTCAAGCTACCTGTAACAAAAGTTTCGTATTTTTGTATCCTTCCATCTCGCCAGAAGGCGAGCGACACACATATACACAAACTTTCGGTTTTATTTATATAGATTAGCATTTCATCTTCTGAAATTTATTCTATTGACTCTTATAAACCACTAATAATTTCTTCTGCGCCATTTAATTAACCTTACTCTTCAAATGTCCATTTTTTGGCATGGGCTGTTGATTAGACAATCTTTGGGATATTAAATTTTAAAAAGTTGGTCTTTGAAAGCTGCTACGAAATGAGCTTTTCTGCATCTTAAGGCAACAATGGTCTAAAATATGCCAGATCTTTACGTAATTTTTAAAATCATTATTAAAATTTCCATCACATGGTTGATTGCTCCTTTATATATATATATATATATATATTGTTTTGAAATTATTTCATCTTCTGTCATGTATTCTATCGACCCTCATAAACTACTTTTTATTTATTCTGCGCCATTTAATTAACCTTACTCTTCAAATGGCGATTTTCTTGGGCATGCACTGTTGATTAGTAAATTTTTACGATATTCAATTTATCGAAGTAGGTCTTTCAAAGCTTCTACGAAATAAACTTTTTTGTCTTTTAAGGCAAAAATGTCCTCTCGAAATGCTAAAAGGAACCTCTTAATTCCAGTATCTGAAGATTTCTTCTCTTAGATGAAAATTGCATTTCCATTTGGGAAGAGCTGATATCATCCTATTTTCTCCTTCTTTTATGTTGTTCCGTAAATAAATGATTACTAACGATGCATAAAGTTAGCTTCCTTTTTCCGTAAAGTACTCAAACCTATTTTCGGATAACCAAAGCAATGAAAATCTTATTCTTTTATACGACAGCATTGAGCTTACTTGATGAAAGTCGCATGAAAATTCTCCCTGAATTTATAGACCTACCAAATGATTTCTTCCTTCGTAATCTGCATTGTGAGATTTCTAATTTCATTTCTTAACTTTATTTTGAAATAAAGTTAGCTTCATTAAGGGTTTTTTAAGGCCCATTGATTTACTTTCGATAAATATTATTCTGTTCTGGAACTGTGGAGCAAGAAATGCTGAATATATACTTTTTTAAGCCCACACTGCTATAAAATTGTTAATATAGCTTAAATTAATGATTTAGTATCCTGGAATTAGGAAGACTATAAAGTTAACAATATTTTCCAAATGGTTTCCCAAGCACAATATTTCGAACTACATTCCAGGAATCAAACTATTTCATACTAAAACTTATTTCAGTATCAGTAGCAGATTTGAAACTCGATTTAACAAAGTCCAACCGTTAAGATTTTGAGGATGATTGCTTTGTATAAATCCAAAAAGTTCTCGAATGTTGTTAAGAAATAGTATCTCTGTAGGATAATATTTCCTATTATTAAACCTATTAAACTAGATGACAAACATATTAAACTGAAGAGCAGTCGTTCCAATTTCCAAGTAATTTTAATTTCCATGTACTATTCAGATTCTTAGAACATAGAGTTATAATACGTTTTTTGAAAGTTTATTTCTTTCTCTTTAGTTACATTTACTTCGATCCCAAAAAAGTTATCAGGTAAATGCACTGTAAAAAATTTTAGTTCAACCTTTCACCAAAAAAAGAAAAAAAAATGGTGAAATTTAGCTGCAGCCAGCATTTATTATTAAAGTGTTGAACCGTTACAATAGTTCATACTTTCATATTCAAGGTGAAGCTAGATAAAACTACACCATTTTAATGGTTCAACTTAGTACCAAATGTGGGTTGCAGATAAATTTTCCACCGTTTTTATTTATTTATTTATTTTTATTATTATTATTATTTTTATTTTATTTTTTGCGTTTTTTGCTGGAAGGTTTAACTAGAACAGTTTACAATGTAGTCTTACACAATACAAGCGGCACGGTGACAAGATGCACGCTCCAAAGTAAGCCAACATTGCCAGAAGCCTCATTCGCGAAAGAAATATTATAATTTAGATGACATTGTACAATCAATGCATGAGATGTATGCATGAGAACCAGGGACCTACAAAAAGAGACAAAATCAAAACTTTCACCGGCACTTTCTGCGTGGTATCTGTTTAAAAAAATGTATCGGAAATATGCTTTTATAATTTTTTTTTTTTTTTGCAATTTTCTTGTGATTAAATGCTTAGTTTTATTTCAACATTGTAATACTCTTCCAAAATTGAGAAGTATGGTTTTCTATTTTAATAGAGTGATTTCAAGAGGCGGACCACCTTTCGTACGCTATGAGCCAATGTGGTCCAAAAAGAATTTTAAAATTTTGCTATAAAATTAATTGTTATTCCATAAAGGAAATTAAGCTTCATATGCGATAGCGATAAGTGTAAAATTTTACAAAAAAAAAAAATTCAGCCACATACACCAAATCAGGAAAGTTTGAAAGATCCCCAAAGCTTAGCTATGGCCACCTTTCAGTCACCACCTTAATAATAAATATTTAAATGGAAAAACAGAAGCATTGAACAACTAGAAATATTATACTATGCACGCTATACCGTGCGTGAATAGGATTTGGAACTTTCACAAATTTCTCCACATATTTGTTACCAAAGACTATCATTACAAAAATTCTAAAAGTAGACTCCATTGCCCCCAAGTTGCAAACCAAATAAATATTGCACAAAACAACCATGTGCTACTTACAGATCACTCTACACTATTCTGTTCGTGTTTAAGAGCAACTGTGCAATGATACACTAGTGTCACCATCTTGTGTTATTGCTTTTAATTGGGAACTTAATGTGCATGACGAGGCGTCCAACATTTAGTACGATAGGCATAAATGACTTCATACCGATCACAATTACTTTTTATATATATTTCTAAACCACACCTTATTATATATATATATATATGTATTTTATGAACAACTTTCAAAAAAAAATTCATCAAGGTTGATTGTCACGTCATTATTAAATTTTCAGTCATATTTTTTAACAATTAAGTGGATTTTTTTGCAGTGATGATTCTACTAAAATTGTTTTAGGTCTATTCTAAAATAGACTCCATCGAGTTTACTTTTATATACTACAGTCATTTTTTAACAATTAGGTGGAAATTTTATTACAGTTTTATTATTCTGGTAAAATTGCTTAAGGTCTTTTCTAAAAGTAGACTATCGATTTATACATATTATTACAATGTATAAATTCAAAAAGTTCTTAAACGTTGTTTGTAATAATATCCTGTACAGACCTATTAAACTAGATGACAAACATATTAAACTGAGAAGCAGTCGCTCCAATTTCCAAGTAAGAAGTTATTTTAATTTCCGTGCGATTCCCGGATGAGAATTAAAATAACTTCAAAAACTAAAAGGTCAGCGAATACCTTTGAAAAGTTTAAGCAACGCTTTACTTTAACCAATTTATAGGTACGTTTTTCTAGACATAAGCTAAAAATCATCAGAATATCCAGTTGTTAAAGATTTTATATTAAAAAATCTTTCAAATCTCGCTTAATATAGGGATGTATGTGTATCGCATAGTAGTCCTAATAAAGTTATTGCGAAGCACAAAATAATATACAATGAATAAATCAATTCTTATTTATTTTCGAAAGCATGCGCAAGATTAATTTTCTTCGATGCCTAAATAGGCTATGAATATTCAAGCACACTATCTCAGCAGAAAATTCAAATAATGATATTTGCAGCACGAAGTTGCTCTAAAAAGTGGAGAAAATGTTGACTTGTATGAATAACAGAAAAGTTGACCCTAGCTGAGAAGATGTCTAGAAGTTTTTCTAACAAACTATTACTTCAAAGCCAAGTAATTTCCCGAAATAACAGAAATTAATCAGTTATTAATGAGATTAAAGGCAATTAAAACAAAAAATCTCAACTACATTCTACTAGAAAAAGGGGAAAAGGTCGCTTGTGTAGCGCCAATTAACGAAACAATAATTCGTTCTAGCCGAAGAATTAACAGTAACTTTAATTAACTATAAGAAAAATTTCTAATTACAAAAAAAAAAAAAATAACAATAATAATCCACTCTAGTTTTAGAGAAAATAAGACATCAAAATTGAAATAAGTTAGCGCAAATTCAAGTATATGTTATTCGAGTGAAAAAAAAACTAATTTTATGTACTGTTATCAAATAATAATAATAGTAATTCGTTCCAGCTTGAAAAAACAATTGAGATTGTAAAAAACTGAACTTTCAAGTAATTAAAAAGAAGTAAAGTAACGTGGCCTTATTTACTGTCAGACAAAACGGAGGCTCAAAGTATCCATTAAATCAAATAAAGTTGACTATGCAACAGTTCTTAACAGTATACAGTAATCCGCTCTTAACAACAAAAACATCGGAATAACAATAAAATTCGTCCTAATTTTAGAGAGAAAAAAAAAGAAAGTAAGCAAACGGAACGCTACTCCAGTGAAAAAAAAAAAACTAATTTTATGCAAAGTTATCATATAAAAAAGTTCAAAAACTTAATGTAATTTAACACTAGATTTACCAGGCCAGTCATTTTGACTGTTTTGAAGCTTCCATTTTCCATAATTGGTTACTAATTCTAGTGTAACTTTCAATTGCATTGGCTTTTCTTAATACACGGTAAGTAGGACAAGTTAATGTGACTGAAAGTTTTTTTTTTATAATTAGTAGCAACTTGGTGTAAAATGAAAGTTCAGAAATGGTAGAAAATGGCCTGGTAAATCTTGTGTTAAGAAATAAAATAAAGTAGCGTGGACTTATCTTATACAAAAGATATGGCTCAAAGGCTATATTAAAGCGTATAAAGTTGACTTTGTACGCTGTTAATACCGAAAATATTAATTCTTATTTTTGGAATTAAGTGGCTTATTTTCAAGAACATCACGGTCTCGGAGTAGCTCCATATTAAAATGACTTACATTTGAAAAACCGAGTTTTATTTTTTAAGTAACCCTTTTAGCAAAACGGATCCGTTTATGATCTCGTTTTTGAAACCACTAAGGAAAAAAAAAAGTTTCCTCACTTGGGACTTAAACGCGGACTGTCTTACCTCTACGCTAATGCTCTAATCACTACATCAGGATTACATCGGAGTCATTCCATTTCAAATCAGGCAGGCAGGTCTGAAACTTGTCACATGACCCTCACAGAATTTTTTGAAAAAATTACAGTAGTTCCAACTAAGGGACATATAAAATAGCCCAAAAGGATTTTGCAAAAAAAAAATTTATTTCTCTAGTTAGAGACGTTTAAAATTTCTGACAAAGTTGGCCGTTTTCAGAAAATCAGCAAAACACTCACTTTTAAAATGGCCACTGTTTCAAAAGTTTTTAACCGATTCGAATGATTTTTTTTCTATAAACAATGAAGGGATATTATTTTATTTAGACAATAATTATAAAAATTTAGTTGGCTTCATTGATAAAGAAAAAACGGTGTTTCTGAAGTGAAAAAATGGTGTTTGTTCCGACTTCATGATTTTTTTTTCTTTTGAAAGAAATTTATTTTTGACAAAACACAGGTGGCGATCTAAAGTGCTGTTATGGAAGTTTTGTATCAAACTTTATTGTAAGCATGAGATGCATATCCTCTCAGAATTTAAATTTTGAAATTTGAAAATGTTCAAAAATTACGATTTTTGAAGTGTGATTAATCAAAAAAGCCATTTTTTTTAAATCTGAAAATCTGCTCATTTGTTGCCCTTAAAGTGCTTAATGAGCTGCAATCAATTATATTGTGTATTTTTCCCCCAGATATTTTATATGATTTTTCAAAAATGGCCTTTTGTGCGTTTCTCAAAAAAGCCAGAAATTCAAACTCGTTCTAATTTAATCACTTTAATATAATATTTAATCAATATTTATTAAGAAAAATACTGTATTGTTACACAATTACTACAGATAAATTGTACTTAACCTTCTTAGAACTTAAATAGCTCCTAGCACAAAGCGTAGCTACCGTGATTTAATGCATGTTATTCTGTTCAATCCAATTACTAGTTTCAAACTCACACGCTTTATATCAAATACCAAGCAACTGCAAATGTAAAATTTATTGTAGGAATACAATCAAAACGTTATTGGATATCCAACAATACTGCTAAATAGTAAAAATCCCTAAAATAGTAATGCTTACATGGGACACACGAGCAAACAAGAAGTGAGAAACAGTTAGAAAACTAACAGCCTCTTAAACAAATATAACTCAATGCATGATTTCTAAATAGCAAAATTTATTGAAAGTGTGAATAAGAATTATTGAATGGGGCAAATTAAGAATGTATCACCGATGGTTTAGGGGCACTATCGAATAATTTGTACACATAATCTAGAAAAAATATTTCAATAGCCAGAATATAATACCACAAGAAATAAAACACCATCTAAACCCTCCTAGTCTTTGCATTTTTTTGGTAATAACGAGTAGAAGATGATTCAAGAACTTGATTCTACTTATTTTGCTTTAATTACATAATTTCATATGTGTTTAAAACAATGTATATCAGTGCTGTAACATATTTGATCTAAAGTGTGCAAGTTTAAAACTAGTAATTGGATTGAACACAATAACATGCATTAAATCACAGTAGCTACGCTTTGTGCTAGGATCTATTTAAGTTCTAAGAAGGTTAAGTACAATTTATCTGTAGTAATTGTGTAACAATACAGTATATTTCTTAATAAAAATTGATTAAATATTATATTAAAGTGAATAAATAAGAACGAGTTTGAATTTCTGGCTTTTCTGAGAAACGCACAAAAGGCCATTTTTGAAAAATCATATAAAATATATGGGGCAAAAATACACAATATAATTGATAGCAGCTCATTAAGCACTTTAAGGGCAACAAATGAGCAGATTTTCAGATTTTTAAAAAATGGCTTTTTTGAGTAATCACACTTCAAAAATCGTAATTTTTGAACATTTTCAAAATTTAAATTCTAAGAGGATATGCATCTCAGGCTTACAATAAAATTTGATACAAAACTTCCATAACAGCACTTATGATCACCACCTCTGTTTTGTTAAAAATAAATTTCTTTCATAAGAAAAAAAATCATGAAGTCGGAACAAACACTATTTTTTCACTTCAGAAACACTTTTTTTTTCTTTATCAATGAAGCCAAATAAATTTTTGAAATTAATGAATTGATGGTATTTTATTTAGACACTATTTATAGAAAAAAAATCATTCGAATCGGTTAAAAACTTTTGAAACAGTGGCCATTTTAAAAGTGAGTGTTTTGTTGATTTTCTGAAAACGGCCAACTTTGTCCCAAATTTTAAACGTCTCTAACTAGAGAATTTTTTTTTTTTTTTTGAAAAATCCTTTTGTTATATTTTATATGTCCCTTAGTTGTAACTACTGTATGTTTTTCAAAAAAATCTGTGAGGGTCATGTGACACCCTCTGCCTGATCTGAAATGGAATGACTCATCGGATCGAGAGAGAATTGTTGAATTATATAGCTTCCAAATGTACCAACTATGGGTGCTAAAGTACTTCCGTGCTAAATTTCTTCCTAGCTCAATCCAAATGAGCGTTAATTATCCACTCGTCCATTCTGTTCTCTTATTTCACTGCTTCCAATCCGAATCCAACGAATTATTCCCCCTGTAATCCTATCCCAAAGAGACGAACAGACTAACTCACATTCTTGAATCCTTCTGATGTCTCGCGCGGTAAATAGCTCCTTGATTTTGATACAAATTCTATTTTTCTGAAGAAGTAATCGATAAAAAGAAGCCCTGTATTTATTTTGAACTTAAAGTAGCTCTAGAATTTTTTCATTCATTGCAGTTAATACTTGCCCTTTCTGTAACTATAATTTCTAAGTAAGCATCGGTACTTAAAACTGAGAACGGCGCTTGCTCATTTTTTAATCAAAATTATTGTTTAAAAAATAGGGTTACATTTTCTCATTTTTAACAGTGTAACGATTATTAACACTATACATTAGGTCATAAATACACTTTGAATTCAGAATACGAAGAAATAGAAAACGAAACAACAAAAAGTAAACAAATATTAATAAGATAAATTAAGGATAACGTAAAGTAAAACAAAACGACTTTCTATGTGTGAACAACCTTGAGAGTATTAAACAACAATCCACAAAAGAAATGTAATAGCAAAACTTAGCTCCGATCCGAATTTACGATTTTCGGAGAAAACAAAATTTTTAAACCGCAAAATAAATTCAGGAAAAAATTATGGAAGAAAAATAAATATGACAACGTTCATTTCGAATCAAATTTTTAAAAAAATGATAAAAAAGAACATTTTTCCCCTACAATTGAAAACAACTTAAATACGCAGTAACTGAAATATGTATTCAAAACTTAGCTTAGATCGGAGTTTCTAAGCTAAGTTTTGCATACATATTGTGACGAAAGGCTACTCTGACATTGAGTCTGCTAAGCAGTGACGAAAGGCTACTCGGACATTGCGTCAGCTCGACTACCGAAGGCCGCTGACCAAGGCGTCGGGGATCTTCTCCTCCCCCTTTGATCCAGAGGGTTCTCGATTTTGGGAGAAAACTCGCGAAGCTGCTAGAGCGAGAGCCGGGCGCCAATAAAAGGAGATGCGTGGAGGCGTGCAGGGGAGTGGCTCTGCAGACTGGTGTTTCTTTTTAGGGAGGCTCTTATGCCTCGTATTCTAAAGATCGGGTGAAATTTTCTCCGCATCTCTCTCCCAAACCAGGAGTTGTGTGATTTTAATTGTCAACCTCTGTAAATACAAAATCTCTTATTTTGAATTATTCTAATCAAGAAAGTAAAAGCCATATTAACGCTACCTGTTCGTTTGTTTCTGTCCCGGACGCTACAGACTTTTATTTGGTGGCAGCGGTGGGATCCGAACCCATGCCTCCGAAGAGACTGGTGATAGCTGAGCCTGCCTCATCGTCTGTGATAGCAGAGCCTGCCTCCTCGTCTGTGATAGCAGAGCCTGCCTCATCGTCTGTGATAGCTAAGCCTGCATCATCATCTGTGATACCTGTGCCTGCCTCATCGTCTGTGATAGCTGTGCCTGCCTCATTGTCTGTGATAGCTGTGCCTGCCTCATCGTCTGTGATAGCTGTGCCTGCCTCATCGTCTCTGATAGCTGTGCCTGCTCATCGTCTGTGATAGCTGTGCCTGCCTCATCGATGACTGATAATGAATTTTCCTGGTTTTCTCGCTGTTGACCTCTTATGATACTTTCGAAGGGCGATACTCCTGTGCTGGGAATTAAGATTGAAATAATCACCGGGCTACTGTGTTTTCCGAGTGTTTCGAGGTTAGTGCCATTTTCTACAGGCACATTAATGAGGCAATTTGAATTTGAATTTCAGTGTTATTTTGCATTTCATGTATAATTAAAAATACTGCTAGAATTTAATTTCTTGTATTTGGAATTAAGTGTAAAGGAAGGCGTAAAAGAAAATTGAAGTTAAAAAGCTGAATTTGTTATTATACTTATTAGTTTGGATGAGTGATATAAAATATATGTTAGCATCAAAATTTCGCTTCATGAACGATAAATGAATTCGCTATTTGATTAAAAATTGAAACATTAACTCCACATAAATTCTTAAAATATAGTGTTTACATATGAATAACTTTGGTTTATCTGTTTAATAATTGCCCTCTCATAGTAACTTGTTGCATCTTATGTTTATTATGCTTTCAAGTAAAATTATAGCATAGTGTTGATGGTATGTGTAGAAATTTACTTAACTAATAAAAGGCTCATTAAGCTTAAACATTCTTTAAAATAAAATGGCACATTTAACTAGAGTAAGGAAGGATGTTCTTCGCACTCTTGCTGATGAAATGGGGATTAATGTGACTCCGGATATGAAGGTACTTGACTTGAAAAATGCTATTACTAGCAGTCCACATTATGAAGAGCTTAAAAACCTCTTAGAGGCTATAAATAAGACAAAAGAAATTCAAGAAACGCGTAGAAGGGAAGAAATGGAGCTCGAAGGAAAGAGACTAGAGATTCAGGGAAGGGTAACTCCGTCTTCTGAGTCTGGTAGAGTTAAAGTAGATATAACGAAATTACTTCCCAAATTTGATGTAATTAATTGTGATATTGGTTTATATCTCACCTTGTTTGAAAGACAAGTAAAAAGAGCTGGTATTGAAAAAGAAAACTGGGTTTCCCATCTAATGTCTCTGTTACCCTTTGACATCATACAAATGGTTGCAAGAGAGGACGAGGAAGACGCGAACGATTTTGACCACATTCGGTAGCTTTTATTAAAAAGTAACGGAGTATGTTTTTAAATTGATCAACCGTCTGAAGCGATGTCAGGAATTAGCAGTGAAAAGAATGGAGGAAAGCCAAATTAAACGTAAACATTGGTATGACAAAAATGCCGTAAAACGGGAATTTATTAAGGGAGATCAAGTTTTAGTTTTTGTTACTTCATGAACTAACAAATTTTCACCTCAGTGGATAGGTCCAGGAACTGTGGAGAGTAAATTATCTGAAACTAATTATATTTTTAAGTATACTGGAGAGGAGAAACGAATCCCAAGTTTATCATGTAAACAAGCTAAAGCCATATAACAAAAGGCCCGAGTTTATAAACTTTTTGTACAATGAAAGTGATGTGTTAGAGGATGCGGACAACGAGGTAAATATTCCGCATATAACCTCAGATCCAAACGTATACAGTAGAGTATCGATAGTTCGAGTTTCTCATAAATCCGAGCTAGCGAAAAATATCGGTTTAGCTCCCAAATAATGACAAAGAACAGCAAAACTCGTGAAAGAAATACCACATCTCTCTTTTTTTTTGTTATTCGACAATGCATCAGTCTAATGCACACAAGTTTGAAGGCACCTGCCAAACCCATGGCCAAACCTCGCTCACAAACAAAACGGCTCCTGGGGGAGAGGACGGGGTCAATTCCAAGAAAATAATTGCACAATGAGCCCACGCTCTCCTCTCCTCTTTTGTCTTCAACAGGGGACCATTGAGACCTTGTCTCCGCACATTCCAAAAATAGATCAAGGGTGTAGGATTGCCAGATTTCAGACAGAAATGTAATTCTGTTTTCCTGGTAAAATAATAGTTAAAAGTAAACTGAAGGTAATGAAAGCGAGAGGGTGGGGTGACATTGTGTTGCTTTTGGCTGCTTTTCTAGACATTTTTGGCTACACGTTGTCTTGAAAATGAAGCAACCCAGAAGTTCAGTTTTGTTAAGTTATTCGTGTTTGCAGCTACAATTTGTAGTCTTATTTGAAAGATCTGCGAAAGTTTTATCCTAAATTGCTGTTTTTTTTTATCTACGATGAATTCGGCAAAAAGGAGAAGGGCAGTCGTTCCATTGAAAGTGAAACTGAAAGCTCTAAAAAGACTGGATAAAGGGGAAACTCTTAAAACCCTTGCAGCTGAATACGGCGTAAGTGAAGTGACGGTTGGGGACTGGCGGCGGAACAGGAGTAAACTGGAAGCATTTTCTAGTAACAAATGCTCTGATTTATCTTTTTACCGAAAATCTTTAAAAAATTCAGAGTATGAAAAAACTAGTGAGGCTCTTTTCATGTGGTTCACGCAGCAAAGGCAAAAGGGATGCCCTCTTTCCGGTCCTATTATTCGGGAAAAAGCCTTGCAGTTTCGGAAAGAAGTTGAAGAAACAAACTTTACTGCTAGTGTACGTTGGTTTGACAAGTGGAAAAAGAGGTACGGTATCCGGCAACTAGAGATATGTGGAGAGAAACTATCTGCGGATTGTGAAGCTGTTGTGCAATTTTGTGAGAAATTGCAAGAAATCGCAAAGAAAGAAAATCTTACAAATGAGCAGCTTTATAACTGCGATGAAACTGGACTAAATTTTAAAATATTACCATCAAAAACGTTGGCGTCACAGGAAGAAAAATGCGCTCCAGGTCACAAAAAAAGCAAGGAGCGATTGACACTTCTTGCTGCATCCAATGCTTCTGGAAATCATAAGCTGAAACTTGTTGTCATCAAGAAAACTGCGAAGCCAAGGGCATTTAAGCATCTCTCTTTAGCTTCACTGCCGGTTATTTATAGGAACCAAAAGAGCAGTTGGATGACGCAAGACATATTTAAAAACTGTTTTTTTTTTACGATTTTGTGCCACAAGTTAAAAAATTTCTTCAGGAAAAAAATTTGCCTTGCAAAGCGATCTTAGTCATAGATAATGCGGGTTCGCATCCGAATGAGGTGGATTTAAATTGTGATGGAATCCGTGCAATGTTCTTACCCCCAAGTGTCACAAGTTTAATTCAACCCATGTACCAAGGTGTGTTGCAATGTTTAAAAAAAAAGTATCGTCGCAGACTTCTGCAATCTCTTCTACAAGCCATGGAAAATGAAGAAATTATCGTAGGAGTTTTGAAAA
Organism: Octonoba sinensis; assembly: GCA_038502835.1. NCBI lineage: Eukaryota > Metazoa > Arthropoda > Arachnida > Araneae > Uloboridae > Octonoba > Octonoba sinensis. The sequence goes on along the minus strand of CM076598.1, from coordinate 24,449,518 downwards.
AAATTACCGTAAAGGACGTTATATATTGGGCGGCCGAGTCATGGGACGAAATTACATCCGACACACTATCCAAATGATGGGACAAAATATTAAAGAATGAGAGCATAGAAAGTAATGACGTCATTGATGAAGATGATTTGCCTTTGTTTCAACTGCTTAAGAAACTCCCCGGGGTGCGAAAACACCAACAGTGCTGTTGTAGAAGATTGGATAAATGAAGACGAACAAGTGGAATTCACTGACGCTGCCATTGTTGAAATTATCAATGCTCCAACAGTTCAGAATGACAGTGAGGAGGAAAGCGCGACAGATTCTTCAGCACTGCGAATGAGTCACAGCGAGGGACTCACTGCCCTAGAGGCCGCGATGCTATACGTGGAGCAACAGCCTGAGGCTACTGCAGCCGACAACATGCTGCTCAGGCGATAGCGCGATATTGCTGCACGAAAAAGGAGCAGTGTATTCAAACAGAAAACAATTGACAATTATTTTAAAATATAATTAAGTTTCAATCACGTAACTGTATGTAAGTACATTTTTCCTGTAAATATACAATACTGAAATTTAAAATTTGCTTTACTCCCTTTACTTACTTATAAAATGTTATGATTTCTGTAATTCAAGTTTTCGATAGGTAGATCCGGTCCCGTTCACCTCGAATTATCGAGAGTCTACTGTATAATTTTGCGGATATTATAGCAAATAGTCAATTGCATAACAAGCTAACTTTTGATCAAATTGATAAACTCAGAAAATGATTAAATAAATACTCGAGCACCTTCTCAATAAATCCTGGATTGGCGAATTTAGCCGAGCATGTTATACATTTGGAAAAAAATGAACCCATCAGAGCTAAACCTTACAGAACCTCTCCTAGACAGACAGAAATTTTAAAACGCGAAATACAAAAGATGCTAGATTTAGGGGTAATAGAAATTGAGGAGAGTGACTATACGTCAACCATTTTACTTGTCGAAGCTAGTCATAAGGAACCGAGACCCTGTGTAGATTACAGGAGAAGCTAAACGATGTTACTGGAAGTGAGTATTTCCCCTTGCCAAATATTGAGAACGTGTGGAGCAAGTAGCGGGCCGCAAAGGTAATCTCCGTGCTAGATCTCTCGAAGGGATATTGGCAAATTCCGTGGAGTGAAAATGGTAAGAGGTTAGCCGCGTTTGTAACTCCTTTCGGCACCTATCGGCCGCTAAGAATGCCGTTCGGATTAAAAAATGCGCCATTCCTTTTCAGCAAGATGATGTCACAGCTGCTGAAAGGATGTGAAGAAATTGCTGTACCATATCTTGATGATGTTGCTATTTTCTCTAGTTCTTGGGAACAACACTTAAGGCCTTTAAATTGCATTTTAAAACGAATTTATGATGCTAAGCTTACTATCAAGCCCTTCAAATGTATGTTTGCGCAAGATACTGTTAAAAATTTGGGACATGTTGTAGGACAGGGCCTAAGACGCACTGCTGAAATTAAAGTTGAGGCTATAAGAAATTTTCCAACGCCAAAAACAAAAACCGATATAAGAGCATTCCTTGGACTGACAGGATATTATAGCAGGTATATTTCCATGTACTCGGTAATAGCTGCGCCTCTAACAGATGCACTAAAGGGAAGGGAGAAGAAGCAGGCTGTAAATTGAACTCCCGAATGTAATGAGAGTTTCCGGACTCTAAAAGAAAAGCTGTCAAATCAACCACTGCTTTGAGCTTCAGACTTCTCAAAACAATTTATAGTGCAAACTGATGCGTCAGACATAGGAATGGGGGTCGTTCTCGCGCAAGAAGATGAGAGTGGAAATGAACATCCTGTCATATTTCTAAGTAAAAAAATTTCTCAAGCAGAAAGTAACTATAGCACAATTGAAAAGGAGTGCTTAGCAATTGATTTTGCTGTGAAAAGACTGCATTTTTATCTCGATAATAATGATTTTCTCGTGGTCACAGATCATAATCCTCTTGTGTGGTTACGTAGAAGCTGTGGTACAAACGAGCGGCTAATGCGCTGGGCACCATCTCTGCAATCCTATAATTTTAATGTAAAACCCAGATCGGGAAAATCAAACAAAAATGCAGATGCTTTAAGCAGGTATATTTCTTAGCTTAATTTGTCTATTAAGTGAATAAAAATTTGCATAGCTTTTTTTCTTAAAATTAATGCATATTTCAGTACTTCATCAGACAATTGTGTGCATTTTAGAGAGTTCATTTATTGATAGTTTTCTTGATTTAACTGATTTTTTGAATTATACTCATTAAATTATTAAAATATTTAAAATAATTTTAATATGTAATTTGATAATTAATAGAGTGCATGCCATTAATATGCAAAATGTGGTATTTAATGAAATTGCCTCGTTGGTTGTTTGATTTTGGCACTTGTGTGAACTTTTACGCAGTGTATTAGCAAACTTTCATTTGAACTATTGGTGAACTTTTTTAATAAACTTTTATATAACTATTAGTGAGCTTGTTCTGAGCTATTAGTGAACAATATATGTGAAATATTGGAAGAAGTGTTTACGAATTTTCATTTCAAGTTTTATGAAAATTCGCATTTGAGGGGAGAGGACGCTGTGACGAAAGTCTACTGTGACATTGCGTCAGCTAAGCAGTGACGAAAAGCTACTCGGACATTGCGTCAGCTCGACTACCGAAGGCCGCTGACCAAGGCGTCGGGGATATTCTCCTCCCCTCTTTGATCAAGAGGGTCCTTGATTTTGGGATAAAACTCGCGAAGCTGCTAGAGCGAGGGCCGGGCGCCAATAAAAGGAGATGCGTGGAGGCGTGCAGGGGAGTTGCTCTACAGACTGGTGTTTGTTTTTGGGGAGGCTCTTATGCCTCGTATTCTAAAGATCGGACGAAGTTTTCTCCGCATCTCTCTCCCAAACCAGGAGTTGTGTGATTTTAGTTCTCAACCTCTGTAAGCACAAAATCTCTTATTTTGAATTATTCTAATCAAGAAAATAAAAGCCATATTAACGCTAACCGTTCGTTTGTTTCTGTCCCGGACGCTACAATGTTTTAGTTACTACGCGTTTAAATTGTTTTCATGTAGGGGAAATAAGTTTAGTTTTGTTATTTTTTTTAAATTAAAACATTGTTTAAATGTTACCATTTTTTATTTTTCACAGGATTCGGAATTTTCAAATTTCAAAATGAATTCAGGAACAAATTAAGCACCAAAAAATAAATATAACGACGTTGAAAGAAAAGCCGAAGCATTGAAAATCGTGAAAACGTTTTCACATTGAACTACTTTTCTTGAAACGAAGCGTTCTTGGGGAAATGATCGGCACAGGTGTCGTGAAAAAACGAAAATTATGTTTGAACTCTAAGGGAAAAAAAATGTTAAACGTTGAACGAAGGCTAATTCACCGTTTATGCTTTAAATGAGGGTAAAGTATTTTCATTTATGCCTCTCTATTGTTGGCAAACAAATAAATGCAATCGCTTCTTCGAGAAAATGATCAACTGCAGTTCGGCTACGAAGTTCGGATACTTGGAAGCTTCTACGCACGCCAGAAAAGGAGGAATCCATTTGAGTTTCAGGGAAGCTCGTTTTGCAGGTGCGTTTATGAGCACGCAAATCAGAATGTTTGCTTCTCTGTTTATTGAAAGCAACTACATTTATAAACTCGCATATAGCATGAGTCGGAAGAAATCCAGTATGCTAAACGAACTAAAACGAGAACAGAAACGGCATATTCCTTATACTAGCAGTTCCTCCCTTGAACCTAAACGGACTCGATTCGTCTTCACACTCTGCCAGTCAGAGCTCATTTTTTTCTTTTTTAGAACTGTAGAAATCAATCATATACTCACTTATCGGTTTACAAATCAGAAAGTTGTTTTATTTTTCTAAAACCGAAAGAAGAATAAGAAATTTTTAATAATTTAGAGTATACACACTAAGTAAATTTTACTAAAAATAATACCTCCTCGAAAATTTGTCAAAGAAGCTAGAAATTCAAAAAAAAAAAACTGACTTAAGGGGGGAGTGAACGTTGACCTCTTTAAAAAATCTCTCATGTTTGCGAGCTTGTATCTTTTGATTGCATGCAGTGGTTCCATAATGGGTCACACCATTAAAAGAAGACACTTTTCTCTTTCAAAATATCTGTTTCAATATATTTTTAATTTCAACTGTACCCCTTTGAGTACAGGTAAACATAACCTGAAAAAAAAAGCTGTAGTGTCTGATTTCGAGACTTCGTAAACACCGAGTACTGGAACGGGGGTTCGAGAGTTATGTTGTTCGGAAGCGCGAATGACGCGGGCGGCTGTTAACTTGTGCTGTGTATCTTGGCGTTGTAAATATTTGTAAATATGCATTAAATAGTATTATAATTAATTACCCGGCTAATATGTTGAGCCTACAAGTTCCTAAACCCACACTAAAAGTTACGTCAGTTGGCGACGAGCACGGGATAGAAAATGTGCGCTAAAGAAATAAAGTTAGTGTTTGCTTCCTTCTGAATCGAAACTGGATTAGGGGAATTTCCGAAGGCTGCTCAAGATAACGAAAGCTTATTTTTCTTATTTATTGCTATGGAGAAGCTAGTGGAAGAATTAATAAGGCAGAATTATGCTTTAATGAAGGCATTGGAATTGAAATCGCATAACTCACGTGATAAAACTTCAGTTTCTTTCGATAAATTCGATGAGACTGTAGAAACCTTTGATTCGTTTATGGAACGATTTGGGGCCTTTTTGGATATTCAGAATGTTCCTGAGGCAAAGCGTGGTAAAGTTCTGATTTCTAGTCTAAATGCAAAATTGTTTAACTTGTTAAAAAACTTGCTTGCTCCGGGTAGCCCGTCAGAGATATATTTTTCGGATTTAAAAAATGTTCTAAAAAATTTTAAATCCTAAAGCTTTAATTATACCAAGCAGACATATGTTTATTAATAGAAAACAGCATGAGGGGGAATCAATTAGTAATTATATCACTGAATTACGGTCATTAGCCATTCCTTGTGAGTACAAGGAAGATGTGTTTTTATACAATACTACGAGATGTTTTTGTTAGCGGTATACGAGATCGTAACATCTTGGATCGTTTATTTCAGGAAGATGATATTGATTTAGAAAGAACTTTAAAGATAGCCTTATCAATGAAAAAAGCCGTTCAGGGTGCAAATGAAATAATAGGCAAATCGGCAGAAGTGAAAATATTTAAAGCAGAGAAAAGAGATACAAAACAGTGCAAAAATTAATTTGTTGCAAAAAGGAATAAAGATAAAAGTGAAACTTGTTCGCGTTGTTTAGAAACTAATCACAACAAAGAAAATTGTAGGCTCATATCCAATGATTGTCGCTTCTGTAAAAAAGTTGGGCACATTGAAAAGGCGTGTTTTGCCGCTAAAAAGAACCGGCAGGTTAAACAAAAAAAGCTTGAAGCCGGAACTGAATTAAACTCAAAAAATGAGGTTCCTGTTTATGGATTTAATTCTGAAGCTGAAATTTTAGGGGAGGAAAAACCCAAGAGACCTCCTATGATGCTTAAAATTAAAATAGAAAATAAAGTCGTGGATATGGAGCTCGACACGGGGGGACAGTGTCAGTCATGTGTTTAAGTAAATTTAGATAAATTTCAAATAAAAGAATTTTGCCCACAAATATAGCTTTCAAAACGTGAAGCGGTGATAAGGTAGTACCTTTAGGGTATGTATTGTCAAAGTAGAATACCAAAGTCAAAAACGACATTTGAATTTGTACATAATTAAGGAAAACTTAGACACAATTTTTGGCCGATAAAATTAATATTAATTGGAATGAAATTAAAACTTTAAAGACTTCTAGTCAGCTAAATTTTAAAAAGTTGCTGGAAGAGTACAAAGAAATTTTTGACGGTACATTGGGAGAAATTAATAATCCTGAGGTGAAACTGAAACTTAAACCAAATTTGCAACCAAAATTGTGTGGACCGCTACCGGTTCCTTTCGCTTTAATGAGTAGAGTGGAATCCGAAATCGATCGTCTTAAAAAGGAAGGTATAATCGAAAGGGTCGAAACTTCAGAATGGGCAACTCCGGTTGTACCCATTGTTAAGGCTGATGGTTCCATTAGACTCTGTGCGGATTATTCCGTGAAATTGAATCCTAATTTATAAGTGCCACAACATCCTTTGCCTAAACTTGAAGAGATATTTTCATGTCCTAATGGGGGTAAACATTTTACAAAATTAGATTTCAGTCATCGATATACCTTCAAATGGGAGTGCATGAAGAGAGTCAAAAACTCTTAACACTGAACACGCATAATGGGTTATATGCATGCAAACGGTTAATGTATGTAATGTATGGGTTAAATGCTGCCCCGGCTATTTGGCAACGGTATGTCAAGGGGTTGTTTCAAGGCATAGATGGAGTCAAAATTTTTATGGATGATGCAAGGATAACGGGATCAGATGATCAATCCCATTTAAAGGCGCTGGAAACATTTTTCAAAAAATGTAAGGATTATAATCTAAAGTTAAACTCAACTAAGAGTAAATTTTTGCAGAGGGAGATTAATTGTCTCGGGCATAAAATTGATACCGATGGGTTTGTAAAGCGGATGAAAAAATTGCCGCAATTACTAAAGCACCCACTCCAAAAAAAATGTGGAAGACATTAGAAGTTTTTTTGGGTTTAGTAAATTTTTATGGTAAATTTTGCCCTAATTTGGCAACTATAGCCTTTAAATGAATTAACTCAAAAGGACGTTAAATGGAAATGGTCTAAGGAATGCCAAGATTCTTTTGAAAAAATTAAAAAAGAAATTTGTTCCGATAGAGTACTAATGCACTATGATCCTACCTTGCCGTTAATACTTGCTAGTGACGCATCTCCTGTAGGGATTGGGGCGGTGCTTTCCCATGTTTTGTCAGATGGAGCAGAAAGGCGAATTGCTTTCGCATCAAAGACACTAACCGTTACAGAGCAAAGATACTCCCAAATAGATAAAGAGGCCCTGTCAATAATTTGGGCAGTTAAAAAGTTCTATTTGTACCTGAAGGGAAGAGGATCCCGTTTGGTAACAGATCACCAACCGCTGGTTGCAATGTTTAGCCCTAAAAGAGGACCTCCCATTCTTACAGCAACTCGATTGTTGCATTATGCGCTTATCTTGCAAGTATATCAATTTGATATTGAATATAGAAACACCAAAGATCATGGAAATGCGGATTGCCTTTTGCGATTACCTCTTAAATCAGAAGAGCTGATGATCAAAGATGACATTGAAATGTTTCAACTGGGTCAAATTGCAAATTTACCGGTTACAGCTAGAGAGTTAGCTAAGGAAACAAAAATTGTCGAAAAGTTGAGCATTCTTCTTAGAAAGCTAAAATTCGGGGAAAATTTAGAAGGGAAGGAAGCCGAGTATACACTACAGGATGACTGTATTATGTATGATTCTAGGGTAGTTATTGCCAAGAAATTTCGAAAGCAAACTCTTGACGAATTGCATCAAGGACATCTCGGAATGTTCAAAATGAAGCCAATAGCCAGGAAGGGAATAGATTGTGATTTTGAAAAGACTGTAAAAAATTGTACAAATTGCGTTAATTTCAGAGCAGATCCAGCGAAAGCCACAGTGCATCACTGGGAATATCCGAGTGCTCCCTGGAAAACGCATTCACGTCGATTTCGCAGGACCAATTTTTTGATAACATGTTCTTGATAATTGTAGACGCCCATTCCAAATGAAAGTCTATCCCTTGAAAACGACAAAATCCTTCACTACGATTAAATGTCTTAGGGGTTGTTTCTCCAGATTTGGTCTCCCGGTTGATCTAGTAAGTGATAATGGTTCTCAATTCACTTCCCATGAATTTGAAGCATTTATGCTGAACAATGGAATCAAGCACAAAACGTATGCGCCATTTAAGCCGGTAAGTAGCGGTCAAGCTCAAAGATATGTATACACGGAGAAACAAGCACTCAGGTAAATGTGAGATTATCCGGGAAACCTCAAGCAAAAAGTTCGCACATTCCTTATGAATTATAGGAAGGCACCAAATATAACAACTATGCGAAGTCTAGCGATGTTATTCTTTAAACGAGAAATAAGAACGCGAATCGATTTATTTCTGCCAAATCTGAAGAGTAGGGTTGAGCAGAAAATTCGAAATAATGAGTATGGTTTAAAAGATCGAAATTTTAATATCAGAGACAAGGTAGCCGTTCGAGACAATCGATCAGCGAATTCTCGATGGAAGATTGGAACGGTCATTAACAAGGATGAAGTCCTACATTATACCGTTTACGTGTAGGGAACTTTATTTCGCGTTTTGAAAAAAGCGTTTTGAGAAAATTGATGTTAAAGTTTTGACACAGTTTTGAGTATTTGAAAAAACCAATTGAAACATATTTTGAAAGAGAAAAGTGTGTTCTTTTCAATGGTGTAACCCATTATGGAATCACTGCATGCAATCAAAAGAGGCAAGCTTGCAAACATGGGAGATTTTTTAAAGAGGTCAACGTTCGCTCCCCCTTTAATGTAAGATAATGTCATATATTTCATCAAAACACATCTTCTCGATTTTGACTCATGAAGCGCACTCGTTGAAAATTGAAAATTTGGGGGGGGGGGGAGGAAAAAAGGAAGAAGGTTTAATTTTGTACTTGTAATAAAAAATAGCACTTATCGTCAAACGTATTTAAGAATTTGAAAGAAGCAATAAAATCCCTGTTTCTGAGGTATTTTAACTTAATCAGAAGCGAGAAAAAGTTTTAAAAATTATAACCTGCAAATAATGTATAGGAAGGAGGCTTAAAGACATCGAGTAAATATATACAGTTTTACTTATTTCTAAAATATGCTGTTCATAAATACGACTACAGATATAATAGTTCATTAAAAAATGGTGCATTTTAGTCGCACTGAAATATGTTCAGAAAACTATAATTTTTAATTTTATATGTTTATTTTTCTTTATTTATTTAAAATTACTATTTATTTATTTATTTAATATGGTTTTTAACTGCTAACGAATTTTTTTCCAACATTCGAATTCGGATTTTTCAATTGCTGAAGATAATATTTATTTATTAGAAGATAACTCTTTATTGTTCTCCTAAAAAGTATCAGAAGGCCCCTGTTATTAACAAAAGTCAAAATTATCTTTATGAAACTGGATTATTAAATTAAGTCTTACGTGTCAAATAGAAAAAAAAAGGTGTGGTGAAAAAGAAAAAAAAAATTTTTTTAGGTAAGGAAAGAAGTTTATGCATTAATCATTACTTTAAACTGAACTGGGAAAAGATTTTAAAATAGGACACAGGACGAAATCGATCAATTTAAGATCGTTTCCCCTTTGAGCACAATCATTGATTTAAAAAATATACATAGATACCATTCTCAGATTCCCATAAAACGTATTTTTATACTTATAAACGAACGACATCAACCGTTTGAAAAAGATAATCTATATTTGGGTATTAAAAAATCTGTTTGTCGAAAAAAAAGAAAAGGAGAGAGAGAGAAAAGAAAGAAAAAAAGAAAAGCATAGAATACTGAATTTTGTATAATCTATTCTATATGATTACCTTTGCATCGGCTGAAGAATGAAGGAAGCAACGAATGAAGCACGAACTCAAAATGAGAGTTGCATCCAGAAGTTTCAAAGTTCTGAGAAATCTCTTCTTTAGTGGTGGACACAAATGTAGGTATGCGTCGAAAATAGCATTTTTTTAATCTTCCAAGATTACAAACAATATTTTGCCGCACTCTTCATATTTCTCGAAAGTAAAATCCGAATCGAAATGAAAATCATTTTGTACTCTTCCCGTAAGCTTGACCAATAAGAAAAAAGTAGGCGGAGTCAAAAGTGAGGATCTACACTCGCCAAAAACAGAAACATCTTTTGAGTAAAAAAGATCAGAAAAAATCTGTGTGCTACCTACAATTATCGAATTAAAAAACTGGTTTATAAAACCCGATCAAATCAATGAAAAACTAATTTTTATATAAATTTTTAATCCCTTCTGTCATTTATACATCATCATGACTAAATTTTGAAAACTATCAGCAATAAAAAAATGAGCATCATTATTTCTGGAACAAGTGATTTTAACAGGTATCAGGAGTGGAGCGTGGAGCAGCAACTCGGAACACTGGAGCAAAGAAATTTGTTGTGCTCCACTCCTTTTTATTAATTTTTTATCATATAAAATGAATAAATTAACTAAAAAAAGATAAAAGATTTATTAAAATAATTCGGAGAACGAAGCAGATCCGAAGGAAGTAAATAAACTAAAACAAAAGATAAATAATATAATCTATTAAAATTACTCGGAGAACGGAGCAGAGGCATAGAAAGTATTTAGAAATCAGAGTGGAGCTGGAGTTGAGCACTCAAAATAGTAGCTGCTCCAGAGCCCTGGTTCTGAAGTAATACCATTATGCATTTTATTTTATCTTTTAATATTTTATCATATAAATAAATAAATTAATTAACTTTAAAAAAAGATCAGTAATATAATCTATTAAAATTATTCGGAGAACGGAGCAGAGCCGGAGAAAGTATTTCGAGATCGGAGTGGAGCTGGAGCTGAGCAACTCAAAAAAGTAGCTGCTCTAGATCCCTGGCTTTGAAGTTATACCATTACGCATTTTATTTCATTTTTTATCATATAAAATAAATAAACTAAAAAAATATAAGTAATATAATCGATTAAAATTATTCGGCGAACCGAGCAAAGCCGAAGAAAGTAGTTAGAAATCGGAGCGGTGCTGGAGTTGAACAGCTCAAAAACGTAGCTGCTACAGATCCTTGGTATTTAAGTAATACCTTTACGCATTTTTTTACAAAAACTTTTTAATATTAATATTGCTTATTTTATTACAGCGCTACATTTCGCAAAACATGAAAAAATTGACAGCTCTGTTAAGGTTTTCAAGTATGCTTTATGTCTCTGTCAGCGATAAATAACGTGAACGATGTTGACGTGGTGAAAATCCGGCGTTTGCTTCCCCAAAAAATAAAGGTTTCGGAAATGGGGACATCACATGGAAACGTAGAAACCTTGACCTAAATAAACAGACATTAACGTAAAAAGCTGGAGTTCAGCATGTATGATTGCAGTCTCTGTTAGAAACTCAGCTCAGGTTTCCAAAATAACTTATGAGTATTTGGAGGAAATTTTGTGATCTTTTATTTAACATTTCAAATCGTTATGCGTGTTTTGTAACTGTCCTTACAACCTGGAAAGTTATAATAACCCTGAAATGGAAGTCGAACCACGTGTCTGTGATGGAGATTATTTGGCTATTTTTCGATGTTTTTCAGATGATATCACGTAGCCAATAACATCAATGCAAAAACGTTAAATAAAAGTAATATTCTACCTCTCATGACATCACGACATGAATGTGATACAAAAATCACATTCCCCGACATTTTGAAGTAGATCTTAACGAAGTTAGTTGACGAAATAAATATCATACTTCTTGGAATGCCGTGATATTATGCTTATCAGTATTAAGAAATAATATATGGGATATATTCTTATGCATATTAGTTAACATAGCGACAATAGAGAAATATTTTTTTTTTTTCAGTCATTCATTTGATATCTCATTTTTGAAAGTCCTATAAATATTATTACAATCAAAAATATTTAGAATTAATATTTGTCTTTCGAACGATTAATATTTTAATCTAATACATTAGTTCAAATTGAAGCATTTCAAATCTCAAATCCAAACGTTTTACTATACGGAATTTGAAAAAAAATTTTAATACATATGTTATATAACAGTCATACTTTTTTAATATATATATATATATATATATATATATTCTATGTTGCTTATGTACTATTCTCGATCCATCATACGTATTCGTATTTCTTTCGTTTTATTAAACTCTTGTCATATGCCATATGCGAAGTCATTACCACAGATCCTCCCAACGTAAGTCTTTTCTTTTTTTGGAAAGACTCCATAAGAAAAATCTTTAATTCGTAAGATGGTATCAAAGGATTCGAACAGCAGAACGTAATTACGAAACTAGAATGAATATATCTTTCCAGTATAAAGAAAAGTTACCGAAAAATCCAAGTTAATGAAATAGCGCAAAATCACACATAGGTTCCGTCTGTTACCTCAAATACCACAAACGATCTGTAAATGACCTAAAGATTTTTAAGTAATTTTTTTTATATTCGTGATATATAAATATTTTCTTTATTTCTTTACTTAAGTATTAACATTTTAAATTTTAAAAAAACCTTTAAAAAAACTGCTTTTCTGCTTATGTTTTTTTTTTTTTTTTTTTTTTGTAGGTTTTGGTATTGCAAATGTGATTCAAGCGTGCACAACAAGATGTAGACCGATTCGCGTGTCGATGCTTGATTAGTTTTGCGACATTCAGAAAAGTGCCATTTGAAACTACCGAAACACGGAGGATTCCGGATTTAGGACTTCATACCGTATTGACAAACAGGAAATAAATACACATAAGTATTCTTTAGCAATTACCGCATTTTATGAATGCAGTGATATGATTTTGATGATGATAAAGAGTTATTAATTTTAATTCAATATTACATTCATAATAATTTAGATATTTTAATCATTTATTCTAATGCTGGAGACGGAGAAATATATTAGCTTTGTCACGCAATTGATAGTTCATTTCTCTGATTGCCGTAATATCACGTTCATCACCATTTAGGGTTAATCTTCAAGACTTGATAATTCATGCATGTTAATGTAGCTAGCTCATAATCCCACTGGAGAAATAAATACATTGGTTTTGTAGAATAAAGAAATCAAATTAAGTGCTTCGAAAAAAACGAATTTTTCTTTATTAAATGCATAAAACATGAAAATTATGTTCTACATCCCTTTCAAGGGTCAATAAATATAAGATAAATTTATTTAGTTTGTGAACATATAAAACTATATTTTTATGCTTAAAATTTCTATTTTTACTATTTTATTATTAAGCCAGTACGTATTTATAAAATTACTAACAAAAGTTTTACATTTGGTTCAACAATAATATAGTTTGACGAAATCTGGAACAATATCATAAAGAAATAGAAATGCCTATAGGAATTTGTACATAATGTGTAATAGAGTGGAGTGAACATATTTTTAAAATTTATATACTATAAGTTAAAAAAAAAACTCAAAATGTTTAAAACACCCTCATTATTTTCAAATTTCAGTTCAAAATATTAACATCTTGAGGCCCTACATCTCAATATTTATACTTTAAAAAAAAGTAAAAATGTATTTTATCTTTTTTATAGTTTTATGATATTATTATTATTATTTGATTCGATATTTAGGAAATTTTGTTGTTGCACTGTAATCCTCAAAAGAACAAAAAAAGAAAAAAATCAGATCTTGTTGCTTTTTAGTTTTTAGGTTTTTAATTTCTGACAAAGAAAAAATTGCATAAATCTCGTAACACGTTGACATGGAAAATTTTGCTCCTGTCGTTGCTTAAGAGCTGGAAAGTCGTAAACAATCGTCAACAAAACTGACTGAGTAATTTTGTTTCACATTTTTTCAAATATTCAAACTAAGATTTCAAAACGTATTTTCAACGCTCTTTGACTAGACTATTCAAACTTAATGGATCGTGTACAAACTACCGATCGCGTTTCATAAAGATAAATTTGGGTTTATATCTCTGAAGCTTGCAATGTGTTTCCTTTTATGTTACGAATTGGAATATTTCTAACATGGTTACAAAAAATATTTGTTGAAATTAAACTAATTTTCACACGGACCTCAACGCTTTTATTCTGCTACATTCTTTTTCAAGTTTCGATCTTTTCATTTTTCTTTTTTAAAGCTATAATGATTTTTTAAAAATTGTACCTTAATACAGTGAAACCTCGATAACTCGACACCCCAAGGGAACACGAAAATATGTCGAGATAAGCGGGTGTCAAGTTAATGAGGTTCCGTAATTTCAACTGCTAATATTGGTCTGTATTGTTATTTACCTACCATTCAAGTCATAAAAGCCAATTCCAGTGAATGAAATTATCCCCATTTATTATTTATCTATTGTTATTATTATTTTGAAAAGTTATACATTACAAATAAATAAATACTGTATAAACATAGTAATCAAATCAGAATGCTTCATGAGAAATAAATCCATAATTTTTGTTTGTTTTTCCTTCTAAACAGAAAATATAAATTCCTCAACACTATTTAGCCTTGCTATTTTTGCAATTCACTTTTTTCTTGTGTTTCTGGACATCTCCGGGTGAGCTTTCAATGCTTCGCGCCTAGACGGAACTGAAACTTGGTCATCTTCGTCCGTTTTCTACTTGATCCGTTTTCAGCATTTAACGGAATTGCAGTTTGATTTATAGCTTCTAATATATATCTCTATCCTCTAGAGGTCCTAAAGTGATCAGTTCAGAGTCAATATTCACATTCCTCACAATTGGTGAGGCTCCACAGGGTACAAGGGGAATAGAGGAATCTTCCAAAAACACTTTCCAGAAAATAATTGATTTGTTGACGAAGAATCATCATTGTATAATTCTCAGAATTGTACACCGTAAAGAAATACTTTTTCGTATTTCTTCACGGTGTTAAGAAAAAAAGTTAAAGAAAAAGTTAACAAGCATACAAAAATGAGGTCGACTGACAAGGGCTCCTGGAAATTGTGTGTCAAATTAGAGAGTTTTTCGCCCATTGAAATAAGCATAGGGCCAACCATTATGGGAGGGAAATGTCGACTCACCAAGGTAGTCGACTTATCCGCGTGTCGAGCTACCAAGGTTCCACTGTAATTGATTACAACATGATTCTAATTTCAATTTTAATCATAACTAAAATTAGAAATCTTTCCTCTACGGTGTGTTCAAACCTTCGCACGATATCGTATAGAAACTTTTGTCCCATTTTAGTTTATTTCACTTTAGTTATACTCTTTCTGCCATTCTGCAAAACTGTTGCAAAACTGTGTTGGAGTGTTTGAACCATTATTTACTACTCCATACGGGAAAAGTGCGCCAAAACACTGTTCACACTCACACAATTTTTTGTTATGTCTAATAACACCTAAAAATGCAAAAAAAAAAATATTTACCTCGTTTTTTCAGCTCGGTGTGGTTAGATTACCATGAAATTTCATAAGGCTACTGATAAGAAGCAAATAAATTCTGATGCCAAATAAATTTCCACCAAAACTCTTGTCTTTCTTTTTAAAAAATGGGATTAGTAACAACAACAACACAATTAGAAACGTTTTATCTTTTCCCCCACTACCCTTATTCATTTGAAATGTAGAGCATCAAGATGTCTGTATTTTGTGGTGAAAATTAGAAGCAATGCGTTTTAGCCCGTTTGGAAACCGTTCAACTCATGATATATGTTACAAAAAATATTCCTTTTTCCCCCACTCCACCAAAATTAGTACGCTCGATCATATTCATTTTCACATTCATTTAATGCTAGTGAAATGCAAAATATTTAAAAAAAAATACTTTAATTTTACTCTTTTCAAAATTCTCAACTTTTTTTATTGTTATTATTTCTAACGGGCTTCGATTGGCTTCTGCCAGTTTCAGACCTAGTGCTTTCCCCAGGGATTGGTACCATCTCTTTCAGCACCACACTGAGTATGGTACCATCACCATATGAGAATTTTGACGTCCAGTTTCTCCACCTGAGGGTAAGCACCGGACTCTGTTGATGCGAAATTGCACTAGGAATTTAATTTAGCAGAAAGCATTCAAGCCAAATGTCTACTCAAGGGATCTTTTACATGGGCGCAGACGATTTTCTGCATCTTAAAATTCCACCGACACTGCCAGGCTCGACACTCTCGGAAACGCATGCTCAAATCTCACGAAACGTTCGCCTTATTCGACGAAATGGTTTCGTGAAAAATGCTCCTAGTAAACCTTTCCTCAAACTGACGAAATTTGTGTAGTAACTTTTTTAAGTCATGTGATCGCGCAAGAACAGAATTTTTGTAAATAACGAAATTTGTCTTGACGATTGAAGAATCCTCGAAAGTGAAAGTTCTATTTCTGAGAGTGGGATCCTCTGACCTGTAGCGCACGAGTCCCGCGCCTTACCTCAACGCCACCGTGCCAGCAAAAATTCTCAACTTTGCAAAGAGCGAAAGATACGAGTGCATGAAAACCCGGACGACATTTGGCAAATTAGTAAAGAAATTCTAGACTCTGCGAGAAATCACGAAATAAAACGTTGTTGTAAAATCAAATATACAGGCGAACAGCTTTCGATTTTTTCGACAGATGAAGAAAAAATGCTAGAAGACTACATACTTACTGCAAGTTGTATGAACTACGGTTTAACCAAAAAAAACAGGTTCTTTCGCTGGCATACGAGTTTGGCAATGCCTTAAAACGAAAATTACCTGCTGCATGGATCACAAACAATTGTGCTGGGAATGACTGGTATTATGGTTTCATGGATCGACATCCAGCTCTTTCTCTGAAAACACCTGGGGCTGCAAGTGTAGGGAGGTCCACAAGTTTCAACAAAGCTAATGTTGATAAATTTTTGAAAAACTTAAAAAGTGTTTATGAGCGTTATCGCTTCACTCCAGACTGCATGTATAATTGTGATGAAACTGGGCTAACTACTACTCACAAACCTCCAAAAGTAATAGCGGCTAAAGGAAAAAAACAAGTTGGACAGGCAACTTCTGCTGAACGTGGGGAGCTGGTAACTTTGTTGTTTATTATAAATGCTATTGGAAATACAACTCCTCCTGTATTTGTTTATCCCAGAGTACATTTCAAGGATTATTTCCTAAATGGAGCACCTGTTGGCAGTGTGGGCTTTGCCGGTCGCAGTGGCTGGATGACTGCTGAGCTTTTCCCTCAAGCAATGGATCACATAATAACAAACACCAAATGCACAAAAGAAAATCCAATTCTGTTAATTCTTGATAATCATGCTAGTCATGTAGCAATTGAGGCAATAAAAATAAGGCAAGAGATAATGGTATCGTTATGCTAACCTTTCCTCCTCATTGTAGCCACAAACTACAGCCTTTGGATGTTTCAGTCTTTTCTTCATTTAAGGGCAGGTTTAATTCGGCTTGTAACGACTGGCTTATAAACAATCCAGGAAAAGTAATAAGCATCCATCATATAGCAGAGTTGGTTGGAGAGATATACCAGTCTTCAGTTACACCTCTAAATATCACTTCGGGGTTTAAGAAGACTAGTATTTATCCATTTAACAGCGAGCCCTTTACAGAGGAAGATTTTCTAACCTCGTATGTCACTGACCGTCCTATGCCTACTGATAATGATGTAGGTCATTCTTGTGTACAATCGTCTAGTAACTTATCTTTGAGTCAAGTTGATGAAGATACTATTATGTGTCATTCTCTACAGTGCACACCCTCAACCTCACAGACTATAGCCTTAAGTCCTGCAAATATTCGACCTTACCCAAAAGCAGAACCTCGAAAATTAGTCCTTAGTAAGAAAGGAAGAAGAGGAAGAAATAAAATTCTAACTGATACGCCTGAAAAAGAGGAAATCGAAAGGCAAACGAATAAAAGAAAGCAGAAGAAAATGCAGAAAACAAAAACACAGAAGAAAAGGAAGTTTCAGATTCATGAATCAACCGATGAGGAAACATCTATTTCTGTACATGACACCTCCGATGATAGTTTTTATATTGATGTAAATGTGCATGAAAATATGCAAGAGATAGATTGGAAAAAGACAAACCAAATATAGGTTTAAATGATTTTGTTTTGGTTAAATTTTTAACCAAGAAATCTGTTGTCCACTATGTTGGAAGAGTTGAGAGCAAAGAGGATTACATGGAGAGCTTTAATATACTCTTCATGAGAAAAAATGAAAAAGGAAACTTTATCTTCCCTCAAGAAACTGACTGTTCCATCATTGATCAAGAAGACATTATTGCAAAGTTGCACCCACCAAAAATGGTCATAGGAACTAGTCGTGCTCAGGCATATTTTTCGTTTGATTTGGACTTCTCAAAATATAATGTTAGATAAAATAAATGTCATAATACATAGTAAACCTTAGGTACATAAGTGACACACTGTATTTATCATTTTTTCACAATATTTTTGAAAATTATGCATGAATTTTAACTTTTAAAAACATGTCCCATCCCTCCCCCACATAAGGGAGGGATGGGACATTTTTCTTGCTATTTTAATTGGTTTATAAAACAAATATTTTAATAATTACCATCAAATATATATTTTTTAAGTATGTTAAAATATTTAAAGATATTCTTCTGAAAATTTCAATGTTGTACTAGTTGTGTTGTAAAAATTAATTAATGTCAAACATTATTTTTCCGAATGTAAACATAAAATATATTTTTTAATGCCCTATATTTTTTTATTGACCCCTTAAAATGGGGAGATCTTTATGCCTCACCCTGTAGTATTGTTCCTGCAATAAGGAACAAATATCAGGTAAAAGAACTCGTTTAAGCAATTATTATTTATTTATTTACTTTTTGAAAATAGTGCAGAGAAAACAAATGAAACATTCTTTTATATCTAATGGGCTTCTGCCAATTGCAGACCTAGTGCGTTCTAAAGTACCATCTC
The DNA here is from genome assembly GCA_038502835.1 of Octonoba sinensis. Taxonomy (NCBI): domain Eukaryota; kingdom Metazoa; phylum Arthropoda; class Arachnida; order Araneae; family Uloboridae; genus Octonoba; species Octonoba sinensis. The sequence goes on along the minus strand of CM076598.1, from coordinate 24,430,957 downwards.
TTTCAGCGGCACCACAATGAGTGCAGTACCATCGAAATTAATTAATAGCAAAATCTGTTACAGATTGTAAAAAATAATGAAAACCAAATATTATTCTTTCCGAATGTAAACATAAAATATTATTTTTCAATATCCTATATATTTTTATTTACCTCTTAAAACGGGGAGTTCTTTGGGCCTACTCTGTATATTGAAGGGTATATACGGCGCATACCTTCTTACTTGTATCAAAAAACAGCATATACCCTCTGATTAAAATAGTTCATAGAAAAGTTTGAATCCATGCCGGAAAACTTAAATCCCCTTTTAAACACGGTATTAACTTAGCAGTGTTCTGAGTGGGGGGGGGGGGAGGGGGAACGCGAATATACGTTTAATGAACAATATCATAACTGATTTACGAGCGTCTTTACGTATTTCAAATGTAATGCTTATTAAAGCTACCGAACCATCAGCTGCTCGATTTCAACCAAGAAATGTGTCCAAAGTTTTAATTAGTTGTCAAAATAAGTCATTTGTAACACTTTTAAGATTTTTGTTTGATATCCTTTCGTACAAATGTTAAGATATTACTTACCCATTAAATTCTTCAAATTTTATACGGATTTACTTTTAGATACATTAGAAATGTTCGAAATCAGCTTTAATTTTAATCGTACATAAATTATACAGTGTAACTACGCCAGAACTTAATTTCCTTTCGATACAAGTTTATGCCATTTGCACTGTAAATTTATGTCTTGCGTTAAATTTATTCATGCTGTCAGTACAAAAGTGAATATTTGCTAAGTATGTTGCGCGGATATCTTTTCTAAAATAAGTAAAATAGGATAGTCTGGCCAGTTATAGAACGCTTAAGCACAGTTTCATTCTTAAGATATAATATTTTTTAAATATGTAGCAATTGATACATGACAGTAAAAATATTTTACTGTCATGTTTAAATATTGTTAAACAATTGTAGACACTGCTTCAGGTGTTTTAGGGTGGGGAAAAAACTGGTATAAGCTTTTGGGTGTGCAAAAAACACCTGATACAACTTAAAGTGGTAAACGGCCAGTGAATGAACACAAAATTTTCCAGCCAATAAGCAGGTAAAGTTTTGATTCTAATAGCCATTTTGGTGTCAGGTAGTTTGGAATTGCATGGAAAGAAGCTAACGTTGTCAATCCATCCAGAAAGAATCTTTTGAAACCTTAGTTCTGAAATTACAAACTGTTTACACTACTTTGAATGTGTGCACGGCAAGCTAAATTAGTTTAATAATTTAGGTATTTCTTGTGGCTCTCTTTTCTGTGGCAGATATTTACGTTTCAAAAATAGCGTTTCATTCAAACAGCCTTTTAATAATTTGAAATTTTTCTAACAGTATTATAATCATAATCTACTGCATTTTATTTTCTGTGACAAATTCATTATGGGTTTCATAAATAAATATTAACTTTATTTTTTCTGCAATAAAATGAAGTAATTAAATATGAACCTATCTTCAAAAAGAAAATATAGATAAATGTTTCGTTGGAAGCAACTAAATTACATGTAGCGGAAAATATTGAAAAATAAAATAAAATGGTTAAATAAAACCGAATAATCGTAACCCCAAAAATTCAGACATAATGATTAAACAGAAATAATGATGTTTAATAAAAATTTACACTGGATGAAAGTACTGTGAAAACGTTTAATAAGACAAATACAGAACACTATTATCCAACTCCTATAAAAGTACGAACTAAAGAAAAGAGTTAGAAAAGTAGTTAAGTTTTAAATAAAATTTAAAATGCAGCCAAAATGACTCATAATACGTCCGTTGTTTATGATTGAATAATAAACATAAAATTTCCAAAATGAAGCAGAAAAATAAATGTAAGGTTATGGAAATTGTGCAATAAACATACAGGTATTTTCAACAAAATTTTCATCATATTTTGCCCAAAACACACACAATGCATCTGTAAAATCTTACGTTACTACTAGAAATCAGATGTGATATAATCACTTATTGATTAAAATATTGAGGAATACAGGAATGGTATAATTGAAATTAAAAACACGGGAAAGGGGAAACATATTAATCAAAAATTGTAAAACTATGACGCAAAATAACAAAATGGAAATTTAACTATAAGTTGAGAGAATTTGCATTTATATAAATATATATACATATGATCCGGACCCAGACCTAACAATGCTCTAACTTTGCTTAAACTCTAAACTATCATTTAACTATTTAATATAACATACACTACTTTGTATACTTCTTAAACTACATGCCATTTATTTGCATCTTGCCATATGGAGAACCATACAGAGCCTACTTAATCTGAAATATATTCTTAATGTCTTTAAAAGCAGTGCTCAGATCCTGTCTCGGAAAATAATGCATCACACTTTGAATTACTTATGAATATTGATGTTGGATGTAAATCTAGATGCGCTCTAATCATTAAATACTTAATGACGCTGAGTTTGAATTAAGATACCATACATTAAGTTTTACTATATTATCAATTTGTAACATCTTCAAATGATATATTATAGTTAAAGAGTTAAATTGTCATACAAATTAAGTTGTATTGCCACTATACAGAAGTTTGGCAAGACCTCATTTGGAATATGCTGTTCAGTTTTGTTCTCCGTACCTAAAAAAGGATATTACCTTATTCGAAAGGGTTCAAAGGAGGGCTACTAGATTGATAAGTGGTCTTTCAGACTTAGATTATGAGGTTAGGCTTAAAAGGCTCAATATGTATAGTCTTGAGCAAAGGAGAGTTAGAGGGGACATGATTCAGTTGTTCAAATTCATTAAAATGGGAAATGTTGATGGACTGCAGCTATGTGCTGAAAGTAGAACCAGAGGTCATTGTTTTAAGCTTTTCAAATCTCAGGCTAATCTTGAAATTAGGAAAAATTACTACTTCAATAGGGTTATAGGCAATTGGAATAGTTTACCAGAAGCGACTGTTAATTGCAGCGGGGTAAAAACGTTTAAGAAATCTCTTGATGTTCATTGGGGACTGCTAAAATGACTAGGACCAGCCTAGCTGGGCCCTGAGCCTGTTGCTGGTCGTCACTTTTGTATTTGTATTTGTATAAATGCAGCATGTCATTGTCCAAAGGAGAATAATTAAGATTTTTCAACGCATCTTTTTTTCTGCATAGCACATAGATTATTACAAGTTGTAAAAATAACTTTAAATAAAGTAAATATTTCCACGATTAATGAAATGTGAAACTGACAAAAAGCAAGTTTTTTTTTTTTTTTTTTTGCATATATTATTTTTATTCATTGTGAATCTTACTACAATATTTTTAAAAACCGTTTTATAATTATTTTGGGATAGCAAAACGACTGAAGAGCAAAATGAAAACAATGCCACTGATAAACATCAGAGTAACGAAGCTAGTGCTCTAAACCTGTCTTTTCCCCTTCAAAAATTACTCTTTTGTATGCATCGATAATTAAAAAGACGTTGACACTAATTTCAGACATTGGGTTATTGAAATCTCTCAAACCACTCAAAAAGTTTTAAAGGCTACAATTTTTACCAGTTCCTTAACGACAGTTTAGTCTGTATTAAGAACACCTGTGCCGTCATAAGGGCCAGTATGAGCCATTGCCTCACCCTGGCTTTCAGAATATAATATATTACACATGTAATGCATTTATGGCGGGTCAAAGGGGAGCACCAACTCATCCAACTTTCCAAGAATCACGTGACCAAACGTCGAAGAATACTTACATATACGCATACATACATATTACATTTACGTATTACATACGTACATTACATATTACATTTCAGATACATTATTGCTTGGGTGATTTTTAAATGTTTTAGTCTACCACGAACATATCATTCATTCATTCAGATTAATTAATAGCCGAAATATAATTAATAACAGTAATTACAGCGTAATGATAATGATAATCAATTATGATGGAGATGATTATGATAGCAAGAACATTATTAGTAATGAGCGCAACATAAATAATAATAGTACGAATAATAACAGTAATAATAATAAGTAATCAGTAATAATGATAATAAAATTATATATTTTATGCAGCAAGCTTGTTGTTTGAACATTTTCTGAGAAAAATTACACTAAAATATTTATGCTTAACATTTAAAATCAAATTGATTCTACCATAAATACTGAAAAGTAAAAATGTTATAATATAAGTAATTTAATTTTAAGCTTTTCATTTTATAAATTTTATTTAGCGAAACATCACAAATACAAGGTCAATAAATATATAGCGTTGAAGTTATTTTAAAATTTTTAATCCATTAATAATTATTGATTTTAAAATTGTATACTAAAAAGAAATTACCAAAATACGGATTATGTTATTTGCGGGGGAATATGAGTTCCTTTAATCTTACCTTATTTTATTTTCTGATAAGTTTCCGGAAAGATTCAAGATGTTTAAATCCAGAGACGCTATTTTAAATTGATGACCAATCCGCATTTGTCACCGAGTTTGAGGGAGTTTGATGATACGAAGATAAAAAAAGTAATAAAAATCGAAAATATCAATGCCGCATGCAAACGATATCCAAAGCACGCAAGCCAATAAAAACGAAGCGCTGGGGAGAGCGAACGTATTCACAACTCCGACAAAAAAACAAATGGCCAGTCGGCTTCGGAAAAGGTGGCTCTCGGCACGCACATGTGTTTCACAGCAACTAGTTGATGCATTGTGAAATTGTAGCAAAAGGGTGGGGGTGGAGATGCAAAAGGAGGATATGCTCAGGCAGCTGGTAGCGTGCATCGTTTGAACAAATTCCTGGATGAATCACAAATACTTCAGTAATTGAGTTATCGGTGTGGATAATTTGTGAAGCGTTAAGATGCTCATGAAAAAAATTAAGAAGTTAGTTACTCTATAGGGCCTTATGATTATCAAATACAGTACAAATTATACAATGATCTAAAAATGTATGTATATATATACAGGGTGGGGCGGAAGTAATGATCCGGTTTTGAGAGGGTACTAAAAAAACTAATAAAGTTTGAGATTTAAAACTTTTATTTTGATCTGCATATAAAACCATTTCTTTATATTAGGTTTTCATTACCATTTCAGCCAGGTGGCGGTCTTTAGCAGCAAGACACTGATTCAGTCTATTTTTCCACGCAGAGAGCTCTACGTGTGCATTTCAATATTTCGCGTTATGTTACGGTCCCTAGCGGAAGCCTTTTTCTGTGGGGTTATTTGAAGGTGAAAGTTTGGAAACACTGCCCCCATATTGTAGAAGAGCTGAAAGACAGAGGAAATATCCGCCATACCCCTTGAAATGTGCGGAAAAGTTTCCCAGAACTTCAGAAATAGACTGAATCAGTGTATTGCTGCTAAAGGCCGCCACCTGGCTCAAATGGTAATGAAAACTTAACTTTAAAAAATATATAAAATACAGATCAAAATTTAAAAAGTTTTAAGTCTCAAATTGTATTAGTTTTTTTTTTTTTATATGTACCCTCTCAAAACCGGGTCATTAATTACGTCCGACCCTGTATATCCGCCCTTTTTTTGTCTAAATATTGTAAATATTTTAGTTATTACGTACGAATCTCTTCTACAATATAAAATGTGTAACTATGAACACATTACACACAGAGAGAGGCACACATATATGAATCATTCCACACGAAAGAAAGGCGAAATGTCAACTTTTTGCTCGAGTTGAGTTAAATATGGCCCACACTGAGTGTTTGCTGAGTAGAATTTGTTGCTCTATTTAAACAGGTAATAAAGGAGAGGGATTAAGGCAAAAAAATCATTCCAAAGTTTACTGTACAATGGAGAAAGGCGAAAGATCCTGGCTTTTGAACACTCAAATGTGATTTTCTAGAACTCTGGAAAGATAGAAAGATTGCTATTTGGCCTTTCTTCCTTGTGATTATCATATATATATATATATATATATATATATATATATATAATATACACAGGTAGTGTCGCCATTAACCTTACCTTGGCTGTCCGAAAATCCGTTTAATCAAAAATCTTCTTCCCGTTTTTTTTTTTTTTTTTTTTGCCTAAATATTAAAAATTTTAAGTTGTAGGCATGTGGCCACTTTGCCCGGTTTTGTAGTAATAGTGAGCAAACATATTTATGTCAATATTATAAATTTATTACAAAGAATTATTAATCCATTTAATATAAAAATGATGTAAAGATGACAAGACAATGTTAAATAAAAAATGAAATTAGCTTAAATAACTTTGCTTAGTTGATTTTCTTCTTAATGGCAAATGCTCTTATTCTTATGTGTTTTCCTCTGCTTCTTGTTCTTCTGTGAACACAGCTCGGTACTTCCCCAGCATCTTTTTTGGCTTTTGAGTCGATATTGCACTATCAAAGACCCTCCTCTTCAGTGCTTCTTGGAATAGTGAAAGTTTTTGCCACGGTTGAATACGCCATTCCATCTTTTTTGACAGCTTCAATAGCTCTCTGAATCGCAGCCGCATCCCATGATTGCCGCTGGGTTTTCCTTATATATGTGTAGACCATTTCCAAATCTAAAAAAAAAAAAAAAAAAATCCCTGTACCTACAATAATGTGAAATCACATCGATTAGTATTAATTAATTATTGTTTTTGACTGTTCTCTTTCAATGTTTAATAGATAGGCATTATAAAGTTGCACATAGGCTATTAAGCCTATAATTCAATGTTGTAAAAAATAGGCTACTAAATTCGATATCTAATAGGCCAATAATTTGTTAAATACTCTTATGCGTATTAAATATTAAAATGAGTTATACAGGCCTAAAACAACAAAAAGTATGAGTAAAATGTTACTAAAACCTTGTTTAATATTTAATAATAATCTATAATATATTATTATTAAGCATTGTAAATTGCTAAACACAATATTCAATAACAATATGTAAAATAATATTTTTGAATATAAAAAAAAGTTTTATAACACAGCTATTGTTAAAAACATTTTTAACTGTTCTGCACTATATCAAATCTAATATCATTCAATTACCTTCAAAACTTAGAGCTTACGTACTTTAGAGCAGCTTAACGTTAATATAATAATAATTAATTGTAAGAATATAAGAAAACTTAATGTAAAAAAATGGGATTGTTTACATTAAGTTTTGATTAACACTTGAGCAAATTGGCGGCCTTTAGCAGCAATACACTGATGCAGTCTATTCTTCCACGCAGAGAGTTCTTCGTGTGCATTCCAATATTCCGCGTCATGTTACGGTCCCTAGCGGGAGCCTTTTTCTGTGGGGTTATTTGAAGGCGAAAGTTTGGAAACATCGCCCCCATATTTTAGAAGAGCTGAAAGAACTGAATGTAAAAAAAAAATGGGATTATATACAGATCAAAATATCAAAAGTTTGGTCTCAAATTGCATTAGTTATTTTTTTATACTCTCTCAAAACCAGGTCATTGCTTCCCCCTCACCCAGTAGTTATGAATAAATAAATCATAAAACATGAAGATTTCCCTTCCGTTTTTATTTATGAGTGTGCCTTGTTCCATAGGAAAATATTGCTATATTTTATCGAACAAATCTCTTCTCTAATAGGTTGAAAAATACATCATAAAAGAAATTTTTAATAATTAAATGCTTTAACGATTATTTTCATCTGGACGGGAAAAAAATAAGCTTCTTTTCCCTTGAATTAGCTCAAAAAATACTGTCAAAGCAATGGAAAAAATTATCTTTCTGCTGTTTTAAACTTTCACTTTAAATGAACTCATAAAAAAATGTGAGGAGCCTTAAAGCGAAAAACTAATTTCAAAATATAGAAAAGTTAGAAAAATATTCAATGCTTTCAAAACCTTTTCTTGGATTAATGCATTTGTATGAAGCTTAATTAAACGCAGAGTGTTTATGTTTTAATTTAATGCTATGAATAAATTAAGGGGAGAAAACAAATATTCTTATTAACCATCTCCGAGTTCTTAAATGACCAGCAAAAAGAAGAAAAAGAATTTTCTGTGGGAGTTTTCTTTTTCTTTTTTTTTCTCCTTTATTTAATGGGGAATGATCATTCTGAGATAAATAATTACTGGATCTTTTCAATTCTTCGAAGAAAAAAAAGCACGACAGACGCTTCCCATGATTTTTAACAAGCGCTCTGTATAAATAGTACAAAAAGTCATTTTTCTGCCGTTGAAAGAAAATCCAAGTACTTTTCATAATTTTCACTCACATTTAGTAGCATAACATTATATTATGTCATTTTGCTTTAAAAAAAAGAAAGAATTACAGCAGAAAATCATTAATTTAAATTACTTTAAAGAAAAAATTGCCTCTTTCGGTTTAAAAGTACAGATTTATCCGAGTTTTTAGGTAAAATCAGTTTTTTTTTTTTTTTTTACAAATGAAAATTTGTGAAAAAAAAATTGACAACAAACATCACCGTTACAAAGCATTTCATTTTATCGATTGTCCGTCTATGAAGCCATCGTGTAAAACAGTCGTGACCAGAGTTTATTTAAATCCTTGGTTTATTTGAGTTTTATCATAGGAAATACACATTCAACACAATACAAAGACGAACACCAACATCAAGTTTTACAAGAATATTTACATCGTGAATCCCCGCGGAAAGCTTGCGAGAGCCTTTTATTCCCTCTGAAGCTACATGTCACGTGATGATGCACCGGTATTGCTATTCGTTACTATTTTTAGTTCACATTACATAATCTTTGCCGCATTAGTTTCCCGGGCTGGGGGACATATGAAAAATATCAATGATTCAAAAGCGAAACAGAATTTAAAAAGGGGTCTGAAAAAGTTATTTAGTTTTCAAGGTTATAGAATATCCCCCACGCTCCCCCCCCCCCCCCCCCCGTCCAAGGAGAGGCTGACCACCAATGCAAGCATGGGCGGGCAGACTCACCCAGGAGGAAGGTAAAGGAAAAAAATTTGGAAGAGAAAAAAAAATTAAGGGCACACAGCATCACGTGACCTAGGGCATCAAAATACACAGTAAAAAAGTACAATGAAAACATAATGTAAATATATTACAAAATAATTCAAATCTTGGTAAAAAAAAATCAGGACTCAAAAGATTATACATTTCACAACTCTTTTTTTTCTTCACTTTGTACAAATGATATTAAACATTCCACATAATACCTTCATTACAATATATTTAACAGTTCTCAATATAATATATTTAATCTTTTTTTTTTCTTCAAAAACTCACATTTCGAAATATTCGATAATATATTTTTTCTTTTCAAAATTTACATTCCTAATTGTTTCATAAATTTCTTTTTTCTAACTTCACATTACAAAATGTTTCATAAAATGTTTTATCAAAATTCACCTCCAATATTTTATTCTCAAATTTAAATTATTTTCATTTATTTAACAAATAATTATTCATTTTTCTTCAAATCATTTCTTATTTTCAAAAATCATGTTTCAATTATTTTTCAATTCAACTTATTTATCGTGTTTGTGTTATTTTTGTGTTTGTTTGTGTAAAAAGAAAAATGGATTTTTTCCCCAATATTGTTTTTGAACGATTAAAGAAGAAACAGGTTTAGCCGTAAAGTGGACTGACTTAATCTACCAACAGAATATGACAGCCCGAGTCATCATCATTGTTAAGGAGAATGATGGAAGAAAATGGGAAGTGGGCATGGTGTCATCATACCTGTGGTAGTATTGTAAAAATTCACTAGTTCGGAGTGATCGTTGAACTCGAAAATAAATTACCACTCGTTCAAGATCCAAAAAAAATTATCCACATAACAGTATTAAAAATTTTAAAAAATTTAAATAGGATAGGAATTTTTTTTCTTTTTGAAGACAACACGCATTGTTTACTCACCTAATGTGAAGTCAATTGATGTTAAGAATCAAAAAATAAACAAAAAAAAATAGATCTCTAAACTTACGAAAATTGTCACTATTCATGATATAATTTCAATTTTTCTGGTTCATTATAATATCTCAATTTACAAGCATGTACAATTTCAGAATCCTGTTTAGTATGAAAATTTGGTCTATTGATCTCATAATTCACTTTAGAAATTTGCTTTAAAACTGTGTAGGGGCCTGAATATGGTGAAGTCAATTTTCTAGTATTTGGGTATTGAAATTCCTCATACAACACTAAATCTCCAACATTAAATTTAGATTCTAGGAAACGAACATCATATTTTACTTTATTTCTTTTGTGATATCTAGTTGTTCTTTCTTTAGCTAATTGTCTTGCCTCATCCACTGGAGGATAAAAATTTTGTTTGTTTACATGAGGTTCATAGTTTTCAATGTTATGTACATATATATATAATATATCAGGGCTCAAAAAATCTTTAATATTCGACATGCCCGAACTAAATATTTACATGCCCAAAAGTTGTTTTATTGCATAATAGTTAAAACAATTTGAATTTTTCGCATATCATCAATCAGACAAAAATATTAATTAACATCTGAATCAAGAATTATTTTAACATTAATCTAAATCATTTTGTAAAAAATACATTATAAATAATTATTACATAATAAGTTGTCGAAATAATGAAGTTTTGGAAAGAAATATTTGATTAAAAAATTACAAGTCCTGCCGGGCATGTAAGGGCAGAAGATTCATGCCCGATCGGAGTTTTTACATGCCCCGGGCATGTCGGGCAATATAATTTTCGAGCCCTGATATATATATATAATTTTTATTCAAGGTTCTTAAAAAATTTAGCATCAATTGTTCAGTTGCTCTTAATCGGAAACGGAAAATTCCATGTAAAGAAAACATTTAGCAAAGGATCAAAAGAACACAAAAATATTTTAAAAACACTTGAAGCCGCAGTTCAAGCGGAGTAAAATTCGGAAATTTCATTCCAATGGTAAAGCTAATGATAATAATAATTTGAGAGGAGGGGGATTGCATCAATTTTTTAAATCATAAATACAATCACCAGCAGTCTGGTCCTTGATTTTTCATAACACGGTGCATTGATCGTGTCCTTGATTCAAGACAAATGAAGAAAAAATATTTATAAAAACGAGAAGGCGTGGGATCGACCTCTATTGATGATGAACGGATGTCCGATTTCATCCATTGCCAACGATGAAGCTAACAATATAGCACATTAGCGTTTTGTTTCGAAACAAGTTTTTGTCGCGGATGAATCTGCATGAAAAGTGCAGCAAATTATCTATGGATTGAAAAGTGTGGTTGATTCAGGTTTTTTGTATGGTCAAAATTATGGCATCGAACTCGGCTGTATGGTGATAACTTCGATTTCTTCGAATCATTGACTTATTGATGTCCGTCGAGTCGACTTCCTCTGCGCAATAGCTGTTGAAGTGTTTACTTTAACAATTGCTTTGACTTTATTTGTTTAAAAATGAAACTAACAATAGATAGAAAAAAAGTTATGTATATACACTGTAAAAATTTTGGATGTTACGACTAAACATCATTTTCGGTGTTCAGTCGGTGTAAAGTTCAAAGATATTCATTTTTGGATGTATTTTAAATTATTTTAAGTATCTGTCTAAAAAAATACAGACATCAGAATGTTTTTTAGCATATTATGTTCGTTAACGCATCTACGCCTCAAAAATTCATTACGATTGCTCATTTATCCTATTTTCATAGAAATGAGCAATGGCAATGAAATTTCGATTCAACAAATTTTGTGTACTAAGAAACGTTATACAGTCGGTATTTTTTAGACGACCACATAAAAAAACTAAAGTATATCAAAAATGAATAATTTTCAACTTTACACCAACTGAACACCAAAGATCGTGTTTAGTAATGCCAAAATGGTAGCAACTAAACACAAAATTGTTACAGTGTAGGCACTAATTTGCAGTGCAACATACATACACGTGGTTCTGATATAGAAGAAATTTAATTCTTTTAAGAATACTTTTTACATTTCTGACTTCTAGAAATTAATCAATAGCTTTATATTATCATATAAAGTTATATGATACTATGTTTGCAGTATAACAACTAGGGATGTAACGAATAGTGATTTGGCCGAATACCGAATATTCGGCCATTTCTTCCAGGTCGAAGCCGAATATTCGATCATTTCTTCTAGGCCGAAGCCGAATACCGAATATTCGGCCAATGTTTGAGGCCGAATACCGAATATTCGGCGGTCGAATATTAAAATTTCTAGAAAATCGTTGTAATAGAAAGTATTTCTCAAATTTAAAATTATTCACTAAGTCAAACACCAATTACACACAATCTATGATGTACGATTTACTTGTTTCTTAAGAATTTAAACTATTTAAAGTTAATCTATTTTCTCTATTGTTTTGAATGTAATAAAACTACGAATTTCGCCCACAAGCATAATAGAAATGACAGGTTTTATGGTAGGAAGCATTAGCATTATTTTACTAATTATTTAAATCAAATGAAAGAACTACTATTGCTTAGTGAACTTTTACCATGCTCAAAACTGTTTTGTGAAGATATTTTAAAAGTTATAAAAGTGAATACTTTTATTTTATGGGGTTTTTTACATACCTATTTTTAAAAGATCTATTAAAAATTAATACATTTAACTGGAATATATTTTTGTTTTCAAAAACCCCAATAACTTATGCTATCTAAATATTCATGATATATTCCAGGCTTTTCACATTTCTCTCTTAGCCAATATTCACAACAAATCACTCTACCCAAAGAAAGTCCAACTTTCCCTTTTTTAATAATAACAAAATTAATTTATCATATTCTCCATCACAATTAACTATTGCCAGCTTTTGGGAGCAAACGCTAAATCTAAAATACAATATTACAACAGCAAAATCTGTTTTTGCTCAGTCAAGCCTAAAACAAGGTTTAAAAAATACATTCTTTTGCAATAATTATAACACAATTTCAAATGTTTAAAATCTACTAATTTCTTAATTTTTTTAAATTTCTACTGCAGCAGAACTATTCGGCCGAATGGTCCATCAATATTCGGCCAGGCCGAATTTGGCCTTACCCAGTATTCGGCCAGACCGAATATTCGGCTAGGTGATTAAATGACTATTCGGCCAGGCCGAATATTCGGCCAAAGCACCGAATAGGCCGAATACCGAATAGTGGCCGAATATTCGTTACATCCCTAAATAACAACATATATTTTCTCTAAGCAATTTTGATTATTGATATCTGTCATGAGGACGCTCCTTAACAGTAGCCTGTACTGTAAAAATATAGAAAGGAAACTGAGTATTTTTGTAAAGTTGCTTGAGAACTTGCGTAACACCAAACAGCCGAGTTTCTTAATACCAATTTCTTGATACAATTCCTGTTTTTCCGCACTCTGTACTACGGATGCATCAATTAATCGGCAGTAATCTGTAATCAGCCATAATCCAGCATTTTGCCGATTAATTGACGAAGAATTTTTTTATTAAAATTACTTTTTGTGTGCCAAAAACAAGAAGGCACGCTGAACGAATTTATTAACAACAATTAAGAGTGCCATCCCTCCAAGAGCGATGGTGTACCTCCCCTCCATCCCCCTTCTCCAAAACATTACTAATAAAAGTATTAGAGTAATATTTATTAAAATATGATTATACACAAAATATGTAAAAGATTTTACAAAGTAAACGGCAATTTATAGCAGCAATATTTAAATTGATTTCACATCACCCCAAACCCTAAAATTTCAAATAGTCCAATCTGCGCCATGATCCCTCTCTCTCGTTGTCACCACTCCAACAAGTAAATGTAATTTTTCGAAATATAAGATGTCATGTAAATACCACACACATACATTATATTTCTCAAGCTGGGGAGAACTGAAATGCTACCTCACGAACTCCCTAAATAAACAGGTCTTAATGTCACATAAAGATAAAAAGTCCTACCTTGTAAAACGGAAATTCTTAGGTGAAAATTACGACTACCAATAATTTTGCATTGTAGTCTTCATTCTGTTCAAAATTTACTTAGTATCATGGTAAAGGTGGGAACACGTTTTTTAGAAAAAAAAAATTGCTAAAGTCAGCAGTCGTCCATTTAAATTTGCCTATTTTTCCAAAAAGGAGAAAAAGAAAAAATTGAGTAATAAATCGCAAAAATGAATCTAGAAACAAAAGTAAATCAAAATAAATAAACTAATAATAATACATAGTAAAAATGAAACAAAATTGTTTTTAAAAGTTCAAGGAATTTTTTTTAAAAAAATATTAATTGCATCTTAATAAAAAAAAGTTAGGTATTATGAAATGAGGATATGTCTATCGTTGGCCCCTACTTTCCTCAAACCTTTTAAGAGAATACTGCATTCGAACGAGTTTCTTTTTTTCAGTTCTTACACTCACTATTTATACAGAAAGTTTAACGTACACTTTACAATTTACTTTTAAAATTGCTACCTTTTTCATTTAACAAAAAATTTATTATTATAAAATATCTTTTGATTTTTTAAAAAATGTATATGTGCAAGTTTTTAATTTCTTTTACAAGAATTGATGTTTGATGCATTATTTTTTTTATTAACATTTTCATTTTTTTCTATTTTATATAAAAATGCATACTATATTGCAACCTTTCTGGTATATAGCTTTAGCATACTTTAAGAGTACTTTACAGATATTATAAAGAATAAAAATCCTGGATACAGTTGTTTCTAATACAAAAATTAAGGCTCGACCGATGCATCGGCCTCACCGGTGCATCGGCGCCGATTGCTCAACAAAGTTGCCATCGGCCATCGGCATCGGCGGCCGATGTTAACTTTAGTGTAATATAATAAAAAGTGCGTAGATGTTGTTTACATTGACTTGCAGAAAGCGTTTGATAAAGTACCGCGTCAAGCTCTTCTTAGCAAACTTGCTTATATTGGTATTGGTGGAAAAACTTTAATTTGGGTTAAAAATTGTCTGACTGGGAGGAAACAGAGAGTAGTAGTGAAGGGCAATTATTCTCAGTGAATTGATGTTTTGAGTGGTGTTCCACAAGGTTCAGTTTTACGGCCTATATTATTTATTATTTTTATTAATGATATTACACAGAGTATTTCTGGGAACATCAATATTTTTGCTGATGATGTCAAAATCAGGGGAATTGTGGACACGGAGGAACAAGTCGATCAGTTTCAAGAGGATCTAAATCAAATTTCTAGGTGGGCAATTAAGTGGAGTATGTCTTTTAATACTGGGAAATGTCAAGTGCTTCATTTTGGTCATGGGAACAAACATGCAACCTATTATTTACAAGGTTCCGTCATTAGGGAAGCAGAAGCAGTTGTTGATCTAGGAGTATTGATTAGTCACGACTTCAAGTCCAGTCAGCAGTGTAGCAGGCCGTGGTAGCCTAGTGGTTAGCACGTCGGACTTCCACCTGGAAGGTCGCGCGTTCGATACCCACTGAAGACCACCATGTATACTTGGGGATATGTGCATGTAAAATCCGTAGACCCCACTACCTCTCCCCGTGCGTAAGCAATCCTATGGCCTCGGCTGACAGGTAGGGGTCCGGTGGAGAAAAGTCAGCAGTGTAGCATAGTAAGTAACAAAGCTAACAGGATGCGTGGGTTTATCAATAAGAAATGTCCTTATATATGTTTGAAATATCCTTAGATATTTCAAACAGGTCTAAGGAAGTTGTATTGCCATTATACAGAAGTTTGGTACGACCTCATTTGGAGTATGCTGTTCAGTTTTGGTCTCCGTACCTAAAAAAGGATATTACCTTATTAGAAAGGATTCAAAGGAGGGCTACAAGATTGGTAAGTGGTCTTTTAGACTTAGATTATGAGGTTAGGCTTAAAAAGCTCAATATGTATAGTCTTGAGCAAAGGAGAGTCAGAGGGGACATGATTCAGTTGTTTAAATTCATTAAAACGGGAACTGTCGATGGACCACAGCTATGTGCTGAAAGTAGAACCAGAGGGCATTGTTTTAAGCTTTTCAAATCTCAGGCTAATCTTGAAATTAGGAAAAATTACTACTTCAATAGGGTTGTAGGCAGTTGGAATAGTTTACCGGAAGCGGCTGTTAAGTGCAGTGGGATAAAAACTTTTAAAAAAGCTCTTGATGTTCATTGGGGACTGCTAAATTGACTAGGATCAGCCCAGCTGGGCCCTGAGCCTGTTGCTGGTCGTCACTTTTGTATTTAGATTTGTATTTAGAGAAACATCGGCCCATCGGCCTTGAAAAACATCTAAAAGCCGATGCAAGGCCGATGTTTTTCTCAGATACAACTTTCCAGAAAACATTCTGTCTTTTACTTTTTTTATCCATAGCTAGATTTTCATACAATAACAGGCAGCACATCAGTTAAAAAAAGTACAAAAATAATGTCATTCTACAAAGTATTTGATAAAAAATTTAGAAAAGTAGTTTAAGCAATAGCTGCCCGAAAACTTTCATTATTAAAATTATTTCTCTTTGAGCAGAATGCTCGCGAAATAGAATATGTGAAAGTAAAAGTAATAGAGGCGTCTTATGAGTGCTGTTTGCTTTTCGCACTAGGTTAGTTGCCTCATTTTTGTCCTTTTTTCGTTTAATAATGACTTTGCGCATTAGATGTCATTGTGCAATAATATTATACCATCTACTTTTAGTTGTCATGTTTCGTATTATTCCGAAATTGTAAACAATACAAAGTCAACTCAATCAAAGTACGATAATAATTTTAATTTTTACCAGCGTAAACTTTTTTTCTCTTAGCGTTTTTTTTCTTTTTTTTTTTTTTTTTGCTTCGATCCCAAGTGTTACAATTGTGCAGCAATCTTGTTGCATCTGCTTTTAGTGTGCGGTTATTCTCATTATTTCATTTTTAGTTTACAACATAGGACAGATTGATCAAAAATAAGAAACAATTTGCCGGTGTAAATGTTTATTGATCGAAATTTTATGTGATCAAGTTCGACTTGCAATTTTTAAAAATTGAATTCTTAAAGTGCAAATTCATGCGACAGGATTCAAAAACATTTTAATACTAAAATATCTTTATTTTCAAAGATTGATCAATGCATTTTTTTTTTTCAAAATATATCTTAACTTTTTTATACGATGATCATTCCAATTCCCCCCCCCCCCCCCCCCGTTTATACTCCGTTTTTTTAGCGCATTATTCTTCTTATTTTTTTTTTTTGGCTTCTTTAATGTCACGTGTTACAGTTGACAGTTTTTCTGCTATTGTACAACAATCTCGTTGTATCTGCTTTCAGCTAAGAGTATTTTTTGTTATTTTATTGCTAGTTTACACCATAGAACACATTGATATAAAATATGAATCAATTTTTCAGTATAAATGTTTATTGATCGAAATTTTGTTTGTCCAAGTTTGACTTGCAATTTTCAAAAATTTATTTCTTAAAAACCGCGTTCGAGCGACAGGGTGGAATAATACCTTAATAAAAATGCTACAATTTCATTAATTTCAAAAATTGACAACGTACATATAAAAAAATATATTTAAAAAAAATACATCTTAATTTTTATAAACGATCACGTGTTTTTCAGAAGATTATTTGTCAACAGAAAACTGCTGGTGCTCAAAATATTGGTTTATTTCGGTGACCTTACATTGTGATCATGAAAATATAAAGAACATGTCAAGTACTTCAGTGTAATTTTCAACTTACAAGAAAAAAAATGCTAATAAGATTAGTTCTTAAGACCCAGCATTCATTTGTAATGACAAAAAAAAAAAAAAAATCTCACGTCTATGTTTTTAAAGCAGTATTCAGTATTTCTTGGTTATGAACAAGGGGGTGTTACTGCGAGCGAAATTTTTTAATAATTTATTTTTATTTTAGAAAAAGACCTATTTTTAGTTAAAATAACTTTTATAATGAAAAATAAATATATAATCGTTCCCGCTTTTTATTTGAAAACGGGGGGAGGGGGGGGGGAATTAAGAAAAAATCTGAGAGGAGGGGGTTGACAATTTCGTTAAAGATACAAACCCAGATTAATTGTTAGTCTGTATTGTAACATCTGCATTTCTCTCCATGAAAAAAATAAGAAAATAAAAGCAGCTGCACTTGGAATTTGAAGTGCAGGTGCTATAAAGAGAAAATGTTGAAGGAAAGGGAATTAGACCCGATCCGATCCAATAGTTGTTGAGTTTTTTTGCAAAGATAACAAAAAAAGAATTAAAAATCCTCTGAATCAGCATTTTATATTTTTTTAACCTCAAACTACACTCTCAGAAAAATTCGTCTTTATACACTACATTATTCCTCATTTTTCAACAAATAATTTCCGTACCTCTTGAGAACGAACTTTTTCCGTTTATTCTCTGCACGCATGCGTATTCAATAATCTCAGCTACACAATCAGAAGTCGACAAGACAACGACTTTAGCCTAACCAGTTTCATTCCGCCAAACATAAATGCAAGTATGGGTAAGTTCTTATTTCAGATTTTGGTTTCAGTAATTTCTCTAAAATAGTGGTCAACTCTTAAAGATTTAACAAATTATTGAGAGAAAAAATGTCTTAAGATATTCACATATTCACCTTGTGTCTATTTTCCAGATGAAACACGATTGCCATGGTTGTTTATTTTCTAAAAGATTAAAACGAAGTCGAATGTTTTACAATGCTATAAAAAGTTCGTTTTCTTAAGCTTTCAATAAGTAATATGGTCTCCCTGCAAATTTCTATAAGAACCCTACATCTTTTATACAAAGTTCCCACGGTCCTTGAAAATCCTTGAATTTCCTTTAAACCACTCGGGGACCCCAAAAATCCTTGAAAACGACCGTAGGGTACTTGAAAAGTCCTAGATTTTTCGGAAAAGTCAACCTCGTAAAAGTAAGTAAAAATTTCCACGCAAAGATCGGCTAGCAAAATTCCAATCCCCCTTTAAAAAAAACAAAAGTGATTCTTGAACTCTTTTAGTGTGGTGATTCCTGACTTCCGAGTGCATTTCTTCAGAACTGAAAAGCTTGCTAAATTTTCGTACAGTTCGGCCGTAGTCCGAGTTTAAACGGTTCTGCTAGTGTGACCGAACCGATGATTATGTTTTGAACTGGTTCCTATCATCAATACTTGTCTTTTCATTTACGGCCTAAAATGCCGGGAAAATGCGTGTTTAGCCCAGCGTGGGTTGAAAAAGATCGTTATAAGGTTTGACTTGTTTTTGAATGACTGTTTAAGTTTACAAATCGTTTGTTTATTATTTGTTTATCGCAACAATCACGAGAAAGAAATTGAACCTGCAAGTTAAACTTTCATTTTTAAGTTCTGTAGCTTTTTTTTCTTTTAAAACACACATGTGCTAAACAATAAACATCAAAATAGGTCCCATGAACATTTTCATTTGGGTCCTTGAAAGTCCTTGAATTTTTTTGCGATAAATGAGTGAATATATCATCTATTAGTCCTCTGACATGGTGATTCTCAATAATTAAACTATTGTCAAAATCACCAGCATAGAACGAAAATTTGACTTTATTCAGAATAAATAAAAATGGAACTTCTGGAAAAAGGAATTTTTTTAATCAAATTTTAAAAAAACCTTTAAAATACATTATTTACAGATGTAGCGTTATAAGAGGTTTTTCATTGCAATTTGTTAATTTTCTAGAAAGTAATGAATGAAAAAAAAGTCGAATTTTCCATCACAAAAGGCACCTTTTAAAATTTTATTTTCACCACTTGAAAGTGGGCATCTTATTACTCTAAATGGCATTTTTCTGAAAACATTTTTTAAAGATTGCAGAAATAAGTTGTCAGGATTTATTATATTTTATGATACTAGAGAAGTTTAGAAAACTAAATTTAGAAATCACCTCCAAAGTATAAAATGCCCACTCTCTGATGGTGAAAATAGAATTTTGATGTGCATTAAGCAATGAAGGTTTTGAATTCTAAGTTTCTCCATGGATTAATTCGGAATTTTTCAATTTGAGAAAGTCACTGAAGTATAAATGAAACGCCTTTTTTCAATCTGCACAAAAAACCTCTTTAACCCCTTAAAGCACGAGTTTTTTTTCTGAGAAACTAGTATAATGTAAGTTATTCTTTGCAATTTCTGGTTGGTGGGGGGGGGGTGACTAGGGAGCGGGGGTGGATGAGGTAAAAACTAAATAGAGAAAAAAATTATACAAACAAAGTGTGAACGGATCTCTGACGGGCATTAGAAATAAAATAACGCACGGACATGGGCAAATTTTCCTGGATATGTCCCTCATTTAAGAGAAACAAACTTAACGGACATTTCTTCAAATAACGGAAAATTTTCATCATGGAACAGAAGGTAACCTAACGCAAGTTTCTTCAAATAGCGAAATATTTCCATCATGCAACAGAAATAAACATAACGCACGTTTCTTCAAATAGCGAAAAATTTCCATCATGCAACAGAAATAAACATAACGCACGTTTCTTCAAATAACGGGAAATTTCTGTCATGTAACGGAAATAAACATAACGCATGTTTCTTCAAATAACGAAAAATTACCCTCGGATGACGGAGAAAAAATATAGAAAAGTTTCTTCAATTGACGGACATTTCCCCTTCTAGAACAGAAAAAATTGTAGAAAGAAGTTCCTTCAATTCACATGAGAAAGAAAAAACGGATGTTCTTCAAATAACGGAAATTTACCGTCAGCACTGCTGCCAGTAATATTTCCGTGAATTGAAGAAAAAAATTCCGAGAGTGTAGTTTAATTACTTTACTAGAATCGCGAGTGATTCTTTTAGTTTTAATTATTATGTAAACTTCCCCTAAACAGTTTTACGGTGCTTGAATAATGCATTTATGTTTTTAAAAACATAAAAATAAATGATTTAAATGACATTTTTCACAAGCATTCTACAAGTTTTAATTGTTTAAAGAGACTTTTTTTCCATCGGCCATCGGCCGATGGAAGAGGAGAATAATCGGCCATCAGCCGATCTCGGAACAATCGGTTAACAATCGGCATCGGCCAAAAAATGCCATCGGTCAAGCCTTACTAAAAATAGTGCTGCTAAATCAGTACTACCCCAAGTAGCACAAAACGTTGGGAAAGTGTTGGCTAACCGTGGAATCCCACAGTTGGCCAACAGTTAGAAATGTCCGCTTTTACTTCTGTTCCCCAACTAACCATTTGCCAACAAAGGCCCAACGATCTGGTAAAACGAAGGCCCAACCAACCATTTTCCAACAAAGGCCCGACGATCTGTTGCAACGAAGGCCCAACCATTTGCTAACGAAAGCCCAACTACTTTTTCAAACGTAGGTTCAACCGTTTGCCAACGAACGCCCAACCAGCTTTTCAAACGTTGGCCCAATGATCTGGTGTAATAATTGATAAAGATGGTTTACCGAGTGCAAGGGCGGATCTAGAAAATCTTCAAGGGGGGGGGGGAGATTTTGGAAATCTCGGGGTTCAATGTAAGGATGGATGGAGAAGATTCTTCATTCCTTTTCAACAGTCCCTCCGCCCCCCCCCCCTTTTTTTCAAACAGCAGGAACAACAAAAAAAAAAATGCTAGTGTAGTGATATTTAAAATTTTACTAGCACATTTTTTCAATGCATATACGTTTATTCAAAGCCCTTATAAAAGGAACACAAGCTGACGTTTTTTTGCTTTCGCAAATCTGTCTATAATTTTTTCAACGTCCAATCTTTATGGATATGCAATAACGATAATACCATCACTCATTCTGCTTCTTAGCCAAGTTTTAACCGAGTTAGAATTTCCTTCAAGCTTTCTCAAGAAAAATGTAGGCTTGTAAATACATTTTCTAAATTTGAATTGATATGTCTAAATTACAAAATAATAGCAATTATTAGTAATATATTTTCTAAAATTTTCAAAATGTAATACTAAATATGTACTAAAAAAACCATCAACGAGTATGTGCAATTTATATAAACATCTGTAATTATGAATGTTCAATGAAATTTTTCAGGCTCCAGGTTTTAGCATAAATGCTGCAGGAATTTACACCACGTGCTAAGGGTTGGCTAGCTGTCACCAGTTTGATGGGTAGAAGAAAAGAGCAAGGAATTTCTTTCCCATTACTCCGAGGATTAGCAACTCAGCAATACTAAAGGACAAAGGGACAGGGGGAAAGCATAGAACTTACAATACAATACAATACAAAAAGTACACCAACAACAGGCGCTAGGCCCAACAAGGTTGGTGAATAGATGAGCAATTCCTGCTTGACTTCTTCATGCTCCTCTTGAAGGGCTATTAGGCTGGGATTCCAAGAACATAAAAAAATGGCTGGTCCCGGGGCACAAAGAGTAAAAACTCACTTAGGAGTGTCGTTGTAGTATCCACTTGAATATACTACAACGACATATCCACTTGAATATAGGGGGGGGCGATCGCCCCATCGCCCCCCCCCCCCCCTTAGATCCGCCGTTGACCGAGTGCTGGATCAAGACTGCGTTCGGCTGAGGACTCGGCCGATGCAGTTATGGTATAGATTAAAGTCGATTCTCAATTACATCAGAATGTCCTCGGCCGAATGCAGTCTTGGCTCCAGCACTTGATAGATATAATTAATAAGCCTGAAGATCGATTGAACTTCTCAAAATATAGATTATATCATATATCAATTTACTCAAAATATAGATATACTCGCATTTTATTTTATTCAGTAATTCCAACATGTCTGAAATCTATTTTCATAGCACTTTATAATTTCATCATTAGAGGCAAAAAAAAAAAATTGGAAAATACAGGATAAAATTTAATAATTTATTCAAATATTACCCCATGATTTTTTTAAAATTTTGTTGTAATTATCAAAACATGGAAAATCAAATCAATTTGTAAACTAAGTTTTGATTTTATTAGCTTAACTTGGTTCAGGTTCATCAACACATCTGGAACAAACATACCTTTGCTAAGCATGTAAATTTTGTAAATATTAGAATTTATAAATAAGTCCATGCAACAACAACAAAAAAAAAATCTTTCTAGTTGCGAGTTCTTTATTATACAAAAGCAAATGAATTACAGTAATACATACCATACATACATATAAAATATTTACAAAATCACAAGGAAACCAATTTCTTGATTCAACCAAAGCCAATTGGTCAAATTTTTTCGCTGTTCATATTAGTATAAAAAATGCAGAATATATTTCTAAAAAATTTACTTGCATGAAAAGTAACAAGCGTATATAGAGTAATTATCTAAGAAGTTGCAGAAAAGAAATGCATACATTCCAATAATCAAACAAAATCAGGCATTCTAAGTACTACAAAATAAATATTCGCAACAGAAAGTATTTTATGTGTAAGTAGTTATTTTATGATCACTTTTGTCTCGATAGATCATTTAGAACTATGCAAAAGTAAGTTGTCAAATTTTCCTGCTGTTGTTATCAATAAGTTCACATGACATATGATCTTTAATAAAAACAAAGCTGCAATATAGATTTTTTTCCCAGCTTTCCCTTTGAACTATTGGAGATAATACGCAATATACATGTATGTTACAAAACAAAATAATTAAACCAAGGATAAAAATAAACTAATCAAATGCAGAATTTTGTTTAAAACTGTTAATTAGGATTTTAATGAACATAAACATGATTTTCGGAACATTTTTCCAATTATGGAAGATTTTCTTTTAAAAAAAATACCTGAAATAATTATGTTATAAAATCAGACCATAATCCCCCCTTATAAATTTACACAAAAATAAAAGGCGGTTTTGTGACATCAATTTTATGAATATTACTCAAAAAATTAACTTGATTTCAGGAGCTCATTTAGAATTAACAAAACTAAATTTGTAAAAAAATTGCTTCCTATACCAGGAGAGAATTATGTTGTATATCAGAAGACAATCACTATTAGCTAAAGCATTTTGTGGTATGTAAGTCAAAAGAAAGAACCACAGTACAAGGAATCACAAAATATATTTATTTGCTTTTTCCTTATAATACAGCATATATAGATATTTTCTGACCAAGTAATAAAATTATAATACCATATTTAATTTATACATATGATGCATACATATACACCAAGCAGCTTCATCCTGATAATTTGATGATGAAAAAAATACTTACACTGAAATCATTATTAATAAAATGAACAAAATTAGTTATAATAATTAAGTTATAAATGTCCTTGTTGCAACTAAAGCACAAATATTTTCAGTAATATCTACGTATTGACTTATTATAGTCTTCTTCCTTAAAACGTCTTTCACAGCCCTGAAAAGTAAATGAAATTTGTTAAACTTAAAACTTTTGCAAAATCCTCTTTAATAGAAAAAAAAAATACAACCTGAGCAAGTTACAACAACTAAAAGTGACAGCTGTAACGTGATCTATCATTCAGCTAATTTTGAAAAAATAAATGATTCATTAAAGACTAACTAGAAACAAGTAATATATTTTTTTTTTTTTTTTTTTTTGAAAGTCAGTTCCTACTTAGGTCTCAAATTGTGACAGCTAAATAGAAGGATTACAAAAGTCACTTTCACCTTACTTTCAGCTAGTTAATATCTGTACGCAACATTCCATAATTATTGGCAAAGAATTAGTATTCCATGTTAGCATTAGCAGAATGGGAATCAACGAGTTCTTCTAAAGAATCAAATTTCATGTACTAATGCCTTCTTAAAAATAATGACTTATGGCTTTAATATTTTTGATGGAATCCATATAAAACTGAAATTAATGACGGTTAATTTTAATGCATGAATTAATATTTGAAAAAATTGTATTAACATCAAGTACCATCCACTACAAGTTTAAAAAAAACATTTGAACTTCAGTGGATGATTTAAAAACATTTTATTAACGATTGATAATTTGAACAAGATATAGGGAGAGTGAACTAATAGTAGGAATTTAACAATCACAGATTATCCTGATTACAAAGATAACAGTAATAAACCATAAATAACCTACATTGATAATATCTTAAATAATTTAAGAGACATTTACTTTAAAAAGTATTATCAGTTGTTGCTTTACATTGAAGGTATTCAAAAAGTTTTGATCCAATCTGAGTAACACAACTCAGAATGCTTCTGAAGTATTTTAGTATATATTAATGCAAAACATATTTTCACGTTTTCTTAACATAACATCCCTATTAGTCATTTGACAATTTGAGCATAATGGTTTTGATTAAGTTGATAATAGTGAATAGTCCCAAATTAACATTTAAGGATTTAAAGTCAAACGTGAAAATATCTTACTTTGGTATTTTGGGTTTCTTGGAATCACGTTAATCCAGTTTAGTTCTTTCTCTGCTTGGCAGCCGGTCATGCAACAAGTATTAGGCATCTGGAAAAAATATATAAACATGTATTAGGAACCATTCGTAAATGATGTCACGCTTCGAGGGGGGAGGGGGTTCGTGAAATTGTGACCAGGGGAGGGGTAACAAGAAGTGTGACATCAGACTTATACAACATAGCGTGACACGTGACAAAGGGGGGGGGGGTCCGTTGAGCGTGACATCATTTATGAGCGTCCCTTATATATATATATATATAAATATGTATACGTCCCTTATGTATATATACAGTGATCCCTCGTTTTTCGCTATTAATGGGGACCAGAACCTTCAGCGAAAGTCGAAAAACCGCGAAGTGGAATTTGCCCCTAGGAATTTTCGTGTGTATGCGAGTACACGAATGTTTTAAATGTGTAAACAGTATTTATACTTTACACATTTAAGACAAAAATTACAACAGTATACGTATTTACTTAAACATGTCAGTGCTAATTAATAAGGTTAATTACAAAACCTTATAGTACAGTAATAAACATTAATCAATATTGCTTTCTGAGAGAGGCGAAGAGTCTTGTGTTTGTGGGAGCTTTTGAGAGCCCGTGGTATGTACTCTGAGTCAATTCATCGCTTTGGTTGACCATGCAGGGATCCTTCACTCTCTCGCAACAACATGAAACAACGCTCCTTTCCGCAATGTGGCTGCCGACATAGTTGTATTTTCTCATTTTAATTTTTTGATGAATATTTTGGAAAAACCCACGAAGCACTGAAGCCGCGAAACATGAAGCGCTAAGTGGCGAGGGAACACTGTATACACACACACAAAATTTAAATGTTAGTAAAATTTACACTAAACTTTCATTTCAAAAAATAAATATAAATTTCTTTAATTGAGCTAAATTCCTTTAATTTCATAAGTAAATATTAATACAATAATCTTTTGAACTTTTTCAACATATATTACATTGAAAATTTTGCAATTAATAATTGCGTTATTTAAAATTTTCTGGCTTTCGGAATAATATAAATTTTTGGAACAAAACTGTTTCACGTAAAATCTTTAAAAACAGAAGTTATGATTATTCAATATGATAAATATATTCGTTAACTATTTCAAAGCTTAACTTATTTACAAAAAAAAATTTAAAAGCACACATTATATCTTTTTACTTATCTAACTGCTACCTGGATTTTTTATAATTTTTCAAAATTTTTTGATATGACTCGTTCAGAAACCATAAATATCGAGTAAATCTGCATTGAATTTCATAATGTGAGAAGAGCAAATATATAGCTGCTATTTAACCAAGCAATCAATCTTGTAAAATATATGTAGTTATTGCATTGAATAAGCTAATAAGATGAGGGAGTTTAATTTTCTATTTCTCATTCAGATAAATAATTATAAGCGGCGTTAAAGTGATATTTTTTTTTCCACCTTGTTTGAAACAAAACATTTTTTTTTTTTTCAAATCTAAGTTTGTTACGTGACATTTTAATCTGATCAACTAATCTGCAAAAAAAAAAAATCACAAAAACCTCCATTAGGCTAAACAGTTTCCAAGAAACATAGCAATAATTACCAAGTATTGAAAGAAAGATTTCTTACCTTTTTATGGTGATTGTGTAAACATCCTTCGAATATCAGGAAGCTGGGTAAAATTACAACTTAATTAATCACATTAAGAAGTAACATCATCAAGCGTCGCAAAGACACAACAACGTAGTCGGACACAATAAATCCAGCGCTAGAATGTCGCCTCTCATTGCGCATGCGTCGAATCAAAGCACGGTTAACCGGCGATGTTGGCCCAATAATATTTACTTTTTGTTGGCCCAATACTCAGAAGCAGATGGGACTTCGTAACGCCAGCGATAGATGGCCAACTAACCATTTCCCAACAGTGGCCCAACGTAAATTTTTTTGGTTGGTCCAACGGCGCTCGCCGCAGTTGGACATCCGTAGGTTCATTGTTCGGTTGCCAACCGACTAATTCCCAACGCTCTCCACAATTTCCCAACGGTTGGCCAACCGTTTGTGCTACTTGGGACACTGGATGCTTCTTAAATGTTTGAAATTTCAGGTCTAGTTTAGTTAATAAAATGTGAGTTTATTTAACAAACAATAAAAAAATTGGTTCACGGAAATTGAATAAAATCTGAAAATATTACTTTTTAAAACACGAAAATGGAGGGAAATAAGCCATTACTCACAGAAATTAACTGCTGGCAAATTCTGTAATGTTGAAGACTGTAATCAAAAAGAACAGTGATAAAAAAGTATAGTTGTATTAAAAATAACTATTATTATAACTAATCTTAAGCCGATTAATCAGTATCATCGGAGGATTATCATCAGCCGATTAATCGGGAACTGACCAATTTGCTTATCGGTGCATCCCTATAGTACTACTATAGAGAAAGATCTCGTTATACTCGTTAAAAAGCCAAGAATCAAATTTCGCAGTAGTAACAGCTCCGAGGAAAATGGAACACTTGATATCTGTAGTTACCAATATAAATCTGTAAACAAAAGCATTATACTCGTATATTGTTGGCACCTTCCCTCCCTCCCCTGTGGATCCGTCACTGTACTCGGATCAGTGGTAACGTGTTCAAAAGTTGCTGTCGTCGCCTTGGAACAAAGGTGGGGAACTCGTATTTGTAGAACTACATATGAAACTCATCCAGTTGGCAGTTAAGAATTTCCTACTTTTCTCCGACTGAGTAAAAGAGCCGCCGACATCCCCCCCCCCCCAAGCCCCCTTCCCTTGCCCTAACATTTTGAAAATATGTAACGCTTAAAACCCTGATTTTAGAATATCAATTTAAAAGACTTTCCAGTGGAAGAACAGCTGAACCCCCACCTCTTATGCTCTTATCCCTAATGACATACTAATGAAAGCCTAGAAATGCTCTTTTGAAACTTCAATTTCGAAAAACTTTGGGAACCACCCAACTATCTTCCACCCCCCCCCCCCCCCACCCCCCACCGTTTCCAAAGCGTCACCAAGAAACAGCCTAAAATTCCGGGGGTTTTTTGCAGTTTCCGGGAGAGATCCCTTACCCTCCCCCACCCCCTCCACATAATCAGAAATTTACTAAAAAAACACATATTTCTGGAGATAATCCCATATCCTCGCTTTATCAAGCATCTCTATAAATACAGCATCAAACTGAGAATTTGTCTCTTCAAGTTCAAAAAAAATATCTAGAATTGTGACCTCCCCCTAACGCCACCCCAGCGTCACCAAAGACATTAAAAACTACGAATCTAATTCTTCAATTTCAAAGTGATGCCCCCTCTCAAAAGCTCCCCCCCCCCCCCAACCCTAATATCAGCAAGCCTAAAACTGAATTTTCAGGGTTTCAATTTCAGAAAATTTCCGCGGGAAGTACTTTTTTCCTGTTAAAACATTAAAAATAGTTTCAATTTCCATTTTTTATTTTTTAAAAGTTTTTAGGTTGCAGCGGTGCGAGTCAGTCCTTCAAATAGCCCTCTTTGCTCCTGCCCAGGGGGCGCGCCTTTTGGGAAAGCGGTAAAGAATGCGGCTACCAACAAAAAGATCTTGGTTCGACTCCCGGCGCTTCACGGCCACACTCGCACCGTTACATCTGGTGACCCGGCATTTACGCACGCAGCAATGGAGACCCGAACACTCCCCAGATGGCGCCACGAGATGACTTGCTCGCACGCATTCGTGCAGTCTGCACGCGCTCGCACTTGAGCCCAGCCACGGATCCGAGCAAACAGGCTCAAACTTCACTCACTCACGCAGCAACCGCACGCAGCCTTTCTCTCGCGCTGGTGCACCCATCTGTGGTAAAATATCGTTCACTCTTCCCCTACTCGTTCACTGGGGGCGTAGTATGTAGCGGTGTGAGTCAGTCCTTCAAATAGCCCTCTTTGCTCCTGCCCAGGGGGCGCGCCTTTTGGGAAAGCGGTAAAGAATGCGGCTACCACCAAAAAGATCTTGGTTCGACTCCCGGTGCTTCACAGCCACTCTCGCACCGTTACAAGGTCCTTCTCCTTTCTTCGCTGGGAAAAACAGCCAAAAGCAACGTTCCCGGGTTATCCCTGAACCCCCTTTTTCCCTAACTCCTGCAAAATGAAACACAAAACTGCGATTTTAGCGCCTAAATTTCGAAAACTTCCAGAGAAGTTTTACAAACCCGTTCTCTCATGTCACCAGTGATAACTTAAAAATGTAGTTTGAGGATTTTAATTTCGAAAATTATCCTCAAAGAGTCCCCCTTGAAACTCCTTTCCTCTAGCACTTCAATTCCATAAACGTTTCAATGTATAGCGTTATGTAACCACACCTAGATATAACGCAATTATGCGAAGATAAAAAAAAACGCGAGGGTGCGAATCAAATAAACATGTCGACTTTTAAAAAAGTCCATTGCTTTTGAAATAACCATTACTATATACGCTACTTTATTTATACATTTGTTTTTTCTTCCATCACTCCCGTCCTCTAAATTTGTTTTTAGCAATGACTTCCTCTTAAATAAGAAACTATCCGCCATTGTTACCTAGTTATACACATAGCCATTTTCGCAATCACTTGACTTCGAATCATCCAAATGTATTACCCCAGAAATCCAGAAGAAAATCATTCGAGACATTCATTCGCTTCTATCTTCCGAGAAGTAAGCCAATCGAGATCTCGAGATGTTCGAGTTCTTGAGAAGTTCAACCGAGTTCTCGAGATGTTCGACTTCTCGAGATGTTCAATCGAGTTCTCGAGATGGTCGTCTGAGTCGAGTTCTCGAGTTATTCTGAATAATCGAGTTCCCGATTATGATCACTCGATTATACCCATCACTACATTACAATACAATTTTTCATGACAGCAGCAGAGGTTTACTTTAGGGTTACAGAAACTAACAATACCATAACTGTTGCATTTCTTAAGATTTGCTGCCCACTCAGCAAAGTCGGACCGACGGACGTTCTGTAATGGTCGCCGTGTAACGTCCTGAGGGCGGTTGTATGTGACGTCCTCCTGATGTTTTTTTCTAAATTTGCAGTAAAATATTAAGAAATAAACGAGTCAAAATATGACAGAATTGTTGAAAGCAAATGAAAAACACATTTTTTGCTTTTACACAGCTTTCTTTTCAATTAAAATCTCATTTCTGCCATTGGTCAGATATTCGTCAGCAGCCTCGGTCTCCACGACGTCATCAAGTTTCGCTTACAAGACGCTACTTGCAGCCTTTTTACGCATGAAAAAGGATATTTCCGCCTAAAGATATATTCCCTAGAGTAAAGGGAAAAAAGAGATTGTTGATCGACTTAAAACCTAATTCCTATTTTTTAAACACTAATATTAGTTAATGTAATATTAGTTTATGCGATTGCAATAAAAAGTAAATCAGTAAATCATCGAAATCGATGATTCTGTTTGCATTTCGATTTCGTGATATTCATCCGCCATGGTCACATGGTCAACTTTTTAGCTCCGCTTCGCCTTGCTTATGCGTTAGGCGTAGTTTCTTTTACGTCATACGTAGAAATGTTTGATTAATCTTACATAATCTTATTTGTAGTCTACATACAAGTTTTTAAGATGCCCATTGATGTATTAGCTTCAGCTGAAACGTATAACTTCTCTTTAGCAAATTCTTCACATGCGTGCGATGGATGCTTATTTGCGATATTTGTATAATAATTGTTTCGTGGTGCTTTTGTTTTAAATGTTATTATCTTCTGTGAATCTCAAAAGTAATACACGCGTAGAAGAAATTTATTATGTAAATTTCTATTTATACTTCCTTGTACGAAAGTTTTTCGGTAATTTGTTCCTTTTGTGTGTAAATACTGAATCCACGTGTTGTGTACGATTATTAAGTGTAAACCAGTGGCGTACGCAAGGAGGGGGTTTAGGGGTTTAAACCCCTCCCCTTGAGGCCTAAATAATAGTGCTTTATTACATACTCGAATTTTTTTTAGTAGTTTCAGAAAATGATGACCCCCCCCCCCTTGAAAAAGTTCTGCGTACGCCACTGGAAAGTACCATACTCTGTCCATCATAGTGGGCATTTGCTCTTAAAAGTAAGCAGTATTCATAAAAAAGCACATAATATAATTTTGCTAGAAAGACCAATGTTTTTACACCACATGTTCCATTTATCTTACTATGCATAATATAACAATTATAATAGTTGCCCCACTTGGAAAAATTCTGCGTACGCCACTGGTGTAAACTGTTTACTTGGCGTTTCTCGAGTGCAATTCATCAATGCTACATTTAACGGTATTTAAAAGTTTGTTTTTCTGTTGAAATAAAGTGAAGCGTTTATTGCTAAATACAAATGGATGTGTCGTTAAACAAAATATCTTTTGCATTAATGGTCTCACAGTTTTTGCGAAGAAACACTTATGGTATAAAAGCTATATTTTTGAATAGAATAAAACAATACTGCAATAAATAGCAAAATTAAACATTTCATTTCTGATCTTCAGTAAAATGCATTTAAAAAAATCCCCGCTTTATTTTTTGAATGCAAAATTTTTTGAATAAAGGTTTGCTGCTGATCTGTCAAACGAATAATTTTTTATTCTTGTGCAAGTCATATTTTTCTTACAATATTTTTATTTTTACAAATTGAAATTTTATTATGAATAAATTTTTGTTCATTATTCTGTTTGAATTTTTCAAGAAGTTCCATTATCATTTCATTTGTTGTATATTGCAGAGGTATTGAACCAAAGCTATAGGTACTATATAATATACATTGATATATGTTATCATGGTTGATGTTATCAATCTTTTAACATTACCTAAATCAACTTGTCTCATTAGTTTGTACATATAAACACGTTATGAAATAATTTATTTCATTAATTTTAATTTATGTAGACTGTGTGTGTGCTCAAAATTTTGTTTATTGGTAGCAATTTACAAAAATTATTTTGCTTAAATCTGAAAAAATTATATATATTTAAACGGGTTGCAAATTGTTTCCTGAAATCTGTTCCGAGAGGTTTCATGCCGTCACATGAGAGAAGCACTTCTTATATATCCAAATGTGCAGTAAGAAATGAATGCCAGTTTCAGAAGCAGTATTATTATTATGAACATTATATGAATGTCTTGCTTGGTAAAAACGCAGATAAGCAATAATTGATACAATTTCATATTCGTACTACATTTTCTCATTATTGTTATTTTTATTTTCTTTCCCCATAGGTATATTCATTTTATTTCTGTAACATATAAGTTAAGATTGTGTGCTGATATCAATATTACTGCTCTCAACGAAACACTTATCTGGGATTCGATTTCACATAATAAATCTCAACAGGGGGAAGGGGGATTGAAAAAAATAGGGTGTTTGGACAATTAGAAGTTCGGTTAGGAATTTTTTTGAAGTGAAACTTCTTTATCGCGGTTGGAAAAAAATTTAGTGTAACATTTTTTCGTTACGCGTCACATTTTTCCGTTACGCGCCATCTTTTTCTTATCCCTACCGCGATTGCATCCCTGGTGGCGATTGCATCGACTTCCATAAAAGCCCATGACCCGCTTTGAGTAGTGATGACTTTGACCACTAGGTGGTGTCGTGCAATTGCCATTTACCAATAGCATATCGTTTTAACGGACTTACTCTTACCACTATACTTGACCGTTTTTCTATTGCACGCTTATTTATTCCCAACGCTCTATAGTGACGTGATAAATATATATATATGTTATATTGAAGTGATCAGCAAAATCAAAGGGTTTATTTTAATTCTAATTCCAGTGAATTTCTAAAAAAAGTGGCTAAACAATGACAGTGAAATAAACATTACTGATTTCAAATACATTGCACAATTTAAACGGCTGAACACAAGAGCAGGAGGTGTAGGAATATATCATAATTCTAAAGATGTTGCTAACATTGTAACTTCATCGATAGATTTTTCTGTTCTTTCTCCTGACTTTCATGGGTCACTAACTTCAGCAGTTGGTGATTTATGTATGGCTCAATGCACAATGGTAAATGGGATAAAAATTTTGATTGTTGCAATATATATATCTCCTAATCAGAAGGTGGACGATATTATTGATTTTATTCACCATTCATTGTTATCATACACAAGTGGCGGTGCCTCTTTACTCGGCAACAATAATGATAAAATACTGATGATATTAAGTGGAGATTTTAATATCAATTTTGCATCAGAAAAATCTTTGAAACTAATTGAATTTTTGAAAGATAAACTTAATTTATCCATGAAAAACAATCCTCAAACGTCGACAACGAGATCCGGCACTACAATTGATGGAGTTTTCGCTCGGTTACTAAATTTTGTGGAATGTAAACAATATATTTCGTATTTCAGTTACCATAAGCCA
Source organism: Octonoba sinensis (assembly GCA_038502835.1). Taxonomy (NCBI): domain Eukaryota; kingdom Metazoa; phylum Arthropoda; class Arachnida; order Araneae; family Uloboridae; genus Octonoba; species Octonoba sinensis. Next base: position 24,397,459 of record CM076598.1, on the reverse strand, counting down.
TTAATAACACAAATATATAATAACGACATCAATGATAGTAATAATTCTATTACAATTAATGAAATTCAATAATAATCTTTGTAGTAATAAGCTAAAATGAAATAATTGTAGAATTTGTATTTATGTCTATGATAATAAGAGCCTTTTATTAAACTTTATCTAATTTAACTTTATTTAACCAATTTCTGTAAAGTTGCATATAGTAAATTATTTTTTGAAAAATAACGTCATAAAGAAGTTTCACTTCTTACGAGTGTACGCTAGTACACGCACACATTTTTTTTCCTTAGGTGGGGGGGGAAATAGGCTGTTTGGATAATTGGAAGTTCGGATATAGAAAAATAAATAGAGAAATAAGCTGTTCGGATAATTGGAGTTCGGATAATCGGCGCTCTACTGTATATAGATTCTATTTCATTCAGGTGTGACCACATTAACTGATGTCCACTGTAGTTCTTAAATTTGTTATTAGTGTGTGTTCATATGCAATATTCCAATAGAATTTATATGTATTTTTTCACTTTTTGTTAAGGAAGAAAATGTAAAACATAAACGAGGGAGCCGAATGGTACACACTTAACTGTCCAACTGTGAAAAAGGTAAGTTTTCTTTGTGTATAAAATTTTATATTTTTTCCCCCAAATGTAAATATTTATGTAGTCAAAGGCAAATTAAGACTTCAGGTTTTGCCTGTCATTTCAAAAGATTCCAGAAGGTGTGGGGCAAAGGGTATAACCTCAATAGATATTGCGAACACACATAAAAATGCATTATATTTTTCAAGTTGGGGGGACAATTGACCTTCTGCACTGCATTGGCATCACTATCTGGTGCAGTTCGCCCCAGGTCATGCCCTTTTGGGATTCACACTCAAAATGGATTAAAAACTTATTAGCTTTTAATGATTGTATATCAATTGTGCAATTTTTTTGTATTGTGTTTTCAAGTACAGTACATGAAATCTATTAGTACGTTCATCGAATTTCTGCTTAAAAAATCAATTTTGCATTTATTTTTGTGATTACAATTATCATTTGGAATAAACTGCATACTTTTCAATGGAGTTGAAATACCAAAAATCAGCGTCTCGCACTTGCATGATTTCTTTTCTGTTAATTTGTGGAGCCTTTTCACTTTTGTACCAAACTTTTCTTTTCTTTCATTTGAAGCGGGTAAAGGGATACAAAATGTCCACCATAACGTAATCTATATTAAATTAAAGACCTACGCTTAAGATCAATCAAAACTTCTAGCTGTACTGCAATATAAGTTTGAAAAGATTAATTTGATTGTAATACTCTCTTATAAATGTGTGCAGTGTCGGATCTGGGGGGGGGGGCAGGCAAAGTGCCCTGCCCAGAGCCGGACTTCTGGGAGAGGGCAAATTCAACTGTGATGCACAAAAGGAAGAAAAAAAAGTTAAAATTTAAAAATATTTAAGAAAATTTAACTTTTGGAAAGAGAAAATAACTATCTTAGTTTGACTCTCCGATCTGGTCCTTGATCGGCTATTTTGCTAATCATTAAAACCAATTAATAGAATTATTTATATGTATAAACTCTCGGAAACTAAAATTGAAGTATACTGAATATATTGATCTGAATATACTGCGTCATTGATCAGTCGGCCGGATCCTGTGGTTAGCATGTGGTCCTTGCAAAATTTCCCTTTAGTGAGTGTTTAGGGGGGGGGGGGGATTTTGCAATGTCAAAATTTTAATTTAAAAAAGTCAAAGTTTCCCCCCTGGTGATAGTGAAATATAAATTATGCTATGCTCAAACAATACAATAGTTTTTCTTTTACAAATTTTCAAAGTAGCTATCATTTTGGGAAGGTGGGAGGTTGGGGGGGGGGGGAGCTTGTAAGTGCCATTTGAGAAGGCAGACTCCTGACTGGCTCTTTTAAAAAATGGCTCTCTCCTTCAATTAAAAAAAATTGCTAATTTTGTTCTATATTTTTATGAGTAAAAGAGTTTAAATTTTAAAAAGTTTTTGTTTGCTTTTTTTCCCCTAATATTTTTGCAGTTCCAAATGCGTCTGTTAAAGATTCAAAATTCACCAGTTTGCATATCGTTTTCAAAATTTTCCCAGGAGAGAAAAACCTGGAACACCTTCAAGTGTCAGAATTTCATATCTCCAGTTCAGTTGTCTTTCATATAGCTCTACCTTCCTAATGTTGAGCTGAAAGGCCCATGCCATGGGAAAATTAACGAAAGTTTCATATGTTTATAACTGGACCCCAAGTGAAAAATACTTAAAAAATGGCCAGCAACTAAAAGTGATGTGAAATATGAAAAATAATTCAATGGGAGGGAGGGCACATTTTTAAGTTTTACCTTGCCACGGAAAACTTCAAGATCGGGTATTGTGTGTGTGCGCATTGGCAAATGTAAAAATCATTTAAACAGCATATCATTGATATTCTCACTAAACTATATTAGTGACAACATTATATTTAAAATGTAGTTAAGGAGGATTTCTTTCCCTCACTGTTAAAAATTGTGTAAACTACATGCTTATAAACCAGGATTAGGGGCTTTTCAAAAACATTTTCCAGCAAGATTGTCCACAACTTGCTGCACTGGGTGACACACGTGGAATATCACTGCCCCTTGACCCCCTAAATGATGTGTTTGTTACATGTTGAAATGGATGTACGAGGTGTATTATAGTGAAATCTTGCTTAAATTATATCCTAAATGTTGTAAAACTTGGTAGTGTTAAATAATTCATATTAATTTTATTTTTTGGCACCTTATTACAAATAGTCAAACAGAAATACTTTGTGTGTGGTTCTTACATTTCGTCAAAAATTGAAAAAGAGCTGTACTAACTGAGAAATTTTTTTTAATAATAAATATTTAGGTGTCTCTTTCTTCCTTTTTATTATTATTTTTATCATTTGGTTTCAATGACAAAACATGTCTAGTTGAATTTGACAAGGGTCCATATAAAAATTTTGAAAAGTCCTGTTTTTGTAAAATTACAAAATCGAAAAATATAACAATATATCAATCATATGTACATAGTTTGACTTAACAAGCAATTTAAAAACATTATGATTCTTATTTGCGTTTCGCTTTGTTGATAAATAATTTTGTCAAAGGTTTCCAATTTGAATTTGGATCATCGAGGTTTGTTTTTTCAAATTGAAATTTTCTGCCGTGTCTGTATTCATTTTTTTTTTTTTTTTTGAGGGTTTGTATAGAGCAAAATTTTCTCTGACCAGACTCTAGAGTAGTTTAGTGACCTCCTTTATAGTATTAACTCCATGGGTGTTTATAACATCATTTGGATAAACTCATGAATATTTTGGGCCATTGAATGATATTATAACAATTTTTTTCTGTGTTTAACTTCTAACGGTTGTATAATTTTCAAGAAAGCAACACCGAAAGTCCTATTTTTTCCCCTGAGAAATACATTTTAAAAGTGTGATCCCAATTATAGTTTGGTACTACCATCTAGTAAGTAAAACAAGAAATACATAATTTTCCGGGAATGAGGAATAGATTTTTCTTAACATTTTGGTGCACTACTTTTGATCAGTCCAGTCTGATTTTGACAGGAGCAAGAGGAAAGTCGTTAAAAGTTTCATATTGTAACTCATGTAATTGTCTGCGTATTATTATGTGTTATTATATGTACATTTCTTGAACACAATAATATGTTTTGGGAATGCAAAACTTAATTTTTTTTTTGTTTTACTTTTCAGGTGTGAATTTGAAAACTAGCTTCAAGAAAGACAAATAATATGACAATTTCTTCAGAAAGATACTTTGTGTTTTTGATTAGCATATTATTGTAATAAAATTCAGAACTGAAATTAGAAAATAAATTTTACTTATTGCAAAGCTTCGTAATTTTGTAATTTAATACTTTTTACATTTTACATAGTTTCAATTTTTATGTGCAATTAACATTTCATTGTTTCATTTGATTTTATTGTAAAATATAAGTTAAATTCATTTCATATATTGTTTCCTTAAAAGAGTTGGATAAAATGTGCATGAATTTTTCCTTCATCAATTCAATCATTTCTACATTAAATTAGCTTCCAAATTTTTGATTGTTAGTTTCCATCCTTACTGAAGATAGATGCATTGAAAAAGATGTATTTATCCAGTACCCCAAAAGATAATAAAATGCAAATTGTAGTTTTTAAGTTATTTATTCTTCAAATACTTTTTTTCCTGCAGACGTCCATTACTTATGTTTATTATTTTACTGCTATTAATTTTGTACAACAGCATACTAATTTTAATTTCATATTTCAACTTAAACCTAACCCTTCAACCTAAATATGCATTTGCTTTCAACTGTAAGGAAATGCATATTTAGGTTTAAACAACATAATGAAGGTTTGTTATTTTTAATTCCACATATCTTGACTATAATGGTGCTGTTTTAATGAGGGCTGACATTCTCGTTGATGCAGAGTCGAGGTTAGTAACCCTAGAATTGAGTGTATTTTCATGTGTAGTCTTGTTTTTGTGTTATAGTTCTACTATTTTATAAAAAAAATTGGTCACCCTCGATCACCAATTCATAGGAAAAAAAATGAGAAATTAATGTTAAACTGTTGGTAAAAAAGAAGTTAATACAATGATAGAGAAAAGGAAAGAGTAATTATAATTCTATGACAATATTTATATTACAAGCTTTAAACATTTTAATTTTGAAGAGTTTGGAAGCTATAGAATGCAAATGTTCAAATTGCATTTGTCTGTTGAGCAATAAATGGTTTCATATATATGTGAAACTTTTATTTAATTGCCTGAACATATATTATGGAATTTGCAAGATCATTGAGGTTCATAATGTATTTTAGTTTAATATATTTATATTTAAAGAATGAAGACTAGTAGTTCACTTTGAGATTATTTGTTTATTTAATTTACTTTATTTGGCAATGCAAGTTTGAATATTTGTAAGTTTTTAAAATTTTTATCAAAATGATTTTTTTTTTTTTTTTTTTGAAAAATCGGATGAAACAAACCGAAAGTATTAAGCGTCCTTTTATCGTAATGACCGTCCTGCGACGTCTCAACCTCCGAGGATTCCGTCGAGAGACGTTCCCACGACGTCTCCAAAGAGTCGCATCAGTCCGTCGCCATGACGGACCTTCGGGGACGTCAGCACATTCCGGACATTCGGGTGCTCATGGACGTTTCGTCCGAACGTCCCCGCGATGCTTCAATCGTCAGCAACTGAAGTCTTCCCGTCGTCTGTGAGACGCGAAATGCTGAGTGGGAGAATGAACTAGATTTCTGAGAACAGCCCCCCCCCCCCCCCCCCCCCATTGTCATCAGAAATGCTGTTGCTATCCGGATCGGAAGGAGGGTGACCTTTATTTAATATTTTCCTCATTTGTCCCCAGTTTAAATTTTTTTTTTTACAATGCCATCAATGTTTATTATTTTATAACTAATCCAAAAATTTTGACGTAGAGGGAAACCGACGTAGTTGTTTTTTTTTTTTTTTTCTCTCTCTCTTTTCTTTCTCCCGCAATGGTTCAATTTCTCCCGCAATGAAATCCAACCTTCGTATAATCAAGAATTTATTGCTGTAAGTTGCTCGCTTCTAAAAATAGATAGGACATTTCAGCTGTTCGCAGCTTTGCTTGCTTGGGAACAACAACAGGCTACCTAAAAATGGTACTAGAACAGGATTCATGCTTAGGTTGACCGTATTTCTGAGAATCAATATGAATAAGGATATGTCACCAAATCCAAGGACAATTTGGGGATGCTGCAAAAAAAATTGACATAATAAACTCATACATATACACTTCTACTATGAAAAATTACTCTCCTTAATATATTTCAAAGGGTACTGAAACATATTTTCTACATAATATATGCACATTTTCTGCCTTTTAGACATTGTACTAAGGTAATAATTTGAAATTGCCATGATATTGTCTAAAATTTTACAAAACACTGTTTAACAACTCTAAGTTACAAATCTAGAACCAATTTGCAGAGCAAAAATAGAAGTTTTTAAATTTGAGGGCTTTCTGAGTCCCCAAGTAGTTAAAGTGGTTTTGGGGACAAGATATTAAAAATAAACAAATTTATGGACTGTCCCTGAAATTTGAGGACGTATGGCCACACTATTCATGATTTACCCATATAGAGGACTACGTTTCTCAAAACTCTACTAATAATCGAATACTCGTCCTTATGTACTAATAATGTCGTTTCAATAAATACAAATACAAATACAAAAGTGACTGCCAGCAACAGGCTCAGGGCCCAGCTAGGCTGGTCCCTTCCTGTTTTCAAAGAAGAAAAAGATCGGAATTTGAATTGATTGAATTGGAATTTATAAAAAAGAGATATGGTGATATTTTTTTTAAATATATAATTAGAATTTTTAGGATTTTATGGGGGGTGGGTAGATAGATTTTGGGGTACATATATAGTATTTTATAGTATTTTTCTTTTTCTTCATTAAAAATTGATAACGAATTTATTAGACATTTATCATTTTCATATAATATTTTGCACATTTGTGTTTCTTTGCCCCCATTCTGCAGTAAAAATCGATGAAAATTAATTACCTAACTTTAGAAAATTTTATGCTTTCTGGCAACGTTCTTTGTTTTGGTCTGCTTCGTTCCTCTCCTCTCAGGCCGCTGTCTGCTGATTGTGATAAGAAAATCGTAAGAATACTTTTTTGAAATATAATTATATGTATTTTAGTTTGTATAATGATTTTTTAAACTATTTAAGCGTATTTTATAAAAGTTTTATTTTTACTTAAGTCTACGTAGTCGTAGAGCGGTTTCACTCGCTATCGCTGTAGTAGAATTTTGTACTTCGATAAATATTGCTTCAAAATGCTTTATAATGCTCTTAATGATAGAATTGAAATTTTTATTTTAATGATATTTTTTGTTCATTACTTGTACCTAACATTTTCTTTGAATTCACTCCTTTTTAAATTTCTGACTTTTTCAACTTTATCCTTCATAATTGTGTAAGATAGTTGGTCAGTTTTCATCTTAAATTTCTCTGTAAAGAAACTGCATTCGTTTCACACTTCAGTATTTTTGTAATCGCATGTAGCGTAGCAAGCATTATTTTAAAGTTTTGATCCTAATAATGCTTATAAATTTCTCCAAGTAATATCTGTAAAATAATAATTTGTTGAATTATTTTTAGTTTTGTTAATTTTTCAATATACCGTGCTTCGCAAATTCAAAAGAGACAACTATGATACTCTGTTCATTTAGAACTCTGAAAAATCCTGAACTTTATCATAGGACATTAACTTTGTTTTTCAAACCCACTTCTCTATATCATCGGGTGAGTATATGATGCTTGAACTGGATATATGCTTTGTGGTAGCTGCTGCTATTTATAAAGTAATGTAGATAATGTTGATTCTAGAGTCCAAATGCTTTGGGTTAGCAGCTTTTATAAAATAATGTGGAGTAGTGGTTATTCCTAAATCTGGACGGTCCTCATGTTGAGCCATGCATCTTATATCTTAAAAGCATTGATATAAATGTGTCTTTAGTTTCCTATAATATATTATTAACAATCAAATGATCAAACTTGTACATTACTAGTATTTAGTAGCTTAATTATAATTATCAATCTCATCTACTTGCATTCATACTGTATAATCTCTCAAATATAACCCACCCTCCACTTCCTGAATGTTATCTACATCCAATATAATTGAATTGTTTATTTCGAAAAGGTAACAACTCTGAAAAATAAAAAAAATTCAAGAGATAGAGAAAAATGACTTATGAAAAGTTGGAAAACTTTACTGGTCTGATCTTTTACTATTTTATTTCAGTAATAGCAATGCAATATTGGTGAATTAAAGCAATTTTTGATTAATTATGCCTTAAAAATTAATAAATTAATACTGAGAGTTCTTTCTTTTTCAAAGCGAAGATGTTACCTTTATGAAATAAACGATTCAATTAAAAAGACAATTCTGAAGGGGGAGGAGTTTTTTTTTGAATATTTTACTAAATTTCAGTATAAATAATAGTGAAAATATTTACAACTCGCCCCTTATTTTAGCTCTACACAATCCATTGCAAATAATCATCATTGTTGGTAGTATTACCATCTACAACTTCAGTTTCTATTATTTTCCCTTACCAGGTTATCCTTACTGTCTATTTTTGACTTTTCAGCTTCAACCAGTCATGTAGTCTGAGAAAAAGAAAAAATTTGGAACTTGCTAATGTGGAAACCAACATAATTTACTGAAATCAAAAATTGGAGAGAGGCCTGTGCTAAAATAAAAAGGGGAGGGGGATGCTGTCTTCCATTTCATTGTCATCAACTTTTTGAAGATCAGATCCTATACAGCATTGGAGATACAGATACTGTGAAAATCGAAGAGTAACATCACTTTTGCCAAACAAACTGGCAGTAGGAGTTATATACAGTGAAACCTGTATAAGTTGACCACTTGCGGTGCAGCACTTTAGTGGTCAACTTATAGAGGGTGAAGGGCTAATTCCGTTCCTGACAAAAGTGGTCAACTTAGACAGGCCGTCAACTTACAAAAGTGGTCAACTTTACAGTTTTACTGTATATTCAATCTTCGATTAAAACCTGCTCTTGAATTCAAAAACATTTTTTTGTAGGAAAAAAGTGCATGTGGTGTTCATGATTATGCAAAGAATCTTGATTCCCATGACAGAATTTCTGATTACATCATTTGTTAGCATATTTTGTATTAACTTCAAAACTTTTCTAAACATTTCAGTGAAATAAATATCTATAGCATAGTGTGTAAGGACTTAAATCTATTATCAGTTTCATTTAGTTACTTATTTAGTTGAATTCATAAATTCGCCATGTACAATATACAGACCCTTTCTAGAATTTCTGACTATGTCATTTCAAAGGCATATCTTATACAGTAGACTCTCATCCCGCTTAAAATGAGGAAGGGCAAGCCCAAATAGGCTGGAGTTCTATGAACTCATTTCTTTATCCCACCAATAATGGAAGACATAGTTTTTAAACCAAAACCCACTGTTTTAATATATTTTCCTGCTTCTTATTCAGTACAAAGCCTCCTTTTATCTCGAGCATTGTAGAATGTGAACGCATCCTCTGCACTAGGCTGAATAGACAACACAAAAATTTTTGGGAACTTGTCCTTAATTATTAGAATATTTTCATTGGTTCTTAAAGAACTTTTCGAACTGGAAAACAGTTAGTGTTCTTTGTCTTTCAGCTTGTTTGATTGAGTTTTAATCTGGTGTTTCAGAATCTTCTGACATTGTTTAATCTTCTCAGTGATGAATCCATCTTGATTAAAATGGCCCTTAAAGTTGTAAACGCAAAAAATATTAATTTCTAAGCATTGTTATTTCTTTTAATAAATCAATATGCTGAAATATTGTAAAAATACTGATTTTTGACATTAGAAAGTACATTCTTCTAATACAGTTGAAAAGTATTTTAAGTAAGTTTTTTTCAGTATTGCAGTTAAGTTTGATAGAATCTATACTTCTTTAAATAAAAAGCAGAATGTTTTATATAACAAGTGCCATGGTATTTGATATTATGGACTTTCAAATCTATTTACCTACTTACTATGTGTAATATATAAATTCGCATGTATTACAGTGTACTCAACAGATAAATTTTCAAACTTTTTGCATTGTTGCAAATCAATACAGAAGGTTTCTGCTACTGGGTTGGACAGAAAAGTATGTCATAAAATTTGAATATTTTTCTGAACATTTGTGTAATTTATCATCTTTCACAAAAAGAATGCTTTATTGGCACCTTTGTTGAAATAATCGTATTAGTAAAGTGTAAGTAAATTCAAGAATCACAAATAAACATTTAACTATATACAGGCATGGAAAAACTGCATACATCTGACGGACGAAAGATGAACAAACAACAATGCCAGAACAGATCATTGCTTAACCGACAAATATGAATATGACTTCTTAGTGTCTGTAGTATGGACTAGAGGGATAAATTCATGCCTTAACACCCCTACATCACGAGAACCCAAATACTTTTGAACATTTATCAAGTTGGTGATCGGTCATCTCATCTGCAGTGTTGCCCTTTGAAACGATCAGTTGAACTTTGACGAGTTCACCAATCTTTTCCCTAATGATGTAATGTGTTAGGGTCATACGGGGTAATTCCTGGTCACTCTTTTTCCAGGGTAATTAATGGTCACACATTTTTTAGTATTATAAACTGCTATAACAAAACAACTAAAATATGGCAAATACTCCTTAAAGATTCTATTTTTTTACGCAGGACTTAAAAAGTACAAAAATTTGTTGCAAGTTTGGGGAAAAAATGTTTTACTTACTACTACAAAATCATCTTGAAAAAAGATTGTCTCAAAAAAAAAATCCTAATTTTTTTAAAGATCCATGCTAATGCTTTATTTAAACAAAAAAAAATCTTGTTGATACTGTTTTATACTACGAATAGTCTAAACTTTTGACCAGGCCCGGACTGGCCAGTTCGGCTGGTCGGCGATCGCCGAGGGACCCCGTACTAGAGGGCCCCCAAACGGGGAAGGGAACAAAATAATTTTCTATCCGAATTTCTTTTTTACAGATCTTTAATTTCTTCATTATGCTTTTTCTTAGGATGCTTCACTATCGCAATTTTACAAAGTTTTAAGACTTTTAGACATAACAGTGGTCGATGGCCCAATTGGACTTGCCTTGTATGACCTTGTAAAATCAAAACTAACTAGATGGGGCACTTCAATATAAAATATTATTGCTTGCTCATTTGTCGGAGCTGCTAACGTGAATGGATTTGATAACAGCCTATAAGTCAACTTCAAGAAGAGAAACAAAGACCAGTGGGCGGATCTGGCGGCCGCCAAACAAGGGGGCTCCGAATCGAAAAGGGGCCCCTTCATTATTTCAAGTTTCCTTCCCCCCATGCTGTAGACCACATGGATACAGGTAGGGCCTTGCAATAAATGATGTTTCATGCAAATTGTACAGAATAGGAATTATATGAAAAATGAGCAATTCAAATACTGAGCACTCACATTAATGTTTTCAAGGATATTTTAAGGAGGATCCATATTTATTTTACCACCAGGGGTCCCCAAACTTCTCATTGCGCTCTTGACGAAGATTTATTTTACTTCTACTCATTAACTCATTGCATGACTTCTATTTTAAAGGCCAATTTGGTTTTATAAAGTAGTAAAAAATTCATTTTTTTAGTTTTTGCCTTTTGCAGTATACTATATTAATAAGTATTCAAAATTACATTTTTCTTTAAAATTCATTAAAAATAAAATGTGAATCTTATTTTTTATAGTACTTTGTAAAACACTGTATTTATGTATGAATAGATAGACAATATCATGGACAGGACAGGTTATACTACAAGTTGACTAAGGTACAATGAGAAAGTAATTTTCCAAGGATGCCAGGCAGTGCCAGATCTGGAGGGAGGGGGGCATATTCAACTGTGATGCACAAAAAAAAAAAAAAAAGAAGAAGAAAAAGAAAGACAATACAATAAAAAAAAGAGAAATATATATTTATTTTTGAAAATTTAACTTTGCAAAGAGAGAATTAAAATCCTAGTTCAGAGCTCAGATTTGATCATTGATCGGCTATTTTGCTAATGATTAAAACCGATTAATATAGAGTTATTTATTTGAATAAACTGTTGGAAGCTCCAAAATTGAGTTATACTGAATATGTTGCGTCATTGATGAGTTGGCAGGCAAGGCTCCTGGGAAGGCCATTTTGAAAATGGTGTGAAAGTTTGAAAAAAAAGTTTTGAAATGAATGAAAATAAAATGTACTGAACAAATTTAGAGCTGGAAATATACATTTTTTTTTTATAATTGTGTTTGAAAATGGTCCGTATTTATGATCGCTGTTTTTTGTAAAAGGTTTGTCTCTGTAATTGGGATTTTTGTTATGTTGCTTCTATTATTAAGAAAAATTTTACATTTAAATCTTTTGTACTGCATAACATTCAATACAAAAAACTATATCGCAAAAATTCATATTTCTTTAATTTACCATCGCCAACGATTCTAGTTTTTTCTTTTTCCAATTTGAAAGTCATAAGAATTTTTTTTTTTTGTAAACTTAATAACTTTGACAAATTGTGTTTTCTTCGCTGAAAATAAGACACATAACGAATTGCGGGGGAGGGGGGGGGCATGTCCCCCCCCCCCCGCTTCACATAGGTGGCCACCAAGTTAATCAAGTTTGGTGGCGACTGGCCACTTCCAAAATTTCTGAGCCTTGACCTTTATTGTTTCCATTATAGACTACGATTAGCTTTGGAACAATTGTAAGACAATTTCATTACCCCCATTCTCAATTTTTTTTCATCGTTTGAAAATATCACGGATCCAATAACCTGAAGTGCCATCCTTAAGTCATTTTTAATTAGAATTACAGCTTATAAATAACATCGCAGTTTTTGCTTTTTCCATTTCAGCTCATGAATTGGGATTGATGGACAAATTAATCGTATCTAATGCTGTACTTTCCAAATCTGAATCAATTTTAGCCTTTTCAAGTCCTCCAATCTGTGTGGACCCAAGATTACATTTTGTGCTTATTTGTTGCTATAGCTGTCCAGTTTGAAGTTGTAGATTCTTTATTACCATGAATGCACAACTATCTCAAAAACAAAAATGTACAGAACAAGCTAGTCTAAATCCTATATTATGTAGAATGTCAGTTTCAGAAATGGTCATGTTTCTAAATATTTTAAATCCACCTCTTTATTCACTTTTCTCGACCCGCCAAAACCCAATAGCAAAGAGTGGCTGAAGAAAAAAAAACTGCATTATGGCAATTGCAAATAAGCATTTATTAAATACATACAGAAGAAGCTTACACAAATCTTGGCAAATCTCATTATACTGCCAAGCAAAAGCCATAATAAACAATGCCAGAGCATATCATTGCTTAACTAAGAACTACAAACTTTGCTGGTTTGTGTGTTGATTTGGACTGGAGTGGTAGCATCATACTTGAACAGTTAAAAATTCAATTATTCCTCATATTTTCAATAATATCAGTAATACATATATATAGTCAACAGGGTCATACACATCTGTACATAAAATTGATAATTATTAGTTTTTCTCAGAATATTATATTTTAATATACTAAGGGACCCTGCCCCTGCTCATTTTGCTTGCCAGCCCCCATGCTTGCTATACCTGTTTTTTTTAAAAATAGTATGCTTCAAAACTCTTGAGATCTTTGCCCCCTACTTGCTGCACTTGCCAAGCATTATGTGCCCACTGAGCAGCCGCCTGTATGAATTGCTATAAGTTTGGCTGCTTATATTTTAATGGCATACTTTTACAAGTAATGTCTGCTAAAACTGGGCGATATATCGATGTTTCACAAAATACCGTTATTACACATTCATCGCGATGTTCGATTTCACATTGCTGTATCTTTCGATATATCGTGGTTTGCGATATATCACTGTTTTCGATATATCGTGATTGGCGATATATCACGGTTTCCGATATATCGTGACTGACGATGATATCACGGTTTCCGATAACATCGTGACTGACGATGATAGCCGATTCTTCGTAAGCGCTTGTTCTTTTTGCGCTTCCTGGCGTGGGGAAAAACATGTGCTATCGGCGTTTGCCGATGGCGCCATCGTGGCGCGTCTTTTGCCGAGGAAATCATTGTCGGCGCTCCTTCGTGTGTTGGTTCTTTTTTTCGAAACGTTAGCGTGGCGTGTGCATTCCTTAACGTCTGACTTGGGTCTGCTAGCGGCCATAATGGGAAGTGAATAAATGATGGGGTTCTTTATGATTGGGAAAATATTTCGTTTCCTTTGCTTTTCATTAATTGACAAGCGGTAAAAGCTCGCTAAAATGAAATGGTTTTTTTTTTGTTTTGTTTTCTTTTTACTAAAATAGGCTAAAACCTGCAATAGGCCTTAAGTGATTTATTTATTTATTTTGTGTATTTAAGTTTGTAAATGGTATTTAAGACTTTCTTAATGCATGAAAAATATGTTTAGTAAGTTTGAAAAAACTAGATGTATGTTTTTGAATTAATCTTAAAATAATTCGTTCATTCTCTTTCCTAATAATAACGTTGTTCAGTTTCTGAAAAAGTTCAACCGAAAACAAGTTATTTCCTTCTACAAAATAGGAAACACTTGTATAGTACATTTTCACAAACAGTTTATTAATAGTAAAATTATAAATTTGTGTTCGGTAAATTTGTGTAATTGCACTTGTTCCAATTCGTCTGTATATTTTTACTACTTTTTTTTTATTGCGTTATTCATCTAAATTCATGAAATATACATAAGTAGATGTTTTAGCTATTATTATTAAAAAAAAATTATTTTTATTTTTTTCATCGTTATTTCAGATTGGATATCGTTATTGTAACTTGTAAAAATTGAAGATTCTTGCACGAGCTATACGCCCGTGCAAGAATCTATCGTCGTTAGGGTATACAAGAAAGTCGTATACCCTAACGACGACGTTTCGTGTCATTTTGAAACTTCGTTGCTTTAAACACAACATGAAATTTGAAATTAATATTTTTAAAATACTGAAAATAAAATTTAGGGAATATATTTAAGATCGTAAACTAAGCAATTTTTTACTCATTGTCAGTTTTTTTGCGATAGCGATTTCTGTAAAAGGTTCGTTTTTTCTAATTTGCTAATTATAACTTCTTTATAATTACAATGTCAATCAAAGAGGCGGGGGCGGTTAAACGTTATTTTCACCTAAGGGAAATTCGCGGGGAGAAAGGGAGCGGATGCTCGTTCGCTCGTAATTCAATTTCCGAAATAATTATTTTCAGTTTTAAACATTGGTAATATATTTAAGTTGTTTTCAATAAAAATGATGTCTATATACTTGTAAGTATGTCATTTTGAGAGAAGCATTTATTTTTTTCAAAATTCATATGAAATAAATTGAATTATCTTTTCGTAATATTATTGTTATTAGTGTTTTGTATTTGATTTTTGACGAACGAATTTCTTTTATATATTTGCTTAGCTATACAGCGCATTTAACATAGAACCACAGTATAGAACCACAAACCCGGAACGCTCGGGGCCGCAATCTTTCCGGATTTCCGAATTTTGGGTCCTCATTCAAAAAAATTTGTAAGTAGCATAAGAGCCCATATAATTTGCTCTGGAAGTTTTTATTAGCATTTTGCTCATTTATAGCATTTTTTATTATCGTATATACTTGCCTATAAGTCGCGGAATTTAACACAAAAAACGGACACAAGTTGAAGTTGACTTACATTTGAGGCGAAAAATCTATACTTTTCCCGATATTATTTTAACATCTTTAATTAAACAATAAAGGAAAAGAATTTTGTCATTCTGATATGATTTTATATTCTCTAGTCACTTAATTGTAGTAAAAGAAGGGACTACCGGAAAAATGCGAGAAACGCCGAACTTCAATTTCGCGAATGCTCTGTATCGTGCGAAAATTAGTTCATTTTAAAAAATAAATATAATATAACTACAAGAAATTTAAAAAGCAAAATTTTATTATATTAACTCAGCATTGAAGCAACAATTAATAAAAACTCTAATCGCAAAAACGAACCCTTTTCCGAAAATCGCGAAATGACTTTTTTTGAAAACTGCACATTTCCGATCTCAAACATGTTCATTGCATTCTATTTTCCTTCTTTTTAAAATGTCTATTTACAAAAAAAAATGGTGCGAAATATTTTCTTTAAAAAACAAAAACTGGGGTTTTTTTTTTCAGCTACCAATTAATTTTTTTTTAAGTTCGGGATTTCGAATTTGGGGTCCCATACTGTTCTGAAACATCGCGATATTATTTTGACGATATATCGCGGGGTATCAAAAATTAGACATCGCCCAGTACTAATGTGTACACCGGGTAAAGCTCTTGATGGATAAGATTGGGCACACTGGCTTTCCCAGGTTATTCCTAATACACAGTCCAGTCACATTAATGTGACCATCTGTCAAAAGCCAGAATAACCACCTTTCGCAGAGCGGACTGCTGCGAGACGTGCAGGAAGAGAGTCACTTAGGTTCCTGAAGGTGTTCACTGTGATGTTGAGCCATACCGACTCTAATGCCGTGGCCAGCTGCGCTAGATTACGTGGTTGAGGATCCATAGCGCGAACAACCCGATCGAGATGGTCCCACAGATTCTCGATTGGGTTTAAGTCAGGTGAGTTTGCTGGCCAGGGGAGGACGGTAAACTCATCCTGGTACCACGCACGTACACTGCCAGCTGTATGGCACTTCGCATTGTCCTGCTGGTAGATGCCATCATCCTGAGGAAAAACAATGCGCATGTAGGGGTGGACATGGTCCGCAAGGACAGATGCGTACTTGTATTGATTCATCGGCCTTCCACAATGATCAGTGAACCCAGAGAATGCCAGGAAAACATTCCCCAGACCATAATGCTCCCGCCTCCAGCTTGGACCGTTCCGGCAATGGTTGCAGGGTGTTTGCTTTCAGAGGTTTCACGCCTTATACGCCAACGTCCATTTGTCCGATGGAGCATAGAACGCGATTCATCGGAAAACGCTACCTGTCACCACTCAGTGGACGTCCAGCTGCGGTACTGGCGTGCAAATTCTTGCTTTCATCGTTAATGAACAGCAGTCAGCATAGGTGCACGAACCAGGCGTCTGCTTCGGAGGCCCAGACGCAGCAATGTTCGCTGAACAGTAGTTTGGGAGACACTTTTGGTAGCCCCTTGGTTCATTTTGGTGGTCAGTTGCTCAACGGTAGCCCGTCTATCTGCCCGAACGCATCTCCGCAACCGTTGTTCGCCTCTGTCATCTATGGCCCGTGGTGCACCACATTTGCCACGTCGCTGATTTTGGACAGTCCCATTTTTCCATGCACGGTACACTTTTACCACGGCGGCACGCGAACAGTTCATAAACTCAGCCGTTTCGGAAATGCTTCCACCCTTCGCCCGAAAGCCAATGATCATGCCCTTTTGGACGTCGGATAAATCGCTTCATTTCTGCATTACGCCAACGAATGAAATGTTTTCCGAAGCCCTCACACACCCTTTATATACGCTCAACTGCACTGTGCTGCCACCTGCCTTCTGTGATTGGTTATTTAACTCTGACGTGGAAAGTACATGGTAGTCACATTAATGTGACTGGACTGTGTATAATGGTGTATGTCTCAACCATTCACTCACTCACTGACTGTCTAGATGTCTGGACAGACAGGTTTTAACTATATATATATTCTGTATATTTTTCTCAGAATCTCTAATTTTAATATACTGTATTCTGTTTTCAGGATATTAAAATGGCTACATCTAGTGAAGAAGAGGCTTGTGTTTTTTGTAAAATTGTACGTGAGAAAACTGCTGTTTTCTTCTATGAGGTACGATCATACATTATATTTAGTTAGTGCAATAATGGTAGAATTCACTATTATATTGTGCTGTCTGATTAATATAGCTGACATCCCTTATTTTCTTTTCTGCACGTAGTATCAAATAGAAAATTTTGAAATGGTAAATGTTATCGAAATGCATTTTAGCTATGCAGTTTAACCCTTATTCTCATAGAGTAGCATATATGCTACCTGGGGTTTTCCCTTACTTTCTACTCATTAAGTGACCTAAGCGCATATGTTGCATTGCTATTTGCTAGCCCTTATTCTCATAAAGTAGCATATATGCTACTTTATGAGAATAAGGGTTAATTTTTTTAAAAAATGCTGAAAACGTTTCAGCAGAATCCATATAGCTTGTCTATTTTCATTTTGTCAATTTTGATTGTTCTTTATTATGATCTTGTGAGAATAAATAATTTGAAATACTAAATATATTTTCCAAAACTTACAATTTTGCCATGTTATTTCTATCTTTTTTTTCCTCTCTTATAACTTTTTACTGTTCAATATTTTACTGGTAATATTTTTTAATACTTATACAGATGATAAAAACTCATTTAGACCAAATATTAATAGTTTTTCTTTAATTATTTTTATGGTATTAGATAATGAAAAATGCGTAGATGTTGTTTACATTGACTTTCAGAAAGTGTTGGATAAAGTACCGCATGAAGCTCTTCTTTGCTTGTATTGGTATTGGTGGAAAAACTTTAATTTGGGTTAAAAGTTGGCTGACTCGGAGGAAGCAAAAAGTAGTAGTGAAGGGCAATTATTCTCAGTGGATTGATGTTTTGAGTGGTGTTCCACAGGGTTCAGTTATAGGGCTGATATTATTTATTACTTTTATTAATGATATTACTCAGAGTATTTCTGGGAACATCAATATTTTTGCTGATGATGTCAAAATCATGGGAATTGTGGACACGGAGGAACAAGTCAATCAGTTTCAAGAGGATCTAAATCAAATTTCTAGGTGGGCAATTAAGTGGGGTATGTCTTTTAATATTGGGAAATGTCAAGTGCTTCATTTTGGTCATGGGAACAAACATGCAACCTATTATTTACAAGGTTCCGTCATTAGGGAAGCAGAAGCAGTTGTTGATCTAGGAGTATTGATTAGTCACGACTTCAAGCATAGTAAGTAGCGAAGCTAACAAGATGCTTGGGTTTATCAATAAGGCTATTTCGAACAGGTCTAAGGAAGTTGTATTGCCATTATACAGCAGTTTGGTAAGACCTCATTTGGAGTATGCTGTTCAGTTTTGATCTCCTTACCTAAAGAATTATATTACCTTATTGGAAAGGGTTCAAAGGAGCATACCTGCCAACTCTATTGGTTTTTCCAGGAGACTCCTGGATTTTCCCTTATTCTTCTATTCTCCCAGTTTGTGTTTAAAATCTCCTGGCTTCTATAAGTTTTGGTGAAAACCCTTAAAAATAGGGAATTTTTTAAAAAATATCATTGTAAATTTAATTTAAAATTTACAGTGTTTCCTATTTAACTTCACTGACAAATGAATTTACACAAGAAACTTAGTTTTAGACATTATAAACTCAAGTATAACTTTAGAGGAGTGATTATTTTGTTAGTTATCGTGGTAAACATATCACGTATAGAACAAGTGTGTGGTTGTAATTTAAGTTATTGGTAAGACGCCCAATTTTTACCCTAAAAAAATAATGAAAAATGCATGCAAAATTGCTGTGTATCGCAATCTACTGGATGTTTTCATAAGAATGTTGGCAGGTATGAAGGAGGGTTACTAGGTTGTTAAGTGATCTCTCAGACTTTGATTATGAGGCTCTGCTTAAAAGGCTCAATATGTATAAAACAAAGGAGAGTTAGAGGGGACATGATTCAGTTATTTAAACTCATTAAAACGGGAAATGTTGATGGGCTACAGTTATGTACTGAAAGTAGAACCAGAGGTCATTGTTTTAAGCTTTTCAAATCTTGGGATGATCTTGAAAGCATGAAAAATTACTACTTCAATAGGGTTGTAAGCAGTTGGAGTAGTGTACCGAAAGCGACTTTTACTTGCAGTGTTGTAAAAACTTTTAAGAAAGTTCTTCATGTTCATTGAGGACTGTTAAGTTGACTAGGGCCAACCTAGCTAGGCCCTGTGCCTGTTGCTGGTCGTCACTTTTGTATTTGTATATAAAATACCAGATCTTTTGTTTATATTTTCTATTTTTTGTTATTACATTAATATTTTTCTTTTATTTAGAATGAAGATTTTATAGCCTTCAAAGATAAGAAACCTGCTGCTGCTCATCATTATCTGATCATACCAAAAAAGCATGTGAAGAATCCATCAACATTACAACCCTCAGATCTTGAGCTTGGTAAGCAATGAATTTGCATGATAAATATATTGTTTCAAGTGAATACTTTAGTATTATTTTTATCATAATTATTTCATTAGTCACTCAAATTATTATTATTATGCTTACTTTTTGAAATCTATTCTGATTTTTTTAAATAAAAGAAGCTTTTCCAAACAAGCAGAAACTGTTAAGTTTTTTGTTGTTTAAGTATTACATGTAATTTAAATAACAAAGTGCCTATTTTGTTAAATGCTGAGAATTTTACAATTACAAAATATAGCTCTGCTGTATACAGCTATAATCTTATAAAAAAAAAACGATTTGTTAAAAATAGTACTAGTTGCCAAAGCTTTAACACATTCTTCTCATATGAGTGTTCAAAGAAAATGTATGCTGCTCTAAAATAAAATGATTAACATTGCATATGATTCTTTAAGACTCTCTAACAAAATAGTAATATTTATCTGGTATTCCCACATAACAGTAACAACAGTAATTTATGTCAACCTTTGAAATGTTGTTGCACTATAATTTGTTGAAGGCTCTTCTTCATTCATGATAAAAAACAAAGGATTTGCAACTGAATAAAATTAACCACCCTTATAACATTTATTTTCTTATGCAGTTTTCTTTTTATAGACTTCCTATAGAAAGTAAAAATATTTACTTGATGACTTCAGGTTACACCATGTTTTCTTTTACCTTGCATCAATTTTCCTGTAACCAAAAAGCAAATGCTTCTTAAGCATGCAGAAAACAATATTTATTTCTTCCTAAATTGAAATAATTGTCAGCACAAGTATATTACTTGAGCTTTGTTGCTGAAAAATTATAGAATAGTCATTTTGAATGTTACAACATGTATTAATGTCATTTACAGCATTGACAGATTTCAAGAAGTTATCAAGTTGTTTTAGCGCAACCTATAAATTAATTAGAAAATAAATATATTTTGAGAAAGCCGCATTATCAAGTGATGCCTTGAATCAATTTGTATTTTTCTCTCAAATTTGGCCACTAGCAATAATTAAGATTTTTAAGTGGATCAAAAATAAAAATTGCTTTTACTTATTTATGTAATACAATATTTGTAACATGAATATCTTCGATTAAAATCAAACATTGTGGGTATTCAGAATAGTCGCACATTGTGATGTTGATTCTTTGAAATTCAGTTCAAATTCAGCATGTATTCATTTAAAAATTAATGAGAGGTGAGAAATGACAAGATTGGATGTAAATAAAATGAATGTAAACTAAATAAATATCTAGTATTTTAAAATAATTCTTAACTTTCCAATATAAACTTTCTGAAAAACTTTAAACTAGAATAAGAAAATGACCTTTAATTAGCACGTGAAAAATTTCGTAAAAGTTTGTCAGTAGGTTAATACAGCTTTTACTTTTTTAAACAAGTTTAGTGTTAGCATGGACTTGTAAAAAAGAATATAAACAGCAATATGAAATCTGGTAACAAATGATGTATTTTTAACAACTTATCCTGTATTTATTATCTCATGTTCTAAATTTTGGGGTGATAAAATTGAAGACATTAAGCAACTTTCATAAATTTTTCCTTAAATGCATTCTTTTCCATCTTAAGGCAAGATCCTGCTTTAGAAGGCCAAAAAAAAAGCGTTTTTTGGGGAATTTTTTTGGACAGAAAAAAAAGCAAGTCTAGCTTCAGTTTTTAGATCATTTTATTACATATTTGAACCAGTGAAAGGAAAAATTTAAGCGAAAAATATTCAAATGCTGCCGATTTTTATACAAATTTGTGCAACACCTTGCAATTGCAGTATCCAGTCAGCGGGCAAGATGGAACTCGTAATTTTTGTCTAAAACAAAAAAAAAAAACCCAAAAATTTTCTACATTTTCATATATTTATCTTCTATATGAACTAAGAAAAACCCAAAAATTTATGAAATTAAAGTAATTTCTCAGGTTTGAAAAAAAAATTGTGTCTTTTGGAACAACAAGAAAATCATTTGAACTTGCTAAAAAATATGTTCAGAATTTTTTTTTCCATAAGTCTTTTTAGTTCAAAGAGTTACACAAACTACAGCTAACAAGCCTCGTTTTGTTTTGATTGGTTGTCTAGTTTTCTCGCAATCACGCCCGCCAGTTTAGAAAAATCATAAAAACGAAAACTCGAGAAAACGCGCCTGAAAATTTACGAACAGAAAAAATGTTAATTTTCTAAAACTTGCAGTGATGACACGCTAATCAGCTATTCCTACGCCAAACATTCAACTTCCTCAAAAATGCATTCAAACGACCTTTGAACCTTTTCATCACATACACAGTTTGGGGTATTTGACAGACAGGAGCGCACTGCATCTGCCCGAGCACTCACATACCAGCTTGGACTCCTGGCCACGTTTAGTGCTGTATTTTTCAAAATATTGAGAATTATCCTCCATAAAATTAAATAAGTATTCTTAGATATATTAGGAATAGATTTTAGCAATTTAAAAAAAATCGTTTTTTTTTTTTTTTTTTTAGCCTTCTAAAGCAGGCTCTGCCTTAATTCAGCCATTATTTTCTTTCTTGAGTATAAGTATTACCATATTTTTAAACAAAATTTTAATTTTTTTTAGTTTATGTCTAATATATTTTTCTATTACTCCAACAAAGCAATGTTATAACTCTATTGATATTAGCAAAATTATTTGCATAGTTTTCCATATACTGTGTGATTCTTTCAATAATATTGTCTATTAAATTTCATCTTGTATGACATATGTGATGCCATTTTTTCTGCTGTAAAATTCAATTACTTCTCAGCTTTCATCATGTATAGTTAAATGGATAATAATTTAAAATTATATATTGCAATCATACTAATTGTAAAGTAATTAACTATTGTTAATTTATAAAGTTCTTAACATCACTTATCATGTACCTCACTTATAAATTTTTTAAATAAATTCATGCCAAACATGTTGTATAGCACTTTTTAAAATTATTTTAAATGGTCTAATGATCCAAATTTTTCTGTCTATTAAAAGGTTAACTGTTTAAAGTTTATATATCTACATATTTTTTTAATTTTATTGTATTATTACAGTCGAACCTTGTTATCACGACACCCTGCAGACTTTCTATAAAGTGTCGTCATAAGCGGAGCGACGTCTTAACCGGAATTGCTTCAAAACACATAATTTAAAGAACATATAATGTAATAACTCATTTCACGGCTATATTATGCGTGCCATTATTTACATCTCCATTTGCCTTTTTAAATTAGATTCAGTTACCTTTGTTTTGTATTATTTAATAAGCCAAGGCAAAAACATTAAGAAAAGATAACTTACTTTTCATTTCACACTAAAATATTCTACAATAAAGGTTTGCTTACTTCTTGATTTACAATGTAAAATTTTTCTGTCTATTTTGTAGAAAAAGGCATTATCTTCTTGTTTAGCTTTTTCAATCGAAGAAAGGTATTTTTCTACGACATCAATGCAATGCAATGCATCTGATTTACTTGAAAGTTTCTCCTCCAACTGTAAAACCCCTTTACTTTTGACCACTATCTGACTGGACAGTGAAAGCAAATTCCTTCTTTTCGAATAACGAGTTTAATATGATAGCACTCATTTTTAGAAGCTCATTTACAATGACCATTCAACTTCAACATCAGTTGAATAGCCATAGTGATTCTCCCCTGCTCTGTCTTCCTAAACTCTTTCAGACTGAAAATTAAAAACTGTGCGTCCCTAGAGTTTCAGAAACAAAAGTAGAGTTTTAAAATGGATTCTTTTTTTCTCCTGGTCCCTTTTATCCTTTTCTGAAGTACTGCTGAGTAGAGATTTAATACTATGAGCAATGCGACTGAAACTTGTCACTCATTTTTTGTGCCTCTCAATGTTGACAATTGTAAAATTCTTTCTGTACTTCAAATTCCTAATTCGGAGAAGTTCAAGTAAACCTGCAATGCAACTTTATCTTTCCATCTGGTCGTGTTTCCAGTTTCCACCTGTCGCTTTCACACCTACTGTGCACTCGCAATTGTTGGGTCTGGGGATTTTCCCCAGAAGGTTGATAACACTTGTCACTAATCCATTTTCAGGAATTGCAGGACAAACTTTTCGTGAAATCTTCATTATAAAAATAACATTTATTAAAAAAATAACATTGAGCCCATTTTAACAATTTGAAGTGCCGTCTCATCATAAACCGAGTGGTACAATAAATTAGTGTCGTCAATTGTGGAGTTATTTAACATTAAAATTATATGTTGCAAGTTCGGGACTTTGAAATAGTGACGAGACGCCTCAAGTGACGTATCATCCATGTGTCATGAAAACAAGGTGCGACTGTATTACTATTAGCTATAATTCACCTGTGGTCTTGTGTAAACCCAATTTTTCTTGGTTTTAAAATAGATGCCACTTCATAAAATAAATAATTTTATTGATTTTTAATGAGTACCTGGTAGACTGCAAATCTGCACAGAATTTTTTTTTTATGTCCTTGCATGTAAATTTCTAAGGAATCTATAGTATAATGTCTGCTTTACAAATAGATAGTCGCATAAAATTAGGCCATATAATCATAGATGGGTCAAACAATTTTTTAAATGTTAACACTTTTTCAAATTTGCATATTTTGAAGAACCTCTCAGTTCTTTGAAGCACTTTTTTACACATAATTTAATGCTGTATGTTTTACTTAAAATTATAGATTAATTTATACATAGCTAGTTGTAATGTTTTAAACAGTTGTTGCAAATATATGCATGTGTATTTTCTGTTCTCTAGTCAAGCAGCTGTTTAGCATTGGGAAAGAAGTTCTTGAAAGACAAAATGCTAGTGCAGAAGATGCTCGGTATGTGCTTTTTGTTCTATTTGCTGAAATGTCATATTGTTGGTTTTTAGAAAAAATTAATAGTTACATTCAAAATAAAATGAACTAAATATGCCAACGAAAATTAGAGTGGACCCTTCTGAGAAGAATACATGACAAATATATTTGAAAAAAAAATGAACATTTATTTAACAATTAACGATATATATATAAAACGACCTCAAAATATTAAAATTCCGATAAAAATAGAAACCAATATTTAAATAGAGGTAAGATATTCACCACATGTCCTTAGATTACACTTTACAGGAAATCGCTGCAGTCCAGGATGAAAAAACTCTGAAGTTTAAACAGTCCATAATTGGTTTTTCTTCATTCAGTTAATGTGGCAAGTCCAGCAGAAGAAAAACAGAACTTTACATCATTTGAAGAGGCAGGCGATGTTACTTTGTAGAATCTCTTGGGACAGGATCAGGCGACTCACAGTTACATTGATGTTATTTTAAAATCGGTGATTAAAATTCCATGCCTACTATTTGACAAGTAAAATCATCATTTCATAAACAAAATATTTCCAGAGGCCAAACACATACGCCTCAGAAAGCAGAGAGGAATAAACCTCAAATGAAAAACCAAACTACGGCTTCAACCGAAGCCCAACATGATGTGCACTCACATCGAACACTCACACCAGTGCGAGGTCGTAAGAGAAGAAAGCAAGTAAGCAAGCCAAGATGCCAGCTGCTGCCTGCCTTAAGGCTGCTCTTCAGTCGGAAAAAATTTCGTGGTTAGGCTTAAGATGGCCTTCGAAGAGCATGAGGGGAGTGTGTCAATCTCAACGACCAATGAAATGTACGATAGCTCTTGGAAGAAGGGTCTACTGTCCTCCATAATTGACCTGTCACTTCAGGCCGAGACTCCCTTCAGTCAGTGTATTAGCTAGCGGCATGCATGTGTTTTCTACTACTTACACAATGTTGCTCCTTTTCCGGTTCCAAAATAATTCTCTGTGGCTGAGAGTTGAAACGAAAAGAAAAAATATTGTTACCCTTCTTTCATTCTCCCGAATTGTTTGTAAATTGCATATTTAGTGCTGTAAAAATGAAAATGTAAACGATACTTTTAAAACGAAGGTTTGTCTTTCTGAGAACTTGCTTCTAGACCTAATTTAGTACAAATTGATCAATCAAAATTTGCGATAAATTGCTTGATATTCAAAAAAAATAAATAAAAAAAATTTTTTAGCAAAACTTGCTGAATGCTGTTCTCAGTTATTGTTACATAAAGAGTGCTAATTCGTCTCTTGTATAAAGCTTAATTTAAGAGCAGAAATTTTCGGTTAGTATGATTAAAATTAAATGAATAAATAAGAAAAAAGGTAACCTAAGCAATGAGTTTTGCTCGAAACAGGAGTAGCAAATGAAGATTTGTTAAGCTCCACTAATCTATTTTTTTTTCCTGAAACTAAATGTTAATGTGTGCGTTTCTTTCTTTATTTTATATAATTTATTTAGTTACTTTGCATTTTATTTTATTTATTTATATACACTTCTTCAATTATGTTTTGCTAATTATTGCATATTGAATACTTGATCAATATGATGAGACCATCACATTCATTTTATTTCTTTCCTTTACATTTCTGTCATTTAAAATAAAATTCCCGAATCATTTTTCGAATAAAACATCCTGGTTTTCTTTTTCTCTGACAAAAGTACGTTTTCAATGGTTCTTTACTTTCTGTGTAGTTCCGCTTCATTGGCACTTCAAAATGTAGTCAAGTAATATGTGTTTATATAAGCGTGCGCAGAGCTTTAGCAAGGGGGGGGGGACGCTACTGTGCTAAAGGGGGTACCAAAATACACCCATAAGCAGGGCCGGCCCGACGGTATTCGGCACCCTTGGACTTTATAAAAATAGTCGCCCCTAGCCCTCTTTCATCATATAAACTAAAATAATATAAATTCAAATTGTGTATAATTTATTGCGGTTTCAATTACTTTAAAAACTTTAATAATTACATACATGAAACAAATAATGTATTTTTTTATTTCTAATGGGCTGCTGTTGCCTTCTCGTAATTGAAGACCTAGTGTGATTCACAGGGATTGGTACCATCTAATTATCTCTATCAAGCACCACAGTAGGTATAGTACCATCGCTACAAGTGAATTTTGATGCTAAGTTCTTTCACTTGAAAGATGGAGTATATGATAGCAGTCACTATCATTGGGTCTGCTTACGTGAAGACAACTAGAATTTTGTTGAACTAATTTTATGATACACGGATTATTGTTTTTTTTTTTTTTTTGCTCTTACGCTGAGGCGCCCCCAAGATGATGGCGCCTTTGTACTTTGCACACTGATAAGGCCGGCCCTGCCCATAAGATTTGGGTCCCAGATGCATCTCCAGGGAAACTTATGACAAATTAAACGCAAAGAAGCATATCTATTGAATACAAACGCGAAAGAGATTGCCAGTTTTGTAATTAGCTTTCATTTTTATTTGCTAATGGGGGTACAATGGTATCTCTAAGCCCCGCACGCACACCTATGAGTATCTACGTATGTATTATTCAGCAAAATTAAATCACGAACTTGAAACTGAGGATGTGCATAACATACTTTCCCTGTTGCAAAAGTATGCGGCAATTACAAATTCACCAAAAAAAAGAAAAAGAAGAAGAAGAAGGCAAGGAAAAAAGAACTTAAAAAAAAAAGAAAGAAAATAAGCAAATGGTTGGCAATGACTGTTTTGAAACAGTGGCCTTTTTTCCGAGTGCATTTATTTATTACTTTTTTCCTTCATTATGTACAAAACATTAAATATTTATTGAAATATTAGGGTTTAAACGACTTTTAAATTTTTTCCATAATACACTGAATAAACGACAGCGATAAGTATTGTATTTGCCATTAAAAGCTATTCAAAGCAGTGAATGGAGCTGGAGTGGACTTGAAACTATAACATAAGATTCGGAGGGGAGCTGTAGCATAGCAACTCAAAAAAATAAATTAACATAAATAATAATAATAATGATGATAATAATATTAATAACTCTGCTCCAGTTCCCTGCGCAAAAGGTATTCAAAACTTTCAAAATGGCAGCCTGACTACTGGGGCGGCAATATTCCTCGGAACCAGAAGTCCCAATTTCTTATCCTGGCAACGAACGTTGCTTCGATAAGCGAGCTGAGGTGGTTGCTGTGATAATTTCTATTTAATACTTATCGAGAAGTAAGTTGAGAGTTTTCCTGGTTTTCTCCTATGACTGAATGCACGAAAACACCCTTAGAAGACCTCGCAGGGCGACAGCTTTTTACCAAGACTTGTTGAATCGAGATGAAGTTTGTATGGTTGCAGGTTGAGGTGAGAACTGCCAATTTTAAAACTGCAAATACGGAACAGACGGGGCATATCGACAAGGGGGGGGGGGGGCTTGAGACGCGCTTTTGCATCATTTCTTCTGTGCCGATTCTTCATGTGCGAGCTTGCCTGTATTTATTATCCAGTAAATAAAAACGGAGGAGCGCGGAAGATCGCACTTCAAACTGAAGCAGCATAGAACAGAAATGAAGATAGCCAATAAAGATTCAATATGCGATGCGACTCAAAATGACAACGGTTTTCCCGAAGGATATAATTTATGCAAAAGGAGATAAGTACATCTATTTAAAGTAATAAGGAGTAAATAAAGGAAGTCGATCTACAGCGCATTTAAAAACAGTTTCCGGAGTATATACTTCAAAAAATGTTTCAATATACCTTTTGAAACTTGAAGATGCAAATACATGATTAACAGTGAATAATCTGAAAATAATGTACATGCACAAAAAAATGACAAGAAGATTTAGTGACAAATTCAGTTATTCAAATGCAAAACCTGCAATGTATGGAATTATCTTCTGAAATGAATTCTACATAGTTCTTTTCCTTTTCATGTTTGTTTGTTTTGTGTTTTCTGGGATGTGCGAAATAAAAACATTCGTTGATATAAATTTCATTACAAAATACAAATTTGCAGGAATGTAACATACAGTTACAAAATGAGACAATAACTTTTATATTCTGAAATTTTTCATGCATCATGAACGGATTTCTCTCATTTTCGTTAAAAAAAATATTTACAACAACAAAAATAATAAGAATGAAAAAATAAATGTCATATGGTGACTCAAAGTCTAAAATCAATGTTAAATTTAATGCATATTGAGATCCCGTCATATTAACCTTCAAAATTCAAGAAAAAAATTACCATTTGAAAGAAAAGGCATCCATATTGTAGTGATTAGTAATCTGACAGAGAAAATGAACAATTCGTGTTCACAAGCCCATCAGAAAACGTAATTATTATTATTATTTTGGAGAGTTTTTTTCTCCGGGGAAAAGAGCAAAAAATGACAGATGAAATCAAAACAATTTTCAAATTAATTAATTCCCATGCTAACGAGGGAATTTTTAAGCTCAAACCCAGTCATTGGAAATGGTTGATTTTTTTTTTTTTCAGGGGAAAAATTTCAAATCGCGAATATAATATTGCAATAGCTGGATTTTTAATTGCTAACGCAAAACAAAAAACAAAATTAAAAATGTTCATACATATTAGAATGGAGATTAAAAATGATTTTTTTTTTGTATAAAATTGTTTTCCCGATAATACGGAAAAGTTGTGGGGCATAGGAACTATACGCATAAATTTTGAAATGCACTTATTTCTGCATTGCGTAAATTTGAAAATTTGGATCGTGAAGTGGTTTATTGATCAAAAGGTAATTGATCTATATTAATTTTAGAGGTATGTTTCTACTACCATTTCTCACTTTTTCCACGCTAGTGCGAAGGAAGATATTTTAATTTCAAATTTTGTACTCACATTTTAATAATACTTTATTCCAACTTTCCTGCTGTATCGCAATGAAAATTTGAAAACATGTAAATTTCCCAATACTTCTGTAAATTTCCATAACTGTTGTGAATTTTGTATATTTCAACGTGAGAATGGAACCCTAAGATATTTATTGATTTATTCTAATTTTTTTTACTTATATTTCTGGTGTCATTCCACTATTCCACAACTTTTTCACAGTATCAAGGAAATAATTATTAAAAACAGAGCTTTTGCAAATTCATATGTTTACTGCTACTATTAATTATACAAAAAGAACAAATAATAAAAATAAGTAATTAATTTTTAAAATGCTTTTATTACTAATATTATTATTATTATTGTAGCTATTATGTTAGTTTTTATTTCCATTTAGATGGTTTAAGAATTGTGTTTCATTGCTTGTTATGAACTGTTGTGAAGCTTGAAAAATGAATGTGCAAGCAAATTTTATTGTTTTCCTACCCATTTACTAAGGACTACCAAAGGGATTCGCCAATTTCTTTCCGAGTTTTAGAAGGGCTTCGCTAGGGAAAAAAAAAATGGGAACCCCTGACTTAAATGATATGCAGAAATTTTGCATAAGAGACATAGTTCTTTTTTCTTTAATGATGCGAGTTCGCATGCATAAATTTAATGTAGAGAAATAATTAGTCCTCATTTGAGCTGCGAAACTAAAGAATAAAACGTCAACATGATCAAAAATTCCGGACACGTGTTTCAGAGTTACAAGGAGCCCGTGTTGCAATGCAAAGAAGTAAGCTTATGGATGAGAAACAACCAAACCATTTTTATTCTTTAGCTAATAAGATATTATTTCGTAGTGCCACACAGCAAACATTGCATAACCAGGCATGGGCAGCGTTTGGAAAGCTGCGGGCTAAACTAAGAAGGTTAAAAAAAGTCGCGGGCCGTAGAGATAAGCAGGTGTCAAGTTACCGAGATTCCGTAACTTCAATTGCTGATATTGGTCTGTATTGTTATTTACTTGCCATTTAAGTTATAAGAGTGAATTCCAGTGTACGAAATTATTCTCATTTATTATTTATCTATTATTATTTTGAAAAGTTATACATCACAAATAAATAAATATATAAACATTAAATCAGAATACCTCATGAGAAAAAAATCCATAATTTTTGTTTGCTTTTCCCTCTGAAGAGAAAACATAAATTCCCCAACACTATTAGGCTTGCTAATTTGCAATTGACTTTTTTCTCGTGTTCGTAGAAAGGTACAAGGGGAATATGGAAATTTTCTAGGGACACTTTCAAGAAAAGAATTCATTTATTGATGAAAAAACACCGCTGTAAAATTCCCAGAATTGTGCACCGTGGAAAAATACCGGAGGAAAAAGTTAATAAGAATACAAAATGGAGGTCGACTTACAGGGGTTTCTGAAAATTGTGTGTCAAGTTAGAGAGTTTTTCGCCCATTGAAATTAGCATTGGGCCAACCATTAGGGGAGGGATATGTCGACTTACCAAGGGTTAGTCGACTTATCTGCGCGTCGAGCTACCGAGGTTCCACCGTATTTAGTTTAGTCATGTGAACTGTGAAGAAAATAATTTTTGCGATTCAGGAAAAGAAACATGTGGTTTGTTTTCTAAACAATGTCCCATGCTTTTCGCCATTCCCCGAGAAAGTGTACTGTACAGTGGAACCTCGCTATTCGCACACAATTCATTCCAGGAGGCAGCTCGAATGGCAACTTGTACGAATAGCGAATTATTTTTTCACATAAAATACAGTGTAAATTGGATTAATCTGGTCCAGACACACAGATGGTTGCTTATTTAAACCTATGAAAAACAAATGTACAGTACTGTACATGAAATTATAGATAAATTAAAATTTAACTGCACTTTGCTTGTACTGAGGTGAGCTGATGGCATATGTGGAATGTTGAGATGAGGAAATGAAAGGGCTGGAAGAGAAAGGGGAGGCCCCTTCTATAAAAACATCAGGTAATATCCCTTCAAGTGTTTTCTCCCTTTCTGTTGTCCTTTCTTTTTGCACTAGAAGAATCTTGGGCTTCTTTCCCTAAAAACCTGTCCAATGTTGTCTGGCTTTGACGATTGTTCAGAATTTTTCTAAAATGGCCAATAACATTGTCGTTGAACAAAGCATCCCAACATTGCTGTTGACCACAGCAGTGTTGGGATGCTGTTTTCCCATCACTCTCTGCGTTTTCTTGCAGGAGTAACACAGCTCTTTAATTTCTGCAAAGGAAATGCTTTTCTTACTACTTTCCTCCTCTGAAGAAGAAAGTTCTTCAACCACTTCCTCTAGATGCTCCCTTAGAAAGCTAAAATTGTCAGTAAAATCTCAAAAAGTATTAAAATTTTTAAAAAATCCAAAACGTAAAACAAATTACTTCTAGACGAGTTCAAATGAGCGTAATTTCTCGATTTTTTTCTTAAAAAAAGCCAAACTGGCGACCCAGCTGACCCCTGGCGCCGTACGAATTGAGGGACAAGGACGAATGGCGGGGTTCCACTGTATATGTTCTACCTCATAACATCTTTCCGATAAAGTTTATTTCAAGTAAATCGGTTGTTTAGCTCAGGATTTGCATACGACTGAAATTTTCCCGTAGGCGCTGTCAGTTTTTTCTTTTTCTGAACTGTATGAAATTCGACGTGGATAAAAAAAATATTTCATGCCGAGAGCTCCTTCCAATACGCTTGTTCAAAGGAACTTGGATCTTCTGCCCAGAATTTGCATACTTTGCTTCATTTTTTCCTGAAGGCGCTAATGTTCAGAATTTTTGAACTGTTCAAAATCGAACGAAAACTTGTTCAAATCAAAAAGTAAAATATGAAAATGAGATTTCCTCATGAAAATCTTTCGAATCGGACAATTCCTTCAAATGTTATTGGGGGGGGGGGGAGGGGATGAGACAGACCGACAGACACAATTACCCCATCTCAAACCCCTACTTTCAATTTTTTTATTTTTTAATGTATATTTATTTACTTCACTTGTTTATGACTTTTTCCTATTTTTAACGATATTCTTGTGATGTGATACATTAGCCTTCTTTCGTTCTGTTTTTTCTTTTTTTACTTTTACGGAAAAGTAGGATAAGAAGAAGTAAAAGATATCGAAAGATGGAAAAATCTTATGAAAGAAAAAGCTAATAAATATTACGAATGGCATAAAAAAAATCATTAAAAAAAAGAAATAAAAGAAAGAAAGGAGGTTGTTAGTATTCCCTCCCCCCCCCCCCCCAGCTGTCAACCTTTATATGTAATTTTGTTTTTCAAAATTCCAGCTCCACCGGAAGATGTTGGTTTATTTAATCAATATTTAATTTTTTTTTTCGGTTTCTAGAACACAAATTATTGAAACATTACATTCAGAAAGGAAATTACATTTCCTTAAAATTTTGAAATTACATTCATTTTCTCAAAAATCTCTTTTTAATTTACGAAAACATTTAAAGTTTATCATTCCTTTATTCCTTCAGTAAAAAACAAAAAAACTATATCTCGCTCAATTTAGTTAGTTTTATCTGTGGCATACACAGTTGTCGTTAAGAGGGCGGGGAGGGGGGGGGGAGTAAAGGCAACGCTTTTCTCTTCAGAAAGTTTTTGAAGAAAAGAATTATGGATTGTGTGGAAGATAATTAAATCAATAACCTACAAATGAATAATTACTTACATTAAATAATTTCTCATTTGATTTACGAATTAAAGAGCAGTAATGTTTTCAAGCTTACATTTTTAAAAAAATGTTTTTTTTTCCCCTATTGTACAAACATTTAATTCGTGAAAAATATTTTTATAGTATCGTGGGAACAGGAATTTGCCCATATAAAGGATTACATATAAGTCATAGCTTCTCCAAATATCCAAATAAAACATTGGTGGAAAAGGCAGACTTGTCTCAATTTTCTTCCCTTACGAAAAGAACATGTGGTCTGTCTTCTGTGTCTGGCCGGTTTGAGGGTCTGAAGAGGGGGACTACACTTTTCCCGTTGTCCGAATCCGAAACAGCAACGCTTCCCGGAGTGAGAGTCATTAAGCTAATCGACCTCTTAAATCATGCCCCCTTGCATGGGAAGCGGTGGGAGGCGTGGCTTATAGGAATTTCGAGCTTTTTTTGGAAATATTTTCAAACTTTGGACGGATTTTTTTGTCTTTAAAAATGTTCGTATTATTTCAAACAAAAGTTCAAAAGAAAGCTGGAAATGTTTTGCTGGTCTTGTTGTTTTTAAAATTTCGGTAACATGCTTTGAAAATATATTATAGAGTGAAACGTGTAACAGTACCACGTTTTTTCCAAAATTCATATTTTAACGAATTTTTTAAAAATGCGGTAAGTGATATTTTAAAAAAGTAAAAACTACAAGACCGAGATATAGGCGTGAAAAATACTCAAAAAAATTCCGGACTCGAAAACTTCAAAGGAACTTTCTAAAACTTAGTCCAACTTTTCCCGTAGGTTAACATTGGTTTCGAAGATTTGAAACTCTGACTGAAGAGCAGCCTTAAATACGAGTTACGCTCCCCACACGCAAGCACGCATGTCTGTTGGCAAAATATGCCTATTTTATTTTTATTCAAGTTTCTTGACGTTCCTAATGCAAAATGTTTACTCACATGTACGGGGAATTATCTCCTGGGCTCGGGGTGGAACTCGTTTTAAACACCTATTGCCGAATATCCCGACCTCCGTAAGTTACCATGTGCTAAAAATGTAAACAACTTTCACGGTTCTAAGCGTTAAACGAACAGTGAAAAAAATGAATTCGTACAGTTAAACTTCATGTTAATATTATTTATTTCCGATTTGAGTTTGTAAAAATGGTGTTGCCACTCACACGGAAGAATTGCTTGCTGAAGTTTTTTTTAGGATGTTTCAAGCTGGAAAATGCAAATGAATCGATGACGGATGGAACATTTTCGCTATAAAAGCTCTGTCATGATTCCATCCGATCTCTCTCTCTTTCTCGGTGTTTTTCCTCGACGCATTTTGGGTCCCAGCGATAAGCCAGCCGGCTTCGTCTGACGTGCCGCGGGCGTGCGGGCGTGATAGTCATGTTGTCTACTACCTAGGACGGTTTTACTGGAGCGGGCCTGACGTACTTCCTGAATTGTTGACTCTCCGACAGTGATGAGATGTTGTATACCTAATGGAAAGGATTTGAGGTGCCATGAGTTTTCCAGGATATAAATCATTAACCGCCGTATTCACCGTCAACTCTAACCTCATGGTTTGACGCGAAACCGGTCTCCAACCTGGAGTTACTGCGGATTTCCTATTCACCATCAACTTTGACTACGCGCACACAGGTTCCCGAAACCACGCCAAGTCCAGTAACTCAACCAAGCTCCGGAGCAAAGTTAAGGTTTGAGCGCATGCGCAGTACATGTAAACATTAGCAATGGCGGACTGGATGTTGCGAAAATTGGAATATGTTGAGTTTTTAGAGCTTTCTTTGCCTTACATGATCTTGAACTTCTGAAGAGGCCTTACAAAAAATGAAACTTTAGAGTTGTTAAAACTGACAGAAAATTCCATCGCGCATAAAACCTATTTGAACAATGCACTGACCCCAAGAGAACAGTTGCTTTTGACATTACGTTTTTTTGCTGTTTTGCGTCCGGATCATATCAGATTGTTGTAGGGGATCTGTGTAATGTGAGCCAGCCTACAGTTTCTAGAACAGTTGGTGAGCATCAGTGATTAACAGATTCGTATTGATGCCTTATTAGACGGAAGAAGAATGTATAAAGGTAAGTTATCATGATCTCTCTTGCTTAGTAATTGCATGTTATCAATCATTTAGCAAATATTCTGCAACAATATTATATAAATTAAGCACAACTTCAGTGCATAGTAAAGGAGAGATGGGGGGGGGGGCTAAGAAGTACTGATAAAACGACATGTATCGGCACATCTACGTCTATATATTTTGTTTTAATACCTCCGTAACCCTGTCCTGTTACTGAACACAAAATCCGGTATACTGGCCAGGTTCGTCATATGGGCAATCTGGGGCATGAATTGCCCTTACCCCTCCCCCCCCCCCCCCCGACTTTTAGAAATATATTGAATTTAAGCATGCTTTTATGTACTTTTTTGTTTGTTACCTGCAGTAGGAATAGGTATTAAAAATATAACTCTCCCCGGAAAATTTTGAAATGACGGGCCTGCATCTATCAAATAAAATTTGTTTTTAACGTATAGAATTTACAGGTTTTGAACACCAGAGCTGTATATCCTGTACGAATAAGTCACACAAGAGACACCAAATATCTGGGAAATCAATATCGGGTTTATTCCTAATTTTAACCTTGCCCCTCCCAATAAGCAAAGTCCTATGCATATGCACAGTAAATGCTTTTCTTCACATCTTTGACGACCTTTTCATTCATTTCACCTGTTTACCCACGTTTTCTCTCTCGATTTGGACCTGGTTATCTAAGTTTTTGATTATATTCAAGGTATTTTCGTTACCTACCTACTACTCGAGAGCAGCTCAATGCATGCTGCATTTCAAACTGCACCACTGTGCAAATTCCATCTGGTGGGTGATAGCGGTTATGCCTGAATTTCTACGTTAATGACACCAATCAATAGAGCATCGTCATAGGCAGAAGTTAGGTATGTCACAGAACTGAATTACATTATACATAATACTATAAGCACCCATCAAACGTTTTTGTATATAAAAGTTTCAGTATATCCAGGGTCATCATTTGGGCTCCCCGGGGCGGGGGGGGGGGGACTTGTTTCCCCCCTGACTTAAATACAATGTATTTTTGCATGTGTTTATGCAGGGGTCGGCGCGAGTCACTTTTTTCACTAAAAGTCGCTTTTTTTTGCATTGGTCACTTTTAGTCACTTTCTCAAAAATTGGTCACTATTTTCACTTTTTTTAAAAAGCTGGTAACTATTCACTTTTTTCCCTTTCTCTGGCAGAGCAACCGAAAAAAGTTACTTTGTCTGGTTATGTGTTAAGGAAACATTGCAATTTTGCATAAAAATACGTATGCCAGGGGTTGAAGCTTCCGCGTATCTGCCATTTTTGGTTCTGTAAGTCTGCCATTTTTGGTCCTGTAAGTCTGCCATTTTTGGTCGAATTTTAAAATTTGGTGTGGCGCCGGCCCCGACTGTGCCGAAGTTAAGGTTTGATATTGCAGTGTGGTGCAACCAGAAGGGGAGGCCTAGACTGCCCGTGACCTCTCCCCCCATCTAGAATGATAATTTTAATTGCTTTTTTTTTTTTTTACTCGAGAAGAGCAAATCCTAAGAAAATTAAGCGATATTTAAATTAGAGTAGAAACTAAAAATTTTTAGCAGTGCAGAGTATATCACTCAGAAAACTAGCTTAATTTCTCTTTTCTTTCATCCCCCCCCCCCCCCTTCCAAACTAACTGCCACAATCACAAAATAAAATTTTTGGAGGGGATTTCACAACGAAAAGACAATACGCAATTTTGTGAAAATAAAGTTATATTCTTGTCAAGAAATCATTAAATAATGATGCTGGGGAGGGGGAAATCTAAATTAAAAAAAAAAAATCTTTAGATCTGTGAAAAATTCTTAGTAGTTGCAGATTGTATATATTGCTCAGAAAATTACATTACCTCTTTTTATTTCCATCCCTCCCCCCCCCCCTAAAAGGAATTGCACAAAGTTCAGGTAGGAAAAAAATAGTGCACCCCCCCCCCCCCTAAACAAGTATAAAAAATATTTAAAAACGAGCATTTGCAAAATAAATTTTATTCAATGTTGAACATAAATTAAAATTTGAAATTTGTGCCGATTTGAATAAATATTTATTCACTTATATTTTTAAATAAGTAATAATTTGAGAAAGAAATTAAAAAAAGAAATAACTTTTGTCTCTCTCACTCTTACCCATTTATGGGTTTTGAAAAAGGTATTTATAAAGATAGTTACAGGTATAAAAATTCGTATTTTTGAATGGGCTATGAATTTTTTTCTTTTTTTAAAGTTGGGTAAAAGCACTATTTATTCAGGCTTAGTTTTCAAAAGATGTTGAAACTGCTCTTTTTCAAGTTATATTTAGTTTAAATGAAAAAACACACACACGTTTACATTTTAATTGTCACTATTTTGGTCACTTTTTTTAAAGCTGTGGTCGCTTTTTTCACTATTTTGAAGACTCCAAAGTGCGCCGAGCCCTGGTTTATGTATTTTGTTGATTTTACCTATTGAGTGGTAGCCTTCCGTGGTACCATTCCACAGGTCCGGGGTTCTATTCCCAAGTTGGGCAGGGTTGACTCGGCCATCCCTTCAGTGGGGTTGATAAAATGAGGACCAAGCATGCTTGGGAACTAAATACTGGGATTTGCACAGTAGGCCATGGCCCCCAAAAGGGCTGCTGCGCCACTGACTTTAGCTTTTTTTAGTTTGATTTTACCTATAATTTGCATCGAATACATACCCTTTAACCCCCTCCCCCCCGCCCTATAAAATTTTGAACCAACAAGGCTGCGTTGATCTCTCAAGGCAGGAAAAGTTTTGAGCTTTTGATGCTAAGCAGCTGCCAGTATAGATTAATTCAGTGATATTCAAATTTTGTACTTTAATCATGTTAAGCTTTTTCAATTTTGGCTGCTTGGCACCAGTGGAAGAATTTAATTTTTCTCAAGGCATCTTGGTCGTATAACACCTACTTATAATTGTAAACAGGGTAATGTCATATAAGGATAAATTGTCAAACGATTTTTTAAAAGTATTATTGTTCCCCCCAACCAGTGGCAAAAGCTAGCATAGGTGACACCCGAGGCGGTTATCAATGGTATGTCCCCACCCACCTGAAAAAAAGAAAAGCAAAGAAAGAAGAAAGACCAGCAAAAAAAAAGGAAAAATACCATTCGTATTGTGTGTGTTATAATATTTAATGTATTTGTTGACATCAATTGTGTGTGTTTAGCAGTAAAAAAACCGATTTGAATATTTTTGTAATTAAACCTTTTCTCAACTAAAAGTAGAAAAGAAAATGAAAGAAAAAAATATCCAGTTCAAGGTATTTGTTCCATTATATGGAGCTGTTAAAGGTTTAAATTTTAAAGGTTTTTATGAAAAGAAATGTGCTGTAAATATTTTATATATTTTTCTAGCAGTTAGCATGAAATCTTAAGTATATTTTTTAATTTTTTTGCTCATTGCTTAGCCTTTTCAAACTAATTTTGAAATTGTTGTAAAAGAAAATAATACATGTAACCATGAATAATTTCTTCAACTTGTATTTTTCATCCTTTCAGAGTGTTTATTTTATGAATAAAAGCTGTTTTTTTCCTTGAAAGTTTTAAGCACTTTTTCAACAAAATCACATGTACTTACTGCAAATAAGAAATCAGTGCTAATGCATTGTTATGGGCTATAAATAAGTATTCATAAGTACATTGCCCCTTTTTATACAAAGGCATACCTGTGTTTTTTGACAATATTATGTTTAACCATGGGGGAAAAAATCCAAAAATTATAATGTTAATTTGATTTATTTAAATATATATTCTTCAAATATTGCAAGCAAATAACTTTTCATTTCAGGTGATCCTGAGCCAGAATTAGATGAAGAGCTGCAGGGCCTCTTTGATGATGTTTCATCACAAATGGATGTATTAATTGCAAGTAACAGCAATGTTACATCTGATGGCTTTGCAAAAAGAAATTTAATTGTACAAAATTTTTCTCATAAATGTTCAAAATTTTTTCTTAACTTAAATGTTCGAAATTTAATTGTTCAAATTTTTTTTCTCTTAGTTCAAAAATTGTCCAGCAAAATATGTTTTATTCTACCCTTTTTGTCATAATATTCCAGATTTTTTATATTAATTTTATTTTCTTTCTCATCCAGAACATTTCCTTGTTACCCATTATTTTAGAAGTTGCATGTTGTTTTAATTATGTAAACTTTACTAGGACTATTTGAAATACTGATTTGTATCCAAAACAAATATGTGATCTGACATAGCAAATTTTGCAGGTTACTTGGTGCATTTAATTAATCTTTTAAGTGTTCATGAATTGGATTGCCCGCCTTTTTTAATTTTATTAACTAGTATTGTTCAATGATTTCTTTGTCACTTTTGTGTGTTTCCGATAATGTTTTTCTCTCGGGAGCTATTACTTCATTAAAGATTTTGAAACTTTATCATGATTCCTAATTGAACAGAAATACCAAACAATGGGAGGGGAATATATCTTTAGTATTTTTATTTAATTATTTATTTTTCTCTCTCCTTGTTGCTTTTGATATAATTTTGTTCTACTTTAAAGTGTACATATATATATTGAACATTTAACATACGTCCTGATTTTTTTTTGCCAAGGTTACTTCTGGGCCTGCAAAGTTCATGTGGAATATTTTGATTTATGTATGTCAAATAAAATAAACTTGTTGACCTTTACCATGTGTTTTATGTCATTGACCAATTTACATTTGCTTGTATATTCTTTTCTTTTTTTAATTTAACAAAGGTTTTGAATATGTGAAAAGCTTCTTTAAAAAAAAAAAAAAAGACATATGAAATGAATCCATAATGCTAATGGCAGTTTTGTGCTTAAAGGTAAACTGCAAGGTTTTTGAAAAAGTCAAAATATTTGCCGTATGTATTTGTATTAATGAATTCGTATTTGCATTAGAAAAAGGGTTCTTGTTAACCCCAAATCACATAATTTTGAATTGCCGTTTCATGCAGTTGTAGGACTTAAACCAAATTTTTACTGTACTTTGCCATTGCGAAGTGATTTTAAGAATAAAATATTTACAATAGTTATAATTGAAATCAAATGCATTTTTTTAAATACTCTCATGAATTTAATGCAAGGCCATAGCTAGATTTTTTTTTTTTTTTTGGGGGGGGGGGGGGGGCTTTTAAACAGTTATGTTGAGGAAAGTTTCAGGAAGGAATATATGCTACACTGCGAAAATTTTCGGGGGGGGGGGGGGGGTCCGTGGGCATCCCTGGTTACAGCCTTGATTTAATGAAAGAATATTCAAATAAAAATTTAAAAGATACAATAATACGCTACTGCTTGGTTCATAATGATACATTTCTATATTATATATATATTGTTTGTGAATGGTACATTTCTAATGTCAGAAAGAGATGTATTACAATGATAAAATTAGTTATAATTTCCTCCTCGTTAAATATATATATTTTTTCATTTTCCGAGAGAAATTTTATTGGATTCTTTACTTTTCAATGTTTTTAAATTTTTTCCACGAGTGCTAGAAGTAATACCTTTTCAAACGGGCTAAAAACCACTCGTGTTTTATTCATCGCTATATCGCAGAGAACGGGAATTTTAAAAAACGGGAAACGAAATGTACACTGCGCGGCGAAAAAGCAAGAAAATCATGTGATAGTTTTGACCAATAACGGGCCTGCGTACGTTCCCACATGGCGTCGAGTTGACTAACTTCGTGGTTGGAAAACCCCAAGTTGATTTTCCTCCGTGAATACCGATTTTTAACTTCGCCCCAACTCCGAGTTAATGGATCTCGTGGTTTCACGCGTGGAGTTAGGTTGACGGTGAATATGGCGGTAAGAGTATGTGGACGGAATAGTCGAGCCTGGTGAACTTTAATGTGGTATAGATTTTCATTTTACCGTACTGTACAGTTACGGTTAACTTTTATTAAATTTTTCTATAATTATTGTTTGTATATTTAAATGTTAAAATAAATCTATTTGTTATTTTTAAAAATGCTTTCCTCATGTTTTTACCAGACACTTAAGGCGAGGTCCACACACCCCTCTAAATCTTGTTTTTGGGACTTTTCAATGACAACGTCACACATAATTTGCATGGGGATTACACAACTCAACATCGACGTGCATGAGCATTTCACGAACTTTGGCATCGGCAGCATGCTGGCAATTGGAAAAACATCTCAACCGTTATTTTGTTTATGGCTGAGAAATGTCCGATGGGGGGAAAAACATGCAGGCAGTGAAAAGGGTAGCATTAAAAAGGTGAGCATTTTATTTCTCCAAGACATATATTTAGTTCAACACATATTTTCATTTCCAAATATCTTTGTTGAGCTCTCATAAAGTCCTGATTAATTTCTCTGCGAACCTGGTAGGGAACTCCAAGTAATCTCTAATCTGGGACTGGATATAGTATAATCTGCGCAAGAACTAATATAAGGAGCCATATCCTTGCTTTGTAGCTCTTCATGTTATTTTCTGTCTTAGTGTATGTATGTTTGTAGTCCCCATGTT
Source organism: Octonoba sinensis (assembly GCA_038502835.1). Lineage (NCBI taxonomy): Eukaryota > Metazoa > Arthropoda > Arachnida > Araneae > Uloboridae > Octonoba > Octonoba sinensis. Next base: position 24,355,809 of record CM076598.1, on the reverse strand, counting down.
TTATAATAAACTTCTGTGTTTATGTTGAAGTTTCTGAATGTCTTCTGCACGCATCTCGGTTCTTACAATACATATGATATGTCACTTTATTCTTAGTTCTTATACAAAAAATAATTCAGTAACTTTGGTTCATAGTATAGTCGACTAGACCTTTAGTCTGAAACTTGCAACATGTAATTTTAAAACTTGAACCTTTCAGTAAAATAATGAAGATTTCATGAAAGTTTGTCCTGCAATTCCTGAAAATGGATTAGTGACAAGCGTTATCAACCTCCTGGAGAAAATCCCAAGCCCCCTCGAACTTAACAATCGCAAGCCAGCAGGGCGTGCAATGCACAGTAGGTTTGAAAGCAACAGGTGGAAACATGGGCGGAAAGATAAAGTTGTGTTGCAGGTTTACTTGAACTTTCTGCAGGTTTACTTGAACTTGCAGGTTTTGAATCCTTTCTGTACTTCAAATTAGGAATTTGAAGTACAGAAAGGATTTTACAATTGTCAACATTGACAGGCACAAGAAATGAGTGACAAGTTTCATTTGTATTGCTCGTAGGATTAAAAATCTACTCAGCAATACTGCAAAAAAGGATAAAAGGAACCAGCAGGAGAAAGAAAGAAAATCCATTTTGAAACTCGGCATTTGTTTCTGAAATTCAAGGGACGCCCACAGATTTTAATTTGCAGTCTGAAAGAGTTTAGGAAGACAGGGCAGGGGAGAATCATTATGGCTATTCAACTGACATTGAAGTTGAATAGTCATTGTAAACGAGCTTCTAAAAATGAGTGCTATCATATTAAACTCTTTGTTCAAAAAGAAGGAATTTGCTTTTAGGGTCCAGTCGGATAGTGGTCAAAAGTAAAGAGGTTTTACAGTTGGGGCAGAAACTTTCAAGTGAATCAGATGAGTAGCATTGCATTGATGTCGTAGAAAAATACCTTTCTTCGACTGAAGAAGCTAAACAGGAAGAGTATGCTCTTTTGTACAAAATACACAGAAAAATTTTAAATTGTAAATCAAGTAAGCAAACCTTTATTGGAGAATATTTTATTGTGAAATGAAAAAGTAAGTTATCTTTTCTTAATGTTTTTGCCTTTGCTTATTAAATAATACAAAATGACGGTAATTGAATCTAATTTTAAAAGGCAAATGAATAATATAGTCGTGAAATACGTTATTACATTATATGTTTTTGTAAATAAAGTGTTTTAAAGCAATTTCGGTTAAAACGTCGCTCTGCTTATGACGACACTTTATAGAAAGTCCGCTGGGTGTTGCGATAACAAGGTTTGACTGTACTAATGAATGCCAATAATTTCAAAAGTCCAGTGTGATGAAAGCAAGTTTTGTGAAGGGTCCGTGTTTTCTACTGCAAAAAATTTTGAGATTCATTTAATTGACAAAATGCCCCATACAAAACCCTACTAAGGTTCAACATTCAGTTTAATATTTAGTTTTGTAGAATGTTGAAAATTTGATTGTACTGTACTTCACTTATTTATAAAAGTAACTTTTTCAAAAAAATCTATTTTTCTTCAATTTCTATAACAATTGGAAATGTACATGATACAAAAGTTTTATACTCTCATCATTTGTTATAAGAGTCAAGTTTTATACTCTTTTTTGGCCACCAGGGGGCCAAGTGTTGCATGCCAGTGTTTCTGCTCCTACTGAAATTAAGTATCTTTTATGTATTTTTGGATATTTTCTGTTTAATTACTTGTATATTTGTTGAAATTTATTATGTAATTAGTATGTTTTAATTTTGTGAGACTGAAACTCATTCTATTTGCTTTTTTGGGGTATAATTCAATTTTATCAGTTAAGCCTAACCATGTGTTGATTGTGTACATTTTGTAAGTCTTGGGGAACAGCCTGGTTTTGTTGTTTACTGTAGTTATTTGTGTTTAAATTCCAGTTATTTGCATTTTTTTATGTAATTTGTGTTTTTAATCAGAGTAATAGCTTAAATTTGCTGATTTGTGTATTATTTTGCTTTTTTGATTGTTTGCATTAGATTTATTCAGCTATGGGAGTTATATGTTTAATGAAGGAAATTAAAAATGGTAATGGGAGTTGGTGGATTTGCTGTGATAGGTGTGAGATGTTTAGTAAGTTGGGGGGAAACACTAATACAGCTACAGAGCAGGAATATATTTGCACAAAATGTGCTGAATTATTAGAGTTACGTGTCAAGGTGGTAGCATTGGAAGCCCAATTAGTTAGAAATAATTTGGGTGAAAATTCTATAAAAGAGGTGGGGACTTCTTGTGATGGGCTTGTTGGGGAGAGTGAGGTTGCAGGAGAAGGATCTAGTATGGGGAAAGGTAGAACTGTAGACCTAAAAACAGAGGGTGTCATTATAGGGGATTCTATGGTACGCGGGATAGGTAATGTGGTCGGGAGAACTAGGCGCAAGGTGGCTAGGTGCTGTTTACCAGGGGCTCGGGTGAAGGATGTTAATAAGGTTGTGGAAAAAAAGGGAATGTTTAAGAAAGGAGATTCAGTTACTCTGTGGGTGGGGACTAACGACGTCGGTAACAGCACAAACGAGGAGTTTGTTAAGGATTGGGAGAACCTGTTGGATAAAGCAACTAACTTTTCGACAGATGTCCAGGTAGTTGGTTTGCTTCCCAAGTATGGGGTGCATAGGGGCTGGTTAAACCAGCGGGCTAGGAGCATGAACCTGATTCTTAAGAAACTTTGCATAAAGCATTCAACCAGGTTCATTGATGTTTGGAGTTCTTGTCAGCGTGATTGGGTTGCGAGGGATGGTCTGCATCTTAGTTCTAATGGTGTAGTTAAGGTTAGCGATATGATTTTAGAAGCTTCAGAATCAAAAACCTAATTTTAGATGGGGGGATTGGAGAATGTCATGGTGTTGACTTCTGTTCTGGAGGTTTTAAAAATGAGGGTAAAATATTAAGCAATAGTAACATTAATAGTAGTGATTTGAGGCATCATAAAATGTTTAAGACAAGCAAAATGGGCATGCTCAGGTTTCTATATACTAATGCTCGCAGTATCAGGAATAAGATGGACGAGTTAAATAGTGTTATCGCAGGTGAGGAGTTGGATATTATTGGAATTACGGAAACATGGGTTACTGATGATGATAAGGATTTAGTGAGCATTGCTGGATACAATTTGTTTAGGCAAGACAGGCTGGGTAAGAAAGGTGGAGGGGTTTTATTCTATATTAAGGACACTTTTATTTGCAATGAATTGGTCATTAATAATAAACCTAATGATATTGAAATGATCTGGGTGGAGTTGGTGAGCAATAAGGGGAAGAAGTTATATTTGGGAAATGTTTACAGGCCGCCTAATGTTAGTCAGGATCAGGACGAGGAGATGTATAGTGTTATTAGGGACATGTCTGGTAAGGGCTCGGTCATCATGTTGAAGGATTTAAATTTTCCGGGCATAGACTGGAATAGTTTTTACACTAGCAATGGTAGGGAAGAAGATTTTCTGAAAGTGATTGGGGACTGTTTTTTGGATCAAGTTGTTACCCAGGGGACTAGGCATGGTGCTGTCTTGGATCTAGTTTTTTGCGATGTCGGAAGTTCTGTTCAGGGGTTGAGTATAGGGGAACATATTGGAGATAGTGATCACAATACTATTAGGTTTTGGACCAGCTTCGATGCTCACAAAGGTGAGCATTTCAGATTTGTACCTAACTTCAGAAATGTTGATTATGTTGCACTTAGGCAGGGTTTGAAAGAGGTTTTTTCTTCTGGGTTGGAGAATAGTGAAGCTGATCTTCAGTGGGAAGAGTTTAAGGGGAAATTGGAGAAAACAGTGATGGATTATGTTCCTTTTAGAAAGAAAGGGGATTTCACGAAAATTTGGCCCATGTGGCTCGCTAGGGAGGTGAAAAAAGCTCTCAATTATAAGCAAGCCACTTTTCGGCGACTAAAAGAGACTGGGTGCCATGCTGACAGGATTTTGTATTGTGAAGCTAGACGTACTTTCAAGTATTAGGTACGGAGTAAGAAAAGGGAATTGGAGCAAAAGCTTGCAGATAACATCGAAAGGAATCCTAAGAAATTTTTTGCTTATGCTAATTCAGGGAAAGCTTGTAATACTCAGGTAGGCCCACTAGTGGATGAGAACGGAAACTTGATTCAAAATGAGGGAGATATTGCTGATATTCTAAACAATTTTTTTTCCAGTGTATTTAACAGAAACTGTATCTCAACAGTTGACATAAGCGAGACGCAAGCTAATACACAGCTTGAGGATTTTGTATTTTCTAGGGATGATGTGTTGTTTCATTTGAAAAAGATTAAAGCAAATAAGGCTCCAGGACCTGATAATGTTTATCAAAAAATTTAAGTAGAATGTGCAGAGGAATTAGTGGATGTTGTCTTGACTATTTTCATATCTTCATATAACTCGGGGACTGTGCCAGTGGATTGGAAGCTGGCAAACATAACGCCGCTCTTCAAGAAAGGGTCTAAAACTAAAGCAGGAAATGATAGGCCTGTGAGTCGTACTTCAGTTCTTTGTAAAATTTTTGAAACTCTGATAAAAATCAAAATAGTGAATTTCCTGGAGGCTAATGGAGTGTTGACTGATTTTCAGTATGGTTTTAGAAAGGGTAGGTCCTGTACAACTAATTTGTTGCATTTCTATGACAAGGTTACCATAGCACTAGATAATAAAAAGTGCGTACATGTTGTTTACATTGACTTTCAGAAAGCGTTTGATAAAGTACCGCATGAAGCTCTTCTTAGCAAACTTGCTTATATTGGTATTGGTGGAAAAACTTTAATTTGGGTTAAAAATTGGCTGACTGGGAGAAAACAAAGAGTAGTAGTGAAGGGCAATTATTCTCAGTGGATTGATGTTTTGAGTGGGGTTCCACAAGGTTCAGTTCTAGGGCCAATATTATTTATTATTTTTATTAATGATATTACTCAGAGTATTTCTGGGAAGATCAATATTTTTGCTGATGATGTCAAAATAATGGGAATTGTGGACACGGAGGAACAAGTCAATCAGTTTCAAGAGGATTTGAATCAAATTTCTAGGTGGGCAATTAAGTGGGGTATGTCTTTTAATATTGGGAAATGTCAAGTGCTTCATTTTGGTCATGGGAATAAACATGCAACCTATTATTTACAAGGTTCTGTCATTAGGGAAGCAGAAGCAGTTGTTGATCTAGGAGTATTGATTAGTCATGACTTCAAGTCCAGTCAGCAGTGTAGCATAGTAAGTAACAAAGCTAACAGGATGCTTGGGTTTATCAATAAGGCTATTTCGAACAGGTCTAGGGAAGTTGTATTGCCATTATACAGAAGTTTGGTAAGACCTCATTTGGAGTATGCTGTTCAGTTTTGGTCTCCGTACCTAAAAAAGGATATTACCTTATTGGAAAGGATTCAAAGGAGGGCTACAAGATTGGTAAGTGGTCTTTCAGACTTAGATTATGAGGTTAGGCTTAAAAGGCTCAATATGTATAGTCTTGAGCAAAGGAGTCAGAGGGGACATGATTCAGTTGTTTAAATTCATTAAAACGGGAAATGTTGATGGACTACAGCTATGTGCTGAAAGTAGAACCAGAGGTCATTGTTTTAAACTTTTCAAATCTCAGGCTAATCTTGAAATTAGGAAAAACTACTACTTCAATAGGGTTGTGGGCAGTTGGAATAGTTTACCGGAAGCGACTGTTAATTGCAGTGGGGTAAAAACTTTTAAGAAAGCTCTTGATGTTCATTGGGGACTGCTCAATTAACTAGGACCAGCCTAGCTGGGCCCTGAGCCTGTTGCTGGTCGTCACTTTTGTATTTGTATTTGTGTTGTGTAACTTAGTAATTAGTTATTGTGGTTTTTAATGACTAATTGTTAGGCATTCAGAGCTTTAGAAAAAAAAAATTAAAATTGAAGTTGCTTCCCTAGTAGTTCTAGTAAGTTCTAAATTGTACAAATTTGTTTTCTAAGTAACAGCCTCTCCCCCCCCCCCCCCCCAGAGCTGATGTTTTATAAGCAAAATGTATCAATGTTGAAATGATAGTTTCTTCCTAATTTCTATTTTCTTTTCGATTACTTTGATTGAACTTACTTTAATTTTATGCAGGTGTATAATAATATAGTCAGCGCTCGTTATAACGACCACACATTATAAAGACCATTCCATTATAACGACCACTGGTAAAAGTGCCAACTTTATCCCTATGAACTCTATGCTCATTTGCTTTCGGTACGACGACTTTTCTGTATCGTCTAATCCAATACAGTGACCACATTCAACGGACACAATTAGTGGCACTTTTTGGAATAGAGCATGTTTCTAAGTTTGTAACTTGAATATATAGTATGGGACCCCAAATTCGGAATTCCGAAATCCAGAAGACCCAAAATCCAAAACTTTTTCAAAAAAAATCGGCAGCTGAAAAAGAAACAGCTTTTGTTTTTTGAAGAAAAATGGGAAAATATTTTGCACCATTTTTTTTTTTTTTTTTGAAAATCGGCTTTAAGAAGAAAACATGGAATGTAACGAACATGCTTAAGATCGGAAACGTGCAGTTTTGAATAAAGTTATTCCGCGATTTTCTGAAAAGAGTTTGTTTTTGCGATTAGAGTTTTTATTAATTGTTGCTTTAATTCTGAGTTAATATCATTAAATTTTGCTTTTTTATTACTTGTAGTTTTATTATATTTATTTTTTAAAATGAGCTCTAATTTTCGCTCAATACAGAAAATTCCCGAAATTGAAAATCTGCATTTCTCGCATTTTTCCAATAATTGGATCTTTTACTGCAATTAAAAGTCTATAGTAAGTGACTAGAGAATATAAAATCATATCAAAATTTGACGGGATTCTTTTATTTTATTGCTTAATTAAAGAGGTTAAAATAATATCGAGAAAAGTTTACGTTTTTCGACGTTTGCCTCAAATGTAAGCCAACTCCGTTTTTTGTGCTAAACTTCCCGACTTATAGGCTAGTATATACGGCAATAAAAAATGCTATAAATGAAATCCGGAAAGATCACGGCCCTGAGCATTACAAATATGGTATGGTCATACTGTAGTTTACAGGCAAGCTACATGGAGTCTTCAGTGTTCAGTCTCACTTTGGCTAGGGGGGGGGGGAGGGATTACCACTCATCATAGTACGAAAAGAATAGAGGGGGAGGAAACGTGGAATTTCCTGATTTCTTAGGAAAAGGGGTTAACAGATGCGTTGGTAGATTGTCATTTGAATCACATAGTTTTCCAAGGGTCGATTCTCCAAAATAAAGGAGTCATGCTGTCCGTGCCAGGTGTCATGTCAGCTCAGAAGTTCTGCTTCCATAGATGTGTTTTTCCCCCTATATTTTTTACTTAAGAGTATGTTTAAAATTTTGCACTGATACTTTTTTTTAAATTCCAATGATTAAAAATAATTAGAGCATCTAGTTGGAATCTTTGAAAAATTAGCAATTTTATTGGAACTACTGAACATGCATGGTGCATTTAATATATTTTTTCGAAAATTCTACTTCTTATAGCAACCACTCATTATAAAGACCTTTTTCTGTGGGATGCAGATGGTCATTATATCGAGCATTGACTGTAGTAATAATAATTTCCTCTTGTAGGTTTGGATTCCATTGGCCTCCTTTCAACTCAATACAGCATTTGCACATGCATGCCATATCACCTGCAAGTAGTATGGGCTTTGTGTCAAAGTTGATATTTAAGCCTGATTCTTACTGGTTTGTATCTGTAAGTATACTTTATATTAATTTTGGAAGGTGTGATATCCTTTGTAATTATTACATTTACATACTTTTTTTCTTTCTTTGGAAAAAAAAAAAGTGAAGAAGGAAATAATTTATACAATATTTATTTATACCTCTATAAAGCATAATATGTATATATTATATATTTGTTTGTATGTCTGCATATGTATTTCGTACTGTTATTTTTGTTATATGCTATAGTAGAAATCTATAACATTGAAGAAAGTTGGCAGAAGTTTCCATATTAAATATACATAATGAAAAACTAATTAAAGTGTTTAATGATTTCAGACACAAATCTGAAAGTTAACAGGTATAGACAAGTTAAACCTTTTATTTCTTCAATGACAAACTGGTATTGCTTATGATTTTCTAGTTAGAACTAGAGAAAGCAAATGAGTTTCAATAAATAGTTTTGTGTTCTTTTGTTCTGTGAATATCTTAGCGGTTTATGGAAGGCAATTTACAGTTACAATATGGAATGTATAAACAGTGAACCCATTCCAACCTACAAAAATTTTATGAAACAGAATTTTTCCTATTTAATGCCACTTTGCTCTCCCTTAAGTGACCAGCCATCTTGAAGCAACTGCATTTTCTTACAACAAAAAATTCTCAACCATTAACACCCTTTGTCAGTGCAAAAGAGCTCATTTCTGAAATCATCTGCTTCAGGCGGAAAATGGCTCCACATCTCCCTTATTGGTAGTGTTGCTATTCAATTGTATGTTGCTGCAGCAACAACAGCTGTGTGCAAGGCGTTGACTTTCATTGTTTTGCCATTAACCCATTTCCGGCCAAGCGTAGAAATTTTATAAAATGTGGTATTATTTTTATTAAAATATGCTTAAATTACACCAATTAAGACACAAAAAAAGTTTCATGCATGAAAAATAATATTTTATTTGCGAAATAAAATGGTGCGTATACGCACCATTGGCCGAATCAATGAACAAAATGTTGAAACTGGAAATGGAATTTTGAGGACCATGTTAATTGTATTATAATGAAATATTATATTTTTATGAAAACTTTCGGAACATTTTGAATGAAAATGTACTCGGCATTTGAGGCACAGATAAATCATGTGATTTTACACACCTTACATCAGGGTTCACACTGGGGAAAAATACAAGGTGGGATTTTCCTCCTTGACCAAAATTTTAAGTGGGATTTTTAAAGTTTAAGCCTAAAAAAAAATTTTTTTGAGTGGGATTTCAAAAAATATTGCGGGAATCGCGCGGCCTAGCGTGAACCCTGTTACATCGTCTACGGGCTTTTTCTTCATATTCACTTATGGTATGGCCGACTATCAGTCCGAATTTCTTTCGGTAGAGTTGCGGATGATGGACGCCCTTTATTAGGATGAGTCATTCGTAGTTTATTTCTATTATATATATTGTTCTTGCATTCAGATTTTAATAGGGCAATTGCTATGAGATCTGGTCTATGAGTGCCCTTTTCGTGTTAGTAGAAATTCTATGCAGCTTCCATAAATTGACTACAACGCTATTAATAATATTTGTAAATAATGGCCACCAACATTTTTTACCTTGAATGTTTATGCTGTGTCATTGTCAGGAAGGTCAACACCTCCCATATGTTCATTGTAATCTGTAATAACATTCGGTTGGGAAATCACAACATTCTTTCTTTGCGACTGTATCGTTGGGTATTTATAAGAGGAAAAATAGTCGCATTATTAGTAACAATCGTCACCACAGCAGTGTTGTTTTATTCAATTGCACATGTTTCTGCGTCTTTGTTGAATGCAAAATCGTAGGAACCACAATGTTTTTTTTTTTATTTTTCATATTTTTGGAGTCGTGCAATATACAACCAGATATGCGATTTTCGAGAGCTGTGCCAAATAAAAAAAGAACTTTTTATTTTAAAATGTTGAATAAAGCGTAAGAAGAGAAAATATTATCAACACAAATTCTGTGCATTCCAGGTTTTGGAACCACGCTAATTCTAAAACAACACTTGTTCCTAATGACATATTTTGTAGATCACTGTTAGTCTCAGCACCTGGAAAAGGTATCCGTCAGATGAGCACGAACACCAAAGTTTTAATCCAAACCTTACCAGCTTCCTCTTTATAAACATTTCTGATGATTACCTGACAAAATATGGAATAAAATGCCAAAATTTGCATAAAAACAACGGTGTTCAATTTTTGCTTTTTGTTCATGCTTTCGGCCATTGGTGAACGCACCAATGGCCGAAAATTAAATTAAAATAACAATTTTAAAGTTTTGTAATAATATTTATTTTATTTTTCTTTTTTTTAAAGAACCTGCAACGTAAGGCCATTATAAAAACATATGATTAAACTCAAATAGATAAGTTATACATTTTCAAAAAGTAGAATTTGTCAATGATCGTATAGAGTTGAAAAATTAGCGTTTTTTGAAAATTTCTCAACATAAAGAGCTTGCTCTAATTAAGTCACTAATATTTTTTATTTGTCTTCAGAACCTTTAAAAATAGCAAAAAAATAAAATTACTGCAAAATATACGTCACAGTGTCAATAAAAAAGTATTTTTTGAAATGGTGCGTATACGCACCATTGGCCGAAAATGGGTTAAGGGGAGCCAGCACCCAAAAATGCTGAAGAACACCAAAAAAATTTGTATTGGCATAAGTAAAAAAAAAAAATCTTTAAAAATGTTTCCCGAAAGTTTCAGAAAAATTGAAGCAATATTTATTGATTTATCATTGATTTTATTACCCTGTGAGGTTACCTTTTCATTCCGAAACAGTAACTGTGCTGAATATAAGCTACATATTTATATTTTTAAATAAAATAAGCAAGAAAAAGCACTTTCATTGTGACTGTAACTGAAAAAAAAAAAGTTCCTTACTTGAAATTTTTATAAAGAAAGGATTTAAGTTTTTGCAAGCCGAAAACTTAAAATGCTGTTTTCTCTCACTTTGTTTTTTGCGCATTTCATCTCAATTAAAATACAAAGGCTTTTTTAAATTTGGATCTATGGGACATGCTTGGTACAAACTTTGCCAGTAGTTGGCGTGACACACCAAGTAGAGATTGTTTACTTCTGGTTACTCAAACAACGTGCTCTTAACATTATGCGATAAATAAATATATAAGTATAAAAAAAATTCTTGGAACTATGTCTATTTTAAAGTTAATGTGCTTCAAAAAATCAAGTATGGCAGATAAAAAGATTACTGCTAAAATAAAAGCTTTAGGGGCTAAAACAAGTGGAACAAAAGCGGAATTGACTACCAAGTTTGTAGACCTAGTTTTGAACCTTTTCCAAACCTTAAAAACATTTCCTCTTTTGAATGTTTTTATTAGTATATACATAAATGAGAAACACCTTTTAAATATTTTAGAAACAATTGCATTAATAAGAGTTTCGAATGTTCGTTTTAACTTGATCCTTTAAGTCGAAAATAGAGAAGGTAATTTGTTTTTGTTCTTCTTTTGAGAAGTAACTAAGAATTGTTAAAATCAAATATTTTTCTCACAAAATATAACTATTAAGTAAGGAGGAAGAGATGTGTAAAAGCTAGCTAATTTATTACTGCTTTGACACTTCCTGAATTTACAATCAAGATGTAACTCGTTATTACAACGACAAGCTACCCTTTTAAGAAATTATTATTTCTTAATTTCGTCTTCTAAAGTTATGTACTAAACTGCATGCTGTTGTAATGGTTATTAATCTTTCTTTTCGAAGTTTCTCATGAAATGTCGAATTATTCTTTGCTTACTTTTTAAAGAGATTAACAATGCTGTTGTGTCTGATTAAAAGTAGAATTTTAGACAAAATAATAATATAAATAATAATAAAACTATGTATAATTTGGAAATTTTATTTAAAGAACTATACTTTTTTCCTAACCCGAAAAAAACATCAAAGGCATTTTATCAAGAAAAAAAGAAACGAATCAAATTTATCCCCACTTTATAGCCTACTTTCCCGTAAAAAGTTTTTAAAAAAATTTAAAAAGTGAAAGAAGGCTTAATGTATTGTAAAAATATTGTTAAAAATGAAAAAAAGTCAAAAATAAGAGAAGTAATTAAATAAGGATTGAAAAATAAAAATTTTGAAAGTATGGCTTTGAGATGAGAAAACTCTGTTTGTCACAACCTAATAACTCTTGGAATTTTCTGATTTGAAAGATTTTTTTCATATTCGAAAGATCTTGGCGAGGAAATCTCATTTCTGATAGCCATAAATGTCTATTTATTTAATGAATTTCTTATCATTTAATTATATATCATTTTGAAGAAAGTTTTCTTCTTTCACTTAATAATTTGCATAATGTGCTCCCTCGGAGGTCCGAGATATGAAATAGTGCTCGGAGCAGGTGCCGATACAGCACATGCGTAGGAGTTCTTCTTTGTCAGAATAAAAGCTGCATCCATGAACTCGGCAGATTAGATGCTTTTTTTTACGTGGCTCTAGTGAGCACTCGCTAGTTTACAATTGTTATGTTAGTTATGTTCTTTTAATATTTATTTTCATGTTGATCTTTAACTGTTTTTAGCCATGTCCCTGTTAAAATTAAATGTCAATTGTTGTTGAATAGATTCAGTTCCCTTTCTCTTATTAACGCCCAACAATTTCCATACTTTACTTTTTGATTTGAACAAGTTTTTGTTCAATTTTGAACAATTTAAAAAAACTTTAACCTTAGCGCCTATGGGCAAAAATGAAGCAAATTATGTAAACTATGGGCATGAGATCTAAGTTCCTATCAAGAATATTATTGGAAGAAGCTCTCGGCAAAATAGTTTTTTATTTGAACAATTTTTGTTCATTTTGAAACAGGTTAAAAAAAATTAACATTAGCGACTACGAGGAAATTTCAATCCTATATAAATCCTAATCTAACAGATGGATTTGCTTGGAACAAACTTTATTGGAAAGATGTTAGGCCGTAGAACATATACAGATACGAAGTTCAACCAGAACTAAATGAGCCTGTTTTCCTTTGAAATTTTTTGATTGCAATTTTTTAAAAATATTTCTGAATAAATAAATGAATTAGTGAATAAATGAAAAGTAATTAAACGTGTATAAGTAAATGTTTGAAGTTGGAGTATACGGGAAAGTAGGCTCGTATAGTTCTAGATGGAACTTCTTGTTTTCCTAAACATCAATATATAGCACACAGGTCAGGTGTTCTCTTAATGACAAAATTGGAAACTTTTAAATTGATATGTTTTTGGAGCAGGTTAGATGTATGAAAACATATATGTATAAACTACATTGAAAATCAGTTGAAGCATTTTCATGGGAAAGGTAGTAACTAAGAAATTTTAAATATTTTTAAAAGACATAAAACCTGCCTGAAGTCCTTTTTCCATAATGCTCTTATTGATAAAAACACTAAAACAATTTCAACTTCATAAATAAGGTGAAATTATGTTGTCATATTCACAAATTTGAAGTTCACTTGGCATTTTGGAAGTACGAATGGATATTATCCATTTCTTTTTTCACCTGCATTTGTTGTAAATGAATGAAAACTTAACCCCTAACACGTATTGGAAGTGGCTGAGCATTGGGGAACACAGCAATTATAAGACATTTTAAATTTTAAATATGCATAGCAGCTTCCGTACGAGAACAAGCAGGCATCGCAATAACCGGAAGTAGCTAATACCTACATCCGCTTGTGAACACTAAGCGTCATGGGAGTTTTTGCATGTCCTATAATGCGGATTTTTTCCCTCATGTTGCTTAAACTATATGTATCAAATTTTTGCTCTACTTTTATGATTACTTAAGTACTTTTTTTTAAAATTCTCTTTGTAGGTTTTTTGAATTTTTCATTGTTTTTTCTGCGTTACTTCAGTTGTTTTTTTTTTTTTTTTCAAAAAGTATTTGATTTCTAAAAAATTCAAAGCATAAAAGTTTTGCTTTATGAGTAATGAATAAACAAACAAGTTTTTGAGACTTTACGTCAATTTTTGAAAAAAGATGCATGTTTAAAAACTGCTAAATTTCATTTTTAAAAATTAAAATTTTAAAATTATATTTAAGTAATCCAGTTTTTTTAATATTACATTTCTAATGAAGTGATATAACATGACATGAGACAAAAATTGTAAATTAAAACACCATAGAGAAAAAAAATGGTCCCATGGTACCCAATCCCCTTAAGTTAGTTGCTACAATAAAAAGCAGTATGTTATTGTTGTTAAGCAGACTGTTCCATTCAGGAACTCGTGCACCTCCACTTTAGACAGTTTCCCAAAAATTCCTCAAAAATATTTTTTAAAGCATATCGCCAACACCAATTTTTCATCCCTTTCTAGGAAAGATATACGAGGTGTGTCTGAAAACTTCGGTGAATGGTCTCATAAGTGGGTATTCAAAGTTTGATAGAAGCACGCGTGCCTGTGTAGACACGCACGGACATGTCTAGACCTGACCTCTGTCGGTACTAGCGCAAAGCTTCTAGTGCAGTGCTTATTGCATTCAGTCTGATTGAGTGACCCGAGTAGAATGCGTCATGGAGCAACGACACAACATTAAGTTCTGCTTTAAATTGGGTAAAACGGCGACAGAAACCCATGAGATGTTGGTGCAGGTGTACGGGCAGGATGCTGTGAGTAGGAAATGTGTGTATGATTGGTTTGTACGCTTCTGTGCTGGTAAGGAATCTGTGGAGGACGAACCACGTTCAGGCCGGCCATCCTCAAGCAGGACACCAGAAAACACTGAATGTGTGTGAGAGATGCTAACAAAAGATCGGCGATTGACTCTGCAATTAATAGCAGAAGAATTGGGTATTAGCAAAGACACAGTAGGGACCATCATCCATGAAGAATTGGGCAAATGCAAGATTCGTGCACGATTTGTGCCGCACATGCTAACAGATGATCAAAAAGCAAGACGTTTTGAGATGTGTGGCGATTTCATTGACATGTGTGACAGGGATCCTACCTTTCTGGGTTCCATTCTTACAGGAGACGAGTCTTGGTGTTATCAGTACAACCCCAAAACGAAAAAACAATCGATGGAATGGCGATCACCTTTTTCCCCGCGACAAACAAAATGCTGTGCAGTAAAATCCAAAGTTAAGACCATGTTAATCACATTTTTCGACAAAGAAGGAATCATCCATAAGGAATTCATTCCTGCTGGCCAAACGGTGAATGCCGCATTCTACTTGGAGGTTCTCAAACGTTTGTTAAAGCGCATCCGGCGAGTTAGGCCACAGATGTATCAGACCGGAAATTGGGTGTTACTGCACGACAATGCACCATCACATACCAGCATCATGGTACGACAATTTTTGACTCAGAGTGGCGTGACAGTTTTGCAACATCCACCGTACTCTCCAGATCTGGCGCCTGCTGATTTTTTTTTGTTTCCACGTCTTAAGACTGTCCTAAAGGAATCACGGTTTGAGGACCTCGAGGAGGTTCAGAACCAAGTGACGGCTATTATGAGAACGATTCCACATCAAGACTTCTCCAATAGTTTCCAAGTGTTATACGAACATTGTCAGAAGTGTTGTGGCTGGTGGAGAGTATTTTGAAGGTCAATAAATGTACTTACAATTAACATTCTGTTTTTATGTTTTTATCATACCATTCACCGAACTTTTTAGACACACCTCGTATTATCTGTCTTTCATTGTCCCTATAAGGTGGCAAGAAGAGAGTGATGTTATGTTTCTGAGTGGGGGGAGTACTTCCTCACCCAACTTCTGTGGGGCTCACTCTTACAACTTAAGGATGTTAGCTTTTTGTGTATCTCAAAATAATTAAGAAATTGCATTTTCTACAGTGTGACCATTTCACATTTATTTAACAAACTAAAAATTATTTTATAAAGTCTTCAAATTTAAAGCAAATGTTCATCCATACTCTTATTGAAACAGAATGAATTTTATTAACATTACATTAACTCATTGAATTGTTTGTTTTTATGATACTTCTGCATATAATATTGACTATTTCTAAGGAACTTTCATTAAGTGAGCATCTCCTTTTTGTTGACCTAATTTTTACGAAATTAGCGGTGCACTTTAGAGAGGTTTCACTATTTGTAGGGGGACAATATGTCCCCAAAAGGGCTTTGAGAAAATATTGTTTATATATTTTTATACTAGTTATTGTTCCATAACTTTTGGGAGTGAATTAATAAATTTGTTTCCCTAATGTAGCGAAACATGACATGATTGCTTATGGTTTCCTATCTGTTGAGAATGATATTCTAGTTTTCCAGATTTAAATTAGAAGAATCTTATTTGCCTTTTTCCCTGTTAACTGTAAATCAAGTGTCAATCTCCCAAAGAGAGACAAACTGTTAGCTTTGGCTAGCATGACCAGAGCAAACTTCATGGGGAATGAGCACAGAATCTTTTGGATAGTTTGCTGGTGCTTCCTTTGTGTGAGCAACTGTAGAAAACGAGTTGCATTAAAATGAAATGAACTGAAATGAAATTTAATTAATGGTTTTTTTTCTTTTGTCTTGTGACCCCTTACTTATTGAAGATGTTTTTGTTTAAGTTGTGCCTTGCAATAATGATTACAGGATATATGTTTACTTAATCATTGAACAAAATTATTTACTAATTTTCTTAATGCCTTGAGCAAAAGTATTTGCAATTTCTCATACCCTAAAATAAAATTAATTTATGGGTCTTCTTTGATTAGACATGCATATATTTTTCCTTAAAACTTTTAAGTGCATACAAATGTTTCTTCCAAGAAATATTTTGACAAACCAGAATCTTGATCTTTTTTTTGGACTTTTTTGCATTTGGGGTCGCTTTATATTTGTGGAACATTTGTGTTAAAATCATACTGTTAATCCTTGCCACCGCTCCATAAATTAAAACAATGTTGTTGAATTTTTCTTCGACAAAGAGACGATTGCTTTGTATGTGTGTGTTGGTGGTAAATTGAACAAAATTTTCCATTTTCCTAACTTTCAATTTTACCACTATAAAACTTTTAGAGAACATGGCTACTAGTGGAAAACTGTTCAATTTTAGAAAATTTTAATTTTTTTAAACACAGAATCACTTTAGATGTGTTATTGCTGTTAATTGAAAAAAAGTAATGTTCTCTTCTAGCTAGTAATTGGTTGCAAAATGCATAATAACAAAAACAGATTCAATGGTACCTCCCCCCCCCTTGCTATTGATGATTGAATTACTTGTTGCATGTAATTGTAAAACAAACTATTTCCTTAGTAAATAGCATTAATGTTTTCAATTTATTCTTGTATGAATGTTTTCGCAATGCCTTGCAGTTAATTAAGAGGCTTTTTCTTTTTTTATTTTCGCATTTGTCAACGCATTTCTTTTTACAGGCTGCAACTTTTATTGAGAAATTGGAAAAGAAGCTCAATGAAACATAAAGTTCTTGGTTGCAATCACTCATTCATCAGTCTACTTAATGTGAGATTCAGTATATAAATGTTGTGATATTTAAATGAACTTTATACATTTTTCTGAAATTGAAACTACTTTAAATTCTCCAATTTAATGTATATTTTGCTATTATATGCTTCATGCATTGATGCTGCCATTAGATTAATATTTTCAGGTACTTCCACACTACATGTTTCCTTTGAAATTTTTGCTATCATTATAACTTGATCAAAACTTTGTTCATTTTAAACTAGCTGCATTTATTTAAATAATTGTAATTACATATGCTAGAGAAATGAGTTTCATTATATCTGTTTTGTATATGATATTAAAGAACTGAACATTTAGTTTTTTTAATAAACAGTTTTGTTCCTATATGAGATTTTATGAAATGTGGAAGTCTAGTCAAAAGTGTTTGTCAGTTTTGTTTTATAAAAGGTTTTACACTAAGAGGTTTTTTCCTTAACACTTATTTAGTAACAACTTCACTAAGATCATCATTTTTATTTATAAAAGAAGCACGCCTTATTCCTTCACTAGAATTTCTTATCTCATTACGCTTGCATTTAATCCATAAGAAAAAAATTCCTATTTTGTGTGGAATTTTGATTTAAGCTTACTCAGAGATGCCAAACGCTACGGATTCTCCGTAGTACCTACGGAAAAATGCAAAAATTTGAAGTTGACGACGGATTACGGAAAGCGCTTTTTTTTCTACGGAAAATAAAATATCTTGGCCGAGTTCAATTTTTCGCGCTTGGCGCGCATATAAAAAAAAGATTCACCAACAGTCGCCAAAACGAGCGCTTACTGACGATTCGTGGTAGTTTAGAGCTGCGAACAAAAGGAGATTGGCGACGGTAGAAAGCTCAGAATTCCAGTTCTAACCGGAATTTCTCCCAGCGTGGAGCAATATTTACAGCAACCCTGTTCTTCGGGCAAAGTTCGGATTTTTTCGCTTATAGTCTAAGATCCGGCTGCTGAATTCTGTGCTCATCGAGTGTTTGCTAAAATCTAAATTTTTAAGCATATTTATGTTTAGGAGAATATATATCTACCAGGTTGCCTATCAAAATGTGGCCGCTAATATTTTTAATTAAATTATTGTTAATTGATTTTTCAGAATAAAATTCATTCACTTGTTTTTTAAATAAAATTTCGTCCACTTCACGGCAATATAGATAAAGACTCTGAAAAATCACGGTTGCCGTTGAGCACTTAGCCGCACCTCTTCGCAGCCAGGTGTAAACAGGTATGATTTTGATGCATTTATACATTCATAACGTACATTTGTTATTTATATATCAAATTAAAGCTAATTTTTTTCTGTTTATTGTGATATTCGGTTGCCTAATTAAATCTGGCCGCAAATAAGGGTTGCTGGTTGTTAAAAATGCCAGCTGTACGACGCTTTAAAGCCATTGCGCAAGCGTCGAATGATAGTGTTCTCAACCACCGGTTCAAAGAGTAGTAGGGACAACTTGATAAATACTCCAAAAGAATCTTCTTTTTCAAAATGACGACGCATGCGCAATGGCTTTAAAGCGTCGTACAGCTGGCATTTTTAACAACCAGCAACCCTTATTTGCGGCCAGATTTAATTAGGCAACCGAATATCACAATAAACAGAAAAAAATTAGCTTTAATTTGATATATAAATAACAAATGTACATTATGAACGTATAAATGCATCAAAATTATACCTGTTTACACCTGGCTGCGAAGAGGTGCGGCTAAGTGCTCAACGGCAACTGTGATTTTTCAGAGTCTTTATCTATATTGCCGTGAAGTGGACGATATTTTATTTAAAAAACAAGTGAATGAATTTTATTCCGAAAAATCAATTAACAATAATTTAATTAAAAATATTAGCGGCCACATTTTGATAGGCAACTTGGTAGATATATATTCTCCTAATCATAAATATGCTTAAAAATTTAGATTTTAGCAAACACTCGATGAGCACAGAATTCTGCAGCCGGATCTCGTACTATTACTTGCACGACAGACGACACGTGCTTTTAGCGTTAGCAGTTGCTTATTGCATTCTTCGTTGCGTACATAGTTTGCTTGTTTGGTTAACTATTTGGTTCTAAATTAATTAACTAATTCAGTTAGAAATTAAATTTGTATTTTATATTGAAAAATAATCTTATTGGGTGGAAACATATTCGAGAAATCATTGAATTCTCAGGGAAGTTTTATGTTTAGAAAAATATCAGGGGATATTTAAATTTTCTCCAAATATCAGGGAAAATTATTCAAACCGGCAAGCGTCCGGAGTTTCGTTGGCGCAATTTCCTTTCGTTGCGCGTGGTCAGCTCGATTGCCGATTTCCCATTGGTTGAAAGCGCTCTTTCTCTGATTAAGCAATAAAAAAGGTCACTGTTTTGTTTTTGTGTTTGAGAAGAAGGCATTGGCAATCTTACGTAAAATAACGCATGTCAGCATTTGTTTCCGAGAATCGGCCATTTTTGGTTGTGTCCAAAATTCGGACTAACACCGTTCTCCAGCCTGCCGAATTTGGGGTTTGGTTCTGTGCATTATTCTGTCGGGGCGCAGAGAGCCATGCTCCCCCCCCCCCCCCCCCCGTGATGATTTGGAATTTTTAAAACTTTTCTTTACTCAATACAGGAACAATATGCATCTTGAGAAAATAAAGTAATATAAGTATAAAATAATGATGGGGGAAGGCGGAAGGCGGATGATATTCATGCTTAAAAAAAAAACTTTAGATTTAAAACTTTCAGCAGTTGCAGATTATATTACTTAGAAAATTAAGTTATTTTCTCCTCCAGGGGTGGTAGAGTTCTGGAAAACCGGAGATTTCAGGAATTGTTTTTGGCCGAAGTTCCGCAAATTTTATTTTGCTTCTTGACCCTAAATTTTCCGTCCTCATTTTAGTTTTAATTGAAGCAATGCATAC
Source organism: Octonoba sinensis (assembly GCA_038502835.1). Lineage (NCBI taxonomy): Eukaryota > Metazoa > Arthropoda > Arachnida > Araneae > Uloboridae > Octonoba > Octonoba sinensis. The sequence goes on along the minus strand of CM076598.1, from coordinate 24,335,778 downwards.
TTCTTAATTGATTTGTGCAATTCTCTAAAATATCGTGGGGGCCTTTCCACGTGCACGCAAGAAACTTTATGCGTTCTTTTCTTTACGCGATCTTTCTGCATCCTGTACATGAATCGTATTTTTTCCATTTTAACCCTTTTTAAAATTTAATTATAAAGTAAGTAAATAAAATTAATTTTTTATTTTTATCAATATCTTACCGTATATACTTGCGTGTAAGTTGATTCGCATATAAGCAGAACCCCCAACTTTCAGACAAATAAACAGAAACCCGCGTATAACGACCTTTCAGAGATAAATTGGGAACGTTTTTGCCGCGAATTTTTTGACATAAATGTTTTTAAAAGGGGGATGAATTGTTATTCCAATTGGAAATTTGTAGCTCTGATGTGGAGTTTCATTTTTGCAATCGCGATTTTCGTAAAGGGTTCGTGTTTGCTGTTAGATTGTTAATTGTTGCTTTTATTCTGAATCAATAAAAAAAGAGCTTTTGGGTTTTAATTTCTTGCAGTCTTATTAAATGAAATAAATAATTTTCGTAATGTTTTCTTCATCATTTTGATGATTTTTTAGAGGAAATTGTATTTTTTTTAATAATCCACACATTTATTAAAATAGTTTCCCCTCTTTGCACCATTTTCCTGTTGTCCTATATTTTATAGATTTTCCATTGCGACCCCTGTTAAAATAAGTACTTTTTTCCATTTCTGTCTGAATCAAGTAGTTTTCATAAATTTTAACTAGCTAAATTACATTTCGTCTTATATGCCCGAAAATACAGTACCTATGAAAAAAATTCGAGGTTCAAGAAATTGTTTTGAAAGTTCAGGAAATGCAAATCCTTACTACTACCACCCCTGAGCCTTCACTGAAAAAAAAGTTAATTGCACAAAGTTTAGTTGGAAAAGTAGTGTCACCATCCCTAAATATTTTTTCTGGTTTCACCACTGTGAACTCATTACACATGGCAATGTCGCTGTGTAACTCACAATTTAATTATCATGTCAGGGAAATTTTTGGAGCCCAATCAGGGAGTTATCAGGGTTTGTTTTTTTTTCTTGGATTCTGTTGCCACCATGGTTCAGCTGAGGTAAATATTTTGCTTTTAGGTTGAATATTGAGTTGTTTTTGCATCCACGTTTCTGCGGTATTATAAACTACTGATAAGCGCTGAAAACTACTGAAAATCATTCAAGTGACTACTGAAAACCTTAAGATTAGAGTGGCATCTCTGCTTACTTTTGTTTAGTTTTAAGCTATATGCAATATTTTGTAGATTTATTTCTGTACAACTTTCATAATCTATAGAACAACACAAATGATTACTATATGTATGATTTTTCTCTTCCAGTAGTTTCTATCTCTTAAGAAAACTTTTCTCCACATAATGTTATTTATTTAAAATCATTTAACTTGATTTATAATTTTTTGCCTTAATTTAAGTTATTTTTGAAAGAATCTTTTTTTATTGAAAATGTTATATGAATGTACAACTCAAAATGCTGTATGGTTTTATTGATGTCATAATATATTGTATAGATTGTTGAAGTTTTGGAAAGGATTGTGTTTCAGACATCATGCATGGGAATTGCAATTATATGTTCTACATGTCTATATTCGTACATACATATAAGTGTATGGTTCAGTTATAAAATAATGTTCAATGCAACTGTTTCAGAAATGTTTGGATGTAAATCTATAATCATATATTTGCTATTTCACTTGGATTCAGGTGGGGTGAGTTTCTGCAGCTTATATACAGTGAAACCTCTCATAGAGACCACCTCTCATAAAGACCATTTTTTTTAAGGTCTAAAACTTCGAGCTATAGCCTTAATGTGAACTTTCCCTCCATTAAAAGACCACTTTTTTCTGTCTCCCTCCCTGTAAGACCACTTTTTCAGAAGAACAGGTAGGATTATTTACCTGGAGGAATTTTGAAATACAGGTATCTCTGAGAAAAACAGGACCCAGCTAGTAGGTGGAGGAAGCTTTTTTCCCTGTTCCTAAAATTGGGTGGGTGATAAGCACCTGGTCAGGGGAATTGGACCAATGAGCTTGTTCATTGGTCCTTGAAGACCCCTGTGAAGTGTGAAGTAGAGTCATTTATGGGAATGAATGGTCGACATTTCGTTTGTTACTTTTCTTGGAGAGCTATGGACATTTGTAGACTTACTTCACAATGCATTTCCCTCTTACAATACTTGTATACAGTCAATATTTTTTAAAAAAATTTTGGAGCTCATTCTGATTCAGATGTCTAGCTTCCTCCAGTGAAGCAGTCATCAATTTCCTATCAAGAAACTCTAAATGAAATCAATAGATTAATAGAAAATTCAATTCCTGCTACTCTGAAGTGAACATTTTGTTTGAGGAACTCTAAGTTTAAAGATAAAGATTGTTAATGAGAAATTAATAAAATCAAAGCAAACTTCGATGAATTCATTTTTTAAAGCTGTTCAGTCATAAAATAGTAATAAAAACAAGTTTTAGAATAGTGTTTTGTTGCATTATTGTATGAAGCGTTGTTTTAGTCTTTACCTCTATTCAGAGACCACCGCTCTATAAGACCAATTTTCTACCGTCTGGTGGGTGGTCTCTTTAGAGAGGTTTCACTGTATTTGAATTTTAACATGTGCTTTTTGCTTGTCTATAGTCTTTTTATTTTTTTCTATTGTTATTATTTTAATTAAAGTATTTGGTACCTTTAATTTTAAATTTGAAAAAAAAATTGTGTTTTTTAAAATATGAATTAGTTTAATTTTTAACTAAAATGATTTAAGTTGCGTTCATTTATGAAATTTAAAAGGAAGCATTAAGAAAAAACTCTGCTATTCTGCTTAATAATTGGTGATATGTTTGTTGTGTGCTACCAGTGTGAATTTTAAAGTATACAATTACCAGTTATAAGTTTGCAATGTACTAATTTGCCTAGTTTATTTTTGTTTTCATTGAAAACATTGATGTATTATATGTGGGTATGTGATAACATTCCAGATTTTAAAATAAAATTGGGAAAGGAAGGTTTTTTTTATAATCATTTTCTAATTTGTTCGTGTTTATCCAGAAAGTGTACATTGTACAAAAAGTTTACTTGTGTGCATTAGAAAGTTTAATAAAATGTTTGGATAAACATTTTTATTGTGAAAGGAAAATTGGTTTTCAAAATACTTATGAAATGTTTCATTTTCTTACTTATTTATTTTTCTTATTTTTCAAGTTTACATAGAAAGTAATTTCTGTAAGCATTTTTGTATTATAAGTTTGAAATATCAATACGTATCATTTTTAAAACCTTATATGGATGAAATTTTGGCTGTAATTAGCACATATTTTACCAAGCAGAGTGCATTTGCTCTCATTTTTGACTCGTATAGTTTAGTTTTATTCTAAAACTATACAAAACTATTTTATTATATTTTTCGTATCAACAAGCGAAAGTAAGTGGGGCCTAATTGGTCTACAATACTATATAATCTATTCAAAATTTTGTTTTTAATTATAGTTCATTTTTATTTTTAAGACCTCCATTTTGTCATGTTAACCCATTAGCGCCCAGCATTTTCTTTTGAGGACACTAAAAAAATTCCATTCTTATCCCTAACCTAAAAATTATCCTTTTATTTAAGAATTAGTGTGTTAGTAGGAACTAGGAAGCATCATACAATGTGTGTTATGTTATTTGTTTAGAATGAAGTAAAATTAAGCAGGAAAAATACAGTATAAATTCCTAGTTTTTGTTTGCCAAGTTGTGTTGTCTTCATACCATGATTTGGCTCTGGATTGGTGAGGTAAGTTCTTTCTTTTTCTTGTATAATTATGCAGTGAGCATATTTTCAATATTTATTATTGTTAATATAACTGTAATATACAGTAAATCTTATCTGTCATCATTTTGAGAATGGCTTAAAACATGATTATAGTGAAAATTTTTCAAAAGGTCTTTGAAATATTTTTAATTTGTGCATTTTTTACTATATCTGTTTTAAGAAAATTGATCAAAATATGTTACTTTGGGCGTTAATGGATTAAAATATTATGGACAATAATTCATCTTCAAAACTGAAACTATTAGGGAATTTGATAAGTTGTGCTAAGTAAACTTTTTGAGTATTTTTAACTCCAAATTTATTCATTGAATTTAATTCATGTAATTTATAAAATGCTGCATTTCTGATGAAATGTGCAATTACTTAGGCTTCTAAGATATTTATTTATGTATATGTTTTACAAGTGTTTTTAATAAAGTCTGTTATTGAAATTTTATATGTAAATGTTTGCAAAATTTTTGCATGTTTTACTGATGCATCAACTAAATGGTGCAATCTTAACTCTTATGACTTCATTTAAGAATTACTCTTATAAAGATAATGTTTTGTACATATTAGTTTAAATTTAATTATGTACCACATTTCAAAATTATGTCCATCTTTTTCTTACTTTTAAATATTTAGTTCATGCTTGTGTTATTGCAATAATTTTGAATACCAATCAACTTAAGTTATTAATGTTGAGCATTTTTTTATCTTTTGAAAATCAGTATAATAGTTTCAGTTATTATATTTATCAAAAGTAATATTACTGATAAAGTCATAATTTTTAAAAATTGTTCTAAGTAAACTTTTTGAAAATATTTACATATTGATGTATTTTATAAATGTATATTTGGAAACTAAAGTTTATTGTTGAAAATAACATTTGCGATCATTCTTTTTCTCTCTCTCTTTTTTTTTCCATTCACTATCTTAGCGATCAAAGTATTTAGCTGTTCATCTCTGCTAATTAAATAAAGTTTACTTTGCAGCAAGCTCTGATGTTTTCTCTATACGCCAACAGATCAGCAATCATTCATTGACGAAAGGTTATCTAAAATAAGAGCTTCTCAACTTCCATTGGTAACAAAATTAAAATTTCTGCAAAAAAAAGTTGGCCACTTCTAACAAAGAGATTTAATTTTTCAGAAAATTATCGTTGCAATTGAAAACTTGCAGTTAATTGCAATATAAATTTGCCCTTCTATAAAAATTGTGTAGAAATTAATGTCGATATAATTTTTATTTTCTTAATTTATCTCGCATTTACACTAATTATACTTAAATCAAAAAGTTTAGATCATTTCTTATCCCCATGGTTACAAATTATTTTAAATTTGTAACGGCTAGGAAACGATCTTTTTTTTAAATTTCATAGCGCTCATGAAACACTTCAAAAACTTTCCATCCTTTAGTACAGTAACCCCACCCCTCGTTATATCACTCCTTCGGATATATCGCCCTTTTTCTATGTCTCCGAAAATTTTAAGTTTGAGTTCTCGAAAGTAAAAATATTACATTTCTAAGTCCTTTTCCCCCAACTAAACAAGCCAAAGAACAGGAATGTTTTCCTTTCTTCTGCATTTGCTGCAGTTAAAATCTGCAGCAATTCTCCTCCCACTCCCCAACTTACATGCCGGCAGAATGATTCTACTCAAACCAATTGACGTTTTACTTTGTTTTTGTATTGATCCCAGCGCCCATTGAATGAAAGAGACAGATGTTTACTGCCCAAGGAGAAAAATACACCCATTTCTGGATAACTTTTAGTACGGAAATTAATCGCACTTGGCTGAACAAATCCAAATTGTACAATCTTAACCAAGAAAGGGCGAGTGATAGGTAAAGGAATTTTCTGGGAAGAAAATGGTTACCTTTATCTTCGACTTCGTTTTCACACCATGCTAAGGTGGCATGCACAGATCCACTCAATATACTTGTACATTTGAGTTATTTCTAAAGGCATCGGCGGTTATATCGCTCATTCGGATATATCGCGCTTTTTTTCTGTCCCCCGACAAGCGCGATATAACGAGGGGCTACTATAATTGGTTTTAAATATAAAGTAAACTTACATAAATGAAATTGAAAGTTTTTAACCCTTCTAGATTTTTTTTTTCTCTTTCAAACCCGATTTGTACGTGGAAGTTAACTGTATCTTCTATTGTTTCGTGCTACCAACCTAAATAAAGGTTGAAATTAGGTTTTATTTATTTATTTATTTATTTCTGCTGCTGTTGTTTTTTTACATTGTAGTTGATAATCTTATTTTCGTTAAAGGCGTTTTCCCTTTACATTAATATTTCCCCACATGGAAAACTAACTAGTTTATTTGTGTCACTAACAGTAAAAAAATTGACTTATTTATTCAGTTTGATTTAGTTCTGCTGTTTAGCAATACAATAAAAAAATCCAAAATCTGGATTCATCCGAATTTCTGTAAGTTTGAATTTCTGATTTTTCCGAACTTTAGATCATTTGCGGTTCGCTAATAGCAAAATTAATCAGGGTTTCTACAGGTCACAAATGTCCCGAAAAAGTAACGAAAACTACTAATAAGGGCGCAAAAATATTCCTTCCGATCCTCTGCAAACCTTTTAATCACTAAAGGGTTTTTTTTTTATTTCAGTTGGAAAAAAATTTCCCTTCAGTTCTCAACTAGTAGGTTTTAAGTACAGAGTGTTTCAATAAGAATGACTCGATTTTGAAGGGTAATAAATACGAAACATAGGGCGTGTCGGCAAGAAAATGCGTGTTGTTTGACTAGGCATCACCTGCAGTTTCAGAAAATTGCCGTTAATGTCAGTCAATACGTTTTATCAGTTTGCAGTCAGTCAGAAACAAGATGGCGTATGTTTAACAGAAGGCATTTTGTGTGCTGTAGTTCGTAAGGAGTGAGTCATTGGAGTTCAGCACAGCGTTCTTTTCGTCAACGTTTTAACATGGATCTGCCTGCCACCGAAAACATTTGTCCCTGTTATCGCCGGTGTGAAGAGACAAGATGCTAGTACAAAGATAAAAGTTCAAGTTAACATCGTACTTCTGATGGAATGGAATGATGGAAAGAATGGTGCTGCTGGTGGTTTGTGCTAGTGCTGGTGTACACTACACATGAGCCTGGTGTACATGGCACTTTTGTAACCCGCTTTTTGGGATGATTTGCGGGATTTCTACCCAGCATGTAGTTTGTGCAACACCCTTGATCATCCCCCCCCCCCCCCCCCTCAGTTAACTTTTGACAGTTCACACGTTTCATGTCGTGTACGCAACTTGGTTCATATGGGTGTGTAACTTGAAGATAATAAAAGAAATAACCTAAAATTATATGGCAATAAAAATTGTTTTTTACTTGTAATTTTGTCTATGTTTATTTTCCAATTTTATGTATATCATTTTTCATCTCTATCCATAATAAATTTAAGAAAATTGAAAATGAAAAACCCTATCTTATAAGTTTCCATATATGAGGAGGTGCCATGCAAAAGCAAACAGGTCCACTTTAAAAAACTTTCCGGAAAACACGAAAAACTATTATTTATTTAATGTTGGACTTTACACCAACAAAAGGTTGTTAATATTGTACCTAATGTTAATATTTTACATCATGTTTTGATAGAAATTTGATAATTATTTAATTATTTAACGTTAAATATTGGATGTGTTCTTTTTTGCTTGAACTAGGTGGATATGTATTTTTTTGCATGAACTAGGTTGGGATATGTTTCCTTTTGCCAGGACAATTTGTTTTCTCAATTTATTTAGTAAAACCAAAAAAAAAAAAAAATAATAATAATAATATACAGCCTGGCAGTTAAGCTTATAATACTTCCGAAATTGACTATTTTTTAATATCAAAATACGGTGTGAATATTAACTTAACAAAGTTTTTAGCCACAAAAAAAATAACATTCTTAATAGACAATAATAATAAAATTACACGTTAATTTAAAGCACAAATGAGCAAAAAAATGCAGACATATGTTTCGGGATTGCATTTTTTTGCTCATTTGTGCTTTAAATTAACGTGTAATTTTATTATTATTGTTTACTTGCACAAAGTTAAATTATTTTTATTCTTAATAGAGCCAGCAAAAATTTAAACTAAGATTGATACAGCATAAAAAACAAAAGTTTATCGAATCTTTTTACTTTCCTTTATACATGAAGCCTACAGTCTTCTAAGCAATCACATAAGTTCGTGTTATTTTCTTCATCTGGATCTTCTTCACCACCTGCTGCGTTTGAGTCACATGACCAAACTACAGCTTCCCATTGGCTGAAACAGACAGCAGTGTATTTGTTCTTGGTTGCTTAGGACACATGTATGGATATGTTCTTTTATGCACAGAACGTCAATTTTCAAAGCTCTAAAACAATAGGATATGATTTTTTGGTGGGGAAACCAACTACACTACCGTATAGGAATTAGGCTGAAAAATAAAAATCAGTCATTACCTCAACTTTGTATTTTTGTGGATATGTTTGCTTTTGCATGGCACCTCCTCATATGTTAACACTAAGGTAGAAGCTTATTGTTACTTATATATATTTTTTGTCCATTATTGAAAGAGTAATTTCTTATCTCTAATCTATGAAATAATTTGTTATACTCATCGTAGTGACATTGTTTTGTCCATTTTTATTAGTCCTTGAATGTCTTTGAAACTCGAGTAAAAAATTCAAAAGGATTTAAACTTTTAAAAACGTGTATTTTGTTTATGGAAATGATACATACGAGTATATAGGTATGATTTTGTTGGCTGTGCCGTAAAAGGTTTTTCTTACACAACCATCTCGTATTTACAAATAAAACTTTGTAAAAGATGACAAGAAGGGGGTAGAGGTCGAAATTATTGTTGAAAGTTAATGGATTTTTTGGTAATGGAGACAAGTAATTGAAATCAACATAGTGAGAAAACAACAGAATTCAAATGAGATTTTATTTCAACAACGCAAAAACCGCGATTGCATTTTTGATGTTAAGCGACCAACAACTTGATTTCTGAATAATGATTAACAATGGTAGATCCTCTTTTTTGGCAGTGGAAGATAACATATAAAACTTAACAATGAATGGAAGCCATAAAAGAATGATGTATCACAATTATGATTCTTTATACTTTTCTGGATTTCGGGCTTCGTACACAATTCGTGCCATGAATCCCCCGATCAAACAGCCAATCCAATAAACAACAATATGTTCTACGAGAGTATTTCCTTTGCAACCTAGGGTAAGGGCAGTAGCAAGGACTGGATTGAAAAAGCCACCCGTTGTACTTGTAGCTACAGACGAATCACAAAAAATACATATATTGTTAAACTTATATGCAAAGTTTTGAAATGTAAAATAAATTTTAAGCGCGAAAAAAAAATATTGTTAAGACACATACAATGAAACACAAATATACTATAAATAAAACGTGAATGATCACTGATCAGTTTAAAAAATGCATTGCTTCAACCTAATTAAATAACCTTATACTATAAAAATCCAGCTACAGTTAAAGAAGCGTTATTTATAGCTTACCTCAAAATGGTTGTTTAAAGAGACCGAAGGTTTTTTTTATTGCATACAGAAACCTTCCCAAACGGAAAATTTTATTTTACAGTCTTTTACAACTGTCTAAACTATGCGAGATTTACCTGCTTACGTTTTGTTTCATTATGAATGTAGTAATTACTTTTTTTCCCCTGAATTGCTGTTCCTCGGACTGTTACTTCAGTTGCTCACATATTTATACAGCAACGAATCAGCCCAACACAGTCGGATTCTACCACTCGTTTTACGAGTAGCTCTAGTTGTAATTTATTTTTTTCTTTTAAAAAAATACGATTTACTACGTGGCTAAACGCCAAACATCACATCTCGATTAATTTCTTTCCAAAGGCTTGAACGATTGTTTAATTACTTTCGTAAGTACTTAATAAGTTGAACTAAATCCAAGACAAGAAATTAAGCGAATCATTTTTTCTGGTGCTTAAACTGCTGACATTTTGCACTTTTTGTGTTTTTATTTTTTGTTTTAATGGTGCAGAGCTTATTTAATATAAATACTGGAATATACCTTAAATGTAGTTCATGTCTTGGGAAATAACTTCATTAATTTTTGTAAGTTAATTAAAAATAACAATGTTGATTAGTTATGAAGAAGACATTTTTCTGAAAAACGTATTTTTTTGTAAACGTATATTTATTTTTACAAAATAAAAGCAAAAATTAATTTTATTGTGAAAAAAGAAGAAAAAGAAAGGTAGGTAGACAGACACTTTAAATGAGAATGAAATACTTTGATCTTCAAAAAAAAAAAGAAAAAATGCGAGCATAAACATTAAGGCAGAAAAATATATAAATAATGCAAAGATTAAATTACGTTACATGTGTGAAAAGCAACATGAGAAATTAGGCAACATTCTATAGATAAAAAAATAAGAGAATACACATTACATCATGCCTAGAATATTTTTTTTGTTAGGTGAACGAAATAATTAAAAGCTCTATTTGAAATTATATTCGAAAGCCTAAATGCACAGCAGACGCAGAATTTAAAATCTAACAAAAAAAATCTGTCACAGTAAATGTTTTTACTAGAAAATACGAATGCTGCAGATCCGTTTAAGCCCCAGAATGACGCAGCCTACCCCACGTGTTTGACAGCACCCAATGAAAATCAAAAGCGGCACGAAGACAATGGGGAGGGGGGTGTCGCTACAGTACTTTTTAAATAGCATTGTCATCTCGTACTGAAATGAAATGCGCCATCAAAGTCTTTGAATTTAATTTATGTATACTATGTCAGATAATTTAAATATTTTATATCGTCCAAAATTGTATCCATTTATCCAAATACTATTTTCATTTACACCAGTAATATTTGGTGGGTCTGGCGACAGCCATAGATTCCTTTTCGTGCAGAAGGTGCTGTCATAAAGATTCAAGATTGAAAAGAAGAAAAAATGTTTTTTAAACAATGCTTCTTATGACCAGGACATGGTTCATTGGGATTTGTGTGAATCAAATTCACTTCAAGATTTTTTTCTTCCTTTCCCAGCAACTGTAGTGCTTGCAACTGCAAAAGCACGAAAAGTTGAACTTTTTTGATTGATTGCTTTTAAATATAAAACTTTTTCTTTTATTTTCGTTAACATTCTGACTGGCAGAGTGCCAAGAAGACTAAATTCATGTTCAAGGGATAAACTGCTGTTGTAAGAAATGAGCCGTTTTCTGTTCTCGTTTTAGTTCGTTTAGCATACTTGATTTATACAGTTAGTTGCTTTCAACAAACAGAGAACATTCTGATTCGCGTGCAAATAAACGAACCTGCAAAACGAACTTCCCTAAAACTCGCATAGATTCGGACACTTCTACGCATGGCAGAAAAGAACAAGTGTCGGAATTTCGTGCTCGAACTGTACAAATCATCGCATTTTTCGTTTCGTCCCAGAAGTTACTTACAGATAGTAAGTAACCCGCCGGGAGTTACTGATGGCCAACCGTCGACGATTGAAAATAACAGGTAAGAATACTTTATGTAATATTTCTTTCAATGCTGTTTTTTCCCCTGCTTAGCTCAAAAGCCTGTTTTGCGACAGCACTAATAATAGTTTTGCAAATTACCGATTTGGCTTTTCTTGAATTAGATTTCAGATGCCCTCATAGTAAGCCCTATTCGTAAAAAAAAAATGTTCTAGATTTCAGGAAACAGTTGAAATCAGGTTGAACAGTTGATTTGAGGATCAGCATAAATAATTGATTCCAAGTATAAAACTCCAAGTGCAATTTAGGAACATGGAACATATAATAAAACACGTGTACCTGCTAATACTAGAATTGTTGTGACAATGGCATTTGCAGATATTTGCAACTCCGGAATCCACACCGTGGATTGTAAGGCAATCGTACGACTAATGAAAGTGATTACTCCTTCAATTAGCGCTCCAAAGGCCATATGAACCTGTAAAAAAACATACCAATAAGCATGAATACTTAAAAATTGAATAAATATCGACAGATCACAAAATATTTATAAATTGATAAATAGTTTTATGGATAATTATTGGCTTTTTGAAGAGTAAAATGGAAGCAATTTTTCATAGGATGTGATTGAAAATTTGCTCGTTTGCTTTTTAGTAGGATAAGCCTTTTAGTAGAATATAATTCTATTCATTTTCGTTTATGAGCTTTAAAGTACACATAGGCCCAGGATGAGTAGATCAACTTATTCCCTTAGATTACATCTAAGTATAATTTAAAAAAAAAAAAAAAGAGCGAGAGAGAGAGAGAATCTATATGCTCCAATAATGAATCTGACTTTAAAAAAAAAAAGGAAAATAAATTAATGTTGAACTGTAATTCTCCTACACATACCTGTAGTCCAGCTTGGCATTCAGCTGCAGTATGTAGGGCTTCGTGTTCCGCAGTCATATGATAAGACCAGATGTATGTAATCCAACTGAAATAAAACATTGGATCATCCTTCTATCAGTTTAATCTACATGAAAGAAAGAAAAATACTAATTTATAAAGTAAATTTTAAAGGAAAAGTACGCCTGTGAAGAATTTAAAGGAAACTTGCTTTTATGAATGAATGTAACGTAATTGCCTAAATAAACTATCGCGCATGTTATAATTATTCTACTATACCTGTTATTACAACATGCTATTTATATGTATAAAATTTTTAATATTTAAAGTTATACTTTTACGTTCTACGTTGTCCATGCTTCCGATAAAAGCCAATTGTTGTCGTAAAATTACGTCATACTTTGGAATTTTCCAAGCGTATCAAGTATGTATCACGCGTATCAAGTATGTATTGTAAGCACGCAAAAAAAAAAAAAAAAAAAAACCTTGTGTATATTTCCTCCATTTATGTGCATTTTAAAACGTTTTTATACATGTTTTCAGTATTGAACATGTAAAATTTATGAGGTAAAAGCTCTGTTATCTGGGCCTTCTCATAACCGGCTGCAGTGAGAGGAACTTGGAAATGAACCGTTCACTTTCGGGAGCTTTCTCGAACAAAAAAAAATATATATATACATGCATGTGTGTTTGCTATAATTAGATGTAATTCGGATATTATGTGATAACGTTTTTGTTTTAATGATTTGTCAAGAGAAATTATTTAACCAATTCTCTATTACTCAAAAGAAAAAAAATCGTTTGGAGTGTAATATTAAATGCTCGGGTAATATGGGATATCCGATTGAAAATGAATATTCCGTATTTTATACACTGTAAGACACACTTGAGTATTTAATCTATATTTGTGTAAAATTACAGTTAGCCTTTTTTAACAGTTTGCAAAACCAGACGGGGGGGAGTGATAAGTTTTAAAATCCCAGAAAATCGTCAACTGACTTTGTTCTTCTTCTCCCCCTAGGTCGTCATCGTCGACATCCTTGTAGTTTTATTAAGTCAATAATAGTTGACGATAGGTTTTCCACGGCCTTGATTATACCATTTAAAATTAGCGGGAATTTTAATCAAAATACTGCACATTATCAATTTTGAATGTAAGACTCTCCTAAATTTTGGAGATTTCTCGAAGGAAAAAAAAGTGAGTCTTATAATCCGGAAAATACTGAGGGCTGAGCAGTACTTGGCAAGAAAAAAGCTTTAATGATATAAACAAGAGTTATAATTATGGGGATGGGTCAGTTGCCCTCAAGATAACGCATAAGAATCGAGTTGCCCTCACTGCCCAAATTCTGAGCGACCCAGTTGCCCTCAATCCCTCACCCCTTTCATAAAGGATTACACTTCTCACTTGGAATTGCACACCTGTCCGCCTCACTATATATGCATTGGGTGATTCACGAAAGTTTATTTCCTAAAGATAATTAGATTATTTAGTTAGTTGGGGTAACAGTAATGGATTTTAGGGGCAGGAGCAACTGACCCTCGCCCATAATTATCAGGGATGTGAGCACAACAATGAAAAATCTTCCCTTTTTTGTTTGAATGTCTCATGTTTTTGGATTTTATTCTTTGCCCTTAGACTTCTTGTTGCCGTTTTTGCTATAAATGAAAACTTCTTGTTTTTCAAATTCATCCAAAATTTGCTTTATTTTGATTTTATTGAACTGCGATAGAGATGCCTGAAACTTATTCAGTTCGGATACAACTGTTTTCTTATATTTATTGTGATATTTAACCTACTACCCACGAGCCGCATGTGGTCCGCGGATGTTTAGTGGCCCAGCGAGAAGCTGAGAAGCTATGAGAAAAACTTATTTTTGTTCAGAATACACGGTAAAAAAGCCCTTTTTTCCTTTATCGCAAGTAATTACAGCTTGATTTGAGCCGCATGTGGTCCGCGGAATCGTTTTTTAGTGGCCCAGAAAAATAACTTGACAAGCTATGATAAAAACTTATTTTTGTTCAAATACACCCAAAAATAATTTTGGCAAAGTAAACAATAGCGTTCAAATTCAGAAACCATAAACACAAATAATGCAATTTAATTCAGTTTAACATCTGTCATTTTTCCAATTTATCATGCAATATAAAAATTTCTGGAAAACACCTTATCATTTTTCTCCAATTTGAGAGCTTGCTAAATACGGCTCACTGTATGGTGTATATCTCTTTGAAAAATATGAATAGTCAACTGAAACTTTTACATAAGTTGCTCCATAGATCTCACTACCAAAATATTAAAAAAAAATAATATCTTTCGCGCATGCGCAATCACATTTGTTGTAATAAAACTGCTCAAATCTCATGGACTATTTATTACATTTTCGCTACGTTTTGGTACCATACTTACTTTTTATTTTGTCAAGTTGTCTACAAGTTTCATGTAATTTGAGATAGAACTTAGCGGGTTATAATCAAAACACTTGCGAAAAATTTCGAATATTTAAAACAAATGCCCATGTGTTCATGAATATTACTGCTATTCTGACGAAAGCGGGTGTAAGCATTGCGTATATAATTAAAAATGTTTTGCGAAAGTTACAGGACATTTCTATCATTTTCTGATACAAGATGTTCAAAGTGTTTCATTTTCTTCTTTAATTTTTTGACCGCCCCCTAATTGCCCTAAGCCAGAATTTTATTTCTTAAATGTGAGTTTAAGTATATTCTTTCCATGGTACAAAATACAGAACAACAAGTTTAATATTTCTTCAGAATTTTTAAAAAATGTCTAAAATCCAAAGTGTCCAAATACTTTTTGGTAGATAGTGTATATGTTACCGTTAAAGTATGAAATCAGTTATTTTATAGAATACCTAGTTATTCTATGAAATAACTGATAGTGTCCGTTAAAGTGTAAAACTCTCTTGTATTTCATGGTTTAACTAGTTAGTTCATAGAATAACGATCTGCAGCCCGTTAAAGTGTAAAATAATCTATATCATATATCTCGCACGACAAAAACATTTGCCTTCCACCCCTACTGCAGTTATGAACTATTCCAGGCCATAGGGAGAGAACTTGTGAAGATATAGCTTGCTTCAAATGTATGGAGCCTGTCCATATATCATGTTCGGAAGATTATGTTTCAGAAGATGAAGTTGAGCAGAAAATCTGCAAATTGTGTTTTAATGAACTTAATGTTCAAAGAGAAAGTGAAAAGTCTAAAAATGTTTAGAAATTCCAGCGAAAAAGATGAAATTAATGTCGGATAAATCTCCTTCTGAAGCCTCTGTGGAGTTTACCGTCCGTATCCCAGTGGCTGAAGTTGACAGAGGAAAAGGTGATTCCAAATCTATTTTAGCTATCATCATAAAAATGAACGAAGAAGGATTTTTCCAATTGGGCGCAAGAAATGGCCGCATGAAACAATTATATTCCCGATCCCAGTTCAGTGTCTGCGAACAAAAATTAATTAAAATCGAAGAAGTACCGGATGTAGAAATATCGCTCCGGTCGGTTGCTACAGCTCAAAGTTTAGGAACTGATCAGGGATTTAAAAAATGTTCGTTTAAAACCCAGTGTGTCAACAAAAAATGTTTTTGTTTTAGAAATAATGTTCTTTGTAATTCCAAGTGTCATTTTAGTAATCCTTGTTGTAACAAATGATTTTATGGTACGTTTCCATAAATGCCATTTATACGCTGCATAAATTAGATAAATTGCTTCTTTTTCATTTTAATTGTCTATCATTAGTTTATTTATAGAATACCTAGTTATTTCATTTTAGATAAATTGTTTATTTTACACTTTAACATTAGTTAATTATAGAAGTTTCATTATTAACTTCTAACTATTAACTTATTAGTTTCATTAGTTAATTTATAGAATACCTAGTTATTTCATAGAATAACTAGTTAAAGTGTCAAATTAATAACATATTACACACTTTAACGGACACGATCAGTTATTTCATGGAATAACTAGGTATTCTATGAAATAATTGCATTATATACTTTAACGGTAACATATATATGTGTGTGTGTCTGTGTGTGTATAGGTGTGTGTGGGCCCGAGCGTAAAAAAAGCTTGAATACCACTGCCATAAATCATCCTAAAATATTTTATAGGTTAAATTTTTAATTTTTCTCATTATTCCGTACACACATAAATAGATGTTATATATTTCACTTACAACGTCGTTAAAGCTCCACCGATTCCTTGGCCTATGAGTTTTTTCATTACTTCCGAATCTAAGCCATTTCCGAATAAACATTCTTCAAATGGTCCACATGGACAGGCTTCAGCATCAATCCACACCCAACACCACCAGAAACACAATAATTGTAAGGCTGTTCCTAACCCTAGATATCCGTGAATTTCATACACAACACCTAGAAGAAACAACACAAAAAAAAAAATCCGAAATTGCAAAGAACATAGAACAGTGACATGAAATAGCGAAAACGCAATTACACTCAATAACACTGATTTGGTAGTTTAAAATACAAGAAAATCCTCGTGATTATTTGTAATTTTACTAATTTTTATGCTCGAGACATAATTAATTATATTCAAAAATTATATCACAACTTACCACCTTCCAATTACCAATGCTGTACGTTTTCTGTACATTACAAGGCAACAAAGTTAATTTGCAAATATTTGATTTTTTTTGATGCAATAATCAAGTCAAAAACTTGAATAAAATAAGGCTTTCTGATTAAAGTACAAAGCAACTGTACTCTTACAATTGCTTACTTTATTTTCAAAATTAAAACGGGCATTAAGAATAGACAAGTCAAAAATGCCGTGGCTAAAGTACTGCATTTCTTCTTCTTTTTAAGTTTTTTATTATTATTATTTATTCATTTACATAGCACGAAGGCGAAAATCTGAGCGAAAGTATTTTTGTTGCTGTTGCTTCCGTTTTGAAGCCAACATTATTCTTAGCATTTCACCGCTAGCACTTGGCTTGAAAGTACGTAACAAAGTGCACGGTAGTTGTAAGATCTCCATTTTTTTCCCTGCAAGCAGTTTAGGCGAAATATTTTTTTTTTTTTTTTTTCGATTCCCGAACTAATTTTCCAATCGAAGAACAAATTGTTCACACCAACGATAACGTGATTCCATGGTAATTGCAAATGCTTTTTAGAAGAATCCATTTCGACTACCGAAAAATGTCCCGATATGTACTAGTGAGCACATTCTTCACCATTTCCCCTCGTAATACTCAAATAATGATGAAATCTAACGTGTGTATCCCTCAAATCGAACGAATGACTACATTATGTTCTTCGATTGAGAACGTCACCATTTGAATTATCAAAAAAACCTTTCATTCTATCATCTGCAGTTAAGATCTCAGTATGACAAAGTGTCTGAAATTATTATATGGTGTATTCATAAAGGAGTAGAGTAAAGTTTGTTGTAGGGAAACTCTATTCTACTATATGAATATGCAGCAAGGAGGCTCCCTATAACGAATTTCTCACTATAACAAAATTTTTGATAGTAATGTTAAAAAGATATTAAAAATATTCTCCATATAACGAAGTGGTATTCTCCCTAAAATCAAGTTTTTGCAGACGTTTATCTTTCTCACTTTTGAAGTTTTTTTCACTAATTTCCAAGAAACGAATTTGCATACTAAACAACGTGAAATAAACATAAATACAGTTCTACCGGCATAAGAAAAAAAAAGAATTCTGCTGGCAGAGTGCTAAGAAGAATCCATGTTCAAGGGGGAAACTGCTGGTATAAGAGAATGTGCCGTAATCTGTTCTCGTTTTAGTTACTTTATTTCTTCCGGGCTGATGTTATATGACAGTTTATAAATTTGGTTGCTTTCAACAAACAGAGAGGAGAACATTCTGATTTGTGTGCTTTTAAAGGCACCTGCAAAACGAACCTTCCTAAAACTCGAATGGGTTCGTCCTTTTCTGCCATGCGCAGGAGCGACCAAGTGTCAAAACTTCGTGATCAAACTGTACATACTTCATTTTTAATTGAAAGTCAATCTGACTGTTGAATTTATCGCACCTATTAAAGTTCATAATATTTAAGTAAATAACTACAAAAATCATGTCTCCGTATAATAAAGTTCTCTCCCATAGCGAATAATTCAACTCCAACCAAGCGATTTCGTTATATAGAAACCTTACTGTATTTCAGTATCTATCAAACCCAATCGCTGGAGGCTACTTTCTTATGCGTCTAAAAAATAAATAAATAAAACTTAGAAACTGATTGTACCTCGTGCTATTTATAACTTTAACTCACCTAATTCTGCGCATGCTGTACAAAGCTCTAATGTGGCAATGATTTCTGCAAGAACAATCTGGATGTATCTAGGACTAAACCTCTGAGCAATTTTTCTGAATATTTGGAAGACAAAAGTATTGAAGGCAAGGACAAAATAAGGCACACATGACTCTGGAATGAACTCGAGCATGTTGACTCGTCCTGAAAAAGAAATGGAAAATTGCCTCTGAAAATAGGGAATTCAAAAATTATAATATTGAGAAATTTATTTTCATCATTGTTAAAAACAAAAACCATTTCAATATCAAGAATCGATATCTTTCTTCTTTTTTTTGTAGAAAGTATCATTTAGTTATTGTTAGTAAAATAAGTTTTACGCCTCGAAAATAAATATTATGAAGCAAAATCATAATGATTTTCTTTTGATAGTAAAGTAATATTTTCTGAATAATAATTAGAACAAAAATACATATTTTGTTCCTAAACGTCAGTTGAAGTTTTAAAAATACAAAAGTGACGACCAGCAACAGGCACAGGGCCCAGCTAGGCTAGTCCTAGGCATTTTGACAGTCCCCAATGAAATAATTGTCTCACAACAGCGGTTCATAAACTTTTAACCAATTAAAGCACGTTTTTATTTCCTCTGAAAAACTAGTATAGTGTATCTTTGCAATTTCAGGTTGTGTATGTGGATGAGGGGACTAGGGAGCTGGGGTTGGGGTAAAAGTTACATAGAAAAAATATAGTATCAGTGATGCCGCTAGACTTCACGAACTACGGGTTCCTGGGACCCAGGACTTCCAAAATTATGGGTCCCTTTTTTCAAAAGCGGCTCCCTATCCATAAAATAGCATATCATGGTTTTAAAGTAGGGGTCTTCAGCCTTTTAAGTCCGAGGGCCACATCAATAAGCTCATAAGGATCGGCGGGCCACAAATTGTCGAAAAAAGTAGCGTCAGACAGAAAATTTAATAGTGGATTTTATTAAAAATAAGTAAGGTTCAATGAAAAGTCGAATAAATATTACTTTGTACTTCTTTTAATTATAGAGTGACATGGTACATGACAGTGCTGAAAAATCAGTTGACAATCAAAGAAATGACAGTAGCGAACTCATATCATTTCTGAAGGAATTTGTTCCCACGGCATGCCTTTTTCAGCTCATCATTTGCGGGGGGGGGGGGGGGGGTAGAGCCATATGAAGGGCTCCTAACTGGACCTCTCTTAACTGGAATTATAAAATTGTGACAGTTGAAGGTGGTCCGGGGGATTATCCCCCGGGGAAAATTTCGAAAACTATATGCAAACTGGTGCATTTTGAGGCCTTACACTCTCAGAATTTTTTATTTCAATTCACGGAAATATTACTGGCAGCAGTGCTGCCGGTAAATTTCCGTTATTTGAAGAATATCCGTTTTTTCTTTCTCACGTCAATTGAAGAAACTTCATTCTACAATTTTTTCGGTTCTAGGAGGGGAAATGTCCGTCAATTGAAGAAACTTTCCTATATTTTTTCTCCGTCATCCGAGGTTAATTTTCCGTTATTTGAAGAAACGTCCGTTATGTTTATTTCCGTTACATGACAGAAATTTTCCGTTATTTGAAGAAACGTGCGTTATGTTTATTTCTGTTACATGATGAAAATTTTTCGCTATTTGAAGAAACTTGCGTTCGGTTACCTTCTGTTCCATGATGGAAATCTTTCTTTATTTGAAGAAATGTCTGTTAGGTTTGTTTCTCTTAAATGAGGGACTTTTCCAGGAAAATTTGCCCATGCCCGTGCGTTATTTTATTTCTAATGCCCGTTAGAAATCCGTTCACACTTTGTTTGTATAATATATTTTTTTTCTATGTAACTTTTACCTCATCCGCCCCCCCCCCCCCCCGCTCCCTAGTCACCCTGCACAACCTGAAATTGCAAAGAATAACTTACATTATACCAGTTTCTCAGAAAAAACCTTGTGCTTTATGATGGAAAGGTGAGTTCATTCTTACGAAGAATGTTAATTGGCACGCAGCGGTCGCCGAGCTTCACCACACTGGGAATGGAAAGACAATAGTTAAAATTTCAACTGACCTGTCATTTTCATCCGATACAGTCGTAGCTGTGAATCAGTTACACAAAAATCCATTCAGAGAAGATATTGCACTGAATTAATAACATATGTAATTAGGATACTAGCAACATATTTCTACCATATACACAGACACATATCTAAGGAGAGAAGAAAGGGAAATTAACACTTCAAATACAAAAGAATGTTGCGCGCGCATATAAAACAGAAAGTTTCAGTTCGTCAGTTCATAGCCTCTACAGTAGGTAAGAGTCAGACAGGAGGGTGAAAGCAATAATCTGGCGTCTGGCTCAAGGTTGAATCGGATCATATTCCAACAGTCCCCCTTGATCCGATGAAATTCCATAAGGCCAGTAGACTTGACCGGTGGTTCAGAAAGTCCGGTTTGGGCAGAGGTTTTGTTAACATGTCTGCCTTCATTAACTTTGTTGGTAGGTAGGTCATCTGGATGATACCTGATTCGTTCAAGTTCCTTATTGCATGAAATTTTATGTCAATATGCTTCGTTTTCGAGACGTATTTTGGACATTGTATCATTTTGATACACGACTGATTGTCGTCATAGAGTGTGATTGGTAGTTCTTGAGGCATATCTAGGTCTTTTAACAGTTTGATGAGCCACTGTATTTCTTGTGTGGCGTTTGCTGCAGCAACATACTCGGCTTCAGCCGACGAAAGTGCGACACATGATTGCTTCTTATTTAACCAATGTACTGGTGATTTTCCAACTAAGAAAAGGTTGCCGGTTGTGGATTTGCGGTCGGTCTTATCTCCGGCCCAATCTGCATCGGCATAAGCAATTAGATCTGGTTTTTATTTGCTTTTATGATAAGATTTAGATTTTTACAATGATTAAGGTAACTTATTAACCGTTTCACGGCATTCCAATCCGACTGGCGTGGTTTCTCGTTTCTGCGACTTAATATATTAATGGCTACAGTAATATCAGGTCTCGTTACGGTGGCAATGTATAGTAAAGCACCTATTGCTTGACGGTACTTTGTATTGTTCGGAAGTAACTTTACTTCATTATCTTCTCTTAGATATCCCGTTTCCATAGGTGTGGTATATGGTTTAGCTTCTTGCAGGTTAAATTTTTCTACTGCTTCTTCGATCTTGTTTTTTTGATTTAACAAATAATTCCCATCTTTGTCTTTATTTATGTTAATTCCAAGATAATATTTAATTTCACCTAAATCTTTAAGTTCGTACTCTTTGCTTAGTTCATCTACTGTGCTGTTATTTTCTGTCCCCGATATGAGTATGTCATCGACATATACTATAATGTAAACAGTTTCATTGTCGATACATTTCTTAAATAAACAAGGATCAGCAGTGCTTTGTACACATTTTAATTTTTTCAATGATTCAGCAATTTTCAAATGCCAAGCCCTGGCGGCTTGCTTTAAACCGTAAATAGCCTTTTGCAATCGGCAAACTTTATTTTCTTTTCCAGGGACAATAAAGCCCTCTGGTTGCGACATGTATAAATTTTCGTTTAGGTCGCCATGCAGGAAAGCGGTTTTTACGTCAATATGGTGGACGTCTAATTTTTTGTGTATCGCAGTTGCTAATAATGCCCTTATCGTTGTATGGGATACCACTGGAGCAAAGGTCTCGTCATAATTTTCCCCAAACTTTTGAGACTACCCCTTTGCTACCAGTCGCGCTTTATACCTCTCAATTTTACCTTCGCTATCATATTTCGTTTTAAAAGTCCATCTTGATCCTATTACGTTTTCGCCACGCGGGGGATCTACCAAAACCCATGTTTTATTTTGTTCGAGAGAATTCATCTCTTCTTTAGCGGCATTGATCCAATTTTGTTTCTCGCATGGATTTTGCATGTTTTGAATTTCGCTCCAATTTTTTGGTTCGCGTACTAAGTCATATTTTGTTAAATAAGCTAGACGATCCGGCGGAACCCCCCTGTTTTGTCGTTCTGACCTCCTAGGCTGGTCATTTACTGCGTTGTGAACGTCGGGAGTTTCATTTGTTTCCTGTATATCTATTTCTACTTTAGGCGAAATTTCCCCTACTATCGGGTGTTGCAGTTGTTCGCGCTGAACCCCGTTTTTATTTATTTCGTCGAAATTATGTTTTGAATATTCTTTGTCAAGTATATTTGAATTTGTTTCTCCCGACAAATTTTACAGTGCGGGCTAGTATTACGTTTTTTCCTTCTGTGTATATTCGATATGCTTTCGACCTATTGTCGTATCCCACAAGAATTCCTTGTATTGCCTTGTCCTCTAACTTTCCCCTTTTATTCTTGTGAACGTATACATAGGATTTACATCCAAAAATTTTGATGTGGGATAAATCAGGCTTATAGCCTGTCCACATCTCGTACGGGGTTACGTCGTTTGACTTAGTGGGAAGACGATTTTGAAGGTAGGTAGCCGTATTTACGGCTTCTCCCCAGAACTTCTTTGGTAAATCTGCCTCAGATAACATACAACGGGTCATTTCTATTAAACTGCGATTTTTACGCTCCGAAACACCATTCTGCGCTGGGCATCCCGGTACTGTTAACTGATGCTGAATTCCCATTTCCGCTAGAAAATCTTCCGTTTCCTGGCTTGTATATTCTTCTCCATTATCGGATCGGAGAGTTTGCATTATTCACCCAAATTTATTTTTGGTCATTGCAACGTATTGTTTCAACTTCGTGAGTACCTCACTCTTTTTTGTTAAGAGATAAATAATTGTAAACCTGCTAAAATCATCTATAAACGTAAGAAAATACGTTTTGCCTCCGATTGTCGGAGTTGCATTGGGCCCGCTATGTCCGTATGTACCAATTCAAGGACTTGTTTTGCCCTATGCTGTGCCTGTTTCGGGTATGGTGCGTCGGTTAGTTTAGATTTAATGCAGTTTTCACATAATGTATCGTGATTACAATTTTCTAATTTAATACCTGTCGCAAGGTTCTTTTGTGTTATTTCCTTTATTGCATTAAAGTTTTTATGTCCTAATCTTCTATGCCACAGTTCAATGCAATTATTATTATTGCAATGATGCGCTAATTTTGCATAATGTTCATTTTTAGTATCTAAGATAACCTCGTATAAATTGTTATTTATTTTACCTTCTAGGTAAATATTTCCATTGTGTTTTAACTCGCAACTATCATTTTTAAATGTTAATTTACATCCGTTTTGTGTTGCTTTCTTTACTGACATTAAATTAGTTTCAATTTCTGGAACATATAAAACTTCCTTTAAAGTTATTTCATTTATTTTTTTGATCCGAAGTTTTTGTTTTTATTTTAACGCATCCTGAGCCGTGCGCTTTTAATACATTGCCATTGGCAACGGTTACACAGCTTTGATAATTGTCTGTTATTTCAGTAAACAATGATTTATCATTGCAAATGTGTGCCGACGATCCCGAATCTATAATCCAACCACTATTATTAGGTTTATTTGTGATGAACGCTAAATGATCTGTTTTATCAGTGTACACTTTTTTCTCATTCGAGTGTGTGTTGTTTGCTCGTTCATTTCTGTGTGAATTATTTTGCGCGTAGTGTTTATTTTGATTTCTTTGATAATTTGACTGTTTATTTTTGAGGTGCCAACATTGTAATTTTTCATGGCCTTTCTTGTAACAAAATGTGCAATACTTGTTGTTTTCCCGTCTAGGATATGATTTTTTATTATTAGCTTTAAATGCTTTTGTTGCATTTTCATTTACTGACGCTGAGTTTTCAACTCTTTTCTGAAAATCATCAGTAAGTTTGCACTTTATAAATTCCGATGTTAATTCCTCTTCATTTCTAGCCTCTAAGGCGGTTATTAACGTGTCATACGAGGATGGCAATGAGCACAGTAGTAATGCAGATAGATGCTGGTCTTTGATATCTTCTCCGATAGCTTTGAGCTTATCGGTAATTTCAAGTATTTTTACAATGTGGTTATTCATATTTCCGCCTTCTTCTAGTTTTGCGCTATAGAGCTTTCTAAGCAAATACAACTTGCTTGATAAATTAGCTCTTTCGTGAATGTTTTTTAAGGCGTTCCAGGTGCCTTTTGTAGTCGCTTCCTTCTTCACGTGTACAATTTGTGTGTCATCAATTAATAAATTAATCAGTGCCCTGGCCTTTTGATCTTTCTTTGACCATTCTGTAGTCATAGGGTTTGGTGGATCATCAGTTATATAATTAAATAAGTCCTCCTTAATTAGGAGCATTTCTGCCTTAAATTTCCAGACAGAGTAATTATTATTATTTAATTTTTCAAGTGAAAAGCTTTCTTTAAAAGAAGCCATGTTTCCACTTGTATTTTTAACCCTTAATATATATGAATGGTAGATAATGTTTTTAAATAGTCTTTAATGTTCATATATAGTTTATATCTTTCATTTAAATATTAATGTTATTGTCATTTGTTGAGAGCAGAGCGCTAGATTCAGCTTCAGTCTCATAATCTGATGGAAAGGTGAGTTCATTCTTACAAAGAATGTTAATTGGCACGCAGCGGTCGCCGAGCTTCACCACACTGGGAATGGAAAGACAATAGTTAAAATTTCAACTGACCTGTCATTTTCATCCGGTACAGTCGTAGCTGTGAATCAGTTACACAAAAATCCATTCAGAGAAGATATTGCACTGAATTAATAATCACATATTTAATTAGGATATTAGCAACATATTTCTACCATATACACAGACACATATCTAAGGAGAGAAGAAAGGGAAATTAACACTTCAGATACAAAAGAATGTTGCGCGCGCATATAAAACAGAAAGTTTCAGTTCGTCAGTTCATAGCCACAGTAGGTAAGAGTCAGACAGGAGGGGGAAAGCAATAATCTGGCGTCTGGCTCAAGGTTGAATTGGATCAAATTCCAACACTTTAAGGGGTTAAAGAGGAAGTTTTTGTGCAGATTGAAAAAAGCCGTATCATTTATACTTCTACAGTCACTTTCTCAAATTCAAAAATTCCATATTAATCCATGGAGAAACTTAGAATTCAAAATCTTCATTGCTTAATGCACATCAAAATTCTATTTTCACCATCTGAAAGTGGGCATTTTATTATACTTTGGAGGGGTTTTCTAAATTTAGTTTTCTAAATTTCTCTAGTATCATAAAATATAACGAATCCTGACAACTTATTTCTGCAAACTTTAAAGAATGTTTCAGAAAAAGGCCATTTAGAGTAATAAGATACCCACTTTCAAATGGTGAAAAAAATTTTAAAGGTGCCTTTTGGGATAGAAAATTCGACTTTTTTTCATTCATTACTTTCTAGAAAACAAATTGCAATAAAAAACCTTTTTTACGCTACATCTGCAAATAATGTATTTTTAAGGTTTTTTAAAAATGTAATTTAAAAAATTCCTTTTTTCCAGAAGTTCCATTTTTATTTATTTTTAAACACTATTCTGAACTCCCTTAAAAATAATTTTTGGGTATACCCCATTGGACCTGATGCAATACTAAGTAGCAGCTAAGCGCACACTGAAAATAAAATTTTATAACACGTATAAGGGACCTATTAATAAAATGACACGCCAAAAGCTGCACATTACTTCTGACTTTTCACAATTGAAAAACCATTTCTACTTTGCAGCAACTAGTACAAGTTTTTTTTTTCCTCAAGATCAAATTTACAACTGAATTAATTTTTTATTGACATTTATGTGGAGTCTAATATAGAGGAGGAAAAAACCAAGTATGCTGCCAAATTCCAAACAATACAAAGCTATACTCTTAATTGAAAGCACACTCAATGAACGAAGTTTACATGCCAACCCCTCTCATTTTTCTGTCAATTTTCAGCCTTGAAATTTTATTCATGAAACGAAGAACCTGAAAGTCTAATAAAAAGTGCAATATATTTAAAAATATATGGAAGATGGTAATTCTATGAAGTTTTTAACTTCATAAAGTAAAGAACCTTTTCTTAGTAAAATATACTATAAGCCAGTATTTCCGGAAGTTTCCTTTTCAGAAAAGTATATCAAACTTTTTGTGAGATTATTTGGTCTGTTAGGGCCTTTCTCAGCGCTTTCAGCCTATAATTGTTAACAAGTTACTACAGGTCTTCTCAGTCTCCCTACTTTCAAAAATTTCGCTAAAAATGAAAGTTGATAATTTGTTGCAATTAACCACCAGTCCAACTTTTGAAATATACCCATTCTCACCCCCCCCCCCCCGAGACCAAAGATATATAAGTTATTGATTGATAATAATCCTCATCAAGTAGATTCATAAAAATTTGTCACCATGATACCATATTTAGAAAATCAATAAGGTACCATTTATTTCTACACTGCTGGCCACCGTAAATGCAACACCCTGAAGGAAGCGTTTAAATAATATGAAATTTACAACATGCATTAGGTGGAGGTGAGATATACAAATGATTAGAATTTCAGCGCAAACGCACATCACGCGCGCATGTGGCGCCACCTGAAAGCGCTTTTTAAGGTTAGGAGATTTCGGCGATTTTAAGTACGAAAATTGTGTTTTTCTTGGGGTTTTTTCTAAAATACAATTAATTATGCCTCGTAGTAAACTATGATCATCTTTTGATTAAGTATCCGAGTTCTACAGAGGAAGGATAGTGGCCTACCGAGATTGCGGATTATCTTTCAATGATTTTGGTTGTTGGGTTTGACGAAACCAAACAACTGTAATGTGGATATGTGATCGCTGGATGCAGGAGGGTACGACGGACCGACGTGATCGATCCTATCCACCTCAGTGCACCACTTCACGTGGTGACAGGCATATTGTGAGCATGGCAGTGACGGATCGCTCAGTCACATCACGAACCATAGCACAGCAGATTCAGTCTGTCCACAAGACGTCCATTGCTTCGTCTACCCTTGACGCAGAACCACAGACGTCTCCGCCGCCAATGGTGGAATGAAAGAAGGATGTGGACGGCAGAATGGAATGAAATTGTCTTTACTGACGAGTGCTTCTGTCTGCAACACCACGATGGTCGGATTCGAGTCTGGAGACACCGTGGAGAGGGGATGCTGAACAGCTACGTTATGGATAAAAAATAATTTAACTTTGTGCAAGTAAACAATAATAATAATATAATTACACGTTAATTTAAAGCACAAATGAGCAATAAAATGCAGACATATGTTTCGGGATTGCTTGGAATCCCTTTTTCAATGCGACAGGGAGCTTCTAGATGCTTAGGATTGCTTACGACGGGGAGAGGTAGTGGGGTCTACGGATTTTACATGCACATATCCCCAAGTATACATGATGGTCTTCAGTGGGTATCGAACGCGCGACCTTCCAGGTGGAAGTCCGACGTGCTAACCACTAGGCTACCACGGCCCGCACCGCCACACTGGTCCTGCACCGGGTATTCTGGTATGGGGCGGTATTGGATATCACTCTCGCACTCCTCTAGTACTCATTTGCTGGTACTCTAAACAGCCAGCGCTACATCTCCGAGGTGTTGGAGCCAGTTGTCCTTCCTTACCTTCAGGGCTTGCCCATAGCCATATTTTAACAGGATAATGCGCGACCACACGTGGCACGCATTGTCCAAGTGTTCTTTGTCAACTACCAGGTTGAATTACTTCCCTGGCCGGCTCGCTCTCCGGATCTTTTGCCGATAGAAAACAAGTGGTCCATGGTTGCTCAACGATTGACCCAGAATACATCCCCAGTTATTGCCACACCAGATCAACTTTGTCAACGTGTGGAAGCTGCTTGACCTGCTGTACCCCAAAAACACATCCAAAGTCTCTTTGAATCAATGCCGAGGCGTGTGGTAGCGGTGATCTCCAACAATTGCGACTACTCTGGCTACTGATTTTGGCAGGAAACACACTTCCCAGAAGTCTATAAATTTAATCATTTGATACTTGGGAAACATGTTATCTACAAAATAAATTTTGTTGTGATATTTCTTGTCTTTCTTGGTGTTGCAATTTGGGTGGCCAGCAGTGTATATTACTATTTTAATACTAGATTTTAAAGCACTTATCTGCATAATTTTTATTATGGTCAGGTCATTCACATATGTATGTCTTGAGACCGGTTTAATTTATTTATATCTCTTAATATAGTAAACATTACTTTTAACTTTTAGGTGCATCCTATTTTTAAGTGACGAATGTTTCGCCAAGTCAATTTTCAAGTTTTGCCAATTATCAATCTTTGCAACGCCAAAAAATATAGCTATATTAAGAAAGCGAACTTTTTATAGCATTGTAAAACATTCGACTTCGATTTAATCTTTTAGAAAATAATCAACCATAGCAATCGTGTTTCATAGGGAAAATAAACACTAGGTGAATAGGTGAATACCTTAAGACATTTTTTCTCTCAATCAATAGCTAAAAACTTTAGAAGTTGACTCATATTTTCGAGAAATTACTGAAATCAAAATCTGAAATAAGACATTACCCATACCTGCATTTATGTTTGGCGGAATGAAACTGGTTAGGCTAAACTCGTTGTCTTGTCGACTTCTGATTGTGTAGCTGAGATTATTGAATACGCATGTGTGCAGAGAGTAAACGGAAAAAGTTCGTTCTCAAGGGGTACGGAAATTGTTTGTTGAAAAATGAGGAATAATGTAGTGTATAAAGACGAATTTTTTTAAGAGTGTAGGAGACGCATTTGAGACTGCAAAAATATTATCAAAATAAACCTAACTTTAACTTAAATCTTTTAAGGCTGTCTTTCCAAAAGTTTAATTTTCTAAATTAAATATATTTTTTCTTTATTTTTTTTAATTTAATTTTCTTTTTTTCTTTATTATTATTTTTTTAAATTTTGTGCATCACATTTGAATTTCCCGGCCCCAGAAGCGCCGCCTGCCCTAGATCCGCCACTGCTCACACGAAGGTACTACTAAAGATAGAAGGCATGAATAGTACATGTTTACGTATTCCTATACCTGGATACTCGTTTCGGACACGTAGCTCTGATAAAAGTCAATTTAAAAAATTTATATTTTCCAGAGTCACACTGAAAATCTTCTACTTCTAATTTTAGTTCAGATTGAACGTAATGAATCCAATGAGCCATGGGGGCCCAGAAAATTTCCATGAAAATTTTATTCTCACGAAAGACTAAAAAAAAATCAACAAGTAGACGAGCAAGTTCATGCTTCTCATACAGCTTCCTATTATTTGATAAGTGTATTTTTGAATAGTTTTCGGCCATTTTCTTTCCCTCTTTGTTATTTTTATTTATTTATTTATTTTTTTTTTTTTTTTGAAAGTTTAATTTTATTTCAACCAAAAGGTTTGGCTGTCCACTTAAATACCTTCGGCGGGCCACGACTTGAAGACCCCTATTTTGAAGATATCAGGTGTGGTAGCAGTAATGATTTGCATTTCCTGAACTTATTTTTAATAGGTACTAAGGTGCTGTAATGTCACACATATAATACGAAATGTGATTTATTAGGTTGTACTTTATGAAAAATACTTGGATCAGACAGAAATGGATAAAAAAGTATTTATTTTAACAGGGGTCGCAATGGAAAATGTAAAAAATATGAGACTAATAGAAAAATAGTTTTAAAAAATCGGGTGCTAGTTTAATAAAATGTGTAGATTATTAATACAATAACATCTAAATAATCATCAGAATGACAAAGAAACATTATTAAAATTATTTACATGAATTTAATACATCTCTTTTGCACACTTTAGTTTATTATTTCCTGCAGCAATCATGGCTTTTGCTACTTCATTATCTTGCATAATTTTTCGTTTTAATACTGCTTGCAGTCTTTTGCGTCTTTCATGTCCTATGCAAAAAATGCAGATAACGCCAAAATTCGGATTTGCGAGTTTTGCGTAAGTGATCAAGTGGAGCTTGTTTTAACAAAAATAAATCAAATGTAATACTGCAAGAAATTAAAGTGCAGAAACTTGTTTTTATTAATTCAAAATAAAAGCAACAATTAACAAAAAACATAACTGCAAAACGAACCCTTTACAAAAATCGCAATCGCAACAATGAAACTACACATATCCGATTGTAATTACATTTCATTTCCATTCTTTTTAAATCATTTGTGTCTAAAAATCCGGGGCAAAAACGTTCCCGATTTTTCTCTGAAAATAGGGAGATCGACTTGCAGGAGGGTTTCTGTTTATTTGTCTGAAAGTTGAGGCTTACATGCGAATCGACTTACACGCAAGTATGTACGGTAAGATTTTGATGAAAATAAGAAGAAATTTTATTTGTTTACTTCTTAATAAAACCTAAAAAATAATTGAAATGAAAAAAAAATAAGATTCCCGTAAAGGATGCAGAAAGATTACGCAAAAAAAAAGGAACGCATGTGTTTCTTTGCTTGCACGTGGAAATTAGGCCTGCGTAATTTTTAAAGTGTTGCTGCAATTGAAAGGGAAAAAAACCAAAATGAGGGCGAAAAGTTTAGGGTGATTGCGAAAAAAAAATTACGATATTTGTGGGACTCTACCACTCCTGAGATATAGATGAAAAATAAACCTTTTATGACAAGACAAATATTCCAATGCAGTTAGCAATTGATTCAATAACAATTCGACCAAGGATTAAAACCAAAATCCCAAATTTAAAAGCTAAAAATCAAGTGATTGATTTTTGGCCGAATGCCAGATTCGCGAATTTTCCGCAATGTCGATCACATGAAGAGTAGCACTCTTTCCCTAAATAGTGAATGCAATAAGGCACAAATTTTTTTTATTAATATTTTAATTCAAAATGAAAGCTAAGCAGAAATCGTAATCGCGAAAACGAACACTTTACGAAAATTCTCAATCGTGAAAACGAAACCTTTTCATACCAGATTTTTTAAAAAACGCACATTTCCGAATTAATTAAACATCAGGTTGATTATATCCTTAAAGAAATCTTTGGGCATTGAATCTCCGAATTGTTCAGTAGAAATCAGCTCTGTTCAGAGCCACCTGTTTCCTTTACCTAAGCCGCGCAACGGAGAAGTACAGAGAAAGTAAACGGGCGACAATGCGAGCTGGCGCCGTTTTCCCACTCTCTTCATATAAAAAAAGCTGGAAGAAAACTGCGGGTCAAAGACGAGCGAAAAATAATTTTGTGTATCGATTTTTTTTCTCGTGATGAAAATCACGCGTCCCGGGGGACGCGTAATAAATTTTTTTTCGCATCCCCACTCCGATTTTTGCGTATTTGACGCGCCATAGCGTGTCCGCGGCATCGCTGCAGTATACAAACAAAAGTAAACGGATCTCAGATGGGCATTAGAAATAAAATAACGCATGGGGCAATCTTTCCGGTAACTTTCGCCTGTGTCAGACACGCGCAAATGCGTTAAGGGATTAAACGTAGCTACAGTAGAACTTGGATAATTCGAACGTCTATAATTCGAATTTTTCTTTAATTCGAAGATTTCGCTTGGTCCCTTGAACTCTGTATTCAAATCAATGTTAAAACGTTTGGATAATTCGAAGTTCAACTTCTTTAATTCGAAGGTTTTTCTCATCCGAAATCGACAAAAGTACGTTGAAATACTTTTTTGTCTGCTAAAATTTTACCCTACTTGTGTGTTCGCAGCAAATGGGAGATTAGCGAGATTTCTATTGTGAAATTCAGGTACTCTTTTACACTTCACTGGTTAACATTTAGAGTTCCTTTATGAAAGGAACTCTAGTTAACAGTGAATCACCGCCTAATCCCTCTCTCTTCACAATGTTACGACACGTGACTGATTATTGGTTACTCGATCATAGGTAGGAAATATTTTTCTTATTTGTTAAAATCAAAAGACTCAATTCAACGAAGCAATCCGAAAATTTCCAGTGTTTTTTTTTTTTAAACTCTAGCAGGTGATTTTTTATATAATTTTAGTACTTAACCAAAGAACATTTCGTGAAAGTATTATACTTATATATTCCTATTTTCGTATGTATATGCTATAGTTTTATCTTTTATATTATGCACAAAATAAATTCTATTTAGTTGACAAATACAATGTTTAATTTTTTATATATATTAATGCCTTGACATTTTCCAGAAAAAGATTATTGACGTTGTATTTAAAAGAATAAATATTATCGGGGCATTCGTGGGTGTTAAACTAAGCTAAAAAATTTAGACTTCTGTAATTCGAAGTTTTGGATAATTCGAAGTTTAGCTGTGGTCCCTTCAGCTTCTAATTATCCAAGTTCGACTGTACTAGCTTTTCAGAAACCGAACTTGAGATAGATGTATGTATTGCAGCTCACTGCGACCCCGATGTACTGATCTTTTATTTTTTGCTGTGGTTAATCTGACAATTATTTTAACGTCACATACCAAACTCTATTACAATGAACAGTAAAACAACACGCAATTAACAGACCTTGCCAAATAAAGTTTTTCACGTTTGAAAAGGAATTTCATAAAGAAAAAGAATAATTATCAGATATTTAGGGAAATGTGGGGCAAAGTGAAATAAGATAAATTTCGTTTTTCAAAATGAACGAATTGGAAATTCTTTTAAAAACATAACAGTGCATAAAGAGAGAACTATGAATTTTATAATAAAACTTGAATTGAAATAATATTTTAAATTTTAGTCAGTAAATTTGTACCTTAAAGTAAAAGTGGAAAACTCACTTTGCATCATGTATGGGGCAAAGTGAAAAACTGAAATATTTTCCTAATGTACTTTTCTATGCTATAATTATTAATTAAACATTTGCATTCGTATATCGCCTTATGGTAGCCCAAATAGCATGTAATGATTCATATGTACTGGTACAGAGGCTTATAGATATTTTTTATTAAACATGAATAACTGCATGAGTGATAGATAAAACGAGCGAATGAATAAAAGAATTAATGAATGTAAAAAAATGACTGCTTGAATTCACAAATGAAAAATCTACGTAATAAAGAAACAAATAAATGAATTAATAAGTGAATGAATGAATAAATGAGCGACAAATTTAGTCATCTGATGACTGATGCAGGGTGAAAGTGAAATTAAATATATATTTCACTTTTGCCCCGTATGCACATGAAAAATTGTACTAAACATTTGAAATCAAAACAAGCGTAACATAAAATAAATTAATACTGCACTGGACATTAGTAGGTCTTAACTAATATTTTAAATATCAATAATAAGAATGTTACCATTATATAACAGCAAAAAAAAATTTTTTAAACCCAAAATATTGTAACATGATCATCAAATTTTGAAAATGACTTTTATTATCATACAGCTTGATCTTTAGAGTTAACTATATTTTTGTCTGGAATCAACTACATGTTATGTAACTTAGCTAAAATGTTATTAAATAGGTGACCCTGCAAAAAGAGTAAATATTTTACCATCACACTTTGCCCTACTTTTAAACTTAAAAGCTTATTATTCTTTTACCGAATTACTTTCATTTTGTATACAGACCCAAATTTTCTGTAATTAAGAAAACAAAATATTTTATGAAATAATTTTAGTCAGCTGCAGAACAACCTTCTAACGCTCTAACCATAAAACTAAATAGAGTCTTATGGTGTTGCAATCGACCAAAAATCAACTCAAGACCCATCAAGAAGACGTTCAGATAAATGCATAGCAATGAACATATCGCAATTTTTCACTATAACGGAAGATAAGTTTTGTTACTAAGTAAAAAGCAAAAATCTGCAGAAAGTATTCGAGAATCTTTCGCACTTGCCTTGTACATGATAGAGAAGAAAAGTTAACAACTACTTCCTTGTGTCCTCAGTTAAAACGCATTTGTGACTGTTGATCGATTATTATCGAAAGGAAAACTTTTTTAAATCCTTCAGGGAAAAAAAGCGTACAATTGGTAATCAAAAACTTTATTAGACCCAAAATGCTACTTAAATAACCAAGGTTGCATTTACGTTTATTTAAAAAACCAGAATTTTGAGAAGAAATATAAACGATATCCAATGTTCAGTGCTTTAGTAAGATGAAATCACTAAGGGGAGCAGTTATAACTTACCTAGAATCCAGCACAAAAGCAAACATAAAAATATATTTGTCTAACAAAGCTGCCTATATATTGTTACTTAATAAACCAGCTCATTTATTTTGCTCTTGAACATGACATCATTTCCTGCAATTCAACTAACAAGTAGAAATCACTGCTAGAACTGAAAGAGATTTATCTCTTCAAAAATTACGGATACCTTTTAACTTTTATTTATCAGTGGATAAGATTTCTTAAATTTTATATTAAAAATAGTTTTTCTTTTAACCACAATATTTTATTCTAAAAAAAAAATACATCTCTTACTTCGTTAGCACTTTTTAAATGTGAAATGTGATTGCCCATCAAGAACACTTGAGATTTCCGTATTTAAAAATGTCATTAAAACAACATTTTTAACGCAAATACGTAAACGTTCTCCGTATATCTTCACATTGAATAAATACTCTATAGTTTTTTCAAAATGATTCTCTTTTTTTTTCTTTTTTTTTGTTTTGTGCATGTTTCATATTGTTTAAAATACACAATTAAAAGAGTGCGAATATTACAGTCGGTATTACACTGCCAATTCAGAAAGATAAAATAAGACTGATGAAGTTACTATTTGTTATATTTTATTGTTTTGTACAGGATTTTCGACATTTTTTTTTTTTGCAATAAAGGGCGACGTTTATACACATTGTGCCAGTAGGCTTTTCAGGGCCAACAATTATCGGATCCTTTAGTAGTGCAGAATTAAAAGCTGCTTACATCTAGTGTATATATCTTGTGTTACATCTAGCGTACACATCGTAGTTTATGTAGTGGGATACCATTCAACTATAGTTCGGGTTTCGGGATTTATGATATCAATTAGAAATACTTAAAATTTAACTAAGTGCTTAATAATATATTTTTTTAAGTACTAGGTAGGCTTATCAATCCTATAGATTTTAGAAGTTTGGGCATCGTGCCGTTGGTACTGTCATTCAAAAAAATCAACATTTACTACAGGGTCCGACTTGCAAGTTTTCAAGACCAGGACACTTTCAATTTTTCCTACCCTCTTTGAATAGTTTACTTTTTGTATATGATATTTTCTCCTGGTACCATATGCATGCGTGTATGTGTGTTACGTTCAACGTGAAATCGGTTGTTATTAAGAATAATATATTATTATGAAAAATGACCGGCGATTATTATTAATTAACCCGGTAATTTTGTTACAATTACACTGCTGGCCACCCAAATTGCAACACCAAGAAAGACAAGAGATATCACAACAAAATTAATTTTGTACATAATAACATGTTGCCCAAGTATCAAATGATTAAATTTATAGACTTCTGGGAAGTGTGGTTCCTGCCAAAATCAGTAGCCAGAGTAGCCGCCATTGTTGGAGATCACCGCTGCCACACGCCTCGCATTGATTCAAAGAGACTTTGGATGTGTTCTTGGGGTACAGCAGGTCAAGCAGCTTCCACACGTTGCCAAAGTTGATCTGGTGTGGCAATAACTGGGGATGTATTCTGGGTCAATCGTTGAGCAACCATGGACCACTTGTTTTCTATCGGCAAAAGATCCGGAGAGCGAGCCGGCCAGGGAAGTAATTCAACCTGGTAGTTGACAAAGAACACTTGGACAATGCATGCCACGTGTGGTCGCGCATTTTCCTGTTGAAATATGGCTATGGGCAAGCCCTGAAGGTAAGGAAGGACAACTGGTTCCAACACCTCGGAGATATAGCGCTGGCTGTTTAGAGTACCAGCAATGCGTACTAGAGGAGTGCGAGAGGGATATCCAATACCGCCCCATAAAATAATACCCGGTGCAGGACCAGTGTGGCGGTGCATAACGCAGCTGTTCAGCATCCTCTCTCCACGGTGTCTCCAGACTCGAATCCGACCATCGTGGTGTTGCAGACAGAAGCACTCGTCAGTAAAGACAATTTCATTCCATTCTGCTATCCACATCCTTCTTTCATTCCACCATTGGCGGCGGAGACGTCTGTGGTTCTGCGTCAAGGGTAGACGAAGCAATGGACGTCTTGTGGACAGACCACTCTGCTGCAAACGGCGTCGAATGGTACGCACAGACACTAGATGATGCGTTACAGACTGAATCTGCTGTGCTATGGTTCGTGATGTGACTGAGCGATCCGTCACTGCCATGCGTACAATATGTCTGTCATCACGTGAAGTGGTGCACTGAGGTGGATGCGACCGATCACGTAGGTCCGTCGTACCCTCCTGCATCCAATGATCACATATCCACATTACAGTTGTTTGGTTTCGTCCAACACAACTACCAATTTCCCTGAAAGACAATCCACAATCTCGGTAGGCATCTATCCTTCCTCTGTCAACCTCAGATATTTGATCAAAAGACGATCGCTGTTTTCTACGAGGCATAACAGATCGTTTTCTGGAAAAAACCACAAGAAAAACATAATTTCCGTACTTGAAATCTTCGAAATCTCCAAGCCTTAAAAAACGCTTTCAAGTAGCGCCACAGACGCGCGTGATGTGCGTCTGAGCTGAAATTCTAATCATTTGCATATCTCACCTCCACTAATGCATGTTGTAAATTTCATATTTTTCGCACGCTTCCTTCAGGTTGTTGCATTTACGGTGGCCAGCAGTGTATTTTTAAAGACGTTTAAATGATATTATGAAACAATATCCTGCCTCTTAGAAAGTTCCTACCCTGAAGGCACGGACCCACAGATGTCCATGCGATAGTCAGGACCTGATTTACGAATAGCAGTGGCGTTCCTCGCATAAGCTTCACACGGTAACTTGTGGAGTCATCGTCCCCTCCCACCCCCTTTCCTTACAAAAAAAAAAGTTGTGCTGTAGAAACTTGCAACTTTGCAGATTATATTATTTTCAATAGCGCAAAAAAATAGTTTTCTCCACCAGACCCCTACCTGTTAGCCGAGGCCTTAGGATTGCTTACGCGCCGGGAGAGGTAGTGGGGTCTACGGATTTTACATGCACATATCCCCAAGTATACACGGTGGTCTTCAGTGGGTATCGAACGCGCGACCTTCCAGGTGGATGTCCGACGTGCTAACCACTAGGCTACCACGGCCCCCTTTCGAAATTACTGGTGTTCCACTGGTCCGAGACCAAGGCCGTAGCCAGAAATTACTACCCTACTTTATTTTATCTAATTTGCGCAATTTTCAGGAAACTGCATTTATTTTCAGTTATAAGTTGAAATAGTAGATTTAGTAAAATTGTATAATACAAATGTATGTATTTTTCAAAAACTATCTCATATTGGTTGTCACCCCAAAAGGATTTAACCCGGGGTAGACTGCACCCCCCCTTCACTCCCCCCCCCTCTTATTAACAATAGTACTGGTAATTTCATTTTAAGTGTGTAGTAATTTTCGAGATTTTAATACAGAGGGCGACATTTCATCACATTATGGGCTTAGATCTTTACAAGACCGGCGATCATTTGGTTTTCGAAAGTCGCGCTTTCTTAGAAAATTATGAAGAAATATAAATCACATTATTAATTTTTTCAAAGTGTCACATTGATAGCATATGTTTGCACCTTCACAAATTGATTCACTATCTTACACTATACTCATTCATAAGTAACTGTTTCAGCAATAACGTGTTTTCACATCAGTAGCTGCAATTTGTCACATTACAGTAGAATCTTTCTTAACCGGCTCCGGATTAACCGACTGTCGCTTTATTCGGCCCATATTTTCAAAATACAAAAATAGCTTTCAGAGCGCTAGTAATAAGGAAGAAAAGGTGATGTGGTACTCGAGTGAATTTTTTCCTGGAATACTTATCCCCCCGGACAAAAGCGACATTCCGATGCCGAAGAGAGGGGGTAGGGTATTCTGAGAATCCGCGTACGGGTCCCATTAAATCAAATGTGGTATTGGCTAATCTCAGGTTCATTGGGTCAGTCAATTCAGATTTGCCAAGCACTTAATAACTGGTTAATAACTGGTATGTAGCTCTCAAAGTAACTGTATAAAACGCAATAAATCGTCAACACCTCCACTCTCTCTTTTGTTGCATTATATACCTCCCTTTTTTTGCTATTCCCCGCTTTGACCGGCTTACCATCGATCTCAATTGAGCCGGTTTACAGAGGTTCTACTGTACATGGTTTTTGAAGTCGATCTGTACCGACAGAGTCCAGATTAAGGCTACCAATTAAAATAGTTTAAGAGTAATACAGTGCAACAAACGATCTACATAGCATACACATCGGCTCGCGATTTTCATTCACGCGCTCATGGTGCACACAGCGCCATGGAAATTTTTTGGTGGGAGGTATTTTTAGGGGGTTTCATCTACTTTTTGTGGGGGTCATTGCTCTTGGGGGGCTCCACTCCTTTTTTGTTGTGGGGTGCGCCATGGCTTTTATGGTTTGTAGCCCTGGCATACAGTACTTAAGCAGTGATATAACAAGCAAATTCAGAATGCATTCCCTAGAGCTAGCAGACTAGGCGTCGGCGAGCCTTTTTTTTCTTTTTTTTAAATAAATAATACTACAAACTTTATGGAGAAAATGATTACAATAGAATACGGTTTAAAAGTTAATCTGTTTAAAAGTTAAAATTACTTAAAACAAACACACAAGAGAGTATGGATCATCGTTACTATACTTGAAAATTTCTCAGTAAAATCGTTAATTTTTATTTTTTAAAAGTAAAAACGCATGTTCGTTACTGTAACTTTGCAGTCAAAAATGATATTGTTTTTATTTGCTTTCAGCTTATTTTTTATGCATTTTTAGAGCTCTTGTTTCATATTTGTTTTATAATTTAAAAAAAAAGCCATTATACTTTATTTTTCGAGCGCAACTGGGTTACTTGAAGCCATGAAATGGGTTACTCGCTGATCCAAGAGGTCATAGACTGCCATGACCTGTAGTGCGCACTTATATTTATAATCATACCAATCAACATTTGATATTTGAATTTTTTAGAATAAATGTCATTTCAGTTTAAACTCTTGACTATAAATTCTAAAAAAATAGATAAACGCAGTTATATTATGCATTTTCTGCATAAATTATTCATCATTTAATAAAATAAAATACATTACAACAAATCCGAATGATTGTGTGAACTAAAATAAAATGATAAACAATCAAGTTAACTCATAGTACTGGTTTCATCAGTGGGAATGAATTTTTATTTAATCTAAATTTTTAATAATTGAATTTTGTTTAAAAAAGTATAAATTATTTCCACACGCATTTTTTATGTAAAATACATAATTTTAGTTTGGGCAAAATGGCATGCTGACAGAATCCGACGTGTAATGAAGTGATTCTTTAGTTCTATTTTTGATCTATTTAATATTTCAGGAATGGCGATGATCAACGACTCCCCTATTATTACAGATTCTTCAATTCAGAATGAGTTTACATTTGATATATGCAAATCAAAACAGTAAAATGAAAATGTAACTTACCAATGTTTATCCGAGTCAAACGAAAGCGCAAATCGTGCGCTACAAATGAACTTGAAGTTTGTAGGGTTTCGGATGCATACGATATTTATAGAAAGGAGCGAGAGTCACGTTCCTAGAGAGAGAAAAAGAGCTCAACTTTAGACCAGAAATAGCGTCTCTACTTCACAGTATCAGCAGCATCAGAGTAACGTAATGAAGGGCCACGCAAAATCACAAAGAAACTTACAATGCAAAAAAATCACATTTGGCACAATACTCAGTTATTTTGCGCAAAGTCAGTTACTTTTTTGCTTCCCGTCCATCATTGTTTAAAATATTATATTCCTATATGTGGTAATAAAAATTGGTTGAATGAGCTTAAACTTAACATTGAGAATGCGTTTGAACGTTGTTCTTGAAATTTAAAAAAACTCGATTGTTTTGTGAGATATAATAAAGAAAATAGGTCAAGTTTCTATACGTGTAGGTAGTTTTTGAAAAGGAATTATAATAAACAATTTGTAATAGTATTTCATAATACATTTATTATTCATAATTAATACAGTAAAACTCCTGTATAGCTGACACCAGCGGGACAAAAACATTTGTCCATAAGGTAAGTGTCCGCAAAAGAAGTGTTTCTTCTTTTTTTTTTTTTTGTTTTAAGGATTAATGTTTTGCTGGCATGGAATTAAAGGTAGTTCGCTAAAGAGGGGTATCCATTCGGATTAGTTTGACCGTATAAATTGAAGCATTAGACAAAATTCAGATTTGATTAACATTGAAAAATTGAGCCAGGAAAATCGCCAAGATTTTAATTTTCTGTAAACAAATTTAGGAAACTGATAAAACAGTGTTTTCAGTTCTATTTAACGAAGACATTTTCTAATTATAAAAATTACTAATTAGTTTACCACTGTTGTAGAGAAAACGCTATTTGAATTATTAAAAAACATACTTTCGAACTCTTATATATTTAGTTGAATTAAATCAGTTTTCTAAAGAGGTCAGTTTAATTTGATATTCATAATGTGTTGATCAATAAAAATGCTGGGCCTAAAGTAGAATTTTTTTTTTACCTTCTTGGTAGAAATGATGTCATAAACACAACCATCAAAAAAAAAAGCCAAAGAAAAGCTTTAATGTATGTATTTTAAGACATACATTAATTTAAGAGCTATGTAAAAGTAATTTATGATGAGCAAACTTTTGAAAATATGATAAATCACTCTAAAGATGTCAATAACTGGTTCACTCACCCTATTCATTACAGCGACAACTACCATAGTTGCGATCTATGTCGATTTATGCTATCGACATTAATTTGCTGTTGCTTCAACTCATTTCCAGAATATATTAATGAAGTGCATCGCAGTCTTTACAGTTAGTGAGTATTTTTATTTATTTATTGCATTTTAAAAGTTAGTATTAACAGCATTTCAATCATATTATATGTTTGAACTTTATTTGATTACAATTCGTTCATATATATATATATTAACTGTTTACCCGATTAGATGATAAATGATAAATTAAGGCCTCGACCTATTAAGACCTATTATGATGAATTGATGGGTTGCGCTACATTTGTCATTACATTTTAACCCTCCGTTAGGTGCGCGAATTTGTCAGATGCATTCATACTTAGGGTCAGATGGGGTAAAGTGGTCATAAAATACACGTTTTTCAATTTTCTTTGCCAATAAATATAAGAATTTGTTCAAAACCTTCAGATTTTTTGCTTGCTATTTTACATTACGTTATTAAGCAGCAGATTGCATTAAATTTTCATCAGAAAAAAGTTAAGTAAAATAATTTTATGACGCCTTCTTTCTGGGATGTATGTATGACCACTTTACCCCATGGGGTGGGGTAAAGGGAGTAGTGCATGGGGTAAAGTGGTTATAGTTGAAAAAAACTATATAAAAGTATTAATAACCATAATACTTCAAAATACTCAACAAAGGTTCATTTTAGAACGAAAACAACTTTATTTCCCTCAACTGAATTTATTTATGTCCTCTATTATGGTCAAAAATCAGCCTCATCTTCGTAACGTCTCGTAAGGTACTTCAGTCTCTTCAGCTGCTGCATATATGGTTTTAAAACGAAGTTATGTACCGAAACATGTTACGATACATAATAGTAGGTATTCTTGGGTTTTAATCCCTAACTATAAGATTTTAAGTCTGTCCTTTAACTCAATACATATAATAAAACAAAAATATGAAATTCAAAATTTTCCGTGAAAAAATTTGAAATAGATTTTAATTGATGACTAAAATTATTTGAGACTAAATTTCTCAAATAACATATAAGAAAATATCGCTAATAAGAGTTTTGGATAATTATAGATTATTAAAAATCAATGGGAGAAAAATACATATTTTAACCTAGCTATTTTTAATTCTCTGTCTCTTTCATGTATTGTTCTTGTTCGAAGCACTGCTAGTTCTAAACATTTACAGCTTAATAATACTTATAATATGTATGTTTATAAATGAATCATATATAGGGGAAAGTTGGATAAAACGGGATAGTCGGACAAAACGGGATACGTCGTCTAGGGACCAGGTTAGTGCTGGTATTTCGCAGACGACAACAGAAACTTGTTCTCCAGCCGTCATTACACCAATCTCAGT
This sequence comes from Octonoba sinensis, assembly GCA_038502835.1. NCBI lineage: Eukaryota > Metazoa > Arthropoda > Arachnida > Araneae > Uloboridae > Octonoba > Octonoba sinensis. Next base: position 24,293,292 of record CM076598.1, on the reverse strand, counting down.
TCGTCCTGCCTCGAGACTACTAGTTGATGGAAAGTTGTAGCGCTTAGAATTTTTTTACTCTGTTTTCTTGCTACTTTCTAGATTTACGTGCGTTGTTCTCTACATTATACTGCCTACATGTATGGGAATACAATTCCGGTGAGTATTACATTTGATAAGGCATTTATTAAGGAATATTCTCATGTGGAGTCTATCTAATTTTACTTTCACGTTTAGGCAACAGCCATGTTTGTTTTGAAAAGTGTCGGAGTTTGACAAAACAGGACACTTATGAGTTGTGTAAAACGGGATAGTGTTTTTATGTCCCGTTTTATCCACCTTTATTATTTACTTTTTTAATAGACATATATATGAATGTAGACCTAAACCTTATGAACAGCTTAATTATATTAGCTATATATCTTTCTGAAAAATTTAGTTTCTTTATATAGTAATGTAAAATTTGTTCATTAACTTTTGTTATTGAGCAATTAAAATTATTTTCGATTCTAGGATTTCACATCTTTCTTTAGAACTAATTGCAATGTATACTCTGCTGAAGATTTGAACTTTTTTTTATAAACTTAGCAATTTTCTTGACAGCAAACAAAATGTCACCTAAGTATCAAAGAACTTCAACCAGAAACAGCTGGAGTGAGACAAGCGTGGCTGAGGCTTTTCGCGCTGTGCTAGATGAACTATGGGTTTCATTCAAAAAAGCAGCCGATTTATATGGAGTTCGAAAAGCTACGCTTGAAAAAAAAGTTAAGAAAAGCTCGTACAAATACATTGACCCCTGAAATGGAAGCAATGAAAAAGTTGTGCAGATATAAGAGAGTTTTCAATGCTGAACACGAAAGAGCATTTGTTGAGTATGTTTTGGCTCTAGAAGAGAGGTTATTTGTTATAACTCTAACGGACATTCGAATGCTAGCATTGGAGTTAGCCGAGGGAAACGATATTAAGCATAATTTTAACACAGAGAAAAATGGCTGGAAAGTTTTGGTTGTATTCAGTTTTTGGCAGAGATAAGGAACTCAGCCTCCGAAATCCAGAACCCACGAGTATGGCCCAAGCAAAAGGGTTTAATCGCACTGCAGTTAAACAGTTGCCGACAAAAAGGACGACACATTTTTATGTGACTTTTGTTCAGCTATAGACCTAAATGAAAGGTCCTCTTTCCCATTTTGTAAATAATAATATAAAAAACTCTTATTTTAAGTAGCTGATTACTGAAGATATTGTTCTTTCTAGTGGAAATTTTGATTTACAGTTTTTTGTCCGTTAATTATGTTTTTCAGTTAGTTTTATGCAAAATATTAAACATTGCGATCCCTATCCCGTTTTGTCCAACCTAGGTATGCTAAAACGGGATTTGTAAGAGTTTGGTAAATACTATTTCAGTCATTAAAATTAGTTTTAAATATGTTTTTTGCGTGCTTCAATAAATGTTATAGTTACAAAAAAAATTATTGTGTGGTTTTCTTCAACAGATTTTCCGCAGTAAATAGAAACAAGAGTGGTATCCCGTTTTGCCCAACTTTCCCCTACTTGAAAATTCTTGTATTAAAAAGTGCTTCTGAAATTTTTCAATATTAAACACACCATATTTTAAGAAGACTGTAGTATAGTAATTTCAATCTCTATTGCATTTGAGCTCAGTTGTGTTACTTCCGGTTTTCTAAGAAGTAAAATTAAAAGTTATTATTTAAAAATAATAATAATACAGTATTAGTGAAATTAGTTAAAGGGTAACTAACATTAATAGAAATATAATTTCACGTTAATTTAAAGCACAAATGAGCATTAAAACGCATATTATGCGTTTTAATGCTCATTTGTGCTTTAAATTAACGTGAAATTATATTTCTATTACTGTTTACTTGCACAAAGTTAAATTATTATTATCTGGTAACTGACATGTCTCTTGGCTTAATTACTGGGGGATTTTAAATTTGTTGACGGATTGGGTTTAACACAATCTGAAACTTTTTGTTGCATCAAATATAAAAACTTGCCTACGTATAAATTCCTTATAATTTACTGCATTCTGAGCAGGTAGTTTTTTTCGATTTATTTTTTTTTATATTTTAGATATTACAAAAGTGTCTTGACAAGTGATTGTTTTTCTCATGAGTGTTACCGTTATTAAACATTCTGTAAAATAATTCTTATCAATAATTAATCTAAAAAATCTTGTTTAGGTAATCTTAAATACTTTGTAATAAGTAAAAATAGTATTAAAATTGACATATCTAAAATTTTAAAACTATTTTAATAGCACTTTATCTCAGGAGTGTTACTTTGTTTCTTAAATGAAGCATATAACTTTCGATAAAAATGTAGTTTATTAAAAGTTGAATGTTTCCTCTGCAGGTAAAAGAAGTAACTGGATAGCCTTAATTAGCAAAACATTTTTTAATTATTAACTAACAAATATATTTATACAATTCTAATTTTTAGCTACAGTAACACTCATGAGAGATGGTAACACTCACGAAACAAACAAGCAATGCCTTTGCAATAATGCATCAAAAATAATAATAGTAATAAAAATAACAATAACTATAAAAAGAGAGACCAAAATTAAAACTATTTTATACCATTAATTGCTATGTTACATTAAAAATGTAATAAAACATCACTACTCGCATGATTCTGATCCAGAAATAGATGTTTTTAAACAGAACTAGTAAAAAATTAATTTCAGTTTTAAAGTAGGCAATAAAAATATCGAAATAAATAGTTCTAATTCTGCAAACCATATCTTTAATTTAAGTAAAGTGAAGATAATAGTTTGCAACACATCACTTTCTTATTTACATAAAGTAGCAACTGGCATACCCGAACAAATGTTTATTTTTTTACTTATTTATTTATCGATTTTTTTTTGGGGGGGGGAGGGCTTTACAAGACGGGAGTTTTTCTTTATTTACCCCTTAACAATAAAACATATCTTAAACAAAACACACAAAAATCATATCTGCTAACGTAAAAATTTTGTATCAGGGTGTCTCTTTTAAAACATATATATAGAGAAATAAAAAATTCTTGAATAAAAAACTAATATCAGCTTGAGTTAATGCTTATAACATATCTATATCTGCAGATTTATTTATTAGTTGGTTGTTTTCAATCATGATTGTAACTTCCTTCTCTTAACAAGTAAAACACTCATGAGTGGGTAACACTCATGAGATTTCTTAAGAAATTCTTCACTTAAAAAAGTTCTGACTGTGTTCCTGAAAATTTAATTGGACCGATTGATTCCTCTACAAGAAATACACTATTGCTGAATTGTTTATTTTTATGCTGTAAAAAATATTGGGAAATAAATGGGTAACACTCCTGAGAAGTAATAAAAATACTCACCATGTTGAATTGTATGTTCCCTTATAAAACAGTAAAGTAATAAAACTAACCCGTTTTAGATGGTACGAGGTTAAAAGAAACATAAAAGTCTACCCTACCACAGAAAATAATTACAATATTTAAATATTTTGAAAGTTAAATGATAGGAACTTTCTCGAGGTAACACTAATGAGCTGCATGTCCGTAGAAAAACTTTCTTTAAATTTTAAAATATTAGATAAACATTTCAGTAAAATCACTTGCATTTTTGTTAAGTAAACACATATTGCTTCATGTTTTAAATCATATTGAATGAGAAAATTAGTTGGAATGATAAAAAAAAAAGACTCTGGTTCTGTGAATTTTTTGCTTCGGACACGCCATTTTCCACTTCTTTAGAAATAAAGTAATAGAAAAAGCCTACTATTTCACAACTTGGAAAAAATGTAATGAATGCATTGAATTAACTATGAAATGATGCTTCCCTACAGGTTTTTATGATGGTAGAATAATAGTTTTATCGACAAGAAATTCAGATTTTATGCTGCGGACATCAAACCGTCAATCTTTTTGAAAATCACCTTCTAACAAAAGAAGTGCGAGCACTGTAGTCTTCAAAATTTATTTTCTTGCTTAAATAGCTTGAATTCCCTCTAATAGTTAAAAATTGAAAATAAATATGGAAACTGAACTCCTGTGAATTCCTATGCAAGTGAATCATTGGTCTACCACATAAATTAACCTAAACTATGACCACTTTACCCCATCTTACTTAAACTACTGTAAAATAATATATAAACTAAATCTAGCTTCGCGGTTAGTGAGGAAGTATTTTTGAGATCTGTGTAAAACTACCTGCACCGTCCATTTGCTGCAAATTCTTAAAAACAAAATGTCAGGGAGAAGTTAAAAGAGCTGTTTCTTTCAATTTCAAAGTGTAGTATAAACAAACAAATCGAGTGTTTTCGCCACCTATAGAGTTTTTATTAATATCAGTTTGTATGTAAAATTTAATTTTTAATTATTAAAAGCTAAAATAAAAAATAATAAACCAATTCCTTTTTTTATTTCAAAGCTATAGCTTTTTATTTGCCGTATGTCCACTTTACCCCACCTGACCCTACGTATTAAGATGGTTTAATCACTTTATTGGGGAGATTTGACCTTAAATAGACCCTGCTGTCTGAGGTGTGATGCGGTCAACCACTTCATTGGCATTGAACCCTAGCGGGAGTGATGAGAAACAGATAGAAGGAGGGGGAGCACTTTCCCGCCAACCGAGTAGGCGTAGCTCCGAAACTCTTATTTATGCATCTGACAGATTCGCGCGCCTAACGGAGGGTTAAATATATCATGGCTGCCTGCGATCATATAGCGGCTGTCTAAACGGGCGAAAAAGTGTGTGCAAGCAGAACTTGCATTTTCTGCCACTTCAATCAATTGGCGCTGTTAGCATGTACTTAAAAGCGAGGATTTAAAGATTTAACCATTGCAATATCATCGCGTTAAAGGCTTGAATTTCAAGAAAGATAAACATTTAAGTGTTGAGGGCAAAAGTAACTATCAAAATACGTTGCAGGGTTATGTATTTGCCATTAAAACGTTTTTAATACAGAAGAAAAAAATAAAAAGATCGGTTTTTTGGTAGTAACACATGCAGACTTTGAAGCTGCTCGTTAAGATGCAACTTTTCATACATACATATACTTTTATATATAATGAACACAGAGAAAATTTTCTTCGCAACTGGCTGATCATATTATGCTTTCAGATTTATTTTTATTTTGAACGGCAATCATTGCACATAACTTTCTGAAATACATTTATCCTTTCACATTGTGTAGCACAAATAAATTGGCTAGCAGGTTTTTGAAAGCCGTATTGAAAAGTCTTTAAATGGTTATTATTTACTTTATTACTAAGCAAGTTTCAATACATTTATGTTAATACTATTAAATAACAGCAGTTAAAAGAAAAATGTCATAGATTATGATTAATAAAGTTATTTTTAATATTTGTGCTAGTTGAATTATTTCAATTCCATTTATTGTAAATTTAATTATTACAGGAAAGTGGAACAGTTAGGTTGTGAAGTGACTTAACAAATAAAGATTAGTTGAACAATTATGTAAATAAGTAAATGATTAATGCAACAATTTTTATTGTTATTGAAAGACTAATAGCATAATACTAATAACTAATATTGCATTGTATAGTATAGTTGACTTTAGTTAACTTCAACAGATGGATTATCATATAAGAGTAGCGACTTTTTTTTTTTTGCTGGTCTCATCTAAAGCAATTACACTAGTTAAATATTTAGAATAAAATCCTAAAATATTAAGTAAGATAGGTCAAAGATTAGGATTTTGTAAAAGAAAAAGATTCAATAAAATAAACAATCAAGAGGAAATATTTTCAAATATTACAATTAAGTACAATAAATGAGAAATTAAAATAATTATTTAAAAAGCTTCATTATAAACAGTTCAGAGTTATCAAGATTATTTTTAAAACTTGTAACTGACATTACATGGGTGCCAACCCCCTAAGTAAGATGGTGCATACAGGTACGAAGTCCCCCAAAAAAAACAACACCCAAAAAGGCTAAAACTCGATGAAAGCATACCCCCTGTCCAGCAGGTGTCAAAAATTTCATCAAAAAATTTAATGGCGCAGTCTACGCCATGAACTTCCCTCGTGGACACCCCTGGATAAGAACAATTTTTCTCTAAATATCCCTTTAAACCTTTTTATTTAGATGACACTCTTCCTTGACAACAAAAAGCAATACAAATACAAATACAAAAGTGACGACCAGCAACAGGCTCAGGGCCCAGCTAGGCTGGTCCTAGTCAATTTAGCAGTCCCCAATGAACATCAAGAGATTTCTTAAACGTTTTTATCCTGCTGCAATTAACAGTCGCTTCTGGTAAACTATTCCAATTGCCTATAACCCTATTGAAGTAGTAATTTTTCCTATTTTCAAGATTAGCCTGAGATTTGAAAAGCTTAAAACAATGACCTCTGATTCTACTTTCAGCACATAGATGCAGTCCATCAACATTTCCCATTTTAATGAATTTGAACCAACTGAATCATGTCCCCTCTAACTCTCCTTTGCTCAAGACTATACATATTGAGCCTTTTAAGCCTAACCTCATAATCTAAGTCTGAAAGATCACTTACCAATCTAGTAGCCCTCCTTTGAACCCTTTCCAATAAGGTAATATCCGTTTTTAGGTACGGAGACCAAAACTGAACAGCATTTTCCAAATGAGGTCTTACCAAACTTCTGCATAGTGGCAATACAACTTCCTTAGACCTGTTCGAAATAGCCTTATTGATAACCCAAGCATCCTGTTAGCTTTGTTACTTACTATGCTACACTGCTGGCTGGACTTGAAGTCGAGACTAATCAATACTCCTAGATCAACAACTGCTTCTGCTTCCCTAATGACGGAAACTTGTAAATAATAGGTTGCATGTTTATTCCCATGACCAAAATGAAGCACTTGACATTTCCCAATATTAAAAGACATACCCCACTTAATTGCCCACCTAGAAATTTGATTTAAATCCTCTTGAAACTGATTGACTTGTTCCTCCGTGTCCACAATTCCCATGATTTTGACATCATCAGCAAAAATATTGATGTTCCCAGAAATACTGTGAGTAATATCATTAGTAAAAATATTAAATAATGTTGGCCCTAAAACTGAACCTTGTGGAACACCACTCAAAACATCAATCCACTGAGAATAATTGCCCTTCACTACTACTCTCTGTTTCCTCCCAGTCAGCCAATTTTTAACCCAAATTAAAGTTTTCCACCAATACCAATATAAGCAAGTTTGCTAAGAAGAGCTGCATGCGGTACTTTATCAAACGCTTTCTGAAAGTCAATGTAAACAACATCTACGCACTTTTTATTATCTAATGCCATGGTAACCTTGTCATAGAAATGCAACAAATTAGTTGTACAGGACCTACCCTTCCTAAAACCATACTCAAAATCAGTCAACACTCCATTTGCCTCCAGGAAATTCACTATTTAATTTTTATCAGAGTTTCAAAATTTTTACAAAGAACTGAAGTAAGACTCACAGGCCTATAATTTCCTGCCTTAGTTTTAGACCCTTTTTTGAAGAGCGGCGTTATGTTTGCCAGCTTCCAATCCACTGGCACAGTCCCCGAGTTATATGAAGATATGAAAATAGTCAAGACAACATCCACTAATTCCTCTGCGCATTCTACTAAAATTTTTGGATAAACATTATCAGGTCCTGGAGCCTTATTTGCTTTAATCTTTTTCAAATGAAACAACACATCATCCCTAGAAAATACAAAATCCTCAAGCTGTGTATTAGCTTGCGTCTTGCTTATGTCAACTGTTGAGATACAGTTTCTGTTAAATACACTGGAAAAAAAATTATTTAGAATATCAGCAATATCCCCCTCATTTTGAATCAAGTTCTCATTCTCATCCACTAGTGGGCCTACCTGAGTATTACGAGCTTTCCCTGAATTAGCATAAGCAAAAAATTTCTTAGGATTCCTTTCGATGTTATCTGCAAGCTTTTGCTCTAATTCCCTTTTCTTACTCCGTACCAAAAAATACTTGAAAGTACGTCTAGCTTCACAATACAAAATCCTGTCAGCATGGCACCCAGTTTCTTTAAGTCGCCGAAAAGTGGCTTGCTTATAATTGAGAGCTTTTTTCACCTCCCTAGCGAGCCACATGGGCCAAATTTTCGTGAAATCCCCTTTCTTTTTAAAAGGAACATAATCCATCACTGTTTTCTCCAATTTCCCCTTTACTCTTCCCACTGAAGATCAGCTTCACTATTCTCCAACCCAGAAGAAAAAACCTCTTTCAAACCCTGCCTAAGTGCAACATAATCAACATTCCTGAAGTTAGGTACAAATCTGAAATTTTCACCTTTGGGAGCATTGAAGCTGGTCCAAAACCTAAAAGTATTGTGATCACTACCTCCAATATGTTCCCCTATACTCAACCCCTGAACAGAACTTCCGGCATCACAAAAAACTAGATCCAAAACAGCACCATGCCTAGTCCCCTGGGTAACAACTTGATCCAAAAAACAGTCACCAATCACTTTCAGAAAATCTTCTTCCCTACCATTGCTAGTGTAAAAACTATTCCATTCTATTCCCGGGAAATTGAAATCCCCCATCATGATGACCGAGTCCTTACCAGACATGTCCCTAATAACACTTTACATCTCCTCGTCTTGATCCTGACTAACATTAGGCGGCCTGTAAACATTCCCCAAATGTAACTTCTTACCCTTATTGCTCATCAACTCCACCCAGACCATTTCAATATCCTTAGGCTTATTATGAAGGACCAATTCATTGCAAATAAAAGTGTCCTTAATATACACTCATGTCCAAAATTATGTTTACATGCATAAATTCACGGATTTCTCAGAGACTATGACTTATAATTTAATGAATTTTCGTATAATGATACATAACATTATGACACATAAATGCAAAAGAAAAAATATAAGATCACCTCATATGATATAAAATTGTAGCATGAAACAATAAAAATGGTAATAAAGTGTGACAACGAGAGTTAAGAAAAAAAGGAATGATTCAGAAAAAGAATTAAGTCTTACGAATTTTATATGGAATATGATCTCCCCTGACTTGTACACACATATCACAACGTGTTTTAAGGCTGGAAATAACGTTGTTAATCACAGTTTGGGGAATTAAACTCCACTCTTCCAGCAATGCCGTCTTCAGAGCATTTACATCTCTAGGAGGAGGATGTCTACGTGCAATGGCTCTTTCAAGGTAGTCCCATAAGTTCTCTATTAGGTTAAGGTCAGAAGAGTTTGGTGGCCAAGGTATTCGCTTAATGTCTTCACTTTCAAGGAATTCATCAACGAGGTTTGCTCGATGTGGACGGGCATTATCATCCATAAATAAAAAGTCAGGTCCATATGCACCCCTGAAAAGTCTTACATAAGGATCTAAGACCTCATCTCGATATATCTGGCCTGTCACAGATCCGCTGCTGAACACGTGTAGGGGCGTACGTCCATCGATCATTATTCCACCCCATACCATCACACCTCCACTACCGAAACGGTCACGTTCCACAATGTTCGAGAGATCATTTCGTGTTCCTGACTCCCTCCAGATGTAAACACGTTTAGAATCACCAGTTAAACTAAACCGCGACTCATCAGTAAAGAGAACATGGGACCATTGATGCTCAGTCCAGTTTTGATGTTCTTTACACCAATTAAAGCGATCCCCCTTTTTCTGTGAAGACAGTAAAACACATACCCTTGGCTTTCTGGCATAAAGGCCTTTTTCATTAAGCCTTCTGTACATTGTTTGCCGTGATGCAACACTTCCAGTGGCGGCTGCAAGCTCTGAACTTAACTGGCGAGCAGTAGCCTTTCTGTTACGACGGGCAGTTAATGCCAGGTACCGATCTTCAGAAGCAGTTGTCATTCGTTTCAGACCTTGTCCAGGCCTCCTTACAACAGTTCTATCATTTTGAAACTGTTTCCATAGCTTAGAGACTGTCTGTCTTGAAATATTCAGACATGTGGCTGTTTCCGTGATTGACTGCCCTGCTTCTAAACGGTCGATAATTCGCCACTTTACAGATTCTTCCAAATGATACTTCGAAGCCCTAACAAACCGCTTTGAGTCCCTACGCACTGAAATCAAACGCTATGTTGCAGAAATTTACTCAAATATTCAGTTTGCGCAAAGCGCTTGATTCACCCTTGGATGACGTAACGCCTAGATTTGCATATCACAAACGTTTGATTACTTTTGATTGGATAATGCTATAGGCTTGGTTTTCACACATTCCCTGCAAATACGGATCACGTTGATTGGATATTTCATTGAATATCATCATTTTTGGGTATGTAAAGATACTTTTGGACATGAGTGTAGAATAAAACCCCTCCACCTTTCTTACCCAGCCTGTCTTGCCTAAACAAATTATATCCAGCAATGCTCACTAAATCCTTATCATCATCAGTAACCCATGTTTCTGTAATTCCAATAATATCCAACTCCTCACCTGCGATAACACTTTTTAACTCGTTCATCTTATTTCTTATACTGCGAGCATTAGTATATAGAAACCTGAGCATGCCCATTTTGCTTGTCTTAAACATTTTATGATGCCTCAAATCACTACTATTAATGTTACTATTGCTTAATATTTTACCCTCATTTTTAAAACCTCCAGAACAGAAGTCAACACCATGACATTCTCCAATCCCCCCATCCAAAATTAGTTTTTTGATTCTGAAGTTTCTAAAATCATATCGCCAACCTTAACTACACCCCTAGAACTAAGATGCAGACCATCCCTCGCAACCCAATCACGCTGACAAGAACTCCAAACATCAATGAACCTGATTGAATGCTTTATGCAAAGTTTCTTAAGAATCAGGTTCATGCTCCTAGCCCGCTGATTTAACCAGATCCTATGCACCCCATACCTGGGAAGCAAACCAACTACCTGGACATCTGTCGAAAAGTTAGTTGCTTTATCCAACAGGTTCTCCCAATCCTTAACAAACTCCTCGTTTGTGCTGTTACCGACGTCGTTAGTCCCCACCCACAGAGTAACTGAATCTCCTTTCTTAAACATTCCCTTTTTCTCCACAACCTTACTAACATGCTTCACATGAGCCCCTGCAGCACCTAGCCACCTTGCGCCTCGCTCTCCCGACCACATTACCTATCCCGCGTACGATAGAATCCCCTAAAATGACACCCTCTGTTTTTAGGTCTACAGTTCTACCTTTCCCCATAGTAGATCCTTCTCCTGCAACCTCACTCTCCCCAACAAGCCCATCACAAGTTCCCACCTCTTTTATAGAATTTTCACCCAAGTTATTTCTAACAAATTGGGCTTCCAATGCTACCACCTTGACACGTAACTCTAATAATTCAGCACATTTTGTGCAAATATATTCCTGCTCTGTAGCTGTATTAGCGTTTCCCTCCAATTTACTAAACATCTCACACCTATCACAGCAAATCCACCAACTCCCATTACCATTTTTAATTTCCTTCATTTTTAATTTCCTTCACTCCCATAGCTAAATAAATCTAATGCAAACAATCAAAAAAGCAAAATAATATACAAATCAGCAAATTTAAGCTACTACTCTGATTAAAAACACAAATTACATAGAAAAATGCAAATAACTTGAATTTAAACACAAATAACTGCAGTAAACAACAAAACCAGGTGTTCCCAAGACTTACAAAATGTACACAATCACCACATGGTTAGGCTTAACTGAAAAAATTGAATTACACCCTAAAAAAGCAAATAGAATGAGTTTCAGTCTCACAAAATTAAAACATACTAATTACATAATAAATTGCAACAAATCTACAAGTAATTAAACAGAAAATATCCAAAAATACATAAAAGATACTTAATTTCAGCAGGAGCAAAAACACTGGCATGCAACACTTGGCCCCCTGGTGGCCAATGAGTGTTCTCAGTCGGGGTGGGGGGGGGGGAGACCGTCCGAAAACTTTTTTATTTTACATGATCGTCCCTCCACTTTTCAAAAGCCCCCTCCCCCACCACTATTTCATTACAATAACTTATGCTCTTATCTGTAAGCCTCCCCCCTCTCACCTCTTTTTTCTTTTTTTCTGGACTACACTGAATATTCTCAATTTTTAATACCAAGACTTTGCAACCGGCACTTCTTCGATGAAATCTACCAAAAGCTTTCGGATTCTGTGATTTTCTGTAACCTGATTTTCCTTAAATCATTTCTTAAATTAATGTTTCCCCACTTTTAAATTAGAAATCAGAAATACGCTTTAGGGGGCATTCATAAATGATGTCACGCTTCGAGGGGGGAGGGGGGTTCGTGAAATTGTGACAAAGTGTGATAGGGGGAGGGGAGGGGGTAACAAGAAGTGTGACATCAGGCTTTTCACATAGCGTGACATGTGACAAAGGGGGGAAGGGGGTCCGTTGAATTGTGACATTTTGTGACAAAGGGGGGAGGGGGTCAAATATATCGGAAAAGAGCTTGACATCATTTATGAACGGTCCCTTAGATAGTTTATTTACTTTTCTATGTTTTAAGGCTCTATGGTGTACAAAATGGGTGTACTCATGAACGCGTGGAGAATCAACAACAAATCTTAGAGGGAAGTCTCCCTTCGTTTTAGATATTTCAATTGTAACCCTTGTTCATGTGTCGCGAGTTTAATTTTAAAAAGGTACATTACTAGATTTATAATATAGATTCTCTCTCACTCATTCCACTTTTAACTTTATCATTCTATACAAGCATAAGAAATTTAAACGTCTCAGAACAAAAAAAAAATATATATATTTAAAAGCATAATCTAGACATAATATGAAGTTCAAAGTTTATTTTTGAGTGGTAAAAAATTAAGGAGCGGACCAACGTTCTTATAGCGCAAGTTGCAAAAAATACTCCATTACACATGTTTTGGAATTAAAAGCAACCCCTTTATCAATGCGTAAAGATTTGACCTAAAAAATGTATGTAATCCAAGTGAATGTAAATCACTCGAATTACTTGCATCCAAATGCGTACAACTCTATTCATTGATGAAAGGATTCCTCTTACCCCGAAATATGTTTTCTGAAATTTGGGCTATAATGACGTTTGTTTTCTTATTAATAACCTGAAGTACAAATAAATAAAACCAATGCATAAATAAATAAAACCAGTAAAGTTCGAGACATAAGGGGAAAAGGCAAATGTCAGCCCTCACTGGTTAAAAATATCATCTAAAGCATCAAACTCACGATTTCTGTTTGCAGAATAATTGCATAAGTGACATGGAGTGAAAAAACAAATAAAATATATGCATACGAAAAAACATGAATTTAGTAAATCCCTAAAATTATAAAATGTATGCATTCACTATTTTAATGCTTAGAAAACACACTCTACTGCTTTCTGTCGTTTTATTTCATGTACGATGAAAAATTTCTTTAAAATAAATATATATAGGTTAGACACAATTAAACATCGGGAGACATATTTCAATAAAAACTTACCAAAAAGAAATCTTCATGATGCATGCTGCAAACCAGGCGAAAACAATGCTTTCGTAATGTATTTCCATACACAACTGGTACATGCTTGCAGCGCACCAGTAAGGAAAAAAATAACTATCGTTTGAACGCTTATGAGCCATTCCATTTCAGATCAGGCAGAGGGTGTCACATGACCCTCACCGTTTTTTTGAAAAAATTACAGTAGTTACAACTAAGGGACATATAAAATATCCCAAAAGGATTTTGTAAAAAAAAAATTATTTCTCTAGTTACAGACGTTTAAAATTTGGGACAAAGTTTGCCGTTTTCAGAAAATCAGCAATACACTCACTTTTAAAATGGCCACTGTTTCAAAAGTTTTCAACCGATTCGAATGATTTTTTTTCTATAAATAATGAAAAGTGATGGTATTTTATTTAGACACTAATTTTAAAAATTTAGTTGGCTTCATTGATAAAGAAAAAAAAGTGTTTCTGAAGTGAAAAAATAGTGTTTGTTCCGACTTCATGACTTTTTTTCTTATGAAAGAAATTTATTTTTGACAAAACACAGGTGGCGATCTAAAGTGCTGTTATGGAAGTTTTGTATTAAATTTTATTGTAAGTATGAGATGCATATAATCTCAGAATTTAAATTTTGAAATTTGAAAACGTTCAAAAATTACGATTTTTGAAGTGTGATTACTCAAAAAAGCCATTTTTTAAAAATCTGAAAATCTGCTCATTTGTTGCCCTTAAAGTGCTTAATGAGCTGCTATCAATTATATTGTGTATTTTTGCCCCAGATATTTTATATGATTTTTCAAAAATGGCCTTCTGTGCGTTTCTCAAAAAAGCCAGAAATTCAAACTCGTTCTTATTTAATCACTTTAATGTAATATTTAATCAATATTTATTAAGAAATATACTGTATTGTTACACAATTACTCCAGATAAATTGTACTTGACCTTCTTAGAACTGAAATAGCTCCTAGCACAAAGCGTAGCTACTGTGATTTAATGCATGTTATTGTGTTCAATCCAATTACTAGTTTTAAACTCGCACACTTTACATCAAATATGTTACAGCACTGATATACATAGTTTTAAACGCATATGAAATTATGTACTTAAAGCAAAATAAGTAGAATCAAGTTCTTGAATCATCTTCTACTCGTTATTACCAAAAAAATGCAAAGACTAGGAGGGTTCGGATGGTGTTATATTTCTTGTGGTATTATATTCTGGCTATTGAAATATTTGTTCTAGATTATCTGTGTACAAATTATTCGATAGTGCCCCTAAACCATCGGTGATACATTCTTACTTTGCCCCATTCAATAATTCACATTCACACTTTCAATAAATTTTCCTATTTAGAAATCATGCATTGAGTTATATTTGTTTAAGAGGCTGTTAGTTTTCTAACTGTTTTAAACTTCTTGTTTGCTCGTGCGTCCCATGTAAGCATTACTATTTTAGGGATTTTTACTATTTAGCAGTATTGTGGGATAGCCAATAATGTTTTGATTGTATTCCTACAATAAATTTTACATTTGCAGTTGCTTGCTATTTGATATAAAGCGTGTGAGTTTGAAACTAGTAATTGGATTGAACAGAATAACATGCATTAAATCACAGTAGCTACGCTTTGTGCTAGGAGCTATTTAAGTTCTAAGAAGGTTAAGTACAATTTATCTGTAGTAATTGTGTAACAATACAGTATATTTCTTAATAAATATTGATTCAATATTATATTAAAATCATTAAATAATAACGAGTTTGAATTTCTGGCTTTTTTGAGAAACGCACAAAAGGCCATTTTTGAAAAATCATATAAAATATATGGGGCAAAAATACACAATATAATTGATAGCAGCTCATTAAGTACTTTAAGGGCAACAAGTGAGCAGATTTTCAGATTTTTAAAAAATGGCTTTTTTGAGTAATCACACTTCAAAAATCGTAATTTTTTAACATTTTCAAATTTCAAAATTAAATTCTGAGAGGATATGCATCTCATGCTTACAACAAAATTTAATACAAAACTTCCATAACAGCACTTTAGATCGCCACCTGTGTTTTGTCAAAAATAAATTTCTTTCATAAGAAAAAAAAATCATGAAGTCGGAACAAACACTATTTTTTCACTTCAGAAACACTTTTTTTTCTTTATCAATGAAGCCAACTAAATTTTTAAAATTAGTGTCTAAATAAAATACCATCCTTTCATTATTTATAGAAAAAAAATCATTCGAATCGGTTAAAAACTTTTGAAACAGTGGCCATTTTAGAAGTGAGTGTTTTGCTGATTTTCTGAAAACAGCCAACTTTGTCCCAAATTTTAAACGTCTGTAACTAGAGAAATAATTTTTTTTTTTTTTTGTAAAATCCTTTTGGGATATTTTATATGTCCCTTAGTTGTAACTACTGTAATTTTTTCAAAAAAATCTGTGAGGGTCATGTGACAAGTTTCAGACCTGCCTGCCTGATTTGAAATGGAATGACTCTTATTCCTTTGTTCTGGCGCCGCGTCTGGACAGCCGCTATATGATCGCAGGCAGCCATGAATATATTAACTTAACCCTTTTCAAGTGTTTCGATGAAGGATTTGACTGCTGATTTTGCTTCGATTTAAAGGTATCAAGTAATTAGTTTCAGACACCTAATATCATTTTTAAAATTATTTCTGTTTACATTCAAAAGAATTATGCCTATTAAACAAAAGGCCTTTATTTGTTTGTACAGTACAGAACCTCTTATCCGAGAACCAGAAAACCGGGAATTTTTTTCGTGAATTTCCCGCCATTTTTGAAAAGTTCGCGTTTTTTTGCCCATTTTGTAAAAATACGATTTTTTTGAAAATACCTTTAAAAATACGCATTTTTCCGTTACAAGTAACATATTCAGTGTTTAAAAGTCGAACAATTTAGTCTAAAAACGATGTTTTTTAGGGGAGGGGGCATCAACTTACTTTCAGAAGAAAATTAGAAAAAAAATTTCTAAAACGAAACTTGAGAAAATCAGACGTTTACTCTATTTTATTTCAATAATTAAACACGAAAGAAATATGTATTTAGATTCTTATACATTTATTTACTTGTCTGGTGAGTATTTGAAGACGAATTGCAGCAAAAGTCGGACCGTATGAAAGTTCGGTAAATTTCTAATACCGCAGATTCGCGAATTTTCCGTAACAGCTGATCGTGTGAAAATTAGAGTTCGTTAATTTTTTTGTTTTATATATTTGTTCATTTATTTCAGAGCTGAAAAAAGGTAATAAATATTTAAAATTGATATTAACGCAACAAAAATTGCGACTGTGAAAATGAATTCTTTATTAAAATCGTGTTCGCAAAAGTCGTTATACACGAGTATCAAATTTGCCCGTTTCTGCCATGTAAACATGCTTCTTACATTTCGTTTTCCTCCTTTTTGAAATCATTTATTGCTGGAAAAAATGATTGATGATCAGATTTTACGAAATTGATAATTTGATAAACGAGAAGTCCGATTCGGAAATCATCCAAGTGGTGCTACAACCGAACGATAACAAAGAGCAAGATAGCAATGAAAACGAAAATAATGACATTTTGCCTGCTATGTCTAACGAACGTTGCTTTGAATTAACTAAAGAACTTAAGCAGGAATGGAACAAAAATCTTTTATAGACGAAACGCACATAATGGCTGTAAAAAAAATCCAGTAATTGTTTTCATTGCAAAAACCAATTTTTGCCAACTGAAACTTCATGAAATGTTTTTAACATATAAAAAATAAATATACTATTTATATGCAGTGTGGGACTCCAAACTCGGAATCCCGAAATCCGGATGACCCAAAGTTCGGAACTTTTTCAAGAAAATCGGCAGCTGAAAAAAAAAAAAACAGTATCGTCTTTTTTTTTTTTTAATGGAAATATTTTGCATCATTTTTTTTTTTTATTTTTTTTGGAAAGAGGCATTTTAAGAAGGAAAGAAAATAAAATGTAATGAACTAATGTGTTTAAGATCGGAAATGTGCAGTTTTCAAAAAAGTTATTGCGCGATTTTCTGAAAAGGGCTCGTTTTTGCAATTAAAATTTTTATTAACCCTACACTGCGCCGTGTTGTTTTCAAACAACACCTTCATTTTTAGTTTACTAAGCTTTTATTTTGTAATATTTTTAACATGTGGCGCATTCTTTCGTTTCATTTTGTATGTGTGATCATATTATTTAATGTAGTTTCCCCTAGATCTTATAAACTAAACTCAAGGTTCATCTTTTTTCACAAAATCGTAAGACATGTTGATTTCGTAAGAAACAGTAACTTAATTTTTTTTTCTACAAATTTAATGCAAAAGTTTTATTTTAAAAAATAGTCTCTAATTGCTTACATATTTTTAAAATAAAATAAATATGAGTTGTCCGAAAAATTTCAAGTAAAACATATATTAAGGCGCCTTTTTTACTTGTTGTTTTAAAACAACACCGCGCATTCGAGGGCAATTTTTATGCTCCTGCATTATTCACAGTATAAACAAAAACAGGTGTCACAGGTTGTTTTATTTCACTTTATTTAGTATCTTTTAGAAGATTATTGTTAAATATTTCACAAATTAGCTTAAAGTGGTCGATTAAATTATTATTTAGGAATTTTGTTTAAAATCAATTCACGCTCAACCAAAGAAGAAACGAACATTATCGCATAGACCCCCTACAGAAATTAGGTTTCTTGTTTAAAATATTTTAGTGAAATTATTATTAAACTTTATTGGTAATCAAAGTAAAAATTTGCACATGTAACTAATAATTATTAGTTACATCTGCTAATTTTTGCTTTAATAAATTTTATAAATTTATAAATAATAATAATAAAATTAATTATTTAATTATTGCTATTTTATGATTATAATGCATGCCTATTTATTATTGATTTGGCTTCATTTGTTAAAATGATTATATAAAAAATTATTATTGTTACCCCTAAATGCGCAGCGCTGTTTTTAAAAAACATGTCAATTTTTCTCGAATTCTACTTTTCCGAATTAAATAAGAATTTTTTTAGTATTTTTCCCACTTATAACTAGCACAAACAAACACACACAAAAAAAAAATTTTACAAAGAAAAAAAAATTGCGCAGTGTAGGGTTAATTGTTGCTTTAATTTTGAGTTTATGTCATCAAATTTTGCTGTTTTTTATTTCTTGTAGTTTTATTATATTTATTTCTTTAAATAAGCTCTAATTTTCGAGCGATACAGAATATTCGCGAAATTGAAATTCGGCGTTTCTCGCATTTTTCCGATAGTCGGATCTTTTACTTCAAGTTAAAGTCTTTAGTAAGTGGCAAGAGAATATAAAATCATATTAGAATTTGACGGAATTCTTTTCTTTTATTGTTTAATTAAAGAGGTTAAAATAATATCGGGAAAAGTTTAGATTTTTCGATGTTTGCCTCCAATGTAAACCGAATCCAACTTCATTTTTTGTGCTAAATTTCGCGACTTATAGGCGAGTATAGGGTCAGGTGGGGTAAAATGGTCAATGGGGTAAAGTGGACATACGCCAAATAAAAAGCTATAGCTTTTAAACAAATAAAGGAATTATAAGACAAAATGATCAAAATACTTTGTGCAAAAATGTAAGTACAAAGAAAAACAACGTGAAAAGCACAAATTTAGATTAAAATTAACGCAAATAGCTATTTCGAAGCTACAAATGGAGCCTCTTCATCAGTGCATAAAAGAAGAAGAAACGCTCAACACACAAGCATGGAAGCTGTGAGTGAACAAGTCAAAAAACAGAGAGACACCGGTATTTATACCAAATGTGTCGGATTAGCGATTGACCAATCAGAGGCCAGGAACAAGGCGGGAACAGATCCCGAAGGAAAAGGCGGGAAACGAATATGTAAATTGCAGGAGAAAACCAAAAAGGGAGAGAAAAATTATAAAAATTGTTTCCAAATGTCAGGAAAATATGGAGTGCTGGAAAAATCATTTACTACAGAATGAGAATTTTTCCAAATGTGATAAGCTTCCCAAAAATCAAGTTCATAGACAGAAGAGCATTTGCTGATAATTCTAGCAGAAGAAAATTCAAAACAATGATTTAAAGTCCAACAATGCTGGGCAATGGAAGAACGTGCAAGTTCTTTACGCTTAACATAATTTTCATGTTCTTTCAGACGGTGCTTTAAGGCACGTTTAGTCTGACCTATGTAAAACAGACCACATTTGCAAGAAATACTATAAATACCCCAGTTGCTGTGCAAATCAATGGGATACTTCAAATTTGTAAATTTTATTTTATTGACAGGGGAAAATGCAGTATCAAACCCAAACTTCTTCAATATTTTAGCAATTTGCCGACTGATTTTTGGATAAAAAGGTAAAATAATAGTATAAGCAGGCTTGCACTTAGAAACATTGCCAGAAGGTGAAGGCTTAATTAACCTGTTATAAATAGAATCGACAGCCTTAGGAGAATAACCACGATCCAAAGCCACAGCCTTAATGTACGAAAGCTCAGCATCCAAAGAGTTAGAAGAGGAACATATCCTCAAAGCACGGAAAACAAGAGCCTTGAAAGAGGCCAACTTATGGTTTGGGGGGTGAGAAGAACATTTATGAGGAGGTAGTGTAACAGCAAAGGGCTTACGAAACACTGAAGTCATAAAATCATCATTACTTTTAGTAATTAAAACGTCCAAGAATGAAAGAGAACTATCAACTTCCATTTCAATAGTGAATTGAATGCAAGGATCAATGGAATTAAGCTTATCAAGTAAATGATCAATATCCACTTGCTTCTGATCAAGCAATACAAAACAATCATCAACATAACGGACATAAAAAGGAAACTTTATGGTTTCGAAAAGTTTAGTCTCAAAATAGTGCATATAAATGTCACTTAAAATAGGGCTTAAAGGATTACCCATAGCTAAACCTTCAGTCATACGAAAGTACACCCCATCAAATACAAACGTATTTTGCTCAAGACAAACACGAGTGAGAGAAATAAGTTCTTCAATCTCAAAACTAGAGAAATGATATTCCTGAAGTCTCAATTTAAGACAATCCAATGCGCCATTAACCGGTACATTGGTGAAAAGCGAGTTTACATCAAAAGAAGCCATAGTTAATCCAAAAGGTTTGAAATCACGAAGCTTATGAACGAAGTCAACGGAATTTTTAACAGTGAAAGAATTGCCATTCAAAAGAGGAGAAAAGATTGAGACCAAGTGTTTAGCAAGTTTATAAGAAGCAGTATTAATATTGGAGACAATAGGACGGAGAGGTATACCAGGTTTGTGGACCTTAGGAAGAGCGTAAAATCTGGCACAGTGTGCGACTGAAGGAATCAAAGACCTTTTTGAAGAATCGCAAATGACAGGAGAAGACTTTACAGCCTTACTAATCAAATTTATCTCACTAGTGCTGGGGTCTTTGCGAAGTGAAACATAAGGACCAACCTTAAGTAAATCATTACATTTATCTAAGTAAGAGTTTTTATCTATAACCACAATTTGACCACCCTTATCAGCCTTAGTGATAACCAAATCAGGATCAGAGCACAAGTTTTTGACGTAACTATTAGCATGCTTGCTGAAAGTATTTGAAGATAACTTAGAGTTAAAATCCACAGTATTCGCAATGAGATGCCTAATCGAATCCTTTTGAGAAGCAGTGAGAGCACTAAATCTAAAGGCTTTCTCAATTGGAGCAACCAACTTAAGAAAAGAAGGTTTTGAAGAACAAGCAAAGTTGTTATTCAGTTTGAGAGCATTGAGCTGATCAGAATTTAGAGGTTTTGAAGAAAGATTAACAACAGCGTTCAAATTCACCTTTGGCAAACCATCAAGGGTATCAGCAACATTATTAATGCAAAGAGATTCAAACTTTTTCTGAAGAGTAGATCTATGTTTAAAAGTAGACTGAAGAACCCTATTCCAACTTTTTCTATCGATTGAGTCAAAGTCAAAGACCAAATTCGAAAGTTTGATATGCAAAGCAAAAAAATTCTTTTTCAATGACAGCAACTTTTTTACGAGTTTCCTGAATCAGAGCTCTTAAAAGAGCCAACTTGGAACGAAAAAGCACATTGTTGATTTTAGGAGAAAACGAAAGATTACAATTTAAAGAAATAAACTTAGGAATAATTCTCATACGTTTGCATCTGCAGAGAAAGGACAAATGATCCAAAAACCTATACTTTTTTAGTCTAAGACTGCAAAACCGGTTAATTTCAGACATAATAAAATAAACACAGGAAAAAAGATAAGTGATCAAAAGGCCCCATTTAAGCCAAAAGTATAAGACAAAATGATCAAAATACTTTGTGCAAAAATGTAAGTACAAAGAAAAACAACGTGAAAAGCACAAATTTAGATTAAAATTAACGCAAATAGCTATTTCGAAGCTACAAATGGAGCCTCTTCATCAGTGCATAAAAGAAGAAGAAACGCTCAACACACAAGCATGGAAGCTGTGAGTGAACAAGTCAAAAAACAGAGAGACACCGGTATTTATACCAAATGTGTCGGATTAGCGATTGACCAATCAGAGGCCAGGAACAAGGCGGGAACAGATCCCGAAGGAAAAGGCGGGAAACGAATATGTAAATTGCAGGAGAAAACCAAAAAGGGAGAGAAAAAAAAAAAAAAAAAAAAAACTTATTTCTCTCACTCGTGTTTGTCTTAGCAAAATATGCAAAATACGTTTGTATTTGATGGGGTGTACTTTCGTATGACTGAAGGTTTAGCTATGGGTAATCCTTTAAGCCCTATTTTAAGTGACATTTATATGCACTATTTTGAGACTAAACTTTTCGAAACCATAAAGTTCCCTTTTTATGTCCGTTATGTTGATGATTGTTTTGTATTGCTTGATCAGAAGCAAGTGGATATTGATCATTTACTTGATAAGCTTAATTCCATTGATCCTTGCATTCAATTCACTATTGAAATGGAAGTTGATAGTTCTCTTTCATTCTTGGACGTTTTAATTACTAAAAGTAATGATGATTTTATGACTTCAGTGTTTCGTAAGCATTTTGCTGTTACACTACCTCCTCATAAATGTTCTTCTCACCCCCCAAACCATAAGTTGGCCTCTTTCAAGGCTCTTGTTTTCCGTGCTTTGAGGATATGTTCCTCTTCTAACTCTTTGGATGCTGAGCTTTCGTACATTAAGGCTGTGGCTTTGGATCGTGGTTATTCTCCTAAGGTCGTCGATTCTATTTATAACAGGTTAATTAAGCCTTCACCTTCTGGCAATGTTTCTAAGTGCAAGCCTGCTTATACTATTATTTTACCTTTTTATCCAAAAATCAGTCAGCAAATTGCTAAAATATTGAAGAAGTTTGGGTTTGATACTGCATTTTCCCCTGTCAATAAAATAAAATTTACAAATTTGAAGTATCCCATTGATTTGCACAGCAACTGGGGTATTTATAGTATTTCTTGCAAATGTGGTCTGTTTTACATAGGTCAGACTAAACGTGCCTTAAAGCACCGTCTGAAAGAACATGAAAATTATGTTAAGCGTAAAGAACTTGCACGTTCTTCCATTGCCCAGCATTGTTGGACTTTAAATCATTGTTTTGAATTTTCTTCTGCTAGAATTATCAGCAAATGCTCTTCTGTCTATGAACTTGATTTTTGGGAAGCTTATCACATTTGGAAAAATTCTCATTCTGTAGTAAATGATTTTTCCAGCACTCCATATTTTCCTGACATTTGGAAACAATTTTTATAATTTTTATAATTTTTCTCTCCCTTTTTGGTTTTCTCCTGCAATTTACATATTCGTTTCCCGCCTTTTCCTTCGGGATCTGTTCCCGCCTTGTTCCTGGCCTCTGATTGGTCAATCGCTAATCCGACACATTTGGTATAAATACCGGTGTCTCTCTGTTTTTTGACTTGTTCACTCACAGCTTCCATGCTTGTGTGTTGAGCGTTTCTTCTTCTTCTTTTATGCACTGATGAAGAGGCTCCATTTGTAGCTTCGAAATAGCTATTTGCGTTAATTTTAATCTAAATTTGTGCTTTTCACGTTGTTTTTCTTTGTACTTAAATAAAGGAATTGGTTTAAATTTTTTATTTCAGCTTTTAATAATTAAAAATTAAATTTTACATACAAAATTATATTAATAGCCACTATTTAGGTGGCGAAAACACTCTATTTGTTTGTTTATACAACACTTTGAAATTGAAACAGCTCTTTTAACTTCTCTCTGACATTTTGTTTTAAAGAATTTACAGCAAATGGACGGTGCAGGTAGTTTTGCACAGATCTTAAAAATACTTCCTCACTAACCGCGAAGCTAGATTTAGTTTATATATTATTTTACAGTAGTTTAAGTAAGATGGGGTAAAGTGGTCATAGCATTAAGCTTAACAAGCACCGATGTTCTAAATTTACTTTAGGTTAATTTATGAGGTAGACCAGGGATTCACTTGCATAGGAATTCACGGGAGCTCATTCCATATTTATTTTCAATTTTTAACTATTAGAGGGAATTCAAGCTATTTACGCAAGAAAATAAATTTTGAAGACTACAGTGCTCGCATTTCTTTTGTTATAAATTAAGCCACGAGACATGTCAGTTACACTTTAACTAATTTCACTAGTACTGTTTCACTAACACTGTATTAGTTTTTTTTTTTTTTTTAATAGCTTTTAAATTTACTTTTTAGAAAACCGGAACTAACACAACTGAGCTCAAATGCAATAGAGATTGAAATTACTATAATACAATCTTCTTACAATGGTGTGTTTAGTATTGAAAACTTTTTTGAAGCACTTTTTAATACAAGAATTTTCAAGTATCAATGATTCATTTGTAAACAGACTTATTTTAAGTATTATTAAGGTGTAAATGTTTAGAACTAGCAGGGTTTCGAACGAAAACAGTACATGAAACAAAGAAAGAATTAAAAAATATCTAGGTTAAAATATGTATTTTTCTCCCATTGATTTTCAATAAGCTATAATTATTCAGAACTCTCTTATTAGCAATATTCTCTTAATATGTTATTTAAGTAATTCAGTCATCAATTAAAAGCTATTTTAAATTTTTTCACGGAACATTTTTAATTTCATATTTGTGTTTTATTATATGCATTGAGTTAAAGGACAGACGTAAAATCTAATAGTTAGGGATTAAAACACAAGAATACCTATTATTATGTATCGTAACATGGTTTGGTGCATAACTTTGTTTTAAGACTATATATGCAGCAGCTGAAGAGACTGAAGTACCTTATAGTTTAAGATCCGGCTGCAGAATTCTGTGCTCATCGAGTGTTTGCTAAAATCTAAATTTTTAAGCATATTTATGATTAGGAGAATATATATCTACCAGGTTGCCTATCAAAATGTGGCCGTTAATATTTTTAATTAAATTATTGTTAATTGATTTTTCGGAATAAAATTCATTCACTTGTTTTTTAAATAAAATATCGTCCACTTCACGGCAATATAGATAAAGACTCTGAAAAATCACGGTTGCCGTTGAGCACTTAGCCGCACCTCTTCGCTGCCTGTTTACACCAAACAGGTATGATTTTGATGCGTTTATACGTTCATAACGTACATTTGTTATTTATATATCAAATTAAAGCTAATTTTTTTCTGTTTATTGTGGTATACGGTTGCCTAATTAAATCTGGCCGCAAATAAGGTTTGCTGGTTGTTAAAAATGCCAGCTGTACGACGCTTTAAAGCCATTGCGCATGCGTCGAATGATAGTGTTCTCAACTGAACAGCTGCGACATTTTGATTCTAGCATAAAAACCACGCTGTTTTGGAGTTCGTAATACACAACGTTATATATATTGTTGTTTTATTTGTGTATCTAACAATTATCAAATTAATTAACGTAAAATAAAATTGATAAAGATGAAGGCGTGTTTTCTGTGTCGCAAAAAATTCAATGTACTTGACTTTCATAATGCATCATTCAAAAAGTGTTCTCTAATGTTATTGTTCCGTCGTATGAAAA
The DNA here is from genome assembly GCA_038502835.1 of Octonoba sinensis. NCBI lineage: Eukaryota > Metazoa > Arthropoda > Arachnida > Araneae > Uloboridae > Octonoba > Octonoba sinensis. Next base: position 24,267,912 of record CM076598.1, on the reverse strand, counting down.
AATACAAATATCATGACACTTTATTAACAATTGAGTCCACTGATGACTTTGGATATCATACAGAGTGTTTTAAAAAAGTTGCAGTTCTAAAGCAAAAAGATAAAGAAGAATTCGAAGATTTTGCAAAACACAAACCGTAAGTAAAATTTTAATTGAATTTAAGAATAATATAGGTTATAGTTATGGTATAAATAATACAGTGATAACTTTCAGAACTTTTTGCTAACTTTCAGATCTACTGTACAATGAAAACATTGCTATTGAATTGACGGCAAAGATTGCACCAGCTAATCCCGGACAAGTCGACATAGAAATCATTGATGGTTTCCATTATTTGTATCAAATTGGCTCTACTTTGCCACAAACATTTGGAAAAATAGCAGAATCGATATTGATAAAACTTTGTTCAAAAAATGCTCAGGAAGTACATATCATATTTGATAGATATTTAACTCCTTCTATTAAAGATTGCGAACTATAAAATCGAGAAGGAATTGATATTCCATACACAATTAATGGCGCTTTGCAAACAAGAACCAATGATTTTTTAAAAAGCTTGAAGAATTTTCGTTTCAAAGAAGCCCTGGTAAAATTCTTAGCTAACCATTGGGCCTATGATTCTTTTGCTACAGTATTAGGAAATAAAAAAATCTATATTACTGTTGGAGAAAAATGTTTTTCATATTGTTCTGCTGGATATCTTGTAGTGAAAACTGAAGAAACTGAATTAGCATGTAAACACGAAGAAGCTGATACAAGAATTGTTTTCCACATAAGTAAAGTACCTGAAAATTTAAAAATTTTGGTGAAAACAACAGACACTGACGTTTTAATCATTTTATTAGGTAATATGCATAAATTTCCTAATTTGCAAATCTGGTTGGCAAACAGTCCATCAAAAAAATTAATAATAAGGATGAAGTTTACATAAACGGTACGGACTTATCAATAAAATTCGGCGCAACTTTATGTCTTGCTCTTCCCGCTTTTTACGCATACACGGGTTGCGTCTACACGGCTGCATTTTTCAACAAAGGGAAAGTTCGGCCGTTGAATGTATTTATTAAGCACTCAGAAATTCAACAAGTTTTTGCATCTTTGACTAATTCCAATCCTATAACCAAAATTGATGCAGTCCAAGAGTTTACGTGTCTTATGTATGGACTCCCAAAGTGTCGAAGTGTAAATGCCGCAAGATTTTTATTATTTAACAAAATGTACGCTTCAAAACAAAATAATGAAAAATTTATGAAAAGAATTAAAGGTTTCGACTCAGCGCACATTCCACCGTGCTGGAAATCTTTGAAACAAAAATTGTTGCGGACAATCTTTGTTAATTCGATGTGGTTAAATGCCACTGAGCAGGATTGTATCAAGTTCAGCGCTTAAAATAATGGCTGGCGGCTATTAGATGGATTTCTAAAACCAACATGGTTCCTGGGAGACTCAACTCCAACGCAAGTTGAGAGTGTGCTATGTGATTCGATGAACAAATCTTCCGATAATGACGACGATTCTGATATTTGTAACGATGAAAGTGGTAGCAGCGATGATAGTGTGAGTGAAAGCTCTGATGATTCATATTTTTAAATAAGAGTTACGGAAATATAAGATACATATTTTAAATTTTTAATTTGCTTAAATGTTTAATTAATATATAACAGGCGATTGAATACTTGAATAAAACATAATATTTTTTCAAACAGTACTTGCACAATAAAATTTTCTTTTACATAAGTAACCTTGGTTTTATTTTTCATCAATATTAATTTTTTGTTGTAGTTTTTAAATTTGTCATTTTGAAAAAGAAGACGATTCTTTTGGAGTATTTATCAAGTTGTCCCTACTACTGTTTGAACCGGTGGTTGAGAACACTATCATTCGACGCTTGCGCAATGGCTTTAAAGCGTCGTACAGCTGGCATTTTTAACAACCAGCAACCCTTATTTACGGCCAGATTTAATTAGGCAACCGTATATCACAATAAACAGAAAAAATTTAGCTTTAATTTGATACATAAATAACAAATGTACATTATGAACATATAAATGCATCAAAATCATACCTGTGTACACATGGCTGCGAAGAGGTGCGGCTAAGTGCTCAACGGCAACCGTGATTTTTCAGAGTCTTTATCTATATTGCCGTGAAGTGGACGAAATTTTATTTAAAAAACAAGTGAATGAATTTTATTCCGAAAAATCAATTAACACTAATTTAATTAAAAATATTAGCGGCCACATTTTGATAGGCAATCTGGTAGATATATATTCTCCTAATCATAAATATGCTTAAAATTTTAGATTTTAGCAAACACTCGATGAGCACAGAATTCTGCAGCCGGATCTCGTACTATTACGAGGCGTTACGAAGATGAGGCTACCTTTCGACCATAATAGAGGACATAAATAAATTCATTTGAGGGAAATAAAGTTATTTTAGTTATAAAATGCACTTTTGTTGAGTATTTTGAAGTATCATGGTTATTAATACTTTTATATTGTTTTTTTTTCAACTATGACCACTTTACCCCACCCCATGGGGTAAAGTGGTCATACATACATCCCAGAAAGAAGGCATCCTAAAATTATTTTACTTAATTTTTTTTCTGCTCAAAATTTAATGCAAGCTGTTCTTTAATAATGTAATGTAAAATAACAAGCAAAAAATCTGAATTTTTTGAACAAATTCTTATATTTATTGGCAAAGAAAGTTGAAAAACGTGGATTTTATGACCACTTTACCCCACCTGACCCTATACGATAATAAAAAATGCTATAAATGAGCAAAATCGTAATAAAAACTTTCAGAGCAAATTATATGGGCTCTGATGCTACTTACGAAATTTTTTGAATGAGGACCCAAAATCCGGAAAATTCCGCAATCGGGAAAGATCGCGGCCCCGAGCTTTCCGAATTTTAGGTCCCATACTGTGTTTGAATCATTTATGTCATTTTTAACCCCCCCTCCCCCCTCGCTCGTTTTGACTTGTGAATGTCATTGATTTTTTTATCTTTTGAATATAGTTCTTTTCTTTTAATATTTCTTAATTTAGAAGTATTTCTTTACTATTTTCTACTTATTTCGAAGTATTATTACCATTTGTTATTGTAATTTGGGTTCGATAAACCTCCGAATATCGGCATTTTTTAGCGATCCAAAAAACCGGGAAATTCAGTTATCCGGGATAGCGATGATCCCGAGCATGCCGGTAAGAGGTTCTGTACTGTATATTGAAATTTCGTCAATGATTTTGCATTCTCTGACAGTCATGATAGCACGATCATGAGTAGTTATCATGATCGTGTTATCACGTTCTTAAACAACTAATTACTGTATTCATAGTCGTTTAAATTAAGCATTAAAAAATGAGGTTCCTCATTCAGGACTAACAATGGCTCAGTTGCTAAATCTATAAACTCCATAATGACGGAACTTGAAAAAATTGACGAAGAATACCATTTTCATAGAAGCAATCGGGAACTCGCGGTACATTTTCTGCTGTCACATAGTAAGAAAAATGGGCTTTACTAAAACTTCATCATAAATTCACTTACTACATGTCAATAGAGCACTTTAGAGCTGGTTTAAGGAGTTTTTTAAAAAGTAGACAATCAAGGCGACAAATAAGACATTTGTATTACGTTCACGGAAATTCAAAGTCATTTTTGGAAAACTTGATCCCAGGTTCACCGGTAATCAAATGATTGTTGTACTTTTACGAAATAATTATATTCTTATGTCAATTAATAATTAAAAACTATGTATATAAATTGAAAGGGATCTCTTCGCGCTAGCTTTAATATGAAGAGAAAATACAAAAATAAAACTATAATGATTAAGACACGAATTTCAATGAAATTGTGCATATGCTACTTATTTCAATACGGGGTAATTAACTTTGTCTCTTAAAACAGTATTTATTACACGTAAAATGTGCAATAATTAGATTTATTTAAAATTTTACTTGCGTGGTTTGGTTACACCGGAAAGTCGACTTTCCTACAATAAACCGCCGTTAAAATCGTTAAAAGTAATTGAATTTTTCACTGAAAAGAGTGTCACATGTAAAATGATACACAACAATTTGATTTTTTTTAAATTTAAGTGCACGGATTTGTCGCATCGTAAAGTTGACTTTCTTACGCATCAACTAACATTTTCGTACAGGAGTTCTGTTTAAAGCTCCGAAGATGATGAATTGTATACACAGTGTCCTTTTTTTTGACACATCAAAATAAGCTGAAATGATAATGCAGCATTTTTATGGAGATACACGAGTTAAATATAGTTTTTATGTATAATCAATGTTTAGAATGGTACTAACCTTCATAAACTATAAAATGTACTCCATTAAATTCCACTTCCGTGTATAAAGGAAATTGTGCTTGGAAATCCTACTACATGAATGCAATATACTGATTTGAAAGCTTGCTCATAATTCATGCTGTGAAAGAAAGCGTCTTGTTCCTACAACTTATAGAGAATTACTTATCTCTTATGCGAAGAAATCTTAGTGGAACAAATAGAAATCTATATTTCTGCTGATTTACGAAGGCACGATTCTTTCTTCTAGTCCGTGGGCCCAATGCATTTATCGTTCAAGTTCGTTCCGATGCTCTGGGGGCAATTTTTTCTTTGAAGGAAACTATTTAAAATGTTCTAGTAATTCTAATTTTATTAAGTTCTCCAAAAAAATACTTGGCCATAACTTAATAACAAGAGATTTCCTTTTGCACTCTTTTTTCGATGTATTCGTACTCTGCTCCAATGAAATCATCGAATTATTTTTTGCTCCGCGAAGTTAACCAATCACGCCGACTGTAACATCAGTCGCTGACATCATTGTTTGTAAACAAGGTTTCGACCCTTGCTATCATTCTTAAACTTCATTTTAAAAAAGGCTCTTGTAATCAATTCTTGCGACCAATGTATTTAAATATAGACAAAATATATGCACTGGATTCAAAAGGATAGGCTATTTGTAATATAAAACAGCATCAACGAGAATTATTTTGTTTTAAATATAGCACTGGTATGGATCTTTAAAAAAGGTATACTTTTTGGAGACGATCTGTTTTCAAAATGTTTTTGTAGTAGTAAGTAACATATTTTTTCCTCTAAAATTTCTGAAAATCTATATTTTTTTTACATCCGTGCACAATAAAATAATAGAAAGATATATTATATATTATTAGCACATGTGTTATATTGGTATTCTACGTGCGTATGGAGCGCTTGCTTTCTGTGTTATATTTGTATTGTACATTTCTAATTCAGCAGTAATTTAAATAGTGGGTACGCATCAGAGGACTTACCTCACAGTTGCCTCAGTCCTTGTTGTCTTACATTTAAGTATCCATTCCGTTATTGAATAAAATATTGCATCTTTTACATTGCGAGCTAAATTTTACACTACATTGTTAAACGGAAATATGTTAGCAAGAGAGAGTTTTTTTTTTAGACACATAAATATACACGCATTTGGCATTGAAATGGGTAGGGGTTTTCCTATCTTATTTAAGGCACTATTTACAGCTTTACGTTTGACACATGTGGTATCAAAGCAAAGTTTATTATTGTTCATGTCCTTGAACTTTATTTCTGATGCCACTAATTCACTTATCGAGGCGAGGAAGAAATCTTTTCTTCCAACATGAAATAGAATAGTTACCCCTACACAGCACTGCGTTTTTTTTTAAACAACATCTCTAATTTTCGTTCATTAAGCTCTTGTTTTGTATTATTTCTAACAAGTGGTGTATTCTTTCGTTTTGTATGTAAGATCGTATTAGTTAATACAGTTTCCCCTAGATCTTGTAAACTGGGCTCAAGCTTCATCTTTTTTCACAAATCGTAACACATGTTGATTTTGTACAAAAAACAACTAATTCTTAATTTTTTTTACAAATTTTAAGCAACATTTTTTTAAAAAATAGTCTTTAATTGCTTACATAGTGTTAAAATAAAATAAATATAAGTTGTCCGAAAATTTTCGCGAAAAATACATGTTAAGGCGCCTTTTTTACTTGTTATTTTAAAACAACACCGCGCATTCGGGGGTACTTTTTATGCTCCTGCATTATTTGCAGCGTAAACAAAAACGGCTGTCTATGGTTGTTCTATTTCACTTTATTTGGTATCTTTTGGAAGATTATTCTTGTAATTATATAACAAATTAGTGTAAAGTGGTTGACTAAATTATTTTTTAGGAATTTTGTTTTAAAATCAATTGACTCTCAACCAAAGAAGAAACAAACATTATTGCATCAAACCCCCCTACAGATGTTAGGTTTCTTGTTTAAAACCTTTTAGTGAAATTATTAAACTTTATTGGTAATTAAAGTAAAAAATTTGCACATGTAACTAATAATTAATAGTTACATGGGCAAATTTTTACTTTGATATATTTTTTCAATTTATAAATAATAAAATAAATTATTTCAATAAATTTTACTATTTTATTGCTATTTATGATTAGAATGCATACCTATTTATTATTAATTTTGTTTCATTTATTAAAATGATTATATAAAAAATTATTAATGTTACCCCTAAATGCTCGGTGTTGTTTTTAAAAAACATGTCAAATTTCCTCGGATTCTATTCTTCCGAATTTAATAAAAAAATTTTACTATTTTTTCTACTTATAACTAGCACATCCAAACAAAATTTTTCTTTCTTTTTTCTTTATAAAGAAACGAAAAATTGCACGGTGTAGGGTTAAGGAGCGTTTGTCATATTTCAGTTAGCAGTTACTTTGTTATACCAGTTTATAAAACTAAAAAAGGAGTGACCAGGAATTACCCCGTATGACTACTGCTTATATTAACTCTTAAAACCCAAAATTTTTATAAACGGGTCGTAGCGGTTTCTGAAGAGATAAAAAGTGAAAAAGCCGCTTTGTGCCCTGAGATTGTGTCCCCCTTTAATGCATATCAAGGCCGTATCCAGAGGGGAGGGGGGGGGCCACGGGCCGGGATTGTGTTGTCCGGATTTCGGGCCTGACCCCGAAATCCGGAAATTTTTCGCAATGTAGCATATATTCCTCCCTAAAACTTTCCTCAACATAAGTGTTTCAAAGTCAGCCCCCCCCCCCCCCCAAAAAAAAAAAAATTCTGGCTACGTCCTTGATGCATATTTGTCTGGAATGATATAGAATTTCCCCAGATTTTTTTAAAAGGAAGAATATTTTCAGTGACGTAGTAATTGTTAAAAAAATCGATTGACATTTTTTATGAAGGAGATTTTATTATTTTTCCCCTACAGAATTAAAAGTTTAAATAAAAATTATTTAAATAAATCATTGAAGTTGCATGAACAACTCAAAAATTACTGTCAATGAACTAACATACCCCCTTACATTAAAACTGCAAGTGACAATTTTTTAAAAGCGTTAACATAAAAACAAACAAAAAGTTTCGAGATTCAACAGGTGACTGATGAGGTGAAAAGGCAAATAAGACGCATGTCCATAGAACACGCGAATCTTCACCCCTCAAGGTATGCCTAAAGTCAAATGACTAGCCATGATTAGGGTTGCAAGTTTGTCGCGGAAAAAATAGCGCGAAATTCGCGCAAATTTCGCGAAATGTTCGCACGAACACAAATATAACAAAATATAGCAGATCAACAATGAAAGTTATTCTTCATCCTAATAAAATATATTGATATTTTTAAAAATAGAAGGATTATTAACTTCGTTAAAAGCATTTAAATATTTGTATTGCCTAGGATCAAAAACTCAGCATATATTAAAAACATTTTAGGCTAGTTGGCAAAATCTGTTTATTGTTACTGCTTTCAAAAAAACAATTTTGAATTTTTTATTGCCACAAGTTTAGAGCCTTTTTAGACTTTGGGTGCTCAGATTTTATCCTTTTTTTCTGAAATTTTTAAAAAATCGGACATTGCGCGAGTGAATAATTACAAAAAATAAAATAAGAAAAATTCGCGGAATTTAGGAAAAGCTCTAAAAATCGCGGGAATTCGCGGCGCGACAAACTTGCAACCCTAGCCATGAGGTATTGGCGTGGTTACAAGATTTGGCGCTTTATGCATTAAACAAATATTGCTGCTCCCCCCCCCCCCCCCTCCAGTGCGCGAATAATCCTCGGAAACCGGAAAATCTTCTTTCTCAGACATTGACTTCAATAGAGAACTGAGGGCTCTTACTCTGCCCAGTACGTAAAAATATTCCGCATGCAAAACCCGTCCGTGACGTCATTTTGACGTCAGCAGCAAAATGCGCTAATCTCTGCCCATTTTTCCGGACGCTGGTAAGTACGTACGCTGAAATGTAAACCAGGGAGTCTAAAAGGAAGGAGCCTCAACTAAGCGGGGAACGGGCCGAAAACATGGCGCGATTTTTCCACCGCCGTCAGATGGCGCTAGAGTAAAATGTCTTGCCGTTTGATCAAGTAGGGAAAGAGAAATTTCGTTTGAGCCCGAGTATTCGGAGAAAGGTAGCGGAAAATCAGCTCGTTTTGGCGGCAGCGGCCAGGCGGTTCGGGCGTTCCGGCACGCATTAGTCTCTCGTTGTTCCAACAATTGAAATTATTATTTGCAATATTTTATTGCATTTTATTATAAGTTAAACATATAATCAGAAGGTTATTTTAGTATCTTATTTAATGCATTTTTTGCTTTCGTAAAAAATCACTGTAATTAGCTAGTGACTAGATAATTTAGGATTAAAAGAGGGGTAGCAGACGGTCAGCTGGTATTCGTGCCATAATGAATGCGAGGAAAATGTCGGGGCCAGGGGGCACTCCCCCCACCCCGACCCTCTTAAATGGAGGGAAGTAAAAACACATTGTACGTTGCATTAAAACAACACAAAATACATGTACATACGTAGAAATACATTAAATTATTTTCCAAGTGAGGGGGGAGGTGCAATTGATACCCCTAAAACAACGGGTCTGTTGGGCCCCCGATTTTTGAACTCCGCACGTCGTTTCTTTTATCTAACGCTTACTGTACTTCATTATTTATACTCTTAATAATCTGGAATCAGTTAGTTCATAAACTTCAATAATGTAAATGTTTTTGAGCGGCTTCCAACACACCACACACACACACATGCTTTTTTATATATAAATATATTGAGGCGATGCCCCCTCCCCTCCCCTCCCCTCCCCAGAGTAATGGCGCCCGCACCTATGAGCGATGACCTTTTTCAAAATTCTGCTAAGGGGCCGTCCATAAATGATGTCACGCTTTTTTCCCATGTATTTGACCCCCTCCCCCCCTTTGTCACAAAATGTCACACTTCAACATACCCCTCCCCCCTTTGTCCCATATGCTACGCTATGTTGCATAAGCATGATATCCCACTTATTTTTACCCCCTCCCGTCCCCTTGTCCCAATTTCACGACCCCCTCCCCCCCCCCCGAAGCGTGACATCATTTGGAATGATCCCTAAACTCCTAGAAAAGGACCCCATAAAAACCCAATCTAAAAACATGTATATATATATATATATATATATACATATCAGTGGCGTCACTACGCGGGGGACCCTTTTCGTTGGATTTCATTGGCCGGGGGGCCCGAGGGCCCCTGTCTGGATACGGCCTTCGCGGTGCATTCCCCCCAAACGATGACCCCTCTCAAAATTCGGCTCACCTTCACCCTTCGTAAACAACCCCTTAAAATTTTCTATGGAGCAATCGGCAACATGTCCCCCTCCTTCCTTTCGTGTGCGCCCTTGATATATACTATATTTATGTATATACCATTTCCGCTCCAAGAGGATGGTGCATCCCCCAAAACGATGTTCCCTTCAAAATTCAACAAAGCCAAAACGACCCCTATAAAATTTTAATGGAGCAATCTGTGCCATGACCCCAAAGGGCACCCCTAATAAATATATACTTACCCCCCAATTGTTCACCCCTGAAAAAAAAGAAGCCTCCCCCACCCCTTAAAAGAAGCAAAGACACCTAAAACAATCCCCTTAAAAACTTCAACGGCGTGCGGTTTGCACAATACCCACCACCACTGGAGCTCGCATCCTTTTTTTGTGTGTGTGGGGGGGGGGGGGGGAACTGACTTTGTTACGCCTTGGAGAGAGAGGGTTCACAGCTTTTGGGGAGGCGTGCGTTATCACATTTAATGGACATGTTTTTTACTTAACTTTACATTAAAGTTGAAACCGTTTTTAGTTAAATTAAAGTTACAATTAGCTTTGCAAAGATGTCTAAACGCCTACTTTATTTTCGGAAAAACCGCCCCCCCCCCCCCCCCCCGAGAATTTAAAGCAATATCGGGAAGTTTCAAATTTCTAAAAACTGGGATCGTTTTTTTTTTTTTCTTTGAAATAGTAATTTTAACACATCAAAATTAATACATTTTTATGAAATTTTCATTATAATAGAATTACTTTCCCGAACATTACTGTTAAAGCATTTTGAAACAGACAACATATTTATTTCGTAATGTTGGTACCTGTAAAAAATGTTTCTGTTGAGAATGAAAAAAAGGAAGTTGTTAATATTTTTTATTTACATAGGGATCATTGATAAATGATGTCACGCTTCGAGGGGGGGAGGGGGTTTCGTGTGAAATTGTGACAAAGTGTGACAAGGGGAGGGGAGGGGTGTAACAAGAATTGTAACATCATGCATTATGCAACAAAGCGTGACGCATGACAAAAGGGGGGGGGAAGGGGTCCGCTGAAGTGTGACATATTGTGACAAAGGGGGGTAGGGGGTCAAATATATGGGAAGTGACGTCATTTATGAACGGCCCCATTGTCAAACTTGATAGTTGTTTAAGTCATCAATAAAAAACAAAATAACACATAAAAATATTTAAAACCTGCCTTTAAAAAAAATTGTTGAAATGTATAATAGTGCTTTAAACAGTGTTTCTTGTCAAAAAATTACCCCTTCAACTGTGTCGTTAAAGTTGTAATAAAATGCTATGAATAAAACAGATATATTATTGCTTATAATAATTTAAATCAACGAGTAAAGAAAAAAAAAATATTTTGAAGGTTAATCTTATTTTCTGGAAAGCAACCAAATCAAATAAATTCTTATAATCAATAATACTGCAATAAAAAAGCCTATTGATTTTACTAGTTAATTTTCTCAATTATAGATTTGATATAAAATGTTATGTTTGACGCTTGGTCATGTATCTAATATAAAAATAATATAGCGTTACAATGTTATATGTTCTGTAACAATATTTTAAGACTGAAAACATCTCAAAATTCCCAATGTTCCCAAATTTCCCAGTTTCTTCCCGAAAATTTACGGGCTTTTTGCATCTCTAGTTACAATCACAGCAAACCGAAACCATCCGTAGCAAAACGAAACCATCAGTCGCAAACCGAAACCATCGAACTAAAATAAAATGAACCAAATATAATAAAAAGAGATCACAAACATATTCTGAATCTAAAAGTAGTCCATGATCCTATAACCAGCTTCTCAAAAATTGACTATATCGATTTAAATACTCTTAAAAAAACCCTTTTAAATAATTTTATTTGTAACACTAAATTATGTTGCGAATCACCCTCATGGCAAGACATTTTACATGCGCGCCATCTAGCGCCAGTGGAATCGTCCGGACAAACTTTTACTATGGAGATTCGTCTCCTTCTTTTTACTCCATGATGTAAACATACGGTTATTTTTCCGCCACAACTTCCTGGCGTAAACGCCGTTTACGTATCTCAAAACAAGATGGCTGCCGTGCTCGTCGCGTTGCTTTACTATTCAACAATCAACAGAAATATAGAGATTTTAACGTAAAAGAATAGTATTTCGTGATCATACAACCCCCTTTGATTGAATTGAAGAAAGATTTACTTATTGAAATATCAACATCATTACATTGCTTTCCGTCTGGAGGAATGCCAGCTCGTTTACGAGTAAGTACAACTTTTATTATTCTGCTAACGAAACGTTATTACTTTTCATTATTTGCATTCAATATATTTTGTTATATAAGTGTTAAAGAGTCTGTTTTACCTTGGACTCGTGAAAATTGCTCTATTTCGTATAGATACATTATTCGAGAGCAACTTCTATCAGCCACTTAATATTTCATAATAATATGCTTGTTTTATTTTAAATATTAAACATAAGGACTAGTTTTGACACAGTGCGTATTTTAACGTTTATTTTGTTGGTAAAATAGAAGAATACAATGTCCTGAAATTTAATTAAGTGCTGTAATTACTTGTATTATTATGATATGCTAAACTTCTTTGAATAGTAAATGCTTATGTTTAAAAAACGAATCTCTTTTTTTGAAAGAAAATTCTTGCTATAACAAATGTAATATAACAAATTGCAAAAATATGACATGTATTTTCCTTGAAAGGAGTAAATTATATTTCTCGTTGATCCACCTGATAGAATTTTGTGTTGATCAACTTCAATTTCATGTTATACATAAGTTTTTGAAAGTTTGACTACTCATTTTTTACAGTCTCAAAATTTTAAGGATCTTGGATTAACTCAAGTCAACTGTCTCTGTGTAAAGATATTTGTATATTATAGAGAACTCTCTCCAACCCACCAATATTTGGCTGAGCAGAAGCATTTCCCATTCTATTTTGCTAACTTCCCTCCATTAAGGGACCATGTATTAACAGCCTCCCTCTCCATATGATCACGTTTTATTCCTGCTAAAGAAAAAATCTTTGTTCTTTTACTGTATTGCCATAGATCTCAATACATATTAGTTGTACCAGAAATTAATATTACCTTTTGAATTTTTAAGAATTTGATATATATGTATAAAATTAAACTCCAAAGTATTAGGTATATGTATATGTATCAAACATAAATTTAAGATTCAAAAGCTGTTGCTCTCGGTGATTCTCAACCTTTTCAATGCCGCCGCCCCCTTAAGGAATGAAGAAGTTTTCAACGCCCCCTTTGGAAAAGCCTGTAATTTCAGGGGGGGGGGGGGAGTTGATAAGGGGCCAAAGGTTTTCACAATTTTCTTTGCACCGAATGTGGTTAATAAGATAAAGCTTTTAAAACATAGCATTTAAAAAAACATTTGTGATTGCCTATGTCAGTGCGATTGTCGAGATAATTGGTTCAGGGCCAGGTTCAACATTTTTAGTAAGGTGAAGGTTGTAAGTTCCCTCTTGCATGATTTCTATTTCTTTCTTGTCTCAAGATTCGGCATAAAACTGAATCCGTCTCATCAAAAAGCCCAAAACATGCTCATCGCCCCCTACCGCCCAAAACATATTCACCACCAATGCTGCCCAAAATATATTCACCGCCCCTCAGTATCCCCTTACCGCCCACCAGAGGGTGGTACCGCCCACGTTGAGAACCATTGCCTAATTGAATATTTATTAATTATAACTTATTTTAAGACCTGTTAATTACTGATGTTATAATTAAATATCCATATCATATATAGTTATGCATGTGCGTGTATGGGTATATATGTATAGCATATCTGATTTTTTTTTCTTATGATATTACATAGGTTGTGGATGACTGTGTTATACACTCGGCTAATTTTATTTGGAAGTACTGTATGCTGCAGGAGCATTTAAGTACTCAAGGGAACCAAGGAGTTGGAAATTTCTGGTTAGTATTTAAATCAATGAAATGCAAAATAAACAAATTATAAGTAAAACACATTGATTGCCACATCAGTCATTGGTGACTCTCAGTTTAAAATATGATTCAAAACTAAAAAGTGGGTATTGTGTTTAGTAATTACTGAAAAATTATTTAATTTTTATTTATTACAATATTACTTCATTAATGCAATAATTTAAACACAAATTGTTCAATGCATGGTTCCTAAGAGCCATACATTGAGAAAAATAATTGGAGGTAAATCTTCATTCTGCTTTTCAGCTTAACATACATACATTAGTTTTAACAAAGTTTACTTGAATTGCATGCCTATTGTGTTTCAATGTCATATTTTCATGCACAGGTTAAAATGTTCGTTGCTATTAATTTTAACTAACTTTGTGGTGGGAAAGCCCAATGCGGGCCATGGTCCTTCTGTGCCCATCCCAGCTTTTGAGGCTGAGGGCCAAAGGTTGCAGAAGCAGATGTTCCGGTCTAGTGGTCGGCCTGACGCGGATTCCCCAGTGTTAGTTCCAAAGCATGCTTGGTCCTTATTTTATTGAACCACGGGTCTGTGGCATGGTAGCACGGAAGGCTACCACACAACCACTGGGCCTTGCTATTAATTTACTTCCTGCATCAATTCTACCTTCTTTTTTTTTTTAATTTAAAATAAACTGATTTGTATTGCATTAAAGTTGAAAATTGAGCTTCAAGTTAGTGCTGTGTGATTTTTTGTATTACATAGTGTGCTTATGATTTCTAATACTTCATCCATTTTAAAATTGGCATTATTTCGTTATAGGTGATAGTGGTTACCCTCTGGAACCTTAGCTCCTCACTCATGCATATCCTGCTATTGGCACCTAGAAGTTCTGTTATAACAGTTGCCACTCTTCTATAAGATCCTGTGTAGAATGGTGCTGATTCATCACCTTAGTCTTTCTCCAAATTCAGCTTTGGATAATGTTAAAAAGAACATCAGGGACAAAATAACTTCCGGATTTTAATTAACTGTAAACTTGATTGGACATATTTATTATATTTTAATTATTTTCAAATTTATTGTTTTTTCTCGATTATTTTCAAATTTAATTATTATATATATATTTTTAAATATTATATACTTTTAGTTAATAGGACCCTGTATATAACTGCTAACACTTATAAAATATTGTCACTTATGCCAAATTTTAAAAGTCTCATAATTTCCTGCAGAGGGAAAGCAATGTTTCAGTTCTTCTGTGATGTTTATAACTAATTCTTTCAACATAACCTAACCATTTTAATAAATCTTTCGTCAGATAATTCGAAGATGTTTTGTGGTTCTCGAAATAGTTTTCTCTCATTATGTTCCAATCTCTCTGCTTCTTGAATGTTACATAACTCCCTGTTTTAAAAATTGAAAAATAAATCTTCTTTTCTACTTGATAAGTGTTTCATGTCTTATTAATGTGTTTCTAGTGAAACATTCTAAACTTCAAAAGAGTTATTGTATTTCCATGTGTGGAATAGCAGATTGTTATTGGTTTTATTAGCTTTTTTTATAATTAAATTCTTGAAGCTTTAAATGTGTATCTACCATAAAACCTCGATTAACTAAAGTGGTTGGGAGTAGACCTTTGTCAGCAAATCCGAAATACAAGATTAAAAAAAAACAGCATTTGATGTGTCACTTCTTGACTTATAAACAATACAGTTCTCAATGAGAATAGCACGAAGTTTTACTTCATGCAGTATTAATTTTAAAATGTCATTTCTGCTTTTTTCATATTTAAACACAATAAAAGAGATTATGGAAATTGTCTTCAAAAGCTTACAGATGTTCAAACCATGAAATCAGAACAGAAACTTGAACTTGCATATCATTTAGATATTATGAGAAACTAGTAACAATTATAGCACTTTCTCAGTTTAATTTGGCTTACCTTCATCGAGTAATAGTTCGGCTCCAGTACCGAATCTTGGAGTTATTCTGTGGTGGGGCAAAACTTAAAAAATGCCCCCCCCCCCAATCCAACTATTGTCCATATTTCATAAACTTTTATGCGCTGGCTATTTTTTTCAGGATTTTTCACTTGGGGGGGGGGGGGGGAACTGATAAACTCATGAAACGTTCGTTAATGTTTCCATGGCATGGCCCTTTCAGCTCAACATTGCGGGGGTAAAGACATATGAAGGGGCCTTTTTTAACTCGAGATATAAAATTCCGACAGTTGAAGGAGGTCCAGGGGGATTCATTCTCCCCTGGTAAAAATGTTAAAAACTATATGCAAACTTGTGCATTTTGAGACCTATGCAGATGCATATTGTATTGTTTAACCATAGCCTGATTTATATTTTGCCGCTAAAAGGGGAAAAACCATCGACTTTAAAATTTTGACAATGCAAAATTTACCGCTCCCTAAAACTGCCTTTGCCTGTCGCAGGAGCTGGCTACATGAAGGGTTCCCCTTTAGCGGGAGATATGAAATTCTGACAATTGAAGGGGGTCCTGGGGAGACAAATCCCCCCCCCCGGAAAAATTTATGCAAAATGTTGCATTTTAGATTGCAAGAATAACCGTGGGGGGGGGGGACCAAAATTCTCCCCTGGGGAAAATTTTCTATAACTATATGCAAACTGGTGCATTTGGGACTGCAAAAATATCGGAGGAAAATTTTTTAAAAAATTTAAACGCTTTTACTTAAAAAAATACAGAACAAAATTAGCACTTTTTTTAATCCAGGGAAAAAGACTTCCCCTCCTTACTAACGCCCATATCGAAAAGCTCTGGCTCTGCCTCCTTAAATGATACGTATAATCCCCCCCCCCCCCTCTGAAAATTCGTAAAAGGAAAACTTGTTTTAGAATGGCATGGTTTATATTTCGCTACTACAAGATGGGGAAAACCTTGGCTTTTTTAATTTTGACATTACAAAATTTTTGCCCCCTGAAGCTGCCTTCCCAAGGAGCCCTTTTTAGAGTTTGACAGTTTATTTTGCCACCCGGGCATAGATAGCCCGGCTTGCCCCCTCCCCTAGATCCGGAGATGTTGGGCTCTAAGCAACTGAATAAGACGCATTACAATTGTCATTTTAGAACAAAATGTAGAAATATTAACTATAGAAAGAATAATAAAAATAATTTCACATTAAAAAAGCACAAATAAGCATTAAAATGCAGACATATGTTTTGTGTTTTGCATCCAGAAGCTCCCTGTCGCATTGAAAAAGGGATTCCAAGCAATCCCGAAACATATGTCTGCATTTTAATACTTATTTGTGCTTTCTTAACGTGAAATTATTTTTGTTACTGTATACTTGCACAAAGTGAAATTATTATTATATAGGAAGAATCTCATTTTACAAAAAAAAACATGTAGAATAATTTTTAAAACTAACTAAAATAATACAGAACATGAGAGAAAGAAAAAATATTTATCTTTCAATACGTGCTCTGTTATTTAGCAGATAAAAAACGCGCACGGTGCAATCGAGAAAAATGTTTCTTGCGTTGCCAAGACAACGCAACGATAGCGATAAAATTTCGATGATGAATCGAATGTTTCATTGGCTAACACATATCGGAATGTAGGCGGGGCTTATTACCTACCGCACATTCGTAAAATCATCAAACGCTTTCGTACGTACGGAAAAATGGGCAGAGACTACTATGAGGCTTAGTCTCTGCCCATACGTAAACTTGCGAACGTAAATCATGACGTCAGCGAACGGATGCATTTTTACGGGCGCTAGTAACGTATCTTGATTTAAGTACTTTGAAAGACATAGTAGTCTCTGCCCATTTTTCCGTACGTACGATGGGTTTACGAATGTGCGGTACGTAATAAGCCCCGCCTTAATTCCGATGTGTGTTAACCAATGAAAAAATTGATTCATCATCGAAATTTTATTGCTATCGTTGCGTTGTCTTGGCAACACAAGAAACTTTTTCCTTGCTCGTCTTGCGTTTCCTTGCACGTGTTGTGTAGAAATGGAGATCCCCATGGAGAAAAAACGTGGCACCAAAGCCAACGGGAATCAAATAGCTATGATGATTTCTTTTATGGAATCAAACACTAATTTAAGTAAGGGAAAATTAACGAATAATTTTACGAAAGAAGACCGAAGAAGGAAGTATGAGGAGCTCGCATCATTGCTCAACTCTGATGGCGAAGGGCCTAAGAAAACGGCAGAGCAGTGGAGAAAAGTATGTATTAAATTTGTTTACTTATGTTCGATGTAACATTTTAGGCAATAGTTTATTTTTCTTAAATATTGTGACTTATAACGAAGTAAACATAACTGCAGCGTATATACAACTCTATTACACAACTCTGCTTATAAGTTTCTAAACATCCCCCGTGGTTAAACTTTTTAATGCTATACTTTAATTGTAGACTTCATGTAAAACTTTTCTTAAATTGTCATACTTTGCTGTATGACAATTTAAGTGATATGTGTGTATATTTATAATTTGTTACATGATTTCTAAAGAGCTATTGATATGAAAAGTAATATATCTCCTTCGTGTTATAATCGATAATGTTTGTATGTATTGTATCGTCGTTTTGTAACTAAATTTCTTTAAATTCTGTTTCTGTAGTCTAAAGTATAATCGAAATGTTTTTTTAATAATATTTTTGTGGTTCAAAGAAAAATGCTTTTCTTTGATGAATTAAAATTTATTCTGTTAAAATCTATTTTTTCCATTAACTGTTTCAATGGTTTTTAAAAAATATTGCAACTTCGACTGTCCCAGAACACAACACGTATCTGACCCACGGATTGAGCATGTCATTTTGTTCTTGAATTTGAATTGAAGTACATTTATTTTCCAGTTCGTGTGCTTAGTCTCGGGACTCACTTATGAACTGTCGTCCAATATGACAGATAGCACAAGACAATACATGAAAGATTTTATTACATCACATAGAGAGGAAATAACAGAAATACACCCAGGGCAAGGTGGGAATCGAACCCACGACCTCGTTACTGCTCGCAAGCAGCGGGCGGAAACTGGTACTAAGACCGCTCGGCCACCGAGGCCCCTTTGTTCTTGAAATAATGACCATAATATACAGAGCAAACTTTGGATAGAGCTGGATTTTAGGCGATGTTTGCAATATTTTATAATCTGCAGGGCATTTCAATCGGCTAAAAAGCAGTTCTATAAATTAAACTTGGCATATTGAAAATAGCACCCAGAGAAACGACAGTTATGAGCATGCAGATACCCGAAGCTGAAATATTTGGCAAAGGGGCTCAACATATTATCAACAGTGATGGAATTTGATGGAAATAACCCAAAATTTGATCAGTGCACAGATAGAAGCAAATTCAATGATTTGTAATGAACTCATCGCTTTGGCTCATGATCATCCGAAATTTATAGGGGAAATCTTAGTTTAGCAATAAATCATCTGTTATGTTTAAGAAGGCACAAGGCATGCCAAATTCTGTCTTCTTCGCTTGAATGGACATAATTTTTAGATTTGACTAAGTTTATAGAACAAATAAGTGTGTACAATAACTTGCATAATTATGCATTCTAAAGTATTTTGTATTATACTGTAAGAATTTTTTATACCTTTTCAATTGTTAAATTAGTTCATCTTTTCCAGTGCTGGAATGACCACAAAAGCGTGGCGAGGGCCAAAATGGCCAGGCTGAATCTGGAACGACGAGAGACTGGAGGTGGACCTGCCACATCCGCAAAACTGACAGACACAGAAGAACGTATACTTTGCATGACAGGGACGGCAGCAGCTACTGGGATGGCCACAATTGTGGAAGCATTCTATGTGGATGAGGTTTGTTATGTAATTATAATAAAAATTTAACTCCATAATTATTTCAATTGAATGATGTGGTATCAGAGTAGTTCGACACGAGTACATGGAAACGAACTCCTTTATTACATTATTTTACAAACTAAGAATAGGAAAAATATGTATATTTACCCAAAGTTGTGTAGTAAAAATTTTTTTATCTTCAGCTCGTCTACAAACACAAAGTAGTTTCAACTATTTTTATTGGTTTTGGGGATGTACATAAAGTAACCAATTTCCTCTTCATTGTTATTAATGTGGTAGAAGTCATTAATTTCCAAGTAACTCCACATATATTTAACCCTAGTACTGTTAAAGGTTTTCAATTTAAACTCTTTTTGATCAGTTTTTATATGCATATATTATTTGTTTATGTGCAAATTTAGTGCTTTTAATAACATCCTAGTACATGTATGTATCTCGTTTTTTTTCTCATTGCTATAATTGCGTATTGGCATCTTCAGCTTTTTTTACAAACTGGCACTCTCATGCCTGACATGAGTACAATTTCAGTACTTTAAAATAGCTTATAGTAAATGTATCTTGTTAAATTAACAAAAGACACGAGAATAGCCCCAATTTAGAGAATCCTTTAGTTAGTCCAGTAATCGGATTTACAGTACAATTAATAATGTCATAACCAGAACTTTCACTTTCCTATGTTAGTCTTTATGAGCTTCTGAAACTTAAAATTATTTATTTACAGGCCCCTGCCACCGGCGCTCCCTGTCATGAAGGCGGGGACACCTCCAATAACGCAATCAACGGCCTGATGGAGAATGAAGCGACGCCTTTGCAACAACAGGAGATAATTACTCCAATATTACGATCAAGTGAGAAAATTTATTACTTCGTAACAATATTTCTATTGCCTGCACTATGGACCTCGATCTTTTTTCGTTACAGTCGTTTTGATGTTGGAAAAAGTTTTTTTTCCTATTAATCCCAATTCCTCCCCCCCCCCCCCAAAGTTACTCATTTTGTACATTTTCTAAAAGTGCAATTCATGCAAAGGTAAAAAAAATTAAAGAATCTTGTTTTTATTAATTCAACTACTCTAGATAATTTTTGTAATAGAGTCAAATTTCATGCAAAGAAAATCAGATTGCATTAAACAGTAGGTATTTTGGACCCCCTTTCTATTTTAATACAAGTGTCCACCCCCCCCCCCTACCTGTTTTTAGAGGACAACACTACTGCTACCAAGTGCAATTCTTTAGAGCTCAAAAGCTTGCTAAATTTTCGTATGGTTCGGCCAGAGTCTTTAAAAGTATTTGAAACATGCAGCAGAGTAGGAGCAAGTGTTGAAGCCTTACAACTCAAAAACGTGACCGACGCATATTCCTGATAAAAAGGCTTTATTTAACGACATATAGCAACAAAAAATTTTTGGGAAAAAAACTAGTGTAGAAATCTGCTCGGGGGGGGGGGGGGACATGATCGTTGTTCCGCAGAGTAATACAATACTGAAATGTGAAATATGTTGGAAATACTAACTTGCATTTGAAAGTTGATAATATGGTACGTTCTTCGTGCCTTGGGGTGCTTGCACATTGTTGCAAATTAATTTATTTACATATTTTAAAATATCGACCTTCTGAGTGGTTGTGACCTTTAGAGCAAAACCCTCATGGACGGGCCAGCCGTGGGCCTAAACAGTGGGATGTTATTCTTATTACGCATCAGACATGTAAAATTATTTATACAATGTTACATTTCTATCTTCTGACAGAAAAACTCTTAAAAACGCAAGAAAAAATTGGGGATACAGATATTTTTGTGTTTTTTCCGATATTTAAATGTAATTTTTCGGAATTCTTTGGGTTTCAATCTAGAAATAACACATGAGGGAGAAAAAAGTTTTGTTTTAATCGTAAAATATTTTTAAAAATTGTCGTCTTCTGGGGGGGGGGGACATGTCCCTTTGCCCCCACCCCCCCTCGCTGCACCACTGGTTCAAACAAACGCCATTGCTAGTGCGACCGAACCAATGGTTTTTTTTTAATTGGCTCCTATTATCAATGCTTCTTTTAATTTACAATGTCCGGAAAATGCATGTTTAACTCAGCGCGGGTTGAAAAAGATCATTGCTGGCTTGTCTTGTTTCTGAATTATGGTTTAAGTTTATGCATTGCTTGCTTATTATCTGTTTACTGAAAAAATCAAAGAAGTTGAAGTTACAAGTTAAACTTTCATTTTAAAGTTCTATAGCTTTTTTTTCCTTTTGAAACAAATGTGCTAAAGAATAAACATCAAAATGGGCCCTTAAAAATTTTCATTTTTAGGTCCTTGAATTTTTTTTTGGCAAATGAGTGGGAACAGCAAAAGTGCCCTCGGTCCAACTTTATTCTTATTCAAAAACGTGTTGCTTAAATTCTTATTTTATGACTTTAGTTTCATGCTGTTATATCGTTGATCATTGTTATATTATAGAACAAAGAAGATTCAGAGATAGAAGGAGGGCTCTTCCACAAGCTAGAGAAAACGTAGAGAAGGTCTATGCTGAAATAAAAAAACAATCGGATAAATTGGACTCTGTTGCTGAGAGCCTGCAAGTAATAGCCGACTGTATGGTGCAACTCACGGAGCATGTTATTAAATAAATAATTTCTTGTTTTATGTTGTTTCTTATTTTGGTTATTAGTTTTAAACATTATTCTATTTTTTTTTTTTTGTAAAATGAGAAATACTTCAAACTTGATAAATATATTTTTTTGTAATTTGTTTGAAGTAGTGATGTAACGAATAGTGATTTGGCTGAATATTAAAATTTCCAGAAAATCATTGTAACAAAGTATTTGTCAAACTTAAAAGTATTCACATTTAAAAGTCAAACACCAATTCTACACATAATCTATGATTTACTTTTTGTTTGTTAAGAATCTAAAATTAATGCATTTTTTGTCTTTTGAAAAATGAGAATTTCACCCACAAGTCGAATAGGAATGACAGGTTTTAGTGTAAGCATTAGCATTATTTTACTAATTAGCTAATACAAATTAAAGGAGTACTATTGTTTAGTAAATTTTCAAATATCAGAATGTAATGTTAAGTTCTACTGAAGCATTATTTTTTAAAAAAGTAAATAAATTACAATGAATAACTTAGTTCAGTAATTCAGTTTTGTATGGTATAACCGAAAATGCATTTCCACTATTATCCACTTTTACATTTCTACTGTAGCGGAACTATTTGGCCGAATAGTCTATAATACCCGGCCAGGCCGAATTTGATCTTACAGAGTACTTAGTGTAATTTTTCTTTACACTTTCTTTTATCAATGATATGTATATTGAAAAATTTGTATAATGTTATTTATAAGCTACTCATTAAAATTGTCAAAATATAAAATATATTTTTTAAAATGTCCTGCCCAGCAGGCATTTGCCTGTTCCACTTCATAAATAGTAATGTTTTTTTTTTCGATTGCTTAAGAGTCGGAACTATTACTCCACGAAGGTAAAAAGCTAAATTAGACTGAGAAAGTACTATAACTCTTACTAGCTTCTTATATTATTTGTTGATATTACACAAGTTCAAGGTTCTGTTCTTATGCTTTGATAATCTGTTTTAAACTTTTGAAGCCAATTTCCAGTCTTTTAATTACGTGGCTGAAATTCTGTTTAAATATGAAAACAGCAGAAATTACATGTTTCTATTAATACTGCATCAAATAAACTTCATACTATTTTGATTGAAAACTATTGCTTGTAAGTCGAGTTAATGCTCTCTTTTTTTATACTATATTGTATTTTGGATTTGCCAACAGAGGTCTACTCCCAATTACTTTAATTAATCGAGATTTTACTGTAGATGCATTTAAAGCATCAAAATCTTTAATTAAAAAAAATAGTAAATAAAACTAAAAACAATCGACTGTTCTACATATTTTAGTAAGACATGAAACAGTTATCAAATATTAAAAAAAGATTTATTTTCAATTTTTTAAAACAAGGAGTTATTTAGCATTCAAGAAGCAGAGATTGGAACGTATTTACAGAAAAATATTTCGTGATCCACAAAATGCCTTTGATTTATCTGATGAAAAATTTATTAAAATGTTCAGGTTATCAAAAGAGTTAGTCATCAACACCGCAGATGAACTGAAACATTGCTATCCCTCTGGAAGAAATTGAGACATTTTAAATTAGGCAAAAGTTACAACATCTTATAAGCGTTAGCCAGTTTACACAGGGTCCTACTAACTAAAAGTATATTAAATTTGAAAATAAATCGGAAAAACAAATGTGAAAAATATTCAGAATAACAAATTTGAAAATTATTCAGAATAACAAATCAGAAAATAATTCAGAAAAACAAAAAATTGAAAAATAATTAAAATATGTCAATGAAGTTTATATATTTAAAATCTAGACGTTATTTGATCCCTGATAGCCTTCGCAACATTAAATAACGTTGAACTTTGGAAAGACAGAGGTGGTGAATCATCGTCAGAATCTTCCGTCTCATCACCAGAATCAGAAAAATCACTGTCACTCTCGCTGTCTTCATATGGGGTATTGTGCTTTAGGCACATATTATGCAATGTTGTACAGGCATAAATTATTTGAGCCGCAACTTCTGGCTCGTAATGTAGGACCCTGTGTTTTAAAATGCACCGAAATCTTCCTTTCAGGACCCCGTTGCACCTTTCTATACAGGATCTTATGGATGCGTGGTAACGGTTGTATCTGAATTTCTGGGTGCCAATTGCAGGATGTGGATGAGGAGTGAGGAGCCAAGGTTCTAAAGGGTATCCACTATCACCTATAACATAATGATGCCAATTTTAAAACACATGAAATAACAGAAATCACTAGCACACTACGTAATACAAAAAATCACATAGTAAATAACTTGAAGCTCTATTTTCAACTTTAATACAAACACAGATGAGTTAATTTTACATTAAATAAAAGACGGAATTATTGCAGGAAGAAAATTAATAGCAAGGAATCTTTAAACCTGTACATTAAAAAAACAATAGGCAGACAATTCAGCTAAAATTGGTTAAACTAATGTATATGTTTCGCTGAAAAGCAGAATGAAGTTTTTTTCTCCGATTACTCAACGTGTTATGTGCTGCAATGTGTGTTTTGTCTTGTATGTAGTAATGATATATTATTGCAATAACTAAAAACTAATAATTTTTCAGTAATTACTGGAAACAATGCACACTTTTTAGTTTTGTATCATGTTTTAAACTCAGTCACCAATGACTGACTAATGCAGCATAAACAGAAAGTTCAGTGTCGCTCACAAATGACCAATATGTTTAAGTTAGAATTTCTTTACTTTACATTTAATTGATTTAAATACTAACCAAGCAACCAGAAATTTCCAACTCCTTGGTTCCGTTGGTTACTTAAATGGTTCCGCTGCATGCAGTGCTTCCAAATGAATGAATCATGCACACTTCCCGGATACCGGGCATTTGCAGAGCGAATCATCAATGTGTCATCCACAACCTATGTAATAATCATAAGAAAAAAATTCAAATATGCTATACATTTATACCCATACACTGACATGCACAACTATAGTATGCATATTATTTTGATATTTTAATTATAATATAAATAATTAGAAGGTATTAACATAAATTATTAATAAATATTCAGTTAGATTGACAGGTTTTCAATCTTAGATTTATATTCAATACATGCTTAAATATTTAATACTATCTTCTGGTACTACTAATATGTACTGAGATGCTATGGCAATACAAACCAAGGATTTTTTTCTTTAGCAGCAAGAAATAGTGATCATTTGGAGAGGGAGTCTGTTAGTTCATGGTTGCTTAATGGATTGAAAGTCAGAGTCGTAGCTAGGGTTTTTAGCGCCCGGGGACAACTGAAGATTTGGTGCCCCTGAAGGCCCAGGGGCTTAAAGGGAATTGAAAAAAAAAATTTATTCTTCCTAAATGATAAATAGCTCTAAAATGCAGCCCTTTAACTTTCATTTTTATTCCTCGACCATTCACTTCTAAGGGAAAAATGGGACTCTGGCTTCGTAAAATTATTTGTTCGATTTCCCATGCACTCCCCTGTTCTACATTGGTCATTCGCGATATGTTTTGCGGTGCTTCCAAGTTTTTGTCGAACATATTCACACCTGTTCAGTTCAAATAATTTTATTTTCGCATTTAAAAATAAAATAAATTAACATTCATTTGGCGCCCTTTTGACGCTGCGCCCGGGGACAGCTGTCCCTCCTTGCCCCCACCTAGCTATGCCTCTGGGGAAAGTTAGCAATAATAGAATGGGAAATAATTCTGTTCAATCTAATATTGGTTGGTTTGAGAGAGTGCACTGTATAATATACAGTTGAGAACAGCAGAAACAGTCGACTTGTGTTATTACGCAGAAGATCCTTAAAACTTCGAGACACCGTTTTATGGTGTCTCGATGAGTAGTCAAATTTTTAATATCTTACGTTTTATATGAAATCTAAGTTGAGCAATGCAATGCTTTTCCAGGTGGATCAACTAGAAAAATAATTTGCTCCTTTCAAAAAAAAAAAAACAAACTGTCATATTTTAGTAGTTTGTTATTACATTGCAGTTATTACCTACTGAAAACATTTTTTTGCGAGTTTTTTTTTTTGCCCTAATTTAAAATCTTTATGAGAAAGTTTTGATGCAAGCACCATAGATCCTTGTATATGACATTATCTATAAGGGAATAATTTGCAAAAAGTTTCTTATGAAGACATTTTTTAAAAAACATTTTGCATTGTTACGTGGCAAACATTGGGCGATGATTGTAAAGAAAAGTTAGCCCATATTACGCCAAGAAAGGAAGCATATATTTAAAAAGTTTTTTTTTTAATAAGAACTTTACTATACACATTGATTTTTTTTATTTTAAGTCAAAAGAAAAAGAACTTACCAATTGAACATTAAGAGAATATGCTCCTTTTCTGCTCATGAAGCTCAACTGCCGGATGGCGGTAGAGTCTTCTTTAGGACAAACAATTTTAATTAAAGTACAATCGATTGCACCAACGACTCCAGGAAAGTTATGAGTTGCATAAATTCGTCTTTTTATTTCTTCCTGCTCTTCAATTGTAGGAAATTTTATTTCCTTGGGCATCAATGTGTGCATTATTGCTGAGGAAACTTGCCGAATACATCTGCTAACCTGTTTCTGGCTAACAGACAGAAAGATGTTGCTGCCCACAGATAGCTGGTACGACCCAGCAGCATAAAATCTTAAAGCTACAAGGATCTGTAAAAAAGAAAGTTTTTAGTACCTTCAAATATAAAAGGAGTGTTATAATAAATATTCATATATTTTTTTACATACTAAGATACATAAAAAAATGTAGTGACCATTTTTTTATTATTAACACACCACACAACTGTCAACATTGCAAGATTAAAATTCGAAAGTCGTTCGCTTGAATATTTAACAGAAAAATAATTAATTGCATTAGGGATTTTAAAAGTTAACTGGATTTGTGAATTTAAGGAAGCATAAAAGATACGTACAATATGCATAAATACAAGTAATAACCGCAAGGCGGTATCCAGAGGGGGAATTCCCCCCCCCCCCCCGGAAAAATTTCTGGCTATGGCCTTGAATAACCGAGTACTAGTTTTTCAATAAAGGAAAAAACAAAAATGTGCACTATAAATACAAAGAATTTGGTGGATATAAGAGCACCAATGCTGGAAACATTTCTCCACTGATCGCTTATTCATTTCCTTCCTTACCAATTCCATTTTCCATGTTATTTTCTACAAAATATTTTGTTGTGGAATTCCAGATTTTGATAAAATCTGGTCTCCAGAGCATATCGAGAGAGTTTGCAGCTATGAATGTCGTTGCATGGGAATGCTATAATCAAATTCTACTGTGGTGAAAATAATAGCTACGTAATTGGCAGTGTTTGTAGTTTGCGGATAAAGAAGTTGGGCGTTTACAGAAGGAATAGAAAGAGCGAAATTTAAATGTGTGGGAACATTCATGTTAAAACCTAAAAACCAGGGCGAAGCTTCAGGTAAAATAAAAAAGTAGCCATCCCCCAGCAACGACACTATTGCTAATCAGTAAACTACTATTTTAGCATTTTAACAGACTTTTAAACACAAGACTAAACAGTAAATTTACTACAAAATATAATTTTTTTTGCATATTTTAAAATGCAGATACATGTAACAACTGAACTTTTTGTTTGAACCAGCAGCAATGCTTTAGTTGAGAATCATTGGTTAGAGTTAATTGTTGGTTGTTCATTGGTTAATTATTGGTTGAGAACCATCAACCTTGCATTATGAAAATATCAAAAGAAATAATTTAGACTACTGTATAAAATGAGTGGGTAATAGTAAATTGCCTAATTTGTTATAGTATTGCAAACAGAATTTTATTTATAAAACGATTTACTACTTATACATACTTGAACATTATAATACATGTATAATTATATTTCGTTCTCTTAATTAAATTTCGTTACGGGACAATGTATTCTGCTACCAACAACATAAACATTAAAATAGAGGACTGTGTTGATCTATTTCACATGTGTTTATTATTGTTTAAAAAAACATGCATATTATTATTATGAAATATTAAGTGGTTAATAGAAGTTGCTCTCAATAATGTATACATACGAAATAACAGAGCAATTTTCAGAAGTGTACAACAAGGTACAACAGCAGACTCCCTAAGAGTTATATAACCAAACATATTGAATGCAAATAATGAAAAATAATAATGTTTTGTTAGCAGAATAATAAAAGTGGCACTTACTCGTAGATGTGCTGGCATTCCTCCAGACGGAAAGCAGTGTTTAACTTCTTCTGTGATGTTGATGACTAACTCTTTTGATAACCTGAACATTTTAATAAATCTTTCATCAGATAAATCAAACGCATTTTGCGGATCACGAAATATTTTTCTTTCAATACGTTCCAATCTCTCTACTTCTTGAACACTAACCAATGCACCGACCACGGCAGCCATCTTGATTTAGAGTACGTTAACGGCGTTTACGCCAGGAAATTGTGGCGGAAAAATAACCGTATGTTTACATTTCAGCGTACGTACTTTGCGTCCGGAAAAATGGGCAGAGACTAGCGCATTTTACCGCTGACGTCAAAATGACGTCACGGACTGGTTTTGCATGCGGATTATTTTTACGTACTGGGCAGAGACTATAAGCCTCTATAGCTGGATTCACACAGCGCCACGGACGGATGAAATCCGACGGAAAAAACGTGGCGTTACCTCGTTGTCATGGTTACCGAACAGGAATGTCCGTCGACGGACAATATCAAATCCATTTGATATTGTCCGTCACAGACGAATTGCTTGGCCAATCATAATGAAGCAAGAAGAGAGAGCTTCGGCCATGTTTTGTTTACTGTTGTGTTTAATAGGAAACGCAGCACAAGTGAGTGATTTATAATTATTACTATTTCTGTGCAGCACAAGCACTTAATAAGCTTACATTTTCGCAGAAATATTAAGCGTTTTACTAAAGGTAACATACATAATATAAATTCCAGGATTAGGATTAAGCAAAGAGTAAAAGACGTCAGATTCATATGCGAGCGTTGGTGCAATTAATTGTAAATAGATATTCAGAAATGATATTGATTTTGTCAGGCGAAAATGATACACAAATCCTTTTCATTCTTGGTTTAAAATCAATGCTAAGAAGAAATTTAAATTTTCTGTTTAGGAAAAAAAATTAAATATCTAACAATTACTTTTTAAAAAAGATCAGATCTATAAATTACAAGATAAAATTGAATTGTTTTTATTTGCACTAGAATTTAACATTTCTTCAAAATGAGCTGTAAATAACTTTATATAATCAAGGAAGGGTGGCATTATTATAACACTTAAATTGCATGTTAGCTTTCCTATTTTTCTCCTAATAAATTGCAAACATGAGACAACTGTTAGAAATCCTAAAAAAACGCAGTTTACTAAATTGTGACCCCGCTAACTGTAATAAGCATTTCTAAAATAAGAATATTGTCCCTTGCATTTTGAAACCTGTACAGTAACTACAAAGAGTATAACATATAGATGATACTTTTGCCAATGCTTAAAAAATTGTGCTTTTAACACTAAAGCAAAATGCTTTTATAAAAGTAATATGCTTATGCTAATAGATACAAATCTCAGAAGAAAAACATTGTCTTTTTATTTTCTTCTTTCAAATAACTCAAAAGTTTGCACACTAATTCGGTACTCACACATTAAAGTCACAAAACAAAATTTTGAAGGAAGAATTTATTGAAGTACTTAATTATAATACTGAAATCAAAGAACAATACAGAATTTTGATCATTCATAAGTACATATATCAATAATTTGAAGACAATAATGAGCAGAAGAAGTACAATTTCAATATTTCAGCCTGTACAAGTCATCTGTCTTTCCATAACATCTGTAAAAAAGAAAAAAACAGTTAATACTGTGACGTAATCTTTACAAATATAACATATGCAGAAAACATTTTCCACCAAGTTGTTTTCTAGGAATTAAAAAACAGTATTGGAAATATAATTTAAATTCGGATGCACATGAATTATTAATTTGGCCACAATTTCCAATGAATGAACATGATGATTTGTGAATTTTACAAAAGAAAACTTTGCAAATGTAGTTTTAAGATACAATCACTTTTAGAGTAAGAATTTAAGAACAATTCTAACTAAATAACTGACTCCATGGCGCAACAGCCCAATAGGAACCATGACCTACCGTGCCCATCCCAACTTTTGAGACCAAGGGCCCTAGGATGCAGAAGCAGATGTTCCGGTCAAGTAATGACCTGACGCAGAATCCCCAGTGTTAGTTCCCAAGTGTGTTTGGTCCTCATTTTACCTACGCCACTGGAGCGATAAAAGGCTGAGTAATCCCTGCCCAACCCGGGAGTAGAACCCCGGACCCGTGGCATGGAAGCACAAAAGGCTTACCACTCAGCCTCCATTATCATCCCAATGAACAATTTGTTAATTACAAGTCGATAATAATGAGCCGGTGCTGTGATGTCACCCGGATTGCCCGGCCAAAGATTCGCCCCTAGTTTTGACAATTTATGTTACAAATACACATGTATTATTGAGACCTATATATGGAATGCATGAATTACAATAGTGTCCATTTTTTAGTCTTGCTTTTGCTTTTGGTATAGTTTTTCACTTTCTTGTGCTATGCAATAAATGTGTATTATCAGTCTACAACTATATGAAAATAATACAAGTAAATTTTTGTTCATGAAGCATGCAAAACTGAAGATATGTATATGATTCAAACTGACAATATTGATCATGTGATACGCATAAGATTAAAAAATAAGTAACAATGCAAGAACATAATAAATAACACAAGCATTACACAATTATGATTTAATGTAACTATATTAAAATCTCACTCCTCCTAGTCTAGGGATAAGGTTGGTTTGGATGTAAAGTTAAGGAGGGTCAATACTCATTAAAAAATGTGCAAGCAAAATATAGAACAAAGAATATTATTTTATTTCATCATAATTTTTGCAAAAAATGAACCAAAAACAATTCTCCCCAACTACAAGTCTAAAAACGTACTTACATGTATAAAAATACTGAGTAGATGTACCAAATGGTCAGTTGTGCATCTTTAATCAAAAAACAGCAACCTACAGCAATGCCCGTGTCCAAAAAAGTTATTTCCCACGTAAAAAAAGCTGTAAAAAAAGACAAATGTTAAGAAAGCATGTTGATGATCGTACATGAAGCACCACACACATCAAGTAATTTACGAGTATTCTGGTATTTATCAGCAGTAGTGCATAGTGCAGGAAAAAAACTTGGGGAATGCTTATAGATACAAGCATAAGTTATCGACATCAAAAGCTCTGAGGGGATGCTTGAGTTAAAAATTTTAAAAAACAGGGGAGGAGAAAAGGGTGTGTTAAAGTAAATATATGGGGGTACACCGTCCTCTTTCGATCACACCTGTGGTTATAGAGACACTGATTGATACAATTGTTATTAACATGAATGCATTAGTCGAGGTGTTAGTTAATATTCTGATACGATAAAACTAAATATTAGATGCCCTTTAATTACATTTGATTTGGCAATGTTTCCAAGTCTGGGTAGCATGGACCCTATAAGTAGGTTTACCCAACAGGTCTAAACCAGAACAAATTAGTGATCAACTTGTTACTATTAAATTTTGATGTCATTAAAGTTTACATTGATTTTGAAGAAGCAACTCAGGTACCCAGGCTTGCCTGCATGTAACCTCAGCTTGTTTGGTGTAGAAACTATGTTTTAATACCAGTAAAGAAACGCATATAAATGAAAACTTTTTAAACATTAAGTAGCAAACTAAATTTAAATGCAAATTTTCTTCACAGTCTGACATGAAATCACCTCCACAAATAACAATGTTAATAAAAATGATATGTAAACAAAACAAATCTGTTGACAGAGTGATCTTTTAACCTGTAAATTATGAACTGGAAGTAATCTTTCATACAATGGATCTGACTTGTTGATGAAGTTATGTCAATGAATTCAACTGACAGCTAACTAGTTATGTTTATGATATCGGTGATAAGTGCTTTATATTTTTACAAAAGAAATGAATAAATAAATGTCCAGTGCAATAAGCAAAATATTAAATTCGAGCAACAAATAAAACATTAATACGCAAATGTGGTACCATAGTAGATAGGTAAAATTTTCTAAAATAAAAATGCAAAAAAAGTAGCGCCGAAACATTAAATGCACTTATGCATCTTTTCAAACTCTACGCTTTGCTACTTACTATTATTACATTATTTTTCTCATATCGTGATTAATTAATAAAATTGAAAATAGAAGATGCTAAGAAACAAATCTTAAACGCAGTAATGCGTATTACAACATAAAATAGCAAATTACTCTTAATGCTTTAATATAAGTGCTGCACAGAAATAGTAATAATTATAAATCACTCACTTGGGCTGCGTTTCCAAATAAACACGACAGACAAAACATGGCCGAAGCTCTCTCTTCTTGCTTCATTATGATTGGCCAAGCAATTCGTCTGTGACGGACAATATCAAATGGATTTGATATTGCGTATTATTTAATGCTCATTTGTGCTTTAATTTAACGTGAAATTTTATTTCTATTACTTGTACAAAGTTTAATCATTACCACACTGTTGAGTTATTTGAAAGAGGAAAATAAAAAGACGTTTTTCTTATGAGATTTGTATTTATTAGCATAAGCAAGCATATTACTTTTATAAAAGCATTTTGGCATTTCTTATTAATATTTAGTGTCAAAGGCACAATTTTTTTACGCATTGGCAAAAGTGTATCGTCTGTATGTTATACTCTTTGTAGTTAGTGTACAGATTTCAAAATGCAAGGGACAATATTCTTATTTTAGAAATGCTTTTTACAGTTAGCAGGGTCACAATTTAGTAAACTGCCTTTTTTAGGATTTCTAAAAGTTTCATGCTTGCATATTTATTAGGAAAAAAATAGGAAAGCTAACAGGGAATTTAAGTGTTATAACAATGCTACACTTGATTATATAAAGTGATTTACAGCTCATTTTGAAGAAATATTTAATTCTAGAGCAAATAAAAACAATTCAATTTTATCTTGTAATTTCTAGATCTGATCAAAAAAAAAAAAATAATTCTTAGATATATAATTTTTTTTTCCTAAACAGAGAATTTACATTTCATCTAAGCATTGATTTTAAATTGAGAACGAAAAGGATTTGCGTATCATTTTCGCCTGACAAAATCAGTAGCATTTCTGAGCATCTATCTACAATTAATTGCACCGACGCTCGCATATGAATCGAACGTTTTTTACTATTAGCTTAATCCTAATCCTGGAATTCATATTATGTGTGTTACCTTCAGTAAAACGCTTAACATTTCCGCGAACACGTAAATTTATTGCTGTGTGCAAAACTTAAAATTACTGTATTTTCTGTCATTTATTAAGCTCATTGATAAGACCGATGAAGTAATGATATTATTTATGTTTGTTGAAAATAAACAGAATTTTCTAATATGAATATCAATATTAAACAAACATTTATCTCTGCACGACACTTTTATGAAATGAAATCGCTTCTGGAACTGAATGAAAATACGAGTTTATTAAATGCATCGTCTGCTTCTGAAATCGATGTCTAAATACTGAGCAGTCAAATGACGAAGGCATCCCATTATTGGCTCATGTATAGAGCTTACGCCTTGCAACCATTGGCTGAAACCCACTGCCCGTCGCAGAACCTTTGTAGTGTGAATTGAACTCACGTTTCTCCGTCACGGACGAATTTTGTCCGTCCGTCCGTCGGTTGTATGTGTGAATCCAGCTTATGTCTTTCAAAGTACGTAAATCAAGATACGTTACTAGCGACCGTAAAAATGCATCCGTGCGCTGACGTCATGATTTACGCACGCAAGTTTACGTATGGGCAGAGACTAAAGCTGCATTTCCATATCGTCCGTCCGTCGAGGTTCCGCACGATTTTTTCACCCAAAACCGGTTTCCTCTAGTCGTTGCCATGACAGCAAGACGATTTGACGGGACCCGTTTTGTATCAGGAAATCTTGATATTTGACGGACGTCCGGAAAAGAACAGTCAATCAGAGACAAGGTGGGCGCTATTTTGTTATTTTGAGTAGCGGCGTGGAAGATTGTTTTTTTTTTCTTCAATTTAAATTGCAGCGTCTAGTTCGTTGATCTATCATGCAATTAAAATATTTTTACACTTAAAATAAATTACAAGCAATACATACTTATTTACTCCCAATAACCCAGACAACCACTGATATCTCTGAGACATCCAAAAAGATCCAAAAAACATCCTGGATATCTGCTGGATATGTTGGATATCTCACAGACATCCACATATCTCAAAATCCTGGATTTGGATCTCCTGATATCCCTGAGATATCCAGATAGTAACGTGTTTTGGATATAGATATTGGTACATCCTGTGGATATCCAAAAACATCCAAGTCATGGATTTGGATTTCTGGATATCCCTGAGATATCCAGAATGTGACATGTTTGGGATATAGACATTTGGACATCCTATGGATATCCAGACTGTTACATGTATAAGATATAGATATTTGGATATCCTGTGGATGACTGTGAGATATCCTCCATGGATATCTCAGGTATGTCCAATTCATATCCCTGAGATGTTATTTGACTTTTGGATACTGTTAGGCTTATTTATATTCACTCTGCTGCTCAAAATTGTTATATTTAGAGATTTCGTGGTTAATTAAGGTAAATAGTTTTTCTTAATTTTTTCTATTAAAACTGTGTGCTGAACTGAAAAAATTAACTGTAATTTTGATCAACTCACTTTCCGTGGTTTTTGGTCATGTTTTTGGTGCATAGCTCAAAAGATCAAATAATATTGCTGCAATGCAATCGCATCGCTGGTGAGCGGTGTAGTCGGATCAGATTTTGTTGTTTGTATTAATATATTTTATATATTTTTGTGTTATATTATGCTTATGATTATTGAAAGTAGTTCAGTTTTTTAATGATTTTAATTTAATTACTTGATTTAATTGCTTTGTCGTAATTCCAGGGACATAATATTTCCCTATTTTTACGTGCAGGGATATATAATTCATCAGTATTTTTAATCTCACGCGTGTAATTAATCCGTATTTTTAATTTCACCCATGTAGCTTTTATCATTTTAATTTCAGGGATATAATTTGTTTGTATTTTTAATTTCTGGTATATAATTTATCTGTATTTTTAACTTCTGGTATATAATTGCTCTGTTTTTTTAATTTCAGACATACAGACACTGTTAAAAACTACATATATGTAGTTTTTAACAGTGTTTTACATTTCATGTAAATTATTTCTACTGAATTCAGTAAGATTTGCTGGATAAAGCAATTTTCATGTCTTAAACTTGTCGTTTGGGTGAGGCAAGCAATTTTATTCTTTACAATTGGGATACAATTTAGAAGTTCATTCTTATTGGGTCTATTGTGTGATTATTGCTATTTGTCATTAGTTTGTGGGAAAATCATGCCTAAAACTAAAGTAAACAAGTGATTGCATTGGATAACTTATAAGAAAGTTAATGAATCTGTAAATGATGTGTCTATTATTGATTAGCAATCAACATCTAGTAATTTGACTGAGCAATATCATGATTGTAGTTCTAATGAAGCGTCAGGTTTTCCTTCTGATAGCTCGTATGAAAGTTCTGATAGGGAATTTTGCTTAGTGTCCGACTTTGTGTGAGGAAAGTTCTCGAAACCGTGTGTGTGAACAAAATCTAAATTTGCTGAAAGACTCGTCTAACTGGTCAGTTGAGAATAACATATCTCATACTGCAATTAATGGTTTATTAAAAACACTTAAGAAATATCTATTTGGGTCTGATCTACCAAGCGATGCACGGGGACTATTGCAAACCGCAAGGTCTGTAGCAATTAAAAGTGTCTCGTCTGGTATTTATCGCCACTTTGGTATTGAAAACGGAATAAAAAATATCATTCAAAATATTAAAGGTACAGTTGTAACACAATCAACAATTGAATTACTGGTAAATGTTGATGTATTTCCTATAGTTAAAAGTTCCAACAGTCGGTTATGGCCAATTTTAGGTCCGTTAAGCTATACTGTGAATTTTCCTTGTGTGTTCTCCATTGGTGTATTCCATTCCTATGAAAAACTCGAAAATCGTAATGAGTTTTTAAGTGATTTTGTGTGTGAAATGAAACATCTAATCGAAAATGGTATATCTATTGATGGTAAAATGTGTAACATACATCTTAAAGGAATAATTTGTGATGCACCTGCTCGAGCTTTTGTATTATGCATTAAAAGCCATTCTGGGTATTCGAGTTGTAACAAATGTTTTGAAACTGGTATATTTTATAAAAATAGAATTTGCTTTCCTAATGTTAATTTCACTGAAAGAACTGATGTTGATTTTAGAAATAGGGATCCTGATGATGAACATCATAAATATGATTCTATACTGTTGGAGATAGATACTTTTTGCCTTGTTTCACATGTTCCATATGAGTATATGCATTTGATATGTTTAGGGGTCATGAAAAAGTTAATTAAGCTGTGGTTGAAAGATGATTTAAAATTTAGACTTGCTAATAATCAGGTAGAAAGTGTGTCAAAACAACTAGTAGAACTTAAAAACTTATTTCAATAATGATTTCGCCCGAAAACCTCGTTCTTTAAAAGAATTTGAACGTTGGAAAGGAACAGAGTTTCGTCTGTTTTTGTTATACACTGGGCCAGTAGTTTTGTCAAATGTTTTACGTAAAGATCAGTATGAGCATTTTCTGCTTATGCATTGTGCAGTTAAAGTATTAGTTACTGAGCCTAACAGAGAGATGGTATCATATGCTCAGGCTTGGTTAAAGTGTTTTGTCCAAAGTTTTATACTCCTATATGGTAAACAACATGTATCTCGCAATGTTCATGGGTTATTGCATCTTTGTAAAGATGTGGAACATTTTGGCGCTCTAGACAATTTTAGTGCGTTTCAGCTTGAAAATTTTATGAAAGAGTTCATATGACTTGAACTCTCGAGTTTATTCTTTTAGCAACAAACAACTTTGCCCCTATTGCCGAAACATTTGGTGATGGGCAGCGGTGTAGTCCTGAACAAAAAATGTTGGGGGGACGCTCATACATACGAAGATAAGCAATTGAAATAAAAAAGTGGGAGACGCTTATGTTAAAATGTAAAATGTTTGGGGGGACGCTTGTATTAAAATTAAAAGGTAGGGGGACGCCGTCCCCCCTCGACTACACCACTGGTGATGGGGATGTTTTACCGGTTAAGTTACCAGTAAAAAATATAGAGGAACTGCAATGCTTAGAAGGTGCGCTTTTGAAGCCAGAGATTTTCAATTATTTGGTATGCATTAGTTTCTTTTAAACCAAGGCTTACAGTGTATCTTGAATTAATTTTTCTATGAATTTTTAAGGATTAACTTTACGTCAAACTGTGGGGGCGTAACTGTAGACTCCACTGTAAAGCGGATCATGAGAAAACTCCTGACAACATCTGTCAGGAGTTTTCTCATGATCCGCTTTACAGTGTAGTGGCACAGGAGTTCAGCTGGATGGGAGCGAAAGGAAAGGGTGTATTTTATAAGCTGCAGCTGACAAGAGGGATATTTGGTACTAATTTATATGTATAAAATAATATAAATAATTTATATACATTAAAAATGAATACATAACTGTTGGATATACAATTATCATTAAAGTATTTTGAGCTTTATCTGTAGTGCTCTGATTGGTTTTCAAGTTTTTGTGAATGTAGCCGTCAAGGATTGTTTGAAGAATTTTCCTTGAAGTATGAACTAATGAAGTCATGATTTTATTGTGAAAACCTTGTAACAGCTACACATGTTCTGGAAGGAGAGGGGTGTGAAAATACATGTTCATTGTTTGGCTTTTTTGATTATCAAACAAAGTTTTTGATTTTGTTTACCAAATTTCTTGTTGAGTAAATTCACAGTAATTTTTCACTTGTTAATTAAATTGCTATTGAAATGTAGTTTGCTATTTTATTTTTCTTATTTATTTAAATTCTGCCTTGCTACAGGTGTTTTTTTTTTCTTCTGGGTAACAATCAACATTTTGTATTTAAATAAGTTTTTTTTTCTTTATCCATGTGCAGGTGTATATTTTGTGCGTAAATTGGACAAATGAGAAAATTCCTTTCACATTGTTATGAAGAGAAATTTGTTCTATGTATAAAAATTCATTCTTGAAAATTAATTTTTTAGATGCAACTAGACGGAATGAAACAGTAAGAAATGCTGCAATGGATGCAGCAGTGGAAACTGCAATAAAAAATTGGCTTCGCCATGCGAAAGCACGCCATATGAGAGTGGCTGCAGAAAATTCTGCCAACTCCCCATCCCTTTTGGGCAATACTATTGTGTAAATAAATCTATTTTGTATAAAATAATCTATTTTGTATAAAATAATCTATTTTGTAATGTCTTCTGTATATCATTTTTGTGCCTTTTTAAAATAAAACAAAAAAAACGACTTATTTGTTCAGTTTATTTTTTTGTCTCGGAGAACAGCAGCCTACTCTTAATCATCTTTAAGTCAAAAGTAATACATTTTTGAGAAAAAATAATCCTCGTATTGCTCATTGAATACCACTTGTTTCTAATGAAATGTCCAGAGTTACATCAGTAAATTCAATCATAATTATATCTGAATTATACTGTACACAATTAAAAAGGAGTAAAGTTTAAATTAGTATGAAAATCCTGAATGTATGAAAATTGCGCGTAATTTTAAGTACTCGAAATTAATGCTCTAAATGGATGTAAAATTTTAAAAACTTGTCTCATCTTTCAGAAGTACTTTTATGAAGGAATATTTTTTATATTTTTTAAGTACTCTGTTTTTTTTTATGAGCTATTTAATACGGGTTCACAGAAAAAGATAAAAATGTTTTGTCAATACTATATAATTTTTGTTACATTTCTTGCTTATATATGTAAAATATCAAAATGTGCTAAAGATTTATTGCATATGCATGAAGTGTATTGACCTGTAGCCTAATATATATCTCTAGTATTGAATATTCATTAAAAATTTTAATTGCTTAGTCATATTTTCCTAAAATGAAGATTTGAAAAGAAATTATAAATATTTTCAAAAGTAGTTATAGGAAAATAATGGCTATGTAATTATAATTTGTAATGGAGTAATTTACATTGCTCAAATATATGTTATGCTATAGGCTTTGTACTCTTTTTGCTTATGTAATAAATCTGTAGCATATTCTGATGTTTTATAAATACCTATAAACCATTCATTTGAGACCTCCTATGGATATCCAAGCTATATCCCAATATTCAAGAGATGGATGTCTCTTGAATATCCTAGAGATAACCTTAGGACGTTAAGATGTCTATGGGATATCTGTTGGATGTTTTCAGGATATCCTGGATATCCATGGGATATCTAATACACGTCGCGATATCGCGACGTCTCAGGGAGGTCCAATAGCTGCAACCTTTTTGACGTTCTGTGGATATTCAGCAGATATGTGGATGTCTCAGGGATATCTCATGGATGTGGTTATATCTACTCATCTTATCCAAGAGATATCCTATGGATGTAATTTGGAGATTTATGGCTGTCTGGGAAATTAATAAGCAAGATAAACTTGTTTCCCTTTTCATAGAAAATTTATGTCAGTATGCATAATTGGGTATGGTGACATAAAAATGTTTGTCAACATAAAATGTAACTAATAGATTTAATACAAAATAAATGCAAAAATTAAATTTTGAGAAAAACAGGTAAATACACCCTTTTGAAGTTAAATTATATTTTCCCTGTAAAAGAGTTGTGGGCAAAATTTTTACATGCTTGGGGTTTTTTTTCTTTATCTCAAAAAATTATTTATGTTCGCTGTTTATCCCGTTGAAGAATATATTTTAAACTAGCAGTGAAATATGATTGAGTTATAAATGAAAAGCAAATAAAAAGTATTTAGATGTATATTATTAAATCAGGCCTTATTAAAGAAGTTAATGGTATTTGATTAATATGTTTATTATTGTTCATTTATTTATTATTATTAACTTTTAACTTATTTTTTATTTTTCGGAGCAAATGGTATTTTATATTTCTTTTTTTTTTTTGGGGGGGGGGGGGATTGGGCATTTAAGCAGCTTTTAAAATTCAATACATTTAAAGGTTTTTTATTATTAAATGCCTTACTTTTTTGAGTAAACCCTGAAGTATGTGAAGAAAGTCACCTGGTCTTTGGCTTTTAAATCTCGGACTAATAAAAGTGATAAACTCGCCTCTTGTGTTGCGAGTTTGAAGGAACTCTGTAACCCAAATCTTCCGCATTAAAGACATTGCTTTATACTCAGTCAGAGCTTTCGCCGTTTCTCTAATTTTTTTGCTTGTTATTAATGTGCCTCTTTCGTTGTTTTGTTGTATATATTTTCTTAAATTTGTAAACAACTTAATGTATCAAATTCTAGAAAGATTTATCACTTTCTCGTTATACTGCCGCCCTATCTTTAATGCTTTGCCTGGCACATGTGCATCATTTCCACTAAACATCAACAATGATAGCCAAGTAATCTTGATTGCAGTGGCGTACATAGACTTAGGTGTGCCTCCACACAAGATTTAGAAGTGCGCCCTATCTTTGGCTTATTACAAAAGATTGAAACAAACACACTACGGTGACGGTATATTCGAGTATTTATAACCATTAGTTTTCTTTAAGATAATTAAAATCATATTTATCATTAAATGGCGGATTTTCGAAAAAGTAACGAATTGAAACATTGCATGCACTTACTAGTTTGGAATGAAATTTATTTTAATAATACGAGAAAATAACACACTATCTTAAAGTACTAAAATTTCGTTAAGGGTTCTGTTATTTATTTATAAGGTGAATTAAGTAACACTAATGATACAAGGGAAACTATTTGTTCTCAAAATTAGGAACTAATTGGACAAGAAAATCAATGTTATATTAATCTGTGCTAATAGATTTCCCTCTTCATTTTTTACAATTAAGAAATTTTTGAACAAGTTCGTCGATGTTTAAATTAGGAATCCTGACGCCTTTTATGCTTAAAACAGCAAGACCGCTCAATCTTTCTTCTTTCATCGTACTTCTGAGGTAAAATTTGATTAGCTTCTGTTTGCATAATGATCTATCTGATGATGCTGATGGTTACTGGTAAAGTAAGAAAGATATAAAAGGCAATGCGAGACTTGTCTGGGAGACTTGGATGATAAAACATTGTTCTCGATCATTACTAAATGAGCAACTTCAGCTACATTTATTTGTCAAGTTTCTCTCTCCTATTTCACTTTCCAAAATGTTTCACAAAATGATAATTTGTGATGCAATTGAGATTGCTACATCGTTTTGGTTCTTCTCACAAAATTTAGTCACTGATTCCACAAGTTCTTTATTTGTGCACTCGAAAGCGTTAATAGATCTGTTAATGCTTTGGGAGTTAAAAAATTGAACATATTGTTAATTGAGGACATGCTCTCAAACCTTTGATGAATTTGGTTTACCATTATGCCCAATAGCAGCATAGAAAACTTTTACTTTGAAACAGCAATATGGGGCCTTAAACTGAGAAAACATTTAAAACAAACTTTTTCTCTAAAAGATCAATTAATGCTTTTTCGTAGCAAATAATGCTATCGTAGCATTATACTTTTAAATCGGAGCTTATTTGCATGGGGGAACTCAACTCCTACACTCCCCCCCCCCCTCCCCCCCCCCGCTGAGATTTTTTTTCTTCTTTTTTGACGTATTTCAGATTGTTCTAAAGACAATGAGATGCAGTGAAAAGGGATTCAAAATATCATTCAATAAAAGGTTAAAAGGTCATATCACAATCGCATTTATTTCCAACCCTCTTCAGTGCAAAGTTTTAAGTACCAAACATTTGTGAACCATAAATTAAAAAAAAGCTTACAAGTATTTTGTATCAAAGTGAAATACATTCATCACAAGAAACAAGGCATACGGCATGTAAAGAGTTGAAGTTAAACTGGCGAATCTTAAAAACATATTAAAACATCAGTGACAGAAAAAATGAGTATTTTCAAAGTATGGACTTTAATTTAAATTCCCCTGGAAAAAAAATTGAAATTTTCATTTTGTATCTCTATTTTCCCTTTTCTATTGCATTTCGGCTAACAGAAGCTCTCGCAAAGGGGGGGGGGGGGGCGCAAAATCTTCAGTTGTCCCTGGCCGCTGAAAACCCTAGCTACGCCTCTGAACGAACTACCAGCAGGTCAATTCTGAAAATGATCGAACTTTTCCCGCCTTGATGAACTCGAATAACTCTTCTTAAAAATTCACGAAAACAAAAACAATCCTCGATTGTAATTTATTTTGTGAGGGAGTAATATTAAGTACAAAATGATATCTGGGTACAATTTCATATTCTTATAGTTCAAACAAATGTACAGTACTTACGTAACTTGCATTATACGTACTTGCATTTTGACACTATGACTATTTGACCTATTTTTCCCTATGATTGTATGCATAATGTAATATTAATTAACAGTTACTGTGTACACTGAACTGATGGTTTACTTTTAGCTCCCTTTTGAGGTTTTTCCCATAGCGCGCTTTTCATTTATGCGCGTTTTTCACTTATTATGCGCGTTTTTGGGAACTCTCTTGCGCCCGCGCATAAGTATGAGAGATCCCTATACTATAATATGCAGGTACACAGGAAAGAGGAAGTGAGATTGGATTAATTGTGCATTATGTGGCCGTAATAGCAAAGAATTTTACTCAGAAAGCTTAGGAGTGACATTGCATTAGTGGAAAAGAAATGCTAAAAAATATGTATAAAAACATTTTCGCATATATATTGTATCTCGTGAAGTTTTTTTTCTTTTCTGGAGCTAGCGCCGTACAACCTCGTGCGCCCCCCCCCCCCCCCCGCGCCGCGGGGGCAGCGGGTGCGTTATGTACGACACTGCTTGATTGATCTCTTAACTAACGAGGAATGCAAAAAATTTGCGCTTAGCACTGAAAGTAATGCTACCGCGTTAAATAAATTCAGCTTCATTATTAATTAGTAGCTTCAATATTGAACGAGAAAATTTGGTGGGAAAAGAGCGACGCTGAGAATATGAATGGGATGAGCGCGTAAAAAATCTCATTTCATTGGTTTCCGCCCGATGAGCGCTCTTTCTCTCTAGTGGGTGAAAATTATCACGTGTTTGATGAACGGACGCTGTATGGGAATGTCCCTATATCTGCGTCGGGTGCCCGTCCGTTCGGAAATAGTGACGAACGGGACGGACGGACGATATGTGAATCGACCTTAAAGCTGGATTCACACATACAACCGACGGACGGACGGACAAAATTCGTCCGTGACGGAGAAACGTGAGTTCAATTCACACTACAAAGGTTCTGCGACGGGCAGTGGGTTTCAGCCAATGGTTGCAAGGCGTAAGCTCTATACATGAGCCAATAATGGGATGCCTTCGTCATTTGACTGCTCAGTATTTAGACATCGATTTCAGAAGCAGACGATGCATTTAATAAACTCGTATTTTCATTCAGTTCCAGAAGCGATTTCATTTCATAAAAGTGTCGTGCAGAGATAAATGTTTGTTTAATATTGATATTCATATTAGAAAATTCTGTTTATTTTCAACAAACATAAATAATATCATTACTTCATCGGTCTTATCAATGAGCTTAATAAATGACAGAAAATACAGTAATTTTAAGTTTTGCACACAGCAATAAATTTACGTGTTCGCAGAAATGTTAAGCGTTTTACTGAAGGTAACACACATAATATGAATTCCAGGATTAGGATTAAGCTAATAGTAAAAAACGTTCGATTCATATGCGAGCGTCGGTGCAATTAATTGTAGATAGATGCACAGAAATGCTACTGATTTTGTCAGGCGAAAATGATACACAAATCCTTTTCGTTCTTGATTTAAAATCAATGCTTAGATGAAAAGTAAATTCTCTGTTTAGGAAAAAAAATTATATATCTAACAATTATTTTTTTTAAAAAGATCAGATCTAGAAATTAAAAGATAAAATTGAATTGTTTTTATTTGCGCTAGAATTAAATATTTCTTCAAAATGAGCTGTAAATCACTTTATATAATCAAGTGTGGCATTGTTATAACACTTAAATTCCCTGTTAGCTTTCCTATTTTTTTCCTAATAAATATGCAAGCATGAAACAACTTTTAGAAATCCTAAAAAAGGCAGTTTACTAAATTGTGACCCTGCTAACTGTAAAAAGCATTTCTAAAATAAGAATCTTGTCCCTTGCATTTTGAAACGTGTAAACTACAAAGAGTATAACATACAGATGATACACTTTTGCCAATGCGTAAAAAAATTGTGCCTTTGACACTAAATATTAATAAGAAATGCAAGATGCTTTTATAAAAGTAATATGCTTATGCTAATAAATACAAATCTCATAAGAAAAACATTGTCTTTTTATTTTCCTCTTTCAAATAACTCAACAGTGTGCACATTAATTCTGTACTCACACATTGAAGTCACAAAACAAAATTTTGAAGGAAGAATTTATTGAAGTACTTAATCATAATACTGAAATGAAAGAACATTACAAGATTTTGATCATACATAATTACATATATCAATAATTTGAAGACAATAATGGGCAGAAGAAGTACAATTTCAATATTTCAGCCTGTACAAGTCAAACCAGTCTTTTCCATAACATCTGTAAAAAAAAAATTTAATACTGTGACATAGTATTTACAAATATAACATATGCAGAAAACATTTTCCAACAAGTTGTTTTCCAGGAATTAAAAAACAGTATTGAAAATATAATTTAAATTCGGTTGCACATGAATTTTCTTAATTTGACCACAATTTACAAAGATTGAATATGATTTGCGAATTTTACAAAAGAAAACTTTGAAAAATGTATTGTTTTAAGATACAATCACTTTTACAATTCTAACTAACTAACTGACTCAATGGCACAACA
This sequence comes from Octonoba sinensis, assembly GCA_038502835.1. Lineage (NCBI taxonomy): Eukaryota > Metazoa > Arthropoda > Arachnida > Araneae > Uloboridae > Octonoba > Octonoba sinensis. Next base: position 24,222,987 of record CM076598.1, on the reverse strand, counting down.
GCCCAATGGGGGCCATGACCTACTGAGCCCATCCCAGCTTTCGAGACCAAGGGCCCTAGGAGGGAGAAGCAGATGTTCCGATCAAGTGACGACATGACACAGAATTCCCAGTGTTAGTTCCCAAGTGTGCTTGGTCCCCATTTTATCGAATCCACTGGAGCGATGAAAGGCTGAGTCGATCCTGCCCAGCCCGGGAATCGAATTCCGGACCTTTGGCATGGTAGCTCAAAAGGTTACCACTCAGCCTCCATTATCATCCCAATGAACAATTTGATAATTACCAGTCGATAATAATGAGCCGGTGCTGTGTGGTCACCCGGATTGCCCAGCCAAAGATCCGCACCTAGTTTTGACAATTTATGTTACCAACACACATGTATTATTGACACCTACATATGGAATGTATGAATTACAATAGTGTCAATTTTTTATTCTCGCTTTTGCTTTTGGTATAGTTTTGCACTTTCTTGTGTTATGTAATAAATGTGTATTATCAGTCCACAACTATATGAAATACTACAAGTGAATTTTTGTCCATGAAGCATGCAAAACTGAAGATATGTATATGTTTCAAACCGACAATATTGATCATGTGATACCTATAAGATTAAAAAATAAGTAACAATGCAAGAACGTAATAAATAACACAAGCATTAAATAATTATGATTTAATGTAACTACATTAAAACTCACTCCTCCTAGTCTAGGGATAAAATTGGTTTGGATGTGAAGTTAAGGGTCAATACTCATTAAAAAATGTGCAAGCAAACATAGAACAAAGAACTTAATTTTATTTCATCACAATTTCTGCAAAAACTGAACCAAAAACAATTCTCCCCAACTACAAGTCTAAAAATATACTTACATGTATAAAAATACTGAGTAGATGTACCAAATGGTCAGTTGTGCATCTTTAATCAAAAAACGGCAACCCACAGCAATGCCAGTGTCCAAAAAAGTTATTTCCCAGGTAAAAAAAGCTGCAAAAAAAAAGGCAAATGTTAAGAAAGCATGTTGATGATCGTAAGTGAAGCATCCCACACAGCAATTAATTTACGAGTATTCTGGTATTTATCAGTTATATAGGCAGTAGCGCATAGTGCTGGAAAAAACTTGGGGAATGCTTATAGATACAAGCATAAATTATCGACATCAAAAGCTGTGAGAGGATGCTTGTGTTAAAATTTCAAAAAACAAGGGAGAGAAAAGGGTGTTTTAAAGTAAATATATGGGGGTACACCGTCCTCCTTCGATTACACCTGTGGTTATAGAGCCCACATTGACACTGATCTATAGAATTGTTACCAACATGAATTCATTAGTTGAGGTGTTAGTTAATATTCCAATACGATAAAACTAAATATTAATTGCACTTTAATTACATTTGATTTGGCAATGTTTTTGCATCTCGGTAGCATGGATCCTATAATTAGGTTTACCCAACAGGTCTAACCCAGAACAAATTAGTGATCAACTTGTTTTACTATTAAATTTTAATATCGTTAAAGTTTACATTGATTTTGGAGAAGCAACTCAGGTACTTAGGCTTGCATGCATGTAACCTCAGCTTGTTTATTGTAGGAACTACATTTTAATATACCAATAACGTAACGAATATAAATTAAAACTTTTTAAACATTTAAGTAGCAAATTAAATTAAAATGCAAATTTTCTTTACAGTCTGACATGATATCTCCTCGAAAAATTTCCTCTGTTAATAAAAATGATTTGTAAACAAAACAAATCTGTTGACGGAGTGATCTTTTAACCTGTAAATTATGAACTAAAAGTGATCTTTCATACAATGGATCCGACTTGTTGACGAAGTTATGTCAATGAATCCAACTGACAGCTAACAACTTATGTTTATGATATTGGCGATAAGTGTTTTATATTTTTACAAAAGAAATGAATAAATAAATGTCCAGAGTGCAATAAGCAAAATATTAAATTCGAGCAACAAATAAATATTAATACGCAAATGTGGTACCGTAGTAGAAATGTAAAATTTTCTAAAATGAAAATGCAAATAAAGTAGCGCCGAAACATTAAATGCACCTATGAATCTTTTCAAACTCTACGCTTTGCTACTTACTATTTCTACATTATTTTTCTCATATCGTGAGTAATAAATCAAATTGAAAATAGAAGATGCTAAGAAACAAATTTTAAACGCAGTATTGTGTATTACAACATAAAACAGCACATTACTCTTAATGCTTTAATATAAGTGCTTGTGCTGCACAGAATTAGTAATAATTATAAATCACTCACTTGTGCTGCGCTTCCTATTAAACACAACAGTAAACAAAACATGGCCGAAGCTCTCTCTTCTTGCTTCATTATGATTGGCCAAGCAATTCGTCTGTGACGGACAATATCAAATGGATTTGATATTGCCCGTCGACGGACATTCCTGTTCGGTAACCATGACAACGAGGTAACGCCACGTTTTTTCCGTCGGATTTCGTCCGTCCGTGGCGCTGTGTGAATCCTGCTTTTTAAAGGCTCCTGGACTGACGACTTCTCGCCACCGCTCGTAGAGGAGATGAAGGCCTGCAACCCTACAGGAAACGCCCCAACTACTCCCGAGCGGAGAATCGTTTACATTGTTTTCTATGGGATTTTGCATGATTTTAAATGTGGAGTACCCGTTTATTTTAAGCGTTTGGAAAGTTATGAACACACGAAATGATTAAGCATTCTTTACTTTCTGAGCTGTTAGCATCAGATTTTGTTTATGGGCACTGGATTGTTTTTAATACTTCAAAAAACATAACTCATCCTCAAGGATCTTTCTCGCCAAGTTACTTTCGGTTTCCCGCGCGTTTGTTAAGAAGAGCGAAATTCAACTTTTTTTCTTTCTGTTAACCACAAAAAAGCTTGAAGAAAACGATCTTCTTTAACGATCCATGATAAGACTTATAAACGTCACAATATTTTTTCAATAAAATTTTCTTGTGTGGTTTTTCTAATAGCAAGTAGTAAATAAAATGACAAACGAAGAAAAGTGAAATTTTCAGGCAAAATTAGTATTCCTACACATAATAAATGATTTTTAAGAGCACTCATGGTTTTTAATTAATATTAAATGATTTGTTATTGGTATCTTAACTAATATGTAAATTAAATTGATTATTAACTAACATTAAAACAATAAAATTATAATTTTTTAGTATCATCGTTTTAAGAAAATAAGGAATATTTACAAAATTAAATAATATGTAGTTTAGTTTATTAATATGATTTTGTTTTTCATTTCCTTAAAGAAATAGATTGTTATGTACATCTACATAAACTGGGTTTTATTTATTTTATTTGCATATAAACTTCTTTCTCGGTAAGCATAATTATAAGCTGGGGATCAACATTGTTATTATTATACATAGCGATACAATATGAATGATTTCTTAAAAAGTACATTTGATTTTTAAAAAAAGTAATAATAAATTATTTGTTTTATATTGATATTTTAACTAATATTTTAATAAAAATATGACTTTAAGCAATAAAAAACCAATCATTTTTGGTAATATCAATTTCGAAAAAACTAAATTTTATAAGCTATTTTGATTGATAAAATTTTAAAAACAAAATTTCGTTTCCTTAAAGCAACCTGTAAACTGAATAAATGTACCTTCGCATATGAACTTCTTTTACAAGCTAGCTCGTCATATCGAAAATTCCCGAGGGGGGGGGGGGGGCAAAGGGTACAAAATCACACTTTATTGCATAAAAAACATTAAAAAGTATGCATGTGTACAAAATCATAGTGTTTCTAAATCGGGGGGGGGGGGGGTACTTATGATTTTAAAAAATATAACGAAAGTACTTTTGATTAAAAAAAAATATATCAAACTAATTGTTTCATGTTGATATTTTAACTAATACTTAAAATTGTGACTTTAATTCATTATAAAGCAATAAAATAATGATCATTTTTACAAGCTGGTTCGTCATATGGAAATTTCTCGGGGGGGGGGGGGGCAGGGAGGATACATATTTACCCATTACAGAAGAAAAACATCAACATATGCATGTGTGTAAAGTCATAGTGTTTCTAAATCAGGAGGGGTTCGACTTCTGACTTTAACAAAATAATAATAAAGTACACCTTGATTAAAATAATAATAGACTATTTGTTTTATATTGATATTTTAACCAATATTTAAATAAAATTGTGGTTTTAATTCATTGTAAAGCAATAAAATAATAATCATTTCTGATAATATAAATTTTGAAAAAAGTCATATATTTTATAAGCTATTTTGATTGATTATATTTAAAAAACGGAATTTCACTTAATTAAAGCAACATATAATTTAATATAACTATGTAAACTGAATATATATACCTTTGCATATGAACTTCTTTTACAAGCTGGCTCGTCATTTTGAAATTTTCCGGGGGGGGGGGGGGTACATATTTACATATTATAGAAAAAAAAGCATCAAAATATATGCATTGTGTCACAGTGTTTCTAAGTCAGGGAGGGGGGTACTTATGATTTTAAAAAGTAATGATGAAAGTACTTATGCTTTAAAGAATAGTAAAAATAAACTATTATTCGCGCTACAAGTCGCCATTGTATTAATTGTTACAAAATATCAGATCGGACTTTAATAAAGCGCACGCTCAACGGGGCTTTTTAGCGCCAACCAGGCCCCAACGCCAAATTTCTGCCAAGTTAACGATAAAGTAGCCAAACTAGGAGCTGGAACTACACCCGAATAGAGGCTTCACTCGGCCGGGGTGTAGTCAGAGTACAGTGGCTAGAATACCTAGTGTGCCGTTCGGCGTGAAAATGTTGAAAACGAAACTAAGCCACCAGTAGGTGGCGCTAGCATCGACAGCGAGGTAACTGTGATTAGCTGAGCGAGCGTTAAAGAATCATTTACTCGCCTTAGTTTTCGCACTTTTTTCAGTACTAAAAAAAGGAGGTGCAAAAAATATGTGATTTTTAAAAAAAATATTCAATCATCTGTTCTAGAAAAGAATTTTGAGCAATAAATAGACGGCTGTCGTTTAGGTGAACACAAGCATAAAAAATGTTTTTATTTAGTTTTCGGAAGCAGTCTTAAGTGAAAACCATGTATTTTGTTAAGAGAATATTGTTATACATTTTAAAGACAAGGGGTTTTTAGTCCAATATAGTGTGAATGAGCTGTTGAAAATAATTGCATTATTATGCTCATATTACCTAAAAAAAAGAAAGGCTATATGTCTATGTACTATATTTTAACATAAGTAAATAAATAAAAATTAACAATAATTACTATCACATAAGTTTTTTACAAAGCACATTGCAATCTGATGCATATTTTTAAAAAAAATAAACACTTGCAGTGTCATTTTTTAAATGAACTGCATGCTTAAAATTTTGTGTTAGATTTTTTTTTTTTAAATATAGATTTAATTTTTTTTTTAAATTTTCATTTATTTAAAAACACATTATAATGCACAAAGTTTTGGTCAAGTTTCAATTACATACAAAACCAAAGTAGAAACAAATAATAAAAAAAATCTTGAACCAAAGCAAAAAGCTTAGCCTTAAATTTTTTTTTGTTGTTATGACAAGCACAATTTCATTTTGATATTACATTTCTTCTTCTTTAACGTCAATATTGTTTCATATATAAAATTTAATTTTTGAGTCACATCTTTTAAAACTTTTTGTAGTTCCAGACAAATGTAGAATTTTGTTAAAAAAACTGAACCCCCCCACCCAAATCCCCCGCCCCCTCTTGTGGGTACCTTTGTCACATTATGATACACAAAATAATGGTCAAGTTTCAGTTACATACTAAACCAAAATAGAAACAAATAATAAAAAAAATCTTGAACCAAAGCAAAAAGCTTAGCTTTAAATTTATTTTGTTGTTATGACAAGAACAATTTCATTTTGATATAACATTTCTTCTTCTTTAACGTCAATAGTGTTTCATATATAAAATTTAATTTTTGAGTCACATCTTTTAAAACTTTTTGTAGTTCCAGACAAATGTAGAATTTTGTTAAAAAAACTGAACCCCCCCACCCAAATCCCCCGCCCCCTCTTGTGGGTACCTTTGTCACATTATGATACACAAAATAATGGTCAAGTTTCAGTTACATACTAAACCAAAATAGAAACAAATAATAAAAAAAATCTTGAACCAAAGCAAAAAGCTTAGCTTTAAATTTATTTTGTTGTTATGACAAGAACAATTTCATTTTGATATAACATTTCTTCTTCTTTAACGTCAATAGTGTTTCATATATAAAATTTAATTTTTGAGTCACATCTTTTAAAACTTTTTGTAGTTCCAGACAACTGTAGAATTTTGTTAAAAAACTGAACCCCACCCCCAAATTTCCCCGCCCCCTCTGGTGGGTACCTTTGTCACATTATGATACACAAAATGTTGGTCAAGTTTCAGTTACATACTAAACCAAAATAGAAACAAATAATAAAAAAAATCTTGAACCAAAGCAAAAAGCTTAGCTTTAAATTTATTTTGTTGTTATGACAAGAACAATTTCATTTTGATATTACATTTCTTCTTCTTTAACGTCAATAGTTTTCATATATAAAATTTAATTTTTGAGTCACATCTTTTAAAACTTTTTGTAGTTCCAGACAAATGTAGAATTTTGTTAAAAAAACTGAACCCCCCCACCCAAATGCCCCGCCCCCTCTTGTGGGTACCTTTGTCACATTATGATACACAAAATGTTGGTCAAGTTTCAGTTACATACTAAACCAAAATAGAAACAAATAATAAAAAAAATCTTGAACCAAAGCAAAAAGCTTAGCTTTAAATTTATTTTGTTGTTATGACAAGAACAATTTCATTTTGATATAACATTTCTTCTTCTTTAACGTCAATAGTGTTTCATATATAAAATTTAATTTTTGAGTCACATCTTTTAAAACTTTTTGTAGTTCCAGACAAATGTAGAATTTTGTTAAAAAAACTGAACCCCCCCACCCAAATCCCCCACCCCCTCTTGTGGGTACCTTTGTCACATTATGATACACAAAATAATGGTCAAGTTTCAGTTACATACTAAACCAAAATAGAAACAAATAATAAAAAAAATCTTGAACCAAAGCAAAAAGCTTAGCTTTAAATTTATTTTGTTGTTATGACAAGAACAATTTCATTTTGATATAACATTTCTTCTTCTTTAACGTCAATAGTGTTTCATATATAAAATTTAATTTTTGAGTCACATCTTTTAAAACTTTTTGTAGTTCCAGACAACTGTAGAATTTTGTTAAAAAACTGAACCCCCCCCCCCCCAAATTTCCCCGCCCCCTCTGGTGGGTACCTTTGTCACATTATGATACACGAAATGTTGGTCAAGTTTCAGTTACATACTAAACCAAAATAGAAACAAATACTAAAAAAAATCTTGAACCAAAGCAAAAAGCTTAGCTTTAAATTTATTTTGTTGTTATAACAAGAACAATTTCATTTTGATATTACATTTCTTCTTCATTAATGCAAATATTTTTTCGTTGTTTTCTTTGAGGTGGTCAGAATTAAATCGATTTATCACGCATAAAGTTACAAAGACCAAAAATGGGCATAAGTTCCTCTTCGTTTATTTATTTTATAGAATTAAAAAATGAAAGTTGTTCGTATACTATATCAAAGTACGAATGAGGGAGATATTTATTTCATTTCCTGCTTCCTTAGGGGAAAAACTAATCCGGAAGTAGTTAACAGCAATCAATTCATGTTAGTGCTTCAGTGTCACTTGTAACTTTCTAAATGACAATCGGCTAATCGAAAGACTTTTGGTACACAGGGCCTTTAATCGCAGCAGCTGGCCCCGAAGCCGTCTTTCGGCGGGCTCGAACTTACCTCGCTGTCGGATAGAGCGCCATCTAGTGGAGGCTTACTTTCGGGTACAGAAAAAGCACTGGAGGACAATGGCGAACGGCACACTATCTATTCTAGCCACTGTAGTCGGAGATCCAGAGATCAGTGTTCTCAGACTGCGAATCTTCATTTTTCTCTGTGCGTTTTGCGACCTTCGTTAATCTTCATTCTCTCTCCCAGCAGTGATAAGCGAAATAGGCCGAAATTTGGACATGTTTATTTTTTATAAAGCACCATGATGAAAATTATTTTATGTTTTTTTCTCTATGCTACTAATTCTTGGTGAAATTAAGCGTGTAAAATAAATATTATTTAACTCTCTTGATGTTTATTAACGATAAACATACTATTTATAATCACCTTTCAGCTCTAGTGTTGTAAAATATGTAAGGAACTATAAAAAAGTATGAATAATACAAAATTTTTACCACCTTTTTAACGAAGTTAACTTTCATAGAAAGAAAGGACAAAATATAAAATTTCTAGAAAAAAATCGCGTTCACATATTCCAATTTTTATTTATGCTTTTATTCATTTATTTTGATATTATTATTATTTGAATTTTTTATATTTAATTCATGCAGTTGGAGATTTTAAGAACTCAAAATAAATAAATAAAGGGCAGATTCTTTCCAAAATGATCGAAATTTACAACATTTTAAAAGTAACGCAAATGTTCGAGGAGGGGGGAGGGGGAGGCAGGATTAAAGAATGAATATGGAAATTTTTTTGACGGATGTGTCTTTGCATCTGTTTAGCTCACATTCTTTTTTTCATGAAAAAAGGAATACCTTGTAATACCTGAAACACACGTGCCTGAAATTTTGTGCATAACGTTGTTAAGCTTATTTTTTATTTTTCCCACAACAGGTTAAATTCTTAGTGATTAAAGAATAGTTTTAAAGAAAGTTTACTTTCTTCGATATTGTTTTTCAAAAACTTCTTTGTTACTAATTTGAAACTTCTGGGAAATTGTTATTTACTTCAGAATACCCCACAGCCTCAGGTCTAAAATTTAGCAATAAATTAATACTAATATTAAATTATGCATTTATGCAGGTTTTAAATACCCTGCAGATAAATCCAATATACAAAATCTGTATTAATCAGTTTTACACTTGGAATCTTCCAGAGTCTCTGGGTTGTTATTGGTACTAAAAATATTTAATAAAATCCTTGAAAAGATTTGAAAATAAATTTCGCAAAAAATTTGAAAGCATTTTGTTATATGCTACATTATTGTTTAATCTGTAAAAGAGAATGGTTCCTTGGAATTTAACATGTTTCGCGCAGGAAAATAACTCAATTTAGCATTAATGTTTAAGTAAAGTAACACAAAAGGAACAAAACTATATGTTGTTTCCATTAATTCAATTTCAAATTAACTTATTCGAAACATGGGGATCAACACAAAAACTGATAGAAGCATTCCCCCCCCCCCCCCCCACCCTCCCAATATTCTGCAGTATAATTCTATTTTGTAAAAATTATAAAAATTCGGAAAAAATGAAAAAAGCATGAAGAAAAAACAAATAATTGCGTAAATTTATTTTTCATTAATAGCTTAATAACTTATGAGTTTGTAAATTGAAGAACAAGATTTATGATATAAAAAAATGATTCATTAAATTTATTTTTCATTAAGAACTTTCAATTAATTGGTTTGTAAATTAAACAACTAGAATTACCAAAACTGAAACTAAAAATCCTTGCTCCCACTTCTGGAAAATATTAGTTGAGAACAATGAATCAAAACTTGCGATGCATTCTAACTTTCATTACTCATTATATGAAACATGCAACAGCGCAATGGCGTAGATAAGGGGGGGGGGGAGCTCCTGAGAATGCAATTTTAGGCTCTTTGGGGACGTTAGAGGAAGGAGTTTTAGAAGTTCTTCCTTAAGAAAATTTTCGAAACTGCAGTCTTAAAAATGAAGTGTCGGTCTATCTTTGTCAACGTTACTGGAGGCAAGGGTTTCTAGATCTCTCCCCAGGAAACTTTTAAAAACATCCTAACAATGCAATTTCAAGCTTCTTTAGTGATTTTAGAGGAAGCAGAACGGAGTTTGGTTAGAGTTTCCCCGCAAATTTTTAAAATAAATTCTTATCTTTTAAGTTACTTTTGGTGTCGCTAGTGACAGCATTCGATGTCTTTTACATAAATGTTTTTCTGAAACTAAAGTCTTAAAAGTGGAATCTCTCTTTTCTTTCATTTTCTTTCAAATTTATGAACTGCATTTTTTTCCGGGGGGGGGGGGCAGTTGGCTAGCTCCGAGGGGGCAGTGCCCCCCCCCCCCCGGAAAGATGCCTGAAAGAAACACTGCGGATAACTCCTCTGAAATGGTGAAGATTGTCTAGAATTTGGCAAATTTTTCCTGTAAAAGAATGAAATTAGCTCGCTTCTCCCGAAGAACCACCCCTCCCCCCCCCCAAAAAAAAATCCGGGTCTAGCTACGCCACTGTAGGGTACTGCAGTAACAAGGTCAAAGTGATTTAAGAATGGGTCACATTAACATTACACATAAATATACATATAGTATATATATTTATTTCCAATATTGTATATTATTTACATACATATAGCAAACCAGAACTGCTATAAAAAATCTAAAACCTATCTCATGACGATCAGACCCGGTACGCATCCGCGTGGACTCTCCTGCCATCAACTGGCTTTGGTCCCGTGACCCCATGTGACTCAGAAGCGCGACACGGGAGTTTCCATTATGGCGGCCCCTCTGATGGAGTGAACCACATCCGTTTTCCCCACAGGGAAGTCACGAAAAACTGATAGAAATCTCTCGAAAAATTTTGGCCCAGTATGGGGCTGTAATGGCCGTGGTAACCTAGTGGTTAGGATGTCGAACTTCTAACCGGAAGGTCAGCGGTTCGATATCCGACCCGCTCTAGACCCACCATGTGCACTTGGAGATACGTGCATGTAAAATCCATGGTCCCCACTATCCCTCCCACTACCTCTCGCCTGGGGAGGGCATCCGTAAATCCTAGTGCTAACAGGGAAGGAGGTTGGAGGAGAAAAGCATGGGAATGCATGTTAATCGCAGACTCAGATGTACGAATGGTGTGAGAAATTCAGCAGCGGCACAAAAACTTTGGTGGACGCCGAAGCCCGGGCAAGCACATCGTGTTGTGACAGCTGGGGCGATTGCAGCAGCGGAGTACTAAATGATGCTTCAGAAAAGAAGACAGGTTGCCGTTGATGACATTGAAATGCAATTACTGGTCAGTCAGGAAAACGGATCCCTCCGCGCTGCTCCTGTTGGAGTTCACCTTTGTGAACTCCAACAGAGCTCCTGTGTAGCGCTCTGGGTCACGTAGAGTCGCGGGACCGATGCCAATTGATGGGGGGGGGGGAGTCCACGCGCATTCGTACACGTGTCTGATCGTGGGAAGGGAGGTTTTAGATTTTCTAGAGAAGTTTCCCGGTTTTCGTTAGCCTCGCCCTCCTGTATGAAATCTGCTCCACATAGTATGATTTTTCATTCACTTACTTCCCTTAATTAGGAATTTTTCTTTTTAATAGTAATTTTGTATGGGAGCATAATAAAAGGGTGGTGATGCCATCCCTTCTTCCTAGTCTTTCCAGAGGGACACAGGGCTGTCGAGAGGGAGTGTCAGTCATGTCTGATTCATGGGACCGGCGCTTTGGAGAGGGCCAGGTCCGGCATCGGAATTGTGCAAAGGGTAAATAGTGTCAACGACCAAGATTCAAGCATAATATAGGGGTGGGGCGTGACGGGGATGGCGGCTCCGAAACTGACACGGGCCTGCTTTGGCTCTCGACGGCCCTGAAAGGGCCCTGACAATAGGAACAGAGGTTTTCTTAAGGATGGCAATATACCAGTTGGTACTAATTGATGCCACACAAATTTACTGCTTTATTCCTAACAAATCAGGGAGAGCACTTTTGATTTAACTGAATTCACATGACTGACAGTTCATTAAAAGTAGAACTATTATCAAAACAAAATACAATGGAAAGTTTTAAACTTTAAAAACTTAAAATTTGATTTTAAACTTTGATAGAAGATATCTTCCCTAAATTAAATCTATATATAAAGCAGTGTGCTTTATAATCATACCATTTTCGTAATTTTTTTTGATACCAAGTCTCTTAGTCAAAGAGATTATTCGTTGATTGCAGATACTCTCTATACAGATTCAAACTTTCAGGGGCGAACTGGCCCGACGACGGCTCATTGGCACTCGGGCCGGTGTGCCCTCGAACCCATTCGCCCCACTGCCTTCTGTGGAATGCTTTTAAAAGTGTTGCAATGGTGTCTCTAGCGCAGCCCATAGTTGCTTTTTCGATACACCTTGTTACCTTTCAGAGTGCATTCTTTTGCCCTTTACAAAGATATTTTTTAAGAAACGGTATGTATTTCAATGGGAGAAGTCAGAAAACCCGTACTTTTATTTTCTATAAAAGTGCAAGGAAGAGTGAGCAAATTTTAATTTTTAAAAGTTTTCCGTCAGAGGATACGAATTTCCTCCTTTTATGACAGAAAGTGCTTGACCTCCCTCCCCTCTTGAGGGCGCCCTGCCGGAGGTAAAGATCGGCGCCCTATTAGGGCAGTCAGTCCGCACCTGCAGACTTTGACTTATTAAATTAAGTCTGTATCGACATTATATGTGCAAAACTATGAATTTCTATAGATTATATATGATCTCATATCAGAGATCATAACATACTTCTTATGTTCCAACAAACTTTATAAACTCCCTCAAAAGTTTATATGTCTAAACGAAACTAAAGCAGGGCCGTCATTTAGGGATGGCAGTTACTCCCTTCCAGTGGCGTACGCAGAATTTTTTCCAGGGGGGTTCATAATTTTTTGAAACTACTAAAAGAAATTCGAGTATATAATAAAACACTATTATTTAGGGCTCAAGGGGGGGGGGTTAAACGCCTAACCCCCCTTGCGTACGCCACTGCTCCCTTCAAGAAACATACTTTTCTCCACTAAACCCCTACCTGTTAGCCGATGCCTTAGGATTGATTGCGCAATGAGCTGGAGGCCAAAATTAAGAAACATACTCTATATGTTCATGTATTGTGTTGTTTTCAACACAATTAGTTCTAAGAAAATTAGGAAACTCTTTGCCCCGCTGCCTGCTCTCGTGAAAAATTTTTAAATGGCGGGCCAACAAAAAATCTATTTTGATATGACAATGGTCATTGCAAACAATTTCTATAAAATGCATTATACACATTGTAGACTATATGATTTATAAACTGTAGTAAGCGTTTAATACAGGTTAAAAAAAGCAAAGAAAAGAAACAGTAAATAGCAGTTTGTTGCTGGGTCAACGATGGGGCTACATTGTATCAGAGCCTATCATGTTTAAGGGGCACCATTACCATTTATAATGCGTTAGTTTCTATAACAGCATTATTTTAAGTTTAAGCGTTTCAGCTTATTCTTTGTGAAGTACACAATGCTAACGCAATGCGCAACGTTCATAGACTCGGATGAAAAAATTAAAAATATATAGAGTGTCTAGTCTACATAGCGTCTGATTATAAAATTACTCAACTCGTGTGTTGGGAATTTGTGTTCCATAAATTCCTTCTATAATATATAAGACTAGTAAATAATGAGAGGCTTGTATTTGACTTTCAAATACAAGCCTCTCATATATAAGACAAAAAATATATAAAGTATATAAGACAAAAAATGAGAGGCTTGTATTTGACTTTCAGGGAAGGGCAACTCCCGCCCTATCCAGGCCTCTGGGCAGTTATCAGGATGTACATTAACAAAAGGGAGGCCATTAACAAAACCAAAGCATTAATAAACGGAACTCAAGATATACACTAGGGATGTGACGATAAGCAAATTGACCGATTACTGATTAATAGGCTGAAGATAATCGTCCGATGCTGTTATAAATTTCCGTTCTCTTTGTCATATCTTCAATACATTTTTTTTAAATGTAATCATATTTTGATAAATCTTACTCTGATACTTTTCTTAGTTATGTTTTGGAGGGGGGGGGGGGGAAGTTGTATCATCACTCTTTTAGGAAGGACAAAATTGTTCACCAAAATTGGCCGATTATGAAAAATCGGCAAAGTGGCCGATTACCGCCGGTTAATTGGTGCATCCCTAATGTCCCCCTTCCCCGAAAAAATCCCCAACTGGAAAACCTATTATGCATACATTATATGTTTATGTATATATGCATGCTGTACACTAGTTTTGAAGATCACAATCATAATTTGAAGGTTTTTTTCATTAAAGAAAAGATGAAAAATATATATACTTTTACAGAAGGTGAATTAATTGTAATCAGTGGCGTACTCAAGGGTTTAACACCCCCCCCCCCCTCCTTGAGCTCAAGTCAAAATTGTCTAGCTGACTAAATTAGGGAAATGATAGGGAAATTATTACATACTTGAATTTCTTTTAGAAGTTTCAGAAAATTGTGAGGCTTGAAAAAATTCTGCGTACGCCACTGATCGTAATAAGTTAAGGTTACCCTTGTGCACCCACATTTATTTTTATAAACCGACATTAAATGTTGATTATTTACTTGTAAATGATCGTTTTTTTTTTTTGTGTTGCAAAGTTTAAAGACATCAGGCCAGTAAGGGCCGTGGTAGCCCAGTGGTTAGCACGTCGGACTTCCACCTGGAAGGTCGCGCGTTCGATGCCCACTGAAGACCACCATGTATACTTGGGGATATATATGCATGTAAAATCCGTAGACCCCACTACCTCTCCCTGTGCGTAAGCAATCCTAAGGCCTCGGCTAACAGGTAGGGGTGTGGTGGAGAAAAGTTCAGGCCAGTAGCCAGAGGGGGGCCAGGTCGGGCAAAGCCCGACCTGGAAAATGTTTTGCCCTTCCTAGCGTGTGGACCTTAATAATCTATGGTATTTCTGTTTTTTACTTTATGATTTGTTTAAACGCAGTCATATAGAAAAAATCGTGTTCCCATGCACCTTTATCTCTTAATTCAAATTTTAGAAAAAATAAAAAACATGATTTTTTTCCTTTATTCAGCTCTTTTTTCCTGTTTTCAATCTAAACCAGGCACTAATGAAAGGATCATGGGCAGTCCAGTTTTTTACTGTAACATACCAATACATGCTTTATGCTTCATTATCTTACTTTGAATGATCGCTCACATTAAAATTATCTTTAAATTTTTTTTCACTTTTTTATGTTATTTCTTATAATTTATTATTTTACAAAAGACATTCTTAGAATAAGCTTTAAAAATTCAATTCTGCCTTTTGTAAGTTTTAAACAAGTATTTCTTTTAAGATCAAATAATTTCAGTATTGAATTAAATTAGTATTAGATTCATTAATTGTATAATTAATCAATTAATAAATTAATTAATTGCATTAATTATTAAATAAAGTATTAATTTACATTTTAAGAAAACGCCCAAAATAGAGCATAAATTTAAACATGTTAGAAAAAAATTGAAAAACTAGTCTGCCCCTCCTGTCTAAAAGTTTGCCCCCCCCCCCCCCCCTGGAGTCAGTCTGGCTACAGGCCTGCATCAGTTTATAGCACTTTTCTTTTGTCTTCGGACAGCCGCAATATACCGAGGAGCTACTGCACATATTGCAACTGTGTGCCGTCCTGGCCATGAGAATATAATGTATGTTTTTATCAATACGCATGCATTTTGTTGTTCATAATATAAGGATAATATACCCTTTGATCTCCCCCCTCGCACACAGAAAAATTCGAAATGACAGGTGTGACAATCATGTTTTTCAAAATGTCTGGGCACCTTTGATCCTGTGTAACTCTGAGGAAGATTTTTTGGTTTTGGTAGGTGAAATGATTAATGTTAAATAGCTGCAATTTATTTATAAATGATAACGAAAGTGTATGATGTCTATAGAAAACGTCTTAATGAACAATGAGCTGTACTTTATTTTCTTTAAATTAGTCTCAGGTAGTCAATGAAATTATTTCAAATATGTTAACAGTTAATAAAGTATTTAATTTTCTTTCTTTTCAGCTTCTTTGTTTTTCAGCAACCAGAACTATTTTTAATGACAATGTGGTCACTATTTTTAATGATTTCTAATGATAGTGTAGAAATAAATTTATTTGAAAGCACAGTAAATGAGCTTAATCATGATTTATTTCTTTAAAATGCAAAACAAAATTCACCCTTCAATTTTAATGATGAAGTAACCTCAGAATGTAACTTATATTAGTTTTGAAACAAAATAACTGTCTGAATATGTTTTTTTTTCTGATGAGATAAAATGTGGAAACTAATAAATGATACTTTTAAGTTTGAATGAAGTCTCAGCAAAAACATTCCAATGGTATTCTCTATAATGAGTAAGTACCAACTAAAATGGTGCTTCAGGAGTTAATCTCAAAATATTTCAAATCATCCTATAAAAAACTAATGAAACTATGCATAACTCTGTGTTCTCAGAGTTGAGTTTCAGTACTTAAAACCCCATGAAACTTATTGTTTTAAATATCAAAAGTTTTATTTTTCAAATCAATGTAAATTTAAAGGATGTGAGGTGTTAAAAGGAAATTTTAACATAGATCAACTTATTCACATAAAATTACTTTATTTCAATAATTTATAAGATCCCTATTGCTTTAAATAACAATAATATATTGTACTTCTCTGCCTAATTAAATAATGTAATTTATAATTTGAAACTATTAAAAAATTAATTTCATGTTTCTTTGAATTTCTATTTGGTTTACTGCCCCCCCCCCCTCCCTCAAAAAGAAAACTTTGCATACTACTAGTTTTATTTTCTCCCTACTATATTCTTTGATAAATTTTGCACTTGTATCTTTATTCCTTTTTAATATGCAACCTAAATTGTGAGGGTGAGCAACAGGACATATTTTATAAAATTGTGACATTCTATGAACTATTCATGTTTATTACATATTTGACAAAACAAGTTTCTTTTTACTGAACTATTATTACTCATTTCTTTTTTCAATATTTAAATTTATTAGAGCAAACTCATTTAGGTGAATTGTGTTATGAACACTTTTTTGTATAAACTTTCTTGCAATTTGTATAATTAATTAATACCCACTGTATTTCTTTTTAATCTTTTTTTGTTTCTTGTATCTTTAAGTCACCATTTGATTCCAGGTGCTACATAAACTATTGAATGTTTCATTTTCAACAATTACTTGTACACTATAATGAAGCAATAAAAGGAACACAATTTGTTTTATTTATATATTTTTTATTCTCCATAAATGGTTGACATTTATAAGAATTTAGGTAGGGTACACCGGTGTTATTGACAACCTAAGACTTCATTTCTGTGTTGAAATAAAAAAAAAACTTTTTATGAAGTGATCATATTGAAACTTCCTATAGCTTCTCTTTATCTATCCTGATATAGACTCAAGAGGTTTTTTGGGTCAGAAGTTCAATTCCTTTTACCATATGGCAATATTTATGGTAAAAAGTGCAAAAACTAGTTATAGATACCCTGTGGTTAGTTTCTCTTAAACACTTACATCATAAATGACTTAGACCCTCAAACATTAGTTTCCTGTATATCTTAAAATAAAATTAGAACTTGTTTACTTATTTCTTTCAGTTAAAGTTTGAATAACTGTACTGAGTGTCAATAACTGTCCGGTTTACCCTACACAGATGTACTTACAAAGCATATCTTAAAATTAATTACATCAGTGCTTGCTCTAGACCAGTGGCGTAGCAAGGTCCGGTGGCACCCGGTGCGGCGTTTTAACTTGTCCCCCCCCCCCCCCCCATGTCCACCAAAATATAAAATGAAATTTATTGAGTAAGCAATTTTTTTATTCAGTTGGTTAAGTAAAGAGTAATGTAAATTATTTCGTAAACAATTTGTTATGAATTAAAAAAAAAAAGTAAAATGCCTTTCTATTATTAAGCCAATTTAATATACATTGTAAGAAATCTTATACTTAAAATTTCTTCTTTCTAACTTTTTGTTCTGCAAATTTTGAAATTGCATCATCAAAATCGATAGCGTTAGCTACACTATTTTCAATTGACAAAATGGCTCAGCTAGAGAGTTGGGTGTGGTTCATAGTGGATCTCAGATAATTCTTAATTAGTTTGAGTTTTGAAAAACCCCTCTCGCATGACGCAACAGAAACACATAAAGTTAAGAAAAATCTTAATGCTAAAGCAAGATTGGGAACAGAGTCCAAAAGTTCATATTTAACCACAAACTCTAAAAATATTAAGGAAGTCCAACCAAGAGACTCTTCTTTTGAAACTTTGGCGGCGTTTAAAAATCTTCTTAAGCGTGGAATTTCTGTTAGGATACCATCTGCACAAAGCTCATCGTGATTTTTTAACAAAGATTGTACAAACTTGGGAAGTTCACTTTCCGAGGTTTCGATCAGATTGCTATTAGGCTCTAAGACTGCAAACCGATCTGATTTACATTCCATGCTTTTGCAACGTGTTTTGATTTCTTGATGAAATCCGTCAATGCACTCTAACATTGATCTTTTCAGTTCTTGGTCAAAGGTCAGCGGCTCGTCTGCAGCCTTCTCTCCGGGCATAATTTTTTTCTTCCTGACAGTTCTTCTTTTTACTATAGGGATTCCCATCTCTTCACATGTGTCTTTTGCAAATTGCAGTGCTTCCTCAACAAGGTCAATTCTTTTATCTTTTAAAAATACCTTTAGACTTCTCATCTTGATAACAGATTTCTCGAAGCTTATTCCAAGATTCTGTAAATACTTTTGAACGTGGTTGACTTCTTGTAAGACATTATTCCATAAACACAAAAACGAAAAATCACACAATGCAGGCAACAGTGTTTGAGCTGATCCTCTGGTTTCGATCGTTTCCGAAGTATCACACACTTCCTCAATGGCATCGATAATCTTCTTAAAGCACTTAAACACAGGCTTAACAGCTTCGTAGTGAGCACTCCATCTTGTTTCTGAAAGTCGCTTAACTGTAACTTCAACATTTGTTACAAGGATAGCCCATTTGTGCGTAGAAGCTGAGAAAAACAAGTACAAACTTTCTAAAGTCCCAGAAAAAGTAATACAAAATGGAACTGTAGCAAAAGAGTGTACTCCACACGGATTGAGAGAGTGGTTTGTACAGGGTACAAACAATGCTTTAGGATTAAGTTCACAAATCCTAGCTTGAACTCCTGAATGCACTCCAGCCATTGTAGGAGCATTGTCGTATCCTTGTCCTCGACACATTGTTATATCTAGGCCATCCCGTTCAATAACATTTAAAATATCTTTCGTTATTCCAACGGCTTTCTTCCCAGTTAACTGAAAAAACCTAGAAATGACTCTTTTATTTCAATTTTTTTGTTCTCTATGTGAATGTAACGAATGATTTCACTCATTTGATCAATGTGCGAGATGTCGGGCGTACTGTCAAAAATGATACTGAAATACTTTGCATTTTTTATATCAGTCAAAATCCTTTCCTTAACAATTCCACCCAGAAGTGAGATAAACTCATTTTGTGTGGTGGGAGACAAATAGCTTGTTAATATCTTACCCGTCTGTGACTGAGTTGACTGTTCTAGCTTGATTATGTGCTCTCTTATACCCCGTTCGCACTGAGAAGTTAATCCGGGTTAAAAAGATTAGGGATCAGTAAATCCGGATCGAATATTTTTAAACGGTTCGCACTAGAGAGTCTGCAAATGAGATTAAATAGCCTCGAAAACGTTTTGGTTTCGAGGCTTGGGGTGACGTCATCAGATTCGCGGACAGTGTTTACATTTTGATTTTTTCATTTAATGACAACGTAATGACTAAGCACACGAACTGGAAAATAAATGTAATTCAATTCAATTCACAACGTGATTCACAGAATTTTGATTACTTTTCCGCTTTTTTTTCCATTTTTTAATGGCACACTTTTGAATAGATTTTAAAACTTATGAAATAAGCACATTCGTGCAGCGATATTAGCTATAAAATGAAGTATTAGATTTAGAACAAGAAATAAAACCTACAAATTTAGCGGTATTATTGACGTGAATATGTTTACAGATGGTAGAATTCGAAATTAAACAATTCCTGAAAGCATCATTAAATATTTTTTACACGATTGTTTGCAGTAAAGTATTACAAATTACAACATTTAATATTTTTTAATTAAAAATTTAGAAATATTGCTATTTTAAATCTGTGTTTGAGATTCTGATCAAGTAGTATGTTCAGTGTGATAGTTATATAAGCATAATTTTTCTTTTGACTCAAACTTAGCAGAAATTTCAAATGACTTCCATTTTTAAACTTTACCATTTTCCCTACTAAAGTTTAAAATGAACTCATAGTTTGATTTACAGCACAAAAAAAAGTTATAAGTACTTCACAAATGGAAATACATAGAACTTATTTGTAAACTTTTCTTTTTTAAAAAAAGCTTTTATTTCATTTGAACTTTTGGTTTCCACCAAAAACAGAAAGACCCCATCATATGGGGGACATGTTTTGCATCTGTGTTATTGTGAGTACAGAGGCAGTGATTTTTAGTTCTCATATTTATTAAGAACTAGTAGTTACGCCAGCTCAGCACGGTTTCTAAATACAAAATGTTATTCCATAGAGCAGAACCAATAATAAAGAAAAGAACATTTGCATTTTTCTTGAACAATATATACATGATAACTATTTCACACCAAACCGTAACACGCAGCCCTATCATCTTCAATTTCATGATGTAATCACCGATTCACACATTGTATTATAAATGTTTAATCCATGTGGATGCTCACAGGCAGGGATCTCGACCAACTTGATTTGTTTAAAATGATGAAACTTAATAAATTTTTAGAAGAGATACACGAATTCTCTGCAATTTAGGAGCAAAATCTGCAATCTTAATATTAATCACAAAAAATTCTAATAAATGAATATTTTTATAGATCATTAAAATAAATTCATAGTTTTCACAAAGTAACTGAAATCCTTATGCAGTATGATTTCTAATGGGAGGGGCTTAAGCCCCCTGAGCCTCCCCCTTTCCTACTTGTTAATGATAGGAATTAGTCATTTGTAAAGATTGTTTAACACAATCTAGTTCATTTAAATGTACAATAGTGCAATTTTTTATCATCATCCACTTACGGGTAGATGAAGGTATTCTTGATCTTTTTCTAAATACTATGATGGGATGATTTTGTATCTAGTTAAACTAAGCAGAATTCATTATCTTTAAAGAGCAAAAGATGCTTATATTGTAACAAACCAAGTAAACTCATATTGTTTTAAACAACCAAGACAATTTTATAGGAACAAACATAATATGCCACAACTACCTGATTATTATGTTATGAAACAGTGGTTAACATTGGAATACTAATAAGAAACAACAAAAATCCATATCAGAAGAAATTCAGATGTGTCTCAAATCACAAAAAAGATCAACAACAGAATGTGTAGGTTTAAATGTTACAAGCACATTCTTTTGCTATCCATTTTGTTTTAATCCGTACTTCTAAACTTACACAGCACAAACTTGTTAAATTCATAATCAAAAGTTTGAAGCCGACTTGAAAACAAAATTTTTTTTTATGTATATCACCAATGAATAGTATTAAAAATACAAGGACATTATGTACATGATGTTGATAAAGAAATAAAGTGAAATGTTTACTTCATCATAATTCACACTGCATGAAACAAACCAATACTGAAATACAGAGTGTTATTGGGGCCAATCAACCCAAAGGGGGAAGGGGGCTTCCTGTAAGGGAATTAACTCGGTTCCTTCTTTTTAACAGCTAATAATAATAAGCTGAAATAATAAACCAAACATGATTTTCATTATAGTACAGGAAAACTTCTCTATAGCGAACACCTACGGGACAAAAATATTTGTCAGTGTCCACATGCAAGGAGGTTTTTAACAGGCAATGTCTTGCTGGGGGGGGGGGGGGATAAAAACTGTTCAGCTAAAAGAAATGTCCGTTAGGAGTTTTACTGCATGTTATCGGACAAATAGTAGCATTTTAATAATAGGTTCATAATAATAATTGCAATAAGCAAACATTAAAAATTGACTAGAAATTAAAGTGAGTGATGAAAATAATGAAATCATGAAACAACTGTAATTTTTAAAAAAAGTTTGAGGAGGAATCAAAGAGTCATTTACTCATACTTTTATAATTTCAATGTTTCAATTCAAAGCAACTTCATGTTTTTTTTAAAAATAACGAGAAAATCAAGAATTATGGTCATTATGAGATTTAACTTGCAACATAGTTTTTATCATAAATAAGGAATAAACAATATGCTGGTTTGCATACAAATAACACTTACTTGAAAGTGGAAGCTAGTGTGTCAACACCTTTTTCTTTCCAGCTTTCCGGAAAAAAAAACATGGTGATTAACAAGCGAATAATAAATAAAACCTTTGTCACAAAATTTAGTGAACTTAACAAGCAAATAATAAATAAAAACTTCGTCACAAAATTTAGTGAACTTGAACTCTTATTTAGCACAAAATCCACTGGATTGATCTTTCGAAGCTGTAGCTTTAGACAATACAACACTTTAAAGGAAAGGTAGTAAGGATTTTCAGTTTTCTTGTTACATGATTTTCCTACACTAATCTCTCATTCGAATGCCAAACAGGAATGAGGCATATTATAATCTTATTGTCAAAAGAAAAACAAGTCCAACAAGTTTATTTTTAATTTTAAAAAGGTTACTTATGTGATGAACAACACTGAAAAGCCAAATGTAAACTCTTGGATAACATAATTCACGGTAGCCTTTGCAGTATAGTTCTCTTCTGCAACTGTCTTATGAAAACTCGAGAATGATATTGTCATAATATGACCATGTTGATGGAGAACTGGCAGTTACTCTTTGCTTCATTTTTTCTTCCATGTAGAATGAAATATTTTAAAACAAATTCAGCACATTTAGAGTTAAAAAAGAATATAGCAAAAGAAAGTTTTTGCAATTCACTTGTAATCTTGTAAACATTTCATGTTCGCGTTCACAAGTGCTATTTTTCAACACCCAAATGAAGGAAAACATATCTAATCATCAAATGTTTTCTCATTTTGAAGAGAAAAAGTTCAAATGCCATTAGTACAACATGACAAAGAATATAGAATAGTACAATTAAACAAATACTCAAAAGCTTTTGTATCTGGATATTTATTATCATTCGTCTCCGAACTGTAAAATGTTTAACCAAACGAAATTGAGTAAAATAACATGAACATGACCATAACGCAAAAAAAGGCGGACTTTTTCAATACAAGGAGAGTTAATACAACAGTATAAAAATATATTTCAAACCTGAATTTCCTCGTCAAGCTTTTATATTTATTTCCGTAGGGTTACGATGAAACGGCCATTTCCTCACTAAATTTTGTACATTTAACGGTTTCTTTTCGTCTTGAAGTTGATTTATTCATCCATCCTCAATTCTATCAACAATTTGATTCAATTATCAGTAAAAATTATGTTTTTCGCAGACGACATTTTGTTTCCCAAATCGCGATCACGGATCTTGATCCTCTTTCACAAAGTGGACTAAGGCGGGACCACCGCAAGTAGAAAAGAGAGGGGGAAAACATGTTGTGGGCCTGGTCCTCGCGAAACGGGAGATTTGTTAAGCGATGGAAAGCAACGCTGTGTTTCGATAATGTTTCGTTGCTTTATGAATAATTTCATTAGTTACATCGATAGAAAGTGTTCTTGCAGCAAAAGTTTTGTTCTTAGAATTGAACAGGAAACTTAAAAATGTTTTTGGACTATGATAGCTGCATTATTTTTTTTATTCCGCATTTTTATTTTTTAAGTGTTGAATTACTTTCTTTCAAAGTTTTAAACTTTGCCAGAGCCATGTTAGCCTACTGAAAAAAATTCTAGCGTTTTCCGCGAGGCACCACGAGGAGGTATAGTTGGTCTTTGCTCTCTACCCCCCCCCCCCCATAAATTATTTACTTTTATTATCTTTAAGTTAAATTTTAACTTGTTATTTTAAAATACAGATATTATTTTGCTTTGTTAAAAAATCAATAATATTTATATTATTCGGCAGAACTAGATTTCAAAGTCATGCACTTGCGTTTCTTTTCTTGATTGACGTTCGGTAAAAATAAGTCCTCGTGATCGCTCAAAAGAAATTGAAACATTTTCTAACTATTTACAGAAGCTTTCCGAAGTTCTGGATTGGGATCGGCCCCTGGCGATGTCAAGAAGATAATTTTCTGTCATTTCATTTTTCTGAAGCTAAAAATGCAATACAAGAATGACACTGCAAGTGGTTTTTAATTTTGTAAGCCGCATAACCAGAAATATAAATAAATAGAGGTACATTATCTTCTTCCTCTTCGGTGTAAATACAAAAATCAACCCCATGAAAACTTATTTCTCTTTCATATTTTCATATTTTTCTTCGGAAAAATCAAGCAAAAATTCTGAAAGTGCAAACGATCCATATTTTGTAGAATGCAAATTGATAAAACTTATTAACTGCAATTTCTTTTCTGTTCGTATAACCTCTGAAATAGTTAAATTATAATTTCCCCCGTGGAGTTGAAAATATTGGTCTGATATGACGGAGACGATTAACAAAACCACAATCTTGAATGACCAAAATCATTTTCCGCATCATTTCAAGCAATTTGTTTGCATTCATAAATTTGACTGGAACCCATACAACCAATATCCTCCAATTACCATCCAGAATACAGCCATTTCATCCATATGACGTCTTGCAGCCAAGAAAGACGTCAATATGAGGTCGAATCAGAGCATCAACTGGAATAAACCATGATGGATGTCAACATTACGTCTTTTCTGCACGTAAAAGGGATGAGCCAGTTTTTGTCCCTTTTTGACATGTTTTTGACGTACTTTTAAGCTCTATTCAGGGACAAAAGCGATAGTAGCGCCACACTTTCATGCAAAGCATCAAGAATCAAGAAATCGGATCGGATCGTACGCCATTTTGTGCTTCGCTTGATATGTAGATGACAACGTACGATTTGGGTTCAGCATTAGTTTTATTTGTGAAAAATGTAAGTAAATTAGCTTTTTTTTTCAGACTTATGTGCTTCACTTTTCTATTTTGTTAATATACAATGGGATATTTTCACGCTGAGAAGAAAATACCGTGGCAGCTGCTGTGTACTACGCACGTGCTAATATTACTTGAAAATTGGAAACATGGTGCTTGCTGTGAAAATCATCGATCATTTATCCTAAGATCCTAAGTTACCGAAGAAATGAAAGAAGATGAATAAAATGTTTGAATCTTTTAGTTGCACAGTAAGTTATTTCATCATTAATCGGTGCATTTTAGTCGTAATGTTTATAAATTTTTCTCGAACGCAAGTCAAGTATAGTATAATATGCTGTTTTTAATAACTTATATGTGATATTGTTCAGTCAAGTATAGTATATAATATGCTGTTTTTAATAATTCATATGTGATATAGTTCTTTTATTTCTATTTAAAAAAATGAAGTAATTGCAATTTTTAATAATTATCACTTCTTTAAAAAATTAGTTTATTTTTAAGTTAAATTTTTCTCATTGGTAGGATTACTAATATTACAATTTTTTAAAATCATATGTTGATCATTAGTTTAAATACAGAAATAAATCAACTTTTTATTGCTGAACATCTTACTGATCTATTTTTTAAAATTATACGTTGATTATTAGTTTAAATACTTATAGCAATAAATCAACTTTTTATTCATTTACAACAATTTATTCATTTTCCACATATCCACAATTAGTTTAATGTGCATCCCCCCCCCCCCCGCAAAGTGTAATGCTCTAATACATATTTTAAAAGAACATTCAATTTGGAGAAAAGTATCCTTTTCTATTTAATTTTAATATGTGTTCCATTTACTACTGAAAATGCCTTATTTTTTAAATAGCTATGTAAAGCCTTCAAAATCATACTTGAGATTGTTAAATATACAATGGTTTTGTACTGTACTTTTATTTTCTTGCTAATTTTCAGAAGAAAGAGCATTTATAAATGGACAAGTTTCCTTCTTACTTTTACATCACTAATTGGATCATTTGCTCAGAGTCAGAGTTTGCTATTAAAATTCTCCCCTGTGAATGATCTTGTTGGTAGAAAAATTGGTAAGAATGGATTGGAATTCATAAAAACATTAGTTTAATAACAATCGATGAGGAATATGGATTCTAACATAGGTATAGTATTATTTTTGCTTCAACATTAATTCTATTTAAAATTGAATAGCAGCAACAAATATTTTGTTGTTCGAAAGGGTAGAAAAATTAATTTATTTCGTAGTTTTGTGCTCAAGAATAATAATACAAGTAAATATATAATGAGGTCCTATTCAATGAAATATTCGACGTCTGCTTTACGCTCTCAGTGCACGTCCGATCGATCTCCATTCTACGTCAAATGCACGTCCTATGGGTGGTCGCTGGTGTAACAAAAGAGGTCGAAAATACGTTCTATGTACAGCCGCTGCACATAAACTGCACATCCATGGACGAGCCAATTAGGTTCAGAATACGTCATATGGATATAAATTGAACGAGTTTGGCTGTATGGGAAATAATCCAGCAACATCTTTATTTTGGAATGGACTGATGATATCATGAATTGCTTGCACACTTGTTGTTCTTTGGTGTCGTCTTTTATAAATGCTACTAACTTAACAACGTCAATATTTAAATGCACATATATCGATTACGAATTCATTAAAACATAAAATCTAGCTAGGGAGATCAGCTCACAAAAAGTAGATAATTTTCTAAACTCATAAAATATATTTGAAGTTCCTTTTCTTCCCATTTACCTTTAACTTAAATCAGTTTATCATGAACAATCCTTTGGACTATTACTACTAATTACACGAACTAATGCATAGGAAAACATTAAAAATACTATTAATCGATAAAGGATTTTCTAATTCAAATATCGTACATTGATTTGATTACAATTGGTTTTTAGAAAGAACGTTATGGGAATGAAAAATGAGTATTTTTCTTTTAATTGGAAAGGCTTGCCTTGATATTTATTTGTTGAGTAAATTATTAGGTAGTAAATATTTAGCTCATTGTTAAAAAGCATTGTGAAAAATGTACTAAAAAATCATGTGCCACTGTTATTGGCACATGAGGTATGCAAAATTTAACCGATGAAATAAGCAGAAATACACGTAGTGCTATACGAGACGGAAGAAATTTCCCATCGCTTAGCATTCGTCAAGATGGCGTTTAACAGGTTTGGACCAGGGCCGGATTCTGGTGTAACGATGTTTACGCAAATGCGCCTGCAAACCTCCGATTTGTCGAGATTCGGATTCTGGCGTAACGATGCGCATACATTTTCGCCAATTTTCCCCCTCGATTTGCGGCACATCTTTACCTCACGCAGGATCTGCAAGTGTCATGGCTGCCCACAGTAGTGCTTTTTTGGTTGTTCTGTTTATGTATAAAAATCTGGAGATTTGAGGAATACCCTGCCAAGTGAATGAATCAAATTGTATTTTATTTAGAACAGAACAGATAGCGTGTCATTTCGTGAGTTAAAATTTATAGTTAGTATGTCGTTTTGTGTGTATTTTCTGTGTGCTGTTTATCGCGCTAGGGCGAAAGTATTTTCTAAAGAATTCCAAAGTTTATTTCTTATGAATGAAATTCTTTTGAAATTTGTATTCAAAAATTTATCTAATATTCTTCGCTTGTGATAGAGAGCGTTCGTGTAATTTTTTTAGAATGTAGAGTTGTTATTGCTTGTAAATTAAATATTCCGGAACGAATGTTTGTGACCCAATACGAATGGAAATAAAATATTTAATTCTCTAGTTATCTGTCAATCTATCGCGTATTTTGTATGTAAATATGTTACATTATTACAAGCATGTAAGCTTTCAACTTTGCAATCATACCCACCACTAAAAATTAATAGCTTGAATTGCCTCAATTATGCTTACTATACTTAAGTATGGTAATGTCCTTGTGCCAATGCTATACTTTCTTTATCAAAAAAAAAAAAAAACAAATATGTTATCATAACCGTTTTTTAAACTTAAGTTCTAACTCTGTCGAGATTTTAATTTGTTTTGTAAAATTTTATTAATAAGTATTTTTGATTATTCACGCACAATTAAAAGTGATATGTACAGCTATTTGGAATTTTTTTCTTACACTGCCTTTGTACATATTGTGATTGTATGCTCATTAATTTTTTTCCGTGAAGTGTGTTTTTCTAGAATGTCATGACTGCATAGATAAGCGAAGAAACCTATTTTTAATCCTATAAGTATTAAACATGTTTCTTATGTTATTGTCGAGTTTTCTGTTATTACTAACTTGCTGAAACAGAATTCTTACTGCATAATATTGCATAACAGTAATGTCATCATATTTCAACACAGCATTTAAATTAATATTTTATCAAGATGAATTTTATTACGTGAGTTACAGTTAGCTCTAAATATTTGGTCCCTTAATAAGTACTCGTGTAGTGGGCTGCATTAGTTTTCGGATAGGAAAACTAGGATAGAAGTCGGAGTTTGAATAGTTGCTATAATTCGATTAAAAGCTTCAGATCAGTTAAGCTGATAGATTTTAAAGTTGACTGAATGCTATCAATGTTATGGGTTGTAGATTATAGTAATAACACTTTCTCTTTAAAGAAATTTATGGTTGTTGTTTTTATTATTTTAAAACATCAAATTGTCTTATTCATGCTTTTTCTCTTTATAATGTTAAAAATAATTAGTATTTTAAGTATCTTAATAAATAGTATAAGTGTTAATTATTAATTACATGTGTTAAAGCAAACAGCGCAGCATTTTTCATTATGTCATGTTGTCCTTCGTTTTAGGAATTAAGTAAACACATACACGTGACATCAGAAAAAGTACTATATGTGTATTATTAGTATTAGATGTTTATTCTATTAAATGTGTGATGCATGTATAAAAGGGGCTGTGACAAAAAAAAGCTGTATTGAAATTTTGTCTAATTAATTAAAGTGCAATAATCAGTGTTTTTCAAGATTGTAAAACTTTGCTTAATAATTGCCATTGAGGGTATTTACAGGTTTGCAATATTATTGTGGCGCTAGGGAAGATTTGATGTTCTCATAGATTGCTTATTTAGCAATTTTACATTAAATGAGTTATAGCTTTCATATGGTATTATATGCTATCTCATAGGTGTATAAAAGTTTATCATATTTAGGATTATCTATTTTAAGAAAATATAGTTGCTGTATATGTTGTAATATTAGTTTTATTCTTGCCAAAATGGTTTGAAATATTTGAACTAAAAATGTTTTATTTGTTTTAAATTTGACTTTTTAAACTAGCTGGGTCATTTTTAGTGGCTGAATTTTATTCCGTCTTAAGAATGATCTTGCTGGTAGTTATTAATATGTGCAATACTGGTGGAAAATTTTATCAAGAGTTATGTTTTGTTAAATACACCATATTTTGAATTGCACAAATGAAAATCATAACTGAATTTCCTGTTGTAAGTAGTGCCTGATTACCGCAAAGGCCAACTAGGCCGCGACCTTGGGCCCCCAAGCTTATTTAACTTTGCACATTATACAAAGTATTTATTTTTCGTACCATAGGGGGCCCCAAAATAATGTCCTGCCTTGGGCCCCCGACTGTCTTAATCGGGCCCTGGTTGTAAAAAAAATGCTTATTCTTTGAAGGAAATTCTGGAGCGATTCTTTTCAAATGAATACCTTTCTGGTTAAATGAGACGTAAACCTTTCTGCTACAAAGTAGAAATGTGCTACAATGTAAAATTAGGCACAATTTTTTTTCAAAAATTGCAGACACGTGTTTCGAGGTTACAAGCTCTTTTTCAATGCAAAAGAATGAGCTTCAAGATGACAAACATCCAACTGATTTGCTTTTACACTTTACTTATAGTTAATAGATCTAAGTAAAGGGATTGTAAAATTATTTTAAGCTCCTTTGTTTGTTTCCAGTACAATCATTTTTTGGGTAACTTTTAACCGCGTTGTATTTTTTAGTATATTTGACTTGAAAAAAGGAACTAGAAGTTCTAGTGCTAGGCACAGCTGGATAGATTACGAAATCAGTTTTCTACTCTTAATTCTTAAATTAAGTGAAATATACTAAAAAATATGACGCTGTTCAGAGTTGACCCCCATCTTTCAAAGTTACCCTGCATACTAATAGTTATAAATGTAGTAAATGCTGGATAATTAACAATAATTTATTAACAGGCATTGTCTTAAATTAGATTTGTCCCTAAACTAAAAAGCAATGCGAACTAAATTGTATGTTTTCAGAAATTGAAATGGAATGTTATTAAGCTAATGTGAAAATAAATTTTTCTTTCAAATAAGAGAGTTCTTGTTTAATGATTGATTTGAATGAAACGGGTGGGGGGGGGGGGGGATAGATATTGTTTCAATAGTAGAAAGCGGACTACAATGCATATTGCGCACAAATTTTTCAAAAGATTGTTGACATGCGGTTAGAGGTTACAAGGAAACCTTCTAGTTAATGGCGAAAAAGTGATCTTCTAGATGAACAAATATCAGACTGAAACTTCAGTTTTGTAATTTGTATTATAATATTGTTGAAAAACTATTCTCTTCATTTAAGTAGAAATAGTTATATATTAATTAACTTCTGGTCAGTGGTGTAGTCCAGGAAAAAAAGCTGGGGATACGCTTACATATTCGAATATCAAAACGCTTATGTTAAGCGCTTTGAGGGTACGCTTATGGTAACGCTTATGTTAAGATGGGGTACGCTTATGTTAAGATTCAAAACAAATGGGGGGACGCTTGTGTTAAAACAAAAAGTTAGGGGGACGCCGTACCCCTGCGTCCCCCTTCGACTACACCACTGCTTCTGGTTGTCTTATCTGCATGTAAATTCAATGTAGACAACTGTGTTACTGTGAACTTCTAGAATTGGGACATGCTATAGGCTTAATAAGATGCACAAACTGAGAATGAATGACTAAATTTATAAGCAAGTTTTTTGTTGATGGTTTTGTATGTAATGCAGAAAAAGGAACAGGAAGAAATTATTAAAAATATTTTTTGGTGTAAGAAAATTTGAATATTGAATTGTACAGTGCAGGAATAAAATGAATTTGAAAAGTTTGCGGGAAAGTAAACAGGTTCGACAGGGTACTACACGAATAAAATTGAAAACTTTAATGGATGAAACATTCTATTTGGATTTAGATCTTGTCATCAGTGCAAGTTTTTTGCATTCTTTACTTAGTCATTTATATTCAAACTTCGTCAGTAGTAATGCATTAAGTATAAAAATTTTCAGTGTGGATCTTCTAGTAATTAGAAGTTATTTCAAGTATAGTTTAATGTTTTTTGGAAGAATTCCATAATCATGTTATAAAAAAAAGGTAATGTTACAATTATATAAAAATTGTATTTATAGCTGATATTTCTGGTTTAATGTTACCACTCTGACTAACTTATTTTCATCTTACTGTGTGTGTCCAAACATTAAGTTATTTGCATTTCTTTAATTGTAAGGGGAAAAAATGCATGAAAAGTATAAATACTTTTCATCACACCTGCATGACTTCAATCAAATTGTTATTTAAATGTTACAAGAAAAGAACATTTTCGTTTATAATTATACATATTCACAAAGTCAATCGTTTATAGCTTACGGGATACATATCATAACTAGAAAAATTATGTTTTTGAGCTAATTTTACGATTTGTGTGCAGAATCTAATTGTGAATTCCATCCCTTTTATCAGTATAAATTCATTGAAAAATATAAATATATTTCTAACCAACTAATGTTTATATTATTTTCCATTCTATATGATAAGATCCAAAAATAAATACAGCAACATACGCGAAAACAAACGGAAAACATTGCTTCATTTTTCGAAGAAGCTAGCAGACGAAATAGAAACAAATCCTTTCTTCTGATTGGTTACGATTGTCATTTCCCGATATTTTCCGAATCTCTTTTGGTAAAATCGCTTAGTCGCGCCGAGCTCAACCTCATATTTATCTGCGCGTGCAAACGTTTCACCGGAATCCCATTTGACCAAAGAGGGGTGGAAATAAGCAAATTTTCAGAGTTGCGTGTGCAGAAAAGTTGTGCAAACATCGTTTCACCAGAATCCCTAGCTAAGTTGATCCACTTGGAAAGGAGGTTTAGCTAGGGATTCTGGTGAAACGATGTTTGCACAACTTTTCTGCGCACGCAACTCTGAAAATTTGCGTATTTCCACCCCTCTTTCGTCAAATGGGATTCCGGTGAAACGTTTGCACGCGCAGATAAATAGGAGGTTGAGCTCGGCGTGACTAAAAGCGATTTTACCAAAAGAGATTCGGAAAACATCGGGAAATGACAATCGTAACCAATCAGAAGAAAGGATTTGTTTATGTTTCGTCTGCTAGCTTTTTCGAAAAATAAAGCAATGTTTTCCGTTTGTAGTTTGTTTTCGTGTATGTTGCTGTATTTCTTTTTGGATTTTATCATATAGAATGGAAAATAATATAAACATTAGTCGGTTAGAAATATATTTTTATTTTTCAATGAATTTATACTGATAAAAGGGATGGAATTCACAATTTAATTCTGCACACAAATCGTAAAATTAGCTCAATAACATAATTTTATAGTTATGATATATGTATCCCGTAAGCTATAAACGATTGACTTTGTGAATATGTATAATTATAAACGAAAATGTTCTTTTCTTGTAACATTTAAATAACAATTTGATTGAAGTCATGCAGGTGTGATGAAAAGTATTTATACTTTTCATGCATTTTTTTCACTTACGATTAAAGAAATGCAATTAACTTAATGTTTGGACACACACAGCAAGATGAAAATAAGTTAGTCAGAGTGGTAACATCAAACCAGAAATATCAGCTATAAATACAATTTTTATATAATGGTAACATTACCTTTTTTTTATAATGTGGTTATGGAATTCTTCCAAGAAACATTAAACTATACTTGAAATAACTTCTAATGACTAGAAGATCCACATTGAAAAATTTTATACTTAATGCATTACTACTGACAAAGTTTGAATATAAATCACTAAGTAAAGAATGCAAAAAACTTGCACTGATCTAAATCCAAATAGAATGTTTTATCCATTAAAGTTTTAAATTTTATTCGTGTATAGTACCCTGTGGAACCTGTTTACTTTCCCGCAAACTTTTCAAATTCATTTTATTCCTGCACTCTACATTTCAATATTCAAAATTTCTTACACCAAAAAATATTTATAATAATTTCTTCCTGTTCCTTTTTCTGCATTACATACAAAACCATCAACAAAAAAATTGCTTATAAATTTAGTCATTCATTCTCAGTTTGTGCATCTTATTAAGCCTATAGCATGTCCCAATTCTAAAAGTTCACAGTAACACAGTTGTCTACATTAAATTTGCATGCAGATAAGACAACCAGAAGTTAATTAATATAACGATTTCTCCTACAATGAAGTGAATAGTTTTTCAACAATATTATAATACAAATTACAAAACTGAAGTTTCAGTTTGATCATCTAGATTCTAGAACTTCTTCGCCATTAACTAGAAGGTTTCCTTGTAACCTCTAAACGCACGTCAACAATCTTTAAAAAAATCTGTGCGCAATCTACATTGTAGTCCGCTTTCTACTGTTAAACAATATCTACCCCCCCCCCCTCCCTTTCATCCAAATCAATCATTAAACAAGAACTCTTTCCCCCTCCCTTTCATTCAAATCAATCATTAAACAAGAACTCTCTTATTTGAAAGAAAATTTATTTTCACATTAGCTTAATAACAACATTCCATTTCAATTTCTGACAACATACAATTTAGTTTGTATTGCTTTTTAGTTTAGGGACGAATGTAATTTAAGCCGATGCCTGTTAATAAATTATTCCAGCATTTACTAAATTTATAATTATTAGTCATGCAGGGTAACTTTAAAAGATGGGGGTTAACTCTGAACAGCATCATATTTTTTAGTATATTTGACTTAATTTAATAATTAAGAGTAGACAACTGATTTCGTAATCTATCCAGCTGTGCCTAGCACAAGAACTTCTGGTTCCTTTTTTCAAGTCAAATATACCAAAAAATATAACGCGGTTAAAAGTTACCCAAAAAATGATTGTAATGGAAACAAACAAAGCAGTTTAAAATAATTTTACAATCCCTTTACTTAGATCTATTAACTATAAATAAGGTGTAAAAGCAAATCAGTTGGATGTTTGTCATCTTGAAGCTCATTCTTTTACATTGAAAAATTGTAACCTCGAAACACGTGTCATAAATACTTTGTATAATGTGCAATGTTAAATAAGCTTGGGGGCCCAAGGTCGCAGCCTAGTTGGCTTTTGCGGTAATCAGGCACTGTTTACAACAGGAAATTTAGTTCATGATTTTCATTTATGCAATTCACAATATAGTGCATTTAACAAGACATAACTCTTGATAAAATTTTCCACCAGTATTGCACATATTAATAGCTACCAGCAAGATCATTCTTGAGACGGAATAAAATTCAGCCAATAAAAATAACCCAGCTAGTTTAAAAAGTCAAATTTAAAACAAATAAAACACTTTTAGTTCAAATATTTCAAACAATTTTGACAAGAATAAAACTAATATTACAACATATACAGCAACTATATTTTCTTAAAACAGATAATCCTAAATATGATGGACTTTTATACACCTATGAGATAGCATTGAATATCATATGATACTCATTTAATGTAAAATTGCTAAATAAGCAATCTATAAGAACATCAAATCTCCCCTAGAGCCACAATAATATTGCAAACCTGTAAATACCCTCAATGACAATTATTAAGCAAAGTTTTACAATCTTGAAAAACACCGATTATTGCACTTTAATTAATTAGGCAAAATTTCAATACAGCTCTTTTCGTTACAGCCATTTTATACATGCATCACACATTTAATCGAATAAACATCTAATACTAATACTACACATACAATACTTTTTGTAATATCACGTGTATGTGTTTACATAATTCCTAAAATGAAGGACAACATGATATAATTAAAAATGCTGCCTTGTTTTCCTTAACCCATGTAGATAGTAATTAACACTCATACTATTTATTAAGATACTTAAAATACTAATTATTTTTAACATTATAAAGGGAAAAAGCATGAATAAGACAATTTGATGTTTTAAAATAATAAAAAGAATTAACAACTACCATAAATTTCTTTAAAGAGAAAGTGTTATTACTACAACCCATAATATTGATCACATTCAGTCAACTTTAATATCTATCTTTACTGATCTGAAGCTTTTAATCAAATTATAGCAACTATTCAAACTCTGACTTTTATTCAAGCTTGGATACAAAAACTAATGCAGGCCACTACATGATGAGTGTTCTATTAAAGGACCAAATATTTAGAGCTAACTCTAACTCACGTAATAAAATTCATCTTGATAAAATATTAATTTAAATGCTGTGTTGAAATATGATGACATTACTGTTATGCAATATTATGCAGTAAGAATTCTGTTTCAGCAAGTTAGTAATAACAGAAAACTCGACAATAACATAAGAAACATGTTTAATACTTATAGGATTAAAAATAGGTTTTTTCTCTTATCTATGCAGTCATGACATTCTAGAAAAACACACTTCACAGAAAAAAATTAATGAGCATACAATCACAATATTTACAAACACAGTGCAAGAAAAAAAATCAAAATAGCTGTACATATCACTTTTAGTTGTGCGTGAATAAACAAAAATACTTTTTAATAAAATTTTACAAAACAAAATAAAATCTCGACAGATTTAGAACTAAAATTTAAACAACAGTTATGATAACATATTTGTGTGTGTTTTTTTTTTTTTTTTTTTTTTTGATAAAGAAAGTATAGCATTGGCACAAGGACATTACCATACTTAAGTATAGTAAGCATAATTGAGGCAATTCAAGCTTTTAATTTTTAGTGGTGGGTATGATTGCAAAGTTGAAAGCTTACATGCCTGTAATAATATAACATATTGTCATACAAAATACGCTATAGACTGATAGATAACTAGAGAATTAAATATTTTATTTCCATTCTTATTGGGCCACAAGCATTCGTTTCGGAATATTTATTAATTTACAAGCAATAACAACTCTACATTCTAAAAAAATTACACGAACACTCTCTATAACAAGCGAAGAATATTAGATAACAAATTTTTGAATACAAATTTCAAAAGAATTTCATTCATAAGAAATAAACTTTGGAATTCTTTAAAAAATACTTTCGCCCTAGTGCAATAAACAGAACACAGAATATACACACAAAACCACATACTAACGAATAAATTTTAACTCACGAAAGGACATGCTATCTGTTCTGTTCTAAATAAAATACAATTTGATTCATTCACTTGGCAGGGTATTCCTCAAATCTCCAGATTTTTATACGTAAACAGAACAAACGAAAAAGCACTACTGCGGGCAGCCATGACACTTGCAGATCCTGCGTGAGGTAAAAATGTGCCGCAACTCGAGGGGGAAAAATTGGCGAAAATGCATGCGCATCGTTACGCCAGAATCGGAATCTCGACAAATCGGAGGTTTGCAGGCGCATTTGCGTAAACATCGTTACACCAGAATCCGGCCCTTAGTCCGTTTTCGTTGCCAAACTTCACTCCCTAAACTTTTTAGTCCGGATTAACTTCCCAGTGCGAACAGGGTATTAGTACAGGATCATATTTTGATAGAAGTTCAATCACCTGTAGAAAATTACCTTTGTTCTCCGACAACATATTCTCTCTGTGGCCGCGGAATGGAAGATTTTGTTTAGCCAAAAACATAGTGAC
The DNA here is from genome assembly GCA_038502835.1 of Octonoba sinensis. Taxonomy (NCBI): domain Eukaryota; kingdom Metazoa; phylum Arthropoda; class Arachnida; order Araneae; family Uloboridae; genus Octonoba; species Octonoba sinensis. The sequence goes on along the minus strand of CM076598.1, from coordinate 24,186,289 downwards.
GACTAGGAGTCTTTTTAAAATATTTCTCCATTTACTTTTCTCTGTTTCAGTAGCTGTCTGACTAACTTGATCTATCGTTTTATTGGCAATTAGACTTGTTTTTAACGTTTTCCATCTTTCAAAGTAAGTTTCATGTTGTTCTGAGGTTTCATGATTGTGAACTTTCGGACTAAGTTTCCACCAAGCTTGAAAACCAGTTACAAATTTAGACGTATTACTCAAACTTGCATCTGTGCCAAAGAGCCTACAACAAAAACAGTACAAGCTTTGTTTCTTAATTGAGTATGCCATCCAGGTTCTCGGAATTTTCTCGCCATTTGGCTGACTGATATAGAACCAATCAGACGTCAACTGTCGATTAAGACCCTTCGTCTTATCTCCTTGTCTCTTAACTGAACTAAAAGGTCCATCTTTGTTTTGAAACGCTTCACTTCCTCTTTTAATTAAGTCAACTCTTAGAGTATCTGGAACAGGGAAAGGCCAATCAGAGATGTCAGGAAACAAAACATTACTAATAGTTTCTTCTTCATCTGCCACTTCTTCTCCTTCTTCCTCTTCGTCGGATGCGCTGTCTTCTAATTTATTTCCTTCTTCATTATGGTTATCTTTGAAGGTATCAATTTCATTGACCTCTTCAGTTTCTTCGTGAATGTCCTCTCTAATTTGTTCTTCACTTCCGTGACCTCTATCAGGTTTTTCGTTAACCTCAACATCATCACTCTGCGATTGAGGTAATGTTAAAACACCCACTTCCACACCTGATGTTGATGTCGAAGGTTCAACAAATTTCATCATCGAGTTTGCCAGTGACTGCATTTCCAAAGCTTTGGTCTTTTTTTTTTCTTTGTTGTGATCCGCTTGGTCGATGTCGTTTCATGGTCGTGTATCTGAAATATATGAAAAAAAGAAAACAGTTTAGTGATTGTAAAGGTCCATGCAATTTTTTTGTTAAAAAGTAAAAGTAATTGATTCAAGGCAAAAAAAAAAAAAAAAAAAAAAAAAAACAAAGGTAAAATAATTTTATATTTTCTAAATTGTTGTAATTGAACTTAATGAAAGATAATTTTGTTCAACTGTTTAAATCCTGCTTAGAATAAAAAATTACTTCACAAAAAAGTAAAGTTTAATTTTTCTAAATAAACATATAGGTTAATTAATATCAAAAATCTTACTATTTAGAACAAAATGAATGTCCCATAAAAACAAATAATTTTAATTCTGAAACAAGAAAAAAAAAGCTGGAGAAAAGAGATTACATAAAAACTAGGGATAACAATGTTATGCTATATTTTCGTGAACACTTATAAATATGTATATTTACAATATATACATTTATAAAAATAAAACAGGTATACAAGAAGTGAATTTTATTTCCTTTTTTTTACTTCAGATTTTAATAAATAAATTTAATATATGTATTTTTTAATTATATTAATATTACATATAATTTACGTAATTACATTAATTATTTAAGATTGAATAACAAATGAAAAAGAAAATAGTATTTTAAATTTAAGGAAAAATAACAATGAACTTGCATGATGCGTTATTTAAAAATAAGTCCGTAATTAAAAGAATAAATTTGTGCGATTTTTCTTTTCGCGCATTGCGTAAAATCGCGTCGGGAGGGGGGGGGATGAAATTTTTCATTTTACTGTTATTTCGAGTTTTGATCCAAAATTCGGAAAATTCCGAAATGCGAACGGCCGCGTGCCTGAACTTGCCAGATTTGGGGACCTGTACTACATGCCGTCTTTGAGTACAATTTGCCTTAATAGTGATTTGTATCAGATTGCTCAACTTTATAAATCCCGTTAAAAAAATATAAACATGAACAAAGAAAAAAAATAAATATTTTTGTTCTCCGCTGACGAAAAATGTATTTTAAACATTTATCAAAAAAAAGGTTTATTTTTAACGCAATTCAGAAAATATTATTTAATTTTCTTGCAATTCTTTTTGTCCGATAATAATCATGAAACGTCCACGCTAATTTTGTTGGAACGCTCAACGAAATTTGCCGGCAGGCAATAAAATCGTTTTGATACATCCACAGACTTCCGTATTTCTAAATTAATTCAATATCTTTTGAATTTTGATAATTCATTACAAACGGAATGCATTAGAGAGAAAATATTTTTAATGTATCACAAAATTAAAAGAAATATGTATTATAAAATATTACTTACCAAATTAATCTCGTACACAATACAATACAGTTTGTTGAATAACCTTTAGAATCATAAAATAAGAGAATCTATTATTGCACCAACACGTGGAGAGAAAAAAGTATTACTGCAGTGCTATGATCCTGTCCAGTCTTCTACAAGTTAGAGGGTTGCCTTACTTCTGAAAGATAATCGATTAGCGTAGCAGAAATCTGGCTGAACAAATTCCGGATGGGTTCCGATAACGGCGCAAAGTTCGCTTAATTGGCGTTCACCGCGAAATTTTTTACCCGACTTTTCCAGGTTTTTTGAGAAAAAATTTATATTCCCTGACTTTTTAGGTAAAATATCAAATTAAATTCCCTGACTTTTCCCGGTTCTCCAGGTTGCGTAGCAACCCTTATGCCGAGAGAAAAGAAAAAAAAATCGCGTCTTTGATACAGAATTTTTTAGTTTAGAGTGTGGCCACAGAGCTCACACCCTCTTGTCACCCCCCTCAGAGCTGGTACCCGGTGCGGGCCGCACCCCCCGCACCTGCCTTCCTACGCCTCTGCTCTAGACTATATAAGATTGAGTGTAGTATGATTGAATATAAGAGCAATATCATGCAATGAAATTTAAGAAATACAAAACAAACTTTCACCTTTTGAAACTTTTACTTACTTGAGACAATTCAAACTTCAGTGAAATGATGTATTTTTTCTCATCAACTCTACTTCACTATCAACAGAAAAAACAAAGCAAGAGCAAGTTGAAGCAAATCACATACATGCTCATGCTTTATTCATTCTATTTTAGCCACAAATGTAGTTTTTAACGTCCAAAAAACAAAAACTTACACAAATTAAAAGAAACTTCTTCATCTTCATTAAATCCATCATAATTCAAATCACAAAAGGAACGCTCCAGAATTTTCAGTGTACACACCAAAGAAACTTATTTAATTTGAAAAAAAAGTTACCAGCACTAGCGAAATTAAAAAAGGAGTGAGAAATACTTACTATTAATGCTCAAAGCTAAAAACAAGCTTGATAAGAAGAAAAACAAGTACAAATAAACAAAAGAAGCAGCAATATAAATTATGTAAGTTTACTCCACTTATTTTATAATTATTCAGACACATAAGCATTCATAAACATGAAAACCATTATCATAATACTACACATATTGGTACATTTACCCACGTTATATTAGAGTAATTATAAAAAAAATGAATCGGCAGGACTAAAATTTGGTAAAAATCTCAATTTAACACATTAAATCTTTCAAGTGAAACGTAAAACTACAGTTACCCACAAAATATTTTTAACAAAGAGATGAAAATAATATTTTTTACCAGTTTTAGTTACCTTTTGCTAGTTCCTTTGCTTGGAGGCTATATTCAAACCTCTGATTGAACAATCTTCATTTTCTGGAATAAAAACTATAAATCCAATACATAAATAAACAACTAATATTTTACGAAGATATTACAGAATTATTGAACAAGATTAAAACTTTTGTTACCATTTTTTAAGCGCCAGAGCATAATCCCAGTAAATATCTGCAAATAACAGAAATATTCATCAAAATTACTTCATATTTAAATAGGAATAAAAGAATAACAACTTGAATCAAAATAATTGCTGGTTAAAATAACTACAAATTTTATATAATAAGAAGAAAATAGGAATACAACCGCACATAATCATTGTTGCAGAGCGCGGGAAATTTGCCGAAATTGCACCATTCATTGCTGAAAAAGAGAGACGCTTGGATTCTTGGATAAGATTTGGCGATCTGAGAGCGAAAGCAACCATACAAAACGGCTTGGCGATTGTGTTTCTCGCCGCGAAGATTCGCGTGTTCTACCTCGCCCCAATAAGACGGACGCGCAACTAGATGAGGCGTTAAGCTGGATTCACACAGCGCCACGGACGGACGAAATCCGACGGAAAAAACGTGGCGTTACCTCGTTGTCATGGTTACCGAACAGGAATGTCCGTCGACGGACAATATCAAATCCATTTGATATTGTCCGTTACAGACGAATTGCTTGGCCAATCATAATGAAGCAAGAAGAGAGAGCTTCGGCCATGTTTTGTTTACTGTTGTGTTTATTAGGAAACGCAGCACAAGTGGGTGATTTATAATTATTACTATTTCTGTGCAGCACAAGCACTTATATTAAAGCATTAAGAGTAATGTGCTGTTTTATGTTGTAATACACAATACTGCGTTTAAAATTTGTTTCTTAGCATCTTCTATTTTCAATTTGATTTATTAATCACGATATGAGAAAAATAATGTAATAATAGAAAGTAGCAAAAAGCGTAGAGTTTGAAAAGATTCATAAGTGCATTTAATGTTTCGGCGCTACTTTATTTGCATTTTTATTTAGAAAATTTTACATTTCTACTACGGCACCACATTTGCGTATTAATATTTATTTGTTGCTCGAATTTAATATTTTGCTTATTGCACTGGACATTTATTTATTCATTTCTTTTGTAAAAATATAAAACACTTATCGCAAATATCATAAACATAACTTGTTAGCAGGCAGTTGGATTCATTGACATAACTTCGTCAACAAGTCGGATCCATTGTATGAAAGATCACTTTCAGTTCATAATTTACAGGTTAAAAGATCACTCTGTCAACAGATTTGTTTTGTTTACAAATCATTTTTATTAACACTGTTATTTTTCGAGGTGATTTCATGTCAGACTGTGAAGAAAATTTGCATTTTAATTTAGTTTGCTACTTAAATGTTTAAAAAGTTTTAATTTATATTCGTTTCTTTATTGGTATATTAAAACGTAGTTCCTGCAATAAACAAGCTGAGGTTACATGCAGGCAAGCCTGAGTACCTGAGTTGCTTCTCCAAAATCAATGTAAACTTTAACGACATCAAAATTTAATAGTAAAACAAGTTGATCACTAATTTGTTCTGGGTTAGACCTGTTAAACAACCTAATTATAGGATCCATGCTACCCAGATGCAAAAACATTGCCAAATCAAATGTAATTAAAGTGCAATTAATATTTAGTTTTATCGTATTGGAATATTAACTAACACCTCAACTAACAATTCTGTAGATCAGTGTCAATGTGGGCTCTATAACCACAGGTGTAATTGAAGGACGACGTTGTACCCCCATATATTTACTTTAACACACCCTTTTCTCTCCCTTGTTTTTTAAAATTTTAACACAAGCATCCCCTCAGAGCTTTTGATGTCGATAATTTATGCTTGTATCTATAAGCACTCCCCAAGTTTTTCCCAGCACTATGCACTACTGCCTATATAACTGATAAATACCAGAATACTCGTAAATTAATTGCTGTGTGGGGTGTTTCACTTACGATCATCAACATGCTTTCTTAACATTTGCCTTTTTTTTTTTTTTTGCAGCTTTTTTTACCTGGGAAATAACTTTTTTGGACACTGGCATTGCTGTGGGTTGCCGTTTTTTGATTAAAGATGCACAACTGACCATTTGATACATCTACTCGGTATTTTTATACATGTAAGTATATTTTTAGACTTGTAGTTGGGGAGAATTGTTTTTGGTTCAGTTTTTGCAGAAATTGTGATGAAATAAAATAATATTCTTCGTTCTATAGTTGCTTGCACATTTTTTAATGAGTATTGACCCTTAACTTCACATCCAAACCAATTTTATCCCTAGACTAGGAGGAGTGAGTTTTAATATAGTTACATTAAATCATAATTATTTAATGCGTGTGTAAACTAGGTGCGGATCTTTGGCTGGGCAATCCGGGTGACCACACAGCACTGGCTCATTATTATCGACTTGTAATTATCAAATTGTTCATTGAGATGATAATGGAGGCTGAGTGGTAACCTTTTGAGCTACCATGCCAAAGGTCCGGAATTCGATTCCCGGGCTGGGCAGGATCGACTCAGCCTTTCATCGATCCAGTGGATTCGATAAAATGGGGACCAAGCACACTTGGGAACTAACATTGGGAATTCTGTGCCAGGTCGTCACTTGATCGGAACATCTGCTTCTCCCTCCTAGGGCCCTTGGTCTCGAAAGCTGGGATGGGCTCAGTAGGTCATGGCCCCCATTGGGTTGTTGTGCCACTCAGGCCTGTAGCCAGACTCTGACTCCAGGGGGGGGCAAACTTTTGGACAGGAGGGGCATACTAGTTTTTCATTTTCTTTCTAACATGGTTAGAATTTATGCTCCATTTTGTTCGTTTTCTTAAAGTTTAAATTAATAATTTATTTAATAATTAATGCAATTATTTAATTTATTAATTGATTAATAGAACAATTAATTATTTAAACTAATACTAATTTTATTCCATACTGAAATTATTTGAGCTTAAAAGAAATACTTGATTAAAACTTATAAAAGGCAGAATTGAATTTTCATAGCTTATTCTAAGAATGTCTTTTGTAAATTAATAAAATATATGAAATAACATAAAAAAGTGAACATTTTTTAAAGATAATTTTAATGTGAACGATCATTTTAAAGTAAGATATTGAAGCGTAAAACATGTATCGGTATGTTACAGTAAAAAATTGGACTGCCCATGATCCTTTCATTACTGCCTGGTTTATATTGAAAACAGGAAAAAAAATGAGCTGAATAAAGGAAAAAGTTCATTTTTTTAAATATTTTCTAAAATTTGAATTAAGAGATAAATGTGCATGGGAACAAGATTTTTCCGATATGACTTTGCGTTTAAACAAATCAAAAGTTAAAAACAGAAATACCATAGATAATTAAGGTCTAATTAATCACGCTAGGACGGGCAAAACATTTTCCAAGTCGGGCATTGCCCGACCTGGGCCCCCTCTGGCTACGGGCCTGGTGCCATTGAGTCAGTTTGTTAGTTAGAATTGTAAAAATTATTGTATCTTAAAACAATACATTTTGCAAAGTTTTCTTTTGTAAAATTCACAAATCATATTCAATCATTGTAAATTGTGGCCAAATTAATAATTCATGGGCAACCGAATTTAAATTATATTTTCAATACTGTTTTTTAATTCCTGGAAAACAACTTGTTGGAAAATGTTTTCTGCGTATGTTATATTTGTAAAGACTATGTCACAGTATTATTAAATTTTTTTTTACAGATGTTATGGAAAAGACTGGTTTGACTTGTACAGGCTGAAATATTGAAATTGTACTTCTTCTGCCCATTATTGTCTTCAAATTATTGATATATGTAATTATGTATGATCAAAATTTTGTAGTGTTCTTTGATTTCAGTACTATGATTAAGTACTTCAATAAATTCTTCCTTCAAAATTTTGTTTTGTGACTTTAATGTGTGAGTACAGAATTAATGTGCACACTGTTGAGTTATTTGAAAGAGGAAAATAAAAAGACAATGTTTTTCTTAAGAGATTTGTATTTATTAGCATAAGCATATTACTTTTATAAAAGCATTTTGCTTTTCTTATTAATATTTAGTGTCAAAGGCACAATTTTTTTACGCATTGGCAAAAGTGTATCGTCTGTATGTTATACTCTTTGTAGTTTACAGGTTTCAAAATGTAAGGGACAATATTCTTATTTTAGAAATGCTTTTTACAGTTAGCAGGGTCACAATTTAGTAAACTGCCTTTTTAAGAATTTCTAAAAGTTGTCTCATGCTTGCATATTTATTAGGAAAAAAATAGGAAAGCTAACAGGGAATTTTAGTGTTATAACAATGCCACACTTGATTATATAAAGTGATTTACAGCTCATTTTGAAGAAATATTTAATTCTAGCGCAAATAAAAACAATTCAATTTTATCTTCTAATTTAGAGATCTGATCTTTTTAAAAAATTAATTGTTAGATATATAATTTTTTTTCCTAAACAGAGAATTTACATTTCATCTAAGCATTGATTTTAAATCAAGAGCGAAAAGGATTTGCGTATCATTTTCGCAAGACAAAATCAGTAGCATTTCTGTGCATCTATTTACAATTAATTGCACCAACGCTCGCATATGAATCGAACGTTTTTTACTATTTGCTTAATCCTAATCCTGGAATTCATATTATGTGTGTTACCTTCAGTAAAACGTTTAATATTTCTGCGAACATGTAAACTTATTGCTGTGTGCAAAACTTAAAATTACTGTATTTTCTGTCATTTATTAAGCTCATTGATAAGACCGATGAAGTAATGATATTATTTATGTTTGTTGAAAATAAACAGAATTTTCTTTTTATGCAATATGAATATCAATATTAAACAAACATTTATCTCTGCGCGACACTTTTATGAAATGAAATCGCTGCTGAAACCGAATGAAAATTCCACTTTATTAAATGCATCGTCTGCTTCTGAAATCGATGTCTAAATACAGAGCAGTCAAATGACGAAGGCATCCCATTATTGGCTCATGTATAGAGCCTACGCCTTGCAACCGTTGGCTGAAACCCACTGCCCGTCGCAGAACCTTTGTAGTGTGAATTGAACTCACGTTTCTCCGTCACGGACGAATTTTGTCCGTCCGTCAGTCGGTTGTATGTGTGAATCCAGCTTATTATGTGTGAATGAGTTCACTAGGCATTTTCGGATGGTTACCACAAAATGCCTAGTGCATTGGCGATAACTAATGCTGCCAAAGTATATTGGCGATGTTTCTCTTTTCTCAGCACTCGGCGTCCGTCTGGCGAGAAGGAAGCGTCACTTTCACTTGTTTGCGCGGGAAAAATTGCAGATCAGATATCACATCAGTGATTTATTCTTCATACTTGACTAGAGTAAATTAATTAAACTCTTTATGTGTTTTCCACAGATTTAATTTGTTAATATCAGGTAAGTATTTTTATTAAAATTTAGTTCGCAATCAATGCTAAAGATGTTCTTATTTTCAGGTAAAAAGGTTGATCGTTCTTATAACTTGGTGATGTTGAAATCTTAAATCGTTTATGACAACAGTGCTGTTATCGACAGGTACGCATTTTATCTTTATTTTTTCAAGAAACTTTTGAAGGTTTTTATCCGAAATCCTTGTCTACGCAGTAAGAACCGTTATACACTATTTTTCTAACCTCAATGGCTTCGTGATGGAATTTGTCGCGTACGATGCTGATATATAGTTGGCTATCCAACAGGTAAGAATTTCAAATGCTCCCAGGTATTTTTCTGGTCTTATTCATGCATATTTGTCTGAAAACCGTTGATCCCATTGTGTGGTGAACGAGCCACATTCTCGCGTCTAACATCGTGTACGATACAGTAACAGGCAAGTATTATATAGGATAATTCCTAAAGATGGTCCACGATGTTTTTTTTTTTCAGGTGAACTGACTTTGTTTCGAGGGAGAACTGTTTCTCCCTATTGCTTTGTACAACATTTATGTGCGGTAGCTATTAAACAGGTAAGCAATTCATTATTTGGGATATTGGGTTCTGCAAGCACATTTCCCAGACAAACTGAACAGGAAAGGTCAGCATATATCATATCTGTTTTTGGCACCTTATGTAAATTCTAGCTCTTTTATCGAGTATATTATATCAGTAATATTTTGCAGCTGCTCTAGCATACATTTTTATGTGGAGTACTGCAAAATGAGGTTTTTATGTGCATTAACTAACAGGCAAAACTAGTAAACCCAGTGGCATCGTTTAGTGGGGGCCACTGCTAAAGTTTTACTACTATTCATTTCCCCATTTACCAATGCAGAGTGACCACACATTAATCCTGGTAGTTTGTCCTGTAGCAGTGCACTCGTGAATTTCCCATATGTTTCTCTATGATTTATTAACCAGTGCTTACTTATCCATATTTTTAATGTCTGGAAATAATTATTATTGTGTGTGCAGGGAAAATAATCATGAGAAAGCCCCTAGTTAAAACACAAAATATAATATAAATGACCATCATTACATTGAAATTCCTAATGTTCACCTGGAACATCCCACTTGCATTTCTATTAAAATAATTTCAAACCTCCCCTTCCCTTCACTACTTGTAATTTACTTTTTTGCCTCTAAAATAAGTGATGAAATCAGGCACAGATCCAGGATTTTTTGAGAAGAGAGAGATTTCTATGATTTCACCTTTTATCGAGAAAAGTTATTCAGGTTTAGTTTGTTTTTCATACATTATTTAATAATTCTTGATGTCCTGTTATCTGCACCTGAACGGAAATTTCCTGTTTAAAAGTGCCAATTGCAGCAATTAAGGTTTTAAAAAGAGCAGGCTAATTATATAAGAGTATGAATGTTTCGTAATATCAAATGTTTTTACTTTCTTTGCAGGAACTCTTGACAAAAACTTTGTTTTAAACAACAGGACTGTTTTTGGAGAGTTATATGTAACATTGCCCGGTGAAGCAGCTTCAAAGATTGTCCATATTTTGAAAAAGTATGGCTCTCTTTTGGAAGCGTTTTTCCAGGCAAAACCAAGTTGTGGTCTATTCTCCCTGGATGAGAGATCCTGCGAATTTTTTAACTTGCATGAGAATCTACTCCGCAATTTTGTTACCTGTCTATATACGCCTATATGCATATTTCTTTACCTCTAAAAAAATGCTTAAAGCTTACCTTTCAGATCAGATGATGGACCGCTCCTTATGTTCGCAATTATAAAACCCTTTTTTTTAAATCATTGATAATTATTGGCATAAAAACCAATATATCTTTGAAATGTAATTGTTTTCACCTTATGTATTGAATATGTTAGCATACTGAGTGATGCAAAATGCTTTATAAAATATCTTGGGTATGGAAAAATATCTGTTTATCCTGCTTCAAACATATTAAAAAGCTTTTTACTGTTGATTTTGTTTTCTCTTCTATAGCATTCAAACTCGATTTGCATGCCTGATAGTCTGTATACTTCATTGAATACTAACAATTCCATTATATTTGGCCATTATATTATTATAAAGGGTTAAAAACTTATTTATAGGCATTATGTAATTGATTTATGATCATATGATGATTAAAAATATTTTGTTAATGCAGGATTTTATAAAATTTCCTGAAGTAAATTTGTGAGCATAATTTTTCAAAAAGTTGATGCTGAAATCCATTCCAAGAAAATGAAATGTTTTTTTTCTTTAGTTTAAAAAGTGGCATTCTTTGACATAGATTAAATTGTCCTTTTCCACCCTCCCCTAAAGTGACAAAGAACACCAAAACTTATTTGAAAATAGAGCCTAATTTGTAACTTAACTTAAGAAATTTCATTTGAACACATTCAGTAAGATTCAATAGACACTGAAATAATAGGAAGAAACACCTTACTACCAAAATGGATTATGTATCATGCATATTCTGTTTCTAGATGAGGGGGAAGGATTTCCAACACCCATTGTGCTTTATTTCAGGTTAGATTAAATCATTGAAGTACTTAAAAAAAATAATTGATACTTCCTGCTCAATTACATTTTATTTGCCAATATGATGAATGAATTATGTATATTTTAATAGAATTTAATTAAATAATTTTATTTGAAGTTGATTTTTTTTTTTTTTTTTTTTTTTTGTGAATTTTTTTTATTAAGTTTAAAAGTTACTGTAATTAATTTTAAAAATGTATATGATGGTTGTTGTTACATCAGGTATTTTAAAAAGAAGAAAAATACATGATTAAATAGTAAGTGGAGTGGAAAGACTAAGATGGAAGATTTGTACATTTTTCTTTTTTACTTTTGTAATAAAGTTTTTCCTGGATTTGCTTTTAATGACAATTATTAAAGAATGATTCCACCAGTATTTACTCCAATGTTAAGATTATTTTCAGTTAAAAATTTAATATTTTTTTTGCAAGAAGTATTCAGTTTCAGTATAAATGAGTATTTGAAATGAAGACTGTGCTTTAACTACATTCTGATTAATACTTTTGGAGATAAAATACAGCTCAAATAAAATTTTTCTTAAAAAAAAAGGGCCTATTGCCACAAGGCCAGAATTACACCAACATCTTAAAAAGAAAAAATATGGTACATTTTTGGTCTTTAAATGATGAAAAATGTTTTTCTTCAAATTTCATAATACTTTTTGACAAGAAGTAGTGTTGAGATTACTTTCTATTGCATTCATAGCACCCCCTCCCCCTCCTGCACTTGGCTTGTTACGCTGATGAACTAGACGTTTTTCAAAAAAGGAAGACCCGAATTCTGCCTACTTTGAATTTTGTGAAAGCTACTTTAGTGTTTCACCGAGATTCTTAATTCCCAGAGCATAAGTTAGGCACCTGAAACCAAAGGGGTGTAAGTGATAAAATTGAAAATTTGGAGATAACTAATGCAAATAATAGAGAAAGCATTATTTTATATTGTGGCAAGAGAGTTAGTGATAACTGTAACTGGTGCATGGTGCTCCACCCCAACGTGATTTAGAAAAAAATGACATTAAATTTCCCGTAAGATCTAAACTTTAAACGCGTTTTACTCAGAATCATTTTTAGTCACTTACATCCCTTTGCTTTCCACTGCCTCAATTCGCCTACAGGGGCCTTAATAAAAGTAGGGCCTTGGCGTCAACTTTTACCCACGTTAACATAGCACACCTAACATCTAATTCGAAACAAAGACAATCACGCGTAGGCGAGAAGTCGGACGCTAAAATGTTTAGAAATACGAAGAATGAAGCGAAAACGTTCGCTGATTGCTCCCGATACAATCTATTAAGAAAGTACAATAGTACTATTGCTTTTTGGTGCCAACTCCCCAGACCCGTCATTTCAAAAATTTTTAGCGGGAAGGGGGCAAAGGGTATATTTTCGATGTTTATTATAGGTAAAAAGCAACAAAATACATAAAAAACATGTATAACTTCAATGTACAATGAAACCTGTGCAATTTGACCACTTGTGGTTCAATATATATATGTGATTTCAGGCCGATTCGGTAAAATGGAACGGGACATTTGGCTAACAACCAAGCCAGTTTAGAAAGACTGTGCTGACATAATCAATCTTACTTCAGAAAGCGCGTACATGTATGATGTCAAAAAACAGCCACGTGAATAACGAAGTGATACAGTGTCATGTTTTCAGACTCAGATGAGTCATATATGTTTGTTGGTTTCTCGAACGGTGGTCCCCACGTAAGAAATCTGTTGATGACTGCAATGATTCCATAGGTGTTCTATCATCACATCAGCAATTGCTAAATAAGAGCACTACATCACGCGGGACACAATGCTCTGTGTCATATGATTTGGGGCGCCTTTGCTGGCGAGGCCATCGCTATAGGGTCCTTTTATATATTCTGTCAATGAAGTCCCATCAAACCATATGGGATCATTCCTAAATGATGTCACGCTTCGAGGGTGGAGGGGTTCGTGAAATCGACAAATATATGGAAAAAGAGCGTTACATCATTTATGAACGGCCCCTATGCTGCATTTCGGTGACACGACCCTTCCCTTCGGACAGTCAGAAAAACAGTTGCCCCCATACATACACGAAACATACAATAGCAAAATCATGCCTAAAATCTCACAGCACTAAACATTGTTGTTGTTGCTTATGCCACTTGGAAATCCAAGCTCCCCTTCGCAGAGCGACTAGGAATTAAGGCAGTAATGAGCGCCTTCAGTTTCAACATGATCACCAATGGTGGAAGTACGACTTGGCTCATAATGTACTTGGATGACACCAGATGGCGCCACCTTTCTTTTTAGACCTGTTGGTGAAGGGAAGGGAAAATCTCCACGTACTGGTACCTTCGGAACTGCCTCGGGACTTCAGGGTCCACGGAGTTTATATGCACGTATCCCCAAGTGTACATGGTGGGTCTTCACCCGCCCGGGTATCGAACCCTAGATCCTCCGTTCCGAAGCTCGACATCCTGACTGCTAGGCTACCACGGCCACAACACTAAACGAAGTACAGTTGATGAACTTTCAAAGTTTAAAAGGGACTCAGTTGTTGTACACTTACACTTGGTCACAACAGTCTCCCTGGCCTTTCACCAACTGGGCAAGTAAGCAGCATGGTTGGGATGTAGATAATTGTACCTCATTATTACTTGTTTTGTGCTGTTACTGTCGCGTTCAGCAAACAAAAACGCCAGCAAATACTCAAGTAAAAAGCAAATGGGTGGTTAATCCATCCTACAAATGTAACAACTAGCATGTTTTCTGTTTTCCGTACTTTGCTGACGATATAATGTCCGTCGACGCAAGCCCGTCATTTCAAAATTTTCCCAAGGGGGAGGAGGGAGCAAATGGTATACATTCAATACATATGTGTAAAAAGCAACAAAACACATAAACACATGCACAAATGCAATGTATCTCTAAAAGTCAGGGGGCAAAGGACAGGCCTGCCAACGGTGGTAATAGCTCTCGTAGGCCTGTCCTTTTGGGGATCAGGAAAGGGCTATGCCCCCGCTAACCCAAAATTGATTTTAGAAACAATCCATTATATATGCCTGCATCTATTTTATTTTTTTTCACCCAACAACTAATATGCATTTTCATATGCACCTGTATAAAGCTTTGACCAGTGTGTGGAAAATTTCGTAATGAGAGACCTGAGCTTACATTTCCACTGGGCATTCGATTATCAGTATTGCTGTCGCAGACACGAGCTGGGGTGAGTGGTTGTGTGGGAAGGGGGGGGGGGGTGCTTCGTACTTTTTAATTTAACATTATTAGCATTCCGTCTTTTAAAAATTTTAATACATTAAAAAGCAGTGAGGTGTGTTACATCTCACAGAAAATAAATTTCCCGGAAGTCTTATTGAAAGAGTTCGACATGAAAAGGGGGGGGGGGAGTTATTATACACAAATACATTACCCAGGGGGGACATCGATTTTGGGAGATTCCTTAATTTGCAGGGGGTGTACCATCGTTCTGAGGGGGGCGGCAACCTTGCAATATCCATTTAGTCTATCCTTACATTTCTGAGATCACATTTCAAAATTTTAACTATTTGGGTCACATATTCCAACCTCATATGAGTCTAAACTCTGATATCGAAGTTCCTTAACAAATTAATCGCGCACCCTATGACCTCCGAGAACAAAGAAGCGACCAAGGTTACACAAACGATAGCTATCATTGTCAATAAATTGGAATTTGTTATGAATTAAAATATATTTAAAGGATTTACCTCCGGTTAAAGCAGTCCAATCACACACATATAATTTACAAAGAGAGGGGGGGGATAGGGTCCGATCAATATCCCTGCGTTTATCAAAAGTACAGTTCATTATATAAGACTGCAACATGAATAAGAAAGCTATAGAATGGTATTTAAAAGGGGGGTTTTAAAATGTAAAGTGGTTTTTTGGCAGCAACCCTACCACGAATAAGTCAGGGGGCCCCACCAGGGTTTGAACGTTTTAGGGGAATTTTTTGGGGGGGGGTGGCTTTGCCTATTTGAGTGGTTCTAATAATAATTTTAGATTATTATTATAATTATTTATCAAAGATGAGTTCAACTATTTTCCTTGAAGTTCAGTTTGCCAAATAAGCAGGAGATATACAATATAATACATATATGTATGCGCTTTTTCTTTGTATAATATTTCGAGTAAATTGCCTTTGAAAAATTATTTCAAATGATGTCTCTTCTAGTCAGCTTTACTACATCCGAATATTCGATCTGCTATTCCCAGACAAATCAAACATGCTTCAAAATTTCAGTAGAATAACAAATAGCCGTTGCATCTGTAGTTGATATTTTGAAATTATCATTCATCGGTTTGGGGGAGGTTCTGAGCTTTTTAGGGTTTGCGCCATCGCCCTAAGGGGGGGGGGGACATCCCTGCTAGCGATATTTCCCATCAACAAATACTTAACGAACATGCAAGACAGAACTAGTTTTTAAATTTAATCTTCGACCCGTCTCCTTCCCCAGTATTTTCGTAGGTTGAGTGCCCCACCCACACACGGGTTTTCAAAGCTCGGAACCTCAAGCCTCCTGATGCGTTGGAAAAAATTCATCACATTGAAAGCCTTCATCCACGGGTGGATTATTGATCATGTGCTTTTAAATGGAAACTTAATAAAATCATCCACAGTATAAAAAAAATAGATAAAAACCTATTTTAACGGACATCCCTCAAATGCAGACATTTCTCTCAAGTAAAACATTTTTTTTTTTTTTGGTACCTCCGTTTGCGGACACCATTTCTTGATCATAAAATCATAATTTGAGACTTAATTTTATTAAATATCGGGTTTCCGTGGCGGACTAGTCCTTGCGAGGAAATGGGTAAAATATTTTTCCAGGATTAACTAGACCCCCATATCCCCCCTTAACTTATTCTTAATTACAAGTCAATAAAATGAGTCGGCGCGAGGCCCCGCCTGCCGATCACCCGGATCCGCCCCTGCTGAATGAAATTATTTCGTTCTGCTCAAAGATCGTTGTTTTTGTCGTTAAGTTGCTAACGTACTATTTTGCTCCATGTTTGATTGAATTGTATTGTTTAGTGGAAAAATCGTGCTTTATTCGTTGACGTTACATTTTTCTCTTTACATTGATTTATTTCATTTCAGTATTTGGTCCGTTTCATTATTGATTGATAATTTTATTTAAAATTTCAAATGTTCAAAAGCTTTATCCTACGCTAGATGTATGTTTTAATTTACTAAATAAAGGGTCAATCCATATAATTTCATGGGATTATAAAGAAACGTGCTGTTCGACCATGTTTTTTTCTCTTGATACTCCCGTCCCTGATAGCTACATACGTACAAAAGATGTTTAGAACAATTTTCATTTTTTTCTTTACTTATGACCTTGGAATTTATAGAGGTCATCAAAAATCGTCCTCGTGGGTAAAATTGGGATTATTAGACTTTTTACAATTTGTCCCAAATCTATATGAAGTGAATTTATGGCTGCTAATTTTGCAGATTGGTATTAAAGTATATTAGGTAATAGAGTTTCAGGACAAATTCGACTGCTGTAAGTTAACTATTTAAATAATGACAACAGGGGTCAAAGTTTAAGGCCAATATCAAATTTTTGCTAACTTCCAAAGGGGACAAAAATACAGAATGAAGTACCACAAAAATTAATCACAAGAATCACACTAAGGAGCACTAATCACATACAGATGCACTAAGTGTAATTGTGACCCCTTTACAGCGTACAGTCCCTCAAAATGTTGGGAAAAGAACAAAAATGACTATTTGGGGCCCCTATAAACCAAGAGTTGATGAAATTTTAAAAAAAATATGCATGTGTGTATTGTTTTGTGGTTTTGATAGCTGTAATGAGTTATCAAAGGTTCATGTTAGACAGAAGTCATTTAAAAATTATTTTTCAGTCACAGAATTTTTGCTATATAACCTTAGCATTAAAACAACTGTAATAGTTAAAGCTAGTAAAGGTAAAAAAAGAAATGCAGAGTTTCTGTGAATAAGAAACCATACACATTTCATATTGCTTGAGCTTATGTAATACATTTTATCTCACAGGTTTTAAATAAAATATATTTTAAGGATTTATACATCTGGAGAGAGAGAAATATTAAATATTACAAACAAATATGTGCTTTTTATTCAAAATAAACCATACAATCTATAAATTCATGAGTATTTTCATTATTTTATCAAAAATCTACAACCAATTGCTTTGTGATGCCTTGAGCAAAGCCTACAGCATTTTCTTCTTGTGCCTGGAAATATCACCTCACAGAATGCCACTATTTTTAAAACTGTGGACAATTCATTGAAGATGAATTACCGGGCAATTTTTAGTATAAAAATGCTGCCAATTACTTACTTAAAAGATATTCATCTCAGAGCATTTCCATTAAAACTGTCTTGCATGTAACTTCTGATATTTATACTCTTGGTGAACTGGTTTAATGCTTAGAGAATTAATCAAATATGAAAAGGACACAATAAAGAAAAAAGAAGAAGAATTTTATGGAAATTTAAAATAATTGTTTCTAACTTCTTTTGAAACATGTAAATTTAATTATACACTATAAAAAACTACTTAATATAAATGTAGAAATGTATGTGCAGGAAATATATCATGAAAACAATTGCCTCAACATAGCATTAGTTAAATTTACTTCTTTTCTTGCAGTAACCTCATGATAAAAATATGCAATGAAAGAATAGGTTAAAAATACGATATCAATACAAATCACCTTAAAATAAATAGATTGAGCATAAACTACTTGATAGTCTATTATAAAAATATAGCAAATTTGTTTTTTGCAGACTTAACTTTGTATGGAGTTAATTTTAGTTTTAGGGATCATTCACTTAAGTATCTCCAAGAAACTTCTTCATAAACAATTAATAAATAATTAAAAAGTAAAGCAAAATAAAAGACACACAGGTATGTATTTTATACCTGAAATTGATAATTGAAGTATATTTTCTCTCTTCTGTTATGAATTGAAGCATGAATTGATCATTTTCAATGTGTACTCACCAAAAATGATCTGATGAATTTCAATATTTTTCATAACACTCTTTTCTCAGAATTAATAGATATCTAATGCAACAGATGATTTTTTTTACACATAAGAGAAACTTAATCACTTTTTCAAAGCATAAAATAAGATTTCTGTTTATTTTTGCTTGTTCAAAACATTTTCCATTTTGAAGCAGTTAAACTAGCTAGACAACCATCAAATTTCTCAGATGCATCAAGATCTGGACATAATTACCTAAATATGAAGTAAAACACTGTATAAAAATTAGAGCATTAAGAATTTTAGATTATTATTATAATTATTTATCAATGATGAGATCAACTATTTTCCTTGAAATTCAGTTTCCCAAATAAGCAGGAGGGCTGTGAGATATACAATATAATACACATATATGTATGCGCTTTTTCTTTGTATAATATTTCGAGTGCATTGCCTTTGAAAAATTATTTCAAATGATGTCTCTTCTAGTCAGCTTTACTACATTCGTATATTCGATCTGCTATTCCCAGACAAATCAAACATTCTTCAAAATTTCAGTAGAATAGCAAATAGCCATTGCATCTCTAGTTGATATTTTGAAATTATCATTAATGGTTCTAAAAGATAGGTTTACATTCATACTTAACTTTACAATGAAACACGGAGATGTAACAAATTTAATTCATTAAGAAGTGAAAATTTGACATAAACTAGTTTGGATTTAAAAATTTTTTAGCATATCCACTACTTTATAAACTTACCGTTAACAACGTATTTGTATTGTTGTGGATATTACGATATACCAGAAGACATTCAAACTATCTTTAATACGGAACACAACCAAAAACCTACATACACAAAACACAAATCAATGTTGCCATCCGGCAATACTTAATCTTTTGACATAAGATGGATTACATTGATATCGATTATATCACATCTCCCCCTATAAGTCTTTAGTCCAAAAGTCTCTTTGGAATTTTAATGATTCTACCACTGCGAGTTTTGTTTATCTTAAGTTCGGGAACTGGTGTAGGGACATCCCTAGCTGTATCCGCAACTGGATCAGGCACTTTTTCTGACATTACAACATTGTCCTTAGTTGGCGGCATATTTTCTGGCAGGTTGTTAGGCAATGCTGGATTTATCTCCGATTCATCCCAGCTGAAATTCAGAGGAAGGGATGCAGGATGTAGATGGATTCTATTTCTGCGAAACACACCTCTTGGTGATTCGATGATGTACGATCGAGGGGTTGTATGCAAACTTTTTACCTTTCCATATGATCTTAAGTCTTTCACCCAAACCGGTTGGCCTACTTCCAGTGGCTGAAGGTTTCTGGCCCCGTAGTGGTTGTCAAAGTTTCGTTTTTTCTATCCCTTAGTTCTATTTCCTTTTTCTTTAAGGATTGGAAATTAGCCAGATTAGGGCACAACATTTGACTTGTTGCGGGTATGGGAGTTCGCAACTTCCTTCCCATCAGCAACTCTGCTGGGCTATACCCGTTTTCCAAGGGGGTCGATCTTATGGCTAACATCATCAGGTATGGATCCTCTCCTTGATATTTCAGGAAGTGATTCTTGAAATTTTTTACCATGGCTTCAATGAAGCCATTGCTTTGAGGAAATTTAGGACTGGATGTTAAAATTGAAAATTTGTATGTCTTTGCAAATTTTCGATATTCTGAATCGATAACCTGAGAAAACTGAGTCCCATTGTCGCTTCGGACTATTTCGGGTATGCCATGTCTGGCAAATATTGATTTCAAGTGTTCGATGACCTCTAAGGATGACAGATTATCCAATTTCCCTACCTCAAAATATCTGGAATAGTAGTCTGCTACAATGACGTACCAGTGACCTTTTAGCTTTAAAAGGTCGGTTGCAACTACTTGCCATGGTCTTTCTGGGAAATCGCTTGAAATCAGAGGTTCTTTATGATAGCTTTGATACTGTATGCAATTTGCACAATTTCTGACTAAAACTTCAATTTCTTTAGATATACCTGGCCACCAAACAGATTGCTGAGCTCTGGTGCGGCATTTAGTTATTCCCTGGTGCCCATCATGGATTCTATCTAAAATTTCTTTTTGAAGCTTTTCAGGAATCACAATTCTTGCGTCTTTGAACAGAATTTGATTTTGCAGTGATAGAGAATGTCTATGTCTCCAAAATCGTTGAATCTCAACCGAAATTTCATTTTTAGGTGGCCATCCGTCTTTGCAGTATTTGATCAATGTTTTACAAACGGGATCTTCATTTTGTAACTGTAATATTTCTGCTAGTCTTTCATCAGATGCTGGAAATATATCGATGATGTTTTGGACATACGCGGCAATTTCTTCTGACAATTCTTCATCTTCATTTTCAGATGTAGGACACCGAGACAAAGCATCGGCAATTACTAGCTCTTTGCCTGGTTTGTAAGAAATTGTGAAGTCATATCTCATCATCCTGAGTTTTATCCTTTGTAAACGAGGAGTTAACATGTCTAAAGGTTTTGACATGAATATCGGCACTAAAGGCTTATGATCCGTTTGAATGTGTACTTGTTTACCTACTATATAGTCTCTGAATCTGTCACAAGACCATATTATGGCTAAAGCTTCCTTCTCGATCTGTGCATATCGTTTCTCTGCATTTGATAACGTTCTAGATGCATAACAAATTGGTGAAATACAACTTTTCTCCATGTGATATAAAACTGCCCCAAGACCATATGATGATGCGTCACACGAAATATAAATCTCTTTTTTTAAATCAAACATTGATAACCCGGGAGTTTGGCAAAGTTCGTCTTTAATTTTCTGAAAAGACACCTCTTGGGCTGGCCCCCACATCCATTCAACATCATTTTTCAACAATTCATATAGAGGATTTGCTATATCGGCCATTTTAGGGATGAATTTACTTAGAAACCCGCTCATGCCTAAAAATCTTTTTAACTCTTTTACCGAGTTAGGTCTGGGAATATTTGCTATAGCTTCTGTTTTCTTCGGATCTGGTTTAATTCCTTCGCTTGAAATTACATGTCCGAGAAATCTCACCTCCTTAATTTTAAATTGGCATTTCTCGACATTAACCGCCGTATTCACCGTCAACTCTATGAGGCGTTAGAGTTCACGAGGCATTTTCGGATGGTTACCACAAAATGCCTAGTGCATTGGCGATAACTAATGCTGCCAAAGTATATTGGCGATGTTTCTCTTTTCTCAGCACTCGGCGTCCGTCTGGCGAGAAGGAAACGTCACTTTCACTTGTTTGCGCGGGAAAAATTGCAGATCAGATATCACATCAGTGATTTATTCTTTATACTTGACTAGAGTAAATTAAACTCTTTATGTGTTTTCCACAGATTTAATTTGTTAATATCAGGTAAGTATTTTTATTAAAATTTAGTTCTCAGTCAATGCTAAAGATGTTCTTATTTTCAGGTAAAAAGGTTGATCGTTCTTATAGCTGGGTGATGTTGAAATCTTAAATCGTTTATGACAACAGTGCTGTTATCGACAGGTACGCATTTTATCTTTATTTTTTCAAGAAACTTTTGAAGGTTTTTATCCGAAATCCTTGTCTACGCAGTAAGAACCGTTATACAGAATTTTTTTAACCTCTTCGTGATGGAATTTGTCGCGTACGATGCTGATATATAGTTGGCTATCCAACAGGTAATAATTTCAAATGCTCCCAGGTATTTTTCTGGTCGTATTCACATATTTGTCTGAAAACCGTTGATCACATTGTGTGGTGAACGAGCCACATTCTCGCGTCTAACATCGTGTACGATACAGTAACAGGCAAGTATTATATAGGATAATTCATAAAGATGCTCCACGATGTTTTTTTTTCCAGGTGAACTGACTTTGTTTCGAGGGAGAACTGTTTCTCCCTATTGCTTTGTACAACATTTATGTGCGGTAGCTATTAAACAGGTAAGCAATTCATTACTTGGGATATTGGGTTCTGCAAGCACATTTCCCAGACAAACTGAACAGGAAAAGTCAGCATATATCTGTTTTTGGCACCTTATGTAAATTCTAGCTCTTTTATCGAGTATATTATATCAGTAATATTTTGCAGCTGCTCTAGCATGCATTTTTATGTGGAGTACTGCAAAATGAGGTTTTTATGTGCATTAACTAACAGGCAAAACTAGTAAACCCAGTGGCATCGTTTAGTGGGGGCCACTGCTAAAGTTTTACTACTATTCATTTCCCCATTTACCAATGCAGAGTGACCACACATTAATCCTGGTAGTTTGTCCTGTAGCAGTGCACTCATGAATTTCTCATATGTTTCTCTATGATTTATTAACCAGTGCTTACTTATCCATATTTTTAATGTCTGGAAATAATTATTATTGTGTGTGCAGGGAAAATAATCATGAGAAAGCCCCTAGTTAAAACACAAAATATAATATAAATGACCATCATTATATTGAAATTCCTAATGTTCACCTGGAACATCCCACTTGCATTTCTATTAAAATAATTTCAAAACTCCCCTTCCCTTCACTACTTGTAATTTACTTTTTTGTCTCTAAAATAAGTGATGAAATCAGGCACAGATCCAGGATTTTTTGAGGAGAGAGAGATTTCTATGATTTCACCTTTCATCGAGAAAAGTTATTCAGGTTTAGTTTGTTTTTCATATATTATTTAATAATTCTTGATGTCCTGTTATCTGCACCTGAACGGAAATTTCCTGTTTAAAAGTGCCAATTGCAGCAATTAAGGTTTTTAAAAGAGCAGGCTAATTATATAAGATTATGAATGTTTCGTAATATCAAATGTTTTTACTTTCTTTGCAGGAACTCTTGACAAAAGCTTTGTTTTAAACAACAGGACTGTTTTTGGAGAGTTATGTGTAACACTGCCCGGTGAAGCAGCTTCAAAGATTGTCCATATTTTGAAAAAGTATGGCTCTCTTTTGGAAGCGTTTTTCCAGGCAAAACCAAGTTGTGGTCTATTCTCCCTGGATGAGAGATCCTGCGAATTTTTTAACTTGCATGAGAATCTACTCCGCAATTTTTTTACCTGTCTATATACGCCTATATGCAAATTTCTTTACCTTTAAAGAAATGCTTAAAGCTTACCTTTCAGATCAGATGATGGACCGCTCCTTATGTTCGCAATTATAAAACCCCTTTTTTTAAATCATTGATAATTATTGGCATAAAAACCAATATATCTTTGAAATGTAATTCTTGTTTTCACCTTATGTATTGAATATGTTAGCATACTGAGTGATGCAAAATGCTTTATAAAATATCTTGGGTATGGAAAAATATCTGTTTATCCTGCTTCAAACATATTAAAAAGCTTTTTACTGTTGATTTTGTATTCTCTTCTATAGCATTCAAACTCGATTTGCATGCCTGATAGTCTGTATACTTCATTGAATACTAACAATTCCATTATATTTGGCCACTATATTATTATAAAGGGTTAAAAACTTATTTATAGGCATTATGTAATTGATTTTATGATCATATAATGATTAAAAATATTTTGTTAATGCAGGATTTTCAAAAATTTCCTAAAGTAAATTTGTGAGCATAATTTTTCAAAATTTGACGCTGAAATCCATTCCAAGAAAATGAAATGTTTTTTTTTTCTTTAGTTTAAAAAGTGGCATTCTTTGACATAGATTAAATTGTCCTTTTCCACCCTCCCCTAAAGGATAATCTATTATGACTTCTATGACAAAGAACACCAAAACTTATTTGAAAATAGAGCCTAATTTGTAACTTAACTTAAGAAATTTCTTTTGAACACATTCAGTAAGATTCAATAGACACTGAAATAATAGGAAGAAACACCTTACTACCAAAATGGATTATGTATCATGCATATTCTGTTTCTAGATGAGGGGGAAGGATTTCCAACACCCATTGTGCTTTATTTCAGGTTAAATTAAATCATTGAAGTACTTAATTAAAAAAGTAGAAACATTTGCACACACCTAATTAAAACTTAATAATTAAGATGAGTAATGATTTGTTTTATTTACTAGCAGCAGTATCTAGTTGTGATAAATTGATTTAGTTGGTATGTAAAGTAATTATAGAGTAGCAGTTAAACATTCTCTGGCAGACATTTTTTAAAAATCTACTTTAATTCTATCTTTGCTATACTAATCTTTAAAAAAAATAATTGATATTTCCTGCTCAATTACATTTTATTTGCCAATATGATGAATGAATTATGTATATTTTAATAGAATTTAATTAAATAATTTTATTTGAAGTTTTTTGTGAATTTTTTTATTAAGTTTAAAAGTTACTGTAATTAAGTTTAAAAATGTATATGATGGTTGTTGTTACATCAGGTATTTTAAAAAGAAGAAAAATACATGATTAAATAGTAAGTGGAGTGGAAAGACTAAGATGGAAGATTTGTACATTTTTCTTTTTTACTTTTGTAATAAAGTTTTTCCTGGATTTGCTTTTAATGACAATTATTAAAGAATGATTCCACCAGTATTTACTCCAATGTTAAGATTATTTTCAGTTAAAAATTTAATATTTTTTTTGCAAGAAGTATTCAGTTTCAGTATAAATGAGTATTTGAAATGAAGACTGCTTTAACTACATTCTGATTAATACTTTTGGAGATAAAATACAGCTCAAATAAAATTTTTCTTAAAAAAAAAAAAGGGCCTAGTGCCACAAGGCCAGAATTACACCAACATCTTAAAAAGAAAAAATATGGTAGATTTTTACTTTAAAATGATGAAAAATGTTTTTCTTCAAATTTCATAATACTTTTTGACAAGAATTAGTGTTGAGATTACTTTCTATTGCATTCATAGCACCCCCTTCCCCTCCTGCACTTGGCTTGTTACGCTGATGAACTAGACGTTTTTCAAAAAAGGAAGACCCGAATTCTGCCTACTTTGAATTTTGTGAAAGCTACTTTAGTGTTTCGCCGAGATTCTTAATTCCCAGAGCATAAGTTAGGCACCTGAAACCAAAGGGGTGTAAGTGATAAAATTGAAAATTTGGAGATAACTAATGCAAATAATAGAGAAAGCATTATTTTATATTGTGGCAAGAAAGTTAGTGATAACTGTAACTGGTGCATGGTGCTCCACCCCAACGTGATTTAGAAAAAAATGACATTAAATTTCCCGTAAGATCTAAACTTTAAACGCGTTTTACTCAGAATCATTTTTAGTCACTTGCATCCCTTTGCTTTCCACTGCCTCAATTCGCCTACAGGGGCCTTAATAAAAGTAGGGCCTTAGCTTCAACTTTTACCCACGTTAACATAGCACACCTAACATCTAATTCGAAACAAAGACTGTAATAACTTCACTCCACGAGTGGAAGAACACAACTTGATTATATTAACATACTTTATCTTGGCTAAATACAACACAGATGCACGAACATATTATTTACAGACATTATTTACAATTTAACTATGTAAGCAAGCATAGTGACAAAAGCCGTCTTGGCTTAGCTGCGTGTTTTTCTGCTCCGGCACGAAACTCAAACCCAAACCAAAACCCAAACTGTTTTTAATTGTCAGTTCAGTTGGCGGTTGCCGTTAACCGTTGCAACCGCGGTTTCGAGTTTATACACAACATCTCCTCTCCCCTTAGAGATCAAGTCTCTGGGGGGGTTTACTAATCCTTCCAGACCGCCGCAACGTTGTTCCCGGATTTTGTGGCACTTTCGGTGAACTAACACAGGTCGTAGTATTTCCACTGTCTTTCACTGCTGGTGGTGAAATTAATGGGCCTACAGCTGAAACATCTTCAGCTGCTGCCGATGATCTGGTTGAAGTTTCGGCTGATGATGTGTCCGTAGGTGTTTGTTGCATATGGTGTTCCCCATTCCGACTGCTCGCAGTAGAATCCTCAGCAGCCGGGGAACTCTGAGACGGAGTCCAATGATGACGACGCACTGAGTGATCAAAGTTTTGTACTTGATCACCGACTGGACGGATTTGATCTACATGTCTCCGTACTAATGTCCCTTGAACATTTACAGTATAATGTAGCTCGCCATCTTGGCTGATTACTTGACCGAATTTCCATTTTGAATTGGCTGCTCTATAATCACGAACAGCCACATGGTCACCCACGTTAAATTTTCTGTCCCTGAACTCATAAACACCCTTTCTGATGTTTTCTTGCACTCTGGATTTTAAATCAGGCAACAACAAATTAATTCGGGTTCTAATGTCCCGTTTCAAAAATAGCATGGCTGGGCTGTGCATTGTGGTGACGTTAGGTGCTTTTCGATATTGAAGCAAGAATGTGCTTAATTTTTGACTTATGCTTCCGGCATAGTGTTGCATTGCCCGTAATGATTGTTTTAATGTATACACGTAACGTTCAGCTTGACCATTGCTCGATGGCTTAAATGGTGCAGATGTTTTGTGCTTAATGCCATTGGTCAACATGAACATTTCAAATTCGTGTGAAGTGAACTGAGGCCCGTTGTCACTTACGAGTACTATAGGTAGACCAAATCGGCTGAAACAATCTCGAAGGCAATCTATGGTCTTGTGGGCAGAGGTTGTTTTCACTGGATAAACTTCTAACCACTTCGAATGTGCATCCACAATAAGAAGGAACATATGTTCAAACATAGGGCCAGCGAAATCTACATGAATTCTTTCCCATGGCGAACTCGGGTACTCCCAGTGATGGACTTTTACCCTAGATGGGTCAGCTTTGTATTTGGCACAATGTGCACAATTATTAGCAGCATCCTCGATATCTTTATCAATATTCTTCCAATATACGAAAGATCTAGCAATTGCTTTCATCTTTACAATACCAAGGTGCCCTTCATGTAGTTCTGCTAACACTTGTTTTTGATATACCTTCGGGATGCAAACCCTTTGACCGTACATAATACACCCATCTTCAATTGTATATTGTGCTTCCCTACCCTGCAAATCTTTGCCCTCTCGAAGAGCATTCAGAAGCGGCCCTAGCTCTAAGTCTTTTGACGTAGCTTGTCGCAATTCTCTGGATGTTACAGGTAAGGTTTCTATTTGCCCCATCTGATTTATGTAAATATCATCTTTGACATCCAATTCTTCAGACTTCTTCGGTAAGCGCGAGAGACAGTCTGCATTCCCGTGATTTTTGGTATCCCTATACTGAATGTCAAATTCAAAGGATTGCAAAATTAGGGCATAATGCAAAAGCCTAGTAGCTGCTAAAACAGGTAATCCCCGTTTTGAACCAAAGATAGCTACTAGCGGCTTGTGGTCAGTAATCAATTTGAATCTTCGACATTTTAAATACAGATAAAATTTCTGTACAGCCCATACGATGGCTAGGGCCTCTTTATCTATTTGGGAGTATTTTTGCTCAGTTCGTGACAAAGTTCTTGAAGCAAATGCTATGGGTCTTTCAGTTCCATCTGGGTACAGATGAGACAATACACTACCTACACCAACTGGCGAAGCATCAGTAGCTAAAGTTAGAGGTAGGCGTGGATCATAGTGCACTAAAACTCTAGGTGAGCAAATCTCTTTTTTGATTTCCTCAAAAGCTTCCTGACAATCCCTCGACCATTTAAATTTCACGTCTTTCTTTGTAAGGTCATTAAGGGGATTTGACATGGTGGCTAAGTTTCTGCAAAATTTCCCGTAGAAATTTACTAACCCCAAAAAGCTTTTTACCTCCGGTACATCTTTAGGAACAGGGGCATTTAAAATTGCTGAGATTTTATCATCCGTTTTGTGCAACCCATTAGCATCTATTATGTGTCCCAAAAAATTTATCTCTTTTTGGAAAAATTTACTTTTATTTAAATTCAATTTCAAACCATGCTCTTTACATTTTTTGAAAAATTCCTCCAAAGCCCTTAAGTGTGACATTTCGTCAGACCCCGTAATCCGTGCATCATCCATGAACACCTTAACACCTTCCATACCCTGAAAGAGCCCGTCAACGTAGCGCTGCCAAATTGCAGGAGCCCCGTTTAAGCCGTACAGTCGGCCAAAATATTTTTCGAGTGACGGGACCCCTGAGAAAAATTGAATAATGGCTAGATGCGGGACTGTTTTTTTTTAAAAAATATATATATATATATCACACAAATTCTTTTTTTTTAAAAAAATCCAATATTGGCTTGATGTAAGATTTTTCTTTTTTAAAAATATATGGTAACAAGTTTTTCTAAAAAAATTATCAATATATAATCCAATATTGGCTTTATACTAGTTTTTTTTTTAAAAAAAAAAAATTGACTAAATCCGAGAGATTGCGATATGGTTTCACACAAGTTTTTTTTATTATCAAATATATACATGGCTTTATACACAAGTTTCCTTTTTTATATATATATATATGATCCAATATTGGCATTTAAAAAGAGTTTTTTTTAAAAATATATATATATATACTTAAAAGTACCTTTTTTTTTTCTATTATTCATCCAAGTAGGCACTCAAATCTTTCATTAGTTCATCGTACGTTACGATCGGAGTTCCCGGTCCAAATTCCGAAAGCGTACTCGGTGGCGGATCCATCATCATCATAGATTCTTCTTCTCCTTCTTCAAACTCAAAGTCACTCATAAATGTCAGTACCGGAGAAGTTGGTTCGAAACTGGTAGAGGGAACTGGTTCGGTTTCAGGATACACTAGCACTTGTTCGGGATAAACGTGGCTCGTGGAGGGAATCGGTACAAATTCGTGGCTCGTGGACGGCCGCACCGCTACAAGTTCATTGTTTGGCACAAAATCGTGGCACGTGGAGGAAACCGGTACAAGTTCGTAGTTCGTATACACAGGTTCAGAATAAACGTGGCTCGTAGAGGGAACCGCTAGTTGGGTTTCTTCAGGATAAACGTGGCTCGTAGAGGGAACCGCTAGTTGGGTTTCTTCAGGATAAACGTGGCTCGTAGAGGGAACCGCTAGTTGGGTTTCTTCAGGATACACTAGCACTTGTTGTTGTTGTTGTTCCAGCCGATAATAACCCGACCATGCGTTGTTGTTGTCGATATTTTCGTACGGCTTTGGAAACTCGACGAGACCCTCCATCGCTCGTTCATCACGCCTGCATCTGTAGACCGGTGCCTCGTCTTGATGCGATTCAGCGTTGAAGTATTCCGTCTCGTCGTCAAACATTTCCAGCGCCCATTTCGCTTTAAGGGTGTCGACGTCTGCAATCTTGATTCGAAAAAACGAAAACAAACATTTCTGTGGAGCTATTATCAAGTAGGTCGTACCGGGTTTCAAGGCAAAAGACTTGTTGGGCTTGAGAATGTAATGTTCGAACATGTTAAAATGCAAGTGCGAAAAACGTCCGTTTGCCAGATTGGCCGGATCACGGAAGAGTCTCTTTTTCTTTTTGTAGAACAATAGCGGCACCGATCGCGTCTGTATGATATGCTTCTCGTCCTCTGCCACGGTCCGATATCCGAACGTGAACCCAAATTTTACCAAATACAGATGGTCGTACATAAAGCATAGCCGTTGATCAGAATTTTTTTTCTCCACATTTATCGGTTTTTGCAGTTTCTGAGTCAACTTGTACCACCTGAAACGCTTCAGAGGATTCTGTTTTAGTCCATCTTTAAAAGTTCTTTGAAAGTTATCGCTGAGCAACGGCTTGTCGTTACTAAACGGTTCAAAGATTACATTCATATCTTTCATGCGAACGATGAACGGAACGGCTTCTGCACAAAACCTCTGCACGTAACTGGATGCATGCTTCTTGCCGACTTTTAATTCGTGCAAATTGGCGACTCGAGACACTGCTTGCGGCTCAGAGGGAAACATGACGATGATCAGGCGAGACCGACCGAATGAATGAAGCACGGAGCGCGCGTCTCTCTTTTATATACGCGCGAAAGTAGGTCACGTACAAGGAAGGAAAAACACAAACTAAAAACTTCTCTTGCCGCATTTAATGTTACAGCGGGTAGGAAATGGGCTGAGACGATGATTTCTTTTTTTTTTCCAGAAAGCAAGGACAAATTTAATTTAAGACTTACAAGGAAAAAAAAACACAAACTAAAAAAAAAATATTTTTTTCTCTCGCCGCATTTAATGTTACAGGCGGGTAGGAAATGGGCTGAGACGATGATTTCTTTTTTTTTCCCAGAAAGCAAGGACAAATTTAATTTAAAGCGGATACGGAAAGCGCCATTTTAAGCCAAAAAAAAAAAAATTATTTTTTTTCATTTTTCTACGAATTTGCTAAAATCTTCAGAAGACAACTCGACAATTTTTCAGAGAAAGTAGACAAAAATATTGCATGTGCAATTGCTTCATTTTTCCCAATTTTAGGAAAAAAGAATTTTGTTAAAATTCTTTTAAAACAAGATTTAAACTAACTAAAGGCGGCCGATTTTTCCAGCACGAAAATAGATTTTTAAAAAATATTTAGCGTTGCAATTGCTTCATTTTTCCCAATTTTAGGAAAAAAGGAATTTTGTTAAAATTCTTTTAAAACTAAGATTTAAACATAACTAAAGGCGGCGATTTTTCCAGCACAAAAATAGATTTTTAAAAAATATTTAGTGTTCAATAGCTTCATTTTTCCCAATTTTAGGAAAAAAGGAATTTTGTTAAAATTCTTTTAAAACAAGATTTAAACATAACTAAAGGCGGCCGATTTTTCGAGCACGAAAATAGATTTTTAAAAAAATATTTAGTGTTAATTGCTTCATTTTTCCCAATTTTAGGAAAAAGGAATTTTGTTAAAATTCTTTTAAAACAAGATTTAAACATAACTAAAGGCGGCCGATTTTTCCAGCATAAAAATAGATTTTTAAAAATATATTTAGTGTTCAATTGCTTCATTTTTCCCAATTTTAGGAAAAAAGGAATTTTGTTAAAATTCTTTTAAAACAAGATTTAAACATAACTAAAGGCGGCCGATTTTTCCAGCACGAAAATAGATTTTTAAAAATATATTTACTGTTCAATAGCTTCATTTTTCCCAATTTTAGGAAAAAAAGAATTTTGTTAAAATTCTTAAGTTGGAGGCACAAATGAAAAAGTTTCCCAAATGTCCATTTCTTTTTTTTCTTTCCTTCTTTTTTTCAAAATAATGTCGAAAATTACTCGTAGCCACAGCAAAAAAATGTGCATGCTCCATTTTCAATGTAAAATCGGTGCTTTTCTTAAATCACATACATATTGAACTCCCAAAATCATTTTGTAACGATGACAATCGACGTCCGAGCAACTGGGACACCTGTAACTTTGCTGGCAAGCTTGCACCCGCATCGTTCTTATTTCATTCATCATCGGATACAATATCCAATTTTTTTCCATGACGTACGGTTTTAATAAATCATAAGTAATCCAATCCACAGCCATGAAATACATGCTACAATGTAATCGTTCCATGTCAAACAACAAGTAATTAAAATCAAACGGTCCACCGTCCCGACACAAGTAGGCAAAACCATTGGTCACGGAGTATCCTTTCTTGGGATGAGCAGCTACGATTGCCGGAACAAAATCGAAATACGATACTTTTCTAATTTTCTTTTCTCTTTGTAATTCATCTCGCATCAACCATTGAAATTGTTCGTACGAAGTATTTTCGGCTACACATACGGTTTTTTGCACCGGTTCAGGAGGTAGAAGAGGAGGAGTCGTTGGTCGATGATACTCTTTTTCAAATTGTTCCAATTCTAAACTCGACGGTTGAAGAACTAAATCTGCCATCTCTTTTTTTTACAATGTAAATGAGAAAAGAGTCTCTCGGATTCTTTTTAAAAGCTGCTAGCCGAAAAAAAAAAAATTTTTTTTTTTTTTTTTTCAAAATTTTACAATTCGTCTCCAGACTCATCTTCGCTGCCGCCGCTACTCGACGACTCTTCATTTTTTTCTCCGATTGAATTATCCTCTTCTTCTTGTTCTTCGACTTGTTGTTCTTTTTCTTTTTCTTCTTCTACTACTACAGCTGCTGCTGCTGCAATTTCTTCTTTTGTTTGTTGTTGTTGTTTCATTCTCTTGTTGGTAGTGGTCTTGTTATCACATTTCTTTTTTTTCCTCTTCATTTTTTGATCTTGTTGTTGCCACATTTCCTTTAATGTTTTTAAATGATAATCAACGCAATTCTTGTAATATTCAATCATTTCCTTGTTTTCGGCGGCAGCAGCAGCAGCGTCGTCGTCGTCGAATCGTAGTCGTCATCGCTCAATGCACATTTTATAATATCATAAACACACGACGACGACGACGATAAGCGATGATGTAATTCTCTGACCACGTTAACGTGACATTCCATCGGATCGATCGAAATTACATTTTGAACGGTCATGGGATAACTTAAATTTTCGACAAATCCTTTAAAATCAATTTCATTTTCTCGTGTCCGTCTATCTGACGCAAACAATTGTTGCAATTCGGACGACAATTCTGTTTTTTTATTCAAAACGTTGGCCAATTTCATCAAATCATATTTTTGTACGTAATCTCTACTCAATACTTTTTCGACGATCGTTTTTTCATCGTTGTTGTTGAACAAGAAACGGTTTTTCCTGTAAATGGACGACAGGAATTGTTGACATTCCATGTGAACTTTGACGAATTTTGCAGATTTAAAAATATCCGATAATAAAGACCAGCAACGGTTTTTGTCGATAACGCGAGCCGTCTTTTCCAGTAGACGTAATTTTAAAGTTTGATACGATAAGTATTCGTTATCGTTGGCTTCACATTCTTCGAGAAACATGTCGTCCAAGACATTTTTCAAACACGACGAGTGTTTTGAATAATCCATGATGTGTGTGTGTGTGCGAGACGGGAAGGGAGGAGAGGTAAAAATATGAAAAGATGCGAAAAGGGAGGCATTGCTTTTTTAACGACGAGACTGGTAGTGAAAAAAAAAAAAAAAAAAATTTTTTTTTTTTTTTTCATTCAAAATCCTCTTTTTCCTTCTCGGCGAGTTCAAACAGTAGACGAGAGAGTGCCTCTGCTTTCGTCAATGCGCAAAATGGAAAACGAGCCGGATGTTGCGGGCAATACATTTTTCTCAATTTCAATCTGCTTAATGAAGTATAATCAATGTTATCCAAATTCAGGACTTTTTTTCCAGACAATTTTTCTATAAAGTCTCTTTTTTTGGATCCCTTGACGTACACGTACTTGTAGGCCGTCGTGAGACATTGAACTATCTTTTCGAGTTCACTGTACGGTAATTCTCCGTCTTCCCATTCAATATTGTGTCGACTTTCTTTCAACCAAGCGTTGACGTGTCGATATTTGGGTAACAGTTTATGCCATGAATGTGGCGGTTTAAAAGTCCATAATCCATGCTGATTATCAAAAATTCCATGGAAAGCCAGTTCTTTCACTGCAAAGTTATCATTTTCGTATTTAAATCCTTCGAAATCAATGACTACAGAAGAAGCCATGGTCGAGGAGGAGCAGCAGTTTTAGTTTGGAAAAGAAAACGTTTGAAAGACAGAGCCGATAGTAACGAAGCGTGGAATTTTATAACGGTTTCCATTAAAAAAAAAAAAAAAAAAAATTTTTTTTTTTTTTTTTTCAGAAGTTTCTAAAATCTTCAAAGACACTCGACAAGTTTTGAAAAGTGGCAAAGACTCATTGCATGTGTCAGTCCATTATTGGTTAAACTTGATTTTTTTTTAAAAAAAAGACACACACAATGAGAAAAAATGTCTCATTGCATGTGTCTTTCTACATTAAAACAGTCCAATTTTTGGCTAAACACTTAAATTTTTTTAAAAAAAGACACACAATGAGAAAAATATTTTTCTCATTGCATGTGTCTTTCTGCATTTTATTTACAAATATATATATATATAATACAACATTATTCGATATTTACAAAAAAAAATTTACAATATATACACATAAATATAATACATTATTTAGAAAAAAATGTCCTCGAGGATTTCATCTTCCGAGTCCTCGTAAGGGAGGTATGGGCCTTGTTCTTCGTCGTCGTCGTCTTCTTCTTTCCTCCTGTTCCACGTCTTTTGAAGTAAAGCCGCATGACTTTGTTGCTATTTCGTACATTTTTTTAACGTCTTTTAATTTCGTGGTCGAAATTGCCAATCTCAATGCAGATAACTCTTGTACCCATGATTTTAAGTTACCAATTTGGTTCTTCTGATCCAAGTAGTGCAAATAGTTTTGGTCAATCGCTTTTCTGCACATTGGGCACGTTTTATTTATGTATGTCCATCGGGACAAGCAGTCCGAATGAAATTTGTGTAAACAGGAGAGAGTCCTTATGCAGTCACACCCCGGGTGGGTTGCTAGACAGATCGGGCATGGATCCGGCGACGACGACGAAACACTCGGCAAAGGATTTTCCAGTTTGTTTTCTATGCCTCGAAGGGCGCTTTCTGTAGTGTGGACCAGCACGCTCATGTAGCACTGGACAGTATATATATCCTGTATATCCATGATTGTTTTCAAATCATAAACCACATCAGCATATTTTGTCGAAAACGCTGTGCGTACTTTTAAAATATTTGCGCACAATTCACAGCACATGTTGTAACTAGTGAAGCAGCGAGAGCAGAATGAATCTAATCTGAGGGACCTCGCGCGTGCTTTTTATATATAGGGAGGATGGTGACGTCAATGAAGCTTCTCAAAGGCGAAAGATGATGAAATGTTTGCGTTAGGTAGGAGCACGTGCGTGACGGTGACGTCAATGAAGCTTCTCGAAGGCCATAAAAGGAAAAGGCGGAAGATGTTTACGTCAATTCAGATGATTAAATGTTTGTGTTAGATAGGAGCACGTGCATGACGGTGCGTGACTCATAGCATGTGCAATTGCTTCATTTTTCCCAATTTTTTGGAAAAAAGGAATTTATTTAATATTCTTTTAAAACAAGATTTAAACATAACTAAAGGCGGCCGATTTTTCGAGCACGAAAATAGATTTTTTAAAATTTTTTATTATTTAAAACTTTCAATTTGCTTTAAAATTTTAAAATTTTAGAAAAAAAAGAATTTTGTTAAAATTCTTTTAAAACAAGATTTAAACATAATAAAGGAGACTTGATTTTTCCATCACGAAAATAGATTTTTAAAAAAATATTTAGCGTTCAATTGCTTCATTTTTCCCAATTTTAGGAAAAAAAGAATTTTGTTAAAATTCTTTTTTAACTCGATTCACACGTGGACAAAGGCGACTGATTTTTCCAGCACGAAAATAGATTTTTAAAAAAATATTTAGCGTTCAATTGCTTCATTTATCCCAATTTTGGGAAAAAAAGAATTTTGTTAAAATTCTTTTTTAACGATTTAAACATGGACAAAGGCGCCCTGATTTTTCCAGCACGAAAATAGATTTAAAAAAATATTAGGTTCAATGCTTCATTTTTCCCAATTTTAGGAAAAGAATTTTGTTAAAATTCTTTTAAAACAAGATTTAAAATAACTAAAGCGGCCGATTTTTCCAGCACGAAATAGATTTTAAAAAAATATTAGTTTCAATTGCTTCATTTTCCCAATTTTGGGAAAAAAAGAATTTTGTTAAAATTCTTTTTTAACTCGATTCACACGTGGACAAAGGCGACTGATTTTTCCAGCACGAAAATAGATTTTTAAAAAAAATATTTAGCGTTCAATTGCTTCATTTTTCCCAATTTTAGGAAAAAGGAATTTTGTTAAAATTCTTTTAAAACAAGATTTAAACATAACTAAAAGCGGCCGATTTTTCCAGCACGAAAATAGATTTTTAAAAAAAATATTTAGTGGACAGAATAGAAATTTAAAAGACTGACGTTGCGTGTCATCTGACATTTCGTCATGCCGGCTGCGTGCGTGTGTATAAAAAGGGTGGCTCTGGGAGCTAGCTCTCAGTCGGAGTAGTTTCACCGGCGAGCGACGACATGCGTAATGCCATAGTCATCGAGTTTGATGGATTCCCGTACGGAGACGACGATTTCGTCATTAAAGAACTGGCGTTCAGCGGCGTTTTGAGTTTGCATTACGGCAGATTCTCCTTCGACGTGCCTCATCTTCAATTGGCCGGCTTAGAAGACGACTTTTTTAACGCATGCAGACCCGATTTGGATAGGGACGAATGCAAAGTATTGCCGTATAGTGCCCTGGGACCGCTCCTGCAGAGTCTGGCCGCGATGTACGAGAACATTTTCGTCAAGGGAGAGGAAAAGATAAGTACATCCGACGCTTTTTCGACGAAAACAGAGTCGTCAGAAACATCGACGACTACCTGGATCTGAAGAAATCGTGGATCGAGAGAGAAACCTGCCTGGTTCATAAGGATCCGAGAGTTTGTTGTTCGATGAAGAGAGCACAAGCCCTGTCTCTGAGGTTGTAATTGTTTTTTTTTAAAACATAAATGTGTAATGTAAAAATGAGTATTTCTCTGTGTGTGTGTTTTTTTTTTTAAAAGTCAAATATAGAGCCAATATTGGCCCTGAGAGATTCTTTGTTTTTTTAAGAAAAAGTTAAACATAGAGCCAATTTTTTTCTTCAAACGTGATACCTTTTTTGCAGCAGGTTCAATTTCTCCGACTGATTTTTCCAGCACAAAAATAGATTAAAAAAAATATATTTAGTGTCTAATAGCATCATTTTTCCCAATTTTAGGAAAAAAGAATTTTGTTAAAATTCTTTTTTAACTCGATTTAAACATAACTAAAGGCGGCCGATTTTTCCAGCACAAAAATAGATTTTTAAAAAAATATTTACTGTTCAATTGCTTCATTTTTCCCAATTTTAGGAAAAAAGGAATTTTGTTAAAATTCTTTTAAAACAAGATTTAAACGTAGACTAAAGGCGGCCGATTTTTCCAGCACGAAAATAGATTTTTAAAAAAATATTTAGTGTTAATTGCTTCATTTTTCCCAATTTTAGGAAAAAGGAATTTTGTTAAAATTCTTTTAAAACAAGATTTAAACATAACTAAAGGCGGCCGATTTTTCCAGCATAAAAATAGATTTTTAAAAAAATATTTAGTGTTAATTGCTTCATTTTTCCCAATTTTAGGAAAAAGGAATTTTGTTAAAATTCTTTTAAAACAAGATTTAAACATAACTAAAGGCGGCCGATTTTTCCAGCATAAAAATAGATTTTTAAAAAAATATTTAGTGTCTAATAGCATCATTTTTCCCAATTTTAGGAAAAAAGGAATTTTGTTAAAATTCTTTTAAAACAAGATTTAAACGTAACTAAAGGCGGCTGATTTTTCCAGCATAAAAATAGATTTTTAAAAAAATATTTACTGTTCAATAGCTTCATTTTTCCCAATTTTAGGAAAAAAGGAATTTTGTTAAAATTCTTTTAAAACAAGATTTAAACGTAACTAAAGGCGACCGATTTTTCGAGCATAAAAATAGATTTTTAAAAAAATATTTAGCGTTGAATTGCTTCATTTTTCCCAATTTTAGGAAAAAGGAATTTTGTTAAAATTCTTTTAAAATAAGATTTAAACATAACTAAAGGCGGCCGATTTTTTAGGTACGCTTTCGGAATTTGGACCGGGAACTCCGATCGTAACGTACGATGAACTAATGAAAGATTTGAGTGCCTACTTGGATGAATAATAGAAAAAAAAAAGGTACTTTTAAGTATATATATATATATTTTTAAAAAAAAATCTTTTTAAATGCCAATATTGGATCATATATATATATAAAAAAAAAAGAAGCTTGTGTATAAAGCCATGTATATATTTGATAATAAAAAAACTTGTGTGAAACCATATCGCAATCTCTCGGATTTAGTCAATTTTTTTTAAAAAAAAAAAACTAGTATAAAGCCAATATTGGATTATATATTGATAATTTTTTTAGAAAAACTTGTGACCATATATATTTTTAAAAAAGAAAAATCTTACATCAAGCCAATATTGAATTTTTTTTAAAAAAAAGAATTTGTGTGATATATATATATTTTTTTTAAAAAAACAGTCCTGCATCTAGCCATTATTCGATTTTTCTCTGGGGTCCCGTCACTCGAAAAATATTTTGGCCGACTGTACATTAGTCTTTTGCACATATACAGCCCCTTATGTGTGTTAATGGTTAATAGATTTTGGCTTTCGGGATGTACCTTCATTTGTAAGTACGCATGTTTAAAATCAAGTTTTGAAAACTGTTTACCCCCGTTTAAACTTGAAAAAATTTCCTCCAGTTTAGGTAAGGGGTGCTGCGGAACAACCAAGTTAGGGTTAAGCGTTACAGAAAAATCAGCACATAATCTAATATTGCCGTCTGATTTAACTACCGGTACCACGGGCGTAGCCCACTCTGAACTTTCTACCCTCTCAATGATTCCTTCCTTTTCCAACCTATCAATTTCCTTTTCGACTCTTTCTTGTAGAGCAAACGGGACTGTTCTATATCTGCGAAATATTGGCTTAACCCCCTGCTTCAGTTCCAGCTTAACCTCATAATTGTTGATCTCTCCCAATTTGTCATCGAATAATTCCTTATATTGAGTTAACAATTTGTTTAAGTTTAT
Source organism: Octonoba sinensis (assembly GCA_038502835.1). Taxonomy (NCBI): domain Eukaryota; kingdom Metazoa; phylum Arthropoda; class Arachnida; order Araneae; family Uloboridae; genus Octonoba; species Octonoba sinensis. Next base: position 24,147,389 of record CM076598.1, on the reverse strand, counting down.
GTTACTTACTGCTCTGACAGTTTTTATAGCGTTCCAGTCTAGGTTTATTTTATGGAGCCATGCACGGCCAAAGATCGTATCCAAATCCTCTTTTACAATGTATAAATTTAACTGCAAACATTGATTTTTATACTCAACCTTCACGGTGACATACCCCATTGGTATTAAAGAATCACCCTTATACGTCTTGAAGACAATATTAGTAGGCTGAATTTTCTTATTAGAGATTTTCCGAAAATTCCTAATGCTCATAACACTCACGGCCCCACCAGTATCCAGTTCCATTGAGCAATTTTTATTCTCAATTTTTAGATTAACCAGTATCGGAGGTTGCCTTGGCTCTTCCTCCCGTAGTGTATATTCCTCAGCCTGTAGTTCAAATAAAGGTACTTGATTGTTGTTCTCAATGACATTATTCAAATTTACCTGTTTTTGTTTTACTTTTTTTTTTTTTTTTTTTTTTTTTTTTTTTTTTTTTTTTTTTTTTTTTTTTTTTTTTTTTTTTTTTTTTTTTTTTTTTTTTTTTTTTTTTTTTTTTTTTTTTTTTTTTTTTTTTTTTTTTTTTTTTTTTTTTTTTTTTTTTTTTTTTTTTTTTTTTTTTTTTTTTTTTTTTTTTTTTTTTTTTTTTTTTTTTTTTTTTTTTTTTTTTTTTTTTTTTTTTTTTTTTTTTTTTTTTTTTTTTTTTTTTTTTTTTTTTTTTTTTTTTTTTTTTTTTTTTTTTTTTTTTTTTTTTTTTTTTTTTTTTTTTTTTTTTTTTTTTTTTTTTTTTTTTTTTTTTTTTTTTTTTTTTTTTTTTTTTTTTTTTTTTTTTTTTTTTTTTTTTTTTTTTTTTTTTTTTTTTTTTTTTTTTTTTTTTTTTTTTTTTTTTTTTTTTTTTTTTTTTTTTTTTTTGATGATCCACGCTGCTACGACGTCGCGGCACATTTCAGATTTAGTATTGCTTTTCTTCGATTGTTTTTTTTTTCTGCAGGAGCCCGGATAGGAACATAAATCCTACCGGCTTGTAAGAACGGCTGTCCCGTTCTATCTTCTACAGCTGTGGCCGCTAAAACCCATGTAAGACGAGGCACAGGGTTTCGTTGCAATTCTTTATTGGTAAACTTTAACACACAAATATCATAACATTAATATTGTTGGAACGAAGGACATGAAGTCATCAGCACGTTTCAAGAAGCAAGAACCCCGATTTTCGTTCGGGCAGTCGTATTTATATGGGGGAAAATCTCTTAGACTGCAGACAACATTCCCTACACCACGTGATAGCACGTGGTTTAAATAGGAGGGCCATATGGAAAATAAAATATATTATTGGCTTTAATGCCGTAGACAGGGGCTGGCCTAAGTCTACGGGGAAAAAAATAGTCTGGAGGGAATTAATGAGGGAAACCAACTTGAGCTTAGGCATGACCATATATGGTAACGCGTTAGAGAAATTTATGAGTGAGACAACCCTGAGTTGTCAAGTTTAATATGGAAAAAGCCAGACAAAGGAGACAAAGGACTTCTCCATATCACAGCCTGACAAAGGATACAAAGGATTTTTCCATATTACATATATATATATATATTCATTATATTAGGTTATATTATAAGAATATTACTTTCAATAACTGCAATTTATTACTTTATTGTACATTTTTGATCAGTGTTTTTTAGTTAATACTACAATTAAAGAGGCTCTATAAGCAATGCATCTGTTAAATAAAACTTATTTGTTTTCCTTATGTAGTGCAAAGCCTCTCTTCTCATTTTTGTTAGCTATTTCTGTTAGAAGTATATAATTTTGTCAAGTCGTGTTTTTTCCTCTAAATTATGCAAGTAATAATGTATATGTGTATACTTAAACATGTGCTTATTTTTTTCTGAAAATGTGCTTACAAAGTGCTTATAAGTGCTTACTTTTTGAACTAAAATGTGGCTACTCACCTCCCCCAAAATATACTACCCGCAGATAATACTTCAGAAAATATGTTAATTGAGTTTCAATCTTTTTGCATCTGATTTTTATTTCCTAATTGACAGACAGAAAAAAAGGGGAAAAAATAGCTTGTTGAGCAGAAATACAAAAGTTTTCTTGCAACCCCTGAATTTTTGCCTTCAATTTTTAAAAGATTTAGCGCTATTTTTTGAGATTTGAGAATGTCTGCAAACTGATTGATTGAAAGAATTGACAGTTATTTAAAACTTCCACTCTTATTAATTTGCAGTTCCCCACTGCTTATAAAATCATACAGTAATAGAATGCATGCAAGAATGAGAGCTCTAAAATGTAAAGATATGAATAACAAGAAAATTGTATCAACAATCCATGAGCACAAAGTTTGAACACCACATTTTATTTTAGAAAAATTTTCAGTGTGAATGAACCTTGGTATAAGCACTCTTCTTCATTATTGCTTATGAAAGAACTGTCAGCATTTGCAACAAATATCATAAATGTAGATGAAAAACAGCAGTATGATTTAGAAGTGCATAAATATCATAGGTATTGACTCTCTTGCTGAGCCATTTAAAAGTGACACTATTGATGTTTGGTGGATGAATGTGAGGAACTTTTTGAAATATCATTTACTGTCCAAATTGGCACTAGCCTTTCTTACGTGCTTTCATGGCCCTCAAGTTGAATCCAGTTTCAGTTCCATGTGAACAATATTATTACCCCACAGACCAGTAGGCTAAATGTTTCAACTTTCAATGCCATCCAAGCTATCAAGTACGAACTGAATTTAAAAAAAAAAAAGAAAAATCATTAGTTATATTTTTTTTTTGGATAGATTTTCTTAAAGAAAAGTAAATTCTTATTTTTGTAAGAATATGAGAACATCTTGCAAAAAATATATCAAAGAAAATCAGTACAACAGTCTCATTAGGGGAAAAAAGATTGAGGAAAAAAATACTGTAAAAATTAAAGCATTATCTAAAGTGGCAGCAAAAAAAAAAAAAAAATACTGCTAATGCTGTGAAAATGTAAATGAGCAAACACATGGACAGAACAAAACAAAAAACAAATGAACCAATCTGCTCAAAAGAAAAATGAAGGAAAAATTCAGGTGCAGCAACATCAACTAGAAGAAGCTAGAAACATTTCCTCAAGCACTAAAAGTAGTACAATGGTTAATGCTACCCACATAAATTTTCAGATGCAAATTACTAAACTCAGACCACCATTAAGAAACAAAAACAGAAAATTAAAATAAGTAAACCCAGTTCAACCACAAAAGAAACGTATGCTGTTAGATCCTACCTGAAAAATTCTTGTCAATAAAATTTTAAGCTTTTTTTGATTAAAAAAAAAAGAATAAAGTTATTTTTATGCTCCTGTTATTTTCAATAAAACTTTATTATTACTTTTTTTAAATTCAGCTATGGGAGTAAATTAAAAAATATTTTTATAATGCATGACATGAACAGATTAAATGCATGAAAATCTATTGGATTGAAAAAAAAAAACTTATTTTGAGCATTTCGTCTCTTAATATAACTGAACTTTTGATCACGCATTTTTCCTCTTTTTTCATCTTTCTTCAATCTCATGCCTGATTTAAAAACGGCTCTGTCCAAAGGTTGAAGATAATGTGTCGTATGAAGGGGTAAAGACAAATGTACAATATCTTGTGAATCCGCATATGTCAGCATTTCAGTTGAAGTAGTGTGGGAGGTGTGACCATCAAGTATTAGTAAAGTTGTACCACTTGGCTTGCGAGGAACAAAATGATCTTTCAGCCACTGCAAAAATATTGAACTGTTAACGTACGCAAACTTCTGAGACATATAAACAACTGATCCAGGTGGCATCCCATCCTCAAATTCAATTTTTTTGTTTTTGCCCTTCATCACACAAGCTGGTGGTAGAAAGAACCCCTCTGCATTACAACAAGCAATGATACTGATGGTTTCGCCTTTTTCTGAAGAAGTTATCGTAGTAACTGCTTTAGTCCCCTTTTCGGCTAAAACCGAGCCAGGTCGGTTGTTCAACTGCAAACCGGACTCATCAATGTTGAAGATGTTAGAAGGTTTATTAAATAACTTGTTTTCTTCCAAAGTGGTTTTTAGTAATTTGAAGTAGGCTTCTACTTCCTCACGATTCATGGCTTTACTTTGTGCAATCGACATGCCTTCAACTTTCCTGACGGATATTTCAGGATGACGGCTGAGAAATAGATTCAGCCAAACATAGCCAGCTTTTTCTGTGGCAGGATTAAATCGATGCTTTAAATCAATTTTTTTTAGCAAATTCTAACATCATCGCGAGTAAACGGGAAACCTTGTTTCTGCATTCGTTTGATGTGTTTTACTAATCTATCTTCATTTTCCTTTCCAAACATTGCACCAGGACCCATTCTATCCTTATCGACATTATTGTTTTTCAAACGACGTTCTAAAGTCTTTCGTGGAATGTGAAAGATTTCAGAAGCTCTTTTTACTGAATAAGTTCCAGATTTAACAGCCTCCATTGCACTAGACAAATCACTTCGAGTCCACATACCTCTACTTGAGTCGGGTTTTCTCACATATTTATTCGGCATCTTGTAAACTAAAAAAATAATAGTATCAGTAAGTCCTATTATTAACTTCACATTAATTACATAAATTAACAGGGATACCCATTGGAGGAGCATCTGTAAAAACGAGGAAAATCGACAAAAATCCCCAAATTTAGGGATTTTTGTAATTGTCTTCCAACACTTTTAATGTAAGGAAATCCAATTAAAAATCTAACCAGAAATTAATTAGATAATTCCAAAATTTATGGATTTTGGAGGATTTTTCTCTTATTTTGCTCAAATGCATCTAACATTCTTAAAAATCGGAAATATAAAACACGTAAAGTAGGTATGTAGGTAATACTTGTTTTAAATGAACAATATCCATCCGTATGGTACTTAAAATATCGATGTTAAGTGGCCATCTCTCCTTAAGTTTATATGGCCATCTATCCCAAATTTAAAGGAGAGATAGCCACCGACCATAAAGCATCAGGACGCCATTTTAAATTGTTAGTTTACGGTTTGCATCAAAGTTTGGACTGTATATATATGTAAAAATGGCCGAATATATCACCAAAATATAACACATGTATTAAAAAAAACGCTTATTTACCAACATCAATCAAAATATTCAGTGACTCCATATTAAAAACATTAAAATTCACTTACTTTTTATAATCCTAAGACAACGCGGCTTGTTGCCATCAGCGCACGTTTACAACTACTTCCTAAGAACGAAGCTCCTGGTGCCATCTATACCAAGTTTTGGGAAATATTAAGACTGGCCATCTCTCCTCTATGGCCATCTCTCCTAGAATTACCCTAAAAATTTTCAATGAAATTAGAAAGAGTGAAATAAATTATGAAAACATTGAACAAACTTTTAAAATGCGAAACATTCTTGCAGAAAGATTTCGGCTTTGAAAAAGTTTGTCACAGAAAGCATAACAAATTTCTGCCACAGGGCTACATTATATATGTATATTTAATTATATTGCAGAAGCCTAAAAAAGGGTTTACGTTTACAAGCTCTTAATTTTTGAAAATGAAAGATGTACATTTATTTTTAGTAAGATACTTTTTCATTCTTGTAATTGACTAATTTTTTTTTTAAACTCAATTTTTTCCAGGGATCATCTTTAAATAAGTATCATCATTTATCACCAGTTTGTGCCAAGATTTCAAAATGCATTCAAAATTTAGATTCTATCTCATCCTTGTTGCATGCAGTGGTGTAATATTTTTTGTTTTGTATAAAACTTTATCTGGAGAAGAACAAGATTCGGAATCTCATTCAAAATTTGCCCAACCAGATCGCTTAAGTTCATATCAGAAGCTAGTGTCAAAAAGTGTTCCATTATTAAACATCAACGATCTTATGCCAGTGACCCAGTCAGTGCTCCATTTAGAAAGACAAAGGCAGAAAGAAGCTCAAGTTCATGCAAATATACGCAAAAATGCTGCATCCAAATCTATTTTCCCTAAACAGTCCCTTTCTGTTAATGAATTTGAAAAAGATGAAATTGAAATTGATCATCCAGTTAGATCTGTTAATGAAAGGGTTAGCAAAGGAATCAAAACTCCAAAGCCAGAAGAGCTTGTAAATATTGAGAGAAAATTTGTGCACTTGGATCTTAAAGGAGCACCACCTATTGTTAGTTATTATAAAAAACTATTTCCACTCTTGCGCACCTTGGGTGCAAATGGGCTTCTTATTGAATATGAAGATATGTTTCCTTTTTATGGTCCCTTAGAACAACTGTCTGCTCGTAATGCGTATACAAAAAATGAACTCACAGAAATATTATATCTGGCAAAAATGAATAACTTGGAAGTAATGCCATTAATACAAACTTTTGGTCATATGGAGTTTATTTTAAAACTGCAAACATATTTAGAACTGAGAGAAGTTCCCGCTTATCCACAAGTCATTTGTCCTACTAATAATGGCACACAACTGCTATTTCGCCAAATCATTGATCAAGTTGTTGCTCTACATCCTCAAATAAAATGGCTACATATTGGTTCTGATGAAGTTTATTATATTGGAGAATGCAATTTGTGTCAGAAATTTATGAGAAAACATTTTATGGACAAAGAAGATCTTTTTATTCATCATGTCAAAAGCATTGCCAAATATATTAAAGAAAAATATCAAATACAGCCAATAATGTGGGATGACATGTTTCGTATGGTCCCTGATGAGACAATAAGGAAGTCAGAAATTTGGAAATATGTAGAAATCATGGCATGGCAATATGGCCCTTATGTGGAGATGAAGATTTCACCTGATGCATGGATAAAATATGGGAAATATTTTTCAGGTATATGGGTTGCAAGTGCATTTAAAGGAGCCACTGGAGCTAATCAGTATATGACAAATATTTCCTATCATCTTGAAAATCACATCTCATGGATAAGTGTTTTATCTAAATATCGAAGCGAGATTAATTTTAAAGGTTTTATTTTAACTGGATGGCAGCGTTATGATCATTTCGCTGTGCTATGTGAGCTTTTACCTGTGGCAATTCCTTCTCTTGCTATTAATTTATTATTTCTTGAAAGACAGGTAGTTGATAATGATTTATTTCAAAAGGCGAGAGATATACTTTTGTGTGATTCCAGACTTTCACGCTATACTAATTATAGTTCTGACGAAGTTTTTTGCAACTATCCTGGAAGCAATGTATTTAAAGGTGCACAGAGACTTACTCACTTAAATTATATGTTGCAAAAGTTTTTGTCAAACAGTCACATTATTGGTTGGATGAATGAATACAATATACAGATGCTGTTTTCTAGTCCAGCCCATGTGGAGTTAGGAACTCAGAATCTAGAAGCTTTATCCACAAATGCTACTTTATTGCACACTTTCTTTCAAAATACTATGCCTGAAGTGTATGATAAACATACTATTGATGAATGGTTAATGACATTTGTTAAGCCTGTTATTACTCAAATTGAAAAAGTTCGAAGTAATGCCGATGAACTATTAAAGTTTAGGTCTTGGCCTCGTAGACCATTAAGTAAGTAGATTCTTAATAGTTTAAAGCAGTGGTCGGCAACCCGTCGATCGCGATCGACTGGTCGATCTCGAGCCCATTTTCGATCGATCGCGGGACAGTTCTGAAGAGAAAAAAAATCAAATGACTTTTGGATCAGAGGCGAACCTTTTTTCTTCAGAAAGTGCTTATTAATTTGTCAGACCATTCATTTGTCGGGCCTAAAAAAACTTGACAATAATATGGAATGTCAGTCGTCACATTAGCTGTGCTGTCAGTGAGTTAATTAAAATATGTAACAGCGATTAACAGGCGTGTTTTATTTAAAAAACAAAACAAAACAAACTACCAGTATTTTATCAAGTTTAAAAGAAATAATACGCTAATATCGGAGGGGTTTTTTTTTTAATGCGAGTTGACGGTTGTTAACACAGCAATGTTTTAGAAATTTTAAAGTAGGTATTTTATAAGCATCAAAACTGTTCTGACAGGAATTAACCTGTAATTTGAAGACATGCGCAGCCCCAACTTGTCCTATTAATTATTAATAGGGCATGAACCCCCCCCCCCCCCCCCCTCTGAGTCAATCTTGGCGTTTGCCGTATTTGGAAAAGTAGATCTTCAGCGAATTTAGGTTGCCGACCGCTGGTTTAAAGTATCCTGAAAAAAAAAAAAAAAAAAAAACCCTTGACCTTATTGATTTTTACGAGTTTTTCTTTTTCTTTTTAGTGTGAAACATATGCCATCTTTGAAGGAGATAAATGGTAATCTTAATTTTTCAAAAAGTTCATATGTAGGGTAAGTCTAGGATAGATGGCCATAGTTTTTTAGAATTGAAATAAAAACTTTCAAAATGTAAATATATGATATGTTTATGCATATTTTAAATTTTCACATATATGTTCAACATATTTTGAGTAAAATGTACTTAAATATTTAGAACAAAACACGAAAAATGTGGCTTTTAAGAAACATGACAAGTGGCCATCTCTCCTCCTGTTCTAGTAGAGATGGCCATCTAGGTCTAGTATAGATGGCCATCTAAGGTATAATAAAGAAATATGTACTTAAATGGGAAAGAATGAAATATTTTGTAAGTTTAACCGTAAAAATTTTATTTTAACCCCTTTAAGCGATGAGGACGAGTTGGCTCGTTTCGGATGGTCCGTCTTTAGGCGATAACTCGAGTACAAAACCTCGCTGAGCTGTGAAGTTTTGTAAACAAGTTATCTCGTCTATATCGCTTGGAGACGGATTGTTTGGGATGCGTTGACTCGTCCTTATTGCTTGAGGGGTTAATGTAAAGATACAATATCAATAGAAAATTGATGAATAGGAAAATTAAATGAAGCAAAATGTGAAGTAGGTAAGTTTCAAACCTTAAATTTTAATAAAATTTTACCACATTTTTGACAAAGTTCCTGAAATGTTGAACATGTTTCGTGAAACCACTTCATGCATTTTATGCATTTGACCCAATCATCTTTTTTAGTCGTGGTATTGTATTCTTCACCACAGCCGATACAACGATCTTCATCAAATTCTATTTGCCCGGAATCAGTAGTAGTACCGGAAAAATCTATTTCATCGTCTTCACTGCTGGAAATGTCCCGTTTTGGTCGTTTCTTGGAAATAACTTTAGACTTTTTCGCGATAACTTTACACTTTTTCGGCGGTTTACATTTTTCCAATTTTTTCTGTTTTTCTGATGATATTTTCTGAAGATTTGCGATGTTTTCTGGTGATGTCAGAATGGTAGCCACTTGTTTGGCACGTTTTCTAACAATTTTTGTAGTCGTTATATCAGGAATTGGTGCAATGTCACATAAAAATTTTGTTGGTGTCTAGATTGGCCTTTTTTGGTGCGTTTGCTTGCTGCTCAAAACTTAAGTCATTAATTTTGGATATACTGGGCTCAGAGTGTACATCATTTGCTTTGGATGTACTTTGTTTGGGCTCAAATTGTACTATTTCAGTGTCAGTCTCTTTATTTAATTGAGCTGCTAATGTTTCCAAATTGGCTTGAACATGACTATCCTGCGTTTCGCTTGTTGAAATAGCGTCGTTATAATACGGATTGCTTTGGGTGTCTGTTAAGTTTAGAAATGCATAATCAGGACAAATATTCGGATTGTAAGGGTAAATCCCTGTTGTCTTGAAACCTGAAATGGCATTTTCTGGTGTAGCTGATTTTCCCCAAGATACATTAAGCAGTTCCCAAAATTGGAGTCTTGTAATGCGACGTCCAGGATGTGTTCTCAGCCAAATTCTACACGCGTTGTAAAAATTACTTTTCAGATTTAAAAACGGCTCTGTCCAAAGGTTGAAGATAATGTGTCGTATGAGGGGGTAAAGACAAATGTACAATATCTTGTGAATCCGCATATGTCAGCATTTCAGTTGAAGTAGTGTGGGAGGTGTGACCATCAAGTATTAGTAAAGTTGTACCACTTGGCTTGCGAGGAACAAAATGATCTTTCAGCCACTGCAAAAATATTGAACTGTTAACGTACGCAAACTTCTGAGACATATAAACAACTGATCCAGGTGGCATCCCATCCTCAAATTCAAATTTTTTGTTTTTGGCCTTCATCACACAAGCTGTTGGTAGAAAGAACCCCTCTGCATTACAACAAGCAATGATACTGATGGTTTCGCCTTTTTCTGAAGAAGTTATCGTAGTAACTGCTTTAGTCCCCTTTTCGTCTAAAACCGAGCCAGGTCGGTTGTTCAACTGCAAACCGGACTCATCAATGTTGAAGATGTTAGAAGGTTTATTAAATAACTTGTTTTCTTCCAAAGTGGTTTTTAGTAATTTGAAGTAGGCGATCATGGCTTCCTCACGATTCATGGCTTTATTTTGTGCAATCGACATGCCTTCAGCTTTCCTGACGGATATTTCAGGATGACGGCTGAGAAATAGATTCAGCCAAACATAGCCAGCTTTTTCTGTGGCAGGATTAAATCGATGCTTTAAATCAATTTTTTTTAGTAAATTCTAACATCATCGCGAGTAAACGGGAAACCTTGTTTCTGCATTCGTTTGATGTGTTTTACTAATCTATCTTCATTTTCCTTTCCAAACATTGCACCAGGACCCATTCTATCCTTATCGACATTATTGTTTTTCAAACGACGTTCTAAAGTCTTTCGTGGAATGTGAAAGATTTCAGAAGCTCTTTTTACTGAATAAGTTCCAGATTTAACAGCCTCCATTGCACTAGACAAATCACTTCGAGTCCACATACCTCTACTTGAGTCGGGTTTTCTCACATATTTATTCGGCATCTTGTAAACTAAAAAAATAATAGTATCAGTAAGTCCTATTATTAACTTCACATTAATTACATAAATTAACAGGGATACCCATTGGAGGAGCATCTGTAAAAACGAGGAAAATCGACAAAAATCCCCAAATTTAGGGATTTTTGTAATTGTCTTCCAACACTTTTAATGTAAGGAAATCCAATTAAAAATCTAACCAAAAAATTAATTAGATAATTCCAAAATTTATGGATTTTGGAGGATTTTTCTCTTATTTTGCTCAAATGCATCTAACATTCTTAAAAATCGGAAATATAAAACACGTAAAGTAGGTATGTAGGTAATACTTCTTTTAAATGAACAATATCCATCCGTATGGTACTTAAAATATCGATGTTAAGTGGCCATCTCTCCTTAAGTTTATATGGCCATCTATCCCAAATTTAAAGGAGAGATAGCCACCGACCATAAAGCATCAGGACGCCATTTAAAATTGTTATTTTACGGTTTGCATCAAAGTTTGGACTGTATATATATGTAAAAATGGCCGAATATATTACCAAAATATAACACATGTATTAAAAAAAACGCTTATTTACCAACATCAATCAAAATATTCAGTGACTCCATATTAAAAACATTAAAATTCACTTACTTTTTATAATCCTAAGACAACGCGGCTTGTTGCCATCAGCGCACGTTTACAACTACTTCCTAAGAACGAAGCTCCTGGTGCCATCTATACCAAGTGTTGGGAAATATTAAGACTGGCAATCTCTCCTCTATGGCCATCTATCCTAGAATTACCCTAACTATATTTTGACGCATTTTAATTCTGACAGAATGTTTGTTTTTCTTGTTTGTCTTTAAAATTTTAATATTTTCATCCAAACTAAAAAATTAGGCTTTAAAATTTGAACAAATGTGATATTTTTTATGGTTAGATTGAGATTATGGTTTCTTTGTATGTGCATGTGTCCACATTTTGTTGCTCAAACATGTTTATTTTGTATTTCAGCATTTCACGTCTTGAAATTGTGTAGTATGTCTGAAACTACTATGTATTGAAATATTTTTAGTACTCTTGAAGTATTATTGATGTATCTTTGATATTTTCTACAACAATTTCTTAAAATGTTTGTAGTACACATCAAGATGTGTCTGGATACATTTTAATAGTGTTAGGAAACCTATAAAGGTTTGACCTCCTCATCAGTCAGTAATTATTTCAGTTTGAAATATTTCAGTTTGAAATATTTCAGTGTAATGTAATATTTGCAAAGTATCAATTATGATAATATATTGTTTAGAAAAGGAATCCATATCCATATACCAAATAAACATTGAAATTAAAGTAAATACCAAAAAGTGTTGAAGCAAATAAATATTTAACCTTTAAGCCAATATGAGTGAAGCATCAATAGATTTTCTTAAAGGATTTTTTTTAAAGTTATTTATGCATATTGCTTAAATATGCATAACCCCCCCCCCCCCCCCATGCTCCCTATTCATCACCCACAACCTGAAATTGCAAAGAATAACTTACATGTATACTAGTTTTTAAGAAAAAAATTAATGTTTTAAGGGTTAATGCCTATGTAAGTAGTACTTCCCTCAAGGCAAAAAGAAAGCAATTAGCGTAGTTATGTATTATACATAAATGTATATACATATATACCTAAAAATACAGTTCATTAAAGTAAAACATAATAATCTATTAAGTCTATTCTACTATTTTCATTTTTTTTTACCAATAGTTCATATGTAGATTGGCATATATGAAAAAAATGAAAAAGATATTGCAATTTGTTTTGTACTGGTACAAAACAGTTTTCTCATGATTGCCCAAGAATTTCTCTCTACAAAATTGAAAGGAACAAAATAATTATCATGGGGGGTTTTGTCCTTCTTATGTATGAGTTTGAAGAAATTACTCCCAAGCTCTTATCAACACTTAAGTGTTATAGATTTTTCAAAATAATTTGCCGTCTAAATAACTGCAATATTTTCTGATATTGTACGTAAAATGTTTACATACATTGTGCTGATACAATAATTCAGTATTCTCTTTCATTTTTTTTTTATCATTTAAAAATAACTAAAAATTTAAATAATAAATCTGCTTCCTAAGTAATCTAGTACTTCTTTTTCATTAACCAAAATCATTCCTTCTGATTATATGCATTTGTTTGATAATTTTTTCTTCCTGAAATAGTCGCTCAAATCTATGTTTTCCAACCAGGGTTCTTCAGAACTCTAGGGATTTGCAAAGCATTGTTAGGGCTTCTAAAAGAAATCAATAGTGTATTGATTATACTAGTTCCAGTGGTGTAGTTCTGAAAAAAAACTTGGGAGGACGCTTATACATCCGAAGATAAGTATTTGAAATAAAAAATGGGTTGACGCTTATGTTAAAATTTAACGAATTTTGGGGGCACTTGTATTAAAATAAAAAGGTAGAGGGCTGCGTCCCCCTGTGCCCCTCCTCGACTACACCACTGACTAGTTCTATCTAAAGCAAAACCTAAAACAATTGGTAAGTTTAATTGGGCTTGTGGGTTGTTGTTTGTAATACAATATGCTGTTTATATTAACTGTTGAGATATTTTGACAGTTATTTATGCACATTTAAGCAATTTTCTATTAAATGAGTCCGTATTGTTGGAAAGAATGAAATAGTTTTCTGAATTTGGCCATCACAGTACAACGTACAGCTTTATAAAAGGAGATCATTTTGCTCGTTCATTGCTGTTTAAAAAAGTAACGACTCAAAAAAAAGTATTTTAGGGAAATTCTGGTACATGGCAATGTTAAGGTTCCTGGAACTTGGACATTGTCAAAAGGGCTCCATAAAAATCAAAAGATTGGTGAAATGCTCTCAAAATAATGCTTTTTAATAAGAAATTACGTGTTTCAAAATAATATGTTTTGTTGTACATTTTTTATGAATGTTTTTGTTTAATGTTTCTTTTTTAGCAGATATTTTAGAGTTTTTATTATATATAAATTTTATTGAAATGTTTAGATTTTAAGTACTGTTATGTTTTTAATGTGATATATTTGGTATTTCAGTTGAGAGACAAAAGCTGTTTTTTCCATATGGTTAGGTCATATTTCGTTAGACCTTTTTAAAGTCATTGCTTTCCTTCACAATTTAGGTTTTATCATCATTTTCTATAAAATCAGCAAGTCCCTTTAGAAAAACTTACAAATATAAAATTTATATTTAATGTTTCAAAGTTACTGTATTTTTTCCTTCTGTTTTTCTAAGTTTGATTGTTAGCTTAAAATTCACCATCAAGATTTTTTCAAAATATCCAAGGTTACGTTTCAATGCGAAGATAGATTTCTTTTTTTTTTTTTTTTCGAAAATCCCTTTGAACATACGTTGTATGCTTCTAACTTTAGCATGGAGTCATTTGTTATACAACTTTGGAAAACCAGAGCTTCTTTTTGGTATCATTGACAATAATTTGTGTGAGAATTATGCAAAAAATTATGAATGTTTACTTTATGTTATGAGCCAAATTTGTATCATATCACAAAATTATTTTAAAATTATACTGAATAAAAAGGAGTTACTATGTAAGAAGCTGTTCAAAAAATATTTGATTATTTAATGTTTTTACATTTTTACAATTGGAGCTCCATGAGATAAAAAAAAAACAATATTTTTAAAGACATTTTATTTTTATTTTATTGCTAAAAAAAACTACTGAAGATTTTTATACATACAGTACAATTTCCACCATTTGGAAAGCGAGAGTAACACTACCTTCTGGATACGTGAATTGTTTGGATTTTGAGTTATATAAAAAAATATTTGCTCAAAATTCACAGATTCATTGACATTAACTAGTAAAATAGGTTGCCTCGAAAGCCATCTAGACTTGAGAATCAATGAAATCGATATTTTACATGTGTCTTGCAAAATGTTTTTACCTGATGGGTTTTTGATCTTGATTATTTACACCTTCTTCATGTTTTTTTTTTTTTCTTTCTTTAACGTGTAAAGGAAGAGGAAAACAAAGCTATGTATTTAACGCTATCAGAAACATTTTTTTTTCCGAGTGAAAAATAAAGATTGTTGAAAGAAATTTGGGTTACTTGAATGCCGAAAAAAAGAGCTTGCACTGAGCTTAGCTGGAGTATATACCTTCCGTTTATGTGTAAATGTGACTTTTTTGTTTTTCAGATTTTTTGAACTGCAATAGGTTTGAGCTAAAAAATTGCAATTTATATATATATATATATATATATATATATTTTCGTTTGGTAACACTATATACTAGGACTGGGCGATGTAAAAAAATTTACGTTGTAATGCATTGCCAAAGTTCCTTTTCATTTTTAGCTTTTGACTTTTCTTCAAAATTTGGGGATTTGCTATTCGTTTTGCAGATCTTGTGAAGGTCTCACTTGTCGTGCTGTCTGGAGATCCACAAATGTTTAGCTAGAACCTTGAATTATAAACAGTTGGCTTTCAATTTAATTCTGTTAGAAAGAATTTTAGGATTTATTATTAAAGAGCTGTCTTTGGGGTTCATTTTGAAGTAAGACAGGGCAATGTAGGACTTTAAATCATAATGCATCTCCAACCGAATGCATCAATTTAGAAAAGAATTCTAAACCGGTTTCTCTGGTTGGTACACTGGTACATCGGGATAGATTGATGTACATTACCCAGCCCTTTTATATACATGTTAATACTCGCATTTTGCATAGTGATTTGTGTATTTCATGCATGCCATTTTTTACACATTTTATGTAAAATGTATGCATTTTAACATTTTTTATTTTTACTTCTTGCACTTTGTTTAAGCATTTTTCATGAAAATTTCATATCAAAGCTTTAGCCAACAATATGTCTTGCAAATAGATCTTAGATTTATGTATATAATTAAAGCTTCATATTTTTCTCATCGTATTTCTAATTATAACAAAGTGCGTAGGGTAGCTATACATATATGGGGTCAATATGCTAATTTTGAAAACATTATGTGAGTTTCTGTTTATTTGAACATGTATTCAGTAAAAAAAAAAAGAAACAGGAACACATATAAAGCAAAGAAAGCTATTCTTGCAGCAATAAAAAAAAAGGCTTTATTGTTACAATCTTTCATTTTTTCCATAGGATAATTATTTATTTGTGAAAAGTTTACATGAGGCAATATTTGTTAAGTTTGATTACACTTAAGTAGCTGCTTATCAGCCTGTTTCATGTGATGTTTTTTGTCATGTTATCTGTCAACAAAAACATCTATCTTTGATACTTAAAAACATTTTTTTTTTTCAAATGTAACATTTTATCATTGAATTTCTTTAATGACGTTTCTAAATTGCTCTCCTTATTTTATTCTAAAGCAGTGATGAAATCTTATCATTGCTTCAGAGCTCTTACGTTGTGCATCGTTCTACTATATTAATCCAGAGTTTGTCCGAAAAGTAATGTCAGTGAGTTGATTTAAGACGTTTATTGATCTAATTGGTACAATACATTTAAAGGTTTTGATAGGCCTTTAAATGTATTGTACATTTAAAGTACATACTCTGTCGCTATTAGCGAAATTTCCAGGCATCAAAGCCGTCATGGTAGAACTTTCCAAGAATGTCCTTTTTACAGCCTTGGTGCAACCGTCTTTGTCAACTCTCCTGAAATGATGTCCTTTCGTAAGTTTTCAAGCATTGGAGCAAGAAGAAGTTGAAAACCGTGTCAGGGCTGGTGGGTGGCTGGGGACTGTCTGGTGTGATATACGAAGTTATTTCACCCCATAAATTATCATATAATTTTGATTTATCTATCTGTAATTTTTCCGCTAAAAAAGTCTCTACATGTTTAAGAGAATCAACCAACATAAAAGTTGCTTAAATAGTCTTGTTATATGAATTTCGAAGCATCATTTCAATTTCTATCTGTTGTGCATATGTAGTACGCATTAGAAAATAAAAAAAAACATGTACAACAAATTTTTTTTCTCTGAAGACTTTTACATAAATATGTTTCTAATGCTTCTATTACTAATGAGTTCTTTGCATTTATTTACTATTAAATTAAAGTGACTGTCGCAAGGGGGAAAAAAAAGTCTTTTACGGCTGTTCAACCAACTTTTCCCTACTACTTTACATTATTTGGGTCATTTTCAAAATATGCATCTAGAAGCTCCCTGTCGCATTGAAAAAGGGATTCCAAGCAATCCCGAAATATATCCCTATTGGAAAAAAAATCCCGGTAAAAAAAAATGTACCGGTTTTTGGAACAACCGGTTCTGGTTTGATAGCGGATCCAGTATTATACCAGATCCAGTTCTTTTCCGGATCCAGTATTATACCGGATTTTTTTTTTTTTTTTTTTTTTTTTTTTTTTTTTTTTTTTTTTTTTTTTTTTTTTTTTTTTTTTTTTTTTTTTTTTTTTTTTTTTTTTTTTTTTTTTTTTTTTTTTTTTTTTTTTTTTTTTTTTTTTTTTTTTTTTTTTTTTTTTTTTTTTTTTTTTTTTTTTTTTTTTTTTTTTTTTTTTTTTTTTTTTTTTTTTTTTTTTTTTTTTTTTTTTTTTTTTTTTTTTTTTTTTTTTTTTTTTTTTTTTTTTTTTTTTTTTTTTTTTTTTTTTTTTTTTTTTTTTTTTTTTTTTTTTTTTTTTTTTTTTTTTTTTTTTTTTTTTTTTTTTTTTTTTTTTTTTTTTTTTTTTTTTTTTTTTTTTTTTTTTTTTTTTTTTTTTTTTTTTTTTTTTTTTTTTTTTTTTTTTTTTTTTTTTTTTTTTTTTTTTTTTTTTTTTTTTTTTTTTTTAGGACTAGGCGAGATTAAAATGGCGGCGGCAGCTCCGGAGGGGAGCAAGGGAATCCGAAGGAAAAAAAAAAAACCGAGGGCAAACCCTCAAAAACGCCCTGAGCGGGCGAGAAAAGCACAAAAAGCTCGAGTAGACGAGCGACAAGCGAAGATAGCTTTGATCACATCAGAAACCGAACTGCCAGAGCAGGGGAACCGAGCGAGGAAAACAGAGAACGTCTGATGAGATCAAAGCGAGAACAATACAGGAGAAAATGTTCCAAGGTTTGTTTCGAGTTGATTGCAGGAGAAGACTAGCGTCTAGGAAGAAACCATGGAGGCACTCTGCTCCTCACCTAACGTCACAGGTCACATGATCTTTGAATCACGTGATCTCGTCGTCTGCTTCAAAAAAGGCTCTTTAAATCCGAAGTCGGCGTTTCGTTCCGACCTTTATCATGATTAAAATAAACAGTTTTTTTTCTCGACAATTTCAGTAGAATCCCTTATAATTTTCTTACAGTTGGTTGTTGTTATGCATGTTGCAAATCTGTTGCATGGCTGAAAAGAAGCGAGATTTCAGACCAAATTACCGATGAAATTTTCGCCTTCAACCATCATTCAGCAAACGAACGATTTTTAAGGAATCATGTTGCGACATTTAATGCATTTTTGATATTATAAGATTATATAAAAAGTCTATCATTTTGAATGCTTAGAAAGTCAGTTTAACTTCATGTATTAATATTATTATTATTTTTTGTTTATATGCAAAATTAAAAAACCATATTGCGTTTAAATATATACTGAGGGAGAATGTGTGGTTTTATTTCTTTTTTCATTTAAACTTAATTTTTGTTACAGATCCATACAAAGGATTTTCGATCATCTAATGTTTAAGAATTTGAAGCAGCAAACATAAGATTATGCTCTTAATTTAAAGAAAGCCCTCCGAAGAGTTGGAGCAAGTCTTTTTGCATGAATCAACTTCTGAATAGCTGTATGACAGCGAGATTCGGTCCTATTGTTTTTTTGACAATTTCTTTGTCGGTGCTTTTCAGTTTATACATTCAGGGATGGATTGGGACCCCTAAAATGGCGGTGGACCAGCGTACCAAAGGGCGGCAGTTATAACAATGATAATAGCGGTAATAATGAAATCAAAAGCAACAAAAACACACACACACTCAGACCTTGCCGCTAGGGGGCGCAGAGTGTGCGTCACGTTTTTCAAGCTCTTGAAAATAAGAACTTTTGGAGGTAATTAGTTATTGTTTTTGATTAAATGTGGTTGATATACATTTAATATGTTGTGTAAAGCTTAGTGGTAAGGTGATAGCACCAAAAAACTGGCGATTTAACTTATATTTTGTGAGTTATTGTTGTTACCTGTTAGGCGTAACACGGCGTGGAATAGATAACGTGATTTGTTCTCGATTGTGTGCTTTATCTGCGATGGGGGTGTTGAAAAATTTAAAAGAGTTGAAGAATGGAAATGGAGTCTGGTATGTTGAATGTGATGATTGTGGAATGCTGAGCCCGGCGGAAGTAGATGATAACAGTACAACAGCGAACAGGGATTACTTGTGTATAAAGTGCAGAAAAGTAGCGGAGTTGGAGGCCAAGTTGAAAGAAATAGAAAAAGAAAATAGCAAAAAGAATGATGTGGTAGTGCATAATGTGTCAACAGACTGCAAAGACTTAAACAAGGCCAGAGACGACACTACAAGAGGCGTAATTCTCGGGGACTCATTGATCAGAGTTATCGGAAACATAGTTGGACGAGAAAAAAGTTCTATGGTGCGATGCTGTTTACCGGGAGCCAGGGTAAAAGATGTTAATGAAGTGGTAAAAAAGAATGGAGTGAACAAGGACGACAAAACAGTGCTGTGGGTCGGAACAAACGACGTGGGAAAGTCAACAAATAATGCTTTCAGGAAAGACTTTGTTGACGTTATCAAATGTATAAAGGAGAAAACACATGATTTGAAAGTGCTGGGTCTCCTGCCAAGGTACGGCACTACATCCGGGTGGCAAAACCAAAGGGCAAAAGTGTTAAACCACATATTAAAAGACCTGTGTACGGAGCACGGTGTGGAGTTCGTCGACATATGGAAGGCCTGCAAACGAGATTGGATCAGCGCCGATGGAATTCACCTCAGCCGAAATGGAAACCGAGAGGTGAGTAAAATAATTGTGTGTGGTTTGGAGTCAAAAAACTAATTAGGAATGGGGGTGACTTACCTACTCAGCAGATAGGCAAAATTGCTAGGCAGATTTCGATAAAGTGTTTAAATGATAAATTAAAAGTTTTGTACTGCAATGCACGTAGTGTTAGGAACAAAATGGATGAGTTGAAAGCTTTAGTAGCAATGGAAAATTTGGATATAGTCGGGATAACTGAAAGTTGGGCAAACAAAGACGACTCTGCAATTTTAGAATTAAATGGTTTTTCTGTATTTAGGCAGGATAGAATATTAAGAAAAAGGGGAGGGGTGATATTATATGTTCGAGATCATTTGAGCTGTAGGGAATTAAATTTTAGTCATAAATCTGAAGCTGCAGAAACAGTATGGGTAGAAATCTTACATCATAATGGAAGAAAATTAGTAATTGGAAATGTTTATAGACCACCTAATATTAGTATTTTACAGGATGAAATTCTATTTAAGCATATAGAAGAAGCATGTAGGTCAGGGGAAATTATCTTGATCGGAGATTTTAATCTTCCGGGCATAGACTGGGAAGAAAATTTTTCAGTAAGCGATAGGGGAGAAAAATTTATTAATGTAATACAAAATAGCTTTTTACAGCAAATGGTACAGCAAGGTACAAGAGAAGAGGCAATTTTAGATTTATTATTTTGTAGTAATGAGAACAGGATTCATAATCTAGATATTGGAGAGCACTTGGGAGATAGTGACCACAACATCATAAGATTTGAAATTATTCTAAAGACAAATAGAGATCAAAATAATAGGTTAGTTCCAAATTTTAAAAAGGCTAATTTTAGTTTGATCAGATCTGAACTTATTGATGTGTTTAAGGAAGGGCTAATGCATGGAAACGTTGAAGAACCGTGGGCTGATTTTAAAAATAAAATAAATACAATAGTTAAAAACCATATCCCATTTGTGCAAAAAAGGAAGTTGCGTAAATTATATCCTATGTGGTTTAATAAGGAAACTAAAACAGCTTTAAAACAGAAACAGAGGACATTCGGTATATTCAAGCAAACGGGAAAAAGAGAACATAAGATTGAATATAATAAATCAAGGAAAAGATACAAATTCATTAGCAGAAAACATAAATGCGAATTGGAGCATAAGCTTGCAAATGACATCAATATTAATCCGAAAAGTTTTTTCGCATATACAAATGGTAACAAGAAAGCGGACACACACTTAGGCCCACTAATCGACAGTCAGGGCAAGATAGTAGATGATGATTTAGAAATGGCAACTATGTTAAATGAATTTTTTGCAACTGTATTCAGTAGGAATTGTAACTGTGATAGCGCTGTTGTGGAAAATGCTAACAGTGAGGGAATAAATGATCTTAAATTTAATAGGGAAGAGGTTATTTACCATCTAAGGAATTTAAAACCTTTCAAAGCTCCTGGGCCTGATTCTATCTATCCAAAATTTTTAACGGAGTGTGCAGAGGAGATGGGGGGTGTGTTATGGTCTATATTTGAATGCTCTTATCAGTCAGGAACAGTGCCGATAGATTGGAAATTAGCAAATATTACTCCTCTGTTTAAGAAAGGATCCAAGAGTGAGCCAGGGAATTATCGTTCAGTTAGTTTGACATCAGTTATTTGTAAAATCTTTGAGACCATGCTAAAAAGTCATATAACTGAATTTATTGAAACAAAAGGTTTGCTAGCACAAAATCAGTACGGATTTAGGAAGGGAAAATCTTGTACGACTAATCTTTTAAATTTTTATGATGTAATAACAAAGGAGTTAGACCGCAATAATAGCATAGATGTAGCTTATATTGACTTTCAGAAAGCATTTGATAAAGTTCCACATAAAGCTCTGCTACTAAAATTGAAAAGATTCGGTATTCAGGGTCATACATTTGAATGGATTAAAAGTTGGTTAATCGGGAGAAAGCAACGAGTGCAAATCAAGGGTAATAGTTCTCGATGGATAGAAGTAGAAAGTGGTGTTCCACAAGGTTCTGTTCTTGGAATACTCCTATTCATAATATTTATTGATGACATAACTGAGGGTATACTGGGCAAAGTTAGTATATTTGCTGATGACTTAAAAATAATGGGAATTGTCAACACAGAGGAACAAATAGAACGATTTCAAACAGATTTATCACGAATATCGGAATGGGCTGCTAAGTGGGGTATGTCATTTAATATTAAAAAATGTCAAGTTCTACACATGGGTCATAAAAATAAATGCGCAGCATATAACTTGCAAGGACAACAAATTAAATCAGGGAATACTGTAAACGATTTAGGTGTAGTGGTTTCTAGTGATCTTAAAATGGGGTATCAATGTAGAGAAGCAAGTAATAAGGCAAATAGAATGTTGGGGTATATTAAAAAACATGTTTCGTGTAAATCAAAAGACGTTATTTTGCCATTGTACAGAGGACTGGTTAGGCCACATCTAGAGTATGCAGTACAATTTTGGTCGCCACATTTAAAAAAAGATATTGACATGTTAGAGAAAGTTCAACGCAGGGCTACAAAAATTATTAAAGGAACCTCAGGTATGGCTTATGAAAACAGATTTAAGAAATTTAACATGTATACGTTACAAGAAAGAAGGAAACGGGGAGATTTGATTCAGTTGTTCAAATTTATAAAGTTAAATGAAACAGAAGGTTTACAATTTTCTCATAGTAATAGGACTCGGGGAAATGGATTGAAATTATTTAAATCACAATTTAAGAGGGAGTGTAGGAAACATTGCTTTTTCAGTAGAGTTGTCGACGATTGGAACACTTTGCCATCGCACATTGTTAATTCTAAGGATGTTAAATCGTTTAAGGAAGGTTTGGATCGTCACTGGGGGATTGTGAAGAGAGCAGCCAGTTGAAATCTGATAATGTTTCTCTCTTAGCTTTTGTTCAAATAGTTTTTTATGTAAATTGATACTGCTTTTTCTTTTTCTTTCATGCAAATGGGCGTTCAAGATAAAAGTAGGGACAAGAAGAAGAGGAAGAGGAGCATGAAGAAGTCAAGCAGGAATTGCTCATCTATTCACCAACCTTGTTGGGCCTAGCGCCTGTTGTTGGTGTACTTTTTGTATTGTATTGTATTGTATTGTATTGTATATATATAGGATGGTATCTGCGTGACACATGAGGTTTCAATGCCTCCTTTATCTCTTAATTCAAATTTTAGAAAACATAAAAAACATGAACTTTTTCCTTTATTTAGCTCATTTTTTTTCCTGTTTTAAATCTAAAGCAGGCACTAATGAAAGGATCATAAGGCAGTCCAGTTTTTTACTGTAACATACCGATACATGTTTTATGCTTTAATATCTTACTTTGAATGATCGTTCACACTAAAACTATCTTTAAAAAATGTTCACTTTTTTATGTTATTTCATATATTTTATTAATTTACAAAAGACATTCTTAGAATAAACTTTAAAAATTCAATTCTGCCTTTTGTAAGTTTTAATCAAGTATTTCTTTTAAGATCAAATAATTTCAGTATTGCATTAAATTAATATTAGTTTCATTAATTAATTGTTTAATTAATCAATTAATAAATAAAATAATTGCATTAATTATTAAATAAATTATTAATTTAAGCTTTAAGAAAACGCCCAAAATGGAGCATAAGTTCTCTAACATGTTAGAAAAAAATTGCAAAACTAGTTTGCTCCTCTTGTCCAAAAGTTCCCCCCCCCCCCTGGAGTCAGAGTCTGGCTACAGGCCTGTCCTAATATCAGTCAATCAATCATAGAAGAACAACCACTACATCAGGCTTGGAAACAAAACTTCTTGGCATAACTTAGCTTGTTTTGCATGAAATGCTTTTACTGCAGTCTTATTTGAAATTTTGTTTTATCTGGAAAATAGGGGCGACAATTCTAATTAAATGCGCAAAGCAGACTTTTGCTTTGAAGTTTTTTATGCTTTATATGTAAAAATAATATCGCCTGCCATTCTCACTCAGATACAGTAGGTTTTTTTTTAAGCAGCAACACAAATACTTTAATTGCTACGTTTTACTTTTTATCACCTTTTCAAAAAAAAAAAAAAAAAACGAAATATTATTAGGATATAAGGATTGTTTTTACATTACTGAAGCAGAACTGCTGACCTCTTTTCCTAAAATACTGGTGGTGAGGGGAGAAGGAGAGGGACTGTAACACCCCCTGCATTACAGCAATAGCGACCCCCCCCCCCCTAATAATAAGCAGCCAGCAACGTCTATGGGTCACTAATTAACAATCCCGAATTTTCATTTCAGTCATACTAATTGGTTCATATATATTTCAAGAAACAAAAATATCAAAAAAAATATTTCAAGATCCTGGGGCAAACACACACACACACATTTTTTGCAGTGCAGCATTTAATTTATAAGTAAACAATCCATATAATGTGAGTTATCTTGTTTGATATTCTGACATTTATCCACAAATCTCAAGCATCTCACATCCCATATTACCCTGTTATTAATATTATTATTATTTCAGTTTTTCTAAAGTTTCAAGTAGGCATATCTTTGGTTCAGAAAATAATCCCTATTCAGAAGCAAAAGTAGATGCATTGTCTTAGTTTTAAAGTTTAGATTTAGTTCCGTGAATGAAAATGCAAAAATATAATTCAATATAATAAAAACATTTAACATGTGGTTAACATTGTGCCATTGTGTTTGTTGTGAAAATATTTTTTATGAGGACGACGAGGACGAGAGCGGGGACTAGTATACGGAGACGGATTAGTAATATATTGACAGCACTGTTTATATTTCATATAACAATTGAAGTATTAACCATTTAAAATTGATTTATTAAAAATAATCAGTGAATGGTTCAAATACTGAATTTAAAAAAGGTCAGTCAAACGGTTTTCTTATAAAAATATCTCACTGGGAAAATTGAAATTCATTGCAGAAAAGTCAGTCAAACAATTTTCTTATAAAAATATCTCACTGTCAAAATTGAAATTCATTGCAGAAAAGTCAGTCAAACAGTTTTCTTATAAAAATATCTCACTGGGAAAATTGAAATTCATTGCAGTCAATATGCAGCAATATATTTAGATGAAATAATTTTCTGAATAAATATAACTAACCCGTATTTACTAAATAGTTTTGAAATATTAACATAAAATCTTTAAAAAATTATTTTAAAGGCAACTTAATTAATAAGGGTGATTAGATTGAAACCGTTAATTCTAGCATATTACTTGATCTGAATTACAAATATTTAAAAAATAAAAAAAAATAAAGAAAGAAAATAAATATTCATTAACTTAAATTTTGATAAGTTATATTAGGGGACGTTCATAAATGATGTCACACTAACTTTTTTCTCACATATTTGCCCCCCCCCCCCTCTCTCCCCCTTTGTCACATGTCACACTATTATGTTGCATAATGCACGATGTCACATTTCTTGTTACTCCCTCCCCTCCTCTTGTCACACTTTGTCGGAATTTCACGAACCCTCCCCCCCTCCCCCAGTCGAAGCGTGACATCATTTATGAATGATCCTTTATGAAAAAACTTATATTTACAACATAAACGATACATATTGAAATGTGAAGTGAATAAATACCATTAAAAATATGATCCTATTTAATGTTATGATGAATAATCATGTAACAGAAAAATGAAGAAACTCATTATGTAAGAACGAAGTAAGAAGTCCAAGAAATTAATTAATCAATTAATTGATTGAAACATGCTATTTATTGCATGCAATTCAAAGAATCTTTCTTCTGTGCTTTAGTACATACGGTATTTTGGCATGATACATTTTTAAAATGTAAAATACTAAGAAACTCGAAGAACGTGATACTAGAAATTGCACGAAATGCAATCGCCCGTCTAATATGTTGTTGGGTTTTTATGAAGTAAACAGATTCGGGTATTTTATACTAATCACATAGTGTTGTAGTGCTAAAACGTTTTTCTTTCCGAACCGCAAGACTGAAGAAGCAAAATTTTAAAACTCTAACATTGTTCTCATTATGCTTTGTATATCAATAAATACTGGCAAAGAAATTCTTCAACAAAAAAAAAAGAATCATATGTAAAATAATTGTTGTGAAACATTAAATTTCCATAATTTATTTAAAAAATAATAATAATAACAAATTTCAGGCAAATTTTAAATTTTTGATAAAAATCATGACTTTTTAAATGATATAAATCACTGATTTAAAACACTTGATTTAAAGCACCAAACCCTGTAATTTGAATTGTGTGAAATGAAAATATATACATTAACTTATTTATAAGACAGTTGCAATAAAAAATTATGTGTCACTTTTTGGTTATCAATATAAATGAATAAAAATAGGAACAATAGTTAAATTGTATTAAAATTAGATACACAATCTTGAAATAAAAATAGCTGAAATCAGATATAAACTGAGTCAAATTAGTCTGTTTCGGTGCGAAATCCGGACCTTGAAACAAAATAAAAACAAATAAGTCTCAAAATAAAGTACCGGAGCAGAGTTCCACCTAATAGAAAAGTGTAGTAACACCTTATCGACGACACTGTATCCTTGCTTAGGCATATAAGAAAATTTTAAAATTAAATTAAATTTAATTTTGGAACAATAACTATTTTTTTAATTAGTTATTACTAATGGAAGTGTCATGTCACTTCCCACATTCAAAAAATATTACAAACGTTCAAATAATTTATTTCAATCAGTTTTTCTACTTGAGGCTCTATGCTTCTGTAGAGGATAGAATAGGAAAAAAAAAATCATAAGTAACACAAAAATATTTTCCTATACTAATAAAAAGTGTTTTTTAAAGTAGTATAGGAAAGCAATATTTTTTTATTATCAATTTTTACA
The DNA here is from genome assembly GCA_038502835.1 of Octonoba sinensis. NCBI lineage: Eukaryota > Metazoa > Arthropoda > Arachnida > Araneae > Uloboridae > Octonoba > Octonoba sinensis. Next base: position 24,120,847 of record CM076598.1, on the reverse strand, counting down.
AAGAACTTAATTTATTCGTTCTCAAATGTGTGCTCTATAAGTGGACTCTTCAGTGGACGTTATTTGATGGCTTGATTGCAAAAACACGCTGATTAATAATGTGAGTTGATCGCCAGCGCAGCAGAAGCAATAGATTTTGGCCTACGGCGAGACGGGAAACTTAGTGCCGATTTCGGCCTGAGAAGGGAATCGCTTCTCCGTTAGCTAGCGCATGGAAAAATTCAGCGCGCGCATCTGGGTTCAATTCGTCATCGAGGTGAGGAGCAGAGTACCTCCATGGTTTCTCCCTAGACGCTAGTCAGGAGAAGCACATAGGAGAAATGTTCTTGTTGATGCGATGGAGAGTGGTGTTGAGAAGCAACGTTTTGGTGCGGAGGCGGGATAGTAGAACGTTCATTTTACGATTAGGTGTCCAATTGCAATAATTGTGGATGGAGGATAAATAACTAAAATTTTGATAATATTTACAATTTAGCCAGTCTTCCTCTATTTTCTTAAGTGATTCTTTCTTGATGGTTGAAATGATGTCTTCGGTAGAGATATCATAGTGGTAAGAATAGTTAAAGGGTCCTTTTTTAGCAAGCATGTCAGCTTTTTCATTGATGAGGATGCCTTGGTGTCCTAGGCACCATATTAGCTTTATCGAGCTAGCTTTAGAGAGTGCTTCTATGATTGAATCAAGGATAAGAGAGGTAGCAGAACTGGATTTGACTGTAAAGTGATCGAGGGCTATACGATTAGATTTGCTGTCCGAGAATATGGTGTAGTTTTTATTTTCAGAGATGTATTCAGAAATTGCAAATGCGATGGCTATAGCTTCGGCGGTAAAGACGGAGGTGTTTTTGTTGATGATAGCGGCTTTCCCTTCTTGTGAGCTGTGGTTGAAGGCTGATATGCTAGTAATGGTTTTACTTTTCGATGCATCTGTGCTGATGAGGATATTATTTTCCAGGTGTAGATTAACGTATTCATTAAACAGGAAGTTAGCAGTGGTTGGGTTATTAGCTTTGCTTTGAAAATTTAGTCCGTCGGTAATGATATTGACGTTACAGAGGTTGCTTGGGTTTTCTTTTAGTTTTTTGATAATAATTTTGGCAGGTTGGATTTGGTTGGTAAAAAGATAGTTATAAATGATAGGAAAGATATAGTGGTTGTCTCTTTTTTTCCCAGAAGTTTTTTGTCTTTGGTCGGTTTTTGAAGAAAGGGGAGATAGTTTGCCAAGGGCAAGATGGCGTAGTCCAAATTTGAGAACTGAAGAGTTACGGCGATCCCAGAGATTGGAGACGCCTGCTTCTCTGAAGAGGAGTGGTATGGGAGTCCAGCGGTCTAGTCCGAGGGCCCATCGAAGAGCACTGTGGTAAACAACATCCAGTTTCTTTAACGCGGAGTGGTAACGCGGAACTGTAGAAAATTGATCCATATTCAATGATGCTTCTGATTAAAGAATTTGCTATGATTAGAAGATTTTTTGAGCTTGCTCCTCTATTGCAGTTGGCGATAAATTTGAGGAAGTTGATTCGTTTGAAAGCTTTTTTTTTTATGTAGTTTATGTGGTTGTTGAAAAGAAAATTTGAGGTAAAATGAATCCCGAGCCATTTCATTTCCTGTGACCAGGGGATGGCCTGGCCCTGAAGCGTAAGAATTATATCCGGAGTGGTTCTTTTCCTAGAGAGGTTGATAATGGAGCTTTTCTCGGGGGCTATCGACATCTTCCAATGATCACACCATTTTTCTATTAGTTGAAGGGTTCGAGCTAATTTGTTGTGAACTTCTAAAGGATTTTCTCCGGAGGCATAGACAATGATGTCGTCTGCATAGATAATTGTGGTGACTCCAGGTATGGTGGTTTCAAAGAAATCGTACATGTAGACCATAAACAAAAAGGGGGCTAGGACTGAGCCTTGTGCAATTCCGGTCTTGAGGGAGCTGGTGATAGAAAAAGCGTTCCTCCATCGTACTTTAATTTTCCTGTCAGAGAAAAGGTTATGAATCCAGTGGGCGACTTTACCGCTTATGCCACAATTGATAAGCTTCAGGGCCAGGCCGTCAATCCAAACTCGATCATATGCAGATTGAAGGTCGAGTTTGACACAAAGGACGAAAAGTTTCTGTTTTCGTAAGGTTTGAATCTCTTCGAAAAAGGACGAGATGGCTGCATTGCAGTCGCGGAAAGGAAAAAAACCGAATTGGTTTTTGTTGAAAATGTCATTCTCAAGAGACCAAGTAATCAAACGGGAGAGAATCATTCTTTCTAATATCTTGGAGATGACTGGAGTAAGGGCTATTGGTCTGTAGGCATGAATGTCGGCTGCTGGTTTGTGAGGTTTCTTGATTGGTATAATAATAGCTGTTTTCCAGGAAGCAGGGATTTCTGTTCTCTCCCAGATAAGATTAAGTTGTTCAAGTAAGGCGTCTCTAAAATTATCGGGAAGGCTTTTGTACATACGAGCAGGGATACCATCTTCGCCTGGGGAGGTATTTTTGGTGGATTTGACTGCTTTGTTAAATTCGTCTGGAGAAAAAGGACTATCAAGTTTGGAGTTTAAATTAGAATTGAAGTCAATAGGAAGATGATGGGGAGGAATACGGGAACTAAGGTTTAGCGCAAAAGCGTTGGCTTGAGCAGTAGCTGATGTGATGGTGTTTGTGCCTATCCTGAGGAGGAGATTGGTTTTGTCATCCGGGGTATTTTTGGAAATGATGGATTTGATAATTCCAAAGGCGCCCTTACCTGAGCCTAAGTTGTAGCAGATATTGTTCCAATAGTTTTTTTTTTTATTTTTGATTTCTCTACGTAGTTTGGCCGAAAAGTATTTATATTTAATCCAATGATCTTTGTTGATGTCTCTCTTTGCTCTCCGGAGATGTTTCCTCTTTTGGCCTAAATAGTAGCTACATTTGCTAGACCGCCAGTTTGGGAGGTTTTGAGTATGAAGGTTTTGGATACTTTTGTTGTGATTGAGGGTGTTTTTTAGAAAAGTTTGGATATTTGCTAAGTTATTGGGGATACTAGTGGTGTTATTTAACTTGAGTTCGATGTTATTCCAGTTGTATCTTATTCTGGAGCTAGGATTATTGAGTTGAGGTAAATTTTTTAAAAAATAGAAGATATCAATGATAATAGGAAAATGGTCCGAGTCAAAGGGATCAGGGTGAATGTTGAAATTTATATGGGGGAACACATCCAGAGAGCAAAGCGAGAGATCTATGAGAGACTGAGAGCCGGAAGGTGCTCTATGAGTGGGTTTATTGTTGTTGAGAATCCCGATGTTTTGATTAAGAATCCAGTCGACAAGGATATCAGAGTTAATGGAATCGAAGGAGCTTCCCCAGTAGCTATGGTGAGTGTTAAAATCACCGAGGATAAGAAAGGAAGAATTTAGTTTTTTTTTTTAAATTTTCAAGCCAAATGTTGTTAAAGTTACCTCTAGGGGAATAAATGTTGATGATATCAATTTTTTTGTTATTAATCCAGACGCTAATGCCGAGAGTTTCAGTTTCAGGAGTGCAGAGAAAGTCCAGATTCATATCAGACGACGGGAGAGAGCGGGGGATAATGGTCATAAGACCTCCGCCTGCGTTATTGAGACGATCTCTGCGATAAATAATGGAGTTGGGGAAAGAAAAAACATCTCTTTTGAGGAAAGTTTCTTGAAAAACGAAAATTTTGCAAACGTTAAAGGGCGAAAGAGGGAAGAAAAGGCGCTTGTTAAGCAGACTGCGGCAGTTCCATTGACAAACAAAAAACCCCAGAGCAAGCCCAAAAAAACCCAAAAGAGGGGGAGAAAAAGGGAGACAAGAACCAGAACAAAAAAAAAAAAACACACAAGCGCCCGGCGCGAGAAAAAGCGAGCCTACGAAAAACCAGACGGCGGAAAACCCGCAGGAATGGGCATGTTAGAAGAGCCAGAAGAGGAAGGGAGGTGAACGTTAGAGGTGTCCATTTCATTTTCGTGATTAACGTTTTTGAAATTCATTTTAGATAATTTTTCCAGGTTTGAGCTCCCAGTAGACGCGATTTTCCTCGCGCGGGTTGGACTGGGTTGCGAGATTTGAGTCATTTTTTCCAAAGTATTGCTTATGCTTTCCACGGTTTGTAGCATTCTCTGTTGAAAAATTTGTATTTGTGTTTCCATTATGCTAATGATTTTTTCTTCGAAATTTTTTAGCGCGGTGTTCAAGAGGTTTTCGATTTGCGTGTTTGGATTATTGGTACTGTTTTCTATTCTCACGATATTTGCATACGAGTTCTTGTTTTCTCTTCGGTATTGACGTCTAGCTTCTGGAAACGATAAGCTGTTCTTGCATTTAAATTCAAGGAATTTTACTTCTTCTCTGTACTTTTGGCAATTTCGGTCAGACGCGCTGTGTTCTTCTGTGCACAGGGCACATTTTTTCATTGTGTTTTTACAGGTCGAAGTTTCATGTTTCTCAGCGCAGTTTCCGCACGAGGTGTCATTTTTGCAGTTTTTAGTAGAGTGGTTATATCTTTGGCAGTTCTTACATGCTCTGGGCCGGTCTATGAATGTCGAGATTTTGTGGTAGGTGTACCATAATTTAACCGACGATGGTAAATTGGTACCATAAATGGTCGTCAGGACCGTTTCTGTTTGCTGTTTTATTCCGTTTTTGGTAACAATAAAGCGTCGCATCTCGCTAACATACAGTCCTTGGTCATAGCGCTCAGAGGCTACTTCTTCTAATTTGATATCAATCGGTATATTTTTCAACAGAAACCTTGTTGTTATCCTGTCATTGAGGAGGGATGAAGTTATTTTAGTGTTTAGAATTTCTTTTTTGAGCAATAATTCTTTGGCACATGATGGACTATAAGTTTTGATAATTATGAAGTTATTCTTAGTAAAGTTGATTGTGTCAATATCTTTGTGATTAGTTATGGTTTCTTCAATTTCGCTTTTTAGTTTCTTAGGATTATGATTTGGTATTCCGGTTCCATTTTCAGATTTAATCATGATAGAAAAATTTGAGCCGCCATTATTCGAAATGGCATCAATGGTGGTAAGAGAATCAGATATGCTAGAGAAGATGTTTACGTCAGAGACAGCCATATCCCTCCGGGAAAAGTTCCGCCGGACGGCGGAAACGCAGGCATTTAGAGAAACAAAGTGGCGCTTACCTTGGAACAAAAAGGAAAAACAGAAACGCCAAGACGAAACGAACCTTGACGTCGGACGACGTGGAGAAATTTCACCTTAACGGCATCTTCGGCAAGTAAGGGCTGAAAGATAAAACTTAATACGGGAGAAAAAAAAAAAAAAAAAAATTTGAGAAGGAAAAAAAAGAAATAAAAATAAAAACCAGGACAAAAAGTTAAAGGATGGGTCAGAAGCAACTTGCTTCCGCCCGGCACGGCCGACCGCTTGTGCGGCCTAGGAATCTCGAAAGAACACACGAGGAGAAGTGACAGTTACAGTCACCGCAATCCACTACTCCCGAACTTCTACGCAAAATCTGACAAGTGAAACTCGGGTGAAGACGAAAAAGTAAACACAAGCATGTGACTACAACGTCACTGCATTGCTTGAAACCCTTTCCCCTACGATTTCATTTGGACTCTTCGAACGCATGCGCCGTAACTTCTTACCATAGAATGCCAAGTTGGGTTTGAACACGAGACGTTGGACTTCACTAGGCATTCTGAAATAAACATATCCGATTGGCTAGTTCGTATCACGTGGTACGGTTTAAGACGTTATTTGTTATTGAAAAGGGGTTGCCTAGTTTGAACTGTTATCGCTTCAACTTAAATTTTTATGCGAAGAATAACACAGGGAATTCCCGACTCCCGAGTGCCTAGTGCTCGAAAGAAAAATGTGTTTTGAAACAGTTGACTTCACTAAGCATTGACGGATAATGGTGAAAATCATGAATGTTATGTATACGGTAGTTTTTTGTTGCTCATAATTCGCTAATTGGTATTTAAATTATTGTGTAGTGAGATGTTTTTTTTCGAATTTAACTTGGTATTCATTATAAATACGTTGTTAATGGTAAGTTTATAAAGTAGTGGATATGCTAAAATTTTTTTTAACTCCAAACTAGTTTTTGTCAAATTTTCACTTCTTAATGAATTAAATTTGTTACATCTCCGTGTTTCATTGTAAAGTTAAGTATGAATGTAAACCTATCTTTTAGAACCATTAATGATATTTTCAAAATATCAACTAGAGATGCAATGGCTACCCAGACAGCCATGAATCTCCAAATTACATCCATAGGATATCTCTTGGATAAGATGAGTAGATATAACCACATCCATGAGATATCCCTGAGACATCCACATATCTGCTGAATATCCACAGAACGTCAAAAAGGTTGCAGCTATTGGATCTCCCTGAGACGTCGCGATATCGCGACGTGTATTAGATATCCCATGGATATCCAGGATATCCCATAGATATCCTGAAAACATCCAACAGATATCCCATAGATATCCTGAAAACATCCAACAGATATCCCATAGACATCTTAACGTCCTAAGGTTATCTCTAGGATATCCAAGAGACATCCATCTCTTGGATATTGGGATATAGCTTGGATATCCATAGGAGGTCTCAAATGAATGGTTTATAGGTATTTATAAAACATCAGAATATGCTACAGATTTATTACATATGCAAAAAGAGTACAAAGCCTATAGCATAACATATATTTGAGCAATGTAAATTACTCCATTACAAATTATAATTACATAGCCATTATTTTCCTATAACTACTTTTGAGAATATTTATAATTTCTTTTCAAATCTTCATTTTAGGAAAATATGACTAAGAAATTAAAATTTTTAATGAATATTCAATACTTTTTTTTTTTTTTTTTTTTTTTTTTTTTTTTTTTTTTTTTTTTTTTTTTTTTTTTTTTTTTTTTTTTTTTTTTTTTTTTTTTTTTTTTTTTTTTTTTTTTTTTTTTTTTTTTTTTTTTTTTTTTTTTTTTTTTTTTTTTTTTTTTTTTTTTTTTTTTTTTTTTTTTTTTTTTTTTTTTTTTTTTTTTTTTTTTTTTTTTTTTTTTTTTTTTTTTTTTTTTTTTTTTTTTTTTTTTTTTTTTTTTTTTTTTTTTTTTTTTTTTTTTTTTTTTTTTTTTTTTTTTTTTTTTTTTTTTTTTTTTTTTTTTTTTTTTTTTTTTTTTTTTTTTTTTTTTTTTTTTTTTTTTTTTTTTTTTTTTTTTTTTTTTTTTTTTTTTTTTTTTTTTTTTTTTTTTTTTTTTTTTTTTTTTTTTTTTTTTTTTTTTTTTTTTTTTTTTTTTTTTTTTTTTTTTTAAAAAAGACAAGAGGGGTTATAGTACAAAAGGTGGGAGAGAAATTGACAGCAAAGGATTAGCACCACAAAGTATCCGTATGCTTGCTTGTGCCACTGGTTTCATTCCCCCATCTTCCTGGAAATTGTTCGAAGCCCCCTACAGATGATATGGCCATTTTTACTTTTTTTGAGGCATGGCCTTACTGCACTGGAGGTGCAAAATATTGAAAATAACACAATTTAGTTTTGAAAGGTGCATTATTTAGGTACAGCAGAAAATAACATTCTTGATGCATGTTAAATGCAATGTAACCATGAAATAATGACTTACCGATACAAACATTGATGGATAAGGAACAGAATGCAACCTGCTTTTTTCGAAAACCTGAAAGGCAAGAATATGAAACTCCTTTCAGTTCTTTAACAGAGAGAAAGCACAATATCAGAGTATTTCCTGCTAATATTTAACATTGAACCACATTTTTTCAGTTTTTCATTCTTCTTCAGAAACTTTCACAAAATCATCAGTCATCATAATTTTTTTTTCTTTTTGAAAGTTGTCTATAATTTTAGTTTTTCCTATTCCGTTTTTCACATCTTTTTGTCACGAGAGACTCCAGATATAACCTAAATTGATTAAACTCTTGCTCTCATTCATAGAAATCACATTCTTAAGCTTTTCCCACATTATTAATACAGTAGAACTTGGAAAGTTCAAAGCTGAAGGGACCACAGCTAAACTTTAATTATCGAAAACTTCAAATTACAGAAGACCAGGGTTCGTGATTTTTTTTATTTAAATCAGATTTTTTTGATTTAAATCGGATTTTTTTGATTTTTTTTAAAAAGACCCTAAATTATTTGGATATTTATTATGTTACATTCATAGAAACAATATGACATCTTAATCAATATGCAAAAACACACTTTAAGCTATTTTCAGAGCAATAAATATTTTTTAATAATAATAATGATAAACAAATTTTAATACAAATGCATGACTCAAATGAAACGTAACCCTACCAGGAATAATAGTACATGCATAAGTACAGAGAATATGAACATATTTAATCTGAATTATTTTGCTGTTGAAAACTGCAAAAAAAGTACCCAATTAAGTTTTACATTGAATGTACTTTAATCATTTTTCAATTTTATAAATAAAAAAGCATGAAATATTTTTACCCATTTCGAAAAATCATATGCTCACACCATTACTGAAAACTGCAACTTTTTGTTTTAATCAAATATCTTTATTGAAAACTTCTGTGATAAAACAATATTTTAAAAGGAAAAAACCTTAAGCTATTTGGGGACGTGGATGAAACTTTAAGGATAAATTCTAAATTCTAACAATTGTTGTTTTAAACACTATCATTCTGAATTATTTATTGTGTGGCATTCATTAGATGGATCTAAAATACTATTTTTAAGATTAAAAAACACAGAATGGTTCATGATTATGTATTATGAATTGTAATTTGAATGATTGAATGAATGATGCTTAGCTGTTAAGCTGCTTGAAGAATATTGTAAAAAAATTGTCAAATTAAAAGAATAGTTATTAATTCCAACCTTATGAAATATGTTATGCACACAGCCAAATGGACCTAGGAAGTTTTGTTTGAAACAGTAGTTGAAATTGCAACATATTTCATTTTTACAACACTTCCTAACATAGTAAAATAAATGATTTTTTTGGAAAAAAATCACTTGATTTAAATCAATGATTTTTTTAAAAAAATCACTTGATTTAAATCAAGCTGATTTAAATCAACGAACCCTGCAGAAAACTAATAGTACCATAATAATAATAATATGTTATGCTCAGTGATGTAGTCCAGGAAAAAAAGGTGGGGGACGCTTATATATACCAACATCTAAAAGTGAGGGTACGCTTATGTTAAAATTCAAAACAGGTGGGGAGACGCTTGTGTTAAAATAAAAAGGTAGGGGGATGCCATCTCCTCTTGACTGCACCACTGGTTATACTCATATTATAAGAGGGAACAGATATGTATCTATGACAGTAATGGCAAACTTATGCATTTCCAGAGCCTTTTGCAATTGCTAAGTAATAAAAATCAACATAAAATTAGATACAAATTTTTGAAAAAATTGCGCAACTCAGCACAAATTAAGTAATCAAAGACTTTAATTTTTATGGCTGTATATATATATATGTTTAGTTGATTTTAAACTTTTATATTAACATTGTCTGTTCACATATAACAATAAAACAGATTTAGCAGGGTTCTGATGTTGCAGTTGGGCTAGTTTTGGGGTAGAGAAGTTGCATTCGCACTGATTTGGAGTAGAGGAGCTGCTTAAAAATGCATCCAATATTCATTACACCCCTAATATGTATATTTTTATGTGAAGGAGTTGGAGCTTGACTTTTCTCCGCATCAACTTTGCGGCCCCAAGATTTAGATAAAATGAATATTAATATTACAAAGTACCAGCTGATCACAATAACTCTATTTCAATTACAAACACTATTTTTATACTTAGCACTCGGCAGGACAGAATTATGATAGCATAGAAAACTAAAATTAAAACTACATGTTTAACGATTTTTCCCAGAGACTCAAATGTTTCAACCTACAGAAGTTTCCAAACCTAAATAGTATTTTAAATGGACAGCATGAGTAAGAATTTGAGCTTCTCTTGTAGCTTGCAAAATCTTGAATGAGATAATTGGATGCATTAAAAGGTGTCAGCATTTTTGAATACAACCATTCATAGCACTCGAACAAGAGTGGTCTTTAAAATTACTTACTTAATAGTCAAAAGTCATTTAATGAGATAAACTAGCTAATAATTTTCAAGATTTATAACATTCTACACAGGTTTGTTTACAACAAAAACTGTTTTTGCTTGCATTCATGCATTAACTTACTCATGTAACCTTTATTTTACACAACACATTAGCAAGTCTACATTTTTTTTCAACATACAACAGGTTTCTTTCAATAAAATGTCTTTAACTTTTTATTGCATAATGAATTTTTTTTCTTGTACTACTAAATAAGCCAAGCAATATTAAAATGATTAGTTATCACAACTAATTTTGTACGAAATGGATTAAAATTTAAAACTGAAGCTAGGGAAATTACTCGCAGAACAATTTAATTCCAGAAATATTCTATCTAATTTTATCCAAAATAGTCAACTTATCTTTGAAGTAACAATTGGGAGAGCTCATTTTTGACATTACTATAAATGCAACAAATAACAAATGTTTATACTCATTTAATTTTTAATTACGATTAAAGGAATAGACACGATTAGTGGAATAAACAGCAGTTCCATCCCCATATCTATATTTTACATGCATCATCTACGTGTTTTTTTTTCGCATCTACGATGCAAGAAAACAAACGCAAAAACTATCTTCAAGCTCATATCCAGAAAATGAAATAAATACGAACATTTTCAGGGCAATGAACTAATTTTAAAGTGATACATACTTGACGAGCATAAAAATAATCATACTTACGATTCTTGTAATCAAAATGAAACTCTTGTTTCTCACGAACCGCCATGTTGGACAACTTTCTGGACTTCCGGGTTGACATGAAATTTGCATTTTTTAGAGTCTTGCCAAAGAGCACTATATATGCCAATCTGGCATCCAAGCGCTAATTACTTGTTGGTAACCCATGGACAACTCCTTTGGAGTGCCGCGGTTGACCTTTTGTTATCCACCGCGTCAGCTTTCACGATAATGTGGCGCGCTCTGGAAGTGAACTAAATCCTTCTGTGAAATATCCTCTTCTTTTGTTAGACGAATTAGTTTTGATTCTAGAAATGGCGGACGCTGTGTCAGCGGTAAAAATTCCGAACTTTATTTCTACTGATCCGCAACTCTGGTTTTCAATGGTCGAATCTACATTCGAACTGGCTTCACCTAAACCGATTACAGAGAGTAAAACCAAATATAATCACTGCGTTGCAAGTTTACCGCCGGATATTGCTCTTCTAGTTCGGGATATTATTTTAACTCCTGATTCTACCGACCCTTACGTGAAATTGAAGGAAGCAGTGATAGCCAGATGCGGCGAATCGTCGACCCAAGAAATTCGGCGTTTATTGGCTGGCGAACAGCTCGGTGATAGAAAGCTGTCTGAACTGTTACGTTTGATGCAACGGCGGGCCACTTCACACAAAGTAAGTGACTCCTTATTGTTGGAACTTTTTCTGCAGCAATTACCTAGCAATATTCAGACCATCCTAGCGTCTATCGACCCATTGACTCCGGAAAAGGCTGCCGAAGTAGCTGACAAAATCATGGACATTACACCACTGCAAGTCAACGCTACAACCAGATCGGCTCCCGCTGAATCATCGGAACTATCTTCGACATTGCTTGCTGAAATTAAACATCTCAGAAAAGAAGTTGCCGCTCTTAAAAGATACCGCAGTTCATCTCGCAGTAGGTATAACTCGCGGTCACGAAATTCCAATCCACCTGCTGGCGCACAGGACATTTGTTGGTATCATCGTACCTTTAAAGACAAAGCGACAAAATGTAAGCAGCCGTGCTCTTACACGGAAAACACGAACCGGCTGGCGTAGCGGCGACGTACACCATGCCTCGCAATTCTCGTCGCCTGTTTGTTCGCGATAGAGAACAAAATATACAATTTTTAATAGATACTGGGAGTGACTGTTCCCTTCTCCCTGCTACAAAAAATGAACGTAGTTTACAGCCAATTCAAATTTTTACAGCTGCAAATGGGACACCAATTCAGGTATTTGGTCAGAAACTCCTTTCACTTGATTTAGGTTTAAGGAAAAAGTTCGTATTTCCATTTTTTATTTGCAATATTTCTACTGCAATTATTGGTGCTGATTTTTTACATCATTTCAATTTAAAACCCGATTTAAGAAATCGGACGTTATTTGATATGTGTACTAAAATAAAATCGCATGCTCACATTAATGCTACTGATATATTTTCTGTAAAAACTGTAAATATTGAAAATGACTTTCATAAACTTTTATATGATTTTCCTGATATTGTAACACAGCCTTGTGCAAACCAAGTTGTTAAGCATGATGTTATTCATCATATCGATACTTTCGGTCCTCCAGTTTTTGCTAAACCACGTCGGTTGGCTCCGGACCGGCTCAAAATTGCTAAAATGGAATTTCAACATATGTTAGATTTAGGTCATATGCGGCCATCTACTTCTAACTATGCTTCTCCATTGCACATGGTTCCAAAAAAGGGAAGTCAAGACTGGCGACCGGTTGGTGATTATCGTGCTTTAAATGCACAGACAAAAAAAGATAAATATCCAATTCCTTCAATTCTTGACTTCACCAGTGAACTTCACGGAACAACAATTTTTTCACACATAGATTTGGTTAAGGCTTACCACCAAATTCCGATTGCTTCCGAAGATGTGCATAAAACAGCAATTTGTACACCTTTCGGTCTCTTCGAAAGTACTCGGATGCAATTTGGTTTGTGCAACGCCAGCAGTACATTTCAAAGATTTATTGATCAAGTTACTCGTGGTTTAGAGGGTGTTTATGCTTTTATAGATGATATTTTAACTCTATAAGTCCGAGGACGGCCGAAAACGGCTTTGTCAGTTAAGACCGAGGTGGGCCGGTATGGGCCGTCAGACGGGAAGACAGGGGTGCAAGGCAGAAAATAGAACTCCTGTTTGCGAGGAAGGGGGACCCCTGTGGTATCGGAGGCCTCCTCCGCACTTTTTCTCTTGGGGATAGTCATTAGAAAGTGACACTGATGCGCAAACATGGATTGATGGCTGAACTACTTGAGAATTAGCTATTTCTGCAAGAAAGGCAAGACGCAGGAAATGAAATAAGTATCTCATCATTCCAACTTTGAAATACGAGCAACTTTCCTTTCCTTGTTCTGTAAAATAAATAAATGAAAAGGAATGTGTAACAAATGCCCATTCTTGATTTTTATTATTTTATGTGTGATACATCGGTCTAATTCTGACCATCTCAAAGAAGCATCCTAAAGGGCAAAGACATCTATTGAAATGCTGTATAATAACGAATCGCTTTTTTTAAATGCATCCGAAGAGAATAATTAGCCTTCTAAATTATGGCTTTTTTCGGGGGGAGGGGAGCTCCATACCGATCCTATTTGAAAATAGCTGCTCGCTATACAATAACAACAAATCTCATCGAACTTCGTAAAAATACATTTTATTTCATAGAAATTTTATGGTTTTTTGGTTTGCCGTAGGATTTGGTTATCCATTATGCGAAGGAAAAACGCACAATTTATTGAAAAATCCTATGTGATAGTCAGTAACACCTGCAGTAACTGGTTTTTAGCAAAATGTCCAACTTAAAAAAGTATTTTTAAGAGCGCGTTTCGGGAGGGGGTGCCTTGCTTTTCTATGCGTTTGACACCGTTGTTGTGGAGGGGGAGTTGCGGTAAAACGTGTTCTGTGTACATAGACGTTTAATTACGTATGCGAATAAGTCGTTATAGTTAAATCAATGAAACACGCTGCTTTTCGGGGGAGGGGGTTCCTTAAGTTGTTAGCAAGGATTTTTTGCAGGGGGGGGGGGGAGAGAAAGATCGGGAGTGGGTTGCGGGAATATATTTTCTGCGCACGTAATAAGGGCAGCATCAGGAGGAGAGGGTGGCCCCCTTCTTGAACGTCGACACAGGCGATGTTTTTTAAGCTATTCCCACAGGCATCGCCGTGCTGGTACCGCTTGTTAGTTTACTTTATTATTATTATTATTATAACTAAATTAATTTTTTCTTAATGTTAATTTCTTTTTTTTATATCTATTTTATAATTATTATTATATTTTATAAAGCACCTTCATACTGCTTTTTTTTACATAAAATCTGTTTAACTTCCATCTTTCTAGTCGGCCATATGGCAAACTGGTTTTTTTTTCTACGTACAAAATTTACATTAGATTTGCTAGAGTTTTCGAATGTGGTAGTTTATACATTTTAAGTTACGCTGAACACTTATGGACATATTTGAAAACTATATGTATAAGTGCTTGTGTGTCTGATGTGGTAACCACCTTATGGTAAGCACTGTAATTTAAAAAAAAATGAACGAAATTCAGTACACATATGAGCGATCCCGATGAAAATTGGTGATGAAAAATAAAGATGAATGGTGATAGATGCAATCGTTCATTTGGGGAGGTGCAATTGAAAAATTACTGTTTTCAGCGTGATTTGTTTATCTCGTTGAAAGGATATGCAAATCATGTTGTCACGTATGTCTCTTGTTCAAACAATAAAGGACATTAAAAAAAAAAAAAAACTAGCAGATAGTAAAAATTCAAAAAGCCGCCTCCCCTCTCCCTCCTGCAAAATTTTTTGCTCGAAAATGTATGAGAAATCTCTTGAAAATCATTTGTCCGGAATCTGACAGTCTGCAATGAGCCAAAAAGAGGAAACTACAAAGTATTTGAAAGAAAATTACAGATAATAGAAAAGATAATATTCTGTAAATTGATAGCAAACAGATAATGAGCCGCAATAGTGGCTCCCTCTGAACAAGGCCGTATTCATAAACTTTTTTCGGGGGGGGGGGGGCTGAGTTTGACACACTTATGTTAAGGAAAGTTTCAGGGAGGGTCGTTTTCTTCATTGCGAAAAATTTCAGGATTTCGGAGGGAGCCCATAGACACCTTCTGGATACGGTCTTGCCTCCGGTGTTGTAAAGATTATAACGGCTGGGCTTGCCTACCAGTGCTAAAATTAAAATGCTCGCCAGCAATATACAATGCATTTCTGAACAATTTTTAAACTGGTAATCACAGATCTCGAGCTCTTAGTTTTACGCAATTTAACAAATCTTTCTCTGTAGTTGTACAGTGTACACAGAAAAACAAGTATTTTATTGAAAAACTGTTATAAAAAAAACTTGATTATTTGACTTGATACAAGTTCTTTGTAAATTTACAGAGATACTAAGATTCCGTTCTGTACCTTTGCAGAATTATTTTACAATGTAAAAAAAAGAAAAGAACATTCATACGAAAGATATAGATGAAAGTTACGTGAATCTAAGCTACCTCAAAACTGTGCAACCATATGCTACCAACATATGCTATCATATTATGAACTCGGAATGATTTTAATCATTTATTAATTATCTGGAAGTTAAAAAACTGAAAATATGCTCCTAATTAGTTACTGATGCTGTTTTCCAAAGGATGTTTCTTTAAGATAAACTATAAACGGGTTCCCACGAAAAGCTGTGGGTTAAGATTTATGAACATCATTGCCAGTTATTAATTGTTTATATATCCCAGCTACTGAATACGCACAATTTTTAAATATAAGCTACTTTTCTGGAATTCTTTTTCTGGCAAATTATATCGACAAAATAAAATTGGGGTTGAGTTAATGTCTCAAAAATAGATTAAAAAAAAAAGGATATTTTTTCCTTCCTTCTCATTGAATAAATATTTCCAGCTTACTCAAATTTTCAACTTAAGATTTCTTACGGAATTTTTCGGTATGATAATTATTATATGCAATTTCTTTCAATCTATTGAATGATTACATTTCTAGGCTATGAGCAATTTATTTCACCTATGAAAAATGTGGAAAACAAGTTCATAAGGGAAAAAAGAAAGAAAAAAACTCACACACACACTCAAATTATTACAAATCTTTCAAAATTTAGTTTTCTCTCTCGCTGACTGAAGTGGACGTCATTACTAATATTTCGCGGGTAGGGTACTTGGTGCTGAAAGATCACCCCTCAAAACAAAACAAAAAAAAAAAAAAAAAAAACCAAACAAACACCTTTCTTCTGATGAAACGCTTTCATCGAGTGACGGTGATTTACATTTGCCATAATGGCAGGTGCCCTAATGACAACATAATTACTGTGATTGATGGCTGTTATCAACGTGGAGATGCGCGATGTCCGGAAGAAAGAAAATGACAAAATTTGTTTTTCAGTCTAGTTTTTTCATTCGTGCGACTTGTTTGACTGCTAGCATTATTCGTCAAGTCTTAAGATTAATAAATTTTAAAAACTTGGGAAGACCATTTTTTTTTTTTAATTTTCGGAACAGGGTCTCGAAAATTTTCAGAAATGTTGGAGAATTTCGAATCAGAATCACCCATGTGCTATAGGTTATTCGGCCAAAGATGCTTTCAGAAGTTTAGCCGACAGAGGATAGCTTGCTATCTATAGCTGGAATAAACTATTACGTATTTTTTTACAATTTTAAAACTGGAAGTCACAGAGCTCAAGTGCTTATCATGCATACGTTTACAATTTTTAAACTAGTAGTCACAGTTCTCAAGTGTTCAGTTTTGAGTAATCTTACATCCTTCCAGTGGTGTAGTCCTGGAAAAAAGTTGGGGGCTTATGCATAGAAAGATAAGCAATTGAAATCAAAAGTGGGGAGACGCTTATGTTAAAATGTAAAAAACTTGGGGGGGGGGGGGACGCTTGTATTAAAATAAAAAGGTTGGGGGACGCCGTCCCCGGTCGACTACACCACTGCATCTTTCTCTGTAGTTGCACAGATTGCGGAAAAGCACGAATTTTATTGAGAAACTGCTATCAAGAAACATGATTATTTGAAGCGAGTTCTTCGTTAATTTAGAAACATTTTTTCAATTTCCGTTCTATATATTTACAGAAATGTTTTGCATTTAGGACAGCATTGTATCAGTTAAAAGATAGAAACTATAAATCATGTAACATGAAAAATTTCACTTTAAATTTTTTTTTGTTACTTTACGTTTTGAGGAAAGTTTCAATCATTTATGTAGCTTGCATTTCTGTACTAAAAACAGGAAGCATTGCACATTCGGTGTTAGTTCCATCTTTTCTCAAGTTAATCGTATTAATTAAAAATAATTACTCTATAATATTTGTGAGTACATGTAATTAGCGGTATACAGTTGGCAGAATTTTGAAAATGTTGAACTGATACATGCAATTGAGAGATATTACTAAACCAGTTTCTCTTATGTAGCTTTTCTACATCTACAGATCAAATTATTATAACATCGGAAGAGCAGTGGCATAGGAAAGAGGGCCCTAGGTCTGCCCCCTTTCAGCAGAAAGTTAAGGGGCGGCGCTCCTTCAAATTTTTAGTATGTTATATTATTCTGGGGGCGTGAATGCAATTTAAGATTTGGGGGCGCTTTCATGCTGCGAGGAACGAGGGGGAGGGGCGAAACAAGCAAGTCAAGCCCCCCTTCCAAATGCGCCACTGCAAAAGAGAACATATTTTATATGATACATCAATAATTAGCTCTTCTTTACTTTCTTTTTCTTTTCCCAATACTGAGAAGATTAATTACTTCCGTAACTTTAATGCCTTCTCGTACATAAATTCAGTGTGTTGATGTTTTTATGATTCGTAAAGTTTCAGAATCAGAAAACTCATTACCTAATAAATCTCAATCTGGTTACAGTATATATACACATACAAATTTCTTAAGAAACAACAACACTGCTTCAAATTACGGAAAGACATAAGGAATAAAATGAGAAATACAGGCCTCCTATTTTCTGCAGTATGTGAATGAATAAGTTATAAGTTTCAACCACGAACAGTTTGCTAAAATTATTAACATCAAATTATCCGTATAGATAATTCTATATGGATAATAATACTTCCAGATAATAATACTTCCAACTGAGATACAATTTGGAATACGATTGCAATTGAAAAATAAAGGAAAGTAACAATAAATATATTATTTACTTTCTTGATTAAATTACTGTTTGACAACTTTTGAGCATGAATATAAATAGGCACATTATAATTTATCATTATAATTATTTACTTTACATTCTCCAGAAAAAAATCGTTTGGGAACACATTTAACTTTATTCCGGAAAGTATTAAAGAATCAATCAGCGAAACGAGTTGCCCACTTTTGAAGCGGCCCCGAAGCGTTACAATGGCAGCCTACCATGCCACTGGAATTAGGAACGAGGAGATCACCGTGGGGGGCTGAAGGGTGCTCAGAATGGGCGAGTTCACTTCGGTAATCGCCTAGTAGAAAAAGTCAGGATTTAACTGTAGTAAAAATTTCCTTCCTTCCCGTACATAAAGAGTTAATCGCATCTGCAAATAAACAAGAGCATTTTAAACATCTTAAAGCTCTTTTTGAAAGACTAAATTATTATGGTCTTACTATTAAGCCGTCCAAATGTACTTTAGGTGTACCGCATATAGAATTTCTTGGTTTTAAGGTTTCTGCGGAAGGACTTTCACAGCTCCCTGATAGAGTTGAGGCCATTGTAAAATTTCCTAGACCCGAAAATCTAACTCAATTACGTCGATTTCTTGGAATGTATAATTTTTATCGTAGATTTTTAAGAAAAGCTGCACATATTTTAGCACCACTAGTACAACTTTTGGAGGGTCATAAAAATAGTAAAAAATCCCCTCGTTCTTCCACAAAATCTGAGATACCTCTTCATTGGACTGATGAAGCAGAATCAGCTTTTCTCGCTGCTAAACAGGCGCTTACGGATGCCACATTATTAAAGCATCCAATTCCTGGTGCCCGTTTAAGTCTCTGGTGTGATGCTTCAGATTTTGCAGTTGGTAGTACTCTCATGCAAAATAATAATAATGTATGGGAACCTATTGCATTTCTATCCGTCAAACTTTCTAAAAGTCAGCGTAATTGGTCGACCTACGACAGGGAACTTTTAGCTGTGTATACATCTATTAAACGTTTCAGGCATATGCTTGAAGCTAGAGATTTCTCAATATTTACTGACCAGAAACCTCTTATTTATGCTTTCAAGCAGAAACCTGACAAATGTTCACCCCGTCAGTTGCGGCAAACTGGATTTCATAAGCCAATTTTCTACAGACATACGGCATATCAAAGGATCTGATAACATTGTGGCGGATGCCTTATCAAGGGTAGAGATCGACGAAATTGCACTCACCCATCTTGACTTTAATAAATTATCACAAGAACAACTTCAGGATCCAGAACTTCAAAATTTCCTTTCCCAATCTTCAACAACTCTTAAATTGCAAAAACATTATTTTCCCCTAGAGAATGTTACTCTCTATTGTGACCTTAGTACAGGTACACCCCGTCCTTTCATCCCGGAATCTTACCGTACACTGGTTTTCAACCACATTCACAATCTTTCTCATCCAGGTTATTCGGCAACATCTAAAATGATATCAAAAAGGTTCGTTTGGCCTCATATGTACAAATTCATTAAAAACGCCGTGAAATCTTGTCAAAACTGTCAACGTGCTAAAATCCATAGGCACACTAAATCCCCAGTAGGCACTTTTTCATCACCTGATGCCAGATTCTCACATATACACATCGACTTCATTGGCCCTCTTCCAGTATCGGATGGTTATCAGTACTGTATGACCATAATCGATCGATTTACTCGATGGCCAGAAGTCATACCAACTAAAGATATGACAGCTGTGACTACCTGTAAAGCCCTCATTAACAATTGGATATCTCGGTTCGGATGTCCAGCTACGATTACAACTGATCAAGGGCGAAATTTCGAGTCCCAATTATTCAGAGAACTTACTTGCATCCTTGGAACAAATAAGATACATACCACAAGTTACCATCCATCTTCGAACGGAATCATTGAACGTTTCCACCGCCATTTAAAAGGCGCCCTTATGGCCCACAATACACCCCAATGGTCAGAAATTTTACCAGTAGTGTTGCTTGGCATACGTTCTGCCATTAAAAGTGACATTAATGCTTCACCTGCTGAACTTGTATATGGTACTACTCTGAGACTGCCATCGGACATTCTAAACTGTAGTAACACTCCAACCTCACCAACAGAGGATTATGTTGCACAACTCAGACGCATGATGAATGATTTAACTCCTGTTTCACCTGTCCGTCATGGCAAACCACCTATTTTTGTGCACCAATCATTGCACAACTGTACTCATATTTACTTGCGCACAGACAGCATAAAACCAGCATTAACACCTCCATACACCGGACCTCATTTGGTAATAGAACGTTCAGACAAAACATTTGTCATAGAGCTAAATGGCAAACGTAGTACTGTATCAATTGATAGAGTTAAACCTGCTTTTCAAATTTCAGAGGAACCACAACAAATTCCTGCACCTTTAAAAGTTACCGCAAAGGAATTGCCACAATTGAATGAAAAATCAACTATTACCAGATCAGGCCGGCGCGTGCGTTTCCCTAAGATTCTTGTAAAAGAATATATCATTTAATTTCATGTTCATTGATTGTTTATAGTATGTTGTATTTGCATTGTGTATTTCATTTTCTGTACTGTACTTTGCATATTATGTTCAAGCATTGTGTTTCATCATCAATTTTTGTTCAGCAGTGTATCGCATTGTGTAATATTTGTGCAACACATTGTTACTCTGCCCCATTATTTTTTAAGGTTGTATCGTTCCTCCGTCACTGGGGGGATACTCTGTAGTGAACCGTTCTCACCCTTAGGTGGCACTGCCATCAGCTTTCGGTTTCGTCATCAGTGACGTAGCCATTACGAAAACAGTTCCGAGTCTGTCAGCGAGCTATGCACATGCATCTGTGCCGCTCCATTGTTTTGATTTTCTGTTATGTGATAATAAAGTTTATTTTGGTAATTGATGACTCCAGTGCTCTCTCATAACTGATAAATTCAGTATCTGCAACTCCAACACCATAAATCATTTACCTCAATAACAAGTCTGCTGAAAAACAAGCCAAACATAAACATGTTGTTAAAGCCATGGGAGCATCACAAAATGTACTTTTAAGTTTTTGCAATCGTTTTTCGGGGACTGAAAATGTATACCGAAGAACGATGTCAGTAATATATTGTGGAACAATATGTAAGGGGCATGCACAAAAGCTATCTTTAGACTTTGAGACGTAATGCTTAATGCTTAGATGATGTTTAACAGCTCATCATACTGTAAAATGGCGCATTTTTTATTTGGCGAAGACATTCAGTTACATAACGTGACTGAATGTAACTTTTATGCAACAAAGTATCAAATTTAGAAAATTTGCCATGTGTGGATGAAATGGTTTGGTTATTAATGGCTGCACCGGCAGTAATATTGATTAGAAATTGATCACTAATATCTCCGGGCATGGAAAAGAGATGTGCGATGTGCCTTTCGAAGTGTTTTAGAGTAATTGAAGATATTTTCATTTTAACGTGGGAAGGATGTAAGCCTTCTTGTAGCAACCTCGCAGCGTTATCAATCTGATGTTCCGTCAGAGTAGAAACAATATTTGTGCTAACACGTACTTTTGGCTGCTGGATTATTTCCTTTGAGGGGATTAAATAAATGTTTTGCTAAGAATACTTCGAATACATAAGCGTAATCCCCGCTGAAACATGTTCTATTTCCAAGGGCGGGAGTGCTATCTCTGTAATTTCACCTAAAAGCCTAAAATTAAACAAAAACTCAGTGGCGCCAGCCCTATTGGGGGCCATGACCCTGTGCCCATCCCAGTTTTTGAGACCGAGGGCCGTGGTGTGCAGAAGCAGAAGTTTCGGTCAAGTGGTCGGCCCGACGCGGAACACCCCAGTGTTTAGTTCCTAAGTATGCTTGGTCCTCATTTTATCGATCCCACTGCAGGGATGAAAGGCTGAAGTCGACCCTGCCTATCCCAGGAATCGAACCTCGGACCTGTGGCATATAGGAGGGAAAGCTACCATTCAGCCTGTAATTTCACCTATCTTTTCCCTAAAAATTGTTCCGAAAGGGAAGAGTTATAAGGTTTTATCCATGATTTTAGTTCGTCTGTTTGTTATTCATATAATCTTTGACAGGGGCACATTCAGGAATTATATCTGTAGGGGGCACCAGCAAGCCCATCATTTAGGGGGGTCAATTGCCCCCCTTTCCTAGCTTGAGAAATATATAACGTATTTATATGTATGTAAATGTATTTTATTGTTTTTTAATGCAATGTGCATTGAGTTATACCCTTTCCCCCCCCCCCCGGAAAAATTTTAAATGACGGGCCTCTGGGCACCAGAAAGTGAAAAAGTGCTTCACACGTGTAAATATTTTCATAATATTAATGATCACATCAAAGTTTTATGCTTCTAGAATCCCTTAAAATCAAATGAGCTACATTAAGCGCCGAAAAATTATTATAACTTATTCAAATGGGACAATTACAAATTAATTTTATTCCTTATGGAGGGGAGAGGTGCCCTCGTGCCAGTGCGTAGCTAGACCCGGATTTGGGGGAGATTCTTCGTGAAAAGCTAAATTTCATTGTTTTACAAGAAAAATTGGTCAACTTCTAGACAATCTTTTATCATTTCAGGGGGGGGGGGGAGAGGGGTATTCCCAAAACTACCCCTTGTCTACGCCAGTGCCTCTCTCCCCCCAAATCCTCCACTGATCTCTAATAATACTCGACTTTCGGGCATAGGCGTGCGCACCAGGCTGTTGTACATCCCATTATTTTAGCACGTGAAAATGAACGCTAATACGAAACTGGAAAACTTTTTGCGTTTGAGATTCACCAATTCAATGTGTGGACGTCTGTATATTTCTTGCCTATATGACATACACATTCTTTTTTAGAATAAGCTACTTGTATAACCAAAAACTCAAGTTAGCAAAAAATGACTTGGGTGGTTTTTCTTCATGGCCTGTCATTAATATACTTCTTTTACTCGTGATTAAATTTAAAAATAAATATATTTTTTAATGACCATTTTGATAAAACTTCGTTTAAGATATTGTTTAAGATGAATCATGCTTAAATGTCATGCTAAGTCTTCTAGTACCCTCCCCCTTTTTGAGCGGTTGCTACTATAATTTATTAATCAGTAACATTTCTTGTTTTGCTTCATTCTATGCATTACTTCGCAGTAGTCATGTACAATGTAGAACTAACTTACTTTGTTAGAGAAACGTCAGTTATTGCACCTGCACCTTCGGATCGATTGGTGCAAAAAAAAAAAAAAACACCTAATCAATTCCAGTTTCTATCAAAGTTTATTTGTGTACCAAATTTCGTGCGATTCGTGAATTGTCAATTTAAGAACCAGCACAATTATAAATTTTCCAAAACTGATTAGGACGTGTTTCAATTTCCTGAAATGTGTAAAGTCGTTAAAATTCGAAAATGTTCAGGAATCAAAAGTGAGTTTTTCAGCTCAGAAAAAAGTTCAATATGAAACAGAATGAAACCAGTAGTTGCAACCCCCATAAAAATAATGAAATAATCAATCATACCATATAAAAATATTTATTATGGCACAAAAATTGTATATTAGAGTGCAACAATTATCTAAACAATAGCACGCTCTGGCAAAATGAATTACAACACTGGAAAAAAAAATCTGAAATTTATGAATTATTACTGGTATACTTCTGCCATATATTACGCTCATTCTGGGGGAAGGGGGGAGCAAAAATAAGTAGAAGGTGATTTTGTATATGGTTAACTATAGAAAAAGGAAAAAATATTGTTTATAAACGCAACAATCAATTGAAGTAGCTGCTTTGTAAAGCATTAATTAAAAAGAAAACAAGACCAAGCTGACAAGCTTTATTTCACATATACATATATTTAATTAAACAATTGATAATGTTATCTGCTAAATAATACAAATGCTTCTTCCGTCAGTTGGTGAAATCCAGCCATCAAGACAATTCTCAAACAAAAACTACAAATATTAAATTTTTATAGGGTTTCACTGTAAACACATATTTAATGCTTTTAATTTAATCAAACCTACTCAATATATAATACTATAAATGACATTTTAAGCATCATAAGTGTGCAATGCTAAATAAATAACATGACCAAAACATTATTGTATTTTATATTATATGTTCTTGTTAAAAAACACTCTTTAGATTACCATGCTTATGATTTCGTTTTGTAACGATACATAAATTTTACATTATTTTATAACAATGTATCACAATTTGCATAATTGACAGTACAAATTTTAGTAAGCTACATTTTTAAGGCTGTAAACTTTCAAAACTCCCAAAGCCGAGCAATAACATATTAAAAATTTGCATTAATAATTTGAAGAGAGAAAATGCTAATTATTTGTAGTGTTTCAAGAATTATTTGTGTTAAAAAAAGCCTCAAAATTTTATTAAGATAAAAAATGTTACTCCAATTACCTTCCTATATAAGACCACCTCCCCTCCCCCTAACTATAGTACATTAGTGTGTTTAATTATCTGCTTGGGAAAATTGTGTGGATAAAAAACAAAGAAAAAAGTATAATTGGTGGAAAAAGTGATTTCTAGTATTTTTTTAGATTGTTGTAGTTTTTTCTTTTTACTTCCAGTTAAAATTTCACTGCTACCGATCAGGAGCTGCCCCCAAATTTCCTATTTATCACGAAGTATAATTAAAAGTGGTTTGATACATTTTAAAAGTCTTTGCATCCTCATTGATAATTTGTACACGTCATACATTCTTTAAGATTTTAATAGCATTTGAAGAAGTTGAAAACAATTTTCAAAGGATTTGATAAAGTTGGTGTAGGTTCCCCAATTGTTTGCAGTCTTCATTCAGTTTTATTCAAACCGAAAAGCATGCCACTATGTAATGCCGTTAGACAAAACATAGCAACACACCATTCAGTATTGCTTGTAAAGAGAAGATTTTGTTGAAACAGGTGCCAGCAAATTTATAACAGGTAACTGGTAATCTAAACTGGAATAATCCAGCCTTCAAAAAAATTCCATCACCAAAAATGAACAAAACAAAAATTTAACTCTCACTCCTTGAAATCTATAATAGTGTCTATCATACACAAAATTTGTTAAATTTATGAAATAACACTTACATGAGGAATCCAGACAGGCACATCCATCTTAAAAACAAAGCAGACAGAAATAGCATGATATTAAAAAGATCTTAAATTGCCATCAAATAAATAACTTACACCTATTGAAACATATCATGAAATATCTAATATTTATTACATTAATGGAAATGATAGAATTTCCATTACTGTTGTCCAGACATGCAACAGGAACAATCACATAAAAAAGATCATCACATGCAACTTTAAAACATGCAAATGGAACATTCAAGTTATCAAAAAAAAACCTTGAAGTGCCAGAAGCATAACTATAAAATACAGCAATCAATACTTACACCCTTTGAAATCTATAGTAATATCCTAAAACGAATTTCTCTTAGTAGAATAACTTCAGGATTTCCTTTTAGTAAGGCGATAATGCTCAATAAAATAGTCGAATGGTCAGCTTGACTAAATGTTGATATACTATATGATATGGCCAAATATGTGTACTATAACGGCATTGAGCAGGAAAAAAAAAAAAACTTGCATCTTAAACATTTCAATTTATATTCACTACTGCAAAAGTACAGTCACTCCTCGCCACTCCGTAGCTTCATTCTATCGTTCTTTTACGTTTTCTAATGACGTTGTGGTAAGAAAAGCAAGTCTTTCTGAAGAGCTATAGTAATAGCTAGTTGAGAAGGAAGGAAGAAAATTCCGTGAAAACATCGAAAAAAGCGTCAAGAATTGCTATCTGCTTTCAACCATTAAATACTTACGGAGGAGTGTTCCTCACAGTTCATCTTTGCTTTTCAAATGGAAAGCATTATCTTCAATAAGGAAGTAATGCAGAGACTGAGGAGATACTGACACTCATGTCCATTTTCTTACTCATGATTGAGGATAAAGAGTTAGTAGTGCAAAGTGGATAGACACTCTCTTTGGACTAGTCCTACACCCTTTTGACCTGAAAAGTAAAATGGCTGTAGGACAACACATGTCCCAACCCCTTTGGAAACTTATTAAAAACTTGATGGAGACAGTGAAAATAATAGTTAGTAGTCCTTCGGCGGAACAAGAGTGCAACGCACCTGCTGAAGACACGGCACTACCACCCTTCTACTTATTGTGCCTTTAGAAAAGTAACCTTTTTCTTCCTTGCTTGTACATTGTACAGTAAATTTCTTCCTCCAAAACATTGACCTATTTAGATTAGTTGGTGCATAAAATTGTAATTTAATGTACTAAAACAAAATATTTGAATTTCTCTAACATGTCTTTTCCCCCCTTATCTATCTAATATATTGGGTAGTAGGAGTGCAATGGCGACTAAAGGGTTTTTATATCATATTTAGAGGGCTCTAATAATATTAAAAAACATATTTATAAGAAGTTATACTCATATTTTCTAAGCTCTAAATACGAGAATATTTGGTTTATAAATACTAAATTATAATCAGAAATGAAAATAGATTTATCAACAACTTAATAGTTCTTTTTTTTTGTCTTAAATAATTTTATTTGCAATGTACATCATACACTTGGTTTCCAAACATGCCTTTCATACTTAAATTAGTATTTGTGCTAATGTTGTTATATTTAACAAAAATATGTATACAAAAGATACATTATGTGTACATTTTACAATTTAAAAATTGCATTTAACTTAAACAATAGCATTGTTAAATCACTATGCAACTAAGTTTAATCAGGATAAGGTTATTTACTTTTTACAGTATTTAGGTGTAAAAAATAAATACTTAACTAATTAGTACACAGTACAGGCCCTATAAAACTTGGTAGTGAAACCTGTGTAAGTTGACCACTTGCGGTGCAGCACTTTAGTGGTCAACATATCAAGGGTGAGGTAGAGGGCTAATTCTGTTCCTGAAAAAAAGTGGTCAACTATACAGGTTTTACTGTATATGGTTTTTTACAACAGTCGAGTCAGGTTTTTTCGTTGCATAAATATTACCTATCAGAGTGGGCAGGGTGGGAAGGCACGGACGGGTCTTGTATGGCAATGTTGGCACCCGGCCGTGTCAGTGAAATTTCAAGATGCAGAAAATCATTTGAGCTCATGTCATATGATTATGAGACACGTAAAAGATCTTGAGTAGCCACTTGGCTTGGACACTATTGGCGAAATTTTATTCTTAGTTCAATTTCACATCAACAGAGTCCTAGTACGCTTCTTCTAGGTGAAGAAACTGGACATGAAAATTGTCATGCAACAATGGTACCACCTTTTGTGGTGCCCCTAAAAGAGAGGGTACCATTGCTGGGGAACACATTAGGTCTGCAATGGCAGTAAGACAGATGCTGCCCATGGGGGGGGGGGGGGGATTGCCCGCCAGCAGAGCCGTATTTACAAATGTACCATCCTGTGCTTGAATACAGGGCGGCAATTTACTTTTTAAATTATAAAGAGGTTATAGAGAAAAGTGGTAGTACTTAAAAGCATTTAAACCATTATAGGAGATTCTTAGCATGCCTAAACAAGCTTGTCATCAGCCGTAACAGTCATTAATTAAACAAATTAAACTGAGACAAATGTCAAGGTACCTATTGGACAATGACATCAAAGACCGATCGTTTCAATTGCGTATTCTGCGAATAAACGGCAGTTTTTCATCCTTGTTAATGTACAAGTTGACTAGACCCTGGCCTGGATTCCTTTAATATGGTGGTCCCCAATCCCCGGATAAAATGGCACCGGGTCATGGGCCGCCCATTTCATTAAAACTGAATTTAAATTCCTAGGTTCATACCCCAAATTAAAATAATCTGTTTCAAAATAATCCAAGATATAAACAATCAACATCCCCCCCCCCCCCCCAGTGGGCCGCAGTAAAATTATGAAATGTTGAACAGTCCGTGGTGATAAAAAGGTTGGGGTCATTGCTCTAGAATATTTATTTGAAATTTGAATTCATAGAAATTCATTCTTTTAATTATGAACAGTTCATATACCGTAAAATACAGAATAAGTGCCCCCCTAAATTTTGCAAAAATACGGAAGGGGGCGCGGCGCCTAAACAGGACAAGCGAAGACACAAGCGCAGAAATCGTGCAGCACGGCAGCAAGCGCTGCAGATTTATCTTGAAGCTTGCAGATCAATTAGTCACCTTAAAAAAAAAAAGCGACCGGGAAAATATTAAAAATAACACAGTTTACTAAGTTCAAATATTAAACTGTTGTATTGGTTTTACTCCATTTTCTCTTAGCTTGCATTAATTGCATGTTCAATTTTGGATTTTACTGATTTATCTTTTAATTGAATAATTATAATATTTATTTATCGTTTGCCATGTATTGTTATATCTCAACTATTTATAATGCATAGTTTGCTATTTTTTATGATTGTAAATTTTTTTCCACATTATTTTGTGCTGTAGATGAATTTCGACTTCTGAAACTTGTGCTGCAGATTGATACAGAAAATTCTGCTACTGGGCTTGTTCATACAGTTAATATTCGTTCTGATCGAACCCATCCCCTCAAAAATAAAAAGAAAGAAAAAAGTGCGAACAAGTTTCGATTGCGCTGAATGCACAGTTCTGCATTTAATCTCCTTTCACATGTTTTCCTCTGCAATAATAAATAAATAGATTATAATTATAAACAATAGCAAGAACAGATAACACCAGCTGAAGCGACCATGGCAGGTGCAAAACATTCACTCCAACGATTCATTCCCTTTGCCTGATGCATCCTTGATTTTTTAGTTACCTAAATTTACACAAAGATTTTTTAAAACTTTTTTTTTGTCATCTTCCTTTTAGATCAAATATTGTCATGTTAACCTGCAAAACTGAAGATTCTTGCGTGACTATACGCTCCCCAACAATGATGGTTTGTTCTATTTTGAAAGTGAATTCTCTTAAACACAGCATGAAAGTTGGAATTAATATATGAAAAATAATAAAAATAAAATTTAGTGAATGAATTTAAGATTGTATTTGAGGAATTACTCACACTCATATTCGAGAATTGTCCACTTTTGCTAAGTATTTCTTCTGTTTCTTTTTTATAATTTCAATGACAATCCAAGTTGCGGAGGGGTGGGGTGGGGGTTGCTTATTTGATTGGGGTGCTTGTTCGGCATTTTACGGTATCTATCTAGGATTCCAAAAAGGAAAAAAAATCACTTTAAATTTCATCGAATGCTGCTAATCAAACTTATAGCCCTAATTACTTATAAAATGCAGTGACAGTTGCACATTGTAAAAATTAAACAGTCTAGTATTTGCACGTTAAGACATGGTGCTCTCTCTGCCTTCATCGATATTCCATAGAAACCAAAATGAGCAACGCCAACTTTCAGGAAAGCTTTGATGTACTCTTTGTCCATCAAAAGTCAAAAAGTTTTTGGTAATTCCCTGCAGCAACAGCGAACATTCCGCCTTTATATGCATATTTTGATTGCTCTATCTTTGTCACTAGCATTCTCTCATCAAAATTAAAGATAAAACAAAAGAACAGGAACCAAGGGGATCACTTTTTATTCAAAAAAGTGGCTTTCTAGAAACAAAAGTTGCAGATTTAGGGAAAACAGTCGCAATAGTCATATAAAGTTAATTTCAGCAGCAAGCACTCGCCAGTAGGAACTTTCATAAATTGAAATATAATAAAACCCTAAAAACAAATTGCTCCACGTGCAATCTTAATTCAACCAGAACTTAGATGCGTAGAATTTTTAGTTGGTAACAGGTTACAGCCAAACAATGGTTTTCACAACATTTAAAACAGGAATAAAAATTTAAAAGTTTGCTAAAATGCTAAAAAAACAGAAACAGGTGTTTTGTTTTCAAACACTGGTTAATTTTATCAGAGAATTTCCACACCTTACCTATGGCTGAAGAAATGGAGCTATTAGATGAAGGGGATTCTTCCGAAGCCACTTTAAAGCAGCTCTTGCTTACTAAAGGTCAAGTGCTAATTTTTTTCATACAGGAGCAGAAGCTTATGTTTTCTGCAAGGAAATTGATAATAAACTAAAGTGCGGATGACTGAAAAGAAACTAAAATTTAAAATCAATTCAAGACTTACCATGGCCATCTTTCTCACTTAGCCACTCATCTTCTTAATGGATCATTCCAAGTCATAGATTCTGCGGAAGTTTTCTTTTTTCTTTGGAGTGGACAAATAAAGGGGGTCATTCAATACGCTCAGATAATCTCACAGCAACAGATGTCACAGAAGGGAAAGCATATAAAAGAATAGAAAAGTATATATAGTAAGTACATGAAGTTAAAAAGTTTTAGGAAAATAAGACTGCAGGTAATTCCATTATTGGTTAAACAAATATAGATTTAAATACTGAAACAGTAAAATAACTTTTATTACATTTTGATATTTAGCACTTGATACAAAAAATTCATAGCAGACTCGACAAAAGACACAGCCAGAGATGGAATTAACTTTCAAGCATGATTTAACTTCACTAATGAGCTAAATATTTGAACATATAAGCAAAAATGAGGAAACTAGCATACTTTTACTTACCTTTGGGAACACATATTGATATTACTTCACATTAATCAATAGTCAATTACAAAATGAACACATCGCAATCATATATAATCTTTTAAAAAATACTTAACGATGCAGGTACGTTTTAATGTTAAAACAATTTATAGTTATTTATGCCCCTTTTACATTAATAATCATTACTCAAGTATAAACTGAACAACATATAATACAGTCAAATTCAATCAAATCCCGTAATCTGCATCCTTTGTGCAGATTGGTCAAGTTAAAAAATTCAACATTTATTTTACTTATCTGTAAATTAAGAATAAAAAAATATGTAATATGATATACTTATACATTTGATTACAAAATCTTGAACACTAGACATCAGTTTAAAAATCCACATAAATATATGTAGCTTCAAAATCCCGCGAAAAACAGCACGCGAGAAAATGGCTTCTTCCGGAAAAGCATAAACAATTTATTTTTACACAGCGCCAATAATTCTAATCGCCAAATACACAAGCCAACGCCAAATGTCGGTAAGATCAAACATGGACAATTCCTTTGAAGTGCCGAGGTTGACCTATTGTTCCCGCGTCAGTTTTCACGATATTGTGTAAAACCGTAATGTGGCGCGCTCAAGATCGATTACATCGATATCGATTATATCACAGTATTTATAATGAATTCCAAGTTAAATTCGAAAAAAAACATCTCACTACACAATAATTTAAATACCAATTAGCGAATTATGCGCAACAAAAAAATACCGTATACATAACATTCATGATTTTCACCATTATCCGTCAATGCTTACTGAAGTCAACCGTTTCAAAACACATTTTTCTTTCGAGCACTAGGCACTCGGGAATTCCCTGTGTTATTCTTCGCATAAAAATTTAAGTTGAAGCGATAACCAGTTCAAACTAGGCAACCCCTTTTCAATAACAAATAACTTCTTAAACCGTACCACGTGATACGAACTAGCCAATCGAATATGTTTATTTCAGAATGCCTAGTGAAGTCCAACGTCTCGTGTTCAAACCCAACTTGGCATTCTATGGTAAGAAGTTACGGCGCATGCGTTCGTCCAACGTCTCGTCGCAACTAGCACGAAACAATGGGTGGACGTTAGTTCCCATTATGTGCGAGCGCTCTCCAAGTGTGACGTCACGCAAATAGGCGTGGAGCTCTGACGTCACTCTGTTTAAGCCGCATGCGCGGCCGTTTTCGTTTTCTGCGTTGAGTGTGTGAGAGTATAGTTTTTGATTCTAACAAATCTAAGGAAATTAACGTTCCAGATAAGAGGAGTTTGCTCTCATTTATTATTGTTATTAAAGCAATATACTTTTTTTTTCACTTTTTTTTACTACTGTTATTTTTTTTTTTAAAAACTTTGTGTATTTTTTTTCAATAAAAATGTGTTTTTCAATAAAACACACATTTTTGTTTTGAATAAAAATAAGGAATAGTGGGAAATGTACGATTTTTTTTCCAGTTCATTTTTCTCAGAAAATTTAAATCACCTTCAACTAGTTTAAAAAAATTATTGTGTGCAGTATATTTTAAAGGAATTGATGACAGAAATAATTTGAAAATACTTTTGATTTAGAATATGAGATTGTTCATTAAAACTTTGTCAAAATGCAACCAAACATTAAGTTGAAGTATGAATTTGATTTTTAAAAAAATCATATACATTTGTTCATAATTCTTTATTTCTTTTTTATTGCATAAATCCCAAACAAATTAAAATTTGAAATCACATTTGACAAATTTGAAAAAAAAAAAAGAAAAAAAAACTAGGTGCGAAATTCTCATAAATAAGAAACAAATTAAAATTTGCAATCACATTCGACAAATTTTAAAACAAAAGCAAGCACAAGAGCAAAATACCGGGACGTATGGCAAGCCTATATATAACTTTAATTTTTGAAACTTTTTTCTTTGAATATCACTTAAATAGAGTGTCCCTTATGCAGAGATAAATACATTGTGGTCCCTATTTAAAGGGACTGGGACCAGAAAAAGTGTTCCTTAATTAGAGGTGTCCCTTTTTCGGAGGTGTCCCTTAATGGAGATACTACTGTATAAGGATTTAACACAAACGAAAATATTTTAATTTGGAACAATTCTTTGTCATAAAATTTTGATGTTTTGCGTTGTGTCCGCTTTCTCGGACAATTTTTATTTATGATTAATAAAGCTTGAAATTGTGTGTGATTGATATTGGACATATTAAGTAGCTTCAGCATTTAGCTTAAAGAGAAAAAAAAACCAACACACTTTGTTGAAAATTCAGTCAGACGGGGTTAAACTTAAAAAAAAAAAAAAAATAGCAGACAATCAGCAATCGGTGATTCCTCCCCTTCCCCTCCTCCCTTTCTTTTGTTTTAAATTTTATTTTTATATCAATAATTTACTAAGTCTTATTGTACTTTTCTAGTAACTATTATTTCACGCTAAATATATTCATTCAATTTCAATTACACGTAAATTGACGTAGTCTCCGAAAATCTACTGCACAGTATTTATTCGCATTTTTAAAGTATTAAACTTTTATTTTTTAATATTAGCACTTGGTAATTGTTATCAAATGATTTTCGTCCGAAGGTGAGCACATTAACAGGTGTCCATTATAGATTTATATTACACATTATCACTCTCGCAGTAAGGGGATTCCAGACCACAAGAGAACCTACTTCACACCCCAAAGGCTATGTAACAGCCAGAGAACCAACCCTCCCTATTTAATGCTTTAACAGGTGCATTCGTTTATTGTGCCACTAAATAATGACAAGAAGTTCCGAACTGTAGGGAGTTCATCAGGAACATTACCGAAAGTCACAAATTACAAACAAACAGGGTGGTCTCTGCGTTGTAGGGGCTGGGACGTGCGGGACGACGGTTCCCTTTGGAAACCACTTATGCAAAAAGTAATCCTTTATGTTTTTACAGAAAAAAAATGAGAGAGAGAAAACTAAAATTAAAATATAATTGTAATGAAGCTGCAATTTTGAACGTAAATTTCAAGCTAGAATTTTTCTGTAGTTTTATTTGATTAAAAGTTATCTACTGTTAAGAATTTGGATAAATTTTGAAATGCAGGAAACAAAACTGTTTGTTAGTGTACTGTACTATAAGCTGTTTATTTTACCTCTAATAAAATCATCTAAAAGAATTACGTCATGCAATGATTTTAGAGTCTAACAGCGAGCATTAATGAAAATAAGTCTCTATATATGAATAAGAGAGACGGGGGAGGGGGAGGGGAATAAAAAAGGGGGCGCAACTTTATTTCAATTAAAAATCAAGCAGAACATCTTAGCAACAAACCAAAAAGCTTGGTACAAATGGTGCCCCCTTTATTATTGATTTGCTTTAATATTTACGAAATCAACTATCAATGCTGGTTTTTTTTTTTTTTAAAGGTAAAAAATCCAACTTCTTTCCAAATGTTTTCATTAAATTTAGACACTATTTAAAAATACGAAATTCATTTAATCCAGAAAGTACAATCAAAGCTTGATTTAAAAAAAAAAGTTGTAAAGTAATGCCACTTCTAAAATATCAGTGCATCTTTTCGTGTAAATATGTGTTATGTGTATGTCCTTATACATTAATCTACAATGCATTCAGAGTATATTGTTGTAAAAAAGATTGCACAAAACGTTATAAAATTTAAAAAGTCAACAGCTACACTGATAGCATAATCTTTACCACTTGAAGAACATTTATTATTATTATTATTATTATTACATTTTTGAGGGAAATATGAAAGAAGCCGCCTCATCTGAAGTATAGAAGGGTAAGTAAACGTAAATCAATAATTTCAAGAACACAGGGCCAGCGAGAACCAGAGGCAGCAAGGCGCTTGCCTCACAGCGCAGCTTCCTTAAGGGGGCGGCAATTACTATCTAATCAATTTATTAGGTAGTATTACTTCTAATGAATAAGAAAATAGGTATGTCCTATGGGGATCTTGATATATTTACATGTGTATTCAAATGAAAGCAAAATTACAGAAAAAAAAAAGATTGAATACCACATAAAACTTAAACTTTGAATGCAATTTTTTTTCACACAAAAACAGCACAATATCAAGAACAACTCCTGAACTATTTTTTTCATCTTCAAAACATCTCCAGTAAAATTAAAACTTTGATGCAGTTTTCTATAATAACTGCATCAGGGCTAGAATTCAACTAGCACTTCAAATAATAATCTGAGATATCCAATTATCTGTAAGAAGAAATATAAAATATATTAAGCGCAAATAAAATAGAAAGCACTTTAAGATAAAAAGAATTTTTTAAAAATTCACTGCTTAAACAGTAACAATGTCAAAAATTTAGCAGTAATTTTGGGAAGGTAACTTATAAAATATAAAATAGGAAATTATATATGAAGGCATTATAATTTTATACTTTGCACTTAGTGCATCAAACTTTTCAATTAAGGTCTCGCACAGGTAAAGTTTATAAACATGTTTATTATAATAATGCCCCGATACATTATTATATTATAAGGAAACACAACATAAACCTGAAATTGTCCTAAAATGGTAACAAACTGACATCTAATATCTAAGGAAAATATGCAATTAGATCACAGTAAAACCTCACAAACTCACTCCTTTCAAAATAAATGAATAGACAATTACATAGTACATAAAAAAATTTCATCTTTTAACATCATTCTGAAAAACCACACAAAGCTTTAGCTACTTTTCCAAAGATGTTAATGAATCTAAAAGGCTCTTACTGCTTAGGGAGCTCTGAAGGAAAGCTCTTGTTAGATAGCAAAGAGCAATGTTTAATTTTAACAATTTATTAACCCAATGTTCCTTATTTTTATTCAAAACAAAAATGTGTGTTTTATTGAAAAACACACATTTTTATTGAAAAAAAAATACACAAAGTTTAAAAAATAATAATAACTGTAGTTAAAAAAAGTAAAAAAAAAAATACACAAAGTTTTTATTGGAAAAAAAATGATATTGCTTTAATAACAATAATAAATGAGAGCAAACTCCTATTATCTGGAACGTTAATTTCCTTAGATCTGTTAGAATCAAAAACTATACTCTCACACACTCAACGCAGAAAACGAAAACGGCCGCGCATGCGGCTTAAACAGAGTGACGTCAGAGCTCCACGCCTATTGGCGTGACGTCACACTTGGAGAGCGCTCGCACATAATATGAACTAACGTCCACCGAAACAATGCTTTAATAATTGAGTGGGTTAATTTTTGTGATATATTTATTTTATTTAGTTTTAAATGAGCTTAATAAATGGCAGACAGAGCTGGAAAGTTTCAAATAGTTATAAAAGGTGGTCAACCTTGGGGATTCCGTCTGCATGGTGATCCGGAAAACAGGTTCGCTGTAATTGTAGATCAAGTAAGTAATCGGTTTCAGCAGTTATTGTAAAGGAATTCGGAAATGAATTCCTCAAAAACTCCTATCATTTTTATGCTTGTTGCTAAGATTGGATCAATATTATCTTGTATTCAAAATGTTATTTTTGCCGAGGCATTTAAATGCATTATTTTTATTAAAATTTCATTTAGTGGATAGTGTATTTATAAATTTCACGTTATCGGAAACAGTTGATCTGATTTCTAAATATGTTTTGTGCTGTACGTTACAACCATTTCTGTGATTTAGTTCAAAAAAGAAATATATATTTAATGGAGATTAATATTGAAAACTTTTGTGATTGTCCTTTTTTGCTTCTTTAATTCCTAAAAATTATATAATTATTTTATACATAACTGATCATGTTATGAATGCATTAAAAGAATAATTAAATGCTTGTAAAGTAAGGTGAATTTTTTAAAAACAAAAGATTATTGTCCATTATTATTAATTATTAATATTACTTTAGATGCTTTAAATGTATTTGAATATGGAACGGTAATATTTATTTCTGATTATATCCAGCTTATGAAAAAATATATTGATTTAGACTGCTAAATTTAACTTTTATAATTTAATTTTAAATATTCTTTTATAAAAATCTTTATTATTTTTTGAAGTATGTAATATCATTGAACAGTTTTTTTAAAAAATGTTTTTCATTTAAAATTGCTATCAGGAATTCGCCTGAAGAAATTTTGATCCGTTTTTGGGAACTACTGTGATATAACCCCCCCTTCCCCTTGGCGACTTTTTCGTTGGCGCCAAGAAACCGTCGCCAACAACAAGATTTTTATGTCGCCAACTTCAAAGCCAATACAACACTCTTGGCGATATATCGCCAACAATGTTACATCATACACATAGCTCAAAACATATCTGACAGATAAAATACTAAAAACTGTGAAAATACCTTGCAAATTATATCTTGCCAAAAACGCTACTATGTAAAGCACGTACAGCATTTTTCAACAGCAATTCAATACATTAACAGATCGATAATTACTCGAAAAATAGAATTATTTACTTTACAAACACTCAAAGTTGAATAAAAACCCTTTCTTTAAAGAACACGCAATTTATGCCCAATAATAACTACTGCAATGATTCATTATTGAATAAAATGATATGCACTCTTTAATGAAAAACATAATTAAAATATTGCGCAATTCAACGCAAAACGAATGTTTATTAAAGCTGTGGGAATTTTAAAATAAGAGACTCCATTAGAAAATATATAACATTGATCAATTAAAGCACATATTACATCAATCTATTGGAAGCCTACACTAAAACTAGCATAAAAACTAGACAACAAAATTAATAACGGTCATCACTTCAAGTACATTTTGTCTTAAACTATTGGAAACCAACATTAAAAATACCATAAAAACACTTCGTTGAAAGAACACGCATTTCATGCACAATAATGACTATTGCAATTAATTATCATTACATAAAATGACATGCATTATTCAACGAAAAACATAGTAAAAATATCGCGCAATTGCATGGAAAACTTCAAATACATTTTACATTAAACTAACGGAAACCCACTTTATCAAAACTAGCAACGCCCCTAATTACTACAGCTGATATTTTAGAACAATTGAAAATTCATTGTTTTATAACCTTACAAACACATAACATAAGCAGATAATAAACTAACAAAAATAAAGAACTCACTTTAAACCAGTTGGCTTTTCAATGTTAATTCCAAATAGCATCAAACTTACAATCCAATACGACGAAATGGTCCGAAAATTACCACTTTATTTTTCTTTGCTTTTAGTCACAATTAACCAAACTTATGCACTTATCAACCAAAACAATTTCGTACTTCAGATAGCACAAACTACAAACCACGTTTCCGTCAGATTCAAAAAATGGCGCCTTAACAAACTAATATGAATTCATTTATCTCGCCATAATACAAAACAATTGAACTAAATTAGTTCACTTTAACACTTTACATTCTTCCTTTATCAACAGGAAATATCTCCACAAACTTTAACGATGAAATTAACTACTAAAAAGCTACCTATTAGTTAAAGAGAACTTTCTAAAGGTCCAACCATCACACTCTAAAAACACCCATTGCATAATCAGGGTTGCCACACATTACCTCAGCCAACATCGATGGCGCTGGGTAAACGAAAAGATATCGCCAACCGAAAATCGTTACAAATTGGCGCGCTAGCTCGAATGTCGCCAAGGGGGGATTATATCACAGTAGTACCCGTTTTTGCAGCCTTCATAAAATTCCAAATAATTAAAACGGACACTTTAGAAAATTCTAATCAATTGAAATTTACCCTCCGCAAAATTCCAAATAATCAACGCTGATCCTTCACAAAATTCTAGTCAATCAAAACGGACCCTTCAAAAATTCCAATCAATCAAACGGACCATTCAAAAAATTCTGAGTTATCAAATCATACTTTTCACAGCATTATTTATTAAATAAGCTGCGGTACTCCTGCGATATAATCCCCCCCCCTTGGCGACATTCGAGCTAGCGCGCCAATTTTGTAATGATTTTTGGTTGGCGATATCTTTTTATTATTTATCTAATTAATGTGTCATGCATTAAACTTATATTGATGCTTTTTAAAGTACATTATTCATACTAATATATTTTACTGATTCAGCTATATGTGCATTATTTAATGTAATTTACTCCTTTTGAAAAGGAAAAACGTCCATTACTTTATTGGAGTATTATAGTTTGAAATACTTTATTATTCACTGAAATTTTAAGACCAGTGATAACATTATTACATATGAACTCTCATAAAAGTTAATATATCTGCATTTCAAAAAGGTTAGGTCTGCCTTTGGTACTTGAAGTTTTAGCTTTTGATTGAGAATAAGGATCTCTTTTTTTGGCAGAAATTGATTTTAATATCTTCATAACTATTTAGGAAGTAATTATTAGGAACAAAATAGTAAATGTTTATTTTAAAGTACATTTTCAGAAATGTTTGAAATTTTGTTCATATTATAAACTTTTGCATCAATTGGTTTATTTGTATCACATTTGCACTACTATAGTACAGTTTAGTTTGACTGCAAGGTAATACTGCCTGTTTATGTGCTTTTGAAACGCATTTCAGCAACAAGTTTCAAGCAAATAAAGTGGGTCATTGTTGAAGTCATTCATTGCTTAAGTAGGGGAAAATTCATGTATTTGTATGAATAATGGAAAGTATTTTCATTAAGGCTTCAAGCTGACCAATCGATAAGTCACTATTCCCCAGAAATCATTCAAAAATGGACATTTCAAATAATTTGTAATGGAACTGCCACCAGCTAGCAATTTTGAGAACATTTCTGTAATTACATAATCATGCCAGTCAAATTGGCAGACCATCAAGATATAATTTTTTCTATTACGGAATTATTCAATGCAAATCTCCTTTATATGAAACCTTTTTGTATGTATCTCAAGCAATTTTTTATTTTTTTTGTTATTTCAAATTCGTACAAATCCAACTTTGTCTAGCTGTAAATTAAATTGTCTTCATTCTTTGCCACCCTATACATAATAAATTTCCAGATTGGAATTTTCTTGCAGGACCATAAAGATAGGGCTGTGCACCTCCCTTACAAGCGATGGTGCGCCATCCCAAAAGCTACAGAGTGTTCTCTCTCAAATATGGCTAGAACACCTTGAGAACAAACCCTCCCCTCAAAAAAAATGTTCAATAGTGCAGTATGGTGCCATGAACCTCTTCTCATGTTCACCCCTGACAAAGAATAAGATTGCATTTTCATATTTTAACCTTGTCCTTATGGGTGGGACATGTCCCAAAAGGAAATGCTTGTAAAGCACTGGCTTGTCATCTATCTGTCCCAAAGATCTTTTCTTTTTTCTTTTCCAAAGTTGGAAGTCTTCTGCAGCTACCAAACATAATATTTTCCGGGCTTATAGGCCGTGGTCCAACCAAGATATTTCTGGCTGACGTTTCGCCTGACATGTTTCAGGCTTCTTCAGAGTGAAAATGGAATCAAGGCAGAGGTCTGGACCTTATATATCAAGCATCATGTGTCCTTAAACCTCATTGGATAAGCCACCTATCTCAGGCTTGCTGGGAGTGTTTCTGATTGGTTCCTCTTCTTTGTTCTTGGCATTGATTGGTGCATTTTGAAGCAGTTGGAATCCATAACTTGTTCACTTTCAAAAATTCATCTTTTCTATTTTTTTAATTATGTTGTAAATATGTTTCAATAGCTTCTCTATGAAGGCGAGCAAAGTAATGAATATTAGTATAAAGCACTTTAGTTTCTTCAAACAGGGGCTGGTGTCCCGTAGCAATGGTATGTTCAGCAATGGCTGCCATCTGAGAATGTTTAAGGCGATTGTTACAGAAAACGTTTTGTTATAAGCCAGAAAATATTATGTTTGGTATGGATACCGACTGTGAAAGTCTAAGTTCCTATCTTCTGCAGCTCATTAACAGGTTAATTACAGTTTGGCATCTGCCCTGCTTCAATGTGTGATTTGAGGCAAAATAGGGTCTTATGAGCATCTTAAGAGCACACTCCTCTGATCCCAGCACGGATGTCCATCACTGAACATGTGTTTAATTGTTTGGAAGGGGAAAGCAATTGGTAGGGGATTTACTTCCAGTTCCATTGTCCATTTTACTAAAATATA
The DNA here is from genome assembly GCA_038502835.1 of Octonoba sinensis. NCBI lineage: Eukaryota > Metazoa > Arthropoda > Arachnida > Araneae > Uloboridae > Octonoba > Octonoba sinensis. Next base: position 24,080,270 of record CM076598.1, on the reverse strand, counting down.
CTCCTATTGGAGAAAGTTACCTCATTTGCAATAGTTGATTTTTGTGTTTGAATCGTTTTTGATGGCCATCTCCTGATTTTATTTTTTCAGTTAATAATAATAAATTCAGATCTGTTCTCAGTTGCAAAAAGTTATTCTCAACATAAGGGGATCAGTTTAAAAGTTTTGCTATTTCTGGATCATGTTTCCCACTCTTCTTAAATGCATCAGTTTTACCCAACTCAACCTATGAAAGGGCAATAACAACCCATTTCATTTCATGAAAACTTGCTTCTGAAAGTTGTCCCCGCCCAAAAAGAAAAAGCCAGTGAAATCCAGAGTCAGACTAGACTAAAACATTTCTGCTAATGTAATGCAAATAAACCATCTGATGTAATTAATTCTGAAGGTGGACATATCATATCAATACTCACAAAATGAACATTTGAATGAAATAAACATTAATTTCTTTGTTTCCAATAATTTCATGCTAAATAGTTATAGGGCCATTTCACAGTATTTTCTAAAAATGTAGAGTCCACAACATGACACTTTTTTTGTTATAAATACATAATTTACAGTTTAATTATCACAAAATTTTATTTTCAAATAATGTGCGCAACACATTATTTGAAAATAAAATTTGGTAATAATTAAACTAAATTACGTAGTTAAAACAAAAAAAGTGTCATGTTGCTGACTCTACGTTTGGACAAAATACTGTGAAATGGCCCTATAACAAAAATATTTTAAAAAAAAATTCCACTAAAATATATTTATTCTTAATCAGAATTCAAAAATATGAATAATGAGGGCAGACCTATCATTTCAATCATTTCAAAATACAATGTAATTTTTTCTTAAATAGTTATTGAATGTTTAGTTCATCCTCTTATACCTCCCCCCCCCCCCCCCGACAATATTGCATGTGTAATGTTTTTATTGTTCAAAGTTTTTAAGCTTTTAAAACTAGATATATAAAATTTTTACAATGTTCTTTTGTTGATAATTTTTAGATTGAACCTGGTGGAAAAGCAGAAACCCAAGGAGAGTTGAAGAGAGGCGATCACGTAATAAAAATAAATGATGTCCAGTGCTTGTCTCTTTCTGATGCCTTACAGCTTATTGATTCTGCCTTCAGGACTCTTACAATTTTAGTGCGGAGGTAAAAAACTTACACATTCTTCTGCGCATAAGTGATTATTATGAGTACCATTAATAAAAAGTATTTTAATGTACCACTCTAAACAGATCATTAGTATAGAGAACTCCTAGAATATTTGTTTCAAGTCAGAGTGGAAGTGTTAGTAATCATGTCTCTTCAGGAAGGAGAAAATACTTTTGTATGGGGTGTGCTTATATTTTTTTACCTCTTCACTCATTATTTCTTTTGATATTTATTAATATTTCATGGAAAATTAACACTTCTGAAATGATTTATTTAAAACCATTCAGATATTTCTTTTACTTTATTTGATTGTAATTCAAATAGATTTATATAGTTAATTAAGTAAGAAATTTCCCGGCAGATCCTCCCACCCGCTTTTTCTCACAACATGCTTGTGCAGAGACTTTTGGGTCTCTCTCCTATGGCTGGTTGAGCTGTACATTTCGTGACCCTGTAAATATATTGATTTTCTAATATGGTAAACTTGTAGTTTTCTTGATAAGAAAATTCTTTCTAAAAAAATCGATTTTAATGCGGTTTTCCTCAATAGACGGAGTGATTCAAGAGGAAGATTTATAGACCGGTTAGAAAAAAAATTCGACAGGTAGTTCTTTTTTTTATTCCAATTTTACTCAAATTTTCACATCAATTCCCCAATATGGGGTGAAAAAAAACCTTACACTATGTCGATCGAAAGTGCTGCACAAGATGGAATTCGTTCAAAGTTTCTAAATCAATAAGAACGCCAGTTATAAGCTCTTTAGTTCGATTTATTAAGGCTTACCTTGATCCAAAAATAACAATTAGCAGTTTCCTCAACTCCGGGGGAATAGTGTTAGCTTAATTTAAATATAAAATTAATTTTTCTACGTTTACTAAACGCTTAAGCACGCAGGTACCATTAGCAGAGCTTTTATTTCATTATGAAACTTATTTTTTTGTTAGTGAGACAACAGTTGGACATGATCGGAAAGTAAAAAATATCACCGCCAAGGCTCATTCTAGATGAAAAAAAAAATGCAACAAATGTCGCCGTTCTACAATTTGTCAGTTTTTAATTACCCTTTGAGTAACGTCTGACCCTACTGACGGAATTGTTCCCAAGTTTTCTTAACTGATCCTTTTATATGTTATCTTACTTCTTCAAGCATTTACAATGTCTAGTTTTTTTGACAAATAGACACACAACGTTTTTCATACACTACAGGTTTTATGCCACTGCCAATGTTTTTTATACTCTTAGCAAGGACAGCGCCGTAAGCGATGTTTTTAAAAATCAGCACGGGTATAGCCGTGCGGGTACCTCTAGTAAATTATAAAGTTTTATTAGTATGAAATGACTGGTGTGGCATATATGTATGTATATATTTTTTAAATTATAGACAAATTTTTAATTGAAGATTATGTATAGGTGCGAAGCCATCAATTTTAGACAGGAGTTTAATTGAAATGACCACATATAATTCTTTTATCTTCTGACTTTTTTACTAACTATTCATACTAAGCCTTTTAAGTTTGGAATGATAATCTAAATTTAAAAACCCACTTACTAAACTAGAAGCCTTCATTAGATTCCCTTCAGTAATGTAATGTATAAGGAGACCAATACTGAAGAGTAAATTTATATAAACGTTAAGCAGCAATAATAAGATGAATAAAATTTTAAGTTTTCATAGTCATTTTTCACTAAATAGAATTTACTATATAAATATATCGGCATTTCGATGGTTTTCCAGTATTTTTATGCAAAATTAATTTGCCTAAAATGTAAGCAAAACATTTAGCGTAATGTATACATACAATACTTTTATTTAACTTTTATCTATTTAGGAAAGGTGACTGTATTATTTCCCACATCAACTCAAATGTTGTAGAGATTTTTAGTACAATAAGAAAATTATTTTTCAAGCCTTTTCTGTGAAATGTTTTGTGATATAAAAATGGTATTTACTTTTTAAATTTTATTTTTTAGGCCTCCTGATGACTCTAACAAAATTAACAGTAACAAAAATAGTGTTTTTAATCAAAAATCTTTTTTTTCATCATCAAATTATTGCCAAAATTCTGCATCTAGTTCTATGCTAAGTTCCGTCTTTCATGAATTTCAAGATTATAAAGATAACATATCAACTCAAAAGTTATACAGACGAGTATCTCATGCTAGTTTAACAAATAATTATGAAAATATTTCTTCTTTAAATTTGTTAAATAGCCAAACTGTTAATTTAAAAATCAATTTACAATGTTCAGTTGCTCAAAGTAACCAAGCCAAAATTTTAGAAAATCTTTCTTCTGAAGATAACTCATTGAAAAATTATAGAAGCATGAATGGTAAAGAAATTGTGGTTAAACAAAATAATTTTCTTGATTTAGTGCCTACTCCGTCCAATCACGACACAAATTTGCAATTTGTTTGTGAAAAGGTGCCATTACCTCAAATATTTTTCAGTAATAGTTCTGATTTAAAATTGAACTTGCAGCCAATACACTCTAAAGCATCACCTGGCTCTTTACAATTAGCTCAAAATAATAATCAAGATGTGATTAAAAAACATGAAACATCTTTGCAGAATTCCTCAGGAAAAGAGATTACAGCTAATAAAATAGCTAAAATCAGTTATTGTATGTATCCAAATTGTAGTAGCAAAAATGTTAATTGCACAATACACTCACCGCCAGAAAAAGATGATGCACAGCATGTAGAAAGAAATGGTATTGACAGCCAACGTACAATATCTATCTCAAAAAATTACTCCACTGTAGAACAAATCTCTTGCCATATTTATGCAAATGCTAATAATGATGCCCATCATTTGCCAAGTATCAGCCTCAAAGAGAACACATGTATCTCAGAGCTTAATAGCCAAGTTGAAAGTGTTAATTATGATAAATATAATGCAGCTGGTTATACTAGCGTTCCTAACCACTGTGATACTTCCAATACACTGAAATATAGTCTTTCACAAAGTAATGAATATTTGCAAGATGATTGCAAAAATGTATGTGCTTCCACAATGTCTAAAGGCTTAACACAGTGTTCGGATCAACCTAACATAAAATTTGTTCAATCAGAGAGAAAAAATTGCACTTCTAAACATCAGTTTGAGTATGAAAAATCTGTTAACAGAGAATCGATTCCTAATGTTTCAGTCAGACAAACAATGTTAGTTGATCAAGCCGGAGAAATTAAACTTGTTGAATCAGAATCATTTCGCAAAGAAGCAATGAAACTCTCCCTCTTTAAGGAAAGTGCGAGTAATTTACAGCTCAAAAATTCCGCTAAAAAGAAGTGCTTTCTGGATGAAAAAAAATCAGTGGTAAGTGCAATAAGCTCTGCTTCTTTCAAATGAATGAATTTTTATGAATGAATTCTTTCACTAGTGTATAGTTTTTTCTTTTACGCCAATGGCAGAAACCCATATTCTCTTTACAAAGTAGTAACAAATATTTCCCATAAATACCCGTCATATTTTATTTGTTTTTAAAATAATTTTTTCAAAAAAAAAATCTAATATTAATTATCTGTTTTAAAATTGATGTAATTCATTATACTAAGAGTTTAATTCTCCCATTTAGTTAATGTACTTTAAATTTTTACTTGTTTTATTTCCAGACCCCCCCCCCCCCCCCCATCCAACTTGTCAGTTTTTTCCATTTCTTCCATTTTTTCCCAAGTTTCTTCCACTGTCCTAAAAGAATTCAACCCTGAATTTAGCATTTGTAACTGCATCATGTGTTTAGTAAAAAGGACAGCTAAAGTCCTTCACTGATGTATCACCTGAGATTTTTTAAATAATTCTTATTTTGTGTATATGTAAAGTTCACTTCATAAATATTTCTCATAAATAGTTGTTTACTTACATGTTTGTTTGAAATAGTTTATTTGCAAATCTTTAATGTAATCTTGTTTTGCCAGGATTGAGGCCCCAGTTTTACTATTCCATCCAATACACGTCTGTAGTTCATATGGGTATAATGAGCACAATTTTTTTCCAGAGAAGAAAATGTCTATGATTTCTTAACTTTGAAAATAAGCACATCTGGTGAACCCGTGTTTATGCTGGTGTATTAGAACACTCCTGGCAGGGCTCAAAATTAGTGTTTGTTAGTCGTATTTTACACTTAAATATTTGTATTTGATGACTAGGAATATCTAGTTGCCATTTTTAACAGCCAACTTTTTATAAAAATTTTAGTTTGACGGATTTAGTTCGCAATTTTATACCTGTCTTTTTTTGTTCATCTCTAACTTTATATTTCGCAATTTTATACCTGTCTTTTTTTGTTCATCTCTAACTTTATATAAGTATATTTTTATAAACATATTTCATTTGATCATCTGTGTTTTGAGTTTTTACAATACCTATGAAGACTATCGTAAATTCTTGACCATAAAAATTTTTGAATTGTGAATCAATCCTTACACCGAAACGGGCGATTCTTTCGTTACGTGTGTTACATTTACACGGCATTTTTCAACTTTAATGCGCTTTCTAACAATCTTGTTGGGTAGTTTTTAGGTTTTTTAATTTTGGCTAGTAAAAGTACATGTGTTATAAGTATGCAAAAAAAATTTCGAAGATATATATTGTTTTGCTGTTTGTTAAAAAAAATTCTGAAATTTCGTTACGTGTGTTACTGTTTATAATCCAACATATTCAAAACATTGAATATACAAATTTATTTCTGTGATGTATGTGTGAGTAGGATTAAATTTTTTTTTTCATGGAATGATAGTTTATCAAACATGTTTTTAGTAATTTTTCAGAAATTTTATTCTTTTAAGAAATATTTTAAAATTAGAGAAACAGGCGAGTTATGTGTGTTACCAGAACGTTACAGGTGTTCTGAATTTTTCAAGAAAAAACCCCAAATGTTTCACTAAAAGATACAGTTATTTGTAATTAACATAAAAAAGTAATTTATTTTAACATATGAAGCAGCTCACAGTTGGAATAAAAAATTTACCCCTGCTTTTCCTAGGTTTAGAGAGCAAAACAGAGTGAATTGTTGAGACACCTACTTCGTCAAAATCATCATTCTCTGGAAACTCAAAATATGTATTTTCCCGTAAATATTGTATTTTCAGGTTTGCATTTGCATTTTTATGTCCATAATGTATCCAAGATAGAACACTTCCCGTTCAGCAATGGTTTGTAACTTGACCATTACATAACAGTTGTTATAATCTGTAATATCAGGGTTCACACTGGGGAAAAATACAAGGTGGGATTTTCCTCCTTGACTAAAATTTTAAGTGGGATTTTTAAAGTTTAAGCCTAAAAAAATTTTTTTTAGAGTGGGATTTCAAAAAATATTGCGGGAATCGCGCGGTCGCGCGGCCTAGCGCGCACCCTGAATATATTTTAGTGGAGTACCAACGACTGTTATTTGGAACTTCAATATAAGTTGGCCGGGAATCTAGAATATCAAGAGGAAATTCTAGAAAAAATGGATTGTTTGTTTGTGGACCATGGTTTTTGCAACCTGACCAGGAGACACCTGTATCACATGCATAGATATTATTCCGTGGATAACACCTACATTTTCAAATGGATTGAATATTTTAATAAATTCAGTGATTTTATCATCATTTATATGCAAAATAGTTGTAGCAGATATTTATTGATTGGCTAACTTTGCTGAGTCTTCTGAACTTTGTACAACAATGCTGCTATTGCCTTGACTTAGCACTTAGCTTCCAACTAATGATTTGGCTCTGCTAATGCAAATAAACAAAGTTTTCATTCAACAAAAAATGTATGTACGAACCATTGCATATTTTATTTAAATTTTACACAAAGAATTATAATCACTGATTTTCTAGAATAAGAAATTTCTTTAAGTTATATGAATGAAGATGGGTGTTGAGTTAGTTCTATAACTATTTAAGCAACCAAATTTTTAAATTTCAATAAGTTCTAAATAAAATTACCATTTGAGTACATTTTGAACATTTTTTATAACAAACTGTGACATAATACATCGGTAAAACGCACGCAACGTAACACAAGTAATATTACGTACCTTTGAGAAAATTAATTATTGAAAAAAATTAATGGTGATTAAAATTTTTGAAGTTTCCCCCTGAAATATACTCGTTATCTTTTTTTATAAAATAAAGTTTTTTTAAAAAAAATCTATTTTATTAAGATTATTATAACAAAAATTGTATAATTTTGTTACGTGTGTTACACAGTAATTATCTTGCCTTCATTAAGCAACTTTTAATAAAAAAAAAACATAGGTAGGGAAAATTTCAAAATCTTATATGAAAGATTAAATGTTTATACAGTGATACATCGTAGTACGAATTATTTAATGATATTTTATATTCTCAGATGCCCATGAAAATATACATTAGCAAAAAATGCAATAAATGAAAAATATCAGTATGTTCCACTTATTTTTAAAATTTTAAGAAATATTGTTTAATATTTAAAAAAATATCACCATTTTTGGAAAAAAGACATTTTCTAGATTCCAAATATGTTTCATTCAGTGCTTCCCCCAGGCTTGGGCGGGAGGGCGCCGCGCCCTGCCCGCCCTTGGATTCGGGAAACGCGCCCATCTTGCCCTTTTGTTAGTGAAATTGCGCCCTTCTTGTAGAGCTCAAAACTCGCGATCGTCAGTCGCCGAAGGCGACCAATTTTCACGTGTTTGGCGACCATTGTTTTCATTGATGTCACCAACGTGGCTACTATTTGCTAATGCTAAAACCCTTTCCCGAACTTTTATCTTGACATGTGACCTTTTCCCAAATTCTCTTGTCCACTAAAAATTAAATAAAGAAGAAAGAAATAGGAGTTAATTTTTGGGCCACACGGAAACTAGTTTTTCCTCTGATTTTTACCGGAAATTGCTTACCGTGTTTGAAATTTCAATCTTTTTCCATCCTCGAATTATTTCAATTATCTTGAAAGTTGTAAGATATTTTTTGCATGCACTACCTTAAATCTGCTTATTTGTCGTTTCATTTTAACAATTAAAAAAGAAAAAAAAAGTATAAAGATAGAAACAGCCAAAATCGTGCCACGTGCTTCTCCGAAAATTAGATTTTACGTTATAGATTTTAATCCTTTCGCATCGGGTACAAATTTCAATTATTTTCTAAATTAAAAGATATTTTTCACACATGCTACCCTAAATCTGCTTATTTTGCATTTTATTTTAACAGTTTCTGGCCTTTTTTTTTTTTTTTTTTGAACTGTGCCGATATTGAACACGTGTTTGTCGAAAATTGCGTTTATCACTAATTACATAGGCGTAACTAGGGTTGGTGAAAGGGGGGGGGGTCACACTAAAAATTTACAGACCAAACACCGATAAGAGGTGTAAAAGAGTTGAAAATTTATTAGTCATAAATACTTGTCTCTAAAAATATACTCCGTGTTTATTTCAGGCATCTCCCGGGGGAGGGGGGGGGGGAGCTACCCCCTCGGAGCAAGTCAATTCCTCCCCCTCCCCCTGGTAAAAAAAACTTCAGATCACAAGTTTTAAAAAAAGAGAAATTACGCTTTTAAGGCACTTTACTTTCAGAAACACTCTCAGGAAAGGACATTGAACACTATCACGAGCGATACCAAAAGTAACTTAAAAGACATAAGACTTTATTTTGAAAAAAATGGGGGGGGGGGGAGTAACCAAACTCCTTTCTGTTTCCTCTAACAGCACCAAAGTATCCCGAAATTGCATTGCTGGGAAGATTTCAAAAAGTTTCCTGGGGAGAGCCCTCGAAGCCTTGCCTCCAGAGTTAGCCTAAGCATTATAGATGTAAGACCAGTTACAAAAATTTAAGTTGCAGAAGCCCCAAATACCCACTCCTCTAACTTCACCAAAGATCTAAACATACATCTACTATATATACATCAAAAAGCTAACATATATGTAAAAAAATTCCTATTAACATCATTTCTAGTCATATATATCTATATATATATGTGTATATATAAAGGGTATGATTTTGAAGCATGCACTGCCCTTCCTAATTCTTAACTCGCTCCCCCTGCTCCGGAGCCAAGGCCGTATCCAGAATTTTTTTCGGGGAGGCCCAGACTTCGACACACTTATGTTAAGCAAAGTTTCAGGGAGGAATATATGATACATTGCAAAAGATTTCGGGGGGGGGGGGGGGGGCGGCCGTGGGTCCCCCTTCCCTTCTGAATAAGGCCTTGATTCACAAAAACATTAAACATTCATTACTAGATCTATTAGTTTATTTTTGTAATTCAAACGCAATAGAAAATTCAATATTTAGCGCTAAGCAGTCTTCTATGTCCAGGCATTCATAATATTAAAACTGGGAAATAGTGGAATTTTAGGGAAAAAAATCCAAATTCCCCTACAAAAATGATCATCCCCACAATAAATTTCTAAAAACTTTGTTAAATTTGTAGCAAAACATACTTCAGAAGTGGAAGCGTCTGAAATGAATTTTCTTTTCTTTTTGGATGACGAACGTGTCCATCGCTGCAGTGCAAACATTATTATGTATCGAAAATAACTAAAAATTTAGCTTAAATATAAATAATACTTGATTGTTTTTTAATGCAGCATTAAACCGTAGCAGTGAGATTGGAAACGTTGAACGGATGATTTCCAGAGTCGTAATGCAATCAGTGATGGACCATAATAAGAAAAAAAAACATTTAAAATATAAGAGATGAGAGAACATCTGTAAATGAGAATGCAATGCAAATACAGTTCATCAGTTTTCCAATTGGCTTATCTACAAAAAATATTTTACCAAAATGGGTGTTTAGACAGGAAGTCATAAATAAATACAAATTGCCCTTTAAGATTCTTGATGAGCATCACTTCCTGGCTTGAGGGTTTAACCCATTAGGACAATTGTTGGCTAGGGCTCCTTTATTTTCAGACCCTAGCGCCGGGTTATCAGAAAACAAAACTCCATCATAGTAGAGAATATTTTCCACGAAACTTATTACTTGTGCGATTGTATACCTAAATTGCTGCCTTTGGGTAAAAAAGACATCAAGAAGGAAAGAAAACCCTCTGGAGTGATTGAAAGGATCTCTGTTTGTGTGTGTGTTTTACGGTGATTGAAGCCACCTTTTGCTGTAACCCCCCCCCCCCCCCAAGGTGATAAGGGGGTTGATTATAACCAGATGAAAAGTCCTCTTTATTATGAGCTGCATACTTTGGTCATGATCACAACCCTTCAGAGAAAGAGGAAATAAAATCATATGCATATGTGTTTAATTTTCTTAGGGAAAAAAAAAAGTGCTTTGCAAGGCCGTAGCCAGAAATTTTGTGGGCCTAAATGTGCCTCAATAAGTCAATACCCAAAGGGGGGGGGGGTTTGAACCCCCAAACCCCCCCCCCCCCCGGTTACGCCTATGACTAATTATTCACCAGTACTGAATCTTTGTTATTGTTTCATCTATTTATTTACTTCAAATTTGATTTTAGTATTGACAGCTATTTACTTTTTAGAAAATACTAAATTGTGGATAAATAAGAAATTTTTAGAAAATTGTTAATTTACCTGGATCCAACTTCTTTAAAAACAATAAACAATTATTGAAAACTGTATGCTAAATAAACAATTACTGAAAACTGTATGCTAAATAAACAATTATTGAAAAGAAGTAGTATTATCACAAATCATAAATAAGGAATTTTCTTTTTAGTTTAAACATTTTACAAAATTAATAATGATAATAATGATCTCTTTTAGGGCCGAATGTTGCGAGATTTTTCGGGTACTTTTTGAGATTTTGGGGATTCTTTTTTTCACATCATTTTATGTCTCTTTTTTGGCTTTGGGTAATTTTTTGTGTGTAGCCTGAAACCCTTCCAAGGATTCTGTGCTTGATTATATTGCAACTCTTAAAAAAACTCTCTATCTCATAAAATTTAGGACAGTAGGTTCCCAAAGACTATTAAGAAAATTCTTTTTTTCATCTTTATAAGGGACCCATTTGGGTTAAATATGCATTTATTACATCTGTAGATGTTGAGAAAGCTAACCAAAATATAAGAGAGAATGCTCTTTCAAACAAGAAACTATTTACTATTCAAAATATGAAACAGCATTTAATAATCCCAATCTAATGGAGCTTTCTAGTTATTTCAAGAAAGAAAAGTTTTAAAATGTAATAAAACTTGCGGGAAAAAAGTTGGCAGCGTGTGAAGAATCCATATATTAGACATTTCTTTTTTCTCTCCTTATTTTAATAAACATTTATTTCAATCTTTAATGTAAATGTATTGTATTGATTTTGCTTCTTTTAAATTAAAAAAAATAATAATACCATTGTCATTTTAAGCTAAACCATTGCTTTCAATTGGTATTATTGATTAATTATAATGGCAATTTTGCTGTTTTTAGGACATGTTAAAAATTTTAAAGGGCGTTTTCAGTGATCGTTTAGGTCAGGGGTCTCCAAACTACGGCCCGCGGGCCACATCCGGCCCGCGGACAGATCAGCTTCCCCGTCGCTAATGGCATCTGGCAAAAAAGTAATCATATTTTACACCACTAGTGGACTGATTCAACTTTTTACCACCGGCAACAGTTAATGATAATATGGTTTTGGCCCTTGGAATTTACTGGAGTAATCAATATGGCCCTAAGGCTGGAAAGTTTGGAGACCCCTGGTTTAGGTCATCAAAATCCGGGCTCTAATTGTTATTACTGAAGCTTTATTGTATTAAGAAAAAATACATTCTGATTTTCTTATTATTCCGCAGAGGTGATCAGATCTTCAGAAGTACTGGAATGAACAGAAACACTCTCATAAATTAATAAAAATATATAACTCAGAAAATCCTTGCTAGATATTTTATTGAATTTAAAATCATTATTTTTTGATGTTGCCTTGAATATACAAGCAGAATTTTTTCATGCTTTACTTCAAATATAGAAAACGATCTTAAAAATGAATATTGTATAATTAGTTTATATATATTTTTCAACGTTCAGTTTCACTGTGATGATGTTGATGTTTGACTAAAATGTTAAATTATGGCAATTATAAAGTATTACTACGGGAGGATTCATAAATGATGTCACGCTTCTAGGGGAAGGGGAGTTCCAGAAATTGTGACAAAGTGTGGCAAGGGGAGGGGAGGGGTAACAGGAAGTGTGACATTCTGCTTGTGCAACATAGCGTAACATGTGACAAAGGGGGAGGGCGGTCCAACATGGAAAAAAGTGACATCATTTAGGAACGGTCACTACTTCAAATTACATGTGCCCTTTATTTCGGTAAGATGCCCTAAATTTGGAAAAGTGCCCTTTTTTTTTACAGTAGCACCCTGCCCTTTTTCAATCCTGGGGGAAGGTCTGTTTCATTTTTAATATTTCGACAGCTTTGAATTTTGAGTCACATAGGACCACTTTCTGTGGAACGACCCACACACACTTTAAAAAGTAGTTAAGCTGATTAACTCATATTTTATTTCATTAAGCTTTGATTAAAATAAACACTTATATGGATGCATAAAGTTAAGTAATATTACCAAGTTCTCTAAATCTATATATATAAAATGAACTTTTGACGTTGTGGCTGCGCGCTCTACAGCAAAATCTACGCAACGTACGATTACAAAAATTTGCACAAAATTCTATTATAGCCTGACGCTTTGCAAGACGAAGCCGTTTTTTTAAAATTCGACCTAATATTTTTAAATTTAATAATTAAACTGTTAATCTTCCAGTATTTTCTTCACTCCTTACGAGTTGTTCGAAGAATTGAAGTGAAATGGATTAGAAATCCCGCAGTTGAATGTAAACATCGTTTGAGCCATGAGGCGAGGGCGAGTGCCCTGCATGTAACGAAAATCAGTGTTTTAACTGACCCATTTTTGAAAAGTATTTTGAGATTTGATCAATTATTTTAATGAAATTTATTTTTTAATGATGAATAGTACAGTCCATTAAAAATTGCAGTTACCAAAGGTTTCCATCAGTAGCAAATAATGTTTACTGCATCCATGCAGTCCATGGGTGATTCTGATCCGAAATTCGGGTGAATAACGGTTTTCCGAAAAAATTTTAATGTATTAATCTTAAGATTTCTTTTACAATTAATATCTGCTTTTCTTTCTACCTTCAGAGAAGCAAAATAGTTTGTACTATTTTTAAAAAATTTCAATACAATCTTTTCCAGAAAAAAAAAAGCTTTTGGAATTGACTTTTCATTTAATTACTTAAAGAATTATTTTTCTGCTTATGTATATATGCATATGTACTGTTGTGTTGAGAGGGGAGGGGATTATTAACCTATATACTTTGTTTTAAATTGATGGTGCATACTTTTTCCCAAAATTTTGGGATTTTTTCCGATTTTTTTTTTTTTTTGCTTAGAATCACCCATGGTTTACTGGAGAGACGAAAAATTTCTTTTTGAGAGGTGATTTTCTTTCTTAGAATGGTTGTTGGGCCTACTTAAACTATATATCGATTTCAACTGTTATTATTCAATTAAGTGACTCGCCCAACCAGTTTAATTCAACTAGGCTAAAAAATTTAATATATTAACAGATTATCGAACTTATTAGTATCATAGTATCTATTCATAAAAATAATATTCATTAAATACAAAAAACAATTAGCAAACAACTTTCACTCGATTGATGAAGAATTTAATTTTCCTTTTGAACATGTTGACGGGGGCATTGCTTCAGTGATGAATTTATAGGGACGGAGGGTTGCAACCTCCCATGATACACACATTCAAAATAAAATAAGTACATTGCTTTTGAATAAAGAATTTTAAAAATAGTTGAGGCATTATGTAAATTTGTAATGTTTGCTTAATGTTTTGTGATTACTTAAATATTCATTATTATTTCCAAATATACTCACTCACTTGAATAAATGTGCAGCGTTCACATAATTTTTAAGACATCGCCTTTCATCATTTGTATTCAAAAAGTATAACTTTACAACAATTTCAAGAATTCATCATTTATCGTTATTCTAGCATATTATATGTGAAAAGTTTTCATATCTAAAGTAAAACCCCGATGTAACATCCCACCAATCTACGTTTTACCTGCATTTTACGTTTTTTTCATCAGGCCCCAGTTTTTTTGTATCCTAATTGATGTTAAAATATCCCAGATTCTAAGTTTATTACTTATCAAATTCTCCATATTTTATCTTTTCCTTCGAAAGTGAAAAAAGAAAAATTTTCTAAAATTAGAAATATTTTTCCTTTTGTGCTTTTTTTAAAAGCTTTAAGCACATTGTTAAAAGTTAATTATTACTCTCTCACAAAATGAATCACAATCGAGGATTGTTTTTGTTTTCAAGAAATTTCAAAAAGGGGCTATTCGAGTTTATCCAGGTGTGAGAAAGTTCGTTCGTTTCCAGTGTGGAACTAGAGAAGTTCGTTCTTTTTGCCATTTTATAAACCAACAAAGCTCCAACACTTCGAGTCTAAAGACGAGTTCGTTAGCATGTCACTATTACATGCTATGTACTGTACTCTTATTGAACAGAACAGCTTACATATAGTGTACATTTTACAAATAGTGGAAAATATTTTCTTTACCATAAGGACTAGGGAAAAAACTTGCAAAGCATTTCAATACTGGAAGATTCAGCATTCCCTTTCAACTCCATGTCTAAAAAACAATCCACTAGTACAGATTATTTTCAACCTAAATTCCAGAATTCGTAATTAAATGCGTTAAAATGGTATGTATTCAAAAATATAGATATACTTTTTGAAAGAGTTGAAATCTGCCATTCATCATTTATACTATAAAAGGATAATGTTCCCAACCATTTCAAGAATTCATCATTCGTAACAAAATTCAAATCATTAGTCTATCAGTTTCATTGAAAATGCCTCGCCTACCTATAAAAAAGTTGTTTACAGAGTTGAAATCAGAGCCAGAGAGAACTTTCACCACTGAATTAGCCGAGAAACAATACTAAATAAAAAAAATACGACTTGAGCGTATTAAAAATATGTATGTTCGTGTCAGAACATCACCCCGATTGCCATTTTTGTGGCATTGAATGCTGTAAAAAAAAAAGCAATATTCCATGTTCTGCTGTATAACTGTCTTAATAGTTATCAATTGATACAAGTATCTCTGCTTAAGCAATTTGAATTATTTTAAAATTATGCCTAGCAGAACAAATTTTTTTTACCGTAGGAAAACTAACCACTTTACTTATTGAATTGCGAGTTCATCTCTGGATCACTATGTCTAACTTTAATTTCATAAACGACAACAGTTCGATAAAAGAAAGCTGGACTTTGAAGATCAAATCTTCAGTTTTGTTATATTGTACTAACTATAGTCTGTGTAATTAAAATCATCATGTCAAGGTCACACAACTCTACCTTTTTCCCTTCTGGTCACCATGGTTTCCGTGCTAGAAACTTTTCCCCCCACATTGGTTCGACAAATATGATAAGTTTGTTGTTTTAATTATAATAATAATTAGGGATGAAACGGATATCTGGCAACTATCCGGTATCCTGTCTATCGGCTGATTTTTAACTATTTAATTGATCCGGATATCCGATCCGGCCAGTTACTAAATTATCCGGTATCCGCTGGCCCTGCAAAAAAATCCGAATATCCGGCATGTTAAGAAATGTATTCAGCGGGGTATCTGGTCAAATAACCGGCAGTAATTTGGGGGGGGGGGGAGGAATTTTCCATTATGTTCTTCCAGAAAACTTTCAGTGCCAAATAAAGTAACTTTATGCCAAAATTTTGCATGACATAAAACTTTTGATATTTTCTTTCATTGATCAGCTTTTCAAGCAAAATAACAGGTTGTAACTTAAACTTTCTACTGAACATTTATGGGAATATATTTCTACTTAGTTTTAATTAATCTCATAAGTTTGCATTATTTTTAAATACAGTAGAACCCCGGTTGGGCCGTGGTAGCCTAGTGGTTAGCACGTCGGACTTCCACCTGGAAGGTTGCGCATTCGATACCCACTGAAGACCACCATGTATACTTGAGGATATGTGCATGTAAAATCCGTAGACCCCACTACCTCTCCCCGTGAGTAAGCAATCCTAAGGCCTCGGCTAACAGGTAGGGGTCTGGTGGAGAAAAGTAGAACCCCGGTTATCCGAATCCTATTTCTCCGAAAATCGGCCTAACCGAAAAGGCAAATGGGTCGGGGTTTTTTCCATAACAGACAAATGCTCCAATTTTTTAAAATTATTTTTTCACAATGGGCAAATGGCCTGTTTTTTCCATAACTATCAAAAATACTGTCAGTACATCATAAAATATTAAATGACATTAACGTAAAATATTAATTTTTCGTATAGAATTTAATGCAACATCTGTTACATTCAAGTTCAGAACCGGTTAATCTGCTTGGCAATCTATTGTATTCTGCAGTTGGAAGAAGTTCTGTGTGCAGGGGGGAACATCTTGGTTATAAATTAGGCCTTCGCCTATAATTCTCGCTTATCCGAAAATTTCTATGGTACCTCGATTAACCGAAAACATTGCGGTATCGTGCTTTTCGGATAACCGGGATTCTACTGTAATAATAAGGCATTTCCCAATTTAAATAATGAAAAAGCACTCACAAAAAATGAATAGGCCTTTTCTAAAGTAAAAAGTAATGAGATGTATCAGAACCTAATAGGCCATCACTAGCTTAAATTATTAAGATACTTTTCCTCATACACAACAGTAAATTGCGATCTTAGAAAGTTTTCCACGCTATTCTCTGGTTTAAGATTAATCACTTGTTTTTGAATTCCACTTTCTTTTTACGTTAATTCTGCTTCTTCAATCCTCATGAAACACAAAATTTTGCGGCCTCATGAGGATTATGTTCATAGACAAAAGATAAAGTTAGACAATGTGCTCGACTGGTCTCAAATTTGGTTAAACAGAGCTAATTTCGCTTCACAGTAATGGTGATAGAGGCACCAAATTAAGGCCTTCTCATCCCTGCCACTTTTTTTTTTTTTTTTTTTTGACTTTTAAATTTGCTGTTTGCTGCTTCTGTCTTGGCTAAAAGGAGCATGCAATTTGTCTGCATAAATAGTTTGTGATTATGATCATTTCTGTCGTCTCTTGCTACATCCAGAAGTGGAAAATCTGCGCCAAATTTCAATCCCTGTTACATCTGATACAAAAGGGGCTAAACGCGCGGTTTCTGCACCAAAATTGTGCCTTTAAATTCTAAAAGGTGTAATAGGTAAATAGCAGTTAATTGCACTTCTTGTCACTGAAACCCACGTAAAAAATAAATTAAAAAAAAGCATTTATGCACTTTTTAGGGCTATGAATTGAGAAGGTATTATGACCACTCCCACTCAAATGTTATTTAGTTTAAGTTCTTTTCTATCAGTGCACATGTACATTCTCTAGTTCTTCCATTACATTTTCTTCAATTTTACAAAATGTCACTAAAGACATATTTTTTTTTTTTGGAAATGTCGGATTGAACATGTTCCTTGCTGGAAATGAAATGCCGTGTTTAAGATTTCAATCCTTTTTGTATCCTATAAACGTTTCAATAATTTTGTAAGTTGAAAGTTAATTTAACATAAGCTACCTTAAATTGATTTTTTGTTATTTAATTGTTAATAGTTTCTTATTTTATTAATGATGCTTAATTTTCATTAATAAATCAAATAGAAATGAAAGAAGCGTGAAACCATTTGTATTTTACTATTGTCTTATTTTTACTTTATTCGTATTAAGATATTTTAAAGCTATATCATAGGGAAAATATGTAAACTTTTTTCCTACTACAGTCACACTAATTTATGATGAAAACAAAGGGACCCAAAGGAAAGTTTCGTTGTGTTACTGTAATTTTGCTATAAAATATAAAGAATACTACGCAGTAAAACAAGGGGAATGGAAATTATTATAACCGTAAGTTCACTATATATAACTATATTCACTATATTTAACTAGCATTTATTTATGAAATATGTTGTTTTTAAGAAATTCAAAAAACAACTGTCAATGGTAAAAATTAGTTACAAAGGGTTTTTTTACTTCATTTTACTGCTATTTTTATTATTATTTTCCTACATGTGTATGTATAAAATAATTTAACTCAAAAGAAAACAATACGTGATTTATAAAGCTGTTAGATGATCATAATAATTAAAAAACTCTTAATTACACTTTTTTTTATGTTTTGTGGAATTCACCATAAAATATTTTATGTAAAAAACTACAAAAATAAGAATTAAAAAGTACATTAAACCTATATTTTTTGGAAAATACTTCTAAGTTAGCCATAGGTAGATCACAAAAAATTTTATGTTTAAAGTTTCTTTCTTTTGAATTCTATACAATAAAAACAATGTTTTAATGGTTTATTTTATATGTTCCATTATTAAAATACACATAGATTTAATCATGTAGATGGTTTGGAAAAATGTTTTTTGATATATTAAAAATGTTTTTAAAGAAATTAGGAGTGAAACTTGTTTGTGGTTTATTGTTTCGAGGTTCTAGTATATAAAAAAAATAAGTAAATATGTAGCAAAACTGAAAGCATATAGCTGCCGGATATCCAGCTGAACTACAAATATCCGGTGGAACATGTATCTGGTTGAATTCTGATATCCGGTCCGGATATCCGTATCTGGCAGAAAAAAATTGCAGGATACCCTGTATCCAGTATCCGGGAAAATCACTATCCGGTTCATCCCTAATAATAATAGATGGGTTCAAATCAGATTTACTTCTCAATGGCAAAAATAGATTCAGATAAAGTATTCTAATATTTTGAAACAATCTAAATCCTATTCTAATATTTTGATGTGTTTCAGAAAGCTATTGTATACCTAATTTATTGTATTTTATATTTTGTAAATGTTAAAATTTTATCTAAAAATTCTAGATTTAATTTATGAGAAATTTAATTGCATTTACTTAGTATCAAAAATAAATGAATTGAAAATAAATTCTTTCTTATTACTTTTTGTAAATTATTCTAATATTTTGAATCAGAGGTGTAGTAATGCAATTGCCTTAACTGCAGTGTAAAAAAAAGTTTGGCACTGTTATTTTTCTCGTAGTTGCTATGGAAACGAAGCAGGAAACATGACCTTGATGCACCTATTGTAATTACACAGACTATAGGTAGGTATTCAAGATTTGCCTCAGTATTCGTGCTGGACACGGACAGAACCCATCATGCTGAAATCTTTCTTTTGTTCAGCTCAGAATTTGGAATACTGATGTTTGAAATACTTCTGACTTAATAAGATTTCTTATCTGTAGTACTATACCCTTTCAGAACATTTGTCACTAGTTTCGCAATTATTTAACACGTTGTTGCTACCAGTCATGTTTTCTGTTGTAGTAGTAAACTTTTGTCTTCACACGCACTTCAATCTTCACTTAACGCAAGGAATTTCTGTTGGTGTAATGGAAGTCTGATAATGTAAATGTTTGAATCTTGTACAATTGTCGACAAGACTGAAACTGCATGCTTTATTTTTAATTAGTGCCACTTCAGTGATTATGCTATTGGTGAAACAAACATATTTGCCTCATTTCTGGAACTGAACCAGGTCCAATTTTCATAATCACTTCATCATTTACTCTGCAGACCAACCTATGCATTATTATTTGCCAAACGCTTCTCTTATTTCTTTACATTCAAACTGATCCTATAAATCCTATAAATGTTTTCAGCAGGATTTAATTTTACTTACATTTTTGTTCATCTCATGAGAAAAATATTATTAATACTAGATGTTACTAATATAACATGCTTATATAAGTTTAATATTTTAATTTTGCTTACAAATAAGCACTTCAAAGTTTATTTTTTCATAATGGTATTTGTTTGAAAATTAAATTCAATGTAGTAATTTTCATCGAGTACATTGAAATATTGACTGTTTTTAATTTTTTAAAAATACTTTAGTTTTCAGATACCAAAAATAACACCTGTTTGAAATTTTCGGAAAACAGAACTGTAATGAAATTATATACTCATACAGATGAAAAAGATTGTGAAGAGGTGAGAGCTACTTTTTTACAGTAAAACTTTCAACAGTATGAGCAACTTCTAACTGTCTTGTTACATAAATATCATGAATGTAATATCTTTTTATCAATTGAAGCCTAAAAAAGTGTGGTCTTTATTGTTACAATACACCAGTGTGCAAAATAGTTATATTAGGAGCTAGTATATTATTTTTTTATATTTATTCAAATCCTAAAGTCCTTATTTTTTATTCCAGGTGCTTAGTTTTTTTTTGTGCGTTAAAATAAGAAGGTACCCATGCGCTTCATTTGTTTTGCAATCTATTGTATTATTCCCAAGAATCAATCTTCTTTCATTTCAACTACTTAATCGAACTTCAAATTTGGTTTGCTCGCGACCGGTACTATCGCGGCTTTCGGACACCCAAAATGGCGGATTTGCATAAACCTCAACACATTTTTACTTCAAAATGCAGTGCTTTCTCAACTCGTAGATAAATAAGTAACTTTTTTTGAAAGGGTGTAACTAAATCGATGTGTTATATATTTTTACAAAAAAAAAAAAAAATTATGTTCATGGATTTTGAGAGAATGCTTCAAATTACAACACCCAATTCAGTTAAAATAAACTTATACCCACCCACATTGCAGCTCCATTAATTTGCTATCTCCTGCAATTGCATGGAAAAGAAAATCGAGCTACAGCTTTAAAAAAAAAAAAAAAATATTAGTAGACGAGTCGAATCAAAGCACCAAGCATTCGTACAAAATGCGATGGTGCCCAGTAACTGGGCACCATTTTAAGAAAACAGTAAAACAAATCACACAAGTTCCCTCATTTTGCTTTAAAAAAAGAAAAGAAATAGAAATAAAATTTGAAAAACGGACTTTCAAGGACTTGAGGGGGAAAAAAAGAGGAAAAGGTGCGCTGAAGGAACCGATGTCATTTTTAAACATGGTTGGGTTTTCTTATTCTATCTTGGTTTCCTGAGTTTAGCTCATGTAAAAAATATATCTACGAGAGTAGTATAATTTTGACAGTTCTACCAAAGCAGGCAGGACCGGCCATGCCCCCTCCCCTGCCTGACCCCCACCCCCCCTGCGCCTGTCGAGTAGGGTTGAGTAGTAGGGTTCCTGCTGTTGCTGACCTCGTAACCTTTTACGAGGGTTTTTGAGTGGAGTTGAGTTGTTTTACTTGTTACACTGAAGTTTAGTTTTTCGGAATGGCAACATGTCACCTTCTATGAGAGGAATGGCAATGGTGATATCGCATGTAACGGTCGTCATGACAACGGTTACAAACTAGAATTGCTCATGGCGCCATCTAGTGAGAGAAACATTAATTCATCCATTTAAGTATTTTTTCGGACTTGGAATTATTTTCCGTGATTTTATTTAATTCTCTTTCCTAGATCGGGAATCGACTTCGTGGCTGTCAAATTGTTAACGCGCAAATTGACTTAGCCATGAAGATCTGCTAGTTACATTGTTAAATTGAATCTTGATATAATTCGTTTTCAGATGTTTGGAAAGAGTGATCATGCCGCCATCTAGCGAGAGAAAAATTATTTTTTGGACATAGAATATTTAACTGAAAGGACAACTACAGCATTTCTTAAAATGACATTTTTCAATGTCAACTTATTAAAACTTCTCTCCCAACTCCAAAAATCCGATTGTTTTTCCTCACAAAAATTTATTTAAGAAGTTATTAAACGTTTTAATTGCACAAAAACGGCCAGAAAGTGATGCAATCTCAAAACGAGCTCTGATTGGTGGTGACGTCACTAGTGCCTCATGGAAACATGCCCACTCCGTCTGCAGAGCGTATTTCAGTGTTTGTTTACAAGTCTTTCTCATGTCTTGGTATAATCGTTCTTTTCATAACATATTTTATTAATATTTTGAACAAAAATACTGTACATGAGAGTGTACACATTATGAATGAAGGATTCCAAAAGGCTCTGCCCGATAATTTGCCCAAAATAACCGAAAAAGTTATGAGGCAGTTTCAGAGCAAATCAAGATTTCTTTTCACCTGAAATCAAAGGTGTGAAAGCTCAAACGTATTATTTATTTATTTATAAAATAGAGTCTTAAAATTTTCTTTGTATAGAACCAGAAATGGATGGGACGATACAATATACTAGATAGATAATAACTACACAGTTGCAGCAACGCCATTGATTTAAGCATTCAGTACCGCCGAATAAAGCAAGTGCTTTCGAAATGAAAAATATCTGTTCAAACTATATACTGCAGCTTAAAATTCAGGGCGTGAAATTAAATATAGCAATAAAATTCTTGAAAGTCGTTTTTTTCCCCTAAATTTGAAAGATAAGAAAAAAATAATAAATAGAAAAAAAAATAGTAACAGACGCTTGCAAAAAGGAAGTAAATACTAACAAACTTTTTTTTGTGTTGTACATTCTTTAAATGTTTAATTATTTTTAAAAAATAAAATGTTATTGCTCATTAAATGCAGTAGTAAAACCTTTTTATATCTCTTAATCTATTTCCAACATTATATTATTATTTGTGTATAAGTAAGAATTTTGTTATTTCTGAAAACTAGCATTAGATGCAAGGCAGTGTCCAGAGGAGGGGATCTCTGCCCATACCCACCGAAAATTTTCGTAATGGCGCATAAATTCGTCTACGAAACTTTCCTTGAAGTAGTGTATCGACAGTTTTCTCCCTTCCCATAAAAAATCTTAATTCCTTAATTTATAACATAGAAAATATAAAGTATGTTTTTTGTTAATTTATTAGCCTATTTTTTCAGAGTATATAAATATTCCATTCTCTTAGTGAAAGAAAAAAGTTATTGAAAAAAAAAAAACTCTTTTGACAAATTTGAAATGATTAAAAAAAATCATAAATAAATGAATGAAATTTAATTATATAAAACTTAGGATGTAAATATTATATAAGTATATAAAATTTAAGCGTATCATGCATTGATAGCCTATAAAAAAGATTATGAGCAAACTTGCATAATTTTTATCATGAGGTACATTTTTAAATTATATAAACTGAATAAATTTATTAGGATAGATATCAATACTTCTTTTTCAGCAGAATAACGCAGCAAGAGAGTTATTAATCATGTTTTTGATACATGCAAAGTCATAAGCAGTGGCGTAACTAGGGGGGGGGGGGCGCCCTGGGTGTCACTCGCTCCGTGGTGACACCCGGCCACGAAGGGGAAACAACAAACCTTTAAAAGCTCTATATAATGAAACAAATACATTGCCGTCAACAAATACATTAAATATTATAACTCCCATTATACAAATGGTATTTTTTAACCGACTTCACATAGGAAGGAGGTTATACATTCATATTGTATGTATGTCTTTTTTTTTTTTGTTTGTTTGTCCACTCATAACTTCGCACCGGATGTACCGGTTTTCATGATTTCTTTTTTCCGTCGATCGAGGGTGGTTTCCCATAGGTCTCGTACCTTCGTTTGACCATATTCGATAAATAGAACAAAAGTAATGGGCAGAAATGTAGTATGGTTTTTTTTCATCCATAACTTTTGACTAAATAAACAGATTTTGAAGATTTTTTCTTTAATCGATAGAGGGTTGTCTAATTCAAATATCATACATCAATCTGACTACTTTTGTTTTTTAGAAAAAACGTTGCGGGTGAAAAATAAGCATTTTTAATTTTAATTGGAAAGGCTCTGCTTGATTTTTCTTTGTTGGGAACACTATTAATAAATATAAAAGTTATTGTTTAAAAAGTATTTGTTGCCATTGTGCTATAATATTAAAATCAATTACAGCAAAAGTTTGACTGAAGGCTTCTCTGAGGCAAAAATTAAAATCCAATCAATTTGTTTGCTAAAATCGACTTCAAAACGGAGTTTTTCATACAAATGATTAATTTTTAGTGCCATTCATTCAAAGGTTTCCCGTTTGATATGGGTTTTTTAAAGAATAGAGTATTTATATAAAAAATGTATTTACACTAAAAAGAATAAAATAATTTTTATAAAAAAATAGAACCGACTTCAAATTATAAATTGCGCTAAAAAGTGAAAAATAAATTAATTTTTTAAACAACATTGATGTGACTTTTAAACATAATTTTAGAAGTCGGTGCAAAATTATGAGTCAAATTACCATTACACCATTTCCTAATTCATATTGGAACTGCTGCTGATTCTGGGAAAATATATATATTTGTAATTTATTCGTGATTACAAAAGGTTTTATCTATCCTAATTTTGCACAGACTTCTTAAACTGTTTAAAAGTCACATCGATGTTGTTTAAAGAATTAATTTATTTTTCACTTTTTAGCGCAATTTATAATTTGAAGTCGGTTCTATTTTCTTATAAAAATTATTTTATTCCCCCTTTTTTTATTTGCTTTTTTCTTCTTTTTAGGAGGGGGGGGGTCACCCCACGGATAACCGCCCCGGGTGCCACCTATGCTAGCTACGACATCGCTCATAGGAAATATTTTTGGCTTCTGTAAAAGTTCAATGTACACTAATTTTAATACTATTTTTATTCAAAATAAAACACTGATTTCTGAGATTTTATGAGAAAATAAACGTTTTAAAAGCAAAATGTTAAGAGGTTTTATTACTCGTATAAAAAATTATATTTTTACAACAATTTAAATTTCTAAACCGTGAAGAATATTCACTTAGGTTTGCAAAAAAGCACGCGCGGCAGCAAAGAACGATGTGTAAACAATCCGAAGTTGGGCACTTACGACGTCATTTCCTGGGGAGTCATGTGACTTCCCATTTCAGCAGAAAACGAAACCAGCCTATTTTCAATTGCAAATAACTTTTAAAATATCACTCTGAAACAGGAAAAAATTTTTTCCCGGTGTTATTAGGATATTGTGAGTGTATTAGGATTTTTAAAAAAAATTGCTGTAATTGTCCATTACTTCCTGAAAGTGAAGTTAATTTTCAGTTGATGGTCCCAACCACCATCCCGATGTGACTTTTATCACACCCCATCAACTATTTTGTACATATTCATTTAATTTTGTCATTTCAAAACAACTGTAAATGTTCAAGCAGTTACACATAACAATAAAAAAAATTGACCCTAGAAGTGGAAAAATACAAGTATCATGCAATGAGACTTCACTTCTACAGTCAGTTGTTTTTAGGATACATAAACACACAATTTAGACTGCAGTACATGAATAATCCATTAAAAAATATATTGTATCATAGAATTCAAAATAATCTGAAAAACAAGAGAACGTTTCATTGACCCTAGATGTCAAATAAAATAAGTCTCAAACGGAGACTTAACTTCTACAGTCAGTGAAACACTATAAATTCAAAATATCTCTCATACGACTTGTTATATGAAAATCATCAATTAGAATCTGAAATGAAACAAACGCAAATTTTTTCCCCCAGATATTGAAATTCATACATCCCAGACCTTTAAGCTGTAAAACGTATTCGAGAAAGCTGTGATTGCTATGTTTTTTTACATATGTTAATGTCAGACTTAACAATTGTGTTTTTGTCAGAAATATTTTTTACATCAGAATTAAATTTCACAATTTTTAATCAACTCCTAGCTTTAATTTAATTTTAAAATCAACTCCCAAGTTTAAGACTTTACATGAAATAATAGAAGTTAGAACATATTCAACTACTTGATTTTGTATAGAATAATAAGCGAATGTTTCATATATTCCAATATATTTATTTATTTTTGTTTTTAATTTAGTTTTTTCTTACACATTTCAACATTTCATACAACTACAATTTCAGAGATTATTGTAGTCATATGCATCATGATTAAAGAAACTTTAAAAATAGTCAAGAACATATTGCTAAATTTGTATCTGCGAAGCAGCTCAACAACACAATTGACGTACAATGCAATACAGTTAACGAACATTTCAGCTATTCAAAAGAGTTTTAAAACTTTGTCTTTAATATTTAATGAATATTTTCATTTATTAAAAGTGTTATTTATTTTCAAAGCTCTGTCTTTAACTCACTGGCGGTCTAGGCCGTGATATCACGCCATGAGAAATCTTTCTTGAGATGGTCGAAGCCGTGATATTAAGATGCACTTTTTCCACGTCGAGATGGTCAGTAGTGTATATTTGCGGGATTCTTTCCCCTCTTTCCAAGTAGGCTCCCTGGTGCGCCGGAGGCTTTGCTTTAAGGCCCCTTCTCTCACATACGCACACAATGAGCATTCATTTCCTTTGTGCTTTCAAGTTTCAACATTCAGCCAATACCCCCTGAGGGGGCATTGAATTCAGCTTGCAAGTACAAGAAATCCATCTTGATTACAACGTTTAAAAATGCCTCAATAGCAAGGGAAATTTTATTCTGAAAACTGAAAAAAATATATATATATCTGTCCTCTGTCGTATCTTGCCAGTTTCCGTTTGCTTGTCTGGTCAACGAACGCAATTAAATAAAATTATTTATAGATCATCGCATTTAATGAAATTACGAAGTTTGAAAAATTAAATTTCATTTGGGTGAAAATAAATTGATCCTGCTTTTAAAAAGAACCTCATTTCTATGGAGGATATACATTGTATATGAACAAGATATATGCACAGAAATTAAAATCAGTAACTTATAGTGGCGAGATGAGAAGATTAAGTTATAGTGAAGAAGTTTTACATTGGGTTTTTATTACAATCCCAGTCAAATTTGCTGTGCATTCCGGGCGGATCTCAAGACGGAGCAGTTTTCCCGAAAAAAAGTAAAAAGTAAAACAAAAAAGTCTTTAAAAAGTAATCAAAATTGAAGAAATATTGCAATATAAAGCAAGATATTTTTTTTTGTTAAATTCAAAAAGATCATTCGTTTTAAAAATATTATAGCAATACCGGCCAATCTGCATTACCAAGATTACCTTTAGATTAACTGAATTGAACAATATAAACATTTTTTAAAGACAAAACATTTTAAAAACCCAAGCAAGCCTTAGTTTTTTTACGTGGATAAATAAACATGATAGCTTCATGGGTTGACACATGGGCGAAACATTTTTAAAAAATGGAGAAGGATTTGCCACAACCAGGGTTCGTGATTTTTTTAATTTAAATCAGATTTTTTAAATTTAAATCGGATTTTTTTTATTTTTTTAAAAAAGACCTTAAATATTTTGGATATTTATTATGTTTCATTCATAGAAACAATATGGCATGTTAATCAATAAGCAAAAACACACTTTAAGCTATTTGCATAGCAATAAATATGTTTTAATAATAATAATGATAAACAAATTTTAATGCAAAGACTCGGATGAAACTTAACCCTACCATGAATAATAGTACACTCATAAGTACAGAGAAAATGAACAAATTTAATCTGAATTATTTTGCTGTTGAAAGCTGAAAAAAAAAAGTAGCAATTGTGTGTATTTAATTTTTACAGTCATAGAGTGTACATTAATCATTTTTCTATTTTATAAATGAAAAAGCCTGAAATATTTTTACCCATCAGGTAAAATCATATGTTCACACCATTACTAAAAACTGAAACAGTTTGTTTTAATCAAACATCTTCATTGAAAACTTCTATGATAAAAAAATATTTTAGAAGGAAAAAAACCTTAAGCTCTAACAATTGTTTCAAACGCTATCATTCTGAATTATTTATTGTGTGGCATTTATTAAATTGATCTATAAACTAAAATACTATTTTTAAAGTAAAAAAACAGAGACTGGTTCATGATTGTTATGAATTCAAATTTGAATGATTGGATGAATTTTGCTTTGCTGTTAAGATGCTTGAAGAATAAGAGTAATATTGTAAAATTAAAACAATAGTAGTTAGTTCTAAACTTATGAAATATGTTATGCACACAGAAAGATGGACCTAGAAAGTTTTGTGTGAAACAGTAGTTGGAATTGCAACATATTTCATTTTTACAACACTTCCTAACATTGTAAAAACAATGATCTTTTCGAAAAAAAAAATCACTCGATTTAAATCAATGATTTTTTTAAAAAAAAATCACTTGATTTAAATTGTGATTTAAATCATGATTTAAATCAAGCTGATTTAAATCAATGAACCCTGGCCACAACCTTCATATTTAAAAGAAATAAAAGGAGTCATAGGGACATAACCAAGGGGGGGGGGGGGCACGAAGTTGATTTCTTCCACTACATCATAAAGCTAGCCAAGAATTGCGTGTTTAGGAATTGACTTCAATTACACAATATTGCCCGCAGAGAACACCCGATACCCCGTCTTTTAGCGTTACTAAAAAATACTAATACTATTTGTTTTTAAACACTGTACAGAAAACTCACTTGTAAACCCCGAACCCTCTTTTCTTATCTTCATCACCTAAAATCACATTTTTAGATCCTCAATTTCGAAAGTAACCTCCTGGGACAGAACTTCCCAAAAACCCCCCGAACATATCCAAGATCGATTAAAATTACGTTATTAGGTATATGTATATATACATATATATATAAATACGCGTTTCAAAATAAAGGGACCGCCAAACTCATAACCTCCCTCCCCTCCTCGATATTTTTGTACTCGCAATGACCCTGTATGGTCAGGATCAAGATAGAGAGGCGTTTGCAAAAGTCTTTGTACTTTTTATAACATACGATTATTTCCATGCCTGATAGGGATCATTCATAAATGATGTCACACTTCGAGGGGGGGAGGGGGTTCGTGAAATTGTGACAAAGTGTGACAAGGGGAGGGGAGGGGGTAACAAGAAGTGTGACATCATGCAACATTGCGTGACGCGTGACAAAGGGGGGGAGGGGGGTCCTCTGAAGTGTGACATATTGTGACAAAGGGGGGGGAGGGGGTAAAATATATGGGGGAAAAGTGTGACGTCATTTGTGAACGGCCCCATAAAAGCTTCGCAGTTGTATACATGTATATCACTGAGAACAAAAACTTCATTTTCCTAGTTAATTATTTCCCCTTTTCGTTAGTCAGGCAAGGCTCATTTATAATTGTAATGTTATATTGTTATAGATAAGAGATGACAACATGTCTTGATTGAGTAAATTATTAATTAGGTAATAAATATAAAACTTATTTTTAAAAAGAGCTTGATGCCATTAAGCAGTAATAATAAAAGTAATTACAATAGGAGTTTGAGTAAAAGCTTCTTTGAAGCAATGAAATTAAAAATGAGAGTAGTGTATGGAAGCAAACATGGAAGTTTTGTTCAACTGCCACTCAGCTTACTACGAAATGGGCAGAAATACAAGCTGCTACAAAAAAATGTTTTCTATGCTAAATTTAATTAGGGTCGACTTTCGACTGTTGGGCAAACTCTAGTTATTATTATTTCACTAACTGCCCTAGCATCTAAGATTATATATTGCTACCTTGGATATGAAAAAAAGGAAACGAAAAAATATAGCAATATTTAATATTTGCCCAAAATGAGAATTTTTGGGACCCACGAGGAACCGGAAGAATTAAATTCTCTCAATTTTTCAGTACATGGATTTCTCTCGTCAATGCTAATTAAATTCCATTACTGTTTTAAGAAACTAATATCTAAAATGTATTACATAAACTACAATGCAATAAGGAAACAACTTAACTTGACTACGTGAGTGTGGTATATTTATATGTATATGTTACGGTGAATGTCCGAAATCGGAAAATGTCGACATACACCAAATAGAGAATGTCTACAATCAGCATCTATCAGACTGGAGAATGTCGACATTCTCCAATTTCGGACATTTTCCTATTTAAAAATGTATGGCTTTATAACTTCATTTGTTTTAAGGATTATTAATTTAACACTTTTTTTGTACCATAATAACCTGAAAAATAATGTAGTAAAATCATAAATTTGTAAAAGCTTTACCTTTTGCTGAGTGTTAATTGCCTAAATATTTCATCTCTCTCTCTCTCGCTATGTATTTTCTACTTTTTGGGGTAATTTTCGTTATGTTATTTTGATTAAAAAAAAAAAAAAGAAAACTGTCGGTGCTCCCTATAAAGCTATGCTGTTTATGCATTATTTTTTTACATGAGACTTGCTCGGGTTTCTATTGCATAATGAATGCATTTGTGGTTTGCTTACATGTTTGAAACGCGTGCCTTTAGTTAGGAAATCTTTATAATACAGAGCCGCTCATATTTCTAAGTAATATTTTTTATAATTGAATTTTCTTTTTCAGTTTTGCTAAAAATATACTAGCAGTTTTTAATAATTATTAGTATTTTAAAGCTGTGAAGATTTTTTTTTTTACATCTCTAAGTCGAAATTGGCGATTGATGAAGTTCCTGGTTACTCTTGACTTGATATAAAAAAATGAGACATTGATTCTCTTATTTAACGTATTAGGAAGAAAAATGAAGATTTCTCTTATTTCATTTTCTATTCTCTTCTGCATCCTTGTACATATATATATATATATATATATATAGTATACACACACACACAGACACATATAAATATTATTATACACTTACATAAAATATGTATTGTAAAATTCCCGTGTAGCAAACACCAACAGGACAAAAATATTTATCCGTAATAGTGAGATACCCGCAAAAGAGGGATTTCTTTTTTCCAAGTTGAATGATTGCTACTGGGGAATCAAGAACTAATTGCCTAAGAGTTGTGTCCGTTAGGAGGAGTTTTACTGTATATATAAATGTGTATGTGTTTGGCGTCGCACGTCTGTTAACCGCAACGCGTCAAAACAAAAAATGTAATAAATACAGAAAAAGCAAAAGCAACAGTGCAAAACCTTTTTATTTTTACTTGTGCCACGAGTATATGTTAGTCATGTCATATAGCTTAGGGACTGTTCATATATGATGTCACACTTCTTTTCAATAATTTTGATCCTCCTCCCCCCTTTGTCACAAAGTGTCACACTTCACGCCCTTTGTCACATGTCACACTATATTACATTAGCATAAAATAAGTTTAATTTGCTGATTTTAAATATTTCCATAGAAATCAAAATGTTCGATGTCACACTACTTGCTACCCCTCCCCTCCCCTCCTCTTGTCACAAGCAGTCACACTTTCTTGAACCTTCTCCCCCCTTGAAGCGTGACATCACTTATGGATGACCCCTTAGATGCCTTCTGGTGTAGTAATTGAAAATACTTAGAAGCAATGCCAAATTCTACGTTATAGCAATCGCACATATATTTATACTTAAACGCTTTTTTAACTTTTTTGTTCAAAGTAAAAGAGCAGTAAATTCCTAATCAAAATCTTTCTCCTCACGCTTCAAAGCCAGAGCTCGTGTTGGTGAAAAACAAGAAAATGGTTCCCAAATTCTTATTATGTAAATATATTATTTTGTGTAATAAATTTATCGTATTAAAACAGTAATGCTTACGTTTGTATTCACCAGTAGCTTAGCCAGACACTAGTTTCAGGGGAAATATGATTGCTCGCAGGCTAATTTTATTGTTTTGCGAAGTTCCCTCAAAGTATCTACTCACAAATTCTGTGTGGGGGGGTGGGGGGGGATCGCCCTTTTCCGTGCCCGTGGTATTCACAGTAAACAAGAAAACTAAGCAAGTCATCGGGCACTTTTCTAATTCATGTCGAAGAATACTCAAACTTTTAACTTAAAATAATTTACCCTTTAATGATTTAGTGTTACTCTGTAATCTTGAGCCTATTGATATATGTACAGTTTCATTTAAACAACAATAATAAAGCAGATTGCATTTTATTAGCTACGCAAATACTTCTGTATACTTCATCTTTTTCCCTTGATCAATATTACACAGGTTATTTGTTAGAGTAAAGAGAATGTGACATATGCAATTGTGCCCTTCAGTTTCGTTTCACTACAAACACATTTTCCAAGTTCTGTAACTGTCATACAGGCTTTGTACAAACTTCATCTGGCACCGTCTTTTACGAGCTGAATGTGGCATAAACTCGAATCGATATGTAGAAATTCTATGCATGGAAAAGATAATTTTTTGCAAATTTATAGTTGACTGTTTTAAATTTCGGAATTTGAATTACTGGAAATCTATGTACCTCAGTGTCAAATTTTGCGAACATTCACAGTGAAGTTAATTTGTATAAAGAACATACACACAAATTCAGAAATCAACAACTCCACAAACATACATATATCGATTAAATTAGATAGATAGATAATATAAAAAAGTCCTGTTTATATCTTTTTCAGTAAATTATTATTACTTATAGGGCATGCAAATACTTACAATTATTTTTAAATGCATTTGGAAATTTCAAACTTTAAGATATTTGTTTCAAAATGATAAGTAGGGAAACTTGATCCTAATAAATGCATGAATTCTGACTTATATTGAAATATAGGTTTTAATCAAGAAATCATGTCCTGTAGATATTTAAAAAAAAAAGAAAAGAAATAAAAAATTAGTGATAAATTGCTTTGGGTATATAAGTTTGTTTTAGAAGCAAAGATTCCACACTATTGCTTTCTAATAAATCTGCAAGCGTGGCTTGGACAAAGGGAAACTTGTTTCCTAAAGAAACACGTTTAGCGGGCAGGGGATTGTAAACAGCTGTCCCTTTCGTCAATTACAATTATTTCCACTTGACCACCACACACACCTACTTGGAGGGGAAAGAATTTTCCTTGAAAAGCCTTCAACCGTTTTGGAAGAGTCTCGTCCATTATTGAAGGAACCATTTGAAGGTGAAATTGACCTCTGCCTGACCATGGGTTAGTTAACATAGTTTTTATAATTTACACAGAATGATACAACCGAGAAAAAATATTTAAGAAACTATTTGCAACACGACTTTCATATATTGGAAAAGTTTATTACTAAAGTACGAAGAAATTTTACATTGTCTTTTTGTACTGTTTCTTCTCTTTTTGTATAGATAAATTTTGAATCTCTTGAAAACACATTAAATAAAACAAAATAAAGAGTGCAGCACAGTTTGAGTTGCACAATTAATTATGCTTAATTAACTATGACTGACAGTTGTGATCTGCTGCATTCTGCTGAGTTTTAGAAATTCTAGAACGGTAAGCATCTAACTCAAATAAATAGGAAAGCAAATAAGTGTCAATAGCCTTTGCAATTTAGATTATTACTGAACCTGATTTATTAGAGTAAAATACTTTTTCTGTACTTCGCGAGAACTAAAGGGGTGTCCGTAAGTGTTGGTATGAAACGTAGGTGGTACGCTCACTTTGTATGCTAGATAATCTTACTTTTGTTATTTGACAACTAAAGACTAAAGAGTTAATAGGACTGAAGTACAACAAGGTTCAGAACAAAGCATTTAATTCCTTTTATGTCCGTCTTAGAAGTATAAATCTTAGATGCTAGGGCAGTTAGTGAAATAATAATAACTAGAATTTGCCCAACAGTCGAAATTCGACCCTAATTAAATTTAGCATAGAAAACATTTTTTTGTATCAGCTTGTACTTCTGCCCATTTCGTAGTAAGCTGAGTGGCAGTTGAACAA
Source organism: Octonoba sinensis (assembly GCA_038502835.1). Lineage (NCBI taxonomy): Eukaryota > Metazoa > Arthropoda > Arachnida > Araneae > Uloboridae > Octonoba > Octonoba sinensis. Next base: position 24,046,759 of record CM076598.1, on the reverse strand, counting down.
AACTTCCATGTTTGCTTCCATACACTACTCTCATTTTTAATTTCATTGCTTCAAAGAAGCTTTTACTCAAACTCCTATTGTAATTACTTTTATTATTACTGCTTAATGGCATCAAGCTCTTTTTAAAAATAAGTTTTATATTTATTACCTAATTAATAATTTACTCAATCAAGACATGTTGTCATCTGTTATCTATAACAATATAACATTACAATTATAAATGAGCCTTGCCTGACAAACGAAAAGGGGAAATAATTAACTAGGAAAATGAAGTTTTTGTTCTCAGTGATATACATGTATACAACAGCGAAGCTTTTATGGGGCCGTTCATAAATGACGTCACGCTTTTTCCCCATATATTAGACCCCCTCCCCCCCTTTGTCACAATATGTCACACTTCAGAGGACCCCCTCCCCTCCCCTTGTCACACTTTGTCACAATTTCACGAACCCCCTCCCCCCCTCGAAGCGTGACATCATTTATGAATGATCATTATCACGCATGGAAATAATCGTATGTTATAAAAAGTACAAAGACTTTTGCAAACGCCTCTCTATCTTGATCCTGACCATACAGGGTCATTGCGAGTACAAAAATATCGAGGAGGGGAGGGAGGTTATGAGTTTGGCGGTCCCTCCATTTTGAAACGTGTATTTATATATATATGTATATATACCTAATAACGTAATTTTAATCAATCTTGGATATGTTAGGGGGGTTTGGGGAAGTTCTGTCACAGGAGGTTACTTTCGAAATTGAGGATCTAAAAATGTGATTTTAGGTGATGAAGATAAGAAAAGAGGGTTCGAGGTTTACAAGTGAGTTTTCTGTACAGTGTTTAAAAACAAATAGTATTAGTATATTTTTAGTAACGCTAAAAGACGGGGTATCGGGTGTTCTCTGCGGGCAATATTGTGAAATTGAAGTCAATTCCTAAACACGCAATTCTTGGCTAGCTGTATGATGTTAGTGGAAGAAATTGACTTCGTGCCCCCCCCCCCCCCCTTGGTTATGTCCCTGTGCCTCCTTTTATTTCTTTTAAATATGAAGGTTATGGCAAATCCTTCTCCATTTTTTAAAAATGTTTCGCCCATGTGTCAACCCATGAAGCTATCATGTTTATTTATCCACTTAAAAAAATCTAAGGCTTGCTTGGGTTTTTAAAATGTTTTGTCTTTAAAAAATGTTTATATTGTTCAATTCAGTTAATCTAAAGGTAATCTTAATAATGCAGATTGGCCGGTATTGCTATAATATTTTTAAAACGAATGATCTTTTTGAATTTAACAAAAAAAAATATCTTGCTTTATATTGCGATATTTCTTCAATTTTGATTACTTTTTAAAGACTTTTTTGTTTTACTTTTTACTTTTTTTCGGGAAAACTGCTCCGTCTTGAAATCGGCCTTTAATGCACAGCAAATTTGACTGGGATTGTAATAAAAACCCAATGTAAAACTTCTTCACTATAACTTAATCTTCTCATCTCGCCACTATAAGTTACTGATTTTAATTTCTGTGCATATATCTTGTTCATATACAATGTATATCCTCCACAGAAATGAGGTTCTTTTTAAAAGCAGGATCAATTTAATTTCACCCGAATGAAATTTAATTTTTCAAACTTCGTAATTTCATTAAATGCGATGATCTATAAATAATTTTATTAAATTGCGTTCGTTGACCAGACAAGCAAACGGAAACTGACAAGATACGACAGAGGACAGATATATATATATATATATTTCAGTTTTTAGAATAAAATTTCCGTTGCTATTGAGGCATTTTTAAACGTTGTAATCAAGATGGATTTCTTGTACTTGCAAGCTGAATTCAATGCCCCCTCAGGGGGTAATGGCTGAATGCTGAAACTTGAAAGCACAAAGGGAATGAATGCTCATTGTGTGCATATGTGAGAGAAGGGGCGGTAAAGCAACGCCTCCGGCGCACTAGGGAGCCTACTTGGAAAGAGGGGAAAGAATCTCGCAAATATACGCTACTGACCATCTCGACGAGGAAAAAGTGCATCTTAATATCACGGCTTCGACCATCTCAAGAAAGATTTCTCATGGCGTGATATCACGGACTAGACCACCAGTGAGTTAAAAGACAGAGCTTTGAAAATAAATAACACTTTTAATAAATGAAAAAATTCATTAAATATTAAAGACAGTTTTGTAACTCTTTTGAATAGCTGAAATGTTCGTTAACTGTGTTGCATTGTACGTCAATTGTGTTGTTGAGCTGCTTCGCAGATACAAATTTAGCAATATGTTCTTGACTATTTTTAAAGTTTCTTTAATCATGATGTATATGACTACAATAATCTCTGAGATTGTAGTCGTATGAAATGTTAAAATGTGTAAGAAAAAACTAAATTAAAAACAAAAATAAATAAATATATTGGAATATATGAAACATTCGCTTATTATTTTATACAAAATCAAGTAGTTGAACATGTTCTAACTTCTATTATTTCATGTAAACTCTTAAACTTGGGAGTTGATTTTAAAATTAAATTAAAGCTAGGAGTTGATTAAAAATTGTGAAATTTAATTCTGATGAAAAAAATATTTCTGACAAAAACACAACTGTTAAGTCTGACATTAACATATGTAAAAAAACATAGCAATCACAGCTTTCGCGAATACGTTTTACAACTTAAAGGTCTGGGATGTATGAATTTCAATATCTGGGGGAAAAAATTTGCGTTTGTTTCATTTCAGATTCTAATTGATGATTTTCATATAACAAGTCGTATGTGAGATATTTTGAATTTATAGTGTTTCACTGACTGTAGAAGTTAAGTCTCCGTTTGAGACTTATTTTATTTGACATCTAGGGTCAATGAAACGTTCTCTTGTTTTTCAGATTATTTTGAATTCTATGATGCAATATATTTTTTAATGGATTATTCATGTAATGCAGTCTAAATTGTGTGTTTACGTATCCTAAAAACAACTGATTGTAGAAGTGAAGTCTCATTGCATGATACTTGTATTTTTCCACTTCTAGGGTCAATTTTTTTTATCGTTATGTGTAATTGCTTGAACAGGTACAGTTGTTTTGAAATGACAAAACAAAATAATTGATGGGGTGTGATTAAAAGTCACATCGGGATGGTGGTTGGGACCATCAACTGAAAATTAATTTCACTTTCAGGAAGTAATTCAGTTAAATATTCTATGTCCAAAAAATAATTTTTCTCTCGCTGGATGGCGGCATGATCACTCTTTCCAAACATCTGAAAACGAATTATATTAAGATTCAATTTAACAATGTAACTAGCAGATCTTCATGGCTAAGTCAATTTGCACGTTAACAATTTGACAGCCTTGAAGATCTTTTGACGATGTGGGTTCGATTCCTGATCTAGGAAAGAGAATTAAATAAAATCACGGAAAATAATTCCAAGTCCGAAAAAAATACTTAAATTAATTAATTAATATTTCTCTCACTAGATGGCGCCATGAGCAATTCTAGTTGGTAACCGTTGTCATGACGACCGTTACATGCGGTATCACCGTTGCCATTCCTCCCATAGAAGGTGACGTGTTGCTATTCCGAGAAACTAAACTTCAGTGTAACAAGTAAAACACCTCAACTCCACTGAAAAACCCTCGTAAAAGGTTACGACGTCAGCAGCAGCAGGAACCCTACTACTCAACTCTACTCGACAGGCGAAGGAGGGGGCGTGGCCGATCCGTAATCCGCCTGCTGGGCCAGAACTGTCAAAATTATACTACTTACAAGATTACTTCTATTTGAATCAAAACTTACTGGTATTTATTGATTTAACAGTATCTTAAATTAATATTTTTTCTGATTTTACAACAAAAAAAATCGGGTATTTTTGAAAAAGGGCCGAATTTTGGGATTTCAAATTTGGGATTCGATACTATTATGTTTAACTACAAAGTAAACAATTTTTTTTCATGAAAATTGTTACAAAATCTAAGTACATTCTAAACAATTATCAATAAAGCAAGTAAAAGCAGCTCTTAACAAATAATCGGTAAATAAATATTGCTTTTGAAACTTTTTTTTTTAATTTAAGAGGGGAAAATACTTCAAAGAAGAATATCGTCGACATCTAGCTCAATAAAAGAGGTACATTTAACTAATACGTAGGCAACTATCAGTTTTTTGCGTTAGGCCAGTTGCATGTATTATTAGCGCATATTTATATACTGTTAAAGGTAAAAGAATGATTTATTTTTATCACTTTTCTTACATCTTACACTAATAAGCGCCGAGTTGCCAACTCTCCCGATCGCTTTTCAGCAGATCTTTTGCTAAACAGTTTTTTTCCCATTGTTTTTTTTTAAGATCAAATAAATTCCCGTGTCGAAAAATTATTTTTTTTAAGCAATGCTTTAATATTTAGTAATTTTTAGCGATCGATTTGGCTTCACGATCGTTCGCTGTGGAGTTTTGTTGTGTAGAGCCCCTTTAATAGGGAGGCCGGCGCATCCGCCATCTTGGAGCAAACGCACTTTTTTAGCCACTGGAAATGTTGCCTTTCTTGACGACTCAGCGCCAACTACCGCGCTTTTTCACCTCACGTTTTTCTCCCCCGTTCAGCGCTAACTGATGATCGAAATTTAAATAGCATTGTATGAAAATGATTTTTATGATTGATAAATAAGACACATAAAGCTGCTCCAAACCTCACATTTTTCAATTTATTTTTGTTCATTTGACTTGCAAAGAATTCCTTTTATTAAAATTAACTTTATTTATTTTATAATTCTTTATAAAGAATTAATAAAGATATTCTTTATTTTTTGTAAGGAATAATTCTATAATAAATGTATAGAATTATTCTTTAAGAAGTTTTTTTAAATTCTTTGGGTTTACATTATCTAAAATATATTTTCACCAATCTTGTAGTAGTGATTACAAGAACTGATTTTTTTTAAATGTCTGATTTAAAATTCTTCATTAGTGATAGAGAAAGGGATATCAAATTAATCTGTTGTAAATCTAATCTAACAAAAATATTTTGTAGCTTTTAATAGTGAGTTTTAAATATATTTCCGTACATTTTAATCTCTAATTCTAAGAACACAAACTTGAAAATGCAATAAAAGCAAATATTAATGATTGATAAGTCTCTGACGAACAATACAAAGACAATGGCACAAGCAGACAATTTTTCTAGAGGGGCACTCAGACCCCCCCCCCCCCTCCTGACTTTCAGAAACACAATGCATTTATACATGTAAGTAGCATTTATTAGTTTTCTTTGCTTATGATATGCATTAAATATGTACTTTTACCCTCACCCCCTCAAAAACTTTGAAACGACTACTCTGATTTTTTTTTCGACATGAACTTAGTGCAAATTTCTCAGCAGTAAATCTTAGCTACCTACTAGGCATATACTATATTTATATGCATTCCCAGCATGGGTGTCGCCTTCCACCCCCCCCCCCCCAAAAAAATGTTGTGTTGTAATTGTTCACTTGTAATTTTGCAGTTTATATTATTTTCAATAAGGCAAAAAGAATTTAAGAAATTTCATTTAGGATACATTGAAATAGCATCAGAAAAATTTGTGTAATTTAAGTATGTACTGTTCAAAACCTCTTTATCTCATTTTTGGTGTAACCTAACCCCCCCCCCCCCCCGCATAGTGATGGTGGTGCATGTATGTTTTTAAAGCATTACATATGTGTTTTACATAATTTATTAATATTTGTAACATACAATTTAATGAATACTACACATGCAATATGCATAGAAACAGTGCACTTGTTAGTTCTTTAAAAAATGGGGATATTCTCAACTATCTGGATTTAGGGTATAGGTTTATCTCATTTTTCTTCTATATACTTGATGCATACCACATATTTTTCATCTTCTAATTATCACAATTATTATCTATTAAACAAATCGAAGCATAATTTTAATATAGAAATATTTAAGAAAGATAAAGGGCATTAGCATTTTACAAATTGAAAATTTAGCTTTAATGTTATTTTTAATTTTGAGAAGTACAGAAATAATGTAAATTTATATATTGTCATATAAAATATATGATATCTTGAAGTGCTTTTTTCATGTTTCATTTTTTTTTAAAATTAAATGTAACTAAAGCTTCAACCTCTTCAAATCTAAACCAAAACTGTATTTCCACTGAATAAATTTTGGTCTAATCAAAACAAAAACTATTCTAATCATAACAAAGAAGAAAATTTTAAAACAAAACTTCTTTTGTCTGAAAAGTACAGAAAATGTAAATTTATACATTTTCATATAAGATATATGATGTGTTGTTTTGATGAAGTGTTTTTTTTCATTAAATATAAATCCTTTTTTAATGTAACTAAAGCTTAGCTTTTCCAAATTTAAACCACAACTCTTTCCATTAAATAAATTTTGATCAGATCAAAACAAAAATTATTTTTATCATATAAAGGGGGAAAAAAATCAACTAAAACTGCTTTTGTCTGAAAAGTCTAAACTAAAACTTTTCACAAGTGTGATATTATCAGATGATGGAGACAGAAATGGACAATACAAAAAAGTACCTGCCTAAGATTTCATTGGGAAGTTGAAAAAGAAAGATAAATAGCTTAATAATTTCTGATATTAGATTTGCCATTTAATCTCTGTCATTTAACTGTTCATTTTAGAAACTTAGTTTAGTAATTATTTATTTTTTATTATGACATAATTTTGACTTTTTTCTATGTATATCTAATTTTGAGTTATGGAAATTAATAACAATAATTTAAATACTGAATAATATTTTGAATTTTCATCAAAAAGAAATATTTTACAAGGGAATATTTGTTTTAAATTAAAAAAAAAATGCGTGGGTTTTTAAGTTAAAAATCTCAGCATAGCGGGGAAAATGGGTAGCTACCCGGGCAGCAAATCCGACAACATTGATTGTGATAATCTATATTTTTTGTTTGCTGATTGAGAAGCAAAACTTCTTTCATGAACAGACCTTTAAATTAACTGGTTTTCAGACCTATGCACCTTACGGTAAAATAATGAACAATTATCTTTTCTAAAACTTTGCAACATGCAATCAATTTAACATTATGGCAAGCTTTTACAACTTCACTTATGAAAGTGTCATCTAAGCAGACTTTCTGACAAACGATCTTTTTTCACGGACTGCATTTTTCTCTCAGTCTCTCGACAAATTCTATAAATACCAGAAGAAGCCAACTTCAGTCCCCCTTTGTTACTGTACTCTGTCAAGAGCTTTCTATGTTTGGGTACCTCAGGTTCTAATTCATCAGGTACATTTCTCCATCACGGGTTTGCACATATCACAAATATGCTTTCGCTTTAATAGCTCATTTAATGTGGAGCCAGCAATGTAGAAAATGTCATTTTCTCCTGCTGAAATACTCTGGACACTTTTAGGTTTTTGAACTGTTGCAACATTTGGCTGGGCACTTGCTCCACGGGTAAATGTTTGAGAAGAGCTAGTTTTTCGTAGAGCTGAAGATTCCAGTGGAAAGTTATCGAACAAATGATAGTCGGAATCTGAAGAATAGCTGGAATCTTTAATTTCGGATATGAACTGAGGTATGCAAATCAGTTTCATCGCAGTCTTAAGCTTGTAAGCCACCCATACAGCACCACATAGTATCATATACATTGCAGATACGTATCACTAAAAATCTTGAAATGTTCAGGTATGTTTCGGAATGTCAATGTAACGTATCAGTTAAGTTTCGGTTACGGCAAAATGTCCGCGATCATAACATAACATTTGAAACGTAGATGCAACATATCAGCGAAAGCTTATTGTAACGTAACGCTTATTTGTAACGTAAATGTTACCTATTTGTTACATGAACATTGCAGAGTTACGTCCATGAGATATAACCGTTATGTTAATCATTATTCTGAAATATTGCTGAAACGATACAGTAACATTCCTGGTACATGTCCAAAATGCTTTAAAATCCCCCTTCCCCCATATTTCATTCCCTCACCACCAGTCAGTTTTTTTTTTTTTTGGTTTTTAATTAATTGTGCATGATATGTTTTTGGTGTTAGGAATATATTTATAAGCTAATAAATTTATAAATATAGGTTACTGAAATTTGTTTAAAGTATAATTTAAATAATTATTAATTGAAAAGAAAATTAACGTTTAATTTAAAAAATAATTAAACATTTGCTTTTCAATTGCTTAATTAAAATTATACTTTGAAAGTAACTTTTTTAAGTGTAGATTACTAAAATTGACTTTGAAAGTATAATTTTAATTAATCAATTAAAACGCAAATTTTAATTTTTTTTCATTAAATGTTAATTTTCTTTTCATTCAATGATTAATTAAACATACTTTTAGGCAAATTTCAGTAACCTATATTTGTAAATTTATTAACCTATAAATATATTCCTAATACCCAACACACAAAAAGAGTAACTTTTGGAGGACATAAAAATTATATTTAACCCAAAAAATTGTGCTTGAATGCAGATTTACGAAATAGATTTTTTCAAATTGATTGCTCCATCTAAAAATTGTTACATTTACATCTTTTAAATGCAAAAGAAATGTAATTATTTCTAAATTAATTCAATTCTATATAAATATAAGCAGCAGTAGAAAACTATTGCCAAAATATCCAATTCTTGACACCCCCCCTAAGCTCTTACTTCAAAAATATTCCTTTCAAATGTACATCATTTATATATATCTCTGTAAAATAAATATTGTGTTTACACACAAAATAAGCTATTTTATTAAGAAACTTTTTAAATTTCTATTTGAAATTTGTAGGACACTATGTTTTGTCACAAAATGAATTTTATCACCATGAAAAACTTATATCGTATTTTCTTTTATTAATTATTCTTTAAAGTTTCAATTCTCTTTATCTTCATATTTTCATTCTTTTTATACAAGATCCTTACCTCATTCCTTGCAAATATTTTTTCTTAAGAGGTTTCTTTAACTTGGTATTAGCATCTTGGAGGAAGATTCTTGCATATAGCTTTTTTTCTTTCTACATCTTTTGAATGATATTATGTTTTGATATATGCTAACAAAATTGAAAGACATTTCTTAAAGAAATACTTGGATTTTACTTTGATTTTTCATATTACTGTTGCTTAGTTTTCAATTAATGTATTCAAATTGAAAAAAACAAACAAACATGGGCATATAGAAAGAAAAAAAAATTCTTGAAAATATTTTTACACATTTTTATGAATTTACAGAATTAGAGATGGATTTTGAACATGAACATAATTTTTTTAAATTGTTCTCCATGTACGAAATTGTGGAAAATAAGGAACTATGTTTCAAACAAAGTTTCATTACAAAGAATGTATTTACATGTCACAAAAAAAGATTTCATAATTATATTTCAAAAAACATGTTTAATTTATTTTTCTTTTAAAAATTTACTTTTATGCACTTCATATTTTTTGCTCATATTAAGCTTGTTTTTATTTTAGTACATTTTCTATCAATTGCTTTAGCGCAAAAAAATAAAATCTTGTGACATACGTAACGCATTTCATGCTGCAAATTGCTTTATGGGAATGATACTCGCACAAAGACACAATTCTATGAACCATAACTTTTATTTACATGACATAAAAAATACACATCACTATGATGAGCACAAACAAGAACTATTTTTTAAAGAATTCTTTGAAAAGTCAAACATAAATTTATGTAGAAAATTAAACTTAAGCACCAACACTTCACATTCAGGTGACATATACACGAAGAACTTCCTTTTTTAATAAAGAAATAATCTTAATACTAAGCAAAGAGATTTAATTAACCCTTAGAAAGAAATGGAAGGCTTGTTATTTTGAACAAACACATGAAACAAGAATAAAAATTCGTGTAATGAAATCCTTAACTTATTCTTTAAATTCTTATCGCATATTTCATGAGGAAGGTCAATGTGAAAACTTCATCTGACAGAATTTTCATCGAAGAACTCGGCTTCATGAATATTATCTTCCTTCCGGAAATGCAATCCAGATATCTAAGGAAGATAGAACTTTTTAATGAAAAATAAAGTACAGATCTAAAAACAGGGGTTCTATTCTTCTAAACATTTGAAAATATTAATGTGTCTGTTTTTAAAATGTGTTCATCTATTCGCCAACAATATTCAAAAACTAAATGAATAAGTAAAAAAAGAGCAAAAAACTAGGGATGAAACGGATATCCGGCAACTATCTGGTATTCGGCCTATCGGGCAAATTTTTAACTATCCGATCCAACCGGATATCCGATCCAGATGGCTAAATTCAGCTAATTTCGCTTCAGTGATGGTGACTAGCACCAAATTACGGCCTTCTCTGCCCCACAACTTTTTTTTTTTTTTTCGACTTCAAAAGTTACGATTGATGCTTTCTATCTTGCCTAAAAGGAGCATGCAATAATAATAATTAAAAAATTCTGAATTACACTTTTTTTGTGTTTTGTGAAATACACCATAAAATATTTTATGCAAAAAGCTACAAAAATCATGAAACATTTTATGTTTACAGTTCCTTTCTTTCAAATTCTGTAACAAATAAAAAACAATGTTTTAATGTATCATTTTATATGTTACACTATTAAAATGCACATACATTTGAGCATTCAGATGTTTTGGAAAAATGTTTTTTTATATATTAAAAAGGTTTTAAAAGAAATTATGAGTGAAACATGTTTGTTGTTTTGAGGTTGTAGTATATAAAAAAAATAAGTAAATACGAGGTGTGTCTAAAATGTTCGGTGAATGGTATGATAAAAACATAAAAACAGAATGTTAATTGTAAGTAGATTTATTGACCTTCAAAATACTCTCCACCAGCCACAACACACTTTTGACAACGTTCGTATAACGCTTGAAAACTATTGGAGAAGTCTTGATATGGAATCGTTCTCATAATAGCCGTCACTTGGTTCTGAACCTCCTCGACGTCCACAAACCGTGATCCCTTTAGGACAGTCTTAAGACGTGGAAACAAAAAAAAAATCAGCAGGCGCCAGATCTGGAAAATACGGTGGATGTTGCAAAACTGTCACGCCACTCTGAGTCAAAAATTGTCGCACCATGATGCTGGTATGCGATGGTGCATTGTCGTGCAGTAACACCCAATTTCCGGTCTGATACATCTGTGGCCTAACTCGCCGGATGCGCTTTAACAAACATTTGAGAACCTCCAAGTAGAATGCGGCATTCACCGTTTGGCCAGCAGGAACGAATTCCTTATGGATGATTCCTTCTTTGTCGAAAAATGTGATTAACATGGTCTTAACTTTGGATTTTACTGCACGGCATTTTGTTTGTCGCGGGGAAGAAGGTGATCGCCATTCCATCGATTGCCTTTTTGTTTCGGGGTCGTACTGATAACACCAAGACTCGTCGCCTGTAACAATGGAACCCAGAAAGGTAGGATCCCTGTCACACATGTCAATGAAATCGCGACACATCTCAAAACGTCTTGCTTTTTGATCATCTGTTAGCATGTGCGGCACAAATCGTGAACGAATCTTGCATTTGCCCAATTCTTCATGGATGATGGTCCCTATTGTGTCTTTGCTAATACCCAATTCTTCTGCTATTAATTGCAGAGTCAATCGCCGATCTTTTGTTAGCATCTCTCTTACACGTTCAGTGTTTTCTGGTGTCCTGCTTGTGGATGGCCGGCCTGAACGTGGTTCGTCCTCCACAGATTCCTTACCAGCTTGGAAGCGTACAAACCAAACATACACACATTTCCTACTCACAGCAACCTGCCCGTACACCTGCACCAACATCTCATGGGTTTCTGTCGCCGTTTTACCCAATTTAAAGCAGAACTTAATGTTGTGTCGTTGCTCCATGACGCATACTACTTGGGTCACTCAATTGGACTGAATGCAATAAGCACTGCACTAGAAGCTTTGCGCTAGTACGGACAGAGCTCAGGTCCAGACATGTCCGTGCGTGTCTGCACAGGCACGCGTGCTTCTATCAAACTTTGAATACCCACTTATGAGACCATTCACCGAACTTTTTAGACACGCCTCGTATATGACATAACTGAAAGCAAATAGCAGCCGGATGTGCGGAATATCCGACGGATATCCGGCCGAACTAAATATCCGGTGGAATATATCCAGCAAGGATGGAGATTTAGCTGCTCACGAACAGATATCCGGACTATTAATTTCTGAAAAATTCAAATGTAGTTCAGAAAGTTTAGGCATTCGTATCCGACAGGAAAAAAGTACAGGATACCCCCTATCCGGTAATCGGCAAAATCCCTATCCGGTTCAACCCTACAAAAAACTTTTGAAAAAATGTCATCATCACAAAAAGGAACTTTCGACAATGAAATATCTGCTCTCTTTCTCTATTTATGCGAGATTGCGTGTTCCTTCTTCATTTTGGTCATTTTCTAAAACTATTTGCATTAATTTCTGAAAAAATCAAATGTAGCTCAGAAAGTTTCACTAGCACCACTGCCTAAAAATTATGTCTAAATGTAAAACTTATTTATTTTTCTAAGAGCAATCCTCATTGTCTATTATAAAATACCTTAGGGGCCACAGTTGCGCCTCCCGTCATTTTAGGTACAAGGTTCAATATTTACGCTTATATGAGGATAAAACAAAAATGATTAAATACTAGGGATGGTAACCAATTGCTATTGGGCAGAATACTGAATATTCGGACATTTCTTCCAGGCTGAGACGGAATTTTTGGTCATTTTTTCTAGCTAAAGCCAAATATTAAAATATCTAGAAAATCATCGTTATCAAGATTTGTCAAATTAAAGAGTTTAGGGGAACCCCGCTATTCGTACACACTTCCTTACAGGAGGCAATTCGAATGGCGAGTTGTATGAATGGCGAATTATTTTTTCACATAAGATACAATGTAAATTGGATTAATCCGTTCCAGACCCATAGATGGTTGCTTATTTAAACCTATGAAAAATAAATGTACAGTACTTTACATGAAATTATAGATAAATACAAATTTAACTGCACTTTGCTTGTACTGAGGTGAGCTGATGGCATAAGCGGAATGTTGAGATTAGGAAGAGAAATAGTTAGAAGAGGAGTCCCCTTCCATAAAAACATCAGGTAACATCCTTTCAGGTGTTCTGCCTCTTTCTGCTGTTCTTTTTATTTTCTATCTACCTTTGACGATTGTTCCGAATTTTCCTTAAAATGGTCAATAACATTGTCGTTGAATAAGTTAATGCTGTTCACCATAGCGGTATTGTTCCCACCACTATCTGTGTTTTCTCGCAGGGATAACACAGACCTTAAATTTCTGCAAAGGAAATGCTTTCCTTACTACTTTCCTCCGTGAAGAACAAAGTTCTCCAACCACTTTCTCTTGCTGCCCCCTTAGAAAGTTAAAATGTTAGTAAAATCTCAAAAAATATTGAAACTTAAATAAAATAAAATCCAAAATGCCAAACAAATTATTTCCAGACGAGTTCAAACTGAGTATAATTTCTCAATTTTTTTTTCTTAAAAAGAGCCAAACTGGAAACCCAGCTGGCCCCTGGCGCCATACAAATCGCGGGATAAGTACGAATGGCGAGTTGAATTTTACTTGAACAAGTTGGATGAATAGCAAATTGTACAAATAGCGAGGCGGACAAATGGTGGGGTTCCACTATATTCACACAAACACCAGTTTCAAGCACTAATCTATGGTAGATCGAAAATTACTGCATTTTCTGCATTGTTTTGAATTCAATAAAGTGATAATTTAAACCATAAGAGAGGAAAAAAGAAGTGACACATTATAAGTAAGTCTTAGCATTGTTTTACTGGGTGATTTTCAAAACGACTGACAGTTTGATGTTTGCATTATAAAAATTGCATTTCATGCTGATAAAATGATTATCCTGATATGGTAAAAGTCTTTAGGGGAACATCATTTCATATTTGATTCAATGCATTCAATACATTTTTTCCAAGTTGTGAAAAACAAGTCTTGTTTTATTACTTTAATTAGTGAGGAATGGAAATTTGCTGTGTCCGGAACAAAAAATTCCCATAACCAGAGTCTTTTTTTTTTTCATCATTCAAAATAACTTTTTAATTGATAAAAAAATTAAATAAATAAATATCAATACTACTTTAACTAAATACAAAGTATTTAAGATAACTAAATCAAGATTTATTAGATTTATTTTTGATAGGGATTAATTTACAGAATGTTTAATAACGGCAGCACTTGTGAGGAATACTATCACTTGTCACAATATTTTAGATATTTCAAAAAGTGTTAATAGATTAACTCAAAAATATTTACCTGCTCATAATGCAGTAAATTATGAGGAATTCATATTTAGGAAAGTTTTTATGTTTGATGCAACAAAATTTTTCAGATTGTGTCCTACCCAATCTGTCTATAAATTTGAAAATCACCCTACTAGGTATTAAAATAAAAATTGAATACTAAGAAAAACCCCACTGGCAAAAAAACTAAAATGCCATGTCTGATATTAATACAGATGCTTTATCACTAGCAAAATCCTATGTTTTGAAACATCTAATGCAAAGCTAGAAATACCCGAGGTTGAGAATAGCAACATTAAAAATATATTTGGAATTAAACAATTACAAAACAGTTCAATATTAGAACGTGCAAAGAAAGTACTTGGATATTTATCACGCACTTCAAGAACAAGAATATTTTGTTCTCTACTAGGAAAACCTATTGGGAAACTTACAAAAGTTGTAGTTGAGAAGAGTGTTGAAATGAAATTTCTCGAAAAGGCACAGGAAATCTTCGATGGCCGAAGGGAGGCACATTAGAAATTACGGATAAATATAGTGATCTTTTTTTAATTATTATTTTTTAAATAAGAATTACGAGGGGGACAAAACAATCATTGCAATATTTATATTGAAAATGCACAAGATAAGAATAATATATAATAATTTACTTGACTTCATTACTATAAAAACAGGGTGTGATCAATATTTATCACGAAGACGGGGGATGGTCACCTAATGAATTAAATTAAACAAAGTCTTCACCAATTATTGGTTAAGTGAATATAACAATGGATCACGTATTATGTGAGCTTGTTTCATGTTCTAAATTTAGTAATATGTTCTACTAAACTTCTGGAGATATTCAGATCTCTTTATTTTTGGACCAGGAATTACCCCGTATGACCCATACTAAACTAATACTAAACTAATAATGATGGGACAAAAGCAGTCATCCAAAACAAGTTTACATTGATTAGGTACTTCAACTATGGTGATATTGACCAACAAACAATTAAGTTTTCTGTTCACAAAAATGCAGTGTGTTAGCAATAAATATCAGTTAAAATTCATATATCACGCTTGATAATAGTATCAATAGTAGTAGTAAATAAACAAGTTTATGTATAGGTTTATCAAACGGGCATACAAATCTATTCCTTGTTAAAAAACAATAATGTCATTTAATTGTCAAACTAACTATTATTTAATGAAGAATCAATTTACCAATAATGTGAAGAATTGTTAGTATGGCAGTAATTTTATTTTTCTGATAAAATGTTAAGTGTATGCAGAAGAATAGTTATGTTTGAAAGAAAACTCTTCCCATACTTTAATACTAATATACCTATAATACTAATAATGATAACATAGCTATGCCATTAATGTTTTAAAAAGTGATAATTATGTGTTTAATTAACAAATCAAATTGCAACTTTTTGCACTGATAGAAATAAACACTACGGCTAACCCTTGTTGACATTACTTAAATACGCAAAATTTCGGTATACCTACGAGAACAAGCAAAACAGTAATGCAAATAAGTACTTACAGAACAGAAAGCAATTATTTAACAAAAGAATAGTTTACATACAATATAATCTATAATTTATTTACTTACTCTTGAATTTTCAGTTGGCTTTCAAAACTGTTGTTCTTCTGGGACCTTTCGTCGAAGCTTTCGTGCTTTCGAATCATTCTCGCTTCTATTCATTGGACGGCGCATGCTCTGAACGTCGTTGCCAAACCACAGAAAACACATATCATTGAATAGTATAATATACATTGCAGTTACATTACAAAGTAAGCATCATACCATAGTTTCATCGAAACCAAACTGCAATGTTACTGCAACGTGCAAAAATATATGTTACAACCGGTTTGTTCCTGGAACATATTTGAAAGTACCTGCGGGATATGTTATGTAAATGCAAGATTGTAACATTGATGATACGTATCTGAAACTTCTTGTGCTGTATGGGCAGTGAGCTTAGATCCCGATTTTCTTCGCACCTGGGAAAACACACTTTCCAAGGCATCTTGAGTGAGCCTACTAGGTAAAAAAAAACACGTACCCCAGAGCAAATAGCTTCTGAGTAATGTTAATATAATTACATTTGTAGATGAAAGTATCACGATTGTTTGGATAGGCTTCCAGGATAGGCCAAATTTTGTGCGTTGAAAAATGTCTATGACTGAGTTTAAGAAAGCAAATTTTCTTTCTTTATTTCGCTACGTGATTCCACATTTTCGGTTAATGTGAACCACTCACACAATGAATTGTTCCTCCATCAATATCATAAGTGACAGATCTGTTTAATCTCGTTACTGAAATGTCCGCAGCCTTCCACATAGACAGATTTGTGGACCCCATATCCGACACAGAGGCCAAAACTTTGACATTTATATTTTGCAAGGCAGTCACCACCCGCTTCAAATAATCATGACTAACTTTACCCACAGTGGAAGGGCCAGTCAGCTCATGGGCAACTACCTGCTTCCATTGTGATTTCAACCCTCTGATCATTACCACCATATAATGCTTCGCAATAGCTTCTTTTCCCAGAGTTGCTTGGCCCACAAACAATTTACTTGAAAGGTCAAAATCTAGCTCCGATGCAATTTCCATTTCATCAATAGATAGATAACAGTACGTATCTAACACCCCCATTGCTTGAATTTTGGTTTCCGACGATTTTATGACATTGCCAAACAAACCAAAATCGACTTTCATATTTTTCATTCTTCGATTCAAAGTACTGTAGGCTGGAGCTGGGTATCCAGTGCTTCTGATTCTGAGAAACTCATAACCATGCTTACCCAATGCAAATCGAAGTTTCATGCATTTAATTATATCTTTTTTTGACCAACTGGACACTGCATTTCGATTTTCTCCTAAAACCTCTATTTGTTGTGAAGTTAAAAACGTTGACATTTTATTGTGCAATGATGTCAGTTGCAAATGCAACGCTTCATTCTTTTCCTTCAACTTTTAATTTTCAGCTTTTAAAATGGTAGGATCTTCTGCCTCAGGAGCATAATTTTCAACCTATTTACCAAAATAAAAACAACATATAAGTAACTGTACACTAAAAAAAAAAGAGCTCACATACCAAAATTTTACTTTATTTTGTAATGAACTGTAATTTTTCTACATATATATTTATATTGAATCACTCACTGGTATTTGTTTGTTGCAACCAGGGCCCGACTTAGCCCAATCAGGCCCCGGGGCTAAAAACTATTTGGGGGCCCTTTCTGCTTCACTAACTTGAGTAATGAAGAAAACTGAGAAACTTCTATTCGATTTGGGGCCCCCTCGGATGTGGGGGCCCGGGCAGCCGCCCCGTATGCCCCTGCCTTAATCAGGCCCTGGTTGCAACCGAGTGTTAGTAAAGTAAAAAGTCCATGTTTTGTGTGCGAGAGCTTTTTTTTTCTTTTTTGATTTTATACAAGTTTGGGTTAAAAATAAAAAGCCAACTTAACCGCAACTGCAGCAATGTTTCGAATAGATGTGCAACAATGTGTATACCATATTTATTTATCATTATGCAATGAATGGTGGAGATTTTGCATTTCTGTTGATTAGGGATGCACCAAATATTTGGTTGGTATTCGGTATGTGTGTATTCGAATGGCGAATCTAATATTCAGTCTGGTCGAATACTTTAATATTCAGCAACCAAATAGTAAACAGATTTAAGTATTCGGCAATTGGTGAACAAACACATATTTTTATACCATGAATGGAAGTTATAGTATAGTACCATAGTACAAAATTTATTCAAATCGTTACTTACTAATATTACATTAGAAGTATTTTTGATGTAATATAATTTTTTGAAATGGACTCTTTAATTTCAGTTTTAATAAAATTATTTATTAGTTACTGAAATGGCTAAGGTGACTGGGGGCACATACCCCCCGTATGTTGAAGTGTGACATTTTGTGACAAAGGTAGGGGAAGGGGCTCAAATATATGGGGAAAAAGCACAACATAATTTATGAACGTTCCCTATGAAGGTAAATGTCTGCAATTCTGCATAAATATATGAATTTATGCAGAATTGCAGATAAACATAGACCAAATTAGTCATTTGCTACATTCATTTGCTTTTGCAATGATTTATTATTATTATTATTATAAACTAATAATTTTTAATGTACATTAATTTAGAATGTTAACTGGAGAAGCATTTGTATTTTAGGAAACACAAACATTTTTTTTACTTTAAACTGACATCTATAATAGCAATACAAATATTACAATTAAAAATTTTTTAACTTCATCATTGGTGTAGTTTCATTACACTTAAAAAATATCTAAATATTTATTTTTTAAAAAAAGCCTAAATTTTGACATTTTTAGAAAAATGTGATAAAAAAAAAATTCAATTTGATACACATTTATACTTAATAAACATGGAACATGAATACAAAATCATTTTAGTGACCTCAACAGAAACCTTTTTATGTTAAACATCACCTATGTAACTGGGGAGCTACAATGAGTTATTTTTCTTTATTTTAAGAAATTTTTAAAATATATTTATGTATTTTTAAAGCATTAATTATATGCACTAAAAGTGCTTTTTAAGAACAAAAGAGTTTTCTTGCCTCTTAAAATGTAAGTATCTTAGTATTTAGAACAGAAATCAGCACAAGAAAAAATGTCAAGATTTTAAAATTTTATATTTAGACTCTGCATTAAAAAAAAAAAAATATATCACTAAGAAAGTTTTGTTGATTGTGCCATAAACTATGAACATTTTTCTCCCAATTAGTAGGAAAAAAACTTAAAACAAAGACAAAAAAAAGTAAATTCAATGTTAGGCTCACTTTATTTGACCTACAGTGAATGAATTTCACCCGTAAATTTTACTACAAGCAGAACAACATCTATTTCAAATGATTTTTTGGGAATGAAGAACTAAATAAACCCAGCGAAGGAAAGGTAACAAAAATACACCCTTGTATTTTGGCCCAATAAAGCATTGTATTGTTTAGTTTGGGAAGTCGGAAGCATGGCGTACCAAAAGCGAATGCTAAAAGCTCAATGTTCTATTTCGAGAATGAATTTTTTTTTCAAGTCGAATAATAAGTTTCCAATATAAGAATGCCAGTTTTTGACTAAGACAATTTTTGTAAATGTGCCGATTTCATTATACTACTTTAGTGAAGAAGCTGTACAGAAGTAAAGTTAGCCTGTATGGGTCCTGAAATATAGCAGCTCATAATGAGGTACCTAATAAGTGATTACAAAAAAATAGATAGAGAGTGGAAAATACCTAATAAAAAAAGGTCTTTCAGATGAAAATAACAGATAAAACTACCACCTAAAAATAATAGGTAATAATTTAAGAGTATGTATTAAAAATCAAGGCGTGGA
Source organism: Octonoba sinensis (assembly GCA_038502835.1). NCBI lineage: Eukaryota > Metazoa > Arthropoda > Arachnida > Araneae > Uloboridae > Octonoba > Octonoba sinensis. The sequence goes on along the minus strand of CM076598.1, from coordinate 24,027,144 downwards.
AGGATTTGTTGGAACCCTTGGAAAAAAAACCAGAGAAGGATGCAGTGACAATTGCATAATTCTTCAAAATAAATAATATCTTCAAAACCCATCATGGTTTTCAAAAGAAAAAAATTGGGTGCATTAACAAGAATGATCTATGCAATATTATATATATATATATATATAAACATGGTAAGTGGGAAAAAAATTTAAATTTTTAAAAACAGCTATATATCAAAATTGCGCTTGAAATATCAGATCAAATGTAAGAACTTATCAAACTGTATAGTAGCAGAACAACTTATTAACTTTTATGCCGTACTTTTAAGTTATGCTGAGCGCTTATTAGACAACAATAACAAAACCAGAATCAGTACTCAAATCGTTCTCATAAATTGTATGTTTCACCTCGAGCACAGTGCATGTTTTCATCAGGCATGAGATTGGGTTAAGAACAAAAAGTCTGAAAACACGAGCAAACTCAAATTTTGCTAAAAAAAAAACAAAAAAAAAATGCGCAACTAACCATATTCCACACAAGAAAAATGTATAAAAACTGTATCACTCAGGTACATTACAAAGCAGTAAATAAAATAAAAAATGTATTTACTTCTCATAAATACACTACAATAATGTATTATGATACATACACATATTAGAATAATTTTAGTGCAACATATTCATAAGGATATTTACTTTCTTATTTAAAGTTTTTGATGTACAAGTCCTATAAACTGTTAAGCTTTATGTATAACTGTTCCGATTTAAAAGAATAAATTAATTAAAATGTAGAAATAACTCTTTACATTTTTTAAAATTACTTACTGCCCAGTAAATCTCATTACAACAGTGTCTTCATATTCATACAAACATTATTTTGATTATCAATTATAAATACACAGTTGCCAAGTCTAAGGCTTTTTTGCAAAAACCCAATTCTATATTCACACTAGAAAAATATTAGGTTTTAAGTTTTACTTCTGTGTAGACAAACACAGAATTAAATTCTGAAAGAGACTTTTTCCCCAGTATTACTATGGAATTGCACTTTTGCAAAAACGTTTCAGACTTATTTTATACTCTGTAAATAAAATTAAGTAATTTATATTAACTGAATTGAAAATGTTATTTTTATGAACATATCAATAATGGTGAGATTTTTTTAAATAAGTTAGTTTTTTTTAATTTTGGCTGGATTTTCACCATTATCAATATCTTTATCAGAAGAGAGTTTCTAATAGACTGTTCTGCCATATGCAGTAAAATTTGGGTTGATTCAAGCCTTTAAGTTGTTGCTCTTCACTCTTTAATTGAAGAAGGTTATTGTCAGCAATTTTCTCTTTTTCTGCATTCTGTTCAGCATTTGCTCTATTTTCATATCGGTGCCATGATGTCTTCACTGAACTTATTTCATATCATTCCTATCTATAGATTTCAGTGATTTTTATTCACTGTTTACCTTCTGTTAAAAATTTTTGAACAAGTATTTTTGTAAATTTTCAATTTTTAGATAATTTCTTTAATTTATACTAATTTTCCCTTCGGCTTCTTTTTTCTTTTCTTTTTTCATCTTCTCTTTCCTCATTTTATGGGGGCTTTTATTTCAAGAGCTCAACCCCCCAGTTTTCCCCTCAGCTTCTTTTGCAGATACATATGAAGACTGCATAAATTCAAGAAAAACATCCTGAACCTTTTAAGAATAAATAAAAAGGAGGGAAGGCTTTTTACTCTCATTATTTTTAATGAACAGTGATACATAGTTCTTTATGTAATCCTAAAAACTTGATCTTTTGTAATAGTGAGTGCTAAATTCCAATATCTTTTTCCAGTAATTTTGAAGAAAAAAAAAACTTCGCTCTTAAAAACAGAGTGTTTTGAAATCATTAAAGACTGCATTTGCTGCTTAGTATGGAAAAGAATTTAATGGGAGGTACTTAACAAATCTCCTTAATCAATACAATGAGTACTGATTCTAAGATTTAACATTTTTATTAATAAAGATGTGTACTAGATGAATCATTTTGCTTGACATAAATTTAAAATATTTTTTTTAAAACTTGAAATGACTTATTCCTGCATTGTGAAGAATGTGCTTCAAATTAAAATGATTATTGTTTGATGAAATAGCAACTTGTCTGTAGTCACAAATTCGGATTTTTCAAATGGCATTTTTTTTAAATATCAGTTTTATGCCTCATTTATTTGGTTAAATTTGTATTTATTAATTTTAATTTTTTTAACGGATGGAGATATGTATAAATTACAAAAATTTAAATAATCAACACAAATAAAAATGAACCTCAATTCAGCATTGAACTTTTAGACAACTGAGAGCTCACACTCCTTAACAAGCACAAAATGTCGTTTAAAAAATTTCAAATCAAGATTTTACTGAAAATAAAAGTGAATTTTCAAATTTGCCTTTTAACATTTCTTAATAAACATCAATTGTGAAAAAAATTCAATTCTAACAACGGATGCAAAAAGATCGCATTTTTTTAAAAATGAAGGTATCAAAACATAGATGGAAAAAACGAATTTCTAAGAAGAAAAAATAAATAAATAAATAATAACCTTTCAACTTACTAAAATATGTTTTTAAAACAAATTTTAAAATAAAGAATTGAGAGCTTATTCAGTAAAAATTAAATTAATAATGGCATTAGCAAAAATACTTCAATAAATAAAAAGTTATTAAATTAATTTATTAATTATTAAAATGAAAAATAAAATAAGCTACTCTAAGGTAGAACATATTAAAATAACCTCCAAACATTAAAAAAATTGAAATATTGAAGAGATGGAAAAGGATTGAAATCTCAAACACGGGAAGCCATTTTTGGCGAAATGACAGCAGTTCATCTAAAAACGTTTATGATTGGTTATCCAGTTGATCTTGAAGCAAGAAGTCAGACGTTGCTAATTGAAATTGCCGAGAAAACAACATTCAGGACAATGAAAAAAGTTGTGCGATCAGGAGAAAAAAAAAAGGAATTCAAATGTGGAAAAAAAGCGCACTTAAAAAAAAAAAAAAAAAATGAGGAAAAATATGAAAAAAAAAAGGGATATCTGTGACCCCCTGCCGGTTCATTTCTTCTGGGACCCATCTCTGAGGCTGCCGTAATTTCGCTTAGTGCGTGCCAAGATTTTGGCGTGAATACAAAATTGGCGCAGAATCAAACATAAATCAACTTTTGTAGCAGGTTGGCGCAGGATGCCAGATTTGGTGCAATTGGGGCAGAATTCCCAACCATGAACTAAAAAACTTTCATAAAGGATCTTTTTCAAAGAGACTTTTCATTTTGGCGCGATATATGTCCCGTTTGGCGCATTTTTTCGTAGTCAAAAAAAAGAAATAAGTCCGATTTTCTTTTATTGATAAAAATCGGAAATTTCAAATTTCAGAAAAGTCGGAAATTCCGACAAAAGTCGGAAGAATCTCATGCTTGTTTCATATTTAAAGCATTTAGAAATTCCAGAAATAATGTAAATAAAAAAAAGGAAAAGAAACTTTTAAATAAATACGAATGGGCTTAAATTTTCAGAAGTTTATCTCCAAATATGTATGCTTCTTCACATCGACAGATATTCATTTGTAATCTCTCTACATAGCTTGATAAGTTTTCAAAATAGTAAACAGAAAACATGTGACAGCTGAAGTAATTTTGGCGGATTCAAACCAGTTGGCGAGCATTCTATTTAGCCAACTTTCGTACTTAAATTATTTATTTTAATCAATATAGCAAATCAAAACACTTAAAAGTATTCATACAAGTTATTTATGAGGCATTTTTGAATTAATAATTGCAGCAGAAATGCAATATTCAGAAAAAATATTAGTGTTTTCTTCGTTTGCAAATATGATGATGTTCCAGTAACCCTATACGAACGATTCACTTTGTTTCTAAGAAATACAAAATAAAAAAGATATTCACGAGAAAAATGAAACAAATTACTAAATATTGCAGAACATATAACGTTAGAAAATAACAAAATTATGAGAAAAAAACCATGTTTTACCTCACACAAGCGAGCACCATTTGCAGGCTTCCAGTCGCTCCGCCAACAATTTTTTATCCATTTCTTTCTTCTTTCAGCCTCTACGGGAAATCTGAAGAGCCGAAATCCTTTTTTTTTGAACTATTGGAACAATTAACAGCTTGTCAGCCCCCCCCCCCCTCCATTTGAGGGATTTAAATAAAAGATAAATTAAGTGAAAGGCGCGATACAATAGCTACGTAACGTAATACTGGAGCAAACTTGCTCCAAAATGGCGGATGCGTCGGCTCCTAGTTATAGGGGCCTTATTGTTGTGTGATGATATTTGCTGCGTTAATCGCAATTTGTACCTCGTGAAATTTCTTAATTAGCAGTAAAGTGAAGGAGTCGACCACTTAATAAACCTATACACCGTAGTTGCCAGATGCTCCGTTTTCTCCTAGATTTTCTGATTTTATTTGTAAACTTCGAAAATTCGATTTTTTTCCAAAAAGATCCGATTTTTCAAGCTGATGTATAAGTATTTTTTATCTAAAGGGATTGTACTACAAAAAAAGAAAACATTTTAAGGAACTTTTTAAAACGATATGTATTAATTTACAGAAATTTTCATAACTTATAACGCTAAAGTGTAAAAATCTATTTTTTGGAAACTTGCTAACATTTAGCACTTGCTTCGCCGAAAATTGCACGCAGATTTTGAGATTTCTATCTTTTTACATCCTGTAAATATATCAATTATTTAAAAAGTTGACAGTTGTTTTAGTATTTGCAGCTGGTAGTCTGCTTGTTTTATTTTTTATTTAAAAAATTTGTTCAATTTTTAATTTATTTTTTTTTTTTTTGTTAAATTTTGATAGTTACCATTTGAGTACAAAGTATGTACAAAGTTTTAAGCGAATTAGCTCCATTTTTATTTGTATGTTGTTTCCAAAATGAAATATTTTTCTCAAGTTGAAAAAGTTTTTTCTGAATTTTTGTAATATTTTCTAAATAATTTATGCCATAAATAATTTTTAAAATTATTATTGGCAGAGTTAAAAATTTAAGTAAGCCTAAATTGAGATGCTGGCAACATAAGTTAAGTAAAATGAAAAAAAAAAATCTAATTTCACAAAAATTCTCAAGACAAAGTGCTGCGTTTTCTTTAACTTTTTTTTTATTTAAATTGTTTTTTCATTTAACTTGTATTTTATAGCACTAACCGTTTTTGATAATTTTTCATATCATGATAATTTGTTAATAATATGATTAATGCTTATGTTGTGCGCTTCTTATTACTAGCTCCAATAATTATTTAACTCCCCGACTGTATTGGACATTAGAAAAGCAACAAGTCAGAGCTCCATAAAAGTGTTTGTGTTGTGTTCCTAATAAAAATACGATGTTAAATCAATTTCCTCTTTCAATAATGCTCCTGTATATTTCGAAAAATTTTTGAGGTCCTTAAAAAATTTTGTATTTTCTTAAAAAGTACTTAAAAAGTCCTTATTTTTTGTTTTGCCAAAAGAGTACGAACCCTGCTAATGGAAAAGGCACATAAAATTTTATCCCCAGTAAGCGCCAATGTTCCAATTGTGGGAAAATAGTATAACTTTTAATTATCTTTTACAAATTCAAGTAAAATAGTTGGAAGATATTCTCCATACACTGCAAAAAAACAATTACTTTAAATAAAAATAAGTTGGAACACATAGCGGCATTTAATGGGCTAAAAGCTGCCGCTTAACACTAGTCGATCATCCCAAATGTAACAACAGAAAGGACCAGTATTTTATTTTAATACAGTCAAACCTCGGTCGTTCGTCCCCGCTTACTTTGTATCTCCTGCATATTTCGCATTTCAACCTTGGTCCCTTCAAGTTCCCTATTACTACAATGTTAAAATATCCCGCATATTTCTCACCATCAATTTCTTTTCTTCCCGCATCGTTTGTTACGAAACCAAACCAATACTTCCCATTTTGTGCATTTTGTTATCTTAAAACCTTCCAGAATAAGGAGAAAGAAATAAGAAAACTTGAGAAAACAAATTATTTTCCCTCCATTACCGATTGAATTCAAGCATTGAATAGCATTAAATTCAGGGTCAAAGGAGAAAACGGGGCTAAGCATTCCTTCTGAGAGGTGGGTTTATTTCGGTTTTGCACGGGAAAAACAAGTGGGTGTCCCTGCTGGTGTTACGTGACCATTACTTCTCCCTGCTAGCTTGGCTTATCACTGAATTGAGTTTTCAAATTTGCGGTGCGATGGCTTCAACCAGCGGTACAAAAGGAAAATTTTTGACTCTCAGCGAAAAATTGACGATTTTAAAGGAATTTGATAGTTTTCATGGAAGCAAAATAGAATTATCGAAGAAAGTTGAAATTCCGGTGACTACGCTTCAGTACATCTTAAAAAATAGAGACTCAACTGAAAAATCATGTGACGATCTTGGAAAATCTTGCAAAAAACAAAAAACATTGAAGACATCGCCTTATCAAGACATAGAAAATGTGCTCTTACAATGGTATAACGATACGAGAACAGCCAAAATTCCCGTTAATGGAGTGCTGTTGAAAGAAAAGGCAAAGGAAATCTCCAAAAAAAATGAACATTGAATTTTCAGCATCTAACGGTTGGATTGATAGGTTCAAAAAGAGGAACAACCTAGTTTACCGAACTTTCCATGGAGAGTCTGATGCAGAGAATCTTTATACTGTCGAAGAATGGATGACAAGGAAACTTCCCGAAATCATCAAATAATATTCTTTGAAGGACATTTTTAATGCTGATGAGACGGGGTTATTCTACAACCTTATGCCAAGCAGCGGGTATGTTGTGAAGGGGAAAAATGCCATGGCGGAAAGCTCTCAAAATGTTGATTGACTGTTCTTTTATGCGCTAACGCAGACAGTAGTGAGAAGTTAGAGCCTTTCATAATTGGTAAATCGAAAAAGCCTCGTTGCTTTAAGAACATAAAAAGTTTTCCCACTAAATATGCGCATAACAGAAAATCCTGGATGACGGTTAGTTTGTTCGAAAACTATCTTTATGACCTTGACAAAGCCATGAGACGTCAAAGAAGAAAAATTATTCTGTTTCTGGATCAGTGCATGGCCCATACTTCTCCAAAGCCAAACTTAAAGAATATTCATATTGAGTTTTTCCCTCCACAATGCACAAGTATGCTGCAGCCGCTGAACCTCGGTGTAATACATTTTTTCAAGTTTGCCTACAGAACTCAGCTTGTACGGAAGGCGCTAAATATGCTTGCAAGCGATAAGTTTGAGGATGCATCGAATTATAAAATCAATGTTCTTGAAGCTGTGGAAATCATTCTGTCCTCTTGGAATAGTGTTACCAGTGGTGTAGTCGAGGAGGGATGCAGGGGGACGGCGTCCGCCCACTTGTTTTGAATTTTAACATGAGCGTACCCCCACTTTTGCTGTTCATATATTAAAGCATCCCCCCACCTTTTTCCGCAGGGCTACACCACTGAGTGTCACCAATGTGTGCTTAAAAAATGCTTTTCGTAAAGCTGGATTTCAAATTGAACAATCTGCAACTGAGCCTATTGATAATGTGGTAGACGAAATTGCTACACTGAATATCAAATTTCCTGAATATGTTGATTGTGATGTGAATGTGATTGTGATGTGAATGTGCATACGACAGAACCGGAAAGAATACCAGACATCTCCAACTACTTGCAGGATGACAAAAGTGATGACGATGAGGATGAATCAGGCAAGAATGAAGATGAAGTATTGGTGCCATCCTTTCAAGAAGCGTTAAATGGATTAGAAACAGTAAAGAAATACTTTTTATGTAACGAATCGCAGGTAGATTCACTTTAAAAAAATTTTGCCATCGAAAATGCCATGTACATGATCTGTAAGAAAAATTCAAAGCAATCACGTATTACAGATTTCTTCAAATAAATCACCGGTAAGGCTGTTATTTATTTGTACTAAATTTATCGAAGCACAATCACAATGCTTAATTTTTATGACTTACAATTTTTTTTTCACTACTCATACTGAACACGACTTATATGCTTTTATTGTTCATACGATATTGATTGTTTCTACAGTTAAGTCGTTCCGTTTTTACAGCCCCTGTATCTCTAAAAATGTCGCTAAGTTGAGGCTTATTGACGTTATACAGAGCTGTTTATCATGCTGTATCAGAACATCACAAATTTTTCGTCACGTATCAGCGATGAAGCTCTACTTTATCTATAATAAAAAATGTTTAATAATTTTTTTAGAAAAAATACTCATCCCGTTTACTTCGTTTTTCCCGCTTTGTTCGTTTTTTTTGTCGAGTCCCGTGAAAAACGAACTACCGAGGTTTTACTGTATTTATAATTGTATGAATAGCATTAAGTGGTTAAGAAATTTCCTGAAACAGTTTCAGAAAGCTATACCTGCAATATCATTCTCATAGTTAAACAGATTTACCTTTGTAATGCATTGAATAAGTGTGAAAATTGTAAAAATGAGTTGAATTGAAAAAATAAAATCTCTAGGCATTATAAAATCTCAAAACTATAAGAATTTCATTTGGAAATTAATTAACACTAAACCTTCCAGTACTGGTCAAATTGAGTTTTCAAACTTTTATAAGAATTACACTTTAAACGTTATAACACCGTTATCAAACTATATGACAATTCTTAGTATGCGCATATAATATTTTTTCACTCTGTACTTTTTTTAAAGGGAAAAGGAGAGTTTTTTTTTTTTAAAGGGAAAAAATATTTTAGTTATTAAATGCTTATTTCCAACTTCATAACTCTGTATTCCAAATGCTAATTGAACTTAACCTTTAGAAGTTCACCAATTCAAAGATGTAATTCGTAAACAGAATTAGATTATATCGATAAATGGATGACAAAGAGAAAGGGATGAATTTTCATTTAAAAAAACGGGAGTATGGCAGTTGAAGTAAACAAGGAAAATAGTCTGAACCCCAGATGAATTCTCTGGTGTCATTCTTCTTCAGAGTGTTGACCAATCAGATTTGTCTACTGAAAATGAATTGGTATTTCAAGTTTCTCTGATATGCATTTGTTCTTCCTCTCTTTTTACTTCTGTTTCTTCATTTCTGACTGGTTTATTTCCTTTCTGTGGCCTATATCCTTTTTGGTTGACTTTTAATCCGAGTGTTTTCTTCCTTGGTGCCTGTTTGTTTTTGACTCTTGATCTGTGTTCCCAATGATTAACTTCTCGTCCACCCCTTTTGCTATAAGTACAGGTTTCTTTCTTGTGATGTCTGTTCACTGACAACTTTCTTGTTATGCATGAAGTATTTTTTGCACTAGTGAAGCTGCTCCTCTGTAGCTTTCAAATAGCCATTAACACTAATTTCTGGAGAATTTAGTTTATTTACATTGCTTGTTCATTTTATTCATATTTGAGAACAAAGAATTATTGATCATTTTTCATATAGAGACTGTATTGTTATTAATATTTGTTGCAGTTTTTGCAGGAACAAATTGTGTGAAACATAAATTACTTAGATATAACTTATTTGTGTATTTATTTATTATAATTATCATTTTAATTCCTATGCAGGATGAAGAACTTTGCTTCATAGTGGAAAAGGTCAAAAATATACTTAGGCCTGTTCACACTCTCTGTGCAAGTCCTGATTTGCCTTTGCCACCTCCACCTATCAATTCTCATTCTGAAATCATTCCAACAAATGAACCTCTACCACCTCCACCGTAAGTTGAACTGTTTCTGATATGGAATGCTCACACTATCTTCTGTTATCTAGACACATGCGTTCACAATTCATTAGAACTCTAGAAAATGATTATAACATTTCAAATTTGTAATCAAACTATGTGTGGTATAATCACTAATTTTTCATAACGTCGGCATCCTTACACCTTATATGCAACAAACACGGTTTTATGAGACTGTAGATGCTAGATTTCAAAGCTACATTTGTACAAATACAAAAGTGACAACCAGCAACAGGCTCAGGGCTCAGCTTGTAGCTAGTGTTTTTAAAATTACATATTTAAAGAGATATGTTCTTTTAAACTACAAACAACTTAAAATCTTTTCATTTATACTTTAATTAAAGAATCAGGCATTAAAACAATTATTTTGTTTCTTTTCAAAAATGATTCCATTCATTCTATATTTACAAGCATTATCATCTCTAAAAATAGGATCAGTGAGAAAAAATATTTGTCTGTAATAGAGGAATGTCTGCAAAATGTATTTTTTTTATTATCTTTCAATACAATAATATTTACTGTAAACTTGTGCATCTGGATAACTTTTTAATTAACTAGTTTTTGAAAAGTATAAAATAAATCATCTTATGAACTTTGTATCCAAATCTATAAGTCAATCAAACATGATGATGTTAGTAATCTGATCTTATTTTTTTTTCGACAGCAGTCGGTAGGTAAGCCTTAAATTCTGAAGTATGTGGCTGCTTTCCAGATGCAGCTGCAAGTTTATCAGTTTGTTCTCTTAGTATCCATTTACCAACTGTTCTATCTGAAAAATTTCTTTTTTTTTCTTGACACAATTAATTTGTGTTTATCCAACACCTAATTCATCAGTTATGCACTCATTTTATTCTTTTACTGTAAAATCATTACTTCAGTTTTTTTGCTTCGTTTTTTTTCTGACTGAAGAGTATGACTTGGCATTTGCAGCCATTCAAAGAACACTTGAAATATTAATAGCTTTTGTTGTTAAATTGTTCTGTGTACTAACAGTTACCCTAATAAAATTATATTTTAAACGATGCTTCAAAGGTGCATAATTAAGTAATATTTTAATCAAATTTTCAAGAAAAAGGAATTGTTTGAATGTTATTGATTTGTTTGATACTCTGACCATCAATATTTTGACCTAAATAAGAAAATACAGATGAGGTGGTTATAATATGAGAACTGTATTTAGGCAGTGATTTAGCATTATGTAAATGACATTCACTGTTTTAGATTATGGTTTAATAAGCAGCTGCATAAACCCTCAGATAACTATTGCATACAAATTAGATCATTCAACAATTGCTTAACCCTGACAGCTTTATTTTTTTTCAACTCTAGATGCCTTTCCCCTGTAGCAGATTTAATGAATCATGAAAAGCCAGAAGCCTTGTATGCTAATTTAGAAATGCTAAAAATTGATTGTGCTGTAGTTAACTCCTCAACTCAGACAGCTACTTCATCTAAACAGCAAACTAAAGTTAAAAGTGATTCTTGTGAAGAAGTAGAAAATGTCGCAAGTTTCTCATGTTTTAGTTCAGAAGCATTCAACAGCATGTTAGGTAAAAGCTATTTTATAACTTCATTTTGTATATAAATGTGTAAATGATATTGTTTATCCATGCATTTTTTAATTCATATGCATGCCATTTTTATTAACATGCTGAATTTTTTAGCACCAGCTTTTGAAAAAACCCTTACTAATAGTGTTATCAAAAACCTTTTGAGACAACAACTTCAGAAACCTACTGCAAAAAAATCAGATGATGTGTCTTGTAATGCAGAAAAAGAGGTTACCATTGAAAGGTAGGTGTATTATATTAGCTCTTATGTTCAACCAAATTTGCTTCAGATAGAAAATTATTTTTTTTATGTGAATTTCTAGTAAACGTAGTTTTTGCAATTGTTTTTTAAACCAAACCAATAACCTTTCCATTTATGTGTTTTCTGAAAGTCACTGTCAAATATATTTTCTTTTTACTTTAAGTAAATAATGATTCTTTTGAATAATAATACTTAAAAAATAATTATCAATATTAAGTGAGTGATAGTATCTTAACACTTAAAAGCTTAACTACCCTTCATTACATTGTTCATTTTATGCTGAAGGATTTGTGTGATTCAATACTTTTGCTTCCCTATTCAGTCTATATGTATGCATTGACCTGACTCTTGCCATACAATATATTTAAGACAAATTAACTCCATCTATTTTTCTCATTAAACTGACTGCTTTGTTTGAATGTTCACCTATACAGAGGAACCCCGTCATTTGTCCAACTCGCTATTCGTCCAGTTTGTTCAAATAAAATTCAACTTGTCATTCGTACTTGTCCCGTAATTCGTACAATGCCAGGGGCCAGCTGGGTCTCCAGTTTGGCTTTTTTTAAGGAAAGAATTGAGAAATTATGCTCATTTTGAACTCGTCTAGAAATAATTTGTTTAGCATTTTGGAATTTTTAAAAATTTTAAAACTTTTTGAGATTTTACTGACAATTTCAACTTTTTAAGGGGGCAGCAGGAAGTGGTTGAAGAACTTTCTTCTTCAGAGGAGGAAGGTAATAAAGAAAGCATTTCCTTTGCAGAAATTAAAGAGCTATGTTACCCCTGCTAGAAAACACAGAGAGTGGTGGAAAAATAGCATCCCAACACTGCTGTGGTCAACAGTATTATCTTGACCATGTTATTGACCATTTTAGAAAAATTCTGAACAATCCTCAAAGGCAGACAACATTGGCCAGGTTTTTAGAGAAAATAACTCAAGATTCCTCTAGTGCAAAAAGAAAGAACAGCAGAAAGGCAGAAAACACCTGAAGAGATGTTACCCGATGTTTTTATGGAAAGGGACTCCTCTTCCAACCTTTTCTCTTCCTCCTCTCAACATTCCACTTATGCCATCAGCTCACCTTAGTAGAAGCAAAGTTCAGTTAAATTTTTATTTATCTATGATTTCATGTACAGTACTGTACATTTGTTTTTCATAGGTTTAAATAAGCAATCATATGTGGGTCTGGAATGGATTATTCTAATTTACATTGTATCTCGTGTAAAAAAATAATTTGCCATTCGTAGAAATCGCCATTGAAACTGCCTCCTGGAACGAAATGTGTATGAATAGGGAGGTTCCATTGTATTTGGAATTTTCTCTGTTTAACTTAAATAAAATCCCAATGAATCAAGGAAGATTCTTGTTTTTAAACCTCTAATAGCTTTCCATGTAATATCAGAGCCTGATGCTGTCCATTATTCTAATGTAAAACCATAAAAGAATTTGCATATGCATCAGGTCTACTCGGATTTTATCAAAATAGGGGTAATAGCCCGATAGGAAACATAACAATGAGGGGATTGTGTTCGCTTTTTTCTGTATTAATGCAAGTCTTGCGGGAATGGGTTTGTCGGAATGTCTTTTTTTTTAGTTTATTTTTTATTTCCTTTTCCAAGCGGATCTTGGAAAATCATATCAAATGTTTCATCAATGCTGCTCTGATGCATTTTCTTAACAAATAAGTTCAACTTGAACTGCAAATATTTATACAGGTTCTCGGCAAATCTTTATAATGGTGCAAACTGAAACCCTGGAAATTTTACTGGCCCGTTTTGGATGAGTTTCCGGAATATCAGCGGCTTAACCAGAAGGAGACCCAGTGTGCCCCGTGTTCCTCGCCCTTAAAATGATGATTTGAATTTTTCTCAAAAATCCTCCCCCTACAAGAGGAATTTTCACATGGATAAAAAACAAATGCCCCCCCCCCCCCCCCCGCAAAAAATGAAGGGAGAAAAAAAGGTCTGGAACTGAGTGTAGGGAGACACACGGAGCAGTGGAACAATGAGATTTTGTTTGAAACTGAAGCATAGCCGGCAAATAAATTAGTTGTGCTCCACTGCTCTGATTTGATTTTCTTCTGTTTTTTAAATTCACATAAAAAAAGCAAATTAACCTTAAAAAATTGATAAATAAAATAATGTTATAAAATTATTCAAAGCACAGAGCAGAGCAACTCCTGCTCCAGAGTCTTGCTAAAAAATTTTTTTGGTTTCCCCACTGAGAGTTAATTTTCTGTTTTCTGATCACAAAATTTTATAACTTTTTAAACACAAATTTTATTTGTTTAAAAATGTTCCTCAAAGCTTTATTTGTTACTTGAACAAACCATGTGAAGAATAAATAGAGACTTTTGACTCACATCAAAGAACACAGGGTGCAAATTGGAAATCAAAAATAACATCGAGAAGAAAGAAAAAACCTATGTGATAAGGAATTATAGTGAAACCTCTCTAACCGACCACCTCTATTAAGTGACCACCTGACCTCTCTAAACGACCAAAAAGTGCTGGAACAGAATTTCCCCGTATTAATTTAATACTAACATGACCTCCATTAAGCGACCACACTTAAACAGCTACCCTCTCAAAACAACCACATTTTCTTCCAGGAAAAAAACCTGCCACTTTTATTTCTGAATCATTCAATTGCTACAATCAGTAAAAAACGGTGCTTCAATGTTTGTGTAGTTGTCTACACCCCTGGGGAGACATGTACCCCTCCAATTCAGATGGTAGAGCCGTTTTTTCCAGGAATTCTTCGAGGAAGTTTTAGCTTTCGGTGTCCGTTGAATAACTCCTTCTGGGCAAAAACACATTAGCCTTAACAAGCAGCCCTGCTACATTGTCCCCTTGACGAAATAAGGATAGAGTGCCCCTCGTAATTTTACCGACACCCTTTGGGGTGTCGTTCTTACCCCATTTCAGAGAACATCTCCCTCCCTCTCAGAGCCTTTAGGTGTTTCATTTTTGTAAACAATTAAGAAACTGCTGTTGTTAGAGGGGTGGGAACATGGGCCTTTTCTTTCAGTATAAAATTCATTTTGATTACCAATACCCGATACTGAAAGGACATTTTTTTAACGTTTTTTAAATGGCATCTAACAAAAGAGCGATTCTTTACTTACAGAGATAGGAGTACAAAAATGGTAAATTCTGTTGGGTAGAAACCCATTATTTTTATTAGTTCTCAGTCACACTAGTATGTTTGAAAGTATTTTAAATTACCTACTTTCTTTTCTGTAGATGGCTTGTAAGCTTTCAAGTCTTTGGTGTCTCTTCGAGCATTTCAAACCACACGCGCCAAGCTTCAATGGCGGTATGAAGAACGTAAACATGAGCCATGTGGCTCGCCCGGTGTTGCCAAACCGGAATAACTTGTGTGGAATGCATGACTCGCATGGAGGGAAGTCTGATCTCGACGTTTATGCTAATGAGATCAAAGTTAAAGTTATTTAAAATGAGATCATGATCATGTCATATGATCTGACGAGTATAAAGGGAGGAAGCGAGCGTGTAGACTTCACTTGATTTTCACTCTCTCACTTACTCGATTTGACCACTTTGGTCTTACTTACTCTCTAGGAGTTCGTCTTCCTTTGCCGCGCTGCTAATGCATGGGCAGTAGATTTTGCAGTGTTGGCCTCTTGTGTGCCTAAGTTTGAAACTTAGTTTTTTGGAAGTGACTTCCCTTCCCCGTGGGTCACGTTGCTTGGTTGAAGCTACCTCGTTATTTAGACAGCTCAGCTTAATGTTTAATATTTACACAAGAGTTTTTACATTTTTTAATTGTTTTTTTAAGGGTTTTTAGTCACTCTATGTTGACCTATTTAAATGTCGTTTTTAAAAAGTTTTTCTTCAATTTAATGTTTCGTCCCGTTGCCAACAACCGGTGAATTAGTGCATGAGTCCTCATATATATTTTGATGTCTACTATTATCGAGTACAAGATGGAATCTGCATGGTTATCACCTAACATCGTCTTCGTAAAATGAGAAGGAGCGACCATAGGGCGAGGTTGTAAAGTTCTCGACTTCTAAACGATCCTGAAGGACTATAACTATATTTGCAGAGATGCCGAATGCTACGGATTCTCCGTAGTATCTACGAAAAAATACAAAAATTTGAAGTTGACTAGGGACTACGGAAAGCACTTTTTTTTTCTACGGAAAATACAATATTTTAGCAGAGTTCAACTTTTCGCGCTTGGCGCGCATATAAAATAAAAAATTCACCAACTCGCCAAATCGAGCGCTTACTGACGATTCGTGGTAGTTTGGAGCTGCGAACAATAGGAGATTGGGGACGGTAGAAAGCTCAAAATTCCGGTTCCAACTGGAATTTCTCCCCATGCGGAGCAATATTTACAGCAACCCTGTTTTACTCGGGGGGAACGGGGAGAGAGTTCCGGGTTTTTCACTTACACTCTGTGTTGCCAGATTGGGCGATAAATCGCCGATTAGGCGACTTTTTGAGCTCGCTGGCGACCGAAAATTTTATCAAGTCGCCTGGCTACTTTTTGGGCGACTTTCAAGATTTTTTCGATGAAATTTGAAAATTTTTGAGATTTTATTCCCTTTTTAACTGACTTTCATCACAGGTGATGTTTTGCGATTTTATAGTAAAAGTCTTTAGCGTTGAACATTTATGACATATCAAATCCTTTTGCAAATAGACCTTATACCCGCGTGACGTCCCGAGGGTTATGAGAGGTTCGGAGCAGACAAAAAAATTCGGATTTTCCCCCGCACATGCACATCAACGCATGTATTTCTTCTTTGAGCTCTTCTTTTTCTGTGCAAAAAACGTTCCTCCAGTGCATTTTTAACATTGCAAATCACCAAACAAAAGGAGATTTTATATTTATTTTATCTTGAATATTTGTAAAATTGAGGAAGCCCAGAGAAAATTTTTGCTTTGCAAATTTTATCTCCTTTAACGTCGGGAAAGAAAGCGTAATATTGCATTTTAAGCATTCAAGCTCAAAAAATTATTTGTATTTCCAAAAAACTGCGAGCTCCTCCCCCCCTCCCCCCGAATATGCCAAATCCCTGCTTCATCTAGGAAAATTATATAGTTTCAATTTACGTTTCCAGACTTTCACAGAATTACACCGGATCCCTTACCCTCTTTAAGCAGGAAAAGGAAATTTAGTAAAGATACAAACCAAAAAAGTTTATATGAAGCATGCACTTCTACCTATCAAAAAAAAAAAAACACCCGAAATTTTGAACGATTAATAGCATATTTTATTTAAGTTTTATAACAGTTAATGCGTGAAAAGATGAAACATTAAAACACCTTTTCTAATTTGATGTTCCGTTATAAGATGACCATTAAAGGGACTTTTTTTTTTAAAAAAAAAGTCTTTTTCTGCGGCTACATTCCTGTATTTTTTTCTTTTTAATCGCATTTTCCAGATTATTGTATATTTAGCCGAAAATCGGTAAAAATGTGGGTACCTTTGTGACGTCACACGGGTAATGTACATTTGCAAACTGAAGTGAAAATATTTTGGGCGACTTTCTGTTGTCTGTGGCTACTTTTTGAAAGATTTTGGGCGATTACATGTCCGGAAGATCTGGAAACCCTGCTTACACTTGCGCACTGACTATCAGCAGTTGCTTATTGCATTCTTCGTTGCGTATGTCGTGTGCTCGTTTCGTTAATAACTATTTGATCCCAAATTAATTAACGAATTCAGTTAGAAATTAAATTTGTATTTTATATTAAAAAATAATCTTATTGGGTAGAAACACAATCGGGGAATTCTCCGGAGTTTCGTCTGCGAAATTTCCTTTCGTTGCGCGTGGTCAGCTCGATTCCCGATTTCCCATTGGTTGAAAGCGTTCTTTCTCCAATTAAGCAACAAAAAAGGTCTTTTTTTGTGCTTCAGTTAAGAAGACATTGCAATCTTACGTAAAAAACGCGTGTCAGCGTTTGTTTCCGAGAATCCGTCATTTTTGGTCGTGTTCCAAAATTCGGCCTGAGATCGTACTCCAGCTTGCCGAATTTGGAGTTTGGTACTGTGCATTATACTGTAGTGGCGCAACAAGGGGGAGGGGCACAGAGAGCCCATGCCCCCCCCCCCCCCCATCGTTCGTGATTTTTTTTATTTTAATCGGATTTTAAAAAAAAATTTTTAAAAAACCCTAAATAGTTTGGATAATTATTATGTAACATTCATAGAAACAATATGGGATCCTAATCAATATGCAAAAACACACTTTAACCCTCTCATGTATGCATTATTAAATAATTATCAAAAAAATTATTTTAACCTACAATTTAGCTTTGAATCCATCAGAAAACAGGAAATAAATTAGAATTATTCTTTTTTTTTAATTTTAAAGAAATTAAAGGCACAACCTCAAATGAGGCTTATATGCAACAAAGGGTACACTTCAAGAAAAAAATTATTTTTCGTGAAACTCTTCAAAGCATTCAGGGCATAAATAAACATCACAGCGGCCACAAGTGTATCGCGTTTTGCTTTTGCAGCTTCCATTCTTGCATTTTAAGGCAAATTTTCCTCCTGTTTTCTTCGGGTAGTGGTTACCATCATCAAACCGCAACTCTTTTGCGACATTTAATAATTTTTTTTTTATCGTCGACTCGAAGGAAGAAGAAGGACTGTTACTTGGCCTACCTTTTTTCTTTGGTATCATTGAGCTCCCTGTGTAAATGAGGCTTGATGCTCTGCTACTTTTAAATTCTAGCAAATCATGTTTTTCCTTTCCGTCTTTTCTCCAAAGTAGCCAAGCATTGACTACTGCAACATTCAGCATATGAAAAAATATTCTCATATACCACCGTTTATTTCTTTGAGAATGACGATATAGTGCCACAAGGGAATCCATTAAATCCACACCGTACTGCATTTGGCCTTGCTATGTCGATCAATGATTTGGTTGTCTGAGAAAAACGCTTTGCTTTGTCCATCGGTTGCATTCCAACAAATGATGAAACTACATGCACAATGCTTTTATCAACCCATCGAGTGACTGTTTTATTTTCCCCAGAAGAAGTCACAGATACTGACCCCCTTCCTTCTTTCAGAAGAGATTTAGCATCCTTCAGCTTTTCATCTGCGCCTAGCATTCTATTGGCTCGAATTGTACTAACAAAGTAAATTTTTTGTTTTTTCAGTTCTTCAATAAGGGGAATGGAAGTAAATAAGTTATCGCAGTACAATTTATGATTTCTCCCAGATAAATCATGGCTCAATCACAAAACTACATCACCAGCTGCACCATATTCTTTAGATGGAGGACTTCTACTACCATTTGCTCCTTGTAATATTTCAAAGCAACAAACATAACCAGAAACTCCAGCACGAACCCATATTTTGAATCCCCATGGCTTCGGTTTCGATTTTATATAGTGCTTTAGGTTGGAACGACCTTTAAATGGTACCATCATTTCATCAACTGATCGAGATTCTTCTGGAGTTCTCGCTTCATGAAAAGTTTTATGGAGATCTAAAAAAGGCCGCAACCGTATCAGGCGGTCTTTGTTATCTACGGGGATCTTAGTGTTATCCTGAAAGTGAAGATAACGTTTAATTGTTTCAAATCTGCTTATAGCCATGTAGTTTGCTATTATGCCTAGCCGTAAGTCTCCGACCGTACTCCAATACTGACGAAGTTTAGCGTACCTCACATATGTCATTACTAAATTTATACCGAGAAACACTTTCATTTCACTAAGAGAAATTTTTAAATTTTCTTTCCCATTTTGCGTTCCATATAAATTACTTTGGAAGCACATTTCTTCCAAGTAAGAGTCGGGAATCAGCCTGTAAAAATAATCCAAAGGAGTTTCTCCAAAAAATTGTTTTTCTTTTTCAGGTTTAAATTCAATTGGTTCTTTTGAGAAATCATTATCTTTGTTAGCCCTCCAACGTCTGTTTCTTTTTACAAACTTTTTTTTCTTTTCAGCTTTCGTAGTGGAATTTTTTTTTGTCACTACCAGCCTCATCACTATCTGATTCTGTTGTTACAGTTTCAGATCTTTGTCCATCACTTGATGACTCTCTCACATTATTCTGAATTGGAAAGCAATCAATCTCAGCATCATTTTCAAAAAGATCATCTTCAGAATCAGAAGGTTGATCCATAATTACTTCCATTTCCTTTTGGGCTTGTTTTTTTTGGTCTCCATATTAAAAACAATATCCATATAGAAGAAAATAAAGAATGATGAGGGGATGATCCCTTATAGCTTAAAAAAAAAAACAGGTTTAAATTCTCAGCAGTTATTATTTACTGAAAATTTTAAATTTTTTTTAAAAAAAAAAAAAATTAAAACATTGGAAAATAATGGGAAATCACCACCCCCAAAAATGTTTTTTGGAACTTTCAAATGTATGACAATAAACAATAATGTGTGTAATCACAATTTAATTTAAAAGGACCATTTTTAGAAAATTTTGCGGGTTTTTTTGTCTAAGCATTATGTAATCCCCCAGGTACTGGAACCCCAAATTTTTTAGGGTTTGCATTTTTTTAGCCGAAGTTTTCCGCTACCATAAACTACATGGTAAAAAACCCAAATTTCAGGTTCTCTGAAAAACTTTTAATTAATCAGAAAATTTTTAATATCAATGGTATTTTTGGTGGTCAACTTTTAATCAAAAGTTCAAAAAAAAGGGAAAATACTTTTACTTTTTCTGTTTATTTTTTAAAAAGAATTTGTTAAACGAGTTTTACAAGTATCGCTTTTCTGACACCCCCTCTGAAAACCAAAAATTTTTTTATTTTTTTAAGTTTCCTTTTAAAAATTAATTGTTAAAGCCCAACAAATCTTTCGGCAGCTTTTGGGAAAAATAAACTTGACAATTTAAAAAAAGGACTATGCTTTCCCAACGGTGGATAAAAATTTAAAATCAGAAAAATATTTTTTTAATTTTTTTTTTCCTGGAATCATATGAAAATTCCAATGGGAAAGAAAAAAAAGGGAACTAAAATTTTCAAGCCAATTTAAAGCTGTTTACCCTAATTTTTTAATAACTTTCAAGTTTTTAATACAAATTTTACATTTGGGGGGGTGGGAAAAAACTTAACCCTTTTTCCAGGGGAAATAATAGTGTCCTTTAATACAAGGAGAAAATGAACCCGTTTACTTTTGGAATTAAAAATTTTGCTTTTTTGAAAACTTGAAAAAAAGGTTTTTCCCCAAATTTTTGTTCTTTAAATTTAAAAAATGTACTTAAACTTTTTTATTTTATAATTAAAAACCTCAAATATTTTTTCAAAGTTTCAAAATCAAAAATGTTTTTTTTCTGCATAAAATAAAAACTGAAAATTTTTGGTTTTTTAGGGCACTTTTTTTGAAATTTTTCTATAATAAAATCCTTTTGTCAGGAAAAAAACCTTTAAGCCCCTTTTTCGGGGGTGTGGATAAACTTTAAGCATATATATTCTTAAAATTCCTTTAACACGTTTTGTTTTATAAACTATTTTTAAGATAAAAAACACAGAATGGTTCATGATTTTGTAATTTGAATGATTGAATGAACTATGCTTTGTTGTTTAGATGCTTGAAGAATATTGTAAAATTAAAATAATGTCAAATTAAAAGAATAGTAATTAATTCTAACCTTATGAAATATGTTATGCACACAGACATGGACCTAAGAAGTTTTGTTTGAAACAGTAGTTGTAATTGCAACATATTTCATTTTTACAACACTTCCTAACATAGTAAAATCAATGTTTTTTTTTTAATCACTTGATTTAAATCAACGAACCCTGTCCCTCCCCCCTGAAGTGATGATTTGGAATTTTTTCAAAACTGTTTGTTTTCTTTACTCGATACAAAAACAATATGCATATTGAGAAAATAAAGTAATGATGAGGGGATGATCTTTATTCTTTAAAAAAAACTTTAGTGTTAAAACTCTCAGCAGTTGCAGGGTTATATTACTCAGAAAATTGTTATTTTCTCCTTCACTGAAAAAAAAAAAAGGAGTTGCACAAAGTTCAGTTGGAAAAGTAGTGGGAAAGTCACCCCACCCCCTAAATATGTTTTCTGGTTTCACCACTGTAATACTGTCATTACACATGGCAATGATGGTGTGTGAATCACAATTTAATTATAACATCAGGGAAATTTTTGGAGCCCAATCAGGGAGTTATCAGGGTTTTTTTTTCTTGGATTATGTTTCCACCATGGTTCAGCTGACGCAAATTTGGCTTTAGGTTGAATATTGACTAGTTTTTTCATCCGCGTTTCTCCGGTACTATAAACTACTGATAAGTGCTGAAAACTACTGAAAATTGCTCAGGTTACTACTGAAAACTTTTAGATTAGAGTGGCATCTCTGTATTTGAATATCAATGGTATTTTGTGGTGGTCAACTTAGTGACTAATCAATATTAGTGTGCAATTTAATCTTCCTCTAGAAATCCTGTGGTAAAGTATACTTTGTTCTTGTTAGCTGTTTTTTTTTTCAAATAAATATATTTTTCGTTAAACTGTTTCCTGTATCTCTTCCTCTGACACCACCTCTGAAAACTCATGTTAGGATTTAATTTGAATTTGGATTTTTCCAAAACTTAATTCCAAATTTAAAATTAATTTTTAAAGCCCAACAAATCTGTAAGAAAATCGGCAGAAAAACTTAAATGTGGGAAAACTCAAATCCATGACAATTTAAAAAACAAGGAAATGCTTACCAAGGGGCGGTAAGAACACGGTCAAAAAATGTAGAGATCAGAAAAAGTTTTTATGTGAATGAAGTTTCAATGAATTGGTTTGCCGATGCGAGATCAAAGAAAATTCCTATTAGTGGAACGCTAATAAAAGAAAGAGGAACTCAAATTTCTGAAGCCTTTGGAATTAAGGCTGTGTGCCTACCCTAATTTGCTCAACTGCAACTTCAATTTTAGCCAATAGATGGCGCAGAATTTCACACCTTTCAGGGGGGGGGTTGGAAAAAGATTGGTTCTTCCGAACCACTTTTTCACACTAGGGGGTAATTAGGGGCTAATAGCTGTCCTGTTAATATCAATGGTCACCGCGGATCTCCCGTTTACCTTGTTGGCAGAGTCATAAATGCAGCTGCTTGCTTTTGTGAATCCAACTTCCAAGAAAAGAACCTCAGGATACTTTCTACCCAATTCTTGTTCTACGCTCTTCCAAAAAAAAATGTTCTTCAACTTTTCAGAAATTATCTCCAATCAAATATATATATATAAAACCAAATCAAATATTTGGTTTCAAAGTTTCAAAATCAGATTAATATGTTTTTTTTATCTGCATAAAATAAAATTATTCATGAAAATGTATTTGCGCTATTATTTAGGGGCACTTTTTTTCGATATATTTTTGGCTCTCCTCCTCCTTTTGTCACAAAATGTCAAACTTCATTATAACCCCTGCCCCCTTTATCGCATGTCGCGCTATAATACATGAGCATATATACTTGCAGTTCACAAAGTAAGCACTGCGCTATAGATCACGTTTCTGATTTTATTTTTGAACTTTTAATGACGTTTGTGAGCATAATAATAATTATGATGATTACATGTGTACTTAATTTGTATAAAGTGTGCTTAGGTTTACAACAAAAAGATAATATGTTTTACTGTTCTACCCTAATTAATTGTTTGAATTCTGAAAAAATAACCGATGCAATTTTACCCTAAAAGTAAATGCCTAATAAAATTTCCTTTTAAGCTTTTAACAAGAAGTAAATTTAAATCTTAGTAAGCATCGGTGTTTGTGGTACAAAATGATCAATAAAACTTTATAATCAAATTATGGAAATAACAAAACTTTAAAAATAAATTTAATTTATTGAGGTGGGAGAATTACCCGCATTTGTGTATTTATCAATTTTTTTTTATCATACTTGAGTGCTTGAAAAATACATTCTTTTGAAAAGTATATGGTTTAAGCTGTAGATCAGTGCCTGATTACCGCACAGGCGAACTAGGCCAGGGCCTTGGGCCCCCAAATTTTAGGGGCCCCCAAATTGTAAGAAAGATTTTTGAAAATATCTCTAAACAAATTTTATAAGATCTTAACTCATTTAAATGACGAGCTAAAAGCATTTGCGTAAACAAGGTAAACTATGCACAATAGATCAATAGCTTCATTGACTATCATGCTAAATAGTGTCCTGTAATCGCTGAGGCATCTCGATGTTTTTTATTTATTTAATATAAACAGTAAAATTTGAAAGTTCAATATGTGTATTCAAAAAGTTTGCTTATTTAATGAATAACACAAAAATCATATTTAATAAAAACAATATAGAATGCAGAATAGTAGGGTGTCGTGTCAGTAGGTGTTTTTCCCCCTTGCCCATTGGGTATGAACCCAGCATTAATAAAATAATCTCCAAGCTTATTTAACTTTATACATCATACCCAGTATTTTTACTTTTCGTACCATAAGGGGCCCCAAAATAATGTTGTGCCTTTGGCCCCCTTCTATCTTAATCGGGCCCTGCTGTAGAATTTTTTACCGAACAATCAAAATAACTTTGAACTCACTAACTGCAACTTAAAACTAATTTTTCTTCATTATTCATGAAATGTAGCAAAAATAATGGACTAATACGAAATTACGAACAAATAAACACAGAAACACCATGCGGAAAACATATCAAATTCACAAGGAATTTTATTCACTTCCATAAGTCATAAGTTTTTCTGCTGAATTCATATTTATTTTTTTGCTAAAATCTATAAATTAGCTTTTGCACTTAAATGTTATCCTTAAGTTATGATTAATTTCATGTCAGAATAGTCGCATTATGTGTACGTGCAATTAAAAAAATTGTTGGTAGTATTTTTGCAGCAAGCACAAATGAATAAAAAATGACAAATACATTGGACTCTCCTTTCAAAAAGAATCATCCCCTTTTATTAAGTCACCCCCCCCCCCCCCCATCATGTCTACTCGCCTAATCGTCTAAATTCCAAACCAGTTCTTCGATACTATTTCAGTTAATGATTAAACGTCATTACAGGATGCTTCTTGATTTAAAACTGCATTTTAATTCATATTAATTTACAAAAAAAAAAAAATAATAATAATAATAACCTTAAGTTACATTAGAAGCAACTTATGTTTCGTTTTTTAAATGCGAGAACAGTTACTTTCGAATTTTAGAGGTTCGTGAGAAGAAAAAGTTTTAAATACTAGGTAAAGAAAAATATACCATAAAATGGCATTACTGTAAATTCTGTATTGAAAATTTTAATGTATTTTTTTTTTTTACAAAATCGGGGATCTGAAGCGGAACGGGGGGGGGGGGGCAGTGAGGCATTCAGATTTTGCTCGAACCTGGCACGGGGCCGAGGAAAGAAATTTGTTGTGCTCCACTAATCCGGTTTTATGTTTCTGTTTTATTTTGTTTTAGCACATAAAATAATAAACTTAAAAGCAGGTATAAATAATATAATTTATTAGAATTATTCGGAGCACGGAGAAGAACCAGAGCAAAAATTTAGAAGTCGGAGAGGAGCAACTCAAAATAACTGGCTGCTTAAGATTCTTGCTCAAAATCTGTATTAATTGAGTAATTTAAACTCCATATTAATACCAGAATAGAAAAAAATTGATGTGGACTTTCTTTCATAACATGTATATCTTCCTTTTGTTTTTTCCTTTTTCAACCCATTCACAAACTGCTCACACAATTTCAATAAACCATGTCGTCCATATCACATAATTTTTGTAAATTTTTCAAAGTTTTGTACATTTTTATCAAAAATACTGCCAACAGTTTTTTAATGGCCGGTAATAGTTCAAAAATTTAAAAATTTGTGCGGATAATTTATGTCCCTTAATTGTAACTAATATATTTTTTTTACCTAAATGCAATACATTTTGTTTTCAGATCATTGTTTTAAAAAGTTACACAATCAGTCTAACGCAGCGTTTCTCAACCTTTCAATATTCGTGGCCCAATTTTCTATCATAATTTTCATCACGCTCCCACTTACCATAAAATGTATACAACAATACTGTATATTGAGTACTGATTCTGTTTTTGAATTATTTTTAACTTACCGCCAAATCAAGAGTAAAAACGAGTAATTTAGTAATAAAATTAATTTAGTAATAAATCACTATTTCAATTTTAGGCATTATTAGATTATGATCTTTCTGCACTAAACACAAGGGCTTTTCGCATTCTATTACCATTTTGTGCAACTGGATTTTCTGCTGTGACTTTTTTGAAGTCAAACTCTAGATCTCGGCTAAATATAGAAACGGTGGCACTGAAGGTGGCTATTAGGGTGGGTCAAAAAAAAGTAATGTTTTTTTTTTTTTTTTCTTTTTTGAAGTCAAACTCTAGATCTCGGCTAAATATAGAAACGGTGGCACTGAAGGTGGCTATTAGGGTGGGTCGAAAAAAAGTAATGTTTTTTTTTTTTTATTATTTTTTTTTTATTTTAACGCTATATTGCGGAAAACTTGCCTCTGAGGTAGGTAAGTAACATGCAAATTAAAAAACCGATTTTTATTGAACCCCTAGCTAGGCGCATTGTACTTTTAAAATTTCAATTTTTTTGAGAAAATCAAGTCATTTTACAAGTTTTTTCGCAGAAGTCAGCCATTAATATTTTAAACTGCTATAGCAAAAATCATTTATCAAAAGGGTTGAAAAGCACCTAAAAAAATTCAAACAGTCAAAATCTTCCAATTTACGATAGCGCAAAAGACGCAAAAATCGGTAAATTATTGCATTTAAGGCACATACTAACACCTTATGTGAAAGGCATGCTGAGTTATGTGTTAATAGCCCATTTCTTTCCTTTTTTTTTTTTTACTTTACACTTCAATTCATTGTAATAGAATAGCGTTCCCCAACCGGTGGTTCGCGAGGTGTCGGACGGGGGGTTCGCGAAAATAATATTGCAATGGGGAATTTTTAATTGCTAACGTACAAGAAAAAGCTAAATAATAAATTTACATACGTAATAGGACGGAGTGTAAAAATTAATTTTTTAAATAAATTGTTTTTCCGATAATGCATAAAAGTTGTGGACTGGCATAGGAAGCATTCGTACAAAATTTGAAATGCCCTTATTTCTACTATTGTCTGATTTCAAAAACTTGAATCACAAAGTGGTATCGGAAGAAATTCCTTGATTAATTTAAAATTTTGAACGTATATTTCTCCTACCATTTCCCACGTTTTCCTCACCAACGCGAAGAAAAAGATGTTTTACAAAAAAAGTTGGGAACCTCTGTAATAGAATGACAATATGAAGGAGTGGTTCCCAACCAGTTTTTTCATACGAACCCTTTCTAAGATCGAAAGAAAATGGCGAACCCTTTTCTGTAGTCCTTAGTAACAGGTAACAAAACTAAAATTTGCTGGCACATTTATTTTCCTTTTTGTACAATAGTTCATCACAAAAAAAGAAAATGGAATTGCAAAATATCTATGATTCAACCAAAGCAAAAATACAGCTACAAAAAAAATACATTTTTTTTTATTTATTACTTTTTATTAGATGTTCTTTTTGAATTATTAATAGAGCAGTAAACAAATCTTTAAAAATTATTTTACCGTTAATGCGAAAAAAAGTTAGTAGAGTGTCATGAGAACTAACAATAAGTATCAGAAGAACTAACCATACGTACACAATTTTGAATCAATCAATAAGTATCTTTATGCTCAAAATTCACAAAAGTTGTGGAAAATTACAATATTAAAATTCATTTGTTTTCAAACTTTTCATTGCGAACATGCTGAACAGTTGGAATAATTTGTGATAAATGCAAATACAAAATTTAAAAAAATAAACGATTAAATATCTTCGCTGAAGCAAAAGGTCTGTATGGGAGAAATTAGTCGAAAATAATGCAAAATTTTACATTTAGGAAATTTTTCATTTTTCCGACTTTTTCTTCGCGTTGGTGAGGAAAAAGTGGGAAATGGTAGGAGAAACATACGTTGAAAATTTTAAATTAATCAAGGAATTTCTTCCGATACCACTTTGTGATTCAAGTTTTCGAAATCAGACAATAGTAGAAATAAGGGCATTTCAAATTTTGTACGAATGTTTCCTTTGCAGGGTTTGCACTAGGCCGCGCGACCGCGCGATTCCCGCAGTATTTTTTGAAATCCCACTCAAAAAAAGTTCGTTTGCGTGCTGTTCCCGCAACTAGCGGACACGCGTTCAAAACATCCTGAAACGAAACTATATTCTAAACTGAAAATACAAACTAAATGGAGTATGTTAATTTTCAACTGCCATCTTATCCTCATTAATGAAAAGAAGAACCTAGGAACCCTATTTATCATATTATAATTAACATGGGGGAAAGATTGACTTCTTCATTCCTTGGGATTATTGAACAATTTAAGCCCTTTGTGAATGCAGACGTATCTTCATTCGTTCTAGTCACAGAGGACAAAAATAAATAAAAAAAGGAGTGAAAAAAGGGAATCTACCTTAGTCACAAGGTTACAAGAGAATGCTGGTTTCTAAAATATACTGTTTTTACTGAAAAACATCAACAGATAAAATGACATATGATCAGAAAAAATAGAGGAAATATTAAACTATTTTTTAGGATGTTTTTATAAAAATCACACATCAAAAAAATTTGGTTAAATAACCAAAAAACCAGAGGATCTTTTTCATGCTTAACATTTTATAAAGCACCCATTTTTGCGATCGCGAATTTTGTGTAGGATCCGTTTTGTGTGAACCTTATTGATGTTTATTCTTTCTTTGCTGAGCATAGCTGAGATAATCATCTTTTATTACATGGTTTGTATTGGATCATGATCTTCGAAATTTAGTAATATTTTTAAAGACAAAAAGAAAAAGAAAGGTTCCCACTTAAATTTTTAATATCCCACTTAAAATTTTGGTCAAGGTGGGAAATCCCACCTAGTATTTTTCCCTAGTGTGAACCCTGCTATGCCAGTCCACAACTTTTATGCATTATCGGAAAAACAATTTATTTAAAAAAACATCATTTTTACACTCCGTCCTAATACGTATGTAAATTTATTTTTCAATTTTTTCTTGTACGTTAGCAATTAAAAATTCCGTCATTGCAAGATTATTTTCGCGAACCTCTTTCCGACACCTCACGAACCACCGGAACGCTATTCTATTACAATGAATTGAAGAGCCACATGAGATCCGCCAAACTTTTTGTGAGTGGCCTGGAATACACCTCATTTCTTGTTTTTACATACTAAATGTACTTTTAATTTAAGAAAAGTCGTGGATTAATTGGCAGAAAAAAAGGGCCGATTATGGCAGATTACCAATTACTGCCAATTAAGTGGTGCATCCCTAGAAAATATCACGCGTATTGTCGACAAAAATGGTTCCCTGTAATTATGAATATTCTCGAATTTTCACGTCTAACCTTTGAAAAAAAAAACATTTATCAAAGTTGATTTTGGATATTTTATTGTCGAATCCATAATATTAAGTATGAAATGTGATGTTATAGAGCAGATAAAATTTTTAGGTGATATTGTTTTCAAAAATACATTATCAATTCTAATAAAAGTTCAAGAGAAATATTCATAAATTCTTCGCATACCGAATTTCAAAAGCTATTAGTCGATACCAAGCATGAAAAGCTTCCAAATTTTTAGGCAATTTTTCGGAAAAAACCTTTGGTTCAGGTTCAAATAGGAAACCTACAAAAATAAGAAACACCCGAATCCACAGTCATCTGAGAGCTCAGCTTCAGGCGCTGTTGACGCGGGAATGAAAAATGGACAAAGCCGCAGGACAAAAGAAGGGGACAGTTCGTGTTCGTTGGGGGCATCTCGGTGATTGACATGTAATTTAGCACTCATTAGCAGAAGTAAAGGAAAATATCTATTTTTCTACTGCACTGCCATCTGAATTTCAGGGTTGGAACTACGCACTGCACAACTTCAGCAAGTTTCTAGAAAAGACATATTTTAAAATATAAAAAGCGCTTGAAATGAAAATAAAAAAATTATCACGGAGACGCTCACAGTCTTCTGAATTATCTAGGTTTTTTTTTTTTTTTTTTTACTATACGATCTCAGCATTTTGCTGTAGGAGGCAAAGTTCGTTAGTTTTCGTCAGTATGGTTGCTATTCTGAAAACTGTTGCCAAGCTCGATTTTCATTTAAAATCGATATAAATACAAGAAAACGCAAAATTTTTCTAAAATATTCTAGCAATCAATACATAATTGAAAAACACGTCATATGCAACAAAAATTGGAATGATACTTGCAGTTGATTTTGATTTATTATGTCAGTACACTTTCCTTGGCGCCAAACCGCTACGGACAACAGCCTTAACAGATTTTGCAGCGAGCAAAGGCTGGCTTAAAACGATATTGTTTTCAAAACATTTTGTGGAAAATGTGCTTAGGTGTAGGAAAACTTATGCCAGAATCGTAATATGCTCATGTGGTGGGTACCTTTTTGCAGGTTATGATGAAAAAGGCATTTATAATCTTCTTGAATATGGAATATTTTCTCGTACTTTAACCAACGAAAAGTTTAAGAGAAAAGTCTGAGGATGCAAAAAGAGGGTGGGGATCGAAAGAACGCTTAACTTTAGTTTTTTGCATGTTAGGAGAGAAAGAAAATGCTCTTGTAATCACAAAATCTTTAGAACTGCGTTTATGCTTATTTGTTTAATTAATTATTATTTATTTTGTACACTTCTGCACATGTTTAACATTATTATTGAGTATTTTCAAACAACCTTCATTAAACGACCACCGGAACGAGAGGTGGTCGCTTTAGAGAGGTTTCACTGTACATGTTTAAGATTAAGAGGTGCCTATCCACTGAACCTCTCACCCCTTTTTAAAGTGAAACCACGCAACAGTGCTAGGCGTGCATTTCAAGTATTAGGGTGCATTCACCCGAAACACAACGACAAAAAAACCTGTCAGGGTCCTTCATTGGATCTACATCTTAAGAACTACGCCCTTGTATTGATTGATTGGCATTTTTTAATGTATTAAAAGTGATTTTTACTCAGACAATGGCGATTTGTTGATTGTGTTATCAAAGACATAGGTTATTGCTGTTAGTTTGATAACCATAGCAAGTCTATTACGATGGAGATAAAATGTCATAGCCTCCTTTGGTGTCAATGCTTCCTTTTACTTCCGCAAGAAATGATTACACCTAGAAAACACTGCCAAAAGAAAGGGTGATGAAAAGGCTGCAAAAGGAACAGAATGAGTGGTCACGCAACACAATATTTTACCTATTGTACTGCATAGGGTATTAATTCCATTCATCAGACTTATGAAGGAAAAGAATTTCTGCACTATTAAAAAATTCATTCTTGTTTTAGCCCTTGTAGTGAATATAAGCCTTTAATTTAAATTTTGCATTTATGTCGAAGTAATAAAAAATGGCTTAACATTGTAGTAATTTTTATAATTAATTGCTTAGCCCTTTGGTCTGACTTTTTCAGCATCAAAATGTAAGTATAAAATCAGATTTATGTTAATGCTGACAAACTGAAAGAAGTATACTATGAGTTTGCAGTTTTTCACTTCCATTTTCCCGGAAATCTCCAATTGCAGTATGTCCCAATCATCTTGAATATGAGAGTTGTCATGTGGTCACACTTTTATTCTCTAATGCCTAATGAACCCTGAAAACATTTCAAACAATACATATAAATAAAAAGATGCAAAAATTGGAATCTATTTATCCAATAGAAGTGAACTAAACGTCAAGAGGTATACCTATTATACCCTGCCATTTGGGCAAAGGGTTAAAAAGCATTTGAATAGTTCTCTGTAAATTCCTAGATGCTATGTTCAGTGTATGTTATCAAAGAAAAATGTTGAAATAAAGCACACTGTACTGAAAAACATATTACAAATATAGCTCCTAGCAAGGATCAGCCACATTCCCACACTCATTGTGGTAAATAATCTACTTATACTCTTTATAATGTTACAAACAATCTTGAGTGCTTTTTGCTCCTGCTGAAATTAAGTATCTTTTATATATTTTTGGATATTTTCTGTTTAATTACTTGTATATTTGTTGCAATTTATTATGTAATTAGTATGTTTTAATTTTGTGAGACAAACTCATTCTATTTGCTTTTTTGGGGTGTAATTCAATTTTTTGCAGTTAAGCCTAACCATGTGGTGATTGTGTACATTTTGTAAGTCTTAGGGAACAGCCTGGTTTTGTTGTGTACTGTAGTTATCTGTGTTTAAATTCAAGCTATTTGCATTTTTCTATGTAATTTGTGTTTTTAATCAGAGTAGTAGCTTAAATTTGCTGATTTGTGTATTATTTTGCTTTTTTGATTGTTTGCATTAAGTTTATTGAGCTATGGGAGTTATATGTTTAATGAAGGAAATTAAAAATGGTAATGGTAGTTGGTGGATTTGCTGTGATAGGTGTGAGATGTTTAGTAAATTGGAGGGAAACGCTAATGCAGCTACAGAGCAGGAATATATTTGCACAAAATGTGCTGAATTATTAGAGTTACGTGTCAAGGTGGTAGCATTGGAAGCCCAACTAGTTAGAAATAACTTGGGTGAAAATTCTATAAAAGCGGTGGGAACTTCTTGTGATGGGCTTGTTAGGGAGAGTGAGGTTGCAGAGGAAGGATCTAGAATGGGGAAAGGTAGAACTGTAGACCTAAAAACAGAGGGTGTCATTTTAGGGGATTCTATGGTACGCGGGATAGGTAATGTGGTCGGGAGAACTAAGCGCAAGGTGGCTAGGTGCTGTTTACCAGGGGCTCGGGTGAAGGATGTTAATAAGGTTGTGGAGAAAAAGGGAATGTTTAAGAAGGGAGATTCAGTTACTATGTGGGTGCGGACTAACGACGTCGGTAACAGCACAAATGAGGAGTTTGTTAAGGATTGGGAGAACCTGTTGGATAAAGCAACTAACTTTTCGACTGATGTCCAGGTAGTTGGTTTGCTTCCCAGGTATGGGGTGCATAGGGGCTGGTTAAATCAGCGGGCTAGGAGCATGAACCTGATTCTTAAGAAACTTTGCATAAAGCATTCAATCAGGTTCATTGATGTTTGGAGTTCTTGCCAGCGTGATTGGATTGCGAGGGATGGTCTGCATCTTAGTGCTAGGGGTGTAGTTAAGGTTAGCGATATGATTTTAGAAGCTTCAAAATCAAAAAACTAATTTTGGATTGGGGGGGGGGGGTTGGAGAATGTCATGGTGTTGACTTGTGTTCTGGAGGTTTTAAAAATGAGGGTAAAATATTATGGCTTCCTATATAGTGGACCTATGATCTTATATGGGGACCATTCGTAAAAGATCTCATGCTTTTTCCCATATATTTGACCCCCTTTCCCCCTTTGTCACAAAATGTCGCACTTCAACGTACCCCCTCCCCCCTTCATTACATGGCACACTATGTTGCATATGAACTGAGGGAAAGAGAGAGACAATATGGAATGGATCGATAATGTGGAAAAGTGTTGAAATAATATTGGAATCACCTTGACCGGAAGTCAGCTGTAGGGCCTAGAGGACGAAGAAGGGGGTCCATTTAATGGGCTTTAGGACCCTCTCCATAGCCACTAAACAAACAAAATAAAATGAACAAAACTTGTTTTATTTCTATTAAAACGAAAACAATGTTCGGGGGGCTGGTTGACTGTGGGCCAATTTGGGGAGTGCTCATTGTTTTTGGGGATTCTATAGTTTTTTCGGTTGCATCCCTGATTAGTACATATTTCATATGACTTATTTCCCTACTTCTAAGACAGCAAAATATCTATTGAAATGTTTCTGAGATAAATTTGAATGATTTCTTTTTTTTCTTTCTTTCAGACATTCTTTAAGTCTTCCATTAACAAGTGCATATTTTACAACTTCAGAGCCAAAGGCAAAACTTTTAACTCGCTATGTGAGCAGTTTTCATGAAAAAAATATGGCCTTCTCTGGTGAATTAAGTAATAAAAAGGTATAATATATACAATGTTAATAAAAATTTTCGAAACCTTTTTAGTTGTTATTTCTGTTAAGACCAAACAAGGCTCAAATAGTCTTCAAAGTGCAAGCAATTTTTAATTTTCTTCCCGACTTTTGAATTATAGATCTCCCACACCAAATTATGTGATCTTGCTTTTTGTTCTCTCTGTACATGCCGTTATTTCTCACAGATGTCCATGTACACCACAAGATTAAAAATAAAAATTACAGATGCTTAAAATTTAGGCTTTATTTTTTTCCCTCATCTAAATTTGATATTTGGTTTTTAACAATGTTACAAATATCAATAATGATACAATATATAAACTTCATGCTGGAAGTTTTCATTGGGTTTTGGTTATTTGTATATTAGGTTTATTATAACGTGAATGTGTTAACTGTAGTTTCAAATACTCTAATGCTCTATCATTGTACTTTCTGTGCATATTTTAATTAAGTAAAAGATGTTTTAAAATGTTCCATTGAGATTACTTTAGACCTTGCTTTCAGTTTATATTTCAAAAAACATAAAGTTGCATACAGGCCAACTGGTCATAGGCGGCAAATTTCAAATTATGCTAGAATGGTATAGATTTAAAAAATAATAAGTAATAATAATACATAAAAAGAAGTTGCTCATGTAAAGCAAACCACTGGTTGTTGTTGACCACTTTTGTTAAATTTTTCCTATGACAATGCTGTGGCAAGCAAAATTACTGAAATGAGCATAAATTGCCTTAGTTGGTTGCAACAAGGGGCTAATGAAACATATAATGAATTTTAAGGAGCAGAGGTTTAAATCTAAGCCCTGCCCCTCTCCTATTAAATTGCCTTTGTTTCACATGTAAACTGAAAATGTCTGCAATTATTTAGCCCTTGACTTTCTTTTATGATGTTTTTCTTTTCTAAAATAATTTTAAGCAATACACTTAATCCTCTTATTGTAAACTTAAAGAAAGGTCACAATTCAGAAATTTGGGGAACATTGTGTTATAAGATAAAATTCCAATGATTTTCTAACTGAACATTCATAATATAACAAGTTTTCATAATTCAATGGCCACTTAAAATTTTAGGTTTATATTATCTTTAAAATTGTTGATGTTAATGAGCTTTATTTATTATAATTATTTATTGCATTATTTTTTACTGATTATATAAAAATCTTACGTTGTCATTGTAATTATTTTTAGGAAGAGCTAATGGAAAGTATTACAAAAAAGTTAGATGTTTTGAAACTTGAACAAGTAGCTTTACAAGAAGAGGTGAAACAAAATGATGAATTAGGAAAATGTATTGCTGATAAGATTGAAAAGGTAGCAAAACCTCATGAAAATGAAAAGTTTCACCTTCAAGTTGAAGAACTAGTAAAAATTACAAATCTTATGTTATCGTTATCTGGAAGACTTGCTAGGGCAGAAAATGCTTTACTCATTTTGCCTTCAAATGCTTCTGAAGAAGAAAAAGTGAGGTTTCTTACTGCAATAATATATTTTCCCTTTTTCACTTATTTTATTGAAAATGAATAAATAACTTACTTAAAATATAGTGTTTAAAATAAATGAAACTTGATGTGCATGGTTATGCAGGGGTCAAGGCACAGGAAATTCGGATCTGTTTACGGACCCTTCATAAAATTCCAATCAATCAAAACAAAACCTTCACAAAATTCCAATCAATCAAAACGAATCCTTCACAAAATTCCAATCAATCAGAACGAACACTTCACAAAATTCCAATTAATCACTCTGGACCCTTCACAAAATCCTTGAGCGACCAAATCATACTTTTTGCAGAAATATTTATTAAATAAGTGGGGGAAAATGACAAAATCCTTTTATCACTGTATGTTTAAATTTTTAACTTTACAAAAACACTTGATTTTTCACAAAAATGTTTTAAAATTCACAAAAAACGGACCCTGTTAAGTTGATATGCATAAAAAATTCTTATTAAGTAATTAAACTAAACAATACTACTTGAAATGCAATTTTTGGTGCAATAGAAAACTGCTTTGACAACTGGATGGGTGCCATCACTTTTTGAAAAAAAATAAAGCAAAGTTTCTATTAATACTTTCCCCTAGCTAGAATGTAATTTTCATATGTATGCCCTTTCCATTTCACTGGTACTATAGTATAGTGGTTGGGCACTATCTCTTTATGCCCAAGTGTACAGGTTCAACACTGTAAAAAGTTGGTGGATTTTTGAGATGCAGAAAATCAATGTATGTGCTTACGTGGCACGTTAGAGATCCCTTAAGTATCTATTCCACTTGGATACTCATAGCTAAATTGAATTCCTAGTGCAAAATTGACATCGACAGTCCAGATCTCCCATGTTTGTGGGAAAACGGCGCATCAAAATTTTCGGTGGTGATGGAGGTGGTACCACACCTATAGTGATGATGCTGAAAGAGTTAGTTACCAATCCTGAGGGATACAGTAGGTCTGCAAGGTGATAAGACAATACACGGCCTCATTAGAATTGCAGTTCTCAGCATTTAGTAAAAAAGTCTACAAGTATTTTTCATAAAACTTAAAAAATATATATATATGTCAAATACTTTTGAAACATATTAAGTAATGTTGATAACTTGCAACTTTTACTCAAATTGCTATTTCAAGGCTTTAAGAAGTTTTTTTTTCACAATACTGAAGAAATTTCTCAGGTAACAAGTAATTACGACAAAAATAGGCAAACATAAAGAAGAGGTGCATCAAACAAGTTGGGTATTTTTCACCTTATTTTTTGTTTGCAAAATAATTATCAATATAAATATTCTTATTGTCAACAATGATGCCTTTTCAAGATTCATTGATTTAAAAGAAACGAAAAAACTTCACATACCTGCATTATGCAGGTATATCAAGTTTTAGGTATGTAATTCCAAGCAGTTCATATCATACAAATGATTAAAGTGTTTTACACAAGTACTTATGCACTATTTTATGCATATAGAAACAACTTAATGACCTTTCAATAGAAGTTACTTCTCC
This sequence comes from Octonoba sinensis, assembly GCA_038502835.1. Classification (NCBI taxonomy): domain Eukaryota; kingdom Metazoa; phylum Arthropoda; class Arachnida; order Araneae; family Uloboridae; genus Octonoba; species Octonoba sinensis. The sequence continues at coordinate 23,990,699 of CM076598.1, read as the reverse complement.
ATACTACTATTATTTTAATTTTCTTTTGTGTTCCTTTAGAAATTAGTGTTTTCATTACTTAATTAAGTGATGTTTCATTACATGATAGTGTGTCATATATGAATTGCTCACCCTTTATTTGCAGCTATGTCTCTTTCTCTTTCTTTTTTTTTTTTTTTACAGCCACACATTGTACTATGCCCTTTAGCTACCGAAATATGTAAAAGCTATCCAATATTTTGATATATCTTGCAAACATTAACGCTGGTGTTGCGTTCACGCAACGGCTACAATGAAGAAACATAAAAAATTCTCTAATAAAGTTATTTTTGTATCGATTGCAGTTTCAGATTTAGTACTATCAATAGAAAGGCCACAACAAAAAATAAATGCTTCAAAAAAATTGTTTTACTTCTAAAAACAAGGGCTATTTTTGCTGATTTTTTTGTTCGAATTTGAGATATCGGATTTTTCTAGAAAGATTATTAGAACACAAAAAATAGGACTTATTGCAGTTTATCAGCATATTCCATAAATCAACTTTGTATGGGGGAGGAGGGAGAAGCAATGACAGGTGTTGCGCTCGCACAACCTTAGAGGAAAAGGGGTAAAATGTTTCCACTCATTTCTGGGTAAAGACATTTTGTTTCTATTCTGTGCAATTTAAATGTATGAATTTGATTCTCTTCTACCTTTTGTAAAAAATGCTTAGAAAAAAATTCTGAAATTTCGTTATGTGTGTTACTCTTTGGGTAACGCACGTAACGAAATTTCAAAATTTTTTTTATCACACAGCAAATACATATATATCTTCAAATATTTTTTTGCATACTTAAAACAAATGTACTTTTACTATCCAAAATTAAAAAACCTAAAAAATACCCAAGAAGTTTGTTAGAAAGCTCGTTGAAGTTGAAAAATGCCGTGGAAATGTAACGTCCGTTACTGTGCAATGACCTATCATGTATTGCCAGTAGTAATTATGCGTACAAAATTTGTATATGGTACTTTCAAAATGTTTTTAAGCAATAATAGTATTTAACCTTTTATTAAAGAACTAATGAAATAAAGCCTTTAATTTAATTATTTTAATCAAGAAGGCTACATGACAAGAAGAAACATTCTATTTGACATCTTTTGATAGATGTTTTATAGTTGCTATCTTTGATTCAGTAACTCTTAAACATGTAATTGCAGAATTTTTTAATGTATTTCTCTTTTTTTAACATCATTTATTATATTTTATAAATGAAAATTTTATCTGTAAAAGATTTTTTTTAAAAATACATGTAGTAAATTTTGACTTTTGTAGGCTGTCTTGGGAATGAAATATTCAAAATTAAAGCAACAGTATGAAGAAGCACTGTTTTTGAAGTCGAACATTGACAAGCGCAACAATCATTTGTCTCTACTTCTACAGAAATATTTTAACGAAGATGACTTAACGGATTATGATCACTTCATCCGAATGAAAGCAAAATTGTTGGTGGATTTAAAAGAGCTTGATGAAAAAGTAAAATTAGGTGAAGAACAGTTGTCAGATTTGCAAAGTAGTGTAAACAGTTGCATAAATTAATCACATTTATCAACAAGCTCATCTTGAAGAGTATTTTATATTTAATGTTTACCCATTTTGTTATAACTCTCCAGTTCTATGGTATTTTAATTACAATACATATAGCATTTTTCTAATTCAACATCGAAATGTTTTTGTCAAATGCCAATACTTGCAGCATTTTATAATTTATTCTTTTTAAAAGTGTTTTTATTTATTTATTTTTATATTTCCTTTGTATTTCTAGTTTATATGAATGTATTTTATGCACAATATGGCTTGTGGCATAGTTTTTCCCTTCAAAACATTCCACATCATTAGCGAAGATGTATACGTTTTGGATTTTAGTAACTCATATTTTGTGCAATTTAAATCTTGCACAATCAACTTTAACTCAAACTTGTTTTTGTTTGTTTTAACTCATTTTGTTGCTTGTTATAATTCATTTTGTATGTAAAAAAGTCATTTCATTATTTGTTGAAAGTTCAAAAGATACAAAATATTGTTCATGCAATCTTTCTATTTATTATGAAAACATGATATTTATTTAATGATGTCAATTTGACAAGAATTTAGTACTGTATTATCTTAATAACAGTTCTGCTGGTAGCTATTTCAAAAGCAATAAGGACTGTTCTGCATTTTTTTTCTTCTTTTTTTTTTTTGACAGTAAATATTTAAAGTGCAATATAAAAGCTAAAAAAATGTTATTTAATTGAATAAGTAATATTTTGCTATCTCTCTGGCAACCTTAAAGTTATTTTTTATTTTTTTGTAAATAATCCACACTATTATCCTCTAAGACTAAAATTACAGCATTATAGTGTTCGGCAGTAGTTAACTAGAATTAGTTAACTACTTGTGGCAACTACTAGTTACAACTACTTTCAAAATTCCAACTACTTTTGAAAAAAGAATAATTTAAATCTATTATTTGAAAAAAAATAACTATTTTATAAAAATTAAATAATTTAAATTTTTAGCTTATGAATATTACTCACAGAAATGTATTTTTTATATTATGTTATGAAAAAGGTCTCATAAAAAATCATAATATTGCAGTATTCACAGAAATTAGAAAAAGCTTTCTAATATAATCAATAAATAGCGCCCGCACCAGCACATGCACAATGAAGTTTCATTTAAAGAACAAATTCATTATGGGGAATCTTTACCTCTACTCCAGTACCATGCATGAATTTGGGATACCATAAAACACAAAAAGAAAGAAAAAATACTGATTTTTCAGATTTTTTTAGAAGAAAATAATGATTTTTAATATTTTCTTTTTAAAAAAAATACTGATTTTTATGATTTTTTTTAGAAAAACTGATTTTTATGATTCTTTTTTAGACAGAATATTGATTTTTATGATTTAAAAAAAAAACAGTATTTATATCAGCTTCTTCCAAAGTATTAAAATATAGATATTTTTTTATTATAAATTTTAATATCTTCTGGGTTGAAGCAATTCTTTAGAATTTTAACTCACTATATATGGTAGCCTTAATGCATCTGGTCCTCTACGGAAAGGTGGAATAGCTTCGCTAAGGTGTCAAAGAATGACATTTTCTGAGAGAACATTAAGTTTTTGGACATGCTGACTACAGCAAAAGTATCAACAGCACCTTTAGAAAGGATGTTTTCTACATTAGGAATAGTGCACTCAAAATTAAGAAACAAATTGGGGGTTGATAAGGCATCAAAACTGGTATTCTCTTGATGAAACATCTAAATAGTAAAAATGATTAAGCTGTAGTAAACATTTTATGTGATATTTGCTATCTCTGTTTATATATTCAAGAAATTTGTATACACTAAAAAAATATAATAGTCCAGTCAACTTATTTGTGTATGTTCAAGAAATTATAATACATTTGATCCAGAAATATAAGCTTTCTCTTCTGTGTCTTGTTGTTCTCTGTGTATTAAGCATACATTTTTTACATAATATAATTAATTAATAATTAATTTTGAACTAGTAATTAATAATTATTTCAACTGAAATATCTTAAAATTCTTTGAAGACATAAATAATTAATTGAATTTGTTACTGTATTTGTGTGCGCATACATATTTTGCTTTAAAAAATCCAAAAAATCTGATTTAAATAAAAAAATGCTATTTTCTTTTTTTTTTTTTTTAAATAAAAAAAATCACCAACCCTGCTTTCAACACAATTTGAAAGAATATAATCTAAATTCTAAAGCATGTGCGCTACAAAGATATTTTGTTAATGAATGGGGGTTGGGCAGAGGGATAATTTTAAATTGATATTAAGGGTAAACCCCTTCATTTTACAACAGCTGCTGAAAAATTGTTTTTTCTTAAAAACATAAATTAGTAACTTTATTAAACAAATACATACTAAAATAAAAGTTTAAATTTATAGAAAAAGGTTTTGTCTTTATTCATATTCTCTTTATATATTAATTGTTCGGTGTTATTTGGAAATATTCAATCTTTGAATGCTTTACGGAAATTTCTTTAAAATTGTTTTAATGATTAAAATTAATATTGAGTTGAATTATTAGGATTAAATATTTAAGAACAAGCGTAAAAATGGAAATTCAAATGAATTATACTTGAAAGTAGTTAACTAGTAGTTAACTACTTTTGGAGAACAGTAAACTACTAGTTGCAACTAGTTTTGTTTAGAGTAGTTGGTAGTGAACTACTTTTTGACGAGTAGTTGCCGAACACTACGGCATTGTTTTGAAAGTAAGCATGAAAATGTGCAAGGGAACATTCATAAATGATGTCACGCTTCAAGAGGGGGAAAGGGGTTCGTGAAATTGACAAAGGAAGGGGAGGGGTAACAAGAAGTGTGACATCATGCATTATGCAATGCAGTCTGACATGTGACAAAGGGGGAAGGGGATCCGCTGAAGTGTGACATATTGTGACTAAGGGGGGAGGGGGGTCAAATATATGGGAAAAAGCATGACATCATTTATAACCGACCCCTAAGCACACCAAAATTCAATAAGAAAAGCGTAACCCACTGAGCAATTGAGATGTGAGGTTCTTCTCTTAAAGGGACTTTTAGAATATAATACAATCTGTCATTGTTTTAGATTTTGAGCTAAAAGATAAATCCAAAAAATTTTGAAATCTTATGAGTTAGTTATGAGTTAGAGGCATTAGCTTCAATCATTGCTAATGCCTCTAACTCATAACTACACTACTTTTCGTGGCAGTGTTGAAATTTCTGCTGAAATGGAGTGATATTATTAGTGAGCAAAGACACATGTTGAATAAAAATAAATACTTTTAAAAGATAGGGAAATTGATTGACGCTGAATGTAGCATAATAGCTGGATAAATATTTGGTGGTTTTGAATTACAGTATCACTTCCTCAAATTAGTGATAGGTTTCATAAGTCCTAAATTGAATTTGGTGAATGTTGTATTTCCCCAATTTAATGATATCCTCTATTTAACAATAGTATTTAACAGTCCACAGACAATCATTAAATTGATGTTAGGGGCCGTTCATAAATGATGTCACGCTTTTTTCCCAAATATTTGACCCCCTCCCCCCTTTGTCACAATACGTCACACTTCAGGGGACCCCCTCCCCCCCCTTTGTCACGCGTCATGCTATGTTGTATAATGCATGATGTCACACTTCTTGTTACCCCCTCCCCTCCCCTTGTCATACTTTGTCACAATTTCATGAACCCCCTCCCCCCTCGAAGCGTAACATCATTTATGAATGATCCCTTACACTGTATTTGATGATTAGTATTATATTTAGTTTTTGTTGTTTGTAACTTTTTTGTATTTAACAAAGTGGAGGAGTGTTGTCTACTGCGTAATGTGCTTTACTGTTATTTTTTCAAGTAATGCAGTTTAACACGTTGATTGCTGTGCATTTACAGTGAAATCTCCTTCAGGCCACATACGGCTGTAGTCAAATAAGCCTCGCCCCAATACGGGTGGCGCGGCCCAATCAGAAATTTTACTTTCACCTGAATACGGGCGACGCAGCCCAATCAAATTTTACTGTCACCCGAACACGGGTGACGTGGCAGTCAATGCGTTACGCAAATATTTTGATTGACGAATTATTTTTGTCAAGTAATGCAATCCTTTAATAAACCAGTAAAGGAATTTGGGTGTCTGTATTTATTTGTTTGCATGTGACGTTGTTGGTAACTTTAAGGTCTAACTAAAGTCAGGATGATTTAAGTTAATCTACTGCATGGTATTATGGTGAGTGTAATTTTCTGTGATTTTCAACTTGGTGCCATAACAAGGAATCTCTCGAATGATCTTGAAAGGGTTTTACACTTGTTTTAAATTGTATTCAGGATGCATCGCAAAAAAAAAAAGGTTTTTTTCAGGTTTTAATTTTATGACATTTTCTGCGAAATAAGTTTCAAACTCGACCTATGAGAAATACCCAGTGATTCCTAAAGAAATGTTAGCTAAGTTTTAATTACCTTTGTAAAATATTCCAAAACATACAAAGTTTGAACCTTGTGTATGAAGAAGTTTATAAAACATCAATAGACTAAGTTTTTTTTTTTAAATGTGCATTGGTCATTCCATGTCAAGTGATCCAAAATTTGAGAAAAAATACCTCACCTTCTTTGATTTTTTTGAAATTTGGCTTATCAACTGTACCCCTCAAGGTAATTAAAAATCCAAATTATTAGATTTTTATCTTGTTTAGTTTTTTAGTTATCAGGCTTTGATTTTGTAAAAAACTCACATTTTTACATGTATGCTTCAACACAAAACAGACCATAATTCATCAACAAATAGAGATAAAAAGTTCTAGTAAAAAACATTTTGAAGTATATTGAATGAAGTTTTATACGATATGCATCATGATAAATTTTATTAAAATTTTAAATTTTAAAAAATGACCTTAAAATTTAAATTTTAAATTTCAAAAAACGTATCATGATTTTTTTTTTTTTTTTTTAAATCTCAAATATTTCTGTGCATTATATCTTTGTCTATGCAAAATTTCAGCTTGGGGACTCAATGGGATCATATTTTCCCGAATTTTCAAAAATATTTGATTTAGCAAAAAATGAACTTTTTAGTGATTCAAGCTATTTTAAGATGATGGTTTCTTAAAGGAGATTATTCAATTAGCCTTCTAAACACATCTATGCATGAGTGAAAAAGCATGGACATGTCTTTGCATGAAATGAACAAGTTCAAAATTTATTTGGCGGAGGGGGCAATGAATATATTCACATTTTTGTCTTATCATAGCTATTTCAAAGTATTGTTTCAAATTATTCAATAGTTTTTTAAATGAACAAATTGACTTATTTTATGCATTAATAATAATTTTTCCTGATTAATTCTTGGATTTCAGATATATTTTATTGAGATATTAATCATATGAGGGGAAAAAACTACATCTGTTTAAATTACTTTAGCCAGTCAACACCTTTCATCATATTCACCTGTAATGTACCCTTTCAGGTTTGTCATACATTTGAACTTTCTTCAAAGAATTTCTGTTTCTGAAAGTTATTGCTATGTGAACACACTTTTGTAATAATTTCATGTTCACTGAATGGAACAAAGCTGCGAAACTTCCGTGTTCCTTAGACTGATAGTGCTCTTAAAAATCTATCTTTTAATAACTCCCTTTCTTCTGAATATTCCTGAACAGTTATATAAAAAAAACTGAATTAAAGGAATGTTCATAACACTTCAATTGAAAAGCTGAACTGGTGTCAGAATTTGATCTGAATGCAGTTTTTGAAGGCAAGCTTTGGCAGTAAGACGTTTCACTGTCCCGCCCAAGTCAACACATCCTCTTTTCCCATGATCTGTAGCATAGAAATGCCATTCCACAGCAGCTGCAATATCTGTGTTACAGCTCCTTTAAATTTCCTTCCTTCTTATATTATTTTTCATTCATGTTTTGGACGTGAGGTATGGAAATGCTAGGATATACAGGTAGATAAAATAAATAGCTTTGTTTTTTCTTATAATGCTTCCTTTTTTTCAACTTTATTTGTAACCCACAACCTATTCAAAGGGGAGGGGGAAGCTACATAGTTTTTTCTTTTCTTGCTTTGTCAAATACTAGCTCATAAGTGCAAATCAAGACTAACAACCAAAAGCTGCAAACTCCAGCAGTTGTGCCCCTTCTATCACAATTTCAGATTAGTTTAGTTTTTCCCTTCATATCAATATCTCAATAAAATATATCTGAAATCAAACAATTAATCAGGAAAAATTATAATTAATGCATAAAGTAAGTCAATTTGTTCTTTTTAAAAACTATTGAATAATTTGAAAACAATACTTTGAAATAGCTATGATAAGACAAAAATGTGAATGTATTCATTGCCCCCTCCCCCAAATAAAATTTGAACTTGTTCATTTTATGTACAGACATGTCCATGCTTGTTCACTCATGCATAGATGTGTTTAGAAGGCTAATTAAATCATCTCCTTTAAGAAACCATCATCTTAAAATAGCTTGAATCACAAAAATGTTTTTTTTTTTTTTTTGGTAAATCAAATATTTCTGAAAATTCGGGAATCTATGATCCTATTGAGTCCCCCAGCTGAAATTTTGCATAGACAAAGATAAAATGCACAGAAATCTTCGAGATTTAAAAAAAAAAAAATTCATATGTTTTTCGAGAAATTTAAATTTTAAATTTTAAGGTCATTTTTTAAAATTTAAAATTTTAATAAAATTTGCCATGATGCATATCATATAGAACTGCATTCAATGTACTTCAAAACGCTTTTTACTAGAACTTTTTATCTCTATTTGTTGATGAGTTATGGCCTGTTTTGTGTTGAAGCATACATGTAAAAATGTGAGTTTTTTATAAAATCAAAGCTTGATAACTAAAAAACTAAACAAGATAAAAACCTAAAAATTTGGATTTTTAATTACCTTGAGGTGTACAGTTGATGAGCCGAATTTGAAAGAAATCAAAAAGGGTGAGGTAAAATTCCTTGTATCACTTCATATGGATACAAATTTTCAAACTGTTGGTGCTTCGCCTATTTATTCCTTTCCATCATTAAACACATCTGTTAACCAACTAGATGCATAGTAGACTTTTATAAATGGATGAGAGTGTACAGAGACATATGGTTGCAACAAAAATATTCATCAATACGAAAACTGATTATTCAGTGGCAGTACTTGTTATTAGTACATTATATTTTGTAATTATGAAAATCTATATGTTTGATGTACCCTTTTAAAGCTGTTATATTAACTCTTAAACTTTTCTTCTTATCAGCTTATTCACCATGTTAATATTCTGTGGGACATGATTTATTATTCCTTACACAATTTTTTTTTTTTTTTGTATGAATTTTACAATTTTTTATACATTTTTTTATTAAAAAATCTATAGCGATATGTTAATATGTATTTGTTTTGAATTCTGTTTTGACTGGAGTCATAATTCCACTTAAACTACACATTCCATTTTTTTTCCTTTTCGTTAAATGCTGTTTTAGAATCAAAGGTATTCATAAAATGGAAGGCAATCTCTAGACTTTCTTTTATAAGTGTACTTTTATCAATTTCTGCAACAAATAATTTCCTTTTCATAGCATTTGATACCGTGTACTTTTATTAAGTGTGTATAAATATTGCATCTTTATACACCTTTTAACACATATACTCTCATTTCCGGGATTTTTTTTTTTTTTGGGGGGGGGGGGGAATATAGCTTTTAGGTATTTTTTCCTCCTCTATCTGCTTCCTGTTAGCACGAAGCCTTAGGGGTGCCTGCCCTTGGCCTGTGGAAATTGGAGTCTGTCCATCGAGTTTTTAGGTACTTTTCTCCACCAGACTCCCATAAACCTGTTAGCCGTAGCCTTAGGCATGCCGAAGCTGGGAGCTGGTGGTCGTTGGTCGTGGTTTTGTCCTCGTGCTCTTGTAAGTTATCATTTCAACATTACAATATATATATAGTATTCACACACATATAGATGTCTATTCTTCATCCAAATTGTTAAGTTCATATTTTTAAAGTATAAAAGTAAAAGCCAAAATATGAAGGGTTTTTAATACATCGAGTACAATTGACGTATCAAAAACCTTAACGCATCCAAGAATTTTCTCTCATAATATGCTTATTTGTGTATTTTGTTGTTGTGCCTTTAAAATTGGCTGTGTAAGTGAAAAGAATTTTACATTAGATAAAGAAACCATCAAACAATTTTCAATATGTGAAAATGTGCTGTGAGATTTATCTTTACTGCTTGAAAAAATGTATATAAATTAACAAAAATGGAACTCATTAGCTGTAAAGTATTTTCAAACATTAATTATTGAAATTTTTAATGCTACAGCACATAGCTGAATTCAGAAAATGTTTCTCACAAATATGGCTTCTCAACATTCACTTAGTTCTGAAGAATAATTCTAAGCAGTGATGTTCCTTATGATCTAAGTGACTCATTTTCTTTAAAAAAGCAGTGCCTGGATAACCAGTTCTCTAGGCACAGTGAGTTCTGATTCATTGTTTGTCTTTACTAAAAACATTAATATGAAAACTAAACCTTGTAAGTGAAAAATAGAATTGGTTTCTGAGGAGTAAACCAAGTTGTGTAAGTTTTATTACTCTATTTGTCTTTAACTTAAAGTTAGTCTGTAAATTTTAAGAGAGTCTTTTCCTCGTTTCTTTAGTGCAAAAAGTTTAGGAATATATTAATTTGATTGATAAGTGCTGGTTTCACTGATACAAGGAAGAATGTACATTTTTAAGCGGTTGGTTTTCTGTGTACAAATGAAAAACAACTTGTTTTCAGTGTAAATGTGGTTTAATGATGAAGTATAATGCAGTGCCTACCATAAAATGGTAAGAATTCATTTCTGTCAGAATAGTAGTGAAAAAAATATTGAACTTAAGTTCATCATTTTGCAATTTTTAACATTTTAAAAGTATAAAAGTATAATGCAGCTCTTTTTCTTTAAAACACCGACTACATCTAAATGTTTTTTTTTTTTTTTTTAATTTCCAATGGGGCTGCGGTATTGGTCCTCAACCATTGCAGACCTAGTGCGTTCCCCAGTAATTGGTACCATCTCTTTCAGCGGCACCACAATGAGTGTGGTACCTTCGCCGCATGAGAATTTTGACGTTCAGTTACCACTAGATGGCGGTACCTGAGCTCTCATTGATGCAATATGCACTAGGAATTTAATATAGCCGAGAGCATCCAAGCCAAATGTCTACTCAAGGGATCTTTTACATGCCGCATAACATCTAAATGTTGTATTACTAATTTCTTAGGAATACTAATTTGAAAATTAGTATTCTTATGTATTTAAAATGTTAAGATTGCAAACATAGGTAAATATTTTAAGCAGATTAAAAAGATAATACAATTAAATTTTTACATGAACAATAAAATATAAAGTGAACCAAAAGTCTTGCTATTTATTGTTCCTAACTGTTATAATTAAAATATATGTTTGTTTTAAATTATTGTAAGTATTGTTATAAATTTTCATAGAATATGATGTACCTCAGTGAGCTTCAATGTGTGCCTCCTTGCTGGCTCAGAAAACATCTAAGTGGTATTCCAGTTTCCACCAAAGGTTTTTAGTATACAGCAGCTCATATGATTATGACTATTTACCATTTGACTGACATGAAAGGTGGACTCATCAGTAATGCAAATGCGATTTAAATTTTTCTTTCCAACAGCAGTTCTGTTTGGAATCTCAATTGAGAATTCTGCATGCCCCAGGGAAACTTTTGGTTGAATGGCCTGAACAATTTGCACTTTGCAAGCATACAACCTAAGCCTTTTAAATAGAATTTTTAGAAAACTGATTTACACTAATTGCTGACATTGAAGAACTGAAAGCTAGGACACTAGCAAATTTTTGTTTCACCCTTCTTAAAATCTTTCAGTTAAAACATGTTATACATCATAACTACTTTTTGTGAATGTCATTTGTTGATAGTACCTTGAAAGGTGTATAACAGTGCCGTATATTTTATTTATACCAAGTTAATGAAAAGAGTGCAGTTTTTATTCTTAATACGTTCAATTTGGTTTGAAATTGATTGAAAGTAATGCAAAGATAAACTTATTCTTACGCATGCTTTTCATCAAAGTTTTAAAATGAAAAACACTTTTCAACTGTTTCTAGCTATCTTATATAGTAAAAAATAAAATATTTAATCAGAAGAGAATGCAGATTTACTCTGCAGAGAGCAATATGAATGTAGCACAAGCCATTTTTGTGCCTTATGAAATAAGTGCCAATGTCTGTTAAATTTGTAATTAAACAGTATGTTTAAAAATGTTTCCCGCCTATTGTATTTTTATCTTTTATGAGTCTGAAAATCATGAAATGATGTTATCTATAGTAATGCATAATATATTAATTGTATGTTTTGTGTCTGAGAACTGTTAGACACTCAATTATGTGGCCTCCTTAATTGCGAGATCAGTATCGCGAGTGCTTGATGTTGTGTAGCAACATAAAAAAGATATTTAACAAGATGCTTAACAAAAACAATATCCTTCTCCCTCCCCACCTAAATTTTAACTGGTAAAAGCCAAATACTAGTAAAAAATGAGTTTGATTACTGTTGAAAAGAAAAAATGAAATGAACATCAACAATAACATGTATGGTCAAACCAGCATACAATTTTTTCCCCAAAGGCTCTTTTAACTTGAACTTCATTTTAAAACTTTTTAAAGCCTATTTCCAGTTAACATTCTCAACAAAAAAAACTTTATTCAGAGTCAGATTAATTATAATATATTAAACAGAAAGTCTGCTGTATTTTATAACACATTTTAATCTTTAGTATACAAGATATAATGACTCTTTCGAGAGATTTCTAAGGGTAATAAAGCTGTTTTTATTATGATTATAGCTAGAGCTATTTTATTAGTTAGATAATTGTCCATTATAATTATGTTCTTCAGATTTGTTTTCTTTCTCTATATTTTAGAAAGGAATAACTTTAAAGATAACATAGACACATTATTGAAGAAACTGAGAACCTTATCAGTATTTAAAATGGCATTTTATTTTTAAAAAAATGAAAAATGAGCATAATACATATAAAAATTATTTTAAATATTTCAGTCTTCATCTGTTCTAATCAAGGTAGTAGAAACATTGTACAGGTCAATTTTCAGTTTTTTAATGGATGGCTGGAAATAGCTACAGGAAAATTTTAAGTTCATACAATTTTGCCTATATTTTAATGTCAAAACATATAAATAGTACAGTAGAAATGAGCAAAGTAAGGTGGGACTAATTGTAACAAAAATTATTCTTGGTATAAATGGTAGATAACATGGTCCAGATGAACATACTAAAAATATACATCCGTACTGTGATGCAAAATTCGTTTTTTTTTTGGGGGGGGGGGGGGCACTATCGTGAAAATTTTTCGAAATTGTAAACATAATGTGATATCAAATTACTGAAAATTTCATGCTGGAAAAAAATATATATTGCTTTTTAAAAATAAAATGTTTAAAAAGATGAAAAAGTGAAATGCTGAAACATATTATGCCAATAAGCCAGTGTGACAACTACTGTATAGCATTACATTACACTGTAACGTTCAAACTGTCTCTTCAGCTTCCCATGGAAGAAAGTAATAATTCTATCTTTTGTTGACAAGCTCAGAGTGTGTCAAAGCAGTGCAGGGTATTTTAAATCTTGATATTCATGAACTTTCTTCACTCATAGCTGAACCTTTTCACAACACAAAACTACTGTTAAACTCTGACTGAACTATAACGTGTTGTAAAAACGTTATTTTGACTAGGCAATTGGGAAATAATAAGTAATATATTATAGTGTTTTATTAAAAAGTAAACGAAGATAATAAAATGGTGGTTCAAAAGTTGAAATATTTTACAGTGTTGAAAAGACTTTCATTAACCTTTAGATTTCAGCGGTAAAGATATGTACCGCAAAAAAAAAGGCCTTCCTTACGGCCACGGTACAGCATATGTATTAGACCTTTTGTTCCCTTCCTGAGCGGAAGGAAATCACTGGGAAGTGAGAGTGTTATTAAGAATCATTAGCATTTCCTGTCCTCATCACTAGACTTGACGAAATACACGGTGTTGATTTACTGTACTGACGGGCCTGAATAAAACTCAATATTTTTCATCTTTTGGTATTAATAAAAAAAAAGTCTATTGCACGCACAGCCCTTCTGCTATGGGTTGTAATCCATTTAGCTGCCGCAGTAATATTTATTATTAAACGCGAAATTTGGTTGTAACGTGATAATATTGGGTGCGAAGAATTTTACTCATAAAATCAAAATGTTGAGCTTAATTTTAAAATATTGGGAAGTTATTAAGAACAATTTCAAAATTCGGGAGAAATAAACTTAAAAACGGAAGATCGGGAGATTGGCTGAAAGGCGGTAGTCCCCTTTAATAGTTAAGATGGCAGGAAACTCTGTATGGTTAAGCAAATCTTAAGATTAATTTATTGAATAGTTCGGAATTGAAACCAAATTAATTTTTCAAAAAACCAAATTAATTTTCAATTTTTGGATCAGGCTCTTAAAATTTTCGGAGAATTTCAGCTTAGAATCACTCCTGAATTTACAGTCTCTTGTAATGAAATAGGTGCTTAAGTATTTAAGGTGCAAATACAGGGTCATATAGGCACATTTTTTCATCTTTCTTCAGGGTTGCAGGGTTGCCACAGAAGAAATGGAACAAAAATAGTTGCTTTAGTAGCATAAAAGCACGAAAATAGTAGCCTAAATAGTAGCCACGGCTCAATGACAAACAAGTCTTGATTAACTTGTTCAGTGATGGGTACTTACTTATTACATTTGGATCTTATATTTCGACATAAAGAGTTGCTGTGAATACAGTGTAATTAATAAAAAAGCAATTGCATTTTTATATGAAATAAACACGTTTCCGAGCATTAACTTTCTAAACTGAAATAACTATTTCATATCTACCAATGATTAAAAATATCAATGAATAAGGAGTGAAGTAAAAAAAAAGTTTGCAATATGAGAGAGAAGAGCAAGGTTATTAATAGAAAATAAACATACTTGAGATTTAAACACACAATAGCTGATCTCTTATTTAGATACATGTATAATATTGAGCTACTTGATTAATGAAATTCTAAGACCAAGAGGAGACAATATCAAAAACATTAAGTTTTCTTTTTTTCACAAATTTAACAATTATTTTATAATATTGGAAAAATCACCCAATAGACAATTGCTAGAGACAATCAAAAATTTAAAAAAATCAATTTGAAATTACATGGCAAAGAAAAAAAAACTTTGGAAAAAATATTTTTTAAAACTAGATTATTAACTAGGCTGAAATATTTAATTCTTGTAATTAACTTGTATGATCACTAAAACTTACAAGAATTTTGACAGAAATTATTTTATTTTCGGCCGAATTTTTCGAGTGGGCGTGACAAAATGACACCTGTGCAAGTTTGTGCTACAGAAGTTGAAATGTAACAAAGATGAAAAATTATGGTAAGTTCAAAGTTATTGAGCTCCAAGATGCAGAATCTGATAGTAAATGAGCACTAGGAAGTTTTTCCGAAGCCTATGCAATCGGAATTCGAAATGCGTAAAAAATCAAGACCAAGCTTTTAAAGAGCGAAAAACAGAAAAAATGCGTAAATTTTACTCGTAGTTTGTAAAAGTTGGCAGGCTAGGCTACTTTCAAAACTTTTCATTGAAAAGAAAGAAGGGATTTTAGTGGAAACGAAATTCTTACTTTCCAAAAATACAGAAAAACACATGTCTGTCTATGTGATGATTGGGTGTTTCGGACATATCGTTGCAATCCTTCGCCGTGCAACACCGGGGATATTGTGGTCAAGCATCACTGCCATTGGTTGCCAGTGTTCGAGAGAAAAGGCGCATATCGTGTGCACACGGCACAGCTTCTGTATTGACTACCAAATCACCCATGAAAAAAGCAAACTAACCCCTTTCATTGGCAGCAGTGTCAGCTTCATTGCAGTGTTGGAAAAAAACCTGGTTTTTTTGAAAAAAAACCTATTTTTTTTGGTTTAAACCAGGTTTTTTTGGTTTAAATAGGATTTGTAGGCAAAACAATTAGACTTTTGGAAAATCATGGAGATTTTAGATCATTAATTGTGAATAAATGTTATTAGTAATAAATTTGCTGATAATTAATTGAATAACTAGGTTAAAACCTTGAATTTTAATTTATTTTTTCAGAAAGTTACCTAGAGTGAAACATGCCTATGTAAAGTGAAACGCGTACTTACGGTGCAGCACTTTAGTGGTCAACTTATAGAGAGTGGAGATTTTTTTTTTTTTTTGTCATTTCTTACACTATGCTTTTATTCATTTGTGACTAATTAAAATAAAACTTCATGTATTAACTTTACTCTAAAATTAGTAATTGGCTTTTTTTTTTTCGAAATTACCGAAAATATCATTGGATAAATTTAATCTGAATGACTTACAATGTATTCTATACAATTTTAAAATTAAAGCACTTAGTTAAAATAACAATAAATATCTTATTAATTATGCAAGTTACTTATTTGATGGAAAATATTCCCTAAAAATACATAATTTTTCGAAATGGCTAAATCAATTAGAAGAAAAAGAAGAATCTTATTTAAAGAACAAAAGAGTGCTCATAGTAGTTTTTTCGGATAGTTAACATACACAGAGGTTTAGGCAAACTTTATATTGATGTCTCATTCATCCAGACAAATACTGGTCTAACATTATAACATAAAAAATATTATTCTGGAGAACTTACTTAACTTTTTTTTCATCTTTTCAAAAATAGATAAACAAATAAATACAGTAATAATTAGGACAGCCAACTTACAAAGGTTTTTTTTATAATACTCCCACCCAAATTTGGCATACATAAGTGGTCAAGTTACAAAGGTTTCCCTACATTAAATAATATAGGGCTAATTTCGTTCCTGACCAAAAGCGGTCAACTTAGGTGGTCAACTTTACAGGTTTTACTGTATTAACATATTACAATACTCTACTTATACAGACCTTTCAGCAAATTATTAAAGAAATAATTATTTTGCTGGTTGAGTTTTAACAAAAGCATATTTTACTAAATCAATAAAAAATAAGTAAAAATGAAAGATATATTAAAAATAATGTGTGGTTGATTTTCAGTGTCATTAATATCAACAAATGATTACAAGTCTTTAACTATAGATATATTTTACGTTAAAAGTAAAAAAATCAATCACTTGCGGGATTTAGCAATGATAACCCTTATGCAAATCAGCAACATTGGCTTAGAAATTAACACCATTATTTTAATTTTTTTCAAATACAAACTTTATTTTTCCTGCTTAAATATATTTATAAAAACAAAAACTGTTTTATAAAAGTAATACAATGTACAAACTTTATTTTTCATGATTAAAGGTTAAATATTTTTTTTTTTTAAATAAGAGAATAATTTAGAAAAAAAAAATTGCACTGATTAAATAAAAGGGTTGTTAATTTACAAATTTAGTAATTCATTATTTATCTAATGCTTTGCTTGTAATTTCTGCATCAATCGAATTTTGCAATTTTTTATAATGTGTAAAATAAATGAAAAAAGTTTTGGTTTTTTTTTTAAAGTGTTACCTGTAACATACATTTGCAAATTGGTTATTATGAAGATACTTTATTATGTCTAATATATATTCTTTAACTAAAGGAATTACAATTGCAATATCATTTAATTTTTATAATGATTGAGAAGAGTTTTTCTCAAATTAGCTTTTCTGAACTAATTTTAGAAAAACCCAAATAGTCTCACATGTAGATAGGAGATGAGAAAAATTTGCACTGATTAAAAAAAAGTTTGTTAATTCACAAATTCATTAATTATCCAATGTTGTGATTGTAATTTCTGCATAAATT
The DNA here is from genome assembly GCA_038502835.1 of Octonoba sinensis. NCBI lineage: Eukaryota > Metazoa > Arthropoda > Arachnida > Araneae > Uloboridae > Octonoba > Octonoba sinensis. The sequence goes on along the minus strand of CM076598.1, from coordinate 23,973,286 downwards.
GGATTTTGCAGTTTTTAATAATGTGAAAAATAAATGAAAAAAGATTTGGTTTAAACCAATGTGGCTTAAACCAACCAACCCTGCTTCATTGGCAATTGCTTCAAGGTCAATATGAAGTGTAGGCAGTCGCTTGGGGCAAGATGGAAGTTTGAAAAAGTATGGCACAATTTTCCATGAAATAAAAGAAAATTTTTTTCTCAAAAATATGTTTTGGTGCATTTTTATAAAAGAATTTCAAAAGAGGCAGAAATAAAAAAAGTCGCCTAATAGTTGCCTCTTGGAAAAATTAGTTGCTTTTTCGCCCTATTTCGAAGAAAATAGTTGCCATAGTCGCCTGATGCTGAAAATAGTTGCTTTTTAGTCGCCTGTGGCAACCCTGGGGTTGCCATGCCCCGGGAAAACCTGGAATTGTCGGGGAAAATGAAAATGACCTAAACTGGTCAGGGAAAATTACATTTCACTGAAATTCCGCGAAAAGTCGGGGAATTTCTTTCAGCTTCTGTTGGTGCAGCTTCATTTGTAGCCAAAAATAAAAACAGCCATTTATTTCCTACTGCAATTCGTCGCTCAATATGTCATTTCGTTTTGCCCAAGCCCAGGCTGCGCCGCTTGGCTCTTTTGCGCTCATTTTTGTAGTGCTGCGCGTACGGGAACGTAAGGATGCAGGGGCACGCCCACAGCAGTAGAGTTGGCTCACCCGAATGGTTGATGGGTGGTTGTGTTGGAGGACATGCGCAGAAGCTGTTTTTGGTTTTTTTGACATCATCGCTGAGCAGGCATTATCTAAATGCTGCTTCATTCCTGGTGAATAAGTGAATTCGTTTTTTTTTTCCGTGGGCAAAATTATTTTGCATATAAATGATGCATCAGAAGTTCGATATTTCATTAAATATTTTTTTGGGGGAAATCAATGAAATTAATTTGCTTCTGGAAAAGTTTTGTATTTAACAGATGATGATGCTAAATTTAAAATGCTTTTTTTGTTACAGAAATATTGTTAATGCCAATTTGCTGAGCCTGTGTCTGTGTTTACAAAACTGAAGTTCTATAAAAAGTTTTTTTTTTATTGGTCAGAGTCTAGAAAGCGTACTAAAGTGGTGAGGTAGGCAATGAAACGGTTTCTATTTCATGAACTTTGGAATTCAGAATATTAGTTTATCATTCATTCACTCCTGGCAGGGAAGGACTACATGCTACATTTAAACTACTCCTTAAGCGTTGCATGTTGCTTGGATTTTATTTATTTGAACAATTTAAGTATTTAGCATTTTTTTATCCCTCCCCCCCCCCCCTTTTTTTTAACAAATATTTCGCTCTGAACACAAGCCCGTTTGAATCGAGAGTGGTGGTTTTATGTTGAATATTTCCGTATTTTGACGGCATTCGTAATTTTGGAAAATTCTCTCTTTTTTTTCCTGCGAAAATCTTTGAAAGTAGCCTGCCACCATTTCACAAAATAAGAGTAAAATTTACGCATTTTTTCCGTTTTTTTTTTAACTTTCAAGAGTCGGTCACGATTTTTTATGCATTTCAAAATCTGATTGCATCGGCTTCGGTAAAACTTCCTAGTTCTCATTTACTGTCCGATTCTGTCGCATGGACATCAATGACTTAGAGCTTACCATTATATTTAGTTTTATTAAGTTTCAGCTTCTATAATAGTAAAGTACATGCACGGCGGTAATTTTGCCACACCCACTTGAAAATTCGGCTGAAAATATAAGGAATTTTTGAAAGTTATTTTAAGTTTTAGTGATCATATCAGTTTCTTATAATTTTTAATATTACAGCCTTATTAATACACTACAATTTTTTTTTTTGGCCAGAAATGTCCCCCCCCCCCCTCTTTGTGTAATTTAAATCGTATGTAATTTGAAATGAGTTTTTTAATTTTTAGCTGTGTTTAGCATTAGGGTTTTTTTTCCTTACAAGTACTCGTTATAATATTGTTACAAAAGAAATTAACAATTCTTTCTGTTTTTATTCAATATATAATTAAAAGGCATGAAAGAAAATCAGCAATCTTCTGTTGGGTGATTTTTTCAATATTATAAAACAATTGTTAAGTTTGAGAAAAATAAGCCTAAGGTTTTTGATAGTGCCTCTTCTTGATCTTAGAAGTTTATTAATCCAATTCAGTATTATGCTAAATAAAAGTACTAAGTGTTTAAATCACAAATATGTTGATATTGTGTATTAATAATCTTGTTCTTCTCTTGTTATGCTTTGGTACTTTACAATCCTTTTTTTTTCTTGCACTTCACACCTTCATAATATTTTTAATAGATGGTAGATATGAAGTAGTTACTTCAGTTTAAAAAGTTAATGCTTGGAAACCTGTTGATTTTTTTTTTAAAAATGGAGTTAGTTTTTATAGATTGCACTAAATTCAGACTCTTCAGTTTCAAAGAATGTAGGACTTCTGCACTTTTCTTGTTAGACATAAAGCGACTTAACTTCGCTTTGTGCTTGATAATTTTATTGCATAGTAATTTATGTTTGTTCCATAAGGTTCTTTATTAAGCTTACAGCGTTCTGTCATGATATTTTAGTATTTATTTTCCTCAGTGAGACACATGTCTGATAACCTGTAATTCACCTCTAATTTTTTTTCAATTTTTTATTTCATGCTTTTTATATCTTTGTGCGATTTAAAAGTTACTAGATTTTGGCACTAGATTTCCTTGTAAATGCATATTAGAAAACTTTCCAGTAAATGAAAGCACAGGAAATTATGCTAAAGTGAATCTAATTTGTGCAAAATATTTCCAAATGACAATCAATATTATTTGAAATTATTTGTATCTTGAAGTTTTTTTTTTTTTTTTTTTTGCTGTGCAAAATTTTGCTATGTTCCAAATTTTATTGATCATGTTTACAAGTTAAGTTAATCAATTCAGTATGTTTATTAAGACCACGGTACCTACCATTTACACCAAATATCATTTTTGTTGCTATTAATCCCAACTCAAACACTATTTCAACTGCACTAAAACTAAATGCAGCTTTAACTGACACTAGTTAAACTGACATAATTGTCATCCAGCTTTGTTCAATTTAATGCCCAGCAGGATTAGAATACATTGTGGCTGTGCAACTGCTCTTGCTATTGATTTCTGCATGTTTATTATTACAAAATTATCAGTAAATTTAATCATCTCTCCTAATACTGATTATGTAAAATAAGATTCTACTATTTTCCTTCTTTCCTGGTGTATAATTTATAATGGCAATCAAGGAAAAAGTTATAATAACTACAGAAAAAAGGTTTTAAAAAAATGCAAATTAAAAGTACTTACTTTAGAGTTACACCAGCCAGATCAAACATTCTTCTTGTAGGGATCATTATTTCATTTGCCAATGATGTTCTTTTTTCTGTATAAAAAACTTGCTTTATCCCTGCTTGTATAATTAACTTGGCACATTCAGGGCAAGGAAACTCAGTGACAAACATTTTGCAATTCACAAAATCTATATGCTTTCCATTCATAATAGCATTCATTTCTGCATGAACAACTGGAAATTTTAATGCAAAATTATTCAAAATATAATATTCTTATAGATAATTTTGTACAGTATAATTGAGCAAATGTAATTCTCCGTCATATATTCATTGATGAAAAAGTTTTAATTACAACACTGCAAGATTCAAAGGGATACCATAAAATAGACAAATTTACAATCCAGTTACACTGAAACACTGTAGTTTTATGAATTCCTACTATATACAAACAAAAGCAATCTGATCTCTTCTTATGAGTGAGAAGACACTGTATTCTCAGCTAATACAAAGTTGCAGATTTTTTTTTAGTGTTTTTGCTGAATAAAAAATAATGTAATTGAGCAGCTCAAATACAAATGCAGATAAGTGCAGTGCTCCATTCAAAAACTGTTGTTTTTTTAAACATGTATTGACAGTTACAGACAAAGGTAAAAAAATTAAATTGGTAATTTGGTAAAAAAAATTAAAAAAGCTGAAAACACAAAATTCAAACTTTGCACGTAAAACAAATTTTAAGCAATAAAATTTCTCAAAATACACTGTTAAATTATGAATTCTTTTTCTTTATTATTTTTTATTAATTTTTAAAAAATAACAAAAAAAATACAGTTATAACTTAATGTACCAGGAATATAGGTTGAAATATTTATGGCATCAAATGTTGTTGTTTCTAAAGCCACTTTAATATCCAAGCTCCTTGTTGCAGGGCAACTAGGAATTAAGGCAGTAAGGAGCACCTTCTGTTTTTAGATGAGCATCAGTGGTGGAAGTAGGATTTGGCTCATAATGTACTTGGATGATACCAGATGGCGCCACCACAAATATGCCACCTTCCTTTTTAGACCTATGGGCGAAGGGAAAGAAAAATCACCACCCACCTGGTACCCTCGGATATGCCTCGGGATTTCAGCAGGGTGCGTACACTATTCTCTGAGTAAAATCAAGCACTTTCCAGTACTCTTCATAGCAAAAATCAAGTGTTTCAAATGAAGTAAATCTAACCACTTCGAATACAAGTTACATTACAAGCCAGAAAGATTTCTTTAATACTATTTAATTTAGAGCACTCTAACTCTAATAAAATAACTTCATATTCAATACTATAAAAATTTATCAGATCGCACATTATTAGATTTATTTGTTGTATCGGCTGTATATGTAATGAGCCATAGCTTAATTGCTTGTCAGGTCAGACATGTGCCTCACTGAGAAAAAAAATACTGAAAAATCATGACATAACGCTATGTAAAAGCTTATTAAAAAGTATTATATTACAAGCACAAATTACTATGAAAAAGAATTATTAAATACTGAGCATGTCAACTCATTACTTTAATATAAAAAGATGATTAGGGCATTATGTCTAACCAAAATATGGGTCAGAAGTGACAATGCATTTTTTAAAGAAATAAACATGTTTCTGAGCAATAACTTCTTAAACTGAAAAAAAATATTTCTACTTGATAACTATAAAAATTTTAATGAAATCAAATATCTTCAAAATTAGGTGTGAAGAATTTTTTATTACATCTTTTTATATATTGAATTAAAATAGAAAGAAGTATTATTTATTTATTTTGTAACTATGTAAATGAGTACTTGAAGGGGGGAGGGACCCTAATTCTAAAGACGATCTAAAATTTAAACACATTTTAAATTACATGCAAAAAAAAAGAAAAAACAATTTAAAAAACGAAACATTTTTGGCAAAAATATTTTAAAAACAGATTTTTTATAAGGCTCTAATATTTAATAATTATAATCAACTGATCTATCACTAAAACTTAAAGGCTAAAAATTCCTTGATTATCGGCGACATTTAGAGTGGGCGTGGCAAAATGACGTTTCTGCAAGTCCTTTACAGAAGCTAAAACTTAAGAAAGATTAAAAATAATGATAAGCTCAAATTTATTGATGTCTACGGGGAAGACTCCGATATTAAACGAGAACTAGGAAGTTTTGCCGAAGCCGATGCAACCGGATTTCGAAATGCTTAAAAAATCGGGGTTGACACTTAAAAGCGCCAAAAACGGACCGAATGTGTAAATTTTACTCTTAATTTGTGAAACTTCGCAGGAATGTACGCAGGCTACTTTCAAAAATGTTCATAGTCTTAAAAAAATAGAGAAAAATAAATCCAAAATACGAATTTTTGCGGAAGCGAAATTTTTAATTTCCAAAATTACCAAAACTACGGAATTCCGTCAAAATACGACAAAATCACATGTCTGCAGGTAGGGATTTGAAGAAAGGGGAATTTTCCTACTGATAAGTTGCAAAGAAATAGTAAAAATGAGAAAACCAAGGACTTTCCAGACATATTTGTACATTATTCCAAATTTCCAGAACTTTCAAGGCCTTGAAAAAAAATTATGTAATTCAAGGTTTTCCAGGCCGCGTACGCACCCTGTTTTTGGGTCCACGGATTTTACATGTACGCATCCCCAATAAACAATTTCGTTCTTAAAGATAATTAAAAGGGTCGTGACAGGTACCCTCAGGACTTCAGGGTCCACCAATTTTACATGCACGTATCCCCAAGCGTACATGGTGGGTCTTCAGCGGCCCGGGTATCAAACCCGAGATCCTTCGATCCGAAGCTACACATCCTGACCACTAAGCTACGACGGCCCTATAGTTGATTAAAAATTTAAGTTAAATTATTGTATTTGTTCTATTTCAAAGAATGCACAAATTATATTTAGGAACAATATCAGAGTTTACTGATAAAATTGGCAAAATCAGATTTGCATATTTTTGGATCTCTAAAGTTGGAGCTGAGTTAGCATGCAAATAAAGATTGAACTTTTATTTCATCTGTGTTCTTTAGCACCTGAGACATGAAGGGAACTTCATGTCTTAAACTGGCAACGTCTTACACATAATTTTATTATAAAATATCAAGTTTTTAGTATATTAAAAAAAGTTTTCATCAATAATTAATTACTACCCTAAGCACTTAATCATACCTGTAGTACATTTAGAAGGAAAAGCCATGAGAAAAAAATGTTATGAATATGTAATTGCTCATCATAACTCTACAAACTGAATTTCTTTGTGAAATGAATTGTACACTATTACAGATAACTCCTAATAAATACTGCAAATCAAGCTTTTAAGATCTGAAACGCTAGTAACATTATCATTATGTTGTTGTCGTCAAGTCCTCACGGGTGCCGAGGAAGAATGGGTACGTTGCTCTTGAGGCTAATGGGGCCTTTGTAGGCAGGAGTCCAACTTCCGCCCCCTTGAAATGTCTCTTAATTTTTTGAACCAGCTCCCAAATGAGAGACTGACACCTAGGATTAGCACCCACAGAGGTATCGTTTCACTTGGAGGACATCAGCTCCCTTTAGCATACATGGACCGCAGCAACCAGCTGCAAGAGGTCGTCACCCTCCCAAACACGGACCTTAGTCAATGTCGCTTCACTTTCAGTGTTCTGCAGGAACCGAGCTTCAACCAACTGGTCATCATTATGTCAGCATTTTTTAAATTCTTTGTTTAGGCTTTCCCTCTAAAACTGTTTGACTGGTATATATATTTGATTTCCTCCATATTCTCAGTCAACATAAATCTTCTCCTTTTTTTCAAATTCAACTTTTAATTCGAAACAAGAATTTTTTTCTTTTTTCCCCTAACCTCTATCTCATCAAAAGTAATTTTTCTTAAATTCTTCTATCTTTTGCTCACAATGAATTTCATATATTTCTGCAGGAGTTCACTGCAGAAAGCCAGTTCTCTAGTGACAGAAAGTTTTCTAATTTCACAATTGCTTTAAAGATAATTGCTTAAAGATAAAGACTACAAGCCTGAGACTATATATTTACCTAAAGAGAAAAAGAGTAAATTTTCAAATAAATAAAGTTTTTTTTTGGCTGCAATGGAGACTCTAAGCAAGTAATTGGCTTGAAACTTGCCCCACAGCATTAATAGCAAATGCTGTGTACCTTTAATTGAAAAAAAAATTATACAGCTGAGTTCTTTGGCTAACATGCAACTGATTTTTCTATTAAGTAGATCCAACAGTGCAACACTGTTTAGCAAGTTTCATAATAAATTTAGCATCATTTTCCAGATGATTCTTTTTTTTTTAACTCACTGAGAAACAATATCTTGGTACTCAGTAGCGGTAATTACTTTCCAGTGGTAATGTACTTTCAGCTTTAAACTAATGTTCTTAATCTTAATTTCACTCAAAGATTCTTACTACAGATACATCTGGCAACTTTCCTATTTGTCCTTCAATCAAATAAGTTATATAAACGAACGCATCATCTTTATGACACATGCAAAAAAACTAAAAAGAAAAAAAAAAAGATTTAAATGAAAATAATATTAGAATGAAATCTCCTACACTTTGAAGATGAGTTAACTGCTCTGAAGGCAAAAATTTCAATTTCTGTTAAGGCTGAAAAAAGATTACACATTTCATTACAGATATCTGCAAATGGAACAGAAAACAAAAATTGATGAACGATAATAGCAAGGAATAAAATAAAATTAAAATTAGATTAAAAAAGAGATGCACACGAAAAAAGACAAAAAGAAATTAACTGAGAGCCCTGCTAATTAAAAAAAAAGAAGAAAAGCAGATATTCGCAGTTCCATGGAAGAAACTCATACTCGTATTGTTTTTTTATCTGTAAAATAGAAAAACATCTTTTGCCGACAATAGAGAAAGCGGAACCTTCCACTTGTGATTTTTCTAAAAATTTTAAAAAGCGGAAGGAACTCATTCCTGAATGTTACAAATACACTTCAGAAATTAGACACTGCAAACTTATATAGTTCTCTGATGCTTAGGGCTGCAACTGCCAAAAATGCCAAGATTGATTTGAGATATTTTAAAGTGCGAAATTTAAATTACACTGGTGTGCAAAACTTAAGCAACAATGCAAATTTTAAGCAGATAGCTATGAAATTGAAGAAAAAGAGTTCTTGCGATTAGTACAATGAACATGTAATTCAGTATAAAGGTTATGCGGATACAAATATTAGGAACAAAGCGTCACAGGCAATGTGAGCGTATGCAAAACACATGCTGTTAGCGTGCACACCTTCAGAGTACAATAAAAGGAAGGATGGAAATGCAATTAAAGACATTCTCTGTAGGTGCAAGTGAGTTTTTTCGTGAACTATGGCTGGAAGGTGTCATCTGGATGTCTTCACACGTGGAAGAATGATCGAAAGTTGGAAGAGGGTCGCAGTGTGCCCAGTGTCGCTGAAGAGCTCGGAATCAACAAAAGGGTTGTTTCGCGCGTTTGAAAAGCCTTCCGAACCGCAGGTACAGCTGTCAGAAAGGTTGGCAGTGGCCGCCCCAGAAAAAAAACTGCAGTGGATGACCGATATATCGTCCCGCAGGCGAAAAGAACCCGGAACCAGTCGGCAAATGCATTGCTCAGCAACTGTGTACAGCAACGGGACAGCAAGTGTCACGGTTTACTGTGGCCAGACGCCTTTATAAAGGTGGCCAATTCGCTCGTCGTCCAGAACGCTGCATCCCTTTGACGGCAGGCCATCGGCCCCGCCGTTTAGATTGGTGCAAGGAGCACAAAAACTGGACCTCTCATCAGTGGAATCATGTCTTCTTTACGAATGAGAGTTGTTTCCGGGCCACATGCGATTCTGGACGCCAGTTGATTCGGAGAGAGTTCGGGACACGGTTTCATCTCAGTAACATCGCGGAAAGAGACCGTTGCGGTGGTCCTGGATTTCTCGTCTGTGGAGGCACTATGTTGAACGGGCGGACTGAGCTCCACATTTTGGACAGAGGTTCTGTAACAGGAGATCAGTATTGCCAGGAAGTACTCCTTCCCCATGTGCATCTGTTAAGAGGGGTCATCGGACCAGACTTCATTTTTATGGATGACAATGTATGATCGGACAGAATCTATTCAGCAGCTACTGGAAAGTGAAAATATCCCTCGAATGGATTGGCCAGCGTACTCCCCTGATTTAAATCCTATTGAACATGTGTGGGATGCTTTAGGGAGATGCATTGCGAGGAGATTACATCCTCCTGGAAACACTCAAGAACTGAAACGGATACTGAGTAAGGCGTGGCCACTCTTACCCCCAAAACTGGTAGGCAATCTGGTTCTGAGTATGGGGATACGAAGCAATCATTGCAACACGGGGAGAAGATATCCCATGCTAAGGAACATCTGGGTGCAATTCTTCCTCTTGGATTGACGATCATGTGAAACGATATGAGTTCAATAAAGCCTATTTTTGTTTGATTCCACATTGCATGAATTGTATTCATTTTTACGCAGTTATGCTTTCATCATCCTTTGATTACAAAGCTGCTCTCTCTCATTTCTAAATTTCATGTCTCTCAGATGATTTTTCAAGGAGTTATGGCAAAAAATCACCTGTTGCTTAAGTTTTGCACACCAGTGTATTTGAGTACTATGTATATATGTATCTGGGCAAGGAAGTTTTTATTAGTTTTTTTTTTTTTTTGACGAAAACAACATTTGTAATAATTATTTGCAAACATTATGACCATCAGTATTACTATATTTTATATTTGTATTATAGTATCGAACCCGAAATTCGGAATCCCAAAGTTTCAAAGATCCGAAAATTCAAAACTTTTTCAAAAATTAACAATTTTTCTTTGTTGTAAATTCCGAAAAATATTAATCTATAAATCAATAAGTGCCAGTAAATTTTGGTTCAAATAAAGGCAATCTTGTAGATAATAACCCTACTAGGTTAAAAAAAACTTCTATTTTTTCCTTAAGTCCTTAAAAGTTCGTTTTTCAAACTTGATTCCCTTTTTCTTTCTTAACCCTTTAAGTGCAGGCTTTGCCTAGAAAATATCTCTGAAGAAATGTAATCCTGTGTACAGAATAGCTACATTCTTGAGCAGCTTTTGCTGAAGGCATCCGTTTGAAAAGTGTAGTCATGCTTTTGGAATTTGATGGCAGAATATTACCTTGCACGTGCTTTTAGATACATCACTGGGCAACGTAAATTTTATGTTGCAAACGCTTTAAGAAAAATAAAAATTAATAATTTGCAAGATGCTTCTCTGGTTAGAAATGGCACCCAGTAACCCAATATTTTGTACAAATTCCTGGTGTTTTGGATTGACTTTTCTACTAATACATTTTTATATGTACTAGTAGTTCTATTTTTTCATGTAATTGCAGGTGATAGCGAAATGGTGAACTATTGTTGCTGAATTGTGTTGTAATTTGGAGCATTTTATAAAAATCCATGAATAAATATTTTTTTTGTTTGTTGAAACTATACATATATATTAACAAATTGATTTACTTATATTACCTTTTCAAACAAAGTTATTTATCTACCAGTTGAGAAATCACTGCAATTAGAAATAAAAATGCACCTGTCAGCGCCGATGTAGATGTAAATCTGCTATTTTTTGGTCTCGTAAAGCCACCATTTTGGGTCGGGTTTCAAAATCCAACATAGCACTAGTCTTGAGCATACTGAATTTGGGGTTTGGTATTGTATTATTGAATTAGAAGGGTGCCAAAACATTGTTCATTTTTATGTAAAAAGTCTTGAACCAGCTCAGTGCAGCATTTAGAAAGTAGACAAGACAAATAGTAATGCAAGAGTGAGTTGCCTATGAAGCACTGTGACAGTCCCAAACATAAACAACCATATGGCAATCCTATTGATACCGAAATTAAAGAACAACCACTACAACCTCATATACCAGTAAAAAGCACATTCTTGGGGCCACCCATACTAAAGTACAAAATAAAAAAATAAAAAAACAAGTCCTGACAAAGGGGTTGATAGAATATTAATTTTGCTTGGGAACTTTATATTTGTGGTTGCATAAATAAAATTTCTGTTTCTGTTTAAGTATTCCAACAACCATAATTCATTGTTATAAAGAAAAATAAAAGTACCTTCTTTTTCTTCATGTAAATTTAAAAGTAATTAATAAAATAACAATTCTGAAATTGGAAATAACATTACGACCCTAAAAGAAATGTCTTGTGCCTCAAGTCAGGGTGCGTAGCAAAGTCTTTCAATGAAAAATAAGCACTTTTTAAGCACTCGAAAAAAAATTTTTAAGCACTCAAAAAAGTTTTGCTATGCAGATTACATCCCCCCCCCCCCCATAAATTGCTAAAACTTCTTAATATAAATAAAATATAAAATTCATATAACATAACAGCAAAAAAAAAAAGAAAATAAAGATGTAATTACATCCCCCCCCCCCCCCGTGATTTCCTTCAATTTTCTTTCTGTGAAAATACCGAATAAGCGCCCCCCCCCCCCCCCAAATTTGGATTCTCATTACACTGACCAAGAGAAGCTCATGCCTTCCCAATATCAGTTACCCAAACCAAACGCCAAAGGATTTAAAAGTTTCCTGGGAATTGCAGACTAAACAAAGCTCTCCCCGCTATATTTTTGAAAAAAATTCCACATCATCAATTTGGGAGGGGGGGGGGGTAAAGAGAGGGTCATGAACTCCCTTCTTGTTGTGCCACAGCAATATCATGCACGGTACCAAGCCCAAAATTCGACTCACTGGAGAGCGGTGTTAGGCCGAATTTTGGTACAGGACCAAAAATGGCGGATTCTCGGAAGCATTAACGCTAACACGTCTCTTTTTACGCAAAATTGAAATGTCATCTTAACTCATAGACAAAAAAGGGACCTTTTTTTGTTTTTTAATCGGAGAAATGACGCTTTCAATCAATGGGAAATCGGTATTCGAGCTGACCACGCGCAATGAAAGGAAATTCCGCAAAACGAAACTCAGACGCTTGCCGGTTTGGATATCGAAAACGATCATTTTCCCAGATATTTGGGGGAACTTTGAATATCCCCTGATAAGTTCCAGAACATAAAACTTCCCTGATAAGTCCCATTTTTCAAAAAGCGGCTCCCTATGCAAAAAATTAGCATATCATGGTTCTAAAGATACAAATGAAAAATAAACCTTTTATGGCAAGTTCAGATATGTTTTTTAATGCAATTAACAATTGATTCAATAATAATTTGACGAAGAATCAAAACCAAAATCCAATATTTAAAAGCCAAAAATCAAATAATTAATTCTTGGCCCAATGTCAGAGTCCCGAATTTTTCACAATATCGATTACATGGACAGTATAAGGAATAACAAATTAAATAGGGTAAGGTTATAAAAAATAAATAGGAAAAAATTATTTATTATTTTAATTTAAAATAAAAGCTAAGAAAAATCTTAATCGCGAAAACCAAGGCTTTACGAAAATTTTCTGTCGGGAAAAAAAAAATGAGACCTTTTCCCACCACAGTATTAAAAAAAAAAAAAGAAGAAAACCTCATATTTTCGACATTAACAAGCTGATTATATCCTTAAAGAAATCTTTGGATATTAAATCTATGTTTTGTTCAAAAGAAATCAGTTCTGTTCAGAGCCAAGGGAAACGGTGCTGGCGTCGTTTCCCTACTCGCTCATCTAAAAAAAGCTGAAAGAAAAATGAACATGCAAAAATATTTTTGCGTATCAATTTTTTATAGATTTAACTTGATTTTTTTTCTGCGATAAAAAATTACGTGCACCGAGTTACGAGTAATTTTTAAAAAAATTTTTTATTGCGTCCCCACCTGCGATTTTTGCGCATTCGACGTGCTATAGCACGTCCGCGGCATCGCCGAGGCTACTTTCCTTATACTTTTCTGCATCGGACACCCTTGCACCTTTTAGCAGAAGCCTCAGGTAGAGAGCCGATGGCCGTCGGTCGACTACGGTGGCCCCAGTTGCGCCGAGGTAGTTCTTCTGGACCGATATGCCTACATCAACCCCGCCAGCCCAGCTTCCCTACCTCTTAATGTGTGGACCTGGCCCTCCTTGATATACTTTCCTTGTACTATTTGGGAAATTCGGTACTTTTCTTCACTTATACCGTTTTAGTGCCTCCTCCGATAATTTCGCGAAAATTCAGGGGGTGGGGGGGGCGCTTATTCGGTATTTTACGGCAAAGCGACCCTTCTGCAACTCAAGCATGTTTCCTCCCTTCCTCCATCGTTTAGAGAAAGGTCGGGAAAACCAGAATGGTAAGTGGAAGCCACCCTTTTTTGCTTTTCGCGGAATTCATGGCGACATTCGGCGGTCGAACGAAAAAATATCTTTCTGCATAAGAGGAAGTAAGCACTTCTTACAAACATGGATGAAAAATAAGCACTTTTAAAAGCTTTTAAAAACAAAAGCAAAAACAAGCACTATTAAACACTTTTAAAAACCGCTACGCACCCTGCAAGTGGATGGTAACCCCTGCTGTAGAGCGTCAAGTTTTGATTTTAAGCGAAAAAATAATTTCATTTAAAAATCAGGTCTTAACGAATAAATATTAAATTCAACAAGTTACATGCACAAATGTAATGAACCTGACTAGAGCATATGATGATTAAAACTAACAACCTTAGGGTTCATTCCTACTTAAGCGAGACTGTGTGCATTCTGGATGATGTACAGCAAGCATTCCTGCAGCCATCAATGGAGACAAAAAAAATTTAAATCTTCTCACATACTAAAATTAGATTCAATTATTTTTCTATTAGATTTGATTTTCATCAAATATAACTTATTTTTTTAATATTATTTTCCTGCTTATCACATTCCGTTGTGAAGAAAAATTATTTTTCAGTATTTTTTTCCACTTTTATGAATTTTTCTTTAAAGAATACTGTAAGAGAAATATCTAAACTAAAATAAAAGTTTACAAACTCAAAAACATGCAAATTTTTCCCTAGGCTTCCAAACAAAAAATTTTTTTGCATATTTCTAAATGTGGCACTGCACCAGAGTGGAGATATTCTTCAAATTTTCCAGACATCAAGCTCAAAATTGTTTACTATCACAATTATAGTTTATATGACGAAAGTCCATTTGCAAACATATTATTGATACATAGATATGTAAAACAAAATTTACCATATGGATTTTTAGTTGCAGAAGATGATGATAGCATTCCTTTCCAGGAGAGCATTGATTCATCAATGCCATTAGGCATGCCATTATAGCCAACACTGATAACTTTATTATCTTCGTTAACTATACAGGCACCAACCTAAAACAAAAGTAACTTTAAGTTCAGCATGAATAGCAATGAAATAAAATGTAAAGTAAAACATTTCAGATATTTTGAGACAGATTTTTTTACCTACATTCTGCACTTGGTTTTATATTTTAAAGTAAGTTTCTTAACTCAGTGTCCCTTAAGTATGCATCAAGTAGGAACTTAATACAAAAGAAAATTAGGGATGTCACAAAGAGTGATTTGGTCAAATACCAAATATTCAGGCATTTTTTTCTCAGGCCGAAGCCGAATATTAAAATTTTGGCTGAATAATAAAATTCTGGCTGAATAATAAAATTTCTCAGAATTCATTGTACTAGAAAGTAGTTCCTGTTAAGTTTAAAAGTAATCAGAAAGTTTGAAAGTATTTTTTTACTATGCTTTAATTAGAATTTTTTTAAATTTTAAAATCATTTAAAATTAATCTATTTTCTGTACCACTTTGAACGCAAAAAACTAATATTTCACCCATAAGTGGAATGCAAATGGCATATATTTTAATGTAAGCATTTCCTTTATTTAAATTAAAGAAATGCCATTATTTAGAAAACTTTTACCTTGTTTTGTTGTTAAATGTCTTTAGTTAGACATTTTTAAAGTTGTAAAAATTAATATTTTTCAGGTGGATTGAAAAATATAATATATATTTACGGTGCAAAGATAATTGATCTTTTGTAAAAATTTAATGCATTTAATCCCAAATAATAAATATTAGTTG
Organism: Octonoba sinensis; assembly: GCA_038502835.1. Lineage (NCBI taxonomy): Eukaryota > Metazoa > Arthropoda > Arachnida > Araneae > Uloboridae > Octonoba > Octonoba sinensis. The sequence goes on along the minus strand of CM076598.1, from coordinate 23,957,997 downwards.
ATTTTTGATATGTTCTAGGCTTTTCACATTTTTCTCTTATTCACAATATGCCAGTCTAGCCCTGCAAACTCTGCCTTCCCCTTTGTTAACAATAGCAAAATGAAAGTATCATATCATAGTAAATAGTTGCCTTTAGTAGGCAATACTCATGAAAAAGAACATAATAACATTTTACTACAAAAACTGATGTTTTTACATCATAACAGATGGGTGCACCATTCTGAGGGATAAAATCTTCTGTAATCATAAGTGATTTGCAAATAACAGTTCTTAGATAAAGTAACACATGGTGTAATGGCAATTACACTGTAGTAATTTTGCACCAACTTCAAAAGTTATGTTTAAAAGTTATACCTATTTTGTTTAAAAAATGAATTGAATTTTTTTTTTTTTGTGCAACTTTTAATTTGAAGTCGGCTCTATTTTTTTCCAAAAATTATTTTTCATGTTTTTATTATTAATTTTGAGAATTGAAATAATGTAACTAATAAAACTGTTTAATTTGAAGCAAAGTTGCTAAAGAAATTAATTTCCGGCGCAGGAAATTCTTACTTGATTTGGAGTAAAAACTTGTTAGCGGGCTTTATTTTCCTTTTAGAGATTTGCAGTCAGCGGTTGAATCAAGGAGGATAGAATAGGATGGGAGAAGCTCTTCCAGGGAAAACCTGTCCTCAAAACCATAACAGGAAATTTAACTGATGGGTGAGAACTCTACCCAAAACATTGGGCTTAATAAAGTGTTTAATCCGTTCGCTATGAAAAAGTGGTGTAATTTTATAATGTAATGAAATAATATGTCTGCTTGTTCTGCTTATGGACGCACAAATCGACCTAGAAAGAAGATTTCTGGACTATCTGGAACTATCTTTCCATCTGGTCCACAGGGTGGCGTAGTGATAAGGCACCGGTCTCATACGCCCAAGATCACAGGCTCAAACCTGGCCCAAGTTGGTGGATTTTCAAGATGCACAAAATCGTCTGCACCCATGTTGTATGATTATGCGGCATGTAAAAGATCCCTTGAGTAGACATTTGGCTTGGATGCTCTCGGCTAAATTAAATTCCGAAGTACCGACTACATCAATGCGAGCTCAGGTGCCGCGCCGCCATCTAGAGGAAACTGAGCGCCCAAATTCAATAATAATGGCGTCTGCCAATAGTGGTGCTACGTGAACGAATGGATGCCGATTTCCAGGGAATGCCCTAGGTCTGCAAGGATTAGAAACCATATGCAGACCCATTAGAAAAAAAATATTTTCTTCGGTAAGTTTTTGGTTTCTATAAATAAATTAAACACTAAAATGAGCTCATAGGGTAACATTTTGATTAACAGATAAAAGATTACCTTAGTATAAGGGTTTCGACTTCCAGCAGCAATGAGGTAACTTAGGCTCATGAAATAATCATTCCATGGAAGGTAATTACAATCTAAATAAACATATTTGCAGTTAGATTTGTACAGAAAATTAATTATTCAAATATAACAGAAAAATATGTGAGTTTTAAACTACTAGTAAATACCACTGACAAAAACAAACTCAGTTAGGTGCAAATTTGACAGGAAATTGAATATACTAATTACATGATTTGGAATATTCTTTGGGTGTTACTTTTTCTTTTCAATGGAAGGAAAGGAAGCAATATTCTAAAAATAGCTATTTTTGTTACACAGTTCAATATCCTTGCATATAAGAAGAGGTTTCTAGCAAATGTAATACACACACATATCACAACTGTGCATAGAAAACTATTTCAGGAGAGCTAATATGTTAGTATGCTGGTTTAGTAAGGAAGATTTTATGTTAATTCCAGCAAATGTTGGCCATATATGATCATTTCGGCACATTTCAGAGAGATCTAAAGCCACGAGGCTGTCCTGCTGGCCAAAGAACCTAACTTGGCACTTCTATATAAATATATATAGAAGTATATATATATATATATATATATATATAGACATTAAAATTTGATTCCCAATAAGTGCCTAAACATATTCAATCGTACAATTGACTCACAGATACAATGGAATAAATCATACTAAAATGATTACAAATTTACAATCACTTACAATTCATAAAAAATACCTAAAAACATAAAACCTTTAAGAATAGAGCTACCGTAAAATCCCGAAAGTAACACCCCTCTTTTTAGAAACCAAACTGGCAAATTTCAGATAGAGGGTTTATATTCGAGATTTTCGAAAAAAATTATCAAAAGAAAAATGTTTTTATTATTAATTAAGAGCATCTACTGAAGATAAATAATAAGTATAATCCATTGAAAATTATTTTAAAAACATTAATATAAAACAAGATTCAAAAAATAAATAAACAAAAATCTGTCTTATAATTTTCTAATAGAAAATTGATCGCATGGGGATGCCATAGCGAAGAAAGAATTTAGCACTTTAAGTTAGCAGAAATCCTTATAACTTTACTTCAAAACTATTAAAATGCAAATTTGGCATGTTCGGGGGCTATATTGGTGTTTCGTAATGTGCCGAATTTCAAAACATGACCAAAATGGTGGAAGGCGGTAAATGGAGGATTTACATGATCAAAAATGGAGGACTTAGACGATCAAAGGTGGCGGCTTAGGGAACAAATCAACGCTGAGTACATGAAATTTATTTTTAAGCATATAGACCTTTAATATTTATGAAAAAATAAATAAAATAAAACACAAAATACAAAAAGAAATTGCACATATTTAATCTTTATTGTAAAAAAATAATACAAAGTTAGTTTTAAAATTGTCAGACATTTGGGGAGGGGGTTATATTAAGGAATATGGAATGATTTCACTTTTGGCGAGAAAGGGAGGGAGTTACATTCGATTGAGGGGCTACTTTTGGGATTTCACGGTAATATATTTTTTTAAATAATGATGATTTTACTCAGTAGAAAGGTAATGGATGTTCTTCAGCATATCAATCAAATGAGTTATGTTGTTAGTTAAGGAATGCAGAAAAAGCATTCATCTCAAGCTGTCAATGATTTACAGTTTTCGCACCTGGCAAACTGTACACAAGATGCTAACAAAAAAAAAAGAAAAGAAAAAAATCCTCAATTTTCAACTGCTTTGTGCAGTCTGAGAGACCGCACAACATTCTCAAATCTTTATTTTCATCTTTAAAAATTGATAATCGCTTTTTTTATTTGACTAAAATTTCAAAAACAAAATTACCTTTTAAAAATTGATTTAAATAAATTAAAGCTACAGAAATAGCTTTAACAGGATACTAAAATTTATTTAATGCACAGAATTAACTATTCTAAAGGGTTTTGCTCCAAGCGGTCTATGAGACCGCTCACACTAGTTGTGCCAAAATATTTGTCACGGAAATTAAAGGTTAAAATGAATTGTCAACTACCGGCATGATCTTTGGTGTGAAACATGCTTTTTCAAGGCAATAATTTAGTGGTGACTACGTGAGTGTTGGATTTGGGATGCTTTTAATGCTAACGGAACAACATCAATGGCTTACTAGAAAACGAACAAACAAGAAACACATATAGAAGACTATTGAGACATTCTTGTTATAAAGTTACTATTCAAAGTCCTTTTGATAATGCCAGGAGACAATATATTTATTTCCCCAGCATTATACAAGCCTTCACAATTAGAGCTGTACTAAATTCTGGTTTCAAGCTAATGCGGTTCAGCTACTTAAATGGCTATCAAGATGTCCTGATGCTGTCGTGCGTCCATCTTGCTTTCTGGCGGTAATGCTTTCACAAGGAGAAAATTTACAAAAAGTCCCGCTCATGACTCAAGAAGTTATTTAATATTTTCATGTGGTTTGTTTTAAATGATAGAATGGACCTAGTTTAATTTTTTTGTGGTGAACTTCAACATTTTTCATAACATTTCCAAATTTCAATTTGTTATTTTTAAAACATTAAAAAAAGATGCAGAAAAACAAGAGACCCATCTTGAATATTTCTCTTTAAAACCATATTTTAAGTTTATATCTCAGATCACATTTCAAGTAATAAATCCAACGATGGTTTATACACATAACAGATTCATCAAAGCGTAGAATCATCTGGAATCATCACATTAAGGAAACTTAAATAATCCTCTAGTTCATTTTACATTGTATAAAATAAGTATCAACTACTCTTGACCATCACACATTCAAGGAAAGGCATGTGGATGACACTTGATAAAGGGCACATAGGTCATAGATCACCGAAAATGCAAATCAATACTTTCTCAACAAGTTACTTATGAAGCTTTGTTGGATTAATTTTTATCAGGAACATAGAATTGCCAAATTTATTGCTGTATACTATGAAAATTTTTAATATATTTATATTTTAGTTGCTTTCTAAAGAGCATATTAATAGCGGGTATTAAACACACTCACCTTGAGAAGGTGTCTACAGATTTTCAAAAGTGAAATCTCATAACTTTTTCAGGACTGTGCAGTGATTACAACAGACAGTGATTGCCTTATACTGGATATCCGACACTGTTGTTTGAAACTTGTCACTTCTATGCCACCGCTTCAAATACGTAGTAAATTTGTGATTTATTTAAATTCTTAAAAAAGGTTAAGTATAAGTAATTAAACTTGACATGCCAGATAACCGGATATTTTGTGCAGTGACTGGATTGGATTATGAATATTTAAAAACGTGTTGGATATCGAATATTCGATACAATTTGTTTCAAGGAGAGACAATTTTTCCAAGGTTGTAGAAAAAACAGAGAGAGCATAAAATGGATCCTAACTTCCAGGGGTTAGCTGCAACAGCAGAACCCTGAGGGTCAGGAGCAGAACAAACTCCTTTCAAAAAATGTTAATTGGACCCCTCTCCTGTGCCCATGTCCGACCACAAATGCCAGGGGGGTCGCTAGGGGTACACTTTAAAAGATTTATAGCTGTCCATTGAGAGACATAGTGATTGATGATGTCCATTACAAGAATAGACCAATTACCAGTGCAAAGACTAAGACACTCCCAGACTGTTGTTCTATTTCGAAGATCTTGTCAGAGCCCAGTTCGCGACTTGGTAGTGAAAAGCCTTAAATCCAACAGAAAATTTATGGAGCATTCTGGTGTGTGATGTTTATGGATGTGGTAAAACTTACAACAAAAAAGATGAACTTAAAAGCTGTTGATACCAGCTGGAACAATATTTCATAGGACACTACAAAATATTTTTTAAACCTAATAATGTCTAAAATGATGAATGAAAAAAAAAAGAGCTCATAAGCTTTAGTATCTCTTCCATCTTTCAACAAGTATTTAAAGAATAACTCATAAAATGAAAAGAAAAAAAACTTTGTGTAGATAAGATTGAAATTGTCATTTATAGCAAATGAGTATAAATTTTCATATAATGTAAACACAATTTTTGAACATAAGGAAGATTTCCACTTGACCTAAGCAATTTCCCCTTATCGTGGTATATCAATGAATGATAATGAAGTTAGAATTTTTCAAGGCCTTGCAAAAAAAAATTAGGGCCCTTTCGCAAATCATGTGAAAAAAAAAGGATTTTTAGATGTCCTTAAGAGGGTTTTATAATTTAATTGTGTTTTAGGCATGTGGGAATTCAGGGGGAAATGTTTATGGATGTTATTATAAAATATATTACTACAGCAACTACTTATTTTTTGCTGCTGGAAGGGATGCTTACTGTTGACAAACAACACGAATGGCCTATCAGAAAACAAACAAACAAAAAAAAAAAAACCCCCCACAGAAGCCTATTGAGACATTCTTGTCATAAAGTAACTACCCAAAGCATTTCCAATATACTTCGGATTTGAACAAATACAGATATATTTGAAGATTCTTCCCTGCAATGAGTCATCACATTATAAGCACTGAGTGATATGGATATTAAATCTGTAAAATATATTTATTGCTGGACCTTTAAATCTATTATTTTAACCACATTCTTGATTTATTTTGTGTACCTAGTTAAAAGTATGTTTGATTGTATTAGAGTTAAAGCATAAAATGTGCATGAAAAGATCAAAAATCAGGTTAAATTTGTAATCAAATTTTACAAGTTTGCTATTTGTGAAAATGAAATTAAGTTTTTTTATACAATGGCTGTTTACCCAAAATTACTCCTTATTTTCCTAACTGTGCATCATTATTTTGAAGTACTACATTACACTATTACAATAACAAAACGTTTGTATCGCTCTTTATTTCCTATCTGACTTACATTTTGACGAAACATCATGTCTATGCAAAACAATTTGCTTCTGCCTTAACATTGGCAATGGAGAACAATAGCTGTCAAAGCAGAAATAAACAATCTGCCAAGCACCAAGTACACCTTGTTTTGCACTTTTACCCAGGCTAATGCCGATGGGCTCCATCATGAGCATGGGGAGTCAATGCTTGGCCAATATAGTCTTCAACTTCAAAATAATTTACAAGGAGCCAACTGTAGTAAAATTACAGATCGGAAAGCCATACTTTTGATATAATTTAAAAAGAAATTAAGCGTTAGAATTGGATTCCTTAAACTAGACGCTAAAATATTGATTAAAAGCTTACCTTTTGCAGAATTGGAGCCTATTGCTTTTTTTAATAGAGAGGTAGCTTCAGCTTTAGCATGACTGCTGCCACCTTTCCCAGTCATAATTCATAAAAGGATCTAGATTGCAAAAAAAAAAAAATTAAAGGCAGGGTTTTTGATGTCAAAAATCCATCGAAAACTGACAAAAACTGTCGAAAACTCTGAATCTGTCAAAAGCCTCATTCATATTTTCTATTAATCATTAGTGATATTTTATTTAAAATCAAAATACAAAATTGACTTAATCATTAATTTGTATATTATAAATAATTTGTATATTATACCAGGGGTCCCCATTCCCCAACTTTTTTGTACCTAAGAGCACAAACCAGAATATCAGTCGAACAGCGGGCAACATTTATTTTTTCAAGATAAATTTATAGTTGGTGAATGTGGACATAGCTAATAATACACACTATATATAATGCACAAAAAACAAAAAATAAAAATTAATTTAACATATGAATATAATCAGTATTAATATTCTTGTGTAAAATAAATGATTACTAAATTTCTTGCAAAACATATGAGATATAAGAATTATTTATAAAATATAGAAAATACAGTCAATGTGATCTTTGGTATTGCATTTCACTGGCAGGCGCTTCATAATTGGGTGAAAAGGATGAAATTCCTGCTCCTAAGACATCTTCAGTGTTCATCTGAAGTGTTCCAGCTTCGATGCTCACAAAGGTGAGCATTTCAGATTTGTACCTAACTTCAGAAATGTTGATTATGTTGCACTTAGGCAGGGTTTGAAAGAGGTTTTTTCTTCTGGGTTGGAGAATAGTGAAGCTGATCTTCAGTGGGAAGAGTTTAAGGGGAAATTGGAGAAAACAGTGATGGATTATGTTCCTTTTAGAAAGAAAGGGGATTTCACGAAAATTTGGCCCATGTGGTTCGCTAGGAAGGTGAAAGAAGCTCTCAATTATAAGCAAGCCACTTTTCGGCGACTAAAAGAGACTGGGTGCCATGCTGACAGGATTTTGTATTGTGAAGCTAGACGTACTTTCAAGTATTTGGTACGGAGTAAGAAAAGGGAATTGGAGCAAAAGCTTGCAGATAACATCGAAAGGAATCCTAAGAAATTTTTTGCTTATGCTAATTCAGGCAAAGCTCGTAATACTCAGGTAGGCCCACTAGTGGATGAGAACGGGAACTTGATTCAAAATGAGGGAGATATTGCTGATATTCTAAACAATTTTTTTTCCAGTGTATTTAACAGAAACTGTATCTCAACAGTTGACATAAGCGAGACGCAAGCTAATACACAGCTTGAGGATTTTGTATTTTCTAGGGATGATGTGTTGTTTCATTTGAAAAAGATTAAAGCAAATAAGGCTATAGGACCCGATAATGTTTATCCAAAAATTTTAGTAGAATGTGCAGAGGAATTAGTGGATGTTGTCTTGACTATTTTCATATCTTCATATAACTCGGGGACTGTGCCAGTGGATTGGAAGCTGGCAAACATAACGCCACTCTTCAAGAAAGGGTCTAAAACTAAGGCAGGAAATTATAGGCCTGTGAGTCTTACTTCCGTTCTTTGTAAAATTTTTGAAACTCTGATAAAAATCAAAATAGTGAATTTCCTGGAGGCTAATGGAGTGTTGACTGATTTTCAGTATGGTTTTAGAAAGGGTAGGTCCTGTACAACTAATTTGTTGCATTTCTATGACAAGGTTACCATGGCACTAGATAATAAAAAGTGCGTAGATGTTGTTTACATTGACTTTCAGAAAGCGTTTGATAAAGTACCGCATGAAGCTCTTCTTAGCAAACTTGCTTATATTGGTATTGGTGGAAAAACTTTAATTTGGGTTAAAAATTGGCTGACTGGGAGGAAACAAAGAGTAGTAGTGAAGGGCAATTATTCTCAGTGGATTGATGTTTTGAGTGGGGTTCCACAAGGTTCAGTTCTAGGGCCAATATTAGTTATTATTTTTATTAATGATATTACTCAGAGTATTTCTGGGAACATCAATATTTTTGCTGATGATGTCAAAATAATGGGAATTGTGGACACGGAGGAACAAGTCAATCAGTTTCAAGAGGATTTGAATCAAATTTCTAGGTGGGCAATTAAGTGGGGTATGTCTTTTAATATTGGGAAATGTCAAGTGCTTCATTTTGGTCATGGGAATAAACATGCAACCTATTATTTACAAGGTTCTGTCATTAGGGAAGCAGAAGCAGTTGTTGATCTAGGAGTATTGATTAGTCATGACTTCAAGTCCAGTCAGCAGTGTAGCATAGTAAGTAACAAAGCTAACAGGATGCTTGGGTTTATCAATAAGGCTATTTCGAACAGGTCTAGGGAAGTTGTACTGCCATTATACAGAAGTTTGGTAAGACCTCATTGGGAGTATGCTGTTCAGTTTTGGTCTCCGTACCTAAAAAAGGATATTACCTTATTGGAAAGGATTCAAAGGAGGGCTACAAGATTGGTAAGTGGTCTTTCAGACTTAGATTATGAGGTTAGGCTTAAAAGGCTCAATATGTATAGTCTTGAGCAAAGGAGAGTCAGAGGGGACATGATTCAGTTGTTTGAATTCATTAAAACGGGAAATGTTGATGGACTACAGCTATGTGCTGAAAGTAGAACCAGAGGTCATTGTTTTAAACTTTTCAAATCTCAGGCTAATCTTGAAATTAGGAAAAACTACTACTTCAATAGGGTTGTGGGCAGTTGGAATAGTTTACCGGAAGCAACCGTTAATTGCAGTGGGGTAAAAACTTTTAAGAAAGCTCTTGATGTTCATTGGGGACTGCTAAATTAACTAGGACCAGCTTAGCTGGGCCCTGAGCCTGTTGCTGGTCGTCACTTTTGTATTTGTATTTGTATCTGTAAGTCCTAGTCTATAAAACTTAAAAAAACAATTATTCACATTAAGAAAGCACAAATGAGCATTAAAATGCAGACATATGTTTCGGGATTGCATGGAATCCCTTTTTCAATGCAGTAGTGGAGCTTCTAGATGCAAAAACATCCAAATGAAGCCCTTCATTTGGAGCATCGGGAGGAACGTCGCCAATAAGATGACATTTACAGATGTTTAACAAGATTAAAAACTTAAACTTATGTAAGGAAGTAAGTGCTAAAAATACTTCATTTTTAAATTAAATGTTGAGAAAATAAACATTTAAAATAAAAACATTTCCTATCAGTCCCCCGACGTGCATAATATAACTATGAACTACTGTATGTTCTTTGAGTAATTAATGAAATACATATATATTATCTTTTTCTGGCTTCTCTCACAACATAGCACTATGATCTGTATAAAATAATGCTAAAATTAATGAGCGAAGCCCTCCCTCCCACGCCTTTGGGTTGGTAGGGAGGCCTGATCTGTTTTGCACGTGAGCGCTCAGATGACTGGCAGCGGGCCTGAATAGTTTTTCTTTTATAAATGTTCCAAGCATTCTTTTGGGAAGAGGTGGGGGGAAGGGGAGCTTGTACGTGTCGTTTGAGAAGGCAGACACATGGCTCTTCAAAATGGGCGAGCAAGAAGGCCCCTGCCCCCTGGATTTAAAAAAAAACATGCAAATTTTGTTCTGCATTTTTATGAGTGAAAGAATTTCAATTTTAAAGTTTTTGTTTGCTTTTTTTCCTAATATTTTTGCAGTCCTAAATGGTGTCTCCTGAAGCCTCAAAATTCACCAGTTTGCCATTGTAGCTTTCAAAATTTTCATGGGGGAGAACCCCGGACCCCTTCAACTGTCAGAATTTCATATCTCCAGTTAAGGGGAACCTTCATATGGCTCTCCCTCCCCCCCCCCTTAATGTTGAGCTGAAAGGCCCATGCTGTGGGAAGATAAATGGAAATTTTATGGGCTTATCAGTGAAAAATTCTCAAAAAAATGGCCAGTGCATAAAAGTCAATGTACAATAATTGGATTCAAGGAGGAGGGCAGCATTTTTAAGTTTTGCCACGCCACGGAAAATTCCGAGATTCAGTACTGCTTTGTACAGCAGTTTAGTCTCTGCTTTTAACTATTTTAAAAGTGAAAAATATTTAAATTTTGGATACAATGCTGCAACCAGTTTTTGTTTAGTTAATATTAAATATTACGTCTGTGCATATATTCTTTAAATCATGGATAAAAATGGGAGACCAAAAACTTTTATAGAATAATTTCTTCTGTGTGAAAGAAAGAAATAAAATTTATGGAAGATGCAAAAACTGTGGACATACTATGACCAATAGAGTCGACAGAATGAAAGCGCATTTAGCAAAATGCAAAAATGTAGAGCATATGCAAGATGAAAAAAAAAGACTATGTAAATGAGAAACAAATAGTGCATATGGATATTAAAACAGGTTTCGTACGCTTTTGGCAAAACCAAAAATAAGGACTTTCTAAGGACTTTTTAAGGACCTCACAAATTTTTCGCAATATACAAACTGTTATGTTTATTTCAAAAGGAAACATTATTGAAAGAGGAAATTGATTTCACATCGCATTTTTATTAGGTACACAACACAAACACTTTTATGGAGCTCTCTTTGTCTTGTTACTTTTCTAATGTCCAATACAGTCAGGGAATTAAATAATTACACTGTGCAACAAATTTGAACTTTTTTTTTGTCCTTTAGATGAAACTATGTGATTCTATATAAACAAAAGGTGCTTAATTCAAATAGCCAAACCAAAATGGTCCATCACGTACCATTTTTGCTGGAGACCCACTTCTCATATTTATACAATTTGGTTATAGAAGAGTGTAACTGCAGCTTACTTATTGAAAACACAAACACAAAAAAGATTTTTTTGGCCGTTTTATCTTGTGGGCATCTGTTGGTGTGCCCTGATAACAGATTAGCAATATTCAATTCGTATACTTCCATTCTATTGACCGCTGAAATGCTTTTAAAACACAGATATCCTGATGAGACCTTTCATCATTCTCATCATTAATTACGCCTAGGTTTTGAGGAAAGAAGTCCATATGGGAGTCCAAAAACTGTAGTTTTAATGAAATATAGCAACCTAATAATACAAAAGCATTTTATCATGTCACTAACAAGATTTTCGTAATTTTCAGCTTTCTCATTTCCAAGGAGACATGAGCACACTGATTTAAAGGCCAACCAGGCAGATTTTTCTTTTCTCACTGTTTGTTTTCATACTCTTTATCATAAAAGGACTTCCTTAAGTTGTGGGCCAATAAAAATCCTTTCTTTTAGTTTTGCCTCACTTAATTTTTGAAATTTTTTCCTGAAATACAAGAAAGTCACTCCTCTGTCCAGAGCTTTTACAAATATTTCGATAAACCAAGTTTAATATACAATTGTGGGGAAAAGGCACATTGTAGATTTACAAGTGGCTCATTTGATATGCTTTTGCCACTCAAAATTTTGAAATTTCCTTTGTGTTTGAAGTATATGCTACATGAATGAATAGGAAAACAATACTTAGATAGAAGAGCACCTATAAACATGCGCCACTCTACTGAATTGTGCTCATGTCCTAATGCTTGGAACACTACATTCACATCACAGCAGCATACTACTTTTTCTTTCTCCGCAAAATAGTCTACAAAATGTTTTTGTCGTTTTGTAAAAAGCTCAAAACTTCGAGAAGTAGATAAAGCTTTTGTTGCCAAAACACGTCGCTAAAGTAACCCAAGTTCATTAAAAAGGTCTCTAGAATGGCAACGATTTCACTGTCAATGAGAAAGATATAATTTATAATAAATTAAGTCGATAAATTTCGAAAATATGCACATTTATCCAGAAAATGCGTAAAAAGCTAAAATGTGGAATTTCGGGAAAATGGTACGTGATATGCAAAAAAAATTGCAGATTCGTTATTCTCAGCCAAAAATACATAAGAAACAAACATTTTCATTCAAAGGACATTTTTCGTGTTGCACAGTGTTATTGAAGCTAGCAATAAGAAGCCCACAGCACAAGTATTAATCATATATAAACAAGTGAAAAATTATCAAAAATGGTTAATGCTATAAAATACAAGTTAAATGAAAAACATTTTAAATAAAAAAAAATTGTTGATGAAAACGCTGCACTTTGTCTTGAGAATTTGTTTAATTTATATATTTTTTTTTTCATTTTACTTAACTTCTGTTGCCAGCACCTCAATTTAGGCTTACTTAAATTTTTATCTCTGACATAAATAATTTTCTTTTAATTATTTAGAAGAGCTTAGAAAAATTCTGAAAAAACTTTTTCAACTTAGGAAAATATTTCATTTTGGAAACAACATACAAATAAAAAATGGAGCTTATTCTTTTAAAACTTTGTACATTACCTTCAAATAGTAACTGCCAAAATTTAACTAAAATAAAGCTTCAAAAAATTGAACGATATTTTTAAATAAAAAATAAAACAAGCAGACTACAGGCTGCAAATACTAAAACAACTGTCAACTTTTTAAATAACTGATATATTTACAGGATGCAAAAAGATAGAAGTCTCAAAAGCTGCGTGCAATTTTCGGCGAAGCATGTGCTAGATGTTAGCAAGTTTCCGAAAAATAGGAGTTTACATTTTCGCGTTATAAGTTATGAAAATTCATGTCATACATTGTCTTTTTAAAAAGTTTCAAAATTTTTCTTGTTTTGTAGTACAATCCCTTTAGATAAAAATGCTTGTACATCAGCTTGAAAAATCGGTACTTTTTGCAAAAAATCGAATTTTCGAAGTTCACAAAAAAAAAACTTCTCAAAGCTTTCGAGAAATGCAACCATGCTAAAGGGCTTCCCCTGCATATCCCAAATATGATTGTAACTTTCCCATCCCTTGACACACTGACAGTCTGGAGATGGGGTTACAGACAGATGCAAACATATTTTAATTATATAGATTATTTATATTAAATTTGTTAAAATTGTTATTTCAAAGAACATTGATTAACTTTAAAAAAATCAAAATCAACAGAGATGCAAATGTAATAGAACTGCAGTGAAGGCTTGTTGCACCCACATTATAACATAATCACAGAATAGCAAATGTCACTTTGACTGAAAGTAACTTAAACACTGAAATACATGAAATGCTACTGTACCATTAAACTTATACAGTGCATTCAATCTGTTATAACAAAGGTGAAGGTTCAGACAATTTGCTTGCTAAGTTCAAGTCTTTGTATATAAATTCAAGTCGTATTGCATGTTAAAAAAGTACTTAGCTTTTATACTTCATTACTTATTCTATAAGGAGATTGAGGGGGGGGGGTTGAACATCTCAGTATTATTTCGTAAATCTTTTTCTGTTTTCTGGAAATCGGAGTAACAGCTTATTATGTGCTATCAAGCATTTCTCCTAAAATTTAAATTTATTCCAATAAAATAAATATAAGTAAAATTTCACAAAACTTGTTTCTAAAGAGAAAAATTTGAAAACGTTGAGGAAATAAAGCTTGCACAATACTCACAAACTGAGTCATGCTTGTAATAATCGCATTTCATTTAACATTAACTTTAAACATTGAATCAGGAGTGGACAAGGAAATAAGTTTTGGAAGTTACACCAGGGAGTATGAAGTGGTTAACCCTCACAAAATGTTTTATGATCTAAGTCTTAGGCAACCTGTATTTTTTAAAAAAGAAAGAAAACTCTTGCTGCAGTCTTTTGTTGTCGTTTGTCATTTAAAAAAAAATATTTAAATTCAATCAAAATTCATTTTGGCTTGTTTAGTAAAAGATAAAATTTTCTAATTCAACATTTCTTTTTTGTTTTTGTAAAATTATTCATCTAAAGGGGAAAAAAAATATATTTCATTTTTCTCAATCATTTCAAGTTTGAATTTTCTTTTCTTTTAGACTGAAAGTGTCTAACTTCAATAAGGAAAAAAAAAAGTTGTTTTTCTGCTGTATCTTAAATGCAGTTAAACTGTTTCATATAGTTGTTGAAACAGAAATTTTGCGTGGGTGTTATTTTCATTGCACAAAAAATCTGTACAGTTCAAAAAAAAATAGACAAATTAGTTCTAAAAAATAAGTAAATTAAAATAAAAAGATGATTCATCTTCAATGAAAGGATTTAACAAAGTTCAGCAAAGAAAAATGAAACATTATTTAATAGAAGATTTAAAATGATTTGTAAAAATGTATTTTATGTTGCAAATAAATGTCTGATACATTGTTAATTTTCTTTCTTTTGAATACTTTTTCATTCATTCATTGTGTTGAACTTTTGTACCATTAGCATTTATTTGATTAACACAATACTATACATAGCAAATATAATGAGGTGGTAAAAGAGAAAACATACAGCTTTCCTAAGTGTTGAACCTAACATGTATTTTAACACTATATCTTTTGTCTGTTTTTACTGAAAGAATTCTTCATTTTAAGCTGTTTTTAGTTATTAAAAATTATTTTTTTTAAGTCAAAAGAAAAGCTAATGTAAGTAATCAAATTTAAAGTGTTTCTAAATAAAAATAACACTCTGACACTGTTAATAAATTTGACTATACATAGTTTTGTAGGCTGCATATTATTTCTTGTTCCTCAACTGCAACATAAGTTAACATTAAAACTAATTTTATAATCTCATATTAGTTTCATGAATCGCCTCTAGTTTAAAAATATTGTGTTTCAGTGTTGCTAGGCCAAGGCCCATATTATAAGGGATCAGTAGGGCTGATTGCCTTCCCCTCTTTCTGACATTTTAGGAACAATTGTGACTCAGTGGCATAGCTCAGTGTTGAACCGGCCAGCCCCTGGTGTCGCCCATGCAGGGGTGTTGTTTCCTTTTTCAAACCTGAGTTTTTTTAAAAATACCTTACATTAACTCCTTAAGTCATCTGCCTGTGTTTGACACGAGCGAAAGTTACCGTAAAATTTGCCAATGCCCATGCATTATTTTATCTCTAATGCCCATTTGAGCTCGTTTCCACTTTTTGTTTGTATAATATTTCTTTTCTATGTAATTTTTACCCCACCCCCACAACCTGAAATTGTAAAGAATATCTTACACTATACTAGATGTTCAGAAAAGGAAAAAAACTTGTGCTTAAAGAGGTTAAAATGCATACTACATGCTTACATAATGTTCTATTTCTCATTTAATATTTTTCGTGGGGTGATGACCCATGCTAGCTACTCCACTAGTGCGACTGTTACATATAAATCTATGTAATATTTTAAATGTATTCAGTTTTGTAAATTAAATGAATATTATACTCGTGGAGTATATTTACTTTATAGGCAAACAATTTTATTAAATGCTGTTCATATACTTATATTGTTATCACTTATTTATTATTCATATCAGGATATTAAGAGTAATTTTTTAAGTAACAAAAGAAAATAAATCAACTCCAATTCTGAATTTTAATAGGAACAAGTAATTTATTATTTATTAACAATTATTACATAAAAGACAGAAGATCAATACATTTTAATGCCACAACACTTAATAAATATACTTTGATACATTTAGATACAATGTATTATATAGAATACAGTCGATTCTGAAACCTGCCGACAAAAATCCGCAATTTTCTAAAATCTGCAAAAGATTTTAAATGTAAACTGAAGTTTACAGTTTAATCATGAGTAAAAATTTGAGCTAATTTGTATAAATATAATAATAATGAGAAGAAAAACCAATGCATTTGAGATCAGTATTTCCATGTGATAAATGAATTTTAATAAAGCAGTTTTTAATCTATTATTTAACTCCTTTTTTCTATTGTGTACTTATTGCAAAGTGTTCTAGTTTATATAAAAAGTTGCAACATGATATTGAATAATTTATTTTCTCATTAATAATAGTAAAAAATAAGCCACTAAAAGGCCTCTTTTCTTTTAGTTGTGATTATGTACATGCCAATCCTTTCAAAATTTACCAAGGGGTAGGGGCGACAAAACACAAAACTAATGTTTTTTCGATAAAAAATACATTACCTCTGAAGCCAAAGGGTGCAGTAATTGCCGAATTCACTAGTAATTCATGACGAATATGTTATTTATTTACTGTTAAACTTTGTTTATTCAATTCAATTCAATTCAAATGGGGGCCTCGGTGACCGAGCGAGTACCAGTTTCCGCCCGTTGCTTGCGCGCAGTAACGAGGTCGTGGGTTCGATTCCCACCTTGCCCTGGGTGTATTTCTGTTATTTCCTCATCTTTCATGTATTGTCTTGTGCTCTCTGTCATATTGAACGACAGTTCATAAGCGAGTCCCGAGACTAAGCACACGAATTGGAAAATAAATGTAACTCAATACAATTCAATTCAAATGGGAAAATGTAACCATTTTAGCTAAATAAATAAATGCACGCGAGAATATTCCAAGTAGAAACAATTAAATCAAATTCTTTTTATTATCAAAAGAATTAATTGACAGGAATCGCCCTCAATTTATAATCAACTTCCTTTCCCTCCAATAAAGTATGGGAGGAAAAATTGAAACAATATTGAAATTAAAAAAAAAAAAAAAAAAAACAATGCATGGACCCTTACAGAAAAATACATTACCCTATTTTACTCATTTTTAAATTGTTATTATTACTCATTTTTCTCGTGGTTAAACTTACTCCGCGACATCAAAACAAGTGACAAGTGAATTGAATTAAATTGAATTGAAAGTGTTTTTGGAGATTTTTGCCTTTCCCGAGAAAGCGGCTTATATCCCGGCAGAAAGGACTAGGCGAGATTAAAATGGCGGCGGCAGCTCCGGAGGGGAGCAAGGGAATCCGAAGGAAAAAAAAAAAAACCGAGGGCAAACCCTCAAAAACGCCCTGAGCGGGCGAGAAAAGCACAAAAAGCTCGAGTAGACGAGCGACAAGCGAAGATAGCTTTGATCACATCAGAAACCGAACTGCCAGAGCAGGGGAACCGAGCGAGGAAAACAGAGAACGTCTGATGAGATCAAAGCGAGAACAATACAGGAGAAAATGTTCCAAGGTTTGTTTCGAGTTGATTGCAGGAGAAGACTAGCGTCTAGGAAGAAACCATGGAGGCACTCTGCTCCTCACCTAACGTCACAGGTCACATGATCTTTGAATCACGTGATCTCGTCGTCTGCTTCAAAAAAGGCTCTTTAAATCCGAAGTCGGCGTTTCGTTCCGACCTTTATCATGATTAAAATAAACAGTTTTTTTTCTCGACAATTTCAGTAGAATCCCTTATAATTTTCTTACAGTTGGTTGTTGTTATGCATGTTGCAAATCTGTTGCATGGCTGAAAAGAAGCGAGATTTCAGACCAAATTACCGATGAAATTTTCGCCTTCAACCATCATTCAGCAAACGAACGATTTTTAAGGAATCATGTTGCGACATTTAATGCATTTTTGATATTATAAGATTATATAAAAAGTCTATCATTTTGAATGCTTAGAAAGTCAGTTTAACTTCATGTATTAATATTATTATTATTTTTTGTTTATATGCAAAATTAAAAAACCATATTGCGTTTAAATATATACTGAGGGAGAATGTGTGGTTTTATTTCTTTTTTCATTTAAACTTAATTTTTGTTACAGATCCATACAAAGGATTTTCGATCATCTAATGTTTAAGAATTTGAAGCAGCAAACATAAGATTATGCTCTTAATTTAAAGAAAGCCCTCCGAAGAGTTGGAGCAAGTCTTTTTGCATGAATCAACTTCTGAATAGCTGTATGACAGCGAGATTCGGTCCTATTGTTTTTTTGACAATTTCTTTGTCGGTGCTTTTCAGTTTATACATTCAGGGATGGATTGGGACCCCTAAAATGGCGGTGGACCAGCGTACCAAAGGGCGGCAGTTATAACAATGATAATAGCGGTAATAATGAAATCAAAAGCAACAAAAACACACACACACTCAGACCTTGCCGCTAGGGGGCGCAGAGTGTGCGTCACGTTTTTCAAGCTCTTGAAAATAAGAACTTTTGGAGGTAATTAGTTATTGTTTTTGATTAAATGTGGTTGATATACATTTAATATGTTGTGTAAAGCTTAGTGGTAAGGTGATAGCACCAAAAAACTGGCGATTTAACTTATATTTTGTGAGTTATTGTTGTTACCTGTTAGGCGTAACACGGCGTGGAATAGATAACGTGATTTGTTCTCGATTGTGTGCTTTATCTGCGATGGGGGTGTTGAAAAATTTAAAAGAGTTGAAGAATGGAAATGGAGTCTGGTATGTTGAATGTGATGATTGTGGAATGCTGAGCCCGGCGGAAGTAGATGATAACAGTACAACAGCGAACAGGGATTACTTGTGTATAAAGTGCAGAAAAGTAGCGGAGTTGGAGGCCAAGTTGAAAGAAATAGAAAAAGAAAATAGCAAAAAGAATGATGTGGTAGTGCATAATGTGTCAACAGACTGCAAAGACTTAAACAAGGCCAGAGACGACACTACAAGAGGCGTAATTCTCGGGGACTCATTGATCAGAGTTATCGGAAACATAGTTGGACGAGAAAAAAGTTCTATGGTGCGATGCTGTTTACCGGGAGCCAGGGTAAAAGATGTTAATGAAGTGGTAAAAAAGAATGGAGTGAACAAGGACGACAAAACAGTGCTGTGGGTCGGAACAAACGACGTGGGAAAGTCAACAAATAATGCTTTCAGGAAAGACTTTGTTGACGTTATCAAATGTATAAAGGAGAAAACACATGATTTGAAAGTGCTGGGTCTCCTGCCAAGGTACGGCACTACATCCGGGTGGCAAAACCAAAGGGCAAAAGTGTTAAACCACATATTAAAAGACCTGTGTACGGAGCACGGTGTGGAGTTCGTCGACATATGGAAGGCCTGCAAACGAGATTGGATCAGCGCCGATGGAATTCACCTCAGCCGAAATGGAAACCGAGAGGTGAGTAAAATAATTGTGTGTGGTTTGGAGTCAAAAAACTAATTAGGAATGGGGGTGACTTACCTACTCAGCAGATAGGCAAAATTGCTAGGCAGATTTCGATAAAGTGTTTAAATGATAAATTAAAAGTTTTGTACTGCAATGCACGTAGTGTTAGGAACAAAATGGATGAGTTGAAAGCTTTAGTAGCAATGGAAAATTTGGATATAGTCGGGATAACTGAAAGTTGGGCAAACAAAGACGACTCTGCAATTTTAGAATTAAATGGTTTTTCTGTATTTAGGCAGGATAGAATATTAAGAAAAAGGGGAGGGGTGATATTATATGTTCGAGATCATTTGAGCTGTAGGGAATTAAATTTTAGTCATAAATCTGAAGCTGCAGAAACAGTATGGGTAGAAATCTTACATCATAATGGAAGAAAATTAGTAATTGGAAATGTTTATAGACCACCTAATATTAGTATTTTACAGGATGAAATTCTATTTAAGCATATAGAAGAAGCATGTAGGTCAGGGGAAATTATCTTGATCGGAGATTTTAATCTTCCGGGCATAGACTGGGAAGAAAATTTTTCAGTAAGCGATAGGGGAGAAAAATTTATTAATGTAATACAAAATAGCTTTTTACAGCAAATGGTACAGCAAGGTACAAGAGAAGAGGCAATTTTAGATTTATTATTTTGTAGTAATGAGAACAGGATTCATAATCTAGATATTGGAGAGCACTTGGGAGATAGTGACCACAACATCATAAGATTTGAAATTATTCTAAAGACAAATAGAGATCAAAATAATAGGTTAGTTCCAAATTTTAAAAAGGCTAATTTTAGTTTGATCAGATCTGAACTTATTGATGTGTTTAAGGAAGGGCTAATGCATGGAAACGTTGAAGAACCGTGGGCTGATTTTAAAAATAAAATAAATACAATAGTTAAAAACCATATCCCATTTGTGCAAAAAAGGAAGTTGCGTAAATTATATCCTATGTGGTTTAATAAGGAAACTAAAACAGCTTTAAAACAGAAACAGAGGACATTCGGTATATTCAAGCAAACGGGAAAAAGAGAACATAAGATTGAATATAATAAATCAAGGAAAAGATACAAATTCATTAGCAGAAAACATAAATGCGAATTGGAGCATAAGCTTGCAAATGACATCAATATTAATCCGAAAAGTTTTTTCGCATATACAAATGGTAACAAGAAAGCGGACACACACTTAGGCCCACTAATCGACAGTCAGGGCAAGATAGTAGATGATGATTTAGAAATGGCAACTATGTTAAATGAATTTTTTGCAACTGTATTCAGTAGGAATTGTAACTGTGATAGCGCTGTTGTGGAAAATGCTAACAGTGAGGGAATAAATGATCTTAAATTTAATAGGGAAGAGGTTATTTACCATCTAAGGAATTTAAAACCTTTCAAAGCTCCTGGGCCTGATTCTATCTATCCAAAATTTTTAACGGAGTGTGCAGAGGAGATGGGGGGTGTGTTATGGTCTATATTTGAATGCTCTTATCAGTCAGGAACAGTGCCGATAGATTGGAAATTAGCAAATATTACTCCTCTGTTTAAGAAAGGATCCAAGAGTGAGCCAGGGAATTATCGTTCAGTTAGTTTGACATCAGTTATTTGTAAAATCTTTGAGACCATGCTAAAAAGTCATATAACTGAATTTATTGAAACAAAAGGTTTGCTAGCACAAAATCAGTACGGATTTAGGAAGGGAAAATCTTGTACGACTAATCTTTTAAATTTTTATGATGTAATAACAAAGGAGTTAGACCGCAATAATAGCATAGATGTAGCTTATATTGACTTTCAGAAAGCATTTGATAAAGTTCCACATAAAGCTCTGCTACTAAAATTGAAAAGATTCGGTATTCAGGGTCATACATTTGAATGGATTAAAAGTTGGTTAATCGGGAGAAAGCAACGAGTGCAAATCAAGGGTAATAGTTCTCGATGGATAGAAGTAGAAAGTGGTGTTCCACAAGGTTCTGTTCTTGGAATACTCCTATTCATAATATTTATTGATGACATAACTGAGGGTATACTGGGCAAAGTTAGTATATTTGCTGATGACTTAAAAATAATGGGAATTGTCAACACAGAGGAACAAATAGAACGATTTCAAACAGATTTATCACGAATATCGGAATGGGCTGCTAAGTGGGGTATGTCATTTAATATTAAAAAATGTCAAGTTCTACACATGGGTCATAAAAATAAATGCGCAGCATATAACTTGCAAGGACAACAAATTAAATCAGGGAATACTGTAAACGATTTAGGTGTAGTGGTTTCTAGTGATCTTAAAATGGGGTATCAATGTAGAGAAGCAAGTAATAAGGCAAATAGAATGTTGGGGTATATTAAAAAACATGTTTCGTGTAAATCAAAAGACGTTATTTTGCCATTGTACAGAGGACTGGTTAGGCCACATCTAGAGTATGCAGTACAATTTTGGTCGCCACATTTAAAAAAAGATATTGACATGTTAGAGAAAGTTCAACGCAGGGCTACAAAAATTATTAAAGGAACCTCAGGTATGGCTTATGAAAACAGATTTAAGAAATTTAACATGTATACGTTACAAGAAAGAAGGAAACGGGGAGATTTGATTCAGTTGTTCAAATTTATAAAGTTAAATGAAACAGAAGGTTTACAATTTTCTCATAGTAATAGGACTCGGGGAAATGGATTGAAATTATTTAAATCACAATTTAAGAGGGAGTGTAGGAAACATTGCTTTTTCAGTAGAGTTGTCGACGATTGGAACACTTTGCCATCGCACATTGTTAATTCTAAGGATGTTAAATCGTTTAAGGAAGGTTTGGATCGTCACTGGGGGATTGTGAAGAGAGCAGCCAGTTGAAATCTGATAATGTTTCTCTCTTAGCTTTTGTTCAAATAGTTTTTTATGTAAATTGATACTGCTTTTTCTTTTTCTTTCATGCAAATGGGCGTTCAAGATAAAAGTAGGGACAAGAAGAAGAGGAAGAGGAGCATGAAGAAGTCAAGCAGGAATTGCTCATCTATTCACCAACCTTGTTGGGCCTAGCGCCTGTTGTTGGTGTACTTTTTGTATTGTATTGTATTGTATTGTATTGTATATATATAGGATGGTATCTGCGTGACACATGAGGTTTCAATGCCTCCTTTATCTCTTAATTCAAATTTTAGAAAACATAAAAAACATGAACTTTTTCCTTTATTTAGCTCATTTTTTTTCCTGTTTTAAATCTAAAGCAGGCACTAATGAAAGGATCATAAGGCAGTCCAGTTTTTTACTGTAACATACCGATACATGTTTTATGCTTTAATATCTTACTTTGAATGATCGTTCACACTAAAACTATCTTTAAAAAATGTTCACTTTTTTATGTTATTTCATATATTTTATTAATTTACAAAAGACATTCTTAGAATAAACTTTAAAAATTCAATTCTGCCTTTTGTAAGTTTTAATCAAGTATTTCTTTTAAGATCAAATAATTTCAGTATTGCATTAAATTAATATTAGTTTCATTAATTAATTGTTTAATTAATCAATTAATAAATAAAATAATTGCATTAATTATTAAATAAATTATTAATTTAAGCTTTAAGAAAACGCCCAAAATGGAGCATAAGTTCTCTAACATGTTAGAAAAAAATTGCAAAACTAGTTTGCTCCTCTTGTCCAAAAGTTCCCCCCCCCCCCCTGGAGTCAGAGTCTGGCTACAGGCCTGTCCTAATATCAGTCAATCAATCATAGAAGAACAACCACTACATCAGGCTTGGAAACAAAACTTCTTGGCATAACTTAGCTTGTTTTGCATGAAATGCTTTTACTGCAGTCTTATTTGAAATTTTGTTTTATCTGGAAAATAGGGGCGACAATTCTAATTAAATGCGCAAAGCAGACTTTTGCTTTGAAGTTTTTTATGCTTTATATGTAAAAATAATATCGCCTGCCATTCTCACTCAGATACAGTAGGTTTTTTTTTAAGCAGCAACACAAATACTTTAATTGCTACGTTTTACTTTTTATCACCTTTTCAAAAAAAAAAAAAAAAAACGAAATATTATTAGGATATAAGGATTGTTTTTACATTACTGAAGCAGAACTGCTGACCTCTTTTCCTAAAATACTGGTGGTGAGGGGAGAAGGAGAGGGACTGTAACACCCCCTGCATTACAGCAATAGCGACCCCCCCCCCCCTAATAATAAGCAGCCAGCAACGTCTATGGGTCACTAATTAACAATCCCGAATTTTCATTTCAGTCATACTAATTGGTTCATATATATTTCAAGAAACAAAAATATCAAAAAAAATATTTCAAGATCCTGGGGCAAACACACACACACACATTTTTTGCAGTGCAGCATTTAATTTATAAGTAAACAATCCATATAATGTGAGTTATCTTGTTTGATATTCTGACATTTATCCACAAATCTCAAGCATCTCACATCCCATATTACCCTGTTATTAATATTATTATTATTTCAGTTTTTCTAAAGTTTCAAGTAGGCATATCTTTGGTTCAGAAAATAATCCCTATTCAGAAGCAAAAGTAGATGCATTGTCTTAGTTTTAAAGTTTAGATTTAGTTCCGTGAATGAAAATGCAAAAATATAATTCAATATAATAAAAACATTTAACATGTGGTTAACATTGTGCCATTGTGTTTGTTGTGAAAATATTTTTTATGAGGACGACGAGGACGAGAGCGGGGACTAGTATACGGAGACGGATTAGTAATATATTGACAGCACTGTTTATATTTCATATAACAATTGAAGTATTAACCATTTAAAATTGATTTATTAAAAATAATCAGTGAATGGTTCAAATACTGAATTTAAAAAAGGTCAGTCAAACGGTTTTCTTATAAAAATATCTCACTGGGAAAATTGAAATTCATTGCAGAAAAGTCAGTCAAACAATTTTCTTATAAAAATATCTCACTGTCAAAATTGAAATTCATTGCAGAAAAGTCAGTCAAACAGTTTTCTTATAAAAATATCTCACTGGGAAAATTGAAATTCATTGCAGTCAATATGCAGCAATATATTTAGATGAAATAATTTTCTGAATAAATATAACTAACCCGTATTTACTAAATAGTTTTGAAATATTAACATAAAATCTTTAAAAAATTATTTTAAAGGCAACTTAATTAATAAGGGTGATTAGATTGAAACCGTTAATTCTAGCATATTACTTGATCTGAATTACAAATATTTAAAAAATAAAAAAAAATAAAGAAAGAAAATAAATATTCATTAACTTAAATTTTGATAAGTTATATTAGGGGACGTTCATAAATGATGTCACACTAACTTTTTTCTCACATATTTGACCCCCCCCCCTCTCTCCCCCTTTGTCACATGTCACACTATTATGTTGCATAATGCACGATGTCACATTTCTTGTTACTCCCTCCCCTCCTCTTGTCACACTTTGTCGGAATTTCACGAACCCTCCCCCCCTCCCCCAGTCGAAGCGTGACATCATTTATGAATGATCCTTTATGAAAAAACTTATATTTACAACATAAACGATACATATTGAAATGTGAAGTGAATAAATACCATTAAAAATATGATCCTATTTAATGTTATGATGAATAATCATGTAACAGAAAAATGAAGAAACTCATTATGTAAGAACGAAGTAAGAAGTCCAAGAAATTAATTAATCAATTAATTGATTGAAACATGCTATTTATTGCATGCAATTCAAAGAATCTTTCTTCTGTGCTTTAGTACATACGGTATTTTGGCATGATACATTTTTAAAATGTAAAATACTAAGAAACTCGAAGAACGTGATACTAGAAATTGCACGAAATGCAATCGCCCGTCTAATATGTTGTTGGGTTTTTATGAAGTAAACAGATTCGGGTATTTTATACTAATCACATAGTGTTGTAGTGCTAAAACGTTTTTCTTTCCGAACCGCAAGACTGAAGAAGCAAAATTTTAAAACTCTAACATTGTTCTCATTATGCTTTGTATATCAATAAATACTGGCAAAGAAATTCTTCAACAAAAAAAAAAGAATCATATGTAAAATAATTGTTGTGAAACATTAAATTTCCATAATTTATTTAAAAAATAATAATAATAACAAATTTCAGGCAAATTTTAAATTTTTGATAAAAATCATGACTTTTTAAATGATATAAATCACTGATTTAAAACACTTGATTTAAAGCACCAAACCCTGTAATTTGAATTGTGTGAAATGAAAATATATACATTAACTTATTTATAAGACAGTTGCAATAAAAAATTATGTGTCACTTTTTGGTTATCAATATAAATGAATAAAAATAGGAACAATAGTTAAATTGTATTAAAATTAGATACACAATCTTGAAATAAAAATAGCTGAAATCAGATATAAACTGAGTCAAATTAGTCTGTTTCGGTGCGAAATCCGGACCTTGAAACAAAATAAAAACAAATAAGTCTCAAAATAAAGTACCGGAGCAGAGTTCCACCTAATAGAAAAGTGTAGTAACACCTTATCGACGACACTGTATCCTTGCTTAGGCATATAAGAAAATTTTAAAATTAAATTAAATTTAATTTTGGAACAATAACTATTTTTTTAATTAGTTATTACTAATGGAAGTGTCATGTCACTTCCCACATTCAAAAAATATTACAAACGTTCAAATAATTTATTTCAATCAGTTTTTCTACTTGAGGCTCTATGCTTCTGTAGAGGATAGAATAGGAAAAAAAAAATCATAAGTAACACAAAAATATTTTCCTATACTAATAAAAAGTGTTTTTTAAAGTAGTATAGGAAAGCAATATTTTTTTATTATCAATTTTTACAAAGAACTTAATTTATTCGTTCTCAAATGTGTGCTCTATAAGTGGACTCTTCAGTGGACGTTATTTGATGGCTTGATTGCAAAAACACGCTGATTAATAATGTGAGTTGATCGCCAGCGCAGCAGAAGCAATAGATTTTGGCCTACGGCGAGACGGGAAACTTAGTGCCGATTTCGGCCTGAGAAGGGAATCGCTTCTCCGTTAGCTAGCGCATGGAAAAATTCAGCGCGCGCATCTGGGTTCAATTCGTCATCGAGGTGAGGAGCAGAGTACCTCCATGGTTTCTCCCTAGACGCTAGTCAGGAGAAGCACATAGGAGAAATGTTCTTGTTGATGCGATGGAGAGTGGTGTTGAGAAGCAACGTTTTGGTGCGGAGGCGGGATAGTAGAACGTTCATTTTACGATTAGGTGTCCAATTGCAATAATTGTGGATGGAGGATAAATAACTAAAATTTTGATAATATTTACAATTTAGCCAGTCTTCCTCTATTTTCTTAAGTGATTCTTTCTTGATGGTTGAAATGATGTCTTCGGTAGAGATATCATAGTGGTAAGAATAGTTAAAGGGTCCTTTTTTAGCAAGCATGTCAGCTTTTTCATTGATGAGGATGCCTTGGTGTCCTAGGCACCATATTAGCTTTATCGAGCTAGCTTTAGAGAGTGCTTCTATGATTGAATCAAGGATAAGAGAGGTAGCAGAACTGGATTTGACTTTTTTTTTTTTTTTTTTTTTTTTTTTTTTTTTTTTTTTTTTTTTTTTTTTTTTTTTTTTTTTTTTTTTTTTTTTTTTTTTTTTTTTTTTTTTTTTTTTTTTTTTTTTTTTTTTTTTTTTTTTTTTTTTTTTTTTTTTTTTTTTTTTTTTTTTTTTTTTTTTTTTTTTTTTTTTTTTTTTTTTTTTTTTTTTTTTTTTTTTTTTTTTTTTTTTTTTTTTTTTTTTTTTTTTTTTTTTTTTTTTTTTTTTTTTTTTTTTTTTTTTTTTTTTTTTTTTTTTTTTTTTTTTTTTTTTTTTTTTTTTTTTTTTTTTTTTTTTTTTTTTTTTTTTTTTTTTTTTTTTTTTTTTTTTTTTTTTTTTTTTTTTTTTTTTTTTTTTTTTTTTTTTTTTTTTTTTTTTTTTTTGAAATAATTTTTCAAAGGCAATGCAATGCGAAATATTATACAAAGAAAAGCGCATACATATATGTGTATTATATTGTATATCAAGCAGCCCTCCTGCTTATTTGGGAAACTGAACTTCAAGGAAAATAGTTGATCTCATCATTGATAAATAATTATAATAATAATCTAAAATTCTTAATGCTCTATCATAATTTTTATACAGTGTTGTACTTCTATATCCAGATCTTGATGCATCTGAGAAATTTGATGGTTGTCTAGCTAGTTTAACTGCTTCAAATGGAAAATGTTTTGAACAAGCAAAAATAAACAGAAATCTTATTTTATGCTTTGAAAAAGTGATTAACCCTAGTAGCACATGATATCGTGGCGTCGTCTATAGAACATCGATCTATATCGTTTCATCTTCTCGATATCGCACGTTGTTCAAACAATATAGACCGTCATCGCTGCATATCACCGAAATGATATTTTCTATAATAGCTTAAATTAGCTTTATTTAATTGTTTTAAGGACTATTTTATGCATAAAAGTAACAAAACTTTAAAAATATCGCACTTAAATTTTTTTTTGAAATTTTCAAAATTTTATCAAGTTTTCTTATTGTATAAACGAGATTGTCAGAAGCTCTGACAATAACGGAAATTTTATATCACAAAAACGATAACGCGCCATTTAGCATTATGTCGTCATTTTATATCACAAAAACAATAACGCACTATATAGCAGATGTCATAAAAACGATGTGTTTTACACGGTTTTCGGCCACTATTGTTGCATAAATTATTCTTCAAACTTTGCACATAAGCTTATTTTCGATGATAATACAATATTCTATCCATTTTATAATTTATTATAACTTTAATTAAGAAAAAAAATTAATAATTTTCGCTCTGAGGAAATTATCAGAATTATTATTTGTTGAACGGCAACTTTGTTTGGAATGTTGTCTTTGTTGTCATAATTTGTACATCGCTATATTCAACAGGTAATCATTCTTTTTAAGGTGCTTTTAATACCTTTTCGCCGATTTTATGGTGTAAATCGTATTGGCTAAGATCATATTAATTACGAAACAGTTAATTGTTTATGCGTGTTTGGACGTGGTTTTTTATTGTGGTGGACCGCGTAATAAGCATGTTATGTATTGTTCAATTCATGTTTCATGTTGTGATGAGTACATAAAATCATACATAGGCGTAACTAGAGTTGGAGAAAGGGGGGGGGTCACCCTAAAAATGTACGGATTAAACACCAATATGAAGTGTAAAAGAGTTGAACATTTACAAGTCATAAATACATGTCTCTAAAGATATACTCCGTGTTTATTTCAGGCATCTCCCGGGGGGGGGGGGGAACTACCCCCTGGGAGCAAGTCAACTCCTCCCCCCCCCCCCCCGGGGCAAAAAAATTCAGATCAAAAGTTTTAAAAAAAGAAAGAAAAGAGAAATTACGCTTTTAAGACACTTTACTTTCAGGGAAAGGACTTTGAACACTATCACGAGCGACACCAAAAGCAACTTAAAAGATATAAGACTTTATTATGAAAAAAATTGCGGCGGGAGGGGGGGGGAGAGTAACCTAACTCCTTTCTGTTCCCTCTAACATTACCAAAGTATCCCGAAATTGCATTGCTAGGAAGATTTCAAAAAGTTTCCTGGGGAGAGACTCGAAGCCTTGCCTTCAGAGTTATCCTAAGCATTATACATGTAAGACCAGTTACAAAAATTTAAGTTGCAGTAGCCCCAAACACCCACTCCTCTAACTTCACCAAAGATCTAAACATACATCTACTATATATACATCAAAAAGCTATCATATATGTAAAAAAATTCATATCAACATCATTTCTAATCATATATATCTATATATATGTATATATAAAGGGTATGATTTTGAAGCATACACTGCCCTTTTCCCAATTCTTAACATGCTCCCCCTGCTCCGGAGCCAAGGCAGTATCCAGAATTTTTTTCGGGGGGGGGGGGGGGGGGGGCAGACTTCGACACATGTAAAGCAAAGTTTTAGGGAGGAATATATAATACTTTGCAAAAGATTTCTGGGGGGCTGCCCATGGGTCCCCCTTCCCTCTGGATACGGCCTTCATTCACAAAAACATTAAACATTCCTTACTAGATCTATTAGTTTATTTTTTAATTCAAACGCAATAGAGAATTCAATATTTAGCGCTAAGCAATCTTCTATGTCCAGGCATTCATAATATTAAAACCGGGAAATAGTCGAATTTTAGAGAAAAAAATCCAAATTCCCCTACAAAAATGCTCATCCCCACAATAAATTTTTAAAAAAATTGTTAAATTTGTAGCAAAACATAGCTCAGAAGTGGAAGCATCTGAATCAAATTTTCTTTTCTTTTTGGATGACGAACGTGTCCATCGCTGAAGTGCAAACATTATTATGTATCCAAAATAATTAAAAATTTAGCTAAAATATAAATAATACTTGATTGTAATTTAAAATGCAGCATTAAACCGTAGCAGTGAGATTGGAAACGTTGAACGGATGATTTCTAGAGTCATAATGCAATCAGTGATGGACCATAATAAGAAAAAAAAAACATTTAAAATATAAGAGATGAGAGAACATCTGTAAATGAGAATGCAATGCAAATACAGTTCATCAGTTTTCCAATCCGCTCATCTACAAAAAAGATTTTACCAAAATGGGTGTTTGGTCAGGAAGTCGTAAATAAATACAAACTGCTCTTTAAGTTTCTTAATGATCATCCCTTCCTGGCTTTGAGGGTTTAACCCATCAGGACAATTGGACTTTAGGACTCCATCACAGTAGAGAATATTTTCCAGGAAACTTATTACTTGTGCGATTGTATTCCCAGATTGCTGCCTTTGGGTAAAAAAGACATCAAGAAGGAAAGAAAACCCTCTGGAGCGATTGAAAGGATCTCTGTCTGTGTGTGGTACGGTGATTGAAGCCACCTTTCGCTGTTAACCCCCCCCCCCAAGGTGATAAGGGGGTTGATTATAACCTTTTAACCAGCTGAAAAGTCTTCTTTATTATGAGCTGCATACTTTGGCCATGATCGCTACCTTTCGGAGAAAAAGGAAAAAAAATCATATGCATATGTGTTTAATTTTCTTAGGGGGAAAAAAATTCTGCTTTGCAAGGCCGTAGCCAGAAATTTTTGTGTGTGCCTAAATAAGTACATACCCAAGGGGGGGGGGGGGGTTGAACCCCCCCCAACCCCCCCCCCCCCCCTGGTTACGCCTATGAAATCATATGATACTTTTGTTCTAATTTTACAGTTAATGAGGAAAGAAAAAAATCAACTACCGGAAAACATGAGTGGAAAAAAGGAAAGAAAAGGGAGGGGAAGGTAAAAAAAGATATTTTAATGATGGTAGCTAAAAAATGTAAGTGTTTTTGAGGGGTGAAAAGGATTAAATATATTTTTATTTACTATTAGTAAGATGAGGTCTTGAGGGTGTTAATTGTTAATAAGTAAAAAAAAAAAAAGATAACTACTGTTTTAATTTTTTTAGCTAACTCATGACAACCTATTTTTAATTACAGGTAGCCGGGTGGGACATCATTTTAAACCGTGGACACCAGCGATTCCCACTGAAGATGGCGGCAGATTTAATTAATTTTTTCTTCTTTTCAGAGAGGTTACCCAAAAAATTGGGAGAGGTCAAATTCTAATATTAATCTATTATCGGGGGCTTGGGGAGATAATTAATTTATATATGCAATGCAAACAAAATTTCTAGAAAATGCATGTTTTTGGAGTTAGGGAAATTTATTTTAACTTCTGTCCTTTGAAATCCTCTTACTTTCACCCATGCAAATAGCTAAATTCACAAAGATTAAATTATAAAAATGTCTGGGTCAGGCAGGAAAAAACATGAAATTTGGATTAATTTTACTGAAATAAAATCAGATAAGAGGAAAGGTACAACAGCAGTTTGCAAAGTATGCAATAAAGAAATTGAAGGCCAAGGTTCTGCGAATGAAGAAACACGTGGAGAAATGCTATGTTCCTGATAATTCCAGCTTGAATGAATATTAAAATGCAAGTTAAAATTAGGGATGTAACGAATATTCGGCCTGGCCGAATAGTCATTTCATCACCAAGCCGAGATATTCGCTGAGGTCAATTTCGGCCTGGCTATTGATGGACTTTTTGTTTGGCAGAATAGTTCTGCTACGGTAGAAATGTAAAACTTAAAGAAAGTAGTAGATTTTAAACATTTAAAATTGTGTTATAGGTATTGCAAAAGCGCGCATTAGTACATAGTTTTAATAAATAAAAATAATAGTTATAAAAATATAATAGTATATAGTTATTTAAAAAATACTGCTTTTTTAACCCTTTGTTTTTGGTTTGATTCAACAAAAACAGATTTTAAAGTTATAATATTGTATTTTATACTTAACATTCGTTTCCAAAAGCTAGCATTTTTATTATGTCATTTTTAACAAAGTGGAAGTCCGACTTTGTTTGGTTAGACTGATTTATTGTGAATATCGGGTAAGAGAGTGTGAAAAGCCTAGAATGTATCATGAATATTAAGATAGTATAAGTTATTGGTGTTTTTGAAAATAAAAGTATATTCCAGTTCAATGCATTAAATTTAAAAAAAACTTTTAAGAACAGGTATGTAAAATATCCCCATAAAATAAAAATATTAACTTCTATAACTTTTAACATATTTTCATAAAACTATTTTGAGCAAGGTAAAAGTTCACTAAGCAATAGTATTTCTTTAATTTGAATTAAATAACTAGTACAGTAATGCTAATGCTTACATTAAAACCTGTCATTTCCATTCCACTTGTGGGTGAAATTCTCAGTTTTATTGCATTCAAAACAATACAGAAAATACATTAATTTTTGATAGTTTTAGATTATTAACAAACAAGAACAGATTAATGTGTGGAATGGGTGTTTGACTTTGTGAATGCTTTTAAATTTGACAAATTCTTTCTATCACAACGATTTTCTAGAAATTTTAATATTCCGTAATTTGGCCAAATCACTATTTGTTACATCCCTATAGTTAAAACTGAAGTTTTAATAATAAATAATCATTTATTTATTCCCAATTTCATTAATCAACATTCACTTTTAAAATATTACAAATTAGCTATCATTGTTATACAGAATTTTTGGCTTGGTATTACATAAAGTTGATTCTTTTTACTATATTGACAAGAAATTAATTAAAATTAATTGATATTTTAAAGAAACATCAACTATTTATTTTAAATAGTGGCAAATAGAACAATAACACACAATAACTAATCTTTTTAATAATTTCCTAAAGCTTTAAAAGTGCTGCATTAGTTTAAACCAAAAAACCTGGTTTAAACCAAAAAAACCTGGTTTTTGGGTTTTTTTGAAAAAAACCCGGTTTTTTTCCCAACCCTGCAATATGGAAGGGGTAGCCTAGTGCATGTTTATGCAGTAGTTAAATTCATGCCGTATTTCATATATATGCAGTAGTTAAGTTAAACTAATTTATGTATGTATTACTAACCCCATTTTTTACAAGGAACCACAACCTTTCAATGATACTCCTTAAGATCGGGGTATCTAGGAGGGCCAGGTCCACACAGCAAGAGGTAGTTAGGCTAAGCTGGCGGGATTGTACGCATAAAGCCCAGCAAACCTATCTCAGACCTATACGCGCCTTCGTCGGACTTCACTTACCCGTGCCTGTGGAAAGGCAGCCCTAAAGCCTTGAGCTAACAGTGTGGAGGATGTGAAGTAGAGAAGTAGGCTGATGCTTTAGTTGGTTGCCAAAAACTGAGCTTAAAAAAAGTGGGTTAGCTTGTTTTAAATGTGGGAACCTCTAGTATAGAACACTGACATTGCTCATTTTGTAATTTCTTTCAGAAATGGTTTAATATTCAGCAGATTATGCGGCTGTTAAGCAAGATAAATACAGTGAAACCTTTCCGAGCGACCACCTATGAATAGCGGTCACCCCTCCTAACGGCTGCTTTTTCGTTCCACGGAAATTTTGGCCCGTAGGTTTAATGTTAAAATAACTCTTAGCAACGGCCACCCAATCCCCTTCTGCAAGAATGCGTGGGTTCGTCCATCGCATTCTTGCAGAAAAATATACTCACTCCCTTCTTAAATTTACTAATCAATTTTTGTATCGGTAATTTTACAAATGAATTTTTGTGCCTTTGAGGCGCTAATTCCGCCTCTGATGAGGAATTTTCCGACATGTTTTGTGATAGTGAGCAAGCTAAACTTTCAACTTAACAGACTTTGGAAAAAATAGACAAAGTCATTGGAACTTCTGACGCAATGGAAAACAAATCAGCTAGAGATTTACTTTTTAAACTGAAAAACGAACTTGAAAACATTATAATTTCCGGTAAATGTTAAAACTTAGTACAGTCTCAAATTCTATAATTTTTTGTAAAAGTAAAAAATTTCTTGAATTAAGTTATAAATATCTCTTTAGATAAATCTCAAAATTCATTCTAAATTAGAAATATGTGTAAGACTTGTTTATTATTTCATATTACATAAAACTGTACCTTATTAATTGTCAACTCTTCAGCGCGGCCAAATTTTCACGGAACGTCAGGGTGGTCGCTCAAAGAGGTTTCACTGTAGTAAAAAACTAATTTTGAAATTAATAGTTTAATGTCTTAGCAATTTTTTTTAGTTGGCATTTTTGTTACTTGAGTTATTCTTTAACTGCTCAATTTAAAAATATTATTAAGTCATTTCCGCAGTTTCTGTCGGTTATTGGCCCTCATTTGGCTAATTTTAACGAATCATAACCATGCCGCTTTGACAGTAACTTGCCATCCTTAACCGTAGGAAAAATAAATTAGTATTATTTTTCTTAATTGTTATTTCTTACATTTGCACATGTCTTCTTTCTTTTTTCTTTTTGCATCAGGTTTATATTTTTAAGACATATTATTTCGCATAATTGCAATGAATTTGGCTCTTTTTTCCTAATGTTTTGTTTCTATTTAAAATTTTTAATTTTCAGCTGATTATTAAGAAAAAACTGATACCTGCCATATGGAGGAAGATCATGTTATGTAAATTAAATTCTTGTAAATTTAGTTTTAGAAAAGTGAAATTATTTTAATAAAATTTATATATATTCTTTATATGTATTCCTTCTTTATAAGTAATTAAAATGTATATTAAAAAAACATTTTAAGTAAAACATTCTGAGCATGAATTTAAATCCTTAGTAAAAGCCCCTTTTGTTGCATTAATTAGAGAAATAATGTATTCACAAGCAAGGTTCGAAATTAGCGGTTGTTAGTCGTTTTTTGCAGCTAAAAAATTAGTTTTGATGACTGGGACTTCACATCCAGTCGTCACTTTTGACATCTAACCTTTCATAAAACTTTTAGTTTGACCACCCATTTTTCACCGTCATTTTTTAAAATGTATTAATTTTTTTTTTAAATATATTACTTTATACAATAACATTTTTCTGAGCAAATTACATCTAATCTTTGGTATTTTGAGTTTTTGCGATACCTGTGAAGATTACGGTATCTTCTTGACCTTCAAATTTTGAATTGTGAATTTTTACTCATTTGTAAGTGATTTAGTAGAATGACCAACTTCCCAACAGTTACTAACAGAAATTGATATTTGAACATTTTTCTCTCTTACTTATCAATAATTTTCTCATTAAAGTCCTGATGTTTTGCCATATTTTTGTGAACAGTTGCACAACTGTCTTAATAGTTATCAGTTAATATATCTGCCCAAGAAATTTGAATTATTTAACGATGACACCTAGCAGGACATTTTTGACAACTAAAAGAAATAAGTTAGGTGCCAGTGGCGCCTAACTTTTACATCCTAATTTCGAACCCCGTTCACAAGCCTAAATGTTTTACTATAATAATTAGCAAAATCCTTCCATTAAAACTGTGAAAGCCGAAATATGAATTTTGTAAATATCATGAAAATTTAGTATTTAATGGAATAATTCATTAGTATTTTAATGAAAAGGAATGCAGCAATTTAAAGGTGTAATGCAGGCTGAATAACAGGCAAATCTTAACACAGAATGAACAACCAAGTTTTTTAGATGCAGGATTTTTTCTTTTTTAATCAAGGTGAGGGAGCATTTCTCTTGTCCCATTTTGGGACAGGAGAAATGTTCCCTCACCTTGACTTTAAAATTGTCTGTTTTTTTTTTCTCCATATATGTGTGGAATATATAAATTTTGAACTGAGAGGTTTAAATTAGAATTTCATGTAACCAAAAATTTTGAGGAGAATTTCAGGTGTTTGTATGACACTTAAAGACTTGTTAAATTAAATAGGAAATTTAAATGTACTCAAATTGTACTGTTTGATGAAGTAACTTATAAGTATTCTAATGTGAACACTTCACTTTGAAGGTTTGATGATACATGATGAAAAAGAAAGACTCAACACAAACACAATAATTGAATAATTGGATTTAAATCAAGATTTGAAATGATTTAACAATTTTCGTGACTGGATACTGGAATAAAACTAAAAGTTGAAATTTCAGATAAAGTCAATTTTTTATTTAATAGTGTTGGAAGTTGCTGTTTAACTATGAATTTTGATTAGAATTTCAGGTACAATTTTTTTCAATATACTCAAAGACTTATGCATATAAAAGTGGTTTTAGTATCGCCTGATATGAGTTTTCAGGAGCTTCATATACATACAGGTTTCATTGTGTTTTCTTAAAAGAAAGTCATTTGTTTTTATTCAACATTCAAACTATTGAAAGTCAATATTACATTATAGTAAAAAAATTATAAACCATTATAATGGTTTAGAATTTTTTATCTGTCAATGGTTTTGAAAAAATGTTGAATAAATTTTTTTCAGTTAGCAAAACATTAGATCTAGTACGAAGCTTCTGAATGAAAAGCCGATAACATAAAATGACGTAAGGGGATAGTTTTCAATGTCACACCGATGACGTGAGGTGATATAGAAGAATATAATGGTTTTCAGTTTTCTTATATAGAGAAATGTCGTTAACAATATCGAATGATGACGTATAAGTGATATAGAGCGATATCAGAAGTATAGGTTTTTCAAGTGACGACATATATTGTTTACGATGTCGCCACAATGTCAAAAAACGACATGCGTCTTTCTAAAAAAATCTGTCGGTTTTGACGCAGTTTTGATATCGCGATCTGATGTCGGCGCGATATCAGATTTCTCATTTTTACGATATCGTTGAACGATATGTGCTAGTAGGGTAAGTTTCTCTTATGTGTAAAAAAAATCATCTGTTGCATTAGATATCTATTAATTGTGGGAAAAGAGTGTTATGAAAAATATTGAAATTCATCAGATCATTTTTGGTGAGTACTCTCTTGAGTACACATTGAAAATGATCAATTCATGCTTCAATTCATAAGAGAAGAGAGAAAATATACTTCAATTATCAATTTCAGGTATAAAATACATATCTGTGTGTCTTTTATTTTGCTTTACTTTTTAATTATTTATTAATTGTTTATGAAGAAGTTTCTTGGAGATACTTAAGTGAATGATCCCTAAAACTAAAATTAACTCCATACAAAGTCAAGTCTGCAAAAAACAAATTTGCTATATTTGTATAATAGACTATCAAGTAGTTTATGCTCAATCTATTTATTTTCAGCTGATTTGTATTGATATTGTATTTTTAACTTATTCTTTTATTGCATATTTTTATCATGAGGTTACTGCAAGAAAAGAAGTAAATTTAACTAATGCTATGTTGAGGCAATTGTTTTCATGATATACTTCCTGCACATACATTTCTACATTTATATTAAGTAGTTTTCTATAGTGTATAATTAAATTTATATGTTTCAAAAGAAGTTAGAAACAATTATTTTAAATTTCCATAAAATTCTTCTTCTTTTTTCTTTATTGTGTCCTTTTCATATTTGATTAATTCTCTAAGCATTAAACCAGTTCACCAAGAGTATAAATATCAGAAGTTACATGCAAGACAGTTTTAATGGAAATGCTCTGAGATGAATATCTTTTAAGTAAGTAATTGGCAGCATTTCTATACTAAAAATTGCCCGGTAATTCATCTTCAATGAATTGTCCACAGTTTTAAAAATAGTGGCATTCTGTGAGGTGATATTTCCAGGCACAAGAAGAAAATGCTGTAGGCTTTGCTCAAGGCATCACAAAGCAATTGGTTGTAGATTTTTGATAAAATAATGAAAATACTCATGAATTTATAGATTGTGTGGTTTATTTTGAATAAAAAGCACATATTTGTTTGTAATATTTTATTATTTCTCTCTCTCCAGATGTATAAATCCTTAAAATATATTTTATTTAAAAGCTTTGAGATAAAATGTATTACATAAGCTCAAGCAATATGAAATGTGTATGGTTTCTTATTCACAGAAACTCTGCATTTCTTTTTTTACCTTTACTAACTTTAACTATTACAGTTGTTTTAATGCTAAGGTTATATAGCAACAATTCTGTGACTGGAAAATAATTTTTAAATGACTTCTGTCTAACATGAACCTTTGATAACTCATTACAGCTATCAAAACCACAAAACAATACACACATGCATATATTTTTTAAAATTTCATCAACTCTTGGTTTATAGGGGCCCCAAATAGTCATTTTTGTTCTTTTTCCAACATTTTGAGTGACTGTACGCTGTAAAGGGGTCACAATTAAACTTAGTGCATCTGTATGTGATTAGTGCTCCTTAG
Organism: Octonoba sinensis; assembly: GCA_038502835.1. Taxonomy (NCBI): domain Eukaryota; kingdom Metazoa; phylum Arthropoda; class Arachnida; order Araneae; family Uloboridae; genus Octonoba; species Octonoba sinensis. The sequence continues at coordinate 23,919,990 of CM076598.1, read as the reverse complement.
TGTGATTCTTGTGATTAATTTTTGTGGTACTTCATTATTTTTGTCCCCTTTGGAAATTAGCAAAAATTTGATATTGGCCTTAAACTTTGACCCCTGTTGTCATTATTTAAATAGTTAACTTACAGCAGTCGAATTTGTCCTGAAACTCTATTACCTAATATACTTTAATACCAATCTGCAAAATTAGCAGCCATAAATTCACTTCATATAGATTTGGGACAAATTGTAAAAAGTCTAATAATCCCAATTTTACCCACGAGAACGATTTTTGATGACCTCTATAAATTCCAAGGTCATAAGTAAAGAAAAAAATGAAAATTGTTCTAAACATCTTTTGTACGTATGTAGCTATCAGGGACGGGAGTATCAAGAGAAAAAAACATGGTCGAACAGCACGTTTCTTTATAATCCCATGAAATTATATGGATTGACCCTTTATTTAGTAAATTAAAACATACATCTAGCGTAGGATAAAGCTTTTGAACATTTGAAATTTTAAATAAAATTATCAATCGGTAATGAAACGGACCAAATACTGAAATGAAATAAATCAATGTAAAGAGAAAAATGTAACGTCAACTAATAAAGCGACGAAAAAAGCACGATTTTTCCACTAAACAATACTTCAATTAAACTTGGATCAAAATAGTACGTTAGCAACTTAACGACAAAAACAACGATCTTTGAGCAGAACGAAATAATTTCAATCAGCAGGGGCGGATCCGGGTGATCGGCAGGCGGGGCCCCGCGCCGACTCATTTTATTGACTTGTAATTAAGAATAAGTTAAGGGGGGATATGGGGGTCTAGTTGATCCTGGAAAAATATTTTACCCATTTCCTCGCAAGGACTAGTCGCCACGGAAACCCGATATTTAATAAAATTAAGTCTCAAATTATGATTTTATGATCAAGAAATGATGTCCGCAAACGGAGGTACCAAAAAAAAAAAAAAAATGTTTTATTTGAGAGAAATATCTGCATTTGAGGGATGTCCGTTAAAATAGGTTTTATCTATTTTTTTATACTGTGGATGTTTTTATTAAGTTTCCATTTAAAAGCGCATGATCAATAATCCACCCGTGGATGAAGGCTTTCAATGTGATGAATTTTTTCCAACGCATCAGGAGGCTTGAGGTTCCGAGCTTTGAAAACCCGTGTGTGGGTGGGGCACTCAACCTACGAAAATACTGGGGAAGGAGACGGGTCGAAGATTAAATTTAAAAACTATTTCTGTCTTGCATGTTCGTTAAGTATTTGTTGATGGGAAATATCGCTAGCAGGGATGTCCCCCCCCCCCTTTAAGGCGATAGCGCACCCCCTAAAAAGCTCGGAACATCCCCCAAACCGATGAATGATAATTTCAAAATATCAACTAGAGATGCAATGGCTATTTGTTATTCTACTGAAATTTTGAAGCATGTTTGATTTGTCTGGGAATAGAAGATCGAATATTCGGATGTAGTAAAGCTGACTAGAAGAGACATCATTTGAAATAATTTTTCAAAGGCAATTTACTCGAAATATTATACAAAGAAAAAGCGCATACATATATGTATTATATTGTATTTCTCCTGCTTATTTGGGAAACTGAACTTCAAGGAAAATAGTTGATCTCATCATTGATAAATAATTATAATAATAATCTAAAATTATTATTAGAACCACTCAAATAGGCAAAGCCACCTCCCCCCCCCCCAAAAAAAAAAATTCCCCTAAAACGTTCAAACCCTGGTGGGGCCCCCTGACTTATTCGTGGTAGGGTTGCTGCCGCAAAGCCACTTTACATTTTAAAACCCCCCTTTTAAATACCATTTTATTGCTTTCTTATTCATGTTGCAGTCTTATATAATGAACTGTACTTTTGATAAACGCAGGGATATTGATCTAACCCTATCCCCCCCCCCCTCTCTTTGTAAATTATATGTGTGTGATTGGACTGCTTTAACCGGAGGTATATCCCTTAAATATATTTTAATTCATAACAAATTCCAATTTATTGACAATGATAGCTATCGTTTGTGTAACCTTGGTCGCTTCTTTGTTCTCGGAGGTCATAGGGTGCGCGATTAATTTGTTAAGGAACTTCGATATCAGAGTTTAGACGCATATGAGGTTGGAATATGTGACCCAAATAGTTAAAATTTTGAAATGTGATCTCAGAAATGTAAGGATAGACTAAATGGATATTGCAAGGTTGCCGCCCCCCCCCCCCTCAGAACGATAGTACACCCCCTGCAAATTAAGGAATCTCCCAAAATCGATGTCCCCCCTGGGTAATGTATTTGTGTATAATAACTTTCTCCCCCCCCCCCCTTTTCATGTCGAACTCTTTCAATAAGACTTCCGGGAAATTTATTTTCTGTGAGATGTGACACACCTCACTGCTTTTTAATGTATTAAAATTTTTAAAAGACGGAATGCTAATAATGTTAAATTAAAAAGTACGAAGCACCCCCCCCTCCCTTCCCACACAACCACTCACCCCAGCTCGTGGCTGCGACAGCAATACTGATAATCGCAGCGGCGGACTGGCTATGCGGGCATTCGGGCAAATGCCCGGTGGGCCGGTCCAAAATGGGCCGGTCGCAAAATATCTATCTTTTTTTTTTTAATAAAGTATACAGCTTTTACAATGTTCATAAAAAAACGGGGACCAAAACTTTGCCGTAACCCGGGCTTCAGACAGTGCAATGCAGCAAAGGGGCAAAATCTCTAGGGTCTGGCCGTTGGGCCACAAGGGGTGAGGGGGCAGAATTTTTCAGGGCCGGCTGGTCCCTTATAGACAACCTAAACGGCTGCCTGAGGAGCAAAAATGAAAATGTTTTATTTTAAAATTTTGAACATAAATAAATAAATAAAATACATCAGTTTTGCGCTTTAGGCTAATGCCTAAGTCGTCTGTATGGACGAGCTCTCGGGGCTGGCTTGAGAAATTCTCAGGGCCGGCTCGTCCATATAGAAAACCTAGGCGGCCGTCTGTTATGCAAACTTTTGAGAGCCGCAAAATGGATGTTTTTAATTTTAAGAAGTGCAGGCGGAAGAGGCTAGAAGGCGGCGAGGTGATTGCCTCACGGCGCAACGCCCTAAAGGACGGTAGCTATTAACAGCTAATTAACATATTACGTATTATTGCCCTTCTATGGTGAAGAAGAAAAATTAATCTATCTTGTAGACACTTAATATTATCCAAATACATATCTACATACCTACTGACAATATTTTTAATCCATACAAGCTATAAAATACGGCCCTGAGAATTTCTCAATCCAGGTGATGCAAATTCTCAGGGGCGGCCCCAGAGAATTTCTCTAGGGCCAGTTGTCTCAGCCGATTGTCTCACTGTGCAACACCCTAAAGTGCGGTGGTTGTTAACAGCTAATTGATATACAGTATGGGACCTCAAAATCGGAACTCTCGGGGCGCCATCTTTCCAGATTTCGGAATTGTCCGGATTTTGGGTTCTCATTCGAAAAAAGTAGTAAATAGCATCAGAGCTCATATAATTTGCTCTGAAAGTTTTCATTAGCATTTTGCTCATTTATAGTATTTTTGGTCACTGGCGTAGATAAGAGGGGGGGGGGACAACCCCCCCCGCCCCCCGAAATTTTGACTTAGAGACTTAGGGGACCCCACCGAAATGTTGGTGTTCGAAAACTTTTTTTGAGACCTTAACTCTCTTTACGCTTTATACTATTCTAAAAATATGTTTTTTAATAACAATTTAATAGAGTGAACACTGCCAGAAAAAAAGGGCCGGAAATTCGCGGCAAATTGCGCGAAATGTTCGGGAGAACACAAATATAATGTAATAAAAACTAGAATATCTGCAATTAAATTAATTTTCTTAAATAAAAAAGGAATAATTTTATTTCTTTCAATTTTATGCAATATTTAGGTATTTAATTAAATGTACAGAATTTTGTCACAAAATATTGTACATTATTAAATTATTTTCTTTAATGTTTCGTCGTAATCACTTAACACGTTTTTATATGTAGAACAGGACCGATCAGCATCTGCGCTATTCGTCGGAACTGACGAACATCGAATTGCCACTTTGCACAGGTTGGGAAAACTTTCTCTCTTGAATTTCCAGAATTGAATTGCCCACTTTCAACGTGTAACTCATTGGGGGAGGGGGGTATCATAGAGTTAGATTTAACAATGGAACAACCATCAACTTCGTTAAAAACATTTAAATATTTGTATTGATTTGGATCAAAAACTTCCTCTAAACATGAGTGGAATTATCTATAACTAGTTTTATAGTTATTTTTCTATTGATGAATTCTTCTAAAAGTTTGGTACATCTGTATACATTTTAAAACTTCAGAACAGTATAAATTGCCGTTAAACTGTAAGTAAAAAACAAAATAAGTCTCAAATTTTAAACAATTTGCGCACAAATCGTGGTATTTTTTTTTTAAAATCGCAGATTTTAGGAAACAGCTTTAAAAATCGAGGGAATTCACGGAGTGCCAAATTTGCACCTCTAATCGTACCACTTTCCTAGCGGTTTGTCCCCTAAATACCTCGCAAGCCCAAACCTGAAATGATTTTATATAGTACATCGATTAAATGTAGGCTTTTTGTTGCTATCGCAATAGGTTCTAATGATTTTCTTTTAATTTTAAGCAAAGAATATATATATTTTTAAACTATCATGAAATGCTCCAGTTGAGATTAAATTCTGGTGAGCTAAAATGCATGAAAAATTTTGGAAAATCTTTGGTTTGGCAGCATTTTCGGGAAGGTTTTGATTCGCAGTCGAATTTAAAACTAGAATACATTCAGTGCAACTCTTGCAGTTATGAGACGTACTAATATTAGATATGGGTCTCTAGTCTGGAGAAAATTGAAAATGAAAGTGGATAGACACAAGACTAGCAAAAAAACATTATTGGAATAAAAAAAGGAAGCTGGAAATAGCTTTCAAATGCCAGCAATCCGAACTTTTAACAATAAATTTATCTAAACTAGAATCTTTCCCCTGACTGTTCACAAAACTCCTTAATTTAACAATTTTATCAGCAGTCTCTTACTACATTTCATGCCCAGAGCGGAAGAAAGACAATTTTATGACTTCTTCCTTTAAGAAGGTGCTTTCAAGCACCACAGGGGATTGCGTTAATTGCTCTCCACTTTCAACTTAACCCCAATCACTACTGACCACTCAATACTAACGCCTCAGCTGCATATACAGAAACAAATGCGCAGAACACACGAAGATGGGAGATAGTGGGAGATGAAATGATCGAGTTTCTTTCTCAATCTCTCCTCTTCCCTAACAAATAGTACTGTAGCCATAAAAAGGCTGTTTTCTCACGTTCTTTAAGCATAAACTATTCTAATTTAAATGGGTTTTTTCCCCAATGGTCGTTTAATTTGCCTCTAGGTTGTTGTATGAATATTTTACCATGAGCTCGAGCCCACGCACTTTCCTCTAGTGAAAGCTGTATCCACTACCTTCACCTCTTATGCATCGGTGGGTCGGTCTGTCCTGCACATTTTGTTTTCCTGAATTCCTGATATTTAGGAAGTGCATTGAATAAGAGGCAATATTGAAGCGAGCATAAACCTATTACAAGCTTTTTTAATTCGAAAGAGAAAATTGATGATGATTGTTATAAAAAGAGAAAGTTGGTGTCCTCTGCAAAAGTACAATCTGCTGAATCAGAATTAGTTTCACAAGACACTTCCTGAAGATAATTTCATTTTTGCCTCTTTTAGTACTAACGCATTATTTAACAAGAAGTTCCGTCCAGAACTATACCGAGCCTACTTTCTGTTAAAAACCAACTTCAAACTTATAATCCAGCTATCTCTCTTTCTCATTTAGCTTTAGTTCGGATTATTTCAAATACCTTTTTCAACGGTTAATACATATTCCTTCACTCATCATTCATTCTTTCATTTATTCAGTCGTTGATTTACTCATCTCCGATGAAGTTTGTCCAAGCACATCCGTCTGTTAGATCATGATTTATATAAGATTGAAAATTCCCCGTAGGGGTTATGTTAATTTTTTTTTTGAACTGTTCGAAAATGAATAAAGGTTGTTCAAATCAAAAAATCTTTCACGCTGAGAGCTTCTTCCAGTAAGCTTCTTCATAGGAGCTTGGATCCTCAGCCCAGGGTTCACATAATTTGCCCATAGGCGCAAATGTTAAGATTTTTTGAACTATGTATTTAAAATTAAGCGAAAAAAATGGGCAAATCAAAAAGTCAAATGTAGAGATGAGCAGCGGCGGACTGGCTATGTGGGCATTCGGGCAAATGCCCGGTGGGCCGGTCCTCCGTGGGCCGGTCGCCAAATATCTATTTATCATTTTTTAATAAAGTATACATCTTTTACAATGTTGATAAAGAAAACGGGGACCAAAACATTGCCGTAATCCGGGCTTCAGAGAGCGCATTGCAGAAGTGAGGTAAAATGTCCAGGGTCTGGCCGTTGAGCCCCATGGGGGGAGGGGGGGGGGCAGAATTTTTCAGGGCCGGCTGGTTCGTTTAGACAACCTAAACGGCTGTCTGAGGAGATGCAATATTTTTGGGACATCAAAATTTATTATATTTTATTTTTTAATTTTGAAAATAAATAGATAAATAAATAAATAAAAGAATTGCGCTTTAGGCTGCCGCCTAAGTTGTCTATATGGACGAGCTCTCGGGGCCGGATAGCGAAATTCTCAGGGCCGGCTCGTGCATATGGAAAACGTCAACGGCCGCTTGGGGTGCGAACTTTTGAGAGCCGCAAAATTGATGTTTCTTTTTTTAATTTTTAGTAGTGCCCGCGGAGAAGGTTAAGACGACTAGGCGATTATCTCACGGCGCAACGCACTAAGGGGGGCAGTTATGAGCTGCTAATGAACATATCACGTATTATTGCTCTTCTGCAATGAATAAGAAAAATAAATCTGTCTTATAGACATTTAATATTATTCAAAGACATATCTACAAATTTACTGACAATATTTTTAAACCCTACAATCTACAAAATACGGCCCTGATAATTCCTCAAACCGGCCCAGAGAACTTCTCGCGGCCAGTTGTCTCGGCCCGATTGCCTCACTGCGCAACGCCCTAAAGTGCAGCAGCTATTAACAGCTAATTAATATATTACGTATCAGTACCCTTCTGTGATGATGATGATGATGTCGTGTCAATGTGAGTGGCGAGGAAGAAGGGGTACGCTACGCTGCTCCTGAGTCTAACGGGGCACTTTGTAGGCAGGAGTCCGATTCCCGCCCCTTTGAAAGGTCTCTTAATTTTTTGAACAAGCTCCCAGATGAGAGACCATCTCGTGGGATTGGCACCCCCAGAGGTATCGCTTCCCTTGGAGAACATTGGAGCCACGACCTATTTAACATGCACCAGCTCCCTTTAGCGTACACGGACCTCAGCAACCAGCCGAGGCTGTCACCCTCCCAAACACTGACCTCAGTCAATGTTGCTTCACTTTCGGTGTTTTGCGGGAACCGAATTTCTACCGACTGGTCCACTGCGGGATTACACTTCTATGATGAATAAAAAAATGACTGTTCTGTGAACATTTAATATTTTTTTAATACATATCTACATTTTTACTGACAATATTTCTAGTTATTGCAATCTACAAAATGCGGCCCTGAGAATTTCTCATGGCCAGCTCTCCCACATAGACAACCTAGGCAGCCCCAATAATTTATTTATTTTGATTTTATTATTATTATTATTATTATTATTTTTAATTTATAACTGGACTGGCGGGAGGCTGAGGCCCTAAAGGGCGGCTGCTGTTGGCAGCTAATTAATATATCACGTATTATTACTCTTCTATGATGAATACGAGAAATAAATCTTTCCTATGTGCATTTAATGTGAAGCATATCTGCATATGTAATGACATTTTTAGTCCCTACAATCTACAAAATACGGCCCTGAGAATTTCTCAAGACGAATTTGCTTAGACAGGAATTCAATTACTCATTAGCAGGGTTTGTGATTAATTAATTAATTTTTTTTAAATTAAAAAAAATCGGACTTTTTTGATGCAAATCGGATTTTTTAATTTTTTTTAAAAGACATTAAATATTTTGGATATTTATTATGTTACATTCATAGAAACAATATGGCATCTTACTCAATATGCAAAAACACACTTTAAGCTATTTTCACAGCAATAAATATTTTTTAATAGTAATAATGATAAACAAATATTAATGCAAATGCATGACTCAAATGAAACTTAACACTACTAGGAATAATAGTACACTCATAAGTACAGAGAAAATGAACATATTTAATCTGAATTTGCTGTTGAAAGCAGAAAAAAGTACCAATTGTGTGTACTTAAGTTTTACACCATTACTAAAAACTGAAACTTTTTGTTTTAATCAAGTATTTTTATAAAAACTTCTATGATAAAAAAATATTTTAGGAGGAAAAAAACCTTAAGCTATTAGGGGACGTGAATGAAACTTTAACGATATATATTCTAAATTCTAACAATCGTTGTTTTAAACACTATCATTCTGAATTATTTATTGTGTAACATTGATTAAATTGATCTAAAGTACTATTTTTAAGATAAAAGACACGGAATGGTTCATGATTATGTATTATGAATTGTAATTTGAATGACTGAACGAATTATGCTTTGCTGTTAAGATGCTTGAAGAATATTGTAACATTTAAAAAAATATTGTCAAATTAAAAGAATAGTAATTAATTCTAACCTTATGAAATATGTTGTGCACACAGACAGATGGACCTAGGAAGTTTTGTTTAAAACAGTAGTTGTAATTGCAACATATATTTCATTTTTACAACACTTCCTAACGTAGTAAAATCGATGATTTTTTTTTTTTGAAAAAAAAAAAAAAAAAAAACTTGATTTAAATCAATGATTTTTTTTAAAGAAAATCACTTTATTTCAATTGCGATTTAAATCATGATTTAAATCAAGCTGATTTAAATCAACGAACCCTGCTCATTAGCAAGTAGTTTTTTTCTTTTGATAGTATCTTATTTATACAGCATGTCAAATACGTATTTATAAAACTAAGCCCTTGTTACATACGTTTTAAAATTATTTTCGCAAGAATACATTTTACTTCGTGTTAAATAAGGAAATAGACAGTTTTAGTTTGGTGTTTAAAGTGGTTTGGGAACCCAATCCACTCATGCAGTATATTACGGCCTATCTTAAATTTAGATTTTCTTCGCATCGAGTGCAGAGTGTGTGGTCCATGCCTTGGGAATCACGATACAGCATATTGTGCGATGACTTCTTAAATTGGACTTTTCCCTTGCACTGATAGATATTTGGACACAATGGCTCACTTTCGCTCTTTCAAACTACAGAGTGTGCGCATCTGGAATAATGGTGTAATCGAAGACATTCACTGAAAGGCAAATGGTATTGTGGGTGAGTGCACCAGGGGAAGGGGAGATCCTAATCACTTGCTAACATAAATTTTCTTATCTAACTTTTCTTTTATTTTCAAAAGTCCCTGTCATTCCCTCAAGCTTCAAATGCATGTTATCTTTACTCTTTTTGTCCAACCTTTAAAAAAAGAAACGAAACTTTCTCTCACTGGCCAATTATCAGAAAGCTATACCATAACACTATAGACAAACCCAACAGGAGGGGTTTAGCTTTCTAGGAAAAGATTCTGTTACCCAGTCATAGAATCAGAGTTTAAAGGATACAGATACAACAAGCGCAGCATCCTAGCAGAATTTTTTGCCACCTCTTTGACTTTATCTTCAGAACGTATTGCTGGTAAGTTCTGATTTTATCTCAAATTTTGTTGAAAAAACTATATAAATTTAAATATTTATCATTTTTTTAAATAAATTTCTTTTCATCATACATTTCTGTTCCTAATTATTCAATTCATTTTTTATCGCAAATATCGGCTTAGTTCATGTCTAATTTGGGGGCACAATCAAAGCCCTTGTAACTTATTAAAGTCTCATGTAGTTGGCATGACAGTAAGAAATTAAAATTACCTACGAAAGATGTTTTGCTCACATTGCATGTTAAACAACTTAAAATTAAAAAAAAATTTCATTAAATAATGTTTTTAAAATATTTTTATAGTTAAAAAAGATTTTTAATTTTTTTCTGTAACCAAGAAATGATTTTGAGTTTTTTTTTTTATTACTAAAAATGTTTATTATTTTCTCATTAAAAATATGAACAAGTAAACATTATAACTGTTGGCTTAATCAGGTCGAAAATATTACTTCTTTAATACTTTAAATTTGAATTTTTGATGAAGACGGGAATGAGAAGCTAAAACTCCGCACGGGGTGCGAGCACATCTTGATCATAAAGTTTGCAAATTCCTTAAACATGTAAGTAGCATTATTTTTTCACTTTTTATTAGAATAATTGAAAGTAAAGTGCCATTAAAGCATTGTTTTCCAACATTTTTAGTGTTGTAATTTCGTCAATTCTCCTTTAAAATCCATAAAAACCTCCTTTAAGCTCTCGTTGCTCTGATAATTTGATTTAACTTTTACCAAATTTAAAAGTGAAAAAAAAAAGGGACAACCGTCGTACAAACAATTAGTGGTTTATTACAAACAACTAACTATTACTGTACAATACCGTATGACAACCCCCTTTTTCCGTATGGGATAGGCTCTTTAACTGAATGATAAATTTCAAGAAGATTTCATCTCTTGTTTCCAAAGTTTACAGGAATTTTTAAAAGAAAAACTTTTTTTTTCTAAGGATTTTTTAATAGAAAGATCCTATTTAGTTGCTATTAACTAATTTATAAGATACAAAGTTAATTTATGTACAATATAAATTTTCGCTAAAAAACCTTAATCAAAACTTTCGGAGAAGTCCTTTTCAAAATTCTTTGGAGTGTTTAGTGTTTACTTAAAGAAAAGCTTATATTGTAGTCATTTCTTACTTACATAAAATAAAATTGCCGTTTATTTACATACAGGTATATCAGTACATTTCTTTGAAAAGAATCCATTATAGAAATATTTTTTAATAAATTCAAAATTCAAACATAAAATTTGTTAAATTCTCAAAACTTACAAAAAATTGATACACATTAATTTTTAATGAGTTAAAAATCTTTCTATGCTCTTTCTTTTGCATAAGTAGTTTCCATGTTCCAAGTATAAAGTACTATGATAAAACGGCAAATGAGCTGCAGGAACATACTTTTCGAGGTTGTTAAAAATCACCAAAAGATTTTTGTATTATTATTATTTGGCATTTATTATGAGTTCTTTTCGTTCATAAGTAACACTCCTGGATGTATAGAGTGTGAAAAGTAAAAAACGAATAAGTAATCGACTTTTCTTTTTTTCGTGATGAGACCTTTTCGAAATCTATCATTCATTTGAATGATAAATTTTGAAAAGATTTTTTTCGATTCCTGTTAAATTTAAAAAAGTATAGAAGAGACCTTTTTGAAATTTTTCAATCAATTGAATGATAAATTTCGAAAGGGTATTTTCAATTTTTTTTTCATTTTATAGGAATTGCAAAAAGCCTTTTTCTGCCTAAGGATTTTTTAATAGAAAAATCTTTTTAGTTGATATTAACTATGCATGTAATTGCAATTTATGAGAAAAAAATAATTTATGTACAATATAAATTTTCCCTAAAAAGCCCCTATTAAGATTTTAGAGGAGTTTTTCAAAATTATTTAGGTTAACTAAAGAGAAGCTTATATAATAGTCATTTCATACTTATAAGCCCTGTGCCTGCTGGTACAGGGGAACTAAGGCAGCCCTGTGCCGTGCCTGTAACTAATGCAAGGTTGTAAAAAACCCGGGCTTATTGGGTAAAATGGGGAAAATTAAATTTCATTTTCCAGCAAGTTAATAGTGTATGATGTATATGTATATACTTTTATTTTAGAATATGCATAATTTAGCAAGCACTAAAAACAATTTTGATCGAATTTTATTCACTTTTTATTAAAACAAAAGTAGTTCCCCCCACCCCAACTACCTTACTTGAATGTTGCATTTAATTTCGTATGATCTTATTTCATGAATATGTATGCACACTTTTTAAATTCAGTGATCAGTATGGGTAACACAGTAAAAGTAAATAATATTTACTCTAAACTTTTTTTCTGATTGATTCATTCATCATCAATGCCATGCTAGATAAATTATTTAATAGTTAAAAATATTTTGTAAATAAAAGTTGGGGGAAAATTACTGTTTAAAAAATAAAACAGATAAATACAAATATAAATACAAATAAAAAAGTGACGCCCAGCTAGGCTGGTCCTAGTCAATTTAACAATCCGCAATCCCCAATGAAAATCCAGAGCCTTCTTAAAAGGCCTTGAACCAGTTGCCTCCTGTAAACTATTCCAACTGCCTACAACCCTATTGAAGTGGACATCTTTCCTAATTTCAAGATTAGCCTTAGGTTTGAAAAGCTTAAAACAATGACCTCTGGTTCTACCTTCAGCGCATAACTGCAGCCCATCTACATTTCCTGTTTTAATGAATTTAAGCAACTGAATAACGTATCCTGTAATTCTCCTTTGCTCCAGTCTGGACTATGCAATAGGGCAGATCGTAAAAAACTTTTTTAGGAAATTCTTTTTGCGTGAGGGCTGAAAAGTTGTGGGCTGGCATGAGGAACAAACGTACAAAATTTTAAGTTAATCAATTAATATCTTCTGGTTCCAGTTTTGGGTAAAAAAACGCAAAAAATTTAAAAATTAAGGAAAAATTCAAAATCTTTGGAAATTTTCAAAATTTTAATTTTCTCTTTGTGATAATGACGAACTTTTATCAGAATGTATTGGAAACATAAATAAACATTTTTAAATTAATCCATCAATAACTTCCGGTTCCACTTTCAGGGGTAAACGTGCGAAATTATCCGAAAATGAAGTAAATTTTGACGTCACATTTAATTTTCACGTTTCCGATTGTCCCTTAGCAAAAGTGTGGAAAAGTTGTGTAATGATATGAAAACTTATGATTAAATTATAGACTAATCAATACTTATGTTTGGGCTACACTTTTTTTTCTAAATTACCAAAATCTCGCGAAAATAGAAAGAAAAAAAAACACAATTTAATAACAAATGATAAATTTTTGCTAGAACATTAATTTTTGAAATATTTAAAGGTATATTTTGGAAATCTTAGGTGCTTGAAAATAATTATGAACATTGAGCAGAAAATGTTACTGGCAAAACACCATTTTCGTATAGCTAAATGAATCTTCAGTTCCAGAGTTTCAAAAGTCGTTATAACTTCACTCTCCAAGGTCTATATTTTTCGCTCTGTACTGGCTTTTGGTTTCAAACGATTCACGCCTTGATTTCATTCTTGACCTGATAACAGCGGCGGACTGGCTATGCGGGCATTCGGGCAAATGCCCGGTGGGCCGGTCCTTCCTGGGCCGGTCGCAAAATATCTATCGATATTTTTTTTATATACACAGTGCTCCCCCCAGGCTTGGGCGGGAGGGCGCCGCGCCCTGCCCGCCCTTGGATTCGGGAAACGCGCCCATCTTGCCCTTTTGTTAGTGAAATTGCGCCCTTCTTGTAGTGCACAAAACTCGCGATCGCCAGTCGCCAATGTGGCTACCATTTGCAAATGCTAAAAGCCTTTCCCGAACTTTTATCTTGACACGTGACCTTTTCCCGAATTCTCTTGTCTACTTCAAATTAAATAAAGAAGAAAGAAATAGGAGTTAAGTTTTGGGCCATAACGGAAACTAGTTTTTCCACCGATTTTTACCGGAAATTGCTTACCGTGATTGAAATTTCAATCTTTTTCCATCCTGGAATTATTTCAATTATCTTGAAAGTTGTAAGATATTTTTTGCATGCACTACCTTAAATCTGCTTATTTGTCGTTTCATTTTAACAATTAAAAAAGAAAAAAAAAGTATAAATATAGAAACAGCCAAAATCGTGTACGAGCTTCGCCGAAAATTGGATTCTACGTTAGAGATTTTAATCCTTTTGCATCGGGTACAAATTTCAATTATTTTCTAAATTAGAAGATATTTTTCACACATGCTACCCTAAATCTACTTATTTTTTATTTTAATAGCTTCTGACCTTTTTTTTTTTTTTGAACTGTGCCGATATTGAACACGTGTTTGTCGAAAATGGTGTTTATCACTAATTATTCACGATTATTAAATCACTATTATTGTTTCATTTATTTATTTACTTCAAATTTGAATTTAGTATTGACAGCTATTTACTTTTTAGAAAATACTAAATTGTGGATAAATAAGAAATTTTGAGAAAATTGTTAATATACCTGGATCCAACTTCTTTAAAAAACAATAAACAATTATTGAAAAGAAGTAGTATTGTCACAAATCATAAAATAAATAAGGAATTTTTTTTTTAGTTTAAACATTTTACAAAATTAATAATGATCTCTTTTAGGGCCGACAGTTGCGAGATTTTTCGGGCACTTTTTGAGATCTTGGGGATTCTTTTTTTCACATCATTTTATGTCTCTTTTTTGGCTTTGGGTAATTTTCTGTGTGTAGCCTGAAACTCTTCCAATGATTCTGTGCTTGATTATATTGCAACTCTTAAAAACTCCCTATCTCATAAAATTTCGAACAGTAGATTCCCAAAGACTAATAAGAAAATTCTTTTTTCATCTTTATAAGGGACCCATTTGGGTCAAATATGCATTTATTACATCTGTAGACGTTGAGAAAACTAACCAAAATGCTCTTTGAAACAAGAAACTATTTACTATTCAAAATATGTAAAAGCATTTAATAATCCCAATCTAATGGTGCTTTCTAGTTATTTCAAGAAAGAAAAGTTTTAAAATGTAGTAAAACTTGTGAGAAAAAAAATGGCAACGTGTGAGGAATCCATATATTAGACATTTTCTTTTTCTCTGCTCATTAACATTTATTTCAATCTTTAATGAAAATGAAAATGTATTGTATTAATTTTGCTTCTTTTAAATTAAAAAAAAATAATATTGTCATTTTAAGCTAAACCATTGCTTTCAATTGGTATTCTTGATTAATTATAATGGCATTTTTTGCAATTTTGCTGTTTTTAGGACATGTTAAAAATTTTAAAGGGCGTTTTCAGTGATCATTTAGGTCATCAAAATCCGGGCTCTAATTATTATTACTGAAGCTTTATTGTATTAAGAAAAGATACATTCTAATTTTCTTATTATTCCTCAGAGGTGATCAGATCTTCGGAGGTACTGGAATGAACAGAAACACTCTCATAAATTAGTAAAAATGTATAACTCAGAAAATCCTTGCTAGATATTTTATTGAATTTAAAATCATTATTGGTTGATGTTGCCTTGCATATACTAGCAGAATTTTTTCATGCTTTACTTCAAATATTGAAAACGATCTTAAAAATGAATATTGTCAAATTAGTATATAGATATTTTTCAATGTTCAGTTTCACTGTGATGATGTTGATGTTTGACTAAAATGTTAAATTATGGCAATAATAAAGTATTACTAGGGGAGGATTCATAAATGATGTCACGCTTCTAGGGGGGAAGGGGGGTTCCTGAAATTGTGACAAGGGGAGGGGCAACAGGAAGTGTGACATTCTGCTTGTGCAACATAGCGTAACATGTGACAATGGGGGAGGGCGGTCCCTACTTCAAATTACATGTGCCCTTTATTTCGGTAAGATGCCCTAAATTTGGAAAAGTGCCCTTTTTTTTACAGAAGCACCCTTCCCTTTTTCAATCCTAGGGGAAGGTCTGTATACATATAAAGTACAATGTTAATAAAAAGAAACGGGGGCCAAAATGCCGTACTCTGGGCTTCAGAGAGTGCAATGCAGCAATGGGGCAAAATCTCCAGGGTCTGGTCCAGCCTACCGGGCCACATTGGGGGGGGGGGGGGGGGGAGAAATTTTCAGGTGCCCCTGGTCCGTATAAACAACCTAAATGGCTGCCTGAGGTGCAAAATTGATTATATATTATTTTTATAATTTTGAAAATAAATAAAATACATCAGTTTTGTGCTTTTGTCTATGCATTTGTAGTATATGGACGAGCTCTCGGTGCCGGCTTGAGAAATTATCAGCGCCGGCTCGTCCATATAGAAAACCTAGGCGACCACCTGGCATGCAAACTTTTGAGATCTGCAAAAATGATGTTTTTGTTTTTAATTTTGAGTAGCGCCGAGGCGGGGGGGGGGGGGAGGCAATTGCCTCAGGGCGCAACGCCCTAAAGGGCGGCAGCTATAAAAAGCTAATATATTACGTATTATTGCCCTTCTATGATGAAAAAAAAAATTAATCTGTCTTATAGACATTTTATATTTGTATTCAAATATAAATTACATATCTATGTATTTGATGCGTTGACTGAATTATTGTGAATATTGGGTAACAGAAAAATGTGAAAAGCCTAGAACATATCATGCATATTAAAATAGCATAACTTATTGGGGTTTTTGGAAATAAAAATAGATTCTTGTTAAATGCATTAAAATTTAATAGGTCTTCCAAAAATAGGTATGTAAAAAACTCCATAAAATAAAAATATTAACTTTTATAACTTTTAAAATATCTTCATAAAACTATTTTGAGCAAAGTAAAAGTTTACGAAACAATAGTATTTCTTTCATTTGAATTAAATAATTGGTAAAATCATGCTAATGCTTACATTAAAACGTATCATTTATATTCCACTCGTGGGTAAAATTCTCAATTTTATTGCATTCAAAACAGCAGAGAGGAAGCATTAATTTTAGATAGTTTTAGATTCTTAACAAACAAGTAGTAAATCATACATCATATATTATTGTGTGGAATTGGTGTTTGACATTGTGAATACTTTTAAATTTGACAAATACTATTAAAAATTTATTTCCAACCATTTTAGAATTCGAAAATGATTGGAATTTTTATTGAAAATTGGAAGAAATGTCCGATTTTTCGGCATTTGGCTAAATCACTATTCGTTACTTTTGTAACGAATAGTGATTGGGCATAATTTCTTTCAACTTTTTCATAACTAGAACTAATTACTTGATGTTAACATACTAATTGTAGCACACTCCATACACACAGAATACGATGGGTACATAATTTTTCATGTTTCTTCTTCAACTCTACCTTTTTTCATGTAATTTACTGCAATTTTGAAAGCCAAAATTCCTTTTAAATATGCTTTTAAAACTCGTTGTTGTCATTGAGCATATTTCAGGGTTGGGGAGGGTGCATAGTATCTGATTAGCGTTCATTTTCCGTTCCTGGGTAGTGATCCCCCCCCCCCCCCCCAAGGGCCGGTCTGTTTGAAATACGCCCGGGCCGAATTTTCTTCCCAGTCCGCCCCTGGAGATGAGATGCCCAGGCTGAGATCCCCCCCCCCCCTTTCGATTCAAAAATAAAATATTTCGAATCGGACAAATCCTTCAAAAGTTATTGGGGGGGGGGGGGGACAGACAGACCGACAGACACATTTTCTCCATCTCAAAAGCCTACTTTCAAATTTTTCATTTTTCAGTCTTTATTTAATTACTTCACTTATTTTATCTTTTCCTTTATTTTAACGATATTTTCACGATACATTTTGCTTTCTTTCATGGTTTATTAATTTTGTTTAAAACTTTGACGGGAAAGAAGGCTAAAAATGATAATGAGAGAAAAAGTTATCAGTTGAGATTAAAAATAGTTCTATGTGACGAAAAATTTTATTCCTGTAAATTCGTTAAGTTTGGTAAGTTTTATATTATTGTTTTATTGCATATTTAACTTTCTGTATTAGCAATTTTTTTAAACATTTGGATTAACTTAACAGTTTTATTCTTTTCATTGTATTCACTCAGACTGGAGATTCAGAAATTGCCTTGTTCGTTAAAGCACCTTCCTTCCCAAGACACGTAAACTTGATCATGTTTAATTTTTAACATAATATTGTATTTTTCTCTTGTATTTTCCCCTGAAACAGCTTCAGTTCTAGTTAAATTCTGTCTGAAGCGAAAATGATATAAAAACGTAAATCAGATTGTTTTTAAGTTGATAAATATGTTTTTTTCCCTTCAATTTTCATATTAAAATGAGTCAAGTTATAAACTCCATTTAAAATAATTTTTTTAATCATCAATTCGACCAATTGTTGTCGTAAAATTAACTGCGATAAATCGACCTTCCTCCAGAAGACCCCCCCCCCCCCGAAATTGGGGTCTAGCTACGCCACTGTTTTTGGTTATCGTATTATACACTCGCCTGTAAGTCATGAAATTATCACAAAAAAAGAAGTTGGAGTTGGCTTACATTCGAAGGCAATACATCGAAAAACCTAGACTTTTCCCGATATTATTTTAATCTCTTAACAATAAAAGAAAAGAATTCCGGTAATTTCTGATATGATTTTATATTCTCTAGTCATTTAATGGCAGTAAAAGATCAGACCATCGGTAAAATGCGAGAAGCGCCGAATTTCAATTTCGCGAATGTTCTGTATCGCGAGAAAATTAGAGCTCATTTAAAAAAATAAATGTAATAAAACAACAAGAAATAAAAAAAGCAAAATTTAATGATATTAACTCACTATTAAAGCAACAATTAATAACATTCTAATTCTAATCGCAAAAACGAACCCTTTTCAGAAAATCGAGAAATAACTTTTTTGGAAACTGCACATTTCCGATTTTAAACATGTGCATTGCATTTTATTTTCCTTCTTTTTAAAATGACATATTTCCAAAAAAAAAAACAAACACGGCGCAAAATATTTCCTGATTTTTTTGAAGAAGTTCTAGATTTTGGGGTCCTATACAGTATTACGTATCATTACACTTCCATGCTCAATAAGAAAAATAACTGTCGCGTGAACATTTAATATTTTAATACATATCGACATATTTAATGACAATATTTTTAGTTCCTGCAATCTGCAAAATACCTGCCCTTCCAAGGGCCGGTCTGTTTGAAATATGCCCGGGCCGAATTTTCTTCCCAGTCCGCCCCTGGATAATCGAATGCCCAGTGGAAATGCAAGCTCAGGTCTGTCATTACGAAATTTTCCAAACACTGGGTCAAAGCTTTATACAGGTGCATATGAAAATGCATATTAGTTGTTGGGTGAAAAAAAATAAAATAGATGCAGACATATATAATGGATTGTTTCTAAAATCAATTTTGGGTTAGCGGGGGCATAGCCCTTTCCTGATCCCCAAAAGGACAGGCCTACGATAGCTATTACCACCGTTGGCAGGCCTGTCCTTTGCCCCCTGATTTTTAGAGATACATTGCATTTGTACATGTGTTTATGTGTTTTGTTGCTTTTTACACATATGTATTGAATGTATACCATTTGCTCCCCCCTCCCCTTTGGAAAATTTTGAAATGACGGGCTTGCGTCGACGGACATTATATCGTCAGCAAAGTACGGAAAACAGAAAACATGCTAGTTGTTACATTTGTAGGATGGATTAACCACCCATTTGCTTTTTACTTGAGTATTTGCTGGCGTTTTTGTTTGCTGAACGCGACAGTGACAGCACAAAATAAGTAATAATGAGGTACAATTATCTACATCCCAACCATGCTGCTCACTTGCCCAGTTGGTGAAAGGCCAGGGAGACAGTTGTGACCAAGTGTAAGTGTACAACAACTGAGTCCCTTTTAAAGTTCATCAACTGTACTTCGTTTAGTGTTGTGGCCGTGGTAGCCTAGTGGTCAGGATGTCGAGCTTCGGAACGGAGGATCTAGGGTTCGATACCCGGGCGGCTGAAGACCCACCATGTACACTTGGGGATACGTGCATATAAACTCCGTGGACCCTGAAGTCCCGAGGCAGTTCCGAAGTTACCGGTACGTGGAGATTTTCCCTTCCCTTCACCCACAGGTCTAAAAAGGAAGGTGGCACCATCTGGTGTCATCCAAGTACATTATGAGCCAAGTCGTACTTCCACCATTGGTGATCATGTTGAAACGGAAGGCGCTCATTACCGCCTTAATTCCTAGTCGCTCTGCGAAGGGGAGCTTGGATTTCCAAGTGGCATAAGCAACAACAACAATGTTTAGTGCTGTGAGATTTTA
This sequence comes from Octonoba sinensis, assembly GCA_038502835.1. Taxonomy (NCBI): domain Eukaryota; kingdom Metazoa; phylum Arthropoda; class Arachnida; order Araneae; family Uloboridae; genus Octonoba; species Octonoba sinensis. Next base: position 23,899,978 of record CM076598.1, on the reverse strand, counting down.
GGCATGATTTTGCTGGTGTATGTATGGGGGCAATTTTTTTTCGGCTGGTGACGTGAACGGCAATAGGTAACTCCTGAAGGGAAGGGTCGTGTCACCGAAATGCAGCATAGTGGCCATTCATAAATGATGTCACGCTCTTTTTCCATATATTTGTCGATTTCACGAACCCCTCCACCCTCGAAGCGTGACATCATTTAGGAATGATCCCATATGGTTTGATGGGTCTTCATTGACAGAATATATAAAAGGACCCTATAGCGATGGTCTCGCCAGCAAAGGCGCCCCAAATCATATGACACAGAGCATTGTGTCCCGCGTGATGTAGTGCTCTTATTTAGCAATTGCTGATGTGATGATAGAACACCTATAGAATCATTGCAGTCATCAACAGATTTCTTACGTGGGGACCACCGTTCGAGAAACCAACAAGCATATGACTCATCTGAGTCTGAAAACCATGACACTGTATCACTTCGTTATCCACGTGGCTGTTTTTTGACATCATACATGTACGCTCTTTCTGAAGTAAGATTGATTATGTCAGCACAGTCTTTCTAAACTGGCTTGGTTTTGGTTGTTAGCCAAATGTCCCGTTCCATTTTACCGAATCGGCCTGAAATCACACACACATATATATATATTGAGCCAAGTGGTCAAATTGCACAGGTTTCATTGTACATTGAAGTTATACATGTTTTTTATGTATTTTGTTGCTTTTTACCTATAATAAACATCGAAAATATACCCTTTGCCCCGTTCCCGCTAAAAATGTTTAAAATGACGGGTCTGGGGAGTTGGGACCAAAACGCAACAGTACTATTGTACTTTTTTAATAGATTGTATCGGGAGCAATCAGCGTACGTTTTCGCTTCATTCTTCGTATTTCTAAACATTTTAGCGTCCGACTTCTCGCCTACGCGTGATTGTCTTTGTTTCGAATTAGATGTTAGGTGTGCTATGTTAACGTGGGTAAAAGTTGAAGCTAAGGCCCTACTTTTATTAAGGCCCCTGTAGGCGAATTGAGGCAGTGGAAAGCAAAGGGATGCAAGTGACTAAAAATGATTCTGAGTAAAACGCGTTTAAAGTTTAGATCTTACGGGAAATTTTATGTCATTTTTTTCTAAATCACGTTGGGGTGGAGCACCATGCACCAGTTACAGTTATCACTAACTCTCTTGCCACAATATAAAATAATGCTTTCTCTATTATTTGCATTAGTTATCTCCAAATTTTCAATTTTATCACTTACACCCCTTTGGTTTCAGGTGCCTAACTTATGCTCTGGGAATTAAGAATCTCGGCGAAACACTAAAGTAGCTTTCACAAAATTCAAAGTAGGCAGAATTCGGGTCTTCCTTTTTTGAAAAACGTCTAGTTCATCAGCGTAACAAGCCAAGTGCAGGAGGGGAAGGGGGTGCTATGAATGCAATAGAAAGTAATCTCAACACTAATTCTTGTCAAAAAGTATTATGAAATTTGAAGAAAAACATTTTTCATCATTTTAAAGTAAAAATCTACCATATTTTTTCTTTTTAAGATGTTGGTGTAATTCTGGCCTTGTGGCACGAGGCCCTTTTTTTTAAAGAAAAATTTCATTTGAGCTGTATTTTATCTCCAAAAGTATTAATCAGAATGTAGTTAAAGCACAGTCTTCATTTCAAATACTCATTTATACTGAAACTGAATACTTCTTGCAAAAAAAATATTAAATTTTTAGCTGAAAATAATCTTAACATTGGAGTAAATACTGGTGGAATCATTCTTTAATAATTGTCATTAAAAGCAAATCCAGGAAAAACTTTATTACAAAAGTAAAAAAGAAAAATGTACAAATCTTCCATGTTAGTCTTTCCACTCCACTTACTATTTAATCATGTATTTTTCTTCTTTTTAAAATACCTGATGTAACAACAACCATCATATACATTTTTAAAATTAATTACAGTAACTTTTAAACTTAATAAAAAAATTCACAAAAAACTTCAAATAAAATTATTTAATTAAATTCTATTAAAATATACATAATTCATTCATCATATTGGCAAATAAAATGTAATTGAGCAGGAAATATCAATTATTTTTTTTAAAGATTAGTATAGCAAAGATAGAATTAAAGTAGATTTTAAAAAAATGTCTGCCAGAGAATGTTTAACTGCTACTCTATAATTACTTTACATACCAACTAAATCAATTTATCACAACTAGATACTGCTGCTAGTAAATAAAACAAATCATTACTCATCTTAATTATTTAGTTTTAATTAGGTGTGTGCAAATGTTTCTACTTTTTTAATTAAGTACTTCAATGATTTAATTTAACCTGAAATAAAGCACAATGGGTGTTGGAAATCCTTCCCCCTCATCTAGAAACAGAATATGCATGATACATAATCCATTTTGGTAGTAAGGTGTTTCTTCCTATTATTTCAGTGTCTATTGAATCTTACTGAATGTGTTCAAAAGAAATTTCTTAAGTTAAGTTACAAATTAGGCTATATTTTCAAATAAGTTTTGGTGTTCTTTGTCATAGAAGTCATAATAGATTATCCTTTAGGGGAGGGTGGAAAAGGACAATTTAATCTATGTCAAAGAATGCCACTTTTTAAACTAAAGAAAAAAAAAACATTTCATTTTCTTGGAATGGATTTCAGCGTCAAATTTTGAAAAATTATGCTCACAAATTTACTTCAGGAAATTTTATAAAATCCTGCATTAACAAAATATTTTTAATCATTATATGATCATAAAATCAATTACATAATGCCTATAAATAAGTTTTTAACCCTTTATAATAATATAATGGCCAAATATAATGGAATTGTTAGTATTCAATGAAGTATACAGACTATCAGGCATGCAAATCGAGTTTGAATGCTATAGAAGAGAATACAAAATCAACAGTAAAAAGCTTTTTAATATGTTTGAAGCAGGATAAACAGATACTTTTCCATACCCAAGATATTTTATAAAGCATTTTGCATCACTCAGTATGCTAACATATTCAATACATATGGGGAAAACAATTACATTTCAAAGATATATTGGTTTTTATGATAATAATTATCAATGATTTAAAAAAAGGGGTTTTATAATTGCGAACATAAGGAGCGGTCCATCATCTGATCTGAAAGGTAAGCTTTAAGCATTTTTTTTAAGGAAAAGAAATATGCATCTAGGAGTATATAGACAAGTAACAAAATTGTGGAGTAGATTCTCATGCAAGTTAAAAAATTGGCAGGATCTGTCATCCAGGGAGAATAGACCACAACTTGGTTTTGCCTGGAAAAACGCTTCCAAAAGAGAGCCATACTTTTTCAAAATATGGACAATCTTTGAAGCTGCTTCACCGGGCAGTGTTACACATAACTCTCCAAAAACAGTCCTGTTGTTTAAAACAAAGCTTTTGTCAAGAGTTCCTGCAAAGAAAGTAAAAACATTTGATATTACGAAACATTCATAATCTTATATAATTAGCCTGCTCTTTTTAAAACCTAATTGCTGCAATTGGCACTTTTAAACAGGAAATTTCCGTTCAGGTGCAGATAACAGGACATCAAGAATTATTAAATAATATATGAAAAACAAACTAAACCTGAATAACTTTTCTCGATGAAAGGTGAAATCATAGAAATCTCTCTCTCCTCAAAAAATCCTGGATCTGTGCCTGATTTCATCACTTATTTTAGAGACAAAAAAGTAAATTACAAGTAGTGAAGGGAAGGGGAGGTTGGAAATTATTTTAATAGAAATGCAAGTGGGATGTTCCAGGTGAACATTAGGAATTTCAATGTAATGATGGTCATTTATATTATATTTTGTGTTTTAACTAGGGGCTTTCTCATGATTATTTTCCCTGCACACACAATAATAATTATTTCCAGACATTAAAAATATGGATAAGTAAGCACTGGTTAATAAATCATAGAGAAACATATGGGAAATTCACGAGTGCACTGCTACAGGACAAACTACCAGGATTAATGTGTGGTCACTCTGCATTGGTAAATGGGGAAATGAATAGTAGTAAAACTTTAGCAGTGGCCCCCACTAAACGATGCCACTGGGTTTACTAGTTTTGCCTGTTAGTTAATGCACATAAAAACCTCATTTTGCAGTACTCCACATAAAAATGCATGCTAGAGCAGCTGCAAAATATTACTGATATAATATACTCGATAAAAGAGCTAGAATTTACATAAGGTGCCAAAAACAGATATATGCTGACCTTTCCTGTTCAGTTTGTCTGGGAAATGTGCTTGCAGAACCCAATATCCCAAGTAATGAATTGCTTACCTGTTTAATAGCTACCGCACATAAATGTTGTACAAAGCAATAGGGAGAAACAGTTCTCCCTCGAAACAAAGTCAGTTCACCTGGAAAAAAAAAACATCGTGGAGCATCTTTAGGAATTATCCTATATAATACTTGCCTGTTACTGTATCGTACACGATGTTAGACGCGAGAATGTGGCTCGTTCACCACACAATGTGATCAACGGTTTTCAAACAAATATGTATGAATACGACCAGAAAAATACCTGGGAGCATTTGAAATTATTACTTGTTGGATAGCCAACTATATATCAGCATCGTACGCGACAAATTCCATCACGAAGAGGTTAAAAAAATTCTGTATAACGGTTCTTACTGCGTAGACAAGGATTTCGGATAAAACCTTCAAAAGTTTCTTGAAAAAATAAAGATAAAATGCGTACCTGTCGATAACAGCACTGTTGTCATAAACGATTTAAGATTTCAACATCATCCAGCTATAAGAACGATCAACCTTTTTACCTGAAAATAAGAACATCTTTAGCATTGACTGAGAACTAAATTTTAATAAAAATACTTACCTGATATTAACAAATTAAATCTGTGGAAAACACATAAAGAGTTTAATTTACTCTAGTCAAGTATAAAGAATAAATCACTGATGTGATATCTGATCTGCAATTTTTCCCGCGCAAACAAGTGAAAGTGACGCTTCCTTCTCGCCAGACGGACGCCGAGTGCTGAGAAAAGAGAAACATCGCCAATATACTTTGGCAGCCTTAGTTATCGCCAATGCACTAGGCATTTTGTGGTAACCATCCGAAAATGCCTAGTGAATTTGAAGCGCTAGTGCGTCTAGGGAGAAGGAGAAACCATAGACATATTATTTAGGAAACCGGTTCGCTTCCGCTCACTTAAATGGGTTTCGCTCCATTTAGGAAGGCATCTAGTTAAGTTGGCTATGAAAAATTCAATAAGTTAGCTATGCTGACTATAAAAATGCTGTTATACACATTATTCAATTACTCTGTAATGTTTTTATACATAAAATAATATATCATTAAAATATTAATCAGTTTTTTTCATTATTCAACTTAAAAAGCGAAGAAGCTAGTACACTATGAAGTTTTCAGTCAAAAAATAAATAAATAAATAAACCTTCGTACAATTATTATTTAAATTTGAGATCTGAATTTTTTCAAGTTCTTATCTAAACATTTATGCTTAGTTAAAGAATCAACAGTAAAAAATAATATTTTGAAATTATTTTAAAGTTAATTTGCTTTTCTGATGAGTTAAGGGCTCGAACATTATTACCAAGAAAATTAACATTTTTTTTTTTTGGTAACTTTATTTATATAGGGTGGGCAAAAGTAATGACCCGGTTTTGAAGGGTTATTAAAAAAAAACTAATACAGTTTGAGACTTAAAACTTCTTTTATTTTGATCTGTATTCAATGCCATTTTTTTGCATTACGTTTTGAATGCCACTTCAGGAGTATGGCGGCCATCAGCAGGAATACACTGATGCAATCTATTTCTGAAGTTTTGAGAAACGTTTCTGCACATTTCAAGGGGTATAGAGGATATTTCCTCGATAATTCGGTCCTTCAGCTCTTCTAAAGTATGCAGGGGGTGTTCTCAAACTTTCTCTTTCAAATAACCCCACAAAAAAAGCTTAGGGACCGTAACATTACGCGGAATATTGAAATGCGCACAAATAGGAAGTACTGACCTGGTTTTGACGGGGTATAGAAAAGAAGCTAATGCAATTTTGAAACTTAAAACTTTTTTTTTTTTTTGAAAATTATCCCATTTTGTTTTTTTTTTTACATTACGTTTTGAATACCACTTCAGCAAGAGGGCGGCCTTGAGCAGCAATACACTGATGCAGCCCATTTCTGAAGTTTCGGTAAACTTTTCAGCACATTTTAAGGGGGGTATGGCGGATATTTCCTCGATAATTCGGTCCTTCAGCTCTTCTAAAGTATGGGGAACTTTCTCCATCAAATAACACCACAAAAAAAAAAAAAAAAAAAAATAAGGCTAAGGGAGCGTAACATTACGCGGGATATGGAAATGTACACAAAAAAGATGCAATCTATTCTCTCTACGTGGAAAAATAGACTGCATCAGTTTATCGCTGCTGATGGCCGTCATATTGCTGAAGGGGTATTCAAAACTTAATGTAAAAAAATGGTATTAAATACAGATCAAAATAAAACAAGTTTTTAAGTCTCAAACTGTATTAGTTTTTTTCATAACCCTTCAAAACCGGGTCATTACTTTTGCCCCACCCCCCATACAACCAAACTCGTTCAATTTATATCCATATGACGTATTCTGAACCTAGTTGGCGCGTCCATGGATGTGCAGTTTATGTGCAGCGGCTGTACATAGAACGTATTTTCGACCTCTTTTGTTACACCAGCGACCACCCATAGGACGTGCATTTGACGTAGAATGGAGATCGATCGGACGTGCACTGAGAGCGTAAAACAGACGTCGAATATTTCATTGAATAGGACCTCATTATATATTTACTTGTATTATTATTCTTGAGCACAAAACTACGAAATAAATTAATTTTTCTACCCTTTCGAACAACAAAATATTTCTTGCTGCTATTCAATTTTAAATAGAATTAATGTTGAAGCAAAAATAATACTATACCTATGTTAGAATCCATATTCCTCATCGATTGTTATTAAACTAATGTTTTTATGAATTCCAATCCATTCTTACCAATTTTTCTACCAACAAGATCATTCACAGGGGAGAATTTTAATAGCAAACTCTGACTCTGAGCAAATGATCCAATTAGTGATGTAAAAGTAAGAAGGAAATTTGTCCATTTATAAATGCTCTGTCTTCTGAAAATTAGCAAGAAAATAAAAGTACAGTACAAAACCATTGTATATTTAACAATCTTAAGTATGATTTTGAAGGCTTTACATAGCTATTTAAAAAATAAGACATTTTCAGTAGTAAATGGAACACATATTAAAATTAAGTAGAAAAGGATACTTTTCTCCAAATTGAATGTTCTTTTAAAATATGTATTAGAGCATTACACTTTGCCGCGGGGGGGGGGGGATGCACATTAAACTAATTGTGGATATGTGGAAAATGAATAAATTGTTGTAAATGAATAAAAAGTTGATTTATTGCTATAAGTATTTAAACTAATAATCAACGTATAATTTAAAAAAATAGATCAGTAAGATGTTCAGCAATAAAAAGTTGATTTATTTCTGTATTTAAACTAATGATCAACATATGATTTTAAAAAAATGTAATTAGTAATCCTACCAATGAGAAAAATTTAACTTAAAAATAAACTATTTTTTTAAAGAAGTGATAATTATTAAAAATTGCAATTACTTCATTTTTTAAATAGAAATAATAGAACTATATCACATATGAATTATTAAAAACAGCATATTATATACTATACTTGACTGAACAATATCACATATAAGTTATTAAAAACAGCATATTATACTATACTTGACTTGCGTTCGAGAAAAATTTATAAACATTACGACTAAAATGCACCGATTAATGATGAAATAACTTACTGTGCAACTAAAAGATTCAAACATTTTATTCATCTTCATTAATTTCTTCGGTAACTTAGGATCTTAGGATAAATGATCGATGATTTTCACAGCAAGCACCATGTTTCAAATTTTCAAGTAATATTAGCACGTGCGTAGTACACAGCAGCTGCCACGGTATTTTCTTCTCAGCGTGAAAATATCCCATCGTATATTAACAAAATAGAAAAGTGAAGCACATAAGTCTGCAAAAAAGCTAATTTACTTACATTTTACACAAATAAAACTAATGCTGAACCCAAATCGTACGTTGTCATCTACATATCAAGCGAAGCACAAAATGGCGTACGATCCGATCCGATTTCTTGATTCTTGATGCTTTGCATGAAAGTGTGGCGCTACTATCGCTTTTGTCCCTGAATAGAGCTTAAAAGTGCGTCAAAAACATGTCAAAAAGGGACAAAAACTGGCTCATCCCTTTTACGTGCTGAAAAGAAGTTATGTTGACATCCATCATGGTTTATTCCAGTTGATGCTCTGATTCGACCTCATATTGACGTCTTTCTTGGCTGCAAGACGTCATATGGATGAAATGGCTGTACTCTGGATGGTAATTGGAGGACAGTGGTTGTATGGGCCTGTACATAGTCTCATTAGTGATTTTTTTTCTAAGGTTTTCCAGTTCTGTAGGAATTTTGATATTGAAAGGAAAGTACAATGTGTGATATTTTTTACTTTATTTTTATGTAACTTTGTTTTAATTTTTATATTTATTTATTTGAATATTTGAATGTTTTTTACTTAGTGTAAATTTCGTTACATTTCTTTATAAAAAAATGTTTGCATAAAAGTAAAGGGGAAAAAAGGGGGGAGAGCACTTCAAAATGCACTTTTTGTTGCCCAAACTGATTTCGCTGAATGATCGAAAATGGGTTAAGAGATAGGGGTTCAGGATTTCTCTCCCGGAAATTTCTCAAAATAAAAGTCATGAAAATACAATAGTTTTTCTTTTACAAAATTTCAAAGCATGCTTTTGGGAAGGGGCGGGGAGGGAAGCGCTTGTGATTGTGAAACATAAATCATGCCATGCTCAAACAATACGAAAGTCTTACAAATTTTCAAAGCATCCTTTTGGGAATAGACGGGGGGGGGGGGGGGGGGACTACTGCTCCCTGGATTTTAAAAAAATATATTATTTTGCTCTGCATTTTTATGAGTAAAAACGTTTAAATTTTCAAAACTTTTTGTTTTCTTTTTTTGTTTTTCCTAATATCTTCGCAGTCCCAAATGCGTCTTCTAAGGCCTCAAAATGCACCAGTTTGCATATAGTTTTCAAAATTTTCCCTGGGGAGAATCCCCCGGACCCCCTTCATTTGCCCGAATTTCGTATCTTAAGTTAAGGGGACCTTTCACATAGCTCTATCCCCTAATGTTGAGCTAAAAGGAAACTGCCGTGAGACTACTAACGAAAGTTTTGTGAATTCATTTGTCGCTCTCAAGTGAAAGGACCTCAAAACATAAAATGGCCAAGCATAATAGTTTATGAAATTTGAACAATAATTGGATGGATGGGGGGTGGGTGAGGCCTAAGACAGAAGAATCACAGCAGCATGAACTCAACTGAACTCACCTTCAACAGCACAGATGGTGACTGCTGCACATTATTTGTTGCTATCAATTTACAGCATGTTCCTTGCTTTTTATTCTCTGTAATTACCTTTTTTAAGGACTTCGTAGTTTCCTGTTTTTAGTTCTCTGTAATTTTATGTAAACGATTTTCAGAAGATTCTTCTGTAGTTTCGGGAAAACATTTTTTGGAGTGAACGTTATTTTTAAACGGTTACATTTTGAAAATGTGTTAAACACTTTTGAGAAAAGTAAATGTTTAAATTGTTTCTCAAATTAGCTATAAATGCTCTTATGGCATTTTATTAAATATAACTTCGTATTCATTTGAACAGAATTTTTTATATTCATTTTTAGTGAAATGTTTTAAAATTTTAATTTAAATTAAATATTTTATCTGTGTTAATGATAGCGAGTTTCAATGAATTAAAATTATTTTTAATTACTATTTAAAAAGGGTTCCCAAGCAGATTAAGTATAACATCATCTGATGTACCATGTACTCAAACTTAATTCAATGCGTATACTTTCATCTAATTTCTGCCTTGTCATTGAAAATAACATTGTACAGGATTAGTTATTATGAAATAATTACAGACTATATTTCAATTATTATAATTATTATAAAATCCAAATGTGAGGGGGCCTTATCACTTCTAATGCCTATGGGCCCCTAAATCCTTAATCCGGCGCTGCATCTGTAATGTTCGAATAACTTGAAAAAGCACAAACAAAACAATAAACAAGAAATTTCCTTCTAGAACCAGACCAGTCTACTTTCCCGTGTACATCAACTTCAAATTTATAATCTAGCTATATCTCTTTCTCCATTTAGCTTTAGTTTTTAATTACTTCAAATATAGCTTTTTTAATGGTTTATTAATATTCCTTCACTCACATATTCATTTATTCATTCATTTGCTTATGTATTTATTAACTCATTAATTTACTTTTTCATTCACTCATTTATTTATTTTATCATTTAATCATTCATTAATTCAAAAATATTCTTGAAAATCCCGATCGAAAAAATTCATAGGAAAATAGGCTCGTTAGTTCTGGGTGAACTTTCTATTTGTACATATTCTATGTCATAACAGCTGTCGGATAAAGTTTGTTCCAAGCAAATCCATCTGTTAGATCATGATTTAAATAGGATTGAAATTTCCCCGTAAGCGCTATGTTATTATTATTATTATTTTTTTTTTTTTTGAACTGTTCAAAAATGAACAAAAATTGTTCAAATCAGAAAATATTTCTCACCGAGAGCTTCTTCCAATAAGCTTGTTCATAGGAACTTGGATCTTATGCCCAGAGTTTACATAATTTTCCCATAGTTCATAAATGATGTCACGCTTTTTTCCCATATATTTGACCCTCTTTGTCACAAAATGTCACACTTCAACATACCCCCTCCCCCCTTTGTTACATGTCACGCTATGTTGCGTAAGCATCATGTCACACTTCTTGTTACCCCCTCCCCTTGATTCTTTGTCACAATTTCACGGACCCCTGCCCCTCGAAGCGTGACATCATTTATCTACACTACAATCATCTACACTACAACCACAAATCCTAAACATAGTTTTAATTGCGGGAAAATAGGCACACTTAGCTCTGAATAAACTCGATTCCCAGTTTTGTGCAGAACCTTTCTTTCGTGTAAATCGAGGGATAAGTGTATTATAAGGTAAAACTAATAAATAAGGAACATTTCATTAACATTTACCTCCAAGAATATTATAGGTCCCTCTATGGTTTAAAAGCTTAGTGTCCTGGCCTTCTGCACAAAATATCTCTTCTAGTAGTAGCTCAGTAGAAGTCTTCAAAAATAGCAAGCAAAGAATTGAAAACTCTACAGAGGGGGGGGGGGGGGAATAAAAGTGCTAATTTTTGCAACATTAGTTATCCATCTTCTCCCCTTTCATCTAGTATAAAATAATTTTCTTCCCTCTATACATCCATTAAATGAATTGGATCAAGAGCAAACTGGAAAATTAATCCTGCATGTGCAGAAAGAGGAAACCTAACAACATTGTATGTTCACAACTTAATGAACTGCTTGAACATAGTTTTCTTTGAGAAATTTTTACACTTCAAACATTTTGAACTTCTCCAGTAACATAATTAACCATCATTCACAAACAGCCTACAATAAGGCATTTGTCAGCAATATTAAAATCGAATGTAAAAATCGCCACCTGGAAGATAAAAACTTACGTGCACAACCGGAAATTTATATTGCTGAAATGAACGAATGTTATAGTGAAAGAGAAATGGAATTCATATGAATATAACACTTAATAATTTAATAACATGATGCATTTGGAAACGGAGCAAAAAGCTACTTACTTGAAATCTAACGTGATAACCGATCGCAAATAACGATTCAACGAAGAATTCAAACACGAGGAAAACAAAGTCACGTGACCCCGACATCATGATCATGTGACCTGTGACGAAAGATTCATAGATTGACGTCGAAGTATGTCAGATTTGAATATTTTTTTCCCTAACATTTTGAAATGTTTTTCGACATTTTCAGTTTTTACTATTTTGCTAATAACTCGGGGGGGGGGGGGGAGACATGGCGCAAACTGCGACACATATTTGGGGGGGAGTTTGGTGAACTGTTTGGCTAATTTGGGGAGGTTTCGTTGTAGTTTTAAGGGGGCGTCATCCCCCTGAGAGGGGGATGACGCCCCTCCTGATTAACTCCTGATTAGGGCCTCAGTGGCTGAGCGGTCAAATCGACTGGCTCCGGTGCCTCCCTGCGCGGAGAGAAAGAGGCGTGGGTTCGAGTCCCACCTTTGCCATGGGTGTATTTCCTTCTTTGTATATTAAAATCTGTTGTGCTGTCTTGTTCTATCTGTTCTTTCCTCTCAATCACCACATCCGGTTAAACCCTCGAGGGTAGGTACGGTGGTGATTGATGAGGTATAAATAAAATAAAATAAAATAAAATAAATAACTCCTGATTAATTACCCTGATTAATTCCTGTATAAATCAGAAAATTGTTAAATAAATGGTTTTATTGCTTGTTAATTGATTTAAAATTTCAAAACAAGAAATAAAAAATAGTTTTAAAAATAAGTCGGTTAAAAAATATACTTCGACCTAGTTCTATGTTTCAAGAACCTTATCCGTCATTAAATCCCGGATACAGATTGACCTCGAAGTATGTTAAATTTGAATATTATTTTCGTAACATTTTAAAAGATTTTTCGACATTTTCAGTTTTACTATCCTGTTAATAACTCGGGGGGGGGGGGGGGGGGGTTACATTTTCAGTTTTACGATGCTCTTTTGCACATGGCGCAAAATATTGTTAAAAAAAGTTTTTATTGATTTTTAATTGATTTAAAACTTCAAAACAATAAGTAAAAAATGAGTTTTAAAAACACGTCGGTTAAAAAGCATACTTCGACCTAATTCTATGTTTCAAGAACTTTATCCGTTATCAAAAGTCAAATCCCGTATACAGATTGACATCAAAGTATGTCAAATTTGAATATTTTTTTCCTAACATTTAAAAATGTTTTTCGACATTCTCAAGTTTTTACTATTTTGCTTCTAATTCATGTATAAAACAGAATATTGCAAAACAAACAGTTTTGTTGATTGTTAATTGATTTCAAATTTCAAAAGAAGGAGTAAAAATTAGTTTTGAAAATAAGTCGGTGAAAAACCTATTTCGACATAATTCTATATTTCAAGAACCTTATCCACTAAAATAGTCAAATCCCAGATACAGAATGATGTCGAAGTATGTCAAATTTGAATATTTTTTTTCCTAACATTTTAAAATGTTTTTCGACACTTTCAAGTTTTTACTATATCACTTCTAATTCATGTATTAAGCAGAATATTGTAAAATAAACACTTTTGTTGATTTTTAATTGATTTAAAACTTCAAAAGAAGAAGTAAAAATAAGTTTTGAAAATAAGTCGGTGAAAAACATATTTCGACATAATTCTATGTTTTAAGAACCTTATCCGTTATTAATCGGGATTCAAACGTCGATCTATGTCGGACCAGCGTCGAACTTTATTTTTGTGCTACTTGGGTAATTTGACCTGGGGATGAGATTCGACATTACGAAAGTACTTTCCCCGATTTTTAAATAGGCAGTTTCTGACCAATTTTTAAATATCCAATATTCGATCAATATTCCTTTAAAGCGTATACACCGCCGATTTTAAAATATCCGGTCCCCGACCGATTTTTAATGCTCGATACTTGACCGATTTTAAAATATCCGTTCTCCTATATATACCAATTTTCAAATATCCGGAACCCGACCAGTTTTTAAAAAATCAGTCTAACCATTTTTAAGTATATGGTATCCGACCGATTTTCAAATATCCGGAATCCGACCGATTTTTGAACAACCGGTATCTTACTGAATTTTTAAATATCCGGTATCTTACCGATTTTTAAATATCCGGTAGCCAACCGATTTCTGAATAAACGCTATCCTACTAAATTTTAAATGTCTGGATAGGATATTTAAAAATCGGTCGGGTACCGAATATTTAAAAATCAGCCGGACTCCAGATGATTAAAGATCAATTGTCTTCCGTAAAACGGGGTGAATGGGATCAGTTCAAGGCCGTAGCCAGAAATATTTTTCGGGGGGGGGGGGGGGGGGCTCACTTTGAAACACTTATGTTGAGGAAAGTTTCAGAGAGGGATATATGCTACATTGCGAAAATTTTCAGGATTTCGGGGAGGGGCCGGTCCAGTGGGCCCCCCTCTGGAAACGGCCTTGGATCGTTTTTAACTTTTAGCAGCTTAGTTTTTTTTATTAAAAGGAGCTTTTTGCAAACTGATTTTTCTATTCTTTTAGTCTTGGCTTTTAGTTCTGAAATAATTTTTTATAATTTATTCAAACAATACTGATAAATTTATATTTTTTATTTACTGTGATCTTATTAGTCCTAAAGTTAGGGTTAATGGATTTCATCTATAAATATTTCCTACATTTTACTATTCTCCTCTTCTTAGGACTAATAGAATCACGGTCCTTTAAAATTAAAAATTGGGAAAAAGCAACATTAGCTATATATCGCAGCTTTAATTGGCTTACTATACGAAAGTAAACAATAATATTTTTTAATTCGTCATTTTTAAAAATAAACGTAAAACTCATTTGGCACTTATAAGAATGATTAATCACACAAGACTTTAAAAAAGGAATAAAATAAAAATTAATATACGAAAAAATATTCTTTCGCTCCCACTCGTTTAAGAAGACACTTTCCTTCAAATGCTTTAACGATATTCTTATTAAAGATACAAAACTGTTAACATAATGCAATTTTTTAAAATTTATTTAAATGTCATTATGCTATTAAATGCTTAGAATAACTATTTAAAAAAAATACAAGAAAAGTGTTCGTATAAGTGTTTTGAACATTTTACAAGAAATATCTTGGATGCTTGTATTAAATACTAAATTAAGAAATTTTTTAAAATAACGGCTTTGCTCTTTTAATTATTTTTTCCTTTTCAGTCGTCTAAACCGAGGAGGAAGAATCAGTAAGTTTCATTCTACTCTCTTTGTAAAATGTGCAAAAACATTGTCATAGGATTTATTAAAATTGATCTAATTATTTCATCCAAATGGTTCATTGGAAAAAAAAATGCAATGTTTGAAAAGTGATTCCATGAACATGAGAATCTCACTATGATTTCTTATAGCGGTTATTATGCTTTTCAAAATGAAACGTATCTAACTTCAAATATTGAACTACCAACACCATATTTTTTAAAAATATTTTTTATTATATTTTAATTCTAACATCTTACTGGTAGAGAGTTTCCATGAGAATCATTTCAGAATTGCTTAAATATCAGGGGTGATTGTATTCCGGGGGTACCCCGGAAATCCGGGTTTTTCGTACGCTCCTTCCGTGTTTTAAAAATCGGACTTTTTAGTCTTCAAAACTGAAAATTTAGCGGATGGGAACAAAAAATCCGCTGAAAAACGATAAACATTCCCTTTGTAGCAAACCTTTACGCAGCAAGGGTTGTAATGGCGCCAACCATCTACCATCTTTGTCATGGAGGTAGTATCGAGGGGAGATGACACGGCGGCTAACATCAGAGGGATCGGGGTTACCATTTCCTGCCATGTGTCGCTCTTTCACATCGGCACAAACAAACCGTGTGCTTAATGCTTTTCTACGAGAATTTTTCAAATTTTCATTGCCTATATCTTATTCCGATTTCATGCAATCTTCCAAATAGCGCGAAAAACAATTACACCATACTATTGGCAAGTTCTCATTTAAAAACCGTTAGCATTAGGTGCAATTTTATTATAGAAAATGCTGGTTTTTGTAACGCATTTTTCGATGCTCTGAGAGCTTGCCCTTCGATAATTTTGCCGGTTTTCTCATGTATTGTATTAATATTAAACTTATTTTATACATTCTTATTCAGAGTTTGCGCTTTCATGTCTTCTCAAGCATTTTTTAAAAGGTTTTAATAAAGATCTTGAATGCTTTATTAATATATGAATTAATATATTATTAATATAGAAAGCTCATTAATGTAAATATTTCAAAGAGGACATTTAATTGTTGCGTAAACATTTTATTTAAAATAAAGTACATTGTATTTCACGAAATAAGTAGTTTAAAAAAATATTTGCAGAATTATGCATAAAAACTAGCGTATTTTAGGTATAGTATAATTTTAGGAATATTATTTTAAAAAGATAAAATTAAAATTGAGATTTTTTAATGAAATAATAATTTCTTTATTTCTGTTAAAAAACACTGAAATGATATAAATAATGACAAGCATTTGCTTAGTGATGTGACAAATAATTCTTGGAATTAAAAATTAAAATAATCTATTGGTACAAAAGTTAATATTCATAACAATAAAAAGAGTTTCACACGGGGAGTAAGATCTTTAAAAAATTTCATTACAAAGAAAAATGCTGATCAGTGATTTAAATTTCTGAATGACTGAACACAAATGGGTATGCTCACTAAATTTGAAGCATTTACTGGAAAACTAGGAACTGTGATGCATAAATTTTGGGGAGTTAGTGTATAGGAATGTAAATTTTAGCATCATTGAAACCCAATGTTGATGAGGGAGAGGCACCCCCCCCCCCATTTTTTTGTATTCAGCGTCAAATTTTAAGACAGTAATATGTAGATATTAATAACAAGATTTCTTAGGAAAAAACCCACTAAGAAAAAAAAAATTCTGGTTGTACTACTAATTAAAACAATCAATCTCAGTGACAAAGAGCATATGAAATTAGAAAGGCCGATAGAAAGGAGACTGTGTGGGGGAGGAGGCACCCGGGCCCTTCTGGGCAGCAAATTCATTTGTGATGCAAAAAAAAAAAAAAAAAAAAAGGAAGAAGACGAAAGAAAAGACAATAAAATTAAAAAAAAGAAAAATATATTTAATTAAGAAAATTTAACTTTTGGAAAGAGAAAATTAAAATCCTAGTTCGGCACTCCGATTTGATCATTGATCGGCTATTTTGCTAACGATTAAAACCGATTAATAGAATTATGTATTTGTATAAACTATCGGAAACTAAAATTGAGTTATACTGAATATGTTGCGTTGTTGATCAGTCGGCCGGCAAATTTAAAAAAGATATTAAATTAAAAAAGTAAAGTTTTTTTTCCTCTTCTGATAATGAAATATAAATATACTATGCTAACAATATATTAACAATTTTCCATTTACAAACTTTCAAAGCATCCTATTGGGAAGGAGCGGAGGGAGGGGGGGAGAGCTTGTGATAGTGAAATATAAATCATGTCATGCTCAAACAATACAGAAGTTCTTCTTTTGCAAATTTTCAAAGCATTCTTTTGGAAACGGGGGGGGGGGGGGGAAGCTTGTAAGAGTCATTTGAGAAGGCAGACATGGCTCTTTGATACGGGCGTTAGTTGGGGGTGGGGGAGGTCTTTCTGCTGCATTTAAACAAAAATGCTAATTTCGTTCTGCATTTTGATGAGTATTTTCATGAGTAAAAGAGATTTTAAAAAGTTTTTGTATGCCTTTTTTTTTTCCCTAATATATTTTTGCCGTCCCAAATGCGCCTTAAGGCCTCAAGATGCACCAGTTTGGATATAAATTTTCCCGAGAGAGAAACCCCTGGACTGTCAGAATTTCATATCTCCAGTTAAGGGGGCCTTTCATATGACTCTACCCCCTCCCAATGTTGAGCTGAAAAGACCATGCCTGGGAACATTAACGAAAGTTTCATGGATTTATCAATGCCCCCCCCCCCCCAAATAAAAAATCCTTAAAAAAAGGCCAGTATATAAAGGCGATGTGAAATATGACCAATAATTAGATGAAGGGGGCAGCATATTTAAGTTTGGTCCCGCCGCGGAAAACTCCGGCACTGATATTCTATCGTATGTAGAGTTAGGATTACAGACAATCTTACTTTCTCGCAACATTAACGAACATTACTATTCATATTACAATTAATATACATACATATATTTTTTACTTTTAAAATATGATTTACTTATCTAATTTCATTAAAATTATTAAAATGTTTTCCACATCATCCAAGAGGTACGATTTATAGAAGCATTACCCCTTTTGCAAAATGCAAGGCGGGTATCCCCAGGAAGTATATATTCCTTCTATATTAAGTTAAAATAATGATCCACGGTAGTTTTTCCAAACATTTCATTGCGTACTGCTATATGTACAGAAGTAATTTCCAATGAGTGGCAGCTCTGGAAAAGTTTAAACGAAATGAATTGGTTGATTTCAAATTTGGAAAAACAGTCGGAGGATATGTCTCGGAAATGCAACTATAGCATTATAAAAACAACAGACATAAAAAGACAACAGAATCAATAAAAGCTACCAGAACGAGGACGAAAATAACGGTCAGTTCAACAGAAGCTTTGATCTCCGATCGGCACTTGCATCGGCCCTGCCACGCCCCCCTATCGGCACAAACAGAGCTCGGTAGGGTTGCTATTTGGCAGGATGTCACGTGGTACGATGTCATCTCCCCTAGATAATAGCTCCATGATCTTTGTTCCGAAAACAAACGATACCACGTCCCACGTGCTTTCGTTGTTAGGGATAACTGGGAGTTGGCGCCATTTTGGATTTTTTTCGGCTCCAAACCCCGGGGTTGCGATGTTTACATTCCCCATTCCCGATATGAACATCGCCAAAAGAGGTAATTCTTTTTCCGGACTTTATTTTTAGTTTTAAAAGAATGATAAAAAAAATTTGAGTTTTTTTTTTGATATAGTTATTTTTCCGATAAACATCGCAAAAAGTTGAATTCATTTTCCGAACTTCATTTTTTTCTTTTGCATAATAACGCATTTTTACGTCCTTTTCCTGAAATCGGCGCTGGACTTCAAGATATTTTCTCAACTTTTATTTTAAAAGTTGCAGATATTTTACAAATAAATGAAAAAAAATAATAACTTAAATCGAAAAAGTATTTCACTTTTAAAATTTGGCAAAAAATATAGTCAGGGAAATTCCTATTCATAATGTTTTATTATAAACAGAGCTGCCGAGTGCTCGGATTTTCTTGCAGTTTACCCGATTTTTTTTACGTACTCCAAAAACCCGATAAGGTACAGAAAACTCCGATTTATCAAGCTCCGCAATGTACTTTTTGTTTTAATAAAGAAAAACAAATTTTTCTTCATCAGAGCAGAGCAAAATGCTGCTCGTTCGTCCCATGTTCCCATGTCGCTTCTTTTAAGAACGGTTGGAATTCCGTATTTTCGGTAATTTTGAAAATTAAAAATTTCGCTTCTGTGAAAATTCGTAATTTTGAAAGACTTCCCTTTTTTTCCCCTATGAAAATTTTTGAAAGTAGCTGTGTACATACCTGCCAAGTTTTGCAATTTCAAGGATCAATCCCGATTGTTTACTTATTTCGAAATCCGATTGCATCGGCTTCGGTAAAACTTCCTAGCTCTCGTTTACTATCGGATTCTTCCTCTTGGACATCAATAACTTTGAGCTTACCATTATTTTAAATCTTTCTTACGTTTCAGCTTCTGTAGTAAAGGACTTTCACAGACGTCATTTTATCGAAATTTCCGACGAAAATTTAAAGAATTGTTTAAAAAATATTTTTTGCCTTTAAATTTTAGTGATCATGTCAGTTTTTGATTATCATTGTTAAATATTAGTCTCATAAATAATCTTGTTTTAAAAATCCTCAGTGAGTCACATGCCTGAGAAGATAAGGTATATTTTTCAAATCACATTTTTACAGAATCCAAGTAATGCCCATATTTCCCTTTTTTCTTTCCTCTTTTCCATAAAAGAAATCGTGATATTTTTCCCACTATATCTGCTTTGCTATGTTATTCAATTTAATGTTTTAATTAAATTGAGTTCTTATAATTTGACAGTGAAGGGGAAAAAATATTTTACTAGTTTTATAACGCGATGGTAGTTCAAAAATATGAAAAATACTGCAATTTTTCATGCTCCTATTTTTCAAGTCTTCAGGCTGGCAACTCTGCAATAAATTACAATTTATTTCCAAAAAATAAACAAATTAAATTTTTCTTATTAGTTAGCAGTAGGTAAGTAAAATATAAATTTTAATTTCAAACGTTATTTTAAACATGCTGTTGCAACTATATGTGTATAAAAACTGTAGTATAATTTATGGTGCATAAAAAGTGATAGATATTTTGTATAAAAAATTTTCAGGGTTTTTTACTTTGTGTCGCAATCACCCCTGAAATATTTTATCTGACGATCAAACATTTTTAGATGAATTCATAAAAATGACCATTTCAACATTAAAAAAAAAAAAAAAAAGTGAAAATGTATATAAAATAAAGTAATCAAACAAACACTTTTTCTGTCTCACAAATCCAAATGCCAATTTTTTTACTTGGTACACCTGACTTGGGAATATTTTGACTTTCGATAAAACCCGAAGGTGCACTATACGATAAAACTACACTGTAAAAAGCAACTTTTTAACCTTCCACAGATTTTGTAATGGACAATAAAACGCAAATTTGCGATAAAAATTGCAAACGAACTTTTCACTGAATTCCTTAAGTAGTGTTTTGAAGTGAAGCTAGAAAGAAGTTGTCTTCTTCTCGATAGAATCCCATCGATATGTTGCAATAATAACCACTCACGAAAACGCTTCACTACACCTTTAAAAAAAATTTATAGTTCAACACGGAAAGTGCTGTTCTGACTTCTAATAGTAGAAGTTAAAATCAAGTTTTTGTTAAGTACATTTAACAACCAAGTGACGGCGTAGCAATTGTAATACTAGAGAAAGTGCCCAGTTACTTAAATGGAAGCCATTTCCAACAGTTTTGCCAATTTTTGTCTTTGTGAATTAACTCTTTTTGTTGTTTTCTGCCAATGGAAAATACAACTTCATCATATAAGCAAGAGAACGACTTTTAAGGGAAAAAATAATTAAAAGAGCACAAATTTTACCAAATAAAAACTTAACAGTTCTTTCGCTCGTTTTTTTTTCTTTCTTATCTTCCCTTTTTCCTTTTCGTTCTATTTCTACGAGCACCAAAAAGGGGTTCCTCTATCAGTCGATATTTTTCATTGCAAAATGCTGCTTAATTGAAAATTTCAAGCAATTGAAATGAAAAAAAGCTTGAAAAAGTTAGGTAGGTCTTATATAACTCTTATAAAATTAGCACAAGTTAAATTGCATAAAACTTGAAAAAGAAAATTCAAAAAAGACCAAGAAACATGTAGAAAAGTGTTAAAATTCACAGGAGGAGAGTGTTGGAAATGAAGCTGTGAAAATGGTAGCGTCATCTATATACAGATGGGGAAAACAGTATGAAAAATTCTTCCGACTTTTTCAGATCAATATAAATGTTCAAGCATTCCTCTTTGCGACTGAAACTTTAAAGCTCATTATAATCATTTATTTATTAATGTTAACAAATACACAATAAAGAAAGACACTTGAAATCTCAGTATTTTTAATGAAAAGAAAATACGTCTTATATATATAATATAAAATACAGACCTCTTTCATCAAACAAATTAATTTCTCTTTTCGACAATCAAATAATTACATTTCACGTATACATACAAGTTTTCAAAACATTTATTCATGAATCACAGTAGAAAAGAACTTGTACTTATACATTGCATAGATCGTCAATTGCTGAATTGCTCGGTTCACCTCAAAATTATTATAGAAAGGAGAGATATGTCAGAAATTCCTGGCAACCCTGACCTTAAACAAGTTCTTGGAACTGTGGAACTTTGTTTGTGGTTCCCATCTTTGATCCCTTACTTTGTTTGGGTCCGCAAATGAGTTTCTCATTTTAAGTTTGCAAAAAAGCTAAAAATGCGTGAGTTTTAATCTTCAATCCAAAGTTGTTATTGCTTAGACAGTTCTTTCATATCGATTGAAAATTTAAGACCTACTGGAAAGAATGTTATTTTGTGCTATAGCTAAAACTTATAATAAAAATGGAAATGAGAGCAAGAGGGAATGTTCCATCGTTTTTTCCAAAAAGCTAAAAGATTCAAAAGCAATGGATAAATACTTGCGGCCATCAAAAGGATTTTTTTAAAAAACAGTTTGAAGATGAATTCGAAGCTTTTGAGAACAATTAAAAAACTAGATGGCACTGCGAACATTTTATCTGCCCATCAAAAGAACTTATAATTTAAAACTAGAAACTGGCGTACGCAAAAACAAATTTAAAAACAAAATGTTCAAAAACTTTAGCAAACTGCTTTTCCATTTTTTGATACTTTGCAAAAAAATTAGTTTTTAATTAAATGTTGCTTGGAGAATGAATTATTTTCTCTCTTTAACCCTTTCACTGCTGAAGCAGGCCGATCTGGGACGACTTTTGCCTTCCCAGACCGACCGTAGCAAGTGAGAAAACTTAAAATTCCAGCTCAAGGGGACCATCGTACGTCACAGCCCTATCATTCGTGGACAAAGCTCGCTGTTTTGCTTAAAATCTCTCTGATTTACCTCTCCTATATGAAACTTAGATAACACCTTAAAAAAGTAAAAAAATAAAGCTGCTATGATGAAAATTTTCAAATCACCATACATTAAAGTTATTGCATTTCAATTTGAATTACATTCATACATTCTCACATTTTCATTCAAAAATATTGACATACTATGCATAAGTTACTGTGCATCAGACAAGCTTACAAAATATTTAATAATACTTTCGATGTAACATAACAAACAAAGTATAAGTTACATTAGAAAAAGAAGAAAAATTAGTGAGCATTACCAGATCTTCATTTTAATAGTCTTAGTGGCACTTGTACAGAGTTTATCGTGGAAGATTTTTTAGCATTAAAAATAATAATAAAATAAAGTTAAATAAATAAATAAAAAAAAGACATTCGTGACATAATACTTCATTGACAATGTAAAACATTATTTCAAAATTAATTCCTATTTCATAAACTATTAAAAAAATGTATAATGCTATCCCATGAAAAATTAGCTGAACTAAGTATAAACAAAGTGGTGGTGCAGTACAACAGATTCAGGAAGCTGAAATAAAACACAGGAAAAGTGATTATTATGTTTTTATTACAAACAAGTTTTTGTCACTGCAGGTTCATATGTCACATTAAATTATAGAGTGTTTGTGGGAAAAGGAAGTCTGAGACTTGAAATAAATAAGACTAAATGATGTTTACTTATTTTAATTAAATTTACTCTATAGGCAAATGTAATTGATAAAAAGCAAAGAATAGTCAAAATATTATAAAAAGGCTAATAAAGTTATTAAAAAACCAATAACAAGAAGGATACTCGAAGGGTGACCTGAAAAAGGCATGAGTCCATTGCAGACCATTTCAAGATACTTCTTTCTTTTTCTACAAGCTAAAGTTACTTCCAAAATTATTAATATATAGGGCATTTATATCTCAATCTATTCATCTAAAAGTTGCTAAAAGTTACTACGAGAAACTGATATCCAATTAGGCAATTTCTGCCACATTTCTTGCTCGAAAAAAGACTTCTTAAAACTGAAGAAACACTTTGACTTTCAGATAGTAAGGCAGGTATTTGAGCAAGGGGAGAAGATCAGGTACTATAACTGAAATCCTTTGAGCATGGGGAAAAGATCAGGTACTACAACTGAAATCCTATTCACAATGAGTTTTACATGTGAAATTTACCTTTGCCAAATGTACACAAATAATATTGGGAGTAAGGAATAATGTTGCAATCAGAATTGCATACACGTGTTCAGTATGTGTTCTTTAATGCAAGTGTATTGAGGTTATGCAAGAAAAACAGAAAAACTGTTAGTCTTCAACACATCCTAATTATTTGCAATAATCAATACAAGAAACTGGTAAAAATTAAAATTTAGTTTTTTATAAAATTTTATACACTTTTATAATACAAATTTATTTTAAAAAATGATTTTCTTAACATTATTTTTACATTATCATTCTATTGTTATTTATTGAGTTTATGGATAGCAAGAAAATTACAGGAAATTATATTGATTGCGTTTTTAAAAATTCACTCTCATATTAATACCATTTTTAAAGGGATAATAATGAATTTTATTTTACAATATGAATTTATATAATATATTTTGATAATATACATTTACAACACAAAATCATTTTTTACATTCTTTTCCATTGAACTTTTGTCTTTGTTAATTGAATTTTAAAAAAACAACCCTAAGTGCATCATTTTTTATTATTATAATTATCTATTTATTTTATTTTCTTTAATTATTTTTTGGACAATTTTGGACTATTGTTTTTAATAACAAAGAAATTTATATAATGAAGCTTCAACCACATTGAAATGTATGAAAATCAAGAATTAGGTTCATCAAATTAATTTGACAGATTGTGATTCATCAAAAGTTTATCAATTATAATTTAGTTTGTTACTATGTTCCCTTAATAAAATTAAATCGATTCAGACAAACAACATTTCCAGTCTCTGAAGTGACTTTGGGATTGAGGAAGCATATAGTTATACAATAAAATAAGAGCTTAAAAAATGTTGTGATACTTGATGATTAGTTTTACAGCTTCTTTCTGCTATAATTACAATGAACTTGAGAATTATAAACATGATTATGATCTATTAAGTTCTCACCTACAGGGTGGTTATAATTAAAGCTACCCAGTTTAAACCAATGTAAAACTTATAACAGAGGTAAGTCGTTGAAACTTTGTACATAGGAAACATGAACCATGGGGTTCAATACTAGTTCATATTTTTACCACCAGGTTAGAAAAGGGTGCATGACCAAAAAAACAATAAATTAGGAACAAAATCTTTATCACAGAATTTATTCAATGTGCTTTCTATTTGCATCGTTACATGTTCATAGCATGTGTTCATAGTTTGTTAGATAGTAGCACAAAATGCTTCTCTATCAATTATAGCAACTTGGCAATGAGAACTGCAATTGATAGAGAAACCAAGTCCTCAATTGACAGTAAAAGTTTGAACTAGTATTTTTCTTATTGCATATTCTTTTTTTCTATAGTCCAAACATACAACGTTTACATCAAGCTTCAATGGCATTTATTAGAACAAAATATATGTATGTCTAAGCAGATTAATGTTAATTATAATTGCCCTCTATGTGTTAACACATTAAAAATATTAAATAAATGATACAATATGTAGCAGACTATCGATAATTCAAAACTCAAGGAAAGAAGTTGGAATTACTGCAAGTTTGATTTATTAAGTGGTTTGAATTATGAGGGTTGAAGAAGAAATCAAATTAATGATGGAACAAGAATTCTTTTTTAAGGATAATAAGTTAATATATTTAAATAAATAACATCATATAAGTATAAATATCATGCCTCTATCGGGAGAAAAGGGATTAAGTCCAGAATTCTAAAAACAGTGAGTTTTTTGTTGAAAACTTTTCTCACAAATATTTATGAAAAAAATGCAATGGCAATTTTTATGCATGCAGACTTTTGTTGAAAATTAAATCTGAATTACAGAAAATTGAAAGCCATTGACGTTGCACTACAGCACATTACTAAACTCTCTTACTGTCAACATAGCTTTAAATTGCCAAGTGGAAGATTTACTCCAGTGATGTAGTCCTGGGGAAAAAAGTGAGCCGACACTTACAGATGTGAACGTAAATAAGTGGGGGAATGCTTGAGTTAAAACAGCAAAAGATGGGCGGACACTTGAGTTAAATGAAAAAGGAGAGACGCCATCTCTCAGTGTCCTCCTTGATTACACCCCACATTTATTCACTTTGAAGAATTCTCAAGGGACCGAAAAACTGTTTTGAATTATCGAGAGTCAACTATCTATAATAATACATCTATAATATATCAAATTTAAATAAGATCATTACATTACATAGCAATTGATCAATAAACCCCATTATTCATTTAAAATTATAGACTTATGTTAAAAACGAATAACTAAAGTTCATTTATGTAAATAATACAAAATGAGTTTTTGAGAAAAAATTCAGTTATATACAATTATACTTTAATTTGAATAAAATCACACATCAACGTGCTTGACCTTGAAACGTTTATACCACTCTTACATAAATGTAAATAGTTTGAAAAATATTAAGTATTTAACTGATTAATAGAATATTAAACTTCGATGTTAATGGAGAATAAGCCATACTAGTTGAGTATAGCACAAGTAGCACACAAAAGACAAAAAATACAGAATGTTGAATTAATGTTTCTGTTTCATCATTTAAAGCAGCTGAAAATTTTTACTCAAACAAATTTTCACCATAAAAAAACACTCGGGAGAAATTTGCTCACAGCACCAGCTATTTTATCAAAAAATATATTACTATTTTCCACATTACAAAAAATGTCTAGCATTAAATATATTACAACATATAACTTCAGAATACAAACATACACAAAATCCTTGGTCACCAGTATAAATCTTCTACACAGCATTTCATGTGCTCATAATACTGCATGCTTTCTTCATCATTCAAACAATTTTTATTCCTTTAACATGAAAATTAGAAAGAAAGTCAATAACTTATAAAAGGATCAAAACCCAAGAAAAGGACAACAAAATTAATTTTACAAAGACATAATACACTGCCAAAAATAAGATAACAAACAACTGAAAAATGATATAACTACAAGTACATTCTCAAAACAGTAATGATCATTATGATAATCACATAAATGAAAGACATGAAAGGGAGGAAGACAGTCCTTGGAAGTCAACGTATTAAAGTAGAGCATTAGTGAGACAAGACAATTAACAAGACAACTATAACAATAAATTAATATCATAATCAAACAGGAAACAATGACTTTTTTATACTTGGCTCAAATCAAACACAAATTTATGACGTAATATAACACCACCTTTTTGACCAAGGAACTGTAGTTTAATATTTTGCTTATGGTTTTTCAAAAAAAAAAAAAAAATTCTATAGAAATTTATATTATTATGTGAAAAAATGTATAATTTCGTAATGAGTACAATCCAAGAAAACTATCATCCTAGTGACTTACAACATGAAGACAACTTATGAGCTGAGTATGTTATTTCCTAAAGAGAAAAATAGCTACCCTACCTCTCACAAATTCTGACTGTTGATGCTTAGTATATTCTATGCATAGATATTTACCCAATTCTCCAAATACACCCCACTTTTTTTGTGAAAAGATGGCATAGTAAAATAAAATTTACTGAATTTCACAGCAAATTTTCTGAAAGAGAGAATGTAACATAAATTTAAATAATAGGAGGCATACATGATATATATATGTATATATATAATATACATATATAGTCGACTCGCATTATAACAACCTCATCCAGACTTTACTATTTGGGTCCCTTATATCAAATGGCTCCTGTATTGAATGAATCTGTAACAATATTCAAATAACTCCCTTTTCTATAAATTCAGTTAAAATATTATGGTACAGCAAATATAAAATATGAACTGAATTAAATTTTTCAAATTAAATATTAATTATGAATTTAACTCACTAAAAGTAATAATTAATGAGATACAAAACACTTAAAATTTAGTGAACATTTCATGTGCTCATCTGACATAGTTCTACTGTTGACTACATTTAAAAATATGAATAATACAATAAGAGTTTATAAATGAGATAGAATTTCAAGTAAACTGAATAATAATAAAAAAAGATATAAACAACTTAGGTAAGTATCATTAAAAAAAAATCTAGAATGCATTTTATTTGTAAAGAGGAAGTACACTCGTCACATGGACCATAGGAGCAGAAAATATTCCATTAGTAAGAGAGAGAGCAAGACTCTCAATTATTTTTATTGAAGGATGACATTGTTTTTTTCTTTCTCTACACCAGATAAATGCAATATTCTAAATTTATAGAATGGGTAACCCCTACTTGTCTGTTCAGACTTTTTATGTAGGTCGTTATATCGAGTCATGTTCCTTCATGGTTGGCTACATTGAGTAGAATAACATTCTCTCAAACAGAACCAATCGGTTCTCCTTTCAAAGTTTGTCATATGGGATTGGTTTATTGTAACACAGGGTCGTTATGCAAGTTGATTGTATATCAGTTTATAAAGAGAATGTTTTGAGACTTAAAAAATAAAATTATCTTAACTAAAAAAATATTTTTTGAACAGATAAGACAAATTCGCTGGATTTTCTGATATTTTGGAATAGCCAAAAATAAATGGAGTTGCACATTTTACATCTTAAGTACATAATATATCACCAGTTTTAATTTTATATGTATATATAAACATGCATAAAACTTTTGACTTGATTCCATTTTAAATATTAGACAACCAAAGAATTGAAGGTGAAGCATCGCTAAGATTTTTTCTTTTTAAATGAGCCAATATATTATACATTCCTTACATTGCTTGTAATACAGTGTGATATTTATGTTATTTCATACAGACATTTAACACTTTTACTTTATTCTTATTCAATCAATTATGTAGTTTGTGAGGAGGGCTTTTATATTGTTACATGTGTGCAAGGCTGTTTCTTGGTACCTATATGTAACTTGTGTCATAAAAAATGGGTTAAGTTTTTCAAAATTTTTCATTGTTTTGTATTACATATTTTTAATTGTATGACATTATTAAAACTACATAAACAGAAGAGTTTCAGATGGGATTTTATCCATGGTCTACCATGTTGCTAGTCTGTTGCCTTGACCTCATGGCCAAAAGACAACTCCTACTAGGTAGGACAAGTTTGGACGACTTTCATTGTAAACTGCATAGCTCCCTTTTCTCCAACGAGCAAGCAAGTAGAGCAAGCAAAGAACCAGACAGATGGCAAGTTGCATGTAAGCAGCAAGGAACAATGTCATTATGAGGTAAGTTATGCCTTCATGCTGCAGTTGTGGCATAATCTGGCACCAACTGCTGTGAGGGGAAGTTTTCTAATTTTAATTTGACCCATTGTCCACCATGTTGCTAGTAATTAAGTCGATCACATGGCCAAAAGACGCCTTATGGCACATAAGTGAAGATATATTTATATCTTTCAAAATTTTATGTCATGATGAATAAATACCCAGCAAGCAGCTTTAATCTAATAAGTCCATTATTGTAACTTATGACAGTGTAGATAGCTTTTCTCGCATCAAACATAAATAAAAAAGCATCCAGAAAGCAAAAATGAAAGATCACCAGAGAATATTTAAAGAGCAGAATTGTTACTAACTTGTAAAAAACAAGACTTTAAAGCTGAAATTCTGTATTTGTCTATATTTCTGACATTAAAGCACACAAATCATTTGACGAATAAACTTTCTGCTTTTGTGGTTTATCAAATGGATTATTTTCAAAAGTTTTAATGTCAGTTTCTTTTTATATTTAAGTCTCAAATAGTTATTTATTTTACTACGTAAATAATAGATCTCCTTACTTGGAAATGCTGTTGTAATTCACTAATATATATGTACACACAAATGCCATCAAACAATACATAGATATTCAGCATATTGAACATGCTTTGTGCATGTTTGATGCCACTGTATGATAATGGAAACATAATTCAATATGTAAATTATTTTATTATGAAATCAATCGTCAGAATTATATAAAATGGAGTATTCTGCTGTGATCATAACTATTAGTACAAAAGTGGCATATAAAAGTGGCAACTGTTCTGGGAATTATCACATTTGGGACTTTACTTTTTAACTCATATACTATCGTGGAATCTCGAAAATGCTAAATGTCACAGGATTTTTGTCTCATAACACCTTTATGAGGAATTTAGGCATTTTAAATAGTTTTAGAGAGGCATTTTAAATGTCCAACATATGAAACACACAACTGCAGTACTGCAATTGCTGGGCAACATTTTTACTATGAAAAATACCTGTTTATGCATGCACATTTGATTAAGCTTGTATAGGCTTAATCTAAAACAAGTGCATTATTTAGTACATAATAAGTCTGATATACCACAAATTTTAAAAGATTATAATATGGATAATTAACATCAGGGGAGACCGGGGCACCTTGGGACATACAGTCCGATTCAAAAAATTAGAATAATGTAAAAAATAATGGGTTGAATGTTGCTAAAGCGTCAATATGCCCATTGTGTTCAGAAAAAAATACATGAAATACATATAATTAGATTCAGAGCATTTAGAAATATAACATAAATATTTATTTTATCTGCTATATTAATAATTAACTATTTAAAAAGAATTAGAATATCTGGACAACGTGGTTCAAAATATTGGAATAATCAACTTTTCCCAATTGGTTTAGAGAACAGCTGCAGGAAAAACATCTGCGGGACAATAAAATGTGTTCCGTGGAAAATGAAAAGTAGTTTGATATTTGATTTTAGTTTATTATTTGTTTAATATGGGACGAAAGAGTGACTTATCTGAGACTGAAATTTCGTATTGTACTTGCACAAAGAAGGAAAAACACGATTTTTTATAGCAAAGGAAGTGAAATGTTCTCAAGCGAGTGTGAGTAGAGTTTTGAGAGAATATTCTAATAATAAGTGTTTTTAGAATAAATACTTTAAAAGTGGTCGAAAGCCTGTAACTTCAACAAGAGATGAAAGGCAATTGAAAAAGATTGTGAAGAAACATTGCTTTCAAAGTGTGAGATATGTGCAAAGAAAATGGAAATAAATGGGTGTAAATGTCTCTAAATCTACAACATTACGACAACTTCACAAATTAGGTTTTACATCAAGTGTTTCTAAGATAAAGCCATTCTTATCATCTAAGCAAATGGCTGTTAGAGTTAAATAGTCTAAAGAAAGGCTATTTTGGGATCAAGATGATTGGAAAAAGGTGCTCTTCAGCGATGAAAGTATGTTTTGTGTCTCATGGGAGTTAAGGTATACGTGTTTGGAGACAAACAAGGAGCGTATAATAAAGAGCGTTTGAAAAGTTCCGTTAAACTTGCGACCTCTGTCATGGTATGCGGCTGCATGACTGCTCAAGGCCCAGGTAGGTTGTGTATTGTTTCCACAACAGTCAATTCATAAGTCTATCAAGAAATTCGTGAACATTTAAGGATTCTTTTATCTGAGAATTTATGTGATCACAATTTCTTCTTTCAGCAAGATTCAACTTTTTCCCACACTTCTAAATCAACAACTAAATGGCTCAAAGAGAAGGAAATAAATGTACTCAATTGGCCTGCGAATCTCCCCAAATCCCATCGAGAATTTGTGGGGAATTATGAAGAAACGACTTTCAAGAAGTTGCGCCTAGAAACAAAAAAGATCTTATTTATAGTATAAAGAGCATATGGGCAAATTTGGATAAAAAAATTTGTGAACCTTTAGTTAATAATATGCCAAACCGTTTAAGAGCTATCATTAAAGCTAAGGGTGATGGAACAAAGTACTGATTAGCAAGTTAGAACACTTAGAGTTCAAAATGTGTAAAATATACAGTCGAACTTGTTTATAACGAGCTCGGATTTAACGAGAACTCGGATTTAACAAGGGAAGCGAGAATATTTGGTTGGATCAATATTAAGTCTATGGAACAGAGGTCGCTTTTAACGAGCAAGACCCGGTTTTAGCGAGCAATATTTTTCGGTCTTCCAATCTTTTTCTCGTCTTTCTGTCTTATCTTTTTTTTTCTTCTCTGCTGTTTAATACTTTTGTAGGAAAAATTCCTCCAGCATTCCAGTGTCAATAGGGAGGGTTCACAAATCCGTTGCAACAGGTGGGGCTTATTGTAAGATGGGGTGGGAGGGGGAGAAAAGCTGCACCTGATAAGTGTAGGGGTCAATTAGGTAAAAGGATCAGATGGTCATTCTTTGACCCGAGTTCGTTGAGTACACACAAAAATTTTTTTTTAAAGACTGTAGCGCAACTAGAAATTGTTTCCTGGTTGGGGGGGGGGGGGGGGGGGGGGTAATTGTCATTAAACTTAGAAAAGTATTCAATTTAATTAATATAATTAAAGTAAGTATGTATTAATTAAATTTTAAATAAACTCAATCATTTGACCACCCAAGACCCAACCCTTCTGCCCGTTTATTAGCACTCGGATTTAACGAGCACTCGGATTTAACGAGTAAATGTCACGGCCCCTTTGTGCTCGTTATATACGAGTTTGACTGTATTTATATTATTCTAATTTTTTGAACCACGTTATGAAGTATTCTAATATTTTGAATTTTTTGTCATTTGCTGATTTAAGTATATTTTCTATTTTATTGTGGTATGTTTACATTTTTATAATCTACAAAATATGCAGATTTATATTATAATAATTTATATTTGGTATCGTTGATTATTTATTTGATAAATTAGATTTTCAAATCCCTTGACCATCTTTTCTTTCTTTATTCTAATTTTTTGATTTGGACTGTAGCCCACCTTGGGACACCTTTATTTTCAGGCTTTGCTTTGCAACTAGGAATTAGTTCTCAAGTGCGTTGAGTGATGGCCCTACTGTTCACTCCTCACTGAGTTTTGTTTCTGCTAGTACTTACATGTAAGGAACAATTTTATTTTCTTTGTTTTGAATAATCCAAAATTACATCAATGTATTTTTTAATAAAAAGTATTTCTTTTCCAAAAAGAAATTAAAATATTCAAATAGAAGTGTATTGTCATGAAAGTACATTCATTTATTATTATATCTATGCTAAGAAATAAACTGTATTATTAAGCCTAACTGTGCAGTAGTTTCCAACAAATACTATGTGAAATGGGGCAGGTTGGGACACACAGAGATGGGGCACCTTGGGACATTTTGAAAGTGCAAACAAATATAATGTTAAGCAAAATAATTAATCTTTTGGTGCCCAATTATTAATTGATGACTTTAAATATCAGAATATAAATTAATTTACTTAACTTTTTTTTTTGGAAAAAAATTGGTGAGATCAAGAGAAACAAATAGGAAGTATCCTGCTGTAAATGCTAATATGCTTGAATCAGCTGCAGAAAAAGTTATAGCAAATGTGTTGTCTGTAAGAGAACCTTTTGTGTAAGCAAAAGTACCCTTAGCCGCTATTTACTTAAATTCAAAAGCAAATCTGAATCAAAAACAAGCTTTAAATACCAGTCAAATATAAAACGTCGCCAAATTTTTAGTGAGGAAGAAGAGATAATGTTGGTCAATTATTTATTACAAGCTTCAAAACTTCGCTATGGGCTAACAGTGAGTGAAGTTAGAACTCTTGCATTTCAGTTTGCTCTTATGGAGTTGTAGACACCTAAACAAAAAAAAAAGGCCAAAGATGCCTTTTCCTAGATTTTGAGGAAGAAGAATTTGCTGGCATCAAATATAAGTAATGTTAAAATTAAAAAATGCATTAACTTGAACAATTTCCTGCCATTTCTTTTTTGTAACATTGTAACAAGTAATAAAAGTAATTTGAACAGTATTTTGTATTTTTAATTAGATGTCCCAACCTACCCCAATCGGTGGGGTAGGTTGGGACATTGGAAAGATACATTATTTCTTTTATTACTCTTTTACTAAATGAGATATTAGATAGGTTCAATGTTTATATGAAGCAGATATGATAACAATGCATACATGCATAATTATTTTTTTTAATTAGCTTTAAAAAAAAATCAGAAAATTGTGTAACTGAAAAGTGTTCCAAGGTGCCCCAGTCTCCCCTATTTTTCAAAATGTCTAAAATATTTTATTTGTTTCAATATAAGTTTAAATAATACCTCTCAGACAGAAATTGAAAATAGCAATCATAAAATAAAAGATCGTTATAAGACATACTGCAGCTCACATCATGTCAACCACAATCTAGTTTGATAAATAACATAGTTTGGAACTTTGTTTTATCTTTCCATGTGCTATGCTCATGGTACCATTTTATGTAATAACACTTTTATGAATTTTAAAATTTGAATTTTGTGCCACTGCTATCTCATTTAGAAGCATCATTTCACTTCCAAACTCAAGCTACAGCATGGAACCTTTTATCTAGAAACCAGTTCATTAGAAAAACCTCTAAACTGTAATTGCATTTTCAATCGACCAATTGCCCAATTAGAAGCTGTTCATAGATGTCACTTTTTTCAATACATTTGACCCCCTTCCCCCCTTTGTCACAGAATGTCACACTTCAACATACCCCCAACCCCTCTTTATAACATGTCACTATATTACGTCAGCAGATATATTTGCAGTGTTGCATTAAAAAAACAAAGCCACTTACTAACAGATCACATTTCAAATTTTATTTTTGAGCTTTTAATGGAATAATTATTTGTGAGCATAACAATAATAATAATTACATGAGGACC
Source organism: Octonoba sinensis (assembly GCA_038502835.1). NCBI lineage: Eukaryota > Metazoa > Arthropoda > Arachnida > Araneae > Uloboridae > Octonoba > Octonoba sinensis. The sequence continues at coordinate 23,865,779 of CM076598.1, read as the reverse complement.
CTTAATTTGAATAAAATTTCTATTTTATCTTAAAAATGCCTAACCTTTCCTTTTAAACTTTTAAATAGAAGTAAATTTAAACCTTAATCAGCATAAGTGCTTTCATTACAAAATGAAATCAATGAAACTGTAAAATAAAATGAAAAAAATTAATTTAATTTGCTGATTTTAAATGTTTTAATTAGAACAAAATGTTTGATGTCACACTTCTTGTTAACCCCCTCCCCTTGTCAAAAGCTGCCAATCTCTAGAGCCCCCTCCCTCTAGAAGCGTGACATCATTTATGAATGGCCCCTCATAATATTATTTTTAACTTTGTGTTTTAAAAAATTCAGCACACAATGTGCAGCATTGAATACTATGTTATGACTTATAATTATGCATTAAAAGATATGCCAATTGTTAAAACCAAAAACTTCATTTTATATAAAAAAATACCTCAGTATTTTTTATCAATATGCTTTATTGCGCAATTTTGGAAAAATAATAAGAAATTTTGTTAACTGAAGGCAGATACTTAAAGACTGTTATACAATTACGGCAAAACGCTAATATACGGCTAATAATCTGGTCTTTCTAGAAATTGATTTTGAATCACAAAAATCGAGAAAAAATAATATAAAACTCCATTTAAAAGTAGGTTCATCATTGATCAGCAACCAATTATTCAGAAAAGATCTTAAATAATAATTCCAGATAACTGGTTCCATACTCAGGGGTCATGCCAGAGAAAGTTCAGGTCTGTTTTTGGACCCTTCACAAAATTCCAATTGATCAAAATTGACCCTTCACAAAATTCAAATCAATCAAATCAGACTCTTCATACAATTTCAATCAATAAAAATGGACCCTTTACAAAATTCCGAGCTCCCAAATCATTCTTTTCACACCATTATTTATTAAATAAGAGGCAAATAATAATAAAATTTTGCACAAGAATCCCTTTAAAACTCACAAAAACAGTACCCTGTTAAAAATGCTGGATTGACCCCTGATACTGTATTATTAATGATGCAACATTTTACCTTATACAATAAAAATTTCACTTTTGGAAATTATCACTTTGTTATAATCACAAAAAACTTGGTTTCATACCAAATGAAAAAAAAAAATACATTAAAGAACTTAAAATTGTTCATGACTTGAGGCTAGGAATCAATGAATGAATTAATTGCTTTTAGTTGATTACTTTTTACCAGCAAGTACGTCATCATAATGCAATCACGGCTCAATCAGGATTGGCTTCATACCAAATTTTCTTACTGGTTTAGATTGCCTACATCTGTGGGAAAATGAAGCATTGATGTGTGCATTCATATATTACCTGTAGAATAGTTCAAATAAACAAAGTTTACACTATGGTAACTCCATTTAAGCATCAGAAAGCTTTAAAGCTTTACGAAAATACCATGGAAATGCACAATGCTACATTCTGAAGTGAACATGCAATGTAAAATTGCATGTATCGCAGGCAAGAACCTTTAGGAATATAACCAATACTTCTTTAATGAAATCTTCATATCTATTTTGAAAAGAGAAAAGTTATTTCATTAAGTGAGAAATAAAAAGCCCAAACAGCAATAAGACTGCATACACATATATTGCAGTTACATGGAACCCTTTTAACCCTTATTCTCATAAAGTAGCATATATGCTACTTTATGAGAATAATGGCTAGCAAATAACAATGCAACATACGCACTGAAGTCACTTAACAAATAGAAAGGTAGCATATATGCTACTTTATGAGAATAAGGGTTAATACTGCAAAAGATGTGAGCTTCTGAGTGCCAGTCATCCGTGTTGAGTTTTACTTGAATTTCTACTAAAAAATGGATTCCCTGTAACCACAAATTATGCGTATTAAATTCCTATTGATTTTTATCTGTTTAACATTGACTTTTTAAAGTTATCAATCTGTTAAATACCTTGAAACATCAAATTCATTTAAAAAATATTTTCTCATTTTTACTCTTTGCCCTCAAGACCTTTTTCGCTCAAGCAAACCAGCAACTCGAGACAATATCGGCTATATTAGGGAAGCATTTTACAGGTACTTTGAAATCCTTTCTATGATCAAATGCATTTAAATAAAATTTCCTCAATTTCAAAATTAATTATTTTAAAAGTAGCACCTCTCGAGTGGATGCATCAAACCGGCCTAGCGCCACACCGACAGCACTTGGGTGCAAAGGGTTAAGGCGAAACATTTAGGCACATTTTTAATTTTCTAACACACATTTAAAAAATCCTTCTAGATAAATCTTTTCTTGTAACATTTTCTAAAAATCCACTTAACCTACACCCCCTCCCCCCCCAAAAAAAAAACTACTTAACACATTGACAGCCGACACGCTAACAGCCAGCATTGGTTCCAGTTTCAGGGTCTCCAGACGACAGTTTAATTTAATCACACCATATTGTTCAAAACATCTTATGAAGTAAAAAATTACAAACTTTCTATTAATGTACAGTAGAACTTGGATAATTTGAAGCTGAAGGGACTACAGCTAAACTTTGAATTACGCAAGTCTAATATTTGTTGCCTAATTTTAAGGCCCACGGATGCCGATAATTGTTTATTCTGTCAAAAGTAACGTCCATAATCTTTTCTGGAAAATGTCAAGACATGTATATGAAATAATTAAACATTGTATTTGTCAACAAAATAAAACTTATTTTGTAGATAATATAAAAGATAAAACTATTACATGCGTAAACAGGAACATATAAGTAGAGTACTACTTTTACAAAATATTCTTTGGTTAAGTACTGAAAATTACATAAAAAATTAAATGCTACAGTTTAAAAAAAAATTGAGAAATTTCGGGTTGCTTCTCTGAATTGAATCTCTTGATTTTAACAAAGACGAAATATATTTTCTACGCATGATCAGACCATTAGAGCAACCAATAATAATCAGTCACGTGACGAAACATTGTGAAGAGAGAGGGATTAGGCGTGATTCACTGTTAACCAGTAACTAGTTAAGTGTTAAAAGAGTACCTGAAAGACTTTCGGTCTCAGGGATCAATGCGGGAGGTCAGATGTCATGTTCCCAACAGCTGGATAAAAGGTTAAAATCTTTCACAATAGAAATCAAGACATAAATCTCACTAATCTACCATTTGTTCCAAACAAACAAGCAGGATAAAATTTTAGCAGACAAAAAAATTACTTCAACTTACTTTTGTCAATTTTGGATGAGAAAACCTTCAAATTAAAGAAGTTTAACTTTGAATTATCCAAAAATTTTAACATTGATTTAAATACAAAGTTCAAGGGACCAAGCAAAATCTTCGAATTAAAGGAAAATTCGAATTAAAGACGTTCGAATTATCCAAGTTCTACTGTATATAAAAGTGAAAATGAGTCAGTAACTACGATATAACTTGTAATTTGGTCTCTCAGCAAAGTTCACCTACTACGAGTTATCTCGCGATTGGGAGTCAACGTGTTAAAAGAGAAATTATATGGGAATTATTATTTATATTGTTCTCTTCTTAAAGATCATGTATATAAGTCAACAAATCAACAATGAAAAAATTTCAAAGGCCACACATATTTTTTCATTAAGAAAAGTAAAGCACATTAAAAGTATTTTTGTCAGATGGTGGCAGCAAGGCTAGATTACCTGTAAATTAAAAAAAAAATCTATAGCTCAGGGGCTGAAAAACTTTTTAAAATGCTCTGTTTATGGACATCCAAAAATCATAATATAATATCCAGTACAGAATATCTGGACTTATAAGGATCCCTATATCTAAAATAGCTTAGGGCCTTATCTAGCTCACATCCAAACAAAAAATTTAACAGAACACTGCTTTAAAAAATACGAGTCTTCCGCTTATTTTCATATTAAGAGCTCTAGAAATCTTTAAATGAAAATGTGAAGCCATGTTCCCTTTTAATCTTAATGGGTGTCTCAATATTTACCCATAACAGGTGCCTAGGGTGTCTCAATGTCAAGTTTTCCCCAACTGCAGAACAATATGAGTAATTGGAAATTCTGTGGAATGTGTTAACTCTTTACTTCCCGGGCGACAAAATATTTTTTCTCCTTTGCTTACCGGGGAAATAGCCCAAATCCACGAGCGAATGCTTTCCCCCTTTAGCCATTCATGTGCCTTCAGCGCTGACAGGCTGTATCCCGCCTTTGACGGGAAACAGAAACATCGAGGTTGGCCCTGAAATTCCTTTCGAGTCCGTGCATTTTCTTAAACTTCAGCTAAAAAAAATGAATACATAGATAGTGCTACATCCGTTTCTTTCTATTTTTTTTCTATCCTTATTTTACACATCATGTGTTTATAAGTATTGTTATGTATGGGCTTTTTGTCTTTTATTTATATATTCAGAACTAAATAAAAATGATTTGTTTCCGTATTTATCTAATATTCTAGCAGCTACTTCCCAATTTAGCACAGTAGAAAACGTTGTTAGTTCCTATTTTAGGAAAATAACTTATATTACGGTCAGGAAATAAATTTCGATATCGTACCCTGAAAACTTATTTTCAGGGTACGTTTCTCCAAAAGATGTTAGATTTTAATGATTTCTATCATGAAGAAATAGCGTCTCAAAACGTGTGTCAAGGTGCGAAGTTTCGAAGTAGAAATTATAGGTTACACAGGCCTAGATAAGGGGGGGGGGGGGGGGGGGTTGGGGAATAACCCTCCTGAAATGGTGAAGAATACAATTGGACCAATTTTTCTTGTAAAACAGGGAAATTAGCTCATTTCTTCTGAAGAAATCCCTCCCCCCAAAATCCGGGTGTAGCTACTCCACTGATAGATTATATTATATATATAGTAATATATAATAGTAATAATAACAGTAAATTGTATATTCACTCTTTGAATGAATTCGGAAAGATTGGAATTATATTAGTTTTTTATTGGTCATAAAAATGTTTCGCATATAGTTCTTTGGGGCCGTCTATAAATGATGTCACGCTTTTTCCCCATATATTTGACCCCCTCCCCCCTTTGTCACAAAAAGGCCCACTTCTACATACCCCCTCCCCCTTTGCCATATGAAAAAGTGTGTTGCATAAGCATGATGTAACTCTTCTTGTTAATACTCCCCTTGTCACAATTTCACGAACCCCCTTCCCCCTCGAAGCGTGACATAATTTATGAATAATCTCTTGAGAAGATTTGGGTAATTAAGAAAAACTGTAAAATAACATTGTCTGTGTTTAAACGATTTCCTTTCATTTCATTCATGTTTCAGTGATTAATTTGATATTTATACTTCGTGCATATATATCAGTTCATTGGTCACTCCAATACTTGAAGATTTCCTATAATTTCATCAATATGGTAGAGTACAGCTATATTCTTATATAGTTATACAGATGTGAATTTATGTATACGGAATTCTTCTTATCTTAGACATTTTTGCAGCAGTCCGCAAGCGTTTGAAATCAATCGAAAATCAAGTTCGAAATTAAAGAATGGTCAATAACAATTCAAAAAAATTCGAAAGGCACGTTTTCTGTAAAAGCTGCAAAAGTGCACACTATTTCTCGCGATGTTGAAACAGGGTGAAATATTTGTAATTGTCCTAGAAAGAAAGAAACCAGTTTGGAGGAGGTATTGGGAAGCAGCTCAATAGGGCTTTTATCAGGGGGTCGACACCTGTCATTTAACGATTTCACGCTGGTCGCTTCGGAGGGGAAGGAAATGCTTCTGGCTGATTTCGGCTATAACGGGAATGTAGTGGTTGGGCTATTTCGGCTATTACGGGTTTTAAAGAGTTAAAAAAAACACTGAAGAGCATAAAGTCATTGAAAATCTCCTTTTTCTCTACTTGTGGAATATGAGTAGGTGGAACAGTTTAGGATCGTCCATGCAAAGAACACTGCTATTAGTGGACCTATAATTAAAGAAAAAGCTCTTCCTCTTCAACTTGCGTAAAACCATGATGTAAAAAACTTTCCTGCATCCAATGAATGGATGGACTACTTCAAAAAATGGTATGAAATGATGCAAAAGAAAATTTGTGGAGAAAATCAGATGTAAACAAAAAATTGTAAATAAGTGGAAAATCTGAAAAGCCTAATTGAAAGATATTCGCTCTTTGACATTTACAACATGGATGAAAACAGATAATTTTATAATCTATAGTTTGAAAGATGCTTTGCTACAGAAATGAAAAAATGCTACGGTGAAAAAAAAAATTAAAATAAGAGCCACAGTATTGATGGCAGTGAAGAGCTGATGGAACACACAAATTAAAGCCTACTTGTAATGTAGGAAGGTCAGTTAAGCTTCGTTGTTTCAAAAATATAATGACTTTGGTAATAAATATGCTAATAAAAAATTGTGAAGGACATCTTTTCTATTTAAAGACTTTGCTTTCATGAGTCAAGTCAATGAAAATACAAAAGAAAAATACTATTTTGTTTGTTGAACAATGCACCGCTCATTCTCCTTCTTACAATTTAATAAACGTAAGAGTCATACTTCTATCAGCAAACTGCACAAGTTTCTTTCAGGCTTTAGACATTGGCATTATCTGTTCTTTTAAAGTAAATTACAAAATGCTGCTTCTTAGGCTGGTTATAGAAATGTTATATAAAAATGCAAAGACAAAATACAAAGTTATTGTTCTGGATGCCTTACATTTTGTCAGGCAGTCTTGGGATGAATTTTCTTAGAAACCAATAGAAACATGCTTTCAAAAAGCTGGATTTTCCATTGTTGTTGAGGAAATGATTAAAACTGGAGCAAATTTGAAAAGTAGCTGAAAATGAGATAGATATCATGTTTAAGGATAAAATTGTTCTGGAGATAGAATTTAACGATTATGTCACATGTGATGAACAGTCACCTAGGTGTGCACCTGAAATTGATGAAATGGGTGAACAGTCAGAACGCTCTAGTTATTCTGACATCAAAATTGAAGGTAAAACCCAGCTCTCAAATGTGTTAATTTTTCCAATGCCAGATGCAGTTTGGAAACTCTTAAGAAATATTTACTGCAGCATGACATAAATGATACAATATTTTTTTCCTATGAAGAAGTAGAGAAAGATCCTTTGTGAATCAGGAGAGAAAAAACTTTTCACACCATAATTACGAAATTGGATTGTGAGAAATGTACTGATGTAGGTCAGATTTTTTTAACAGAAAACTTAGTTTATTCAGTTTTCTATAATATGGGAGTCATCTACCTTTACTTACAGTAAACTAAAGAATACTTAAACAATTTATCAACATATAGCACTATTGGTTTTTCCTTATTAAATACTGTAACATTATATCCATAATGCAAAATACTAATTTCTCAAAATATTGGATAGTTGAATAAGTTCTCGCTGTTTTCCAAGGGATTTCATTACTGGAACTAATTGCATTAGTTTATGATAGTGAAGCATCTATTTACAAGTACAATAAGCAAGCTTGAAATCTAGTGTATGTTATTCCGTGGAAGGGCAAATAACTTTATTTTTCATTACGTTAAATATGTAAAATTTTGTGCCAAAAAAAAAAAAAAAAAGATTATTTCTGGGGAATTTTACTGCACTATTTTATAGAAAAAAACTGCAGTTGAAGCTCACGGAACTTTTGTTGAGACTTACAGCGATCATGCTCTGCCTGAAACAACTTGTAGAGATTAGTTTGGAAGCTTAAAAAATAACAATTTTAATCTTGAAGATAAAGAATGCTCTGGCCTATTAAAAATGTTTGAAGACAAACAATTGGAAGCATTACTTTATGAAGATTCATGTCAAATGCTAACTGAACGTGCAGAATCATTAGGAGTTCAGAATCAAAGAGGCCACCATATGAGCAGAGAAACGACAAGGTCATTTTGCTGCATGACAAAGACCTACTTAGAAACACTTAAGTGGGATTCGACTAGAACTTGCACCAGTCAATAACACATAGCCTGTTTGAGCAGCACTTCCGTTCTTATTAAGATGCTAAAAATTTGGGTTGTGTCTTCTATATCTTCAAAAGACGTGTCATTTTTTTGATGTGGAATTCAAATGCTGCCAGAAAGATGGGGGAAGGTATTGGCTAGCGATGGACAATAATTTCAGTAACACGTTTCTAAATATTTTTTTAAAATAAAGCATTAATTTTTACAATAAATTGCGAGAACTAATTCAACATCCCAATATTAATCACTTGACTTACACCACTATGTTTCTCACAACTTCAAATATTTTGCCAAACTTTAGCCACATAAAGAACTTTTCTTACCCTGAATTAAATCGTCTTGAAAAATAACCAAATGTTCCAATGTTTTATGGATATTTTGGCTTTTGTACATAGGTTATAATTTTATAGTAAGTGTGAGCATTAATAAGAATATATATCACTTCGTTGTGAACTCCGATTTTGTGAAAAATCTGATTTAACAAGTAAAGTTGTCTGTCCCATTAGATTTCTTAAACCAAGGTCCAATTATACATCCATTGAAAAGAAATGATAAAATCTACATACTACAATTTTAAGTTTCACAAAATAAACATCTGATATTTGCTTTACTTAAAGGAAAACATAATGCTTTTAATATTAAGTTCATGAACATGCACATTGTTGAACAATTATAGTAAAGAAAAATTAACTCTCACCTGATTTCATTTTTCTTTCATTTCTTTCTGTAATTTTTGGAAACAGGTATTTAGCTTATTCACTACAAAGTCTCTTATATCTATTGGAATTTCAACTAAAATAAAACAAAAAAAAAGTAAATTAGTTTTTTTTTACCAAGTATAAATCATTCTATAAATTTTCTTTAATACATTAAATACTTATTCACCATGCATCAATATTCTTAAAGCATTGGACTATTATGCCTTATTGAGCCAGCTTTTAAAAATATATTTCAGCCCAAAGAAATAAAGGAAAAGAAAAATGAAGCTTGTTTTTCTTTCCTCTTTATTTTGGCATTTGCTTTTGTTTAATTTATCATGTTTATTCTATGGTTTTAGGATTAGAAATATAAAAAAAATATTAAATTTATAACAGACCCTTAGCTTTTATTGAAAGATTATCAAGAACTCCAAGTTTTAACATCTGGAAAACTTTAGTACTTGGTGCTTCAAGTTACTAACATGGTTTTATTTTTACATGAAATGTTTAACAGATACATAATGTTCAAAATTTTACAGAAATTAAAAACAGACAAAGTTTTCTTTCTCTTCTTTTTTTCCTCCCTAAGGACACAAAATAAGTTTACTTCACTAAAAGTCACACTATTTAAAAATTTTATGTTACAATGTTCTAAAAAGGATTCAAGTACTTTCTCAGGAAAAAAATATTTTGGCTGGTTCCACTTGAGCCTTAACTAAAGGGTCAATCCATGTGAAATCATCCAGAAAAAGCGAAAAATGTTGCTCGATGTTTTTGAATGTTTTTATATTTTGGCAGTCAATTTATTGTTATCTTGAGACCCCAAAACGAGTGTTAAAAAGTTTTTTAATTCTTGAAATTTTTTATTACAGCCGTTTCCAAGACACATCTTTAGTGATTTTTCATGAAAATACTGCTTTACATAAATCTTTGTAACATTTTTATTTCTGAATATTTCAAAATGATTTAAAAACCATTATATTCTGTAAGAAATTAGAAAAATTTTGCTTTCGGTTCCTTTTTTGATATATTTTTTTAAAAATACGGAAATGGAGTTTGAAAATACCATTTTCAAAACGAAAACTTGCGTTTTTCAGGTTAAAATTTTTAATGGCAGAAACTAAGACTCGCCTTTACACTTTTTTCCCTGAATAGCTACCTTTTGGTAGTTTCATCAGAAGCAGTATGGAACATTTGGAGGGTTTCCTTTATTTTATATAATTAGCCAAACTTGGCATTTCGGTGTAGAAATGCCAACTTTGAGACTCAATATCTAAAAAGGGACTGAATGAAATTTTATGAAATTTTAGGGGAATAATATTTTTATAGATATAAATATGTAGTAAAGTTTTTATAAGTGATATCGAAGTTGTTTTAGAAATACAGCACCTAGAAGTCAGGCAAAAAAATCACGTGTCTTTCCGCCTTTTTTCACATCTAAATGTCATCATACTGCCTTATTTATTTTACTCAATGCTTCAAAACGTTTATAAGATCTTCCAAGGCTTATAAATTTACTTACAGCGACACATAAGCAACAAAATCAACGATCAATGTTAAATTTCAAAATCCATGTTTGTTTTGTTGTAGTGAGCCAGCACAAAAGTATATCATTTCTTAACTAGTAACCTTTTATTGCTAAACTTTCTACATGATTTGACGAAGAACAATTAGTCACGTAGTCTTATCTTTATATTTTTCGATGATTCAAATTTTGCGTTAAAACTGCAACTTTAACTAATGCAGTTTAGCGTGAAAACATTTTTTCCCCTCTACCTTGTTTAAACACAAGCAAAACAATTTAAAAAGGAAACAATAGTAATACATAAATTACCATTGGATTCTCTTTAAAATACTCGTTTTTTTTTCTTCGTTTGACAAAGAGTGACTTAGTGCTTTTAATAAAAAGATAAATTACTTGTTGTAGTAATTAAATTAAAACACGATATATTAGTTCATTTCATCGCAAGTAAACCAAAATAGAAAAAAAGCAAAGTTTTTACGTTAACTCTGCATTAGTTAAAGTTGAGTCTCAGACACAAAATTTGAATATTCGACAAATATAAAAATTAGACTACATGACTAATTGTTCTTCGTCAAATCATTTAGAAAGTTTAGCAATAAAAGGTTACTAGTTAAGAAATGATATACTTTTGTGCTGGCTCACTACAACAAAACAAACATGGATTTTGAAATTTAACATTGATCTTTGATTTTGTTGCTTATGTGTCGCTGTAAGTAAATTTATAGGCCTTGGAAGATCTTATAAACGTTTTGAAGCATTGAGTAAAATAAATAAGGCAGTATGATGACATTTCGATGTGAAAAAAGGCGGAAAGACACGTGATTTTTTTGCCTGACTTCGAGGTACTGTATTTCTAAAACAACTTCGATATCACTTATAAAAACTTTACTACATATTTATATCTATAAAAATATTATTCCCTTAAAATTTCATAAAATTTCATTCAGTCCCTTTTTAGATATTGAGTCTCAAAGTTGGCATTTTTACACCGAAATGCCAAGTTTGGCTAATTATATAAAATAAAGGAAACCCTCCAAATGTTCCAAACTGCTTCTGATGAAACTACCAAAAGGTATCTATTCAGGGGAAAAAAATGTAAAGGCGAGTCTTAGTTTCTTCCATTAAAAATTTTAACCTGGAAAACGCAAGTTTTCGCTTTGAAAATGGTATTTTCAAACTCCATTTCCGTATTTTTAAAAAAATATATCAAAAAAGGAACCGAAAGCAAAATTTTTCTCATTTCTTACAGAATATAATGGTTTTTAAATCATTTTGAAATATTCAGAAATGAAAAAGTTACAAGGATTTATGTAAAGCAGTATTTTCATGAAAAACCACTAAAGATGTGACTTGGAAACGGCTGTAATAAAAAATTTCAAGAATTAAGAAACTTTTTAACACTTGTTTTGGGGTCTCAAGATAACAAAAGATTGACTGCCCAAATTTAAAAAAAATCAAAATCATCGAGCAACATGGCCTGGATGATTTAACATGGATTGACCCTAAAGTTAAATGAAGTCTGATGAAAAGATGCATAAAATCTTTTGAAATAAATGGAGCATTAGCTTTTCTTTTTCAGTTGTACTTTTGTTTAACCTGTGTTCTTGTGAAATAAGTATAAAATTTCATTTCTAAGTTTCTGAGACGTTTTAGGAATCATATAATATAATGGTAAAGAGGAAAATAAAGACTAGACAACCATATCAGAAAATTCAGGAGTTTTAGTAAGAAAAACAAAATATAACATAAACTTTGTACTGCATAGATGAAGTAAATTATAATTAAAATAATTATAAATAAATTGGGACTAAGGTGAAGTGGGGAAGTGTAACAATGGGGTAAGTATAACAAAGGCTTATCTCACTCAAAATAAACTTTACTATTAGTACCCCAATTCCATCACATATTTTCATTTAACTCTTTTTTTGTTGTAATTAACTTTAAATAACCGAATATAGCATTAAATGATGATTTGATTTTTATCGTTAAAAACGAGGTTAAATTTTCATTATGTTAGTACATGACAAGTTCAGAATTTGATGGAGTCATCTTTCTATTTCTAAAGGTATCTGGATAATTTTTTGTTAACGAACATTGCTTTTCATGATAATTTCAGCAAACTGAATTTCATTTTACTGAATAAAACTTTTTATACTCTTCAGAGATATACACTTACCCCAACATTTTACTATGGGGCAAGTGTAGCCAATCTTCTGGGGCAGGGGTAAGCAAGCATTTACACTAGCCCCAAACTATGGTACCTGAACAGAAAATTATTTATTTAATCTTGTTTCTGCTGTTATTTCTGTTTATTTTGTGTAGAAATCTAATTTAAATAAACATAAGCAGGTCTAACTTAATCTTGTTATGTGAAAAAATTTCTTCGAATTTGTTTGCCCCATTTCATTTTTACTTCAGGTTCAATTGTAGAAACAGAAGAAACATAGTTTGAATTAGGTCAAAAGATGGCACTAATCACATTTTTTGCATATTTAGTTGCTTTGATATGAAAAACAACAAGTTAGTGAGGGAATTTCTTAAGTGAATCTTTTATTTTTTATTTCATTTGTTATTACTTTTTAATTTTCACATGAAATATACTATATTATTTTTATAAAATTTAAATACAAAAAAAAAACTAATTGTGTTGATATATATTATACAACTTAAATAAATTATGTAAGTACCATTCTGTTTTAATTTTTTGAGCTCTAACTCTTATTTTTTTAGGTTGTGTTGTGTTGAATACAAAATGCAAGGTTAGGTAGGCAAAAACATTTGTATCTTTAGCATAACTGAAGATACAGTCGATGCTTGATATAAAGACCATCTGCGTCCCACAGTAAAAGGTCTTTATATTGAGTGGTCGCTATAAGAGGTAGAATTTTCTAAAAAAAATATACATGCATCATCCATGTTCAGTACCTCCCATTAAAGTTACTAATTTTTCAAAAATTCCAACTAAACGCTTAAATTATTTTTTTATCATTGGAACTATAAAAAAAAATTATCAGGGCGAAATATTAAACAGATTTTAAAGTAGAAAATATAGGGAAAAAATTACATACACATTTCTAGAAGGAGAACTTCTGAGGTGACATGACACCTGCCATAACAGCAGGACTCCTCATCTTATTTCGGAGAATCGACCATTGGAAAACCACGCAATTCAAACGACCAACTACTAATACATTTGTCAACCCTTTTTCCTAAGAAATCCGGAAATTCCCTCGATTATTTCCGCACTGTGGTGAGAGATAATTCCTCCGCCACCCCTGTCATAGTTGGACTGAACACCGAAGACTAAATGCAGCCTGTCCGTAAAAACCAAGGTCATTTAAAGTTAAAAATTTAGAAACATGCTCGATTTGGAAAAATACCAGAAAGTGTGTCTACTAAATGCGGTCACTGTATTGGATTAGGCGATAAAAAACGGTCGTTATACGGAAAGCAAATTAACATAGAGTTTATAGGGATAAAGTTGGGACTTTTACCACAGGTCGTTATAATGGAATGGTCTTTATAATGTGTGGCTGTTATAATGAGCGTCGACTGCATTTTAATCATTTCAAAAATCTCATATTCAGTAAAAACTGGGAAATATCCACACTTTCTCCTTTTCTCTTTTAAAACGTTTTATATAGCATAAGGTGAGTTAACACTTGCCCTAGTTTCTGGGACAAATGTAACTTTACGCCACAAAATTTTGAGAAATATTATTTGACCATATATATATATGTATATATATATATACATATTCAAAATAATATGCACACAGTTATAAAGGTAATTATTGGGTTGAGTAAAATGTCATTGCTTTTTTATTTGACAAGTGATGGCAGCAGTGCAGTTTCTGAAACACTGGAAGTACTGGGACAGCAGTTTCTACATCACTGATAGCTGATAGTTTCAGCTTCATTATAAAGAACAAATTGAGTGATTAAGTTGAGTGTTGGAGATTTGACGCCCATTAAACATGGATGACTAAACTATGGGGCAAGTTTCGCCATATTTTACTGTTTTGCTTCCGTAAAAGGGAAAAACACTTGTTCAGCTAGTGAAAAATTGTGTAAAGTTTACAGTGAAGATGTTCTACAAGAACGGCAGTGCTAAAAATGGTTCAAGAAATTCCAAGCTGGAAATTCAAAGTTGAACTGTGTTAAAGTGCATCACTTCACCTTACGGTAAAAGACGCATAACTATAAACATTGTATAAATAAGAAACATATAAATAGTGGTTTACTGTATATTTAAAGGGCTCTAACTAAAATGCATGATACTTACTATGCTAGGGTGGTCTGACCAGTGAATGAATGCTTAAATACAATTTCATTTATAAAAAATCATATATTTTTTAAATGTGTGATGTTAGATATCTTTGATGCATGACACTAAAAACAATTTTACCGTGTGTGAAAAGACAGTACAAAAAATTGGGGTTTTTTAAGTAGTAGTGCTTAATGTGTTTCTGAGGGTGTAAATAAAAAGTGGTAAATGACCAGTGAATGGACTTAAAATTTTCCAGTCAATAAACATGTAAGATTTCAATTCTAACAATCATTCAGGTGTTAGATATCTGGGAATTGCATGAAAGGATACTACTGTTGTCAATCCATCTAAAAAAATGTTTTGAAAACTTTTATTTGAAAAAAAATGACGACAAACTTCATTCACTAGCCCGTTTTCTCTACATTTTTTTCTATTTTCATGAACTGAAGCATTTTCTATCTTTATATGTTGCAATGTATAGAATAACCAAGTAATTGACCCATTTTACAAAAACTGCCGTCTGCAACAAAATTAAGTGATTTTTCACAAAAAAAAAAAAAAAAAAAACTTTTTTGGCATAAAAAGATTTTTACTACACCATCTCAATTTAATTTTTGTAGAATGATTTAGTTTTGCATGAGTTTGGGGTTCAAAACGTAGTTTTTCCTTACCGTTCCTTGTTTCTATCTACTATACGTATCTTTTTTAGTGAAGCTGTAATAATCGTTTTAATAACTGAATGTCACTGCCACTTAGTTTTTTCAATTAATACTAATTACTAACACTAAAAATTTTGAGCTAATATTAGTTGTAAAAAATTTTAGGTTAAATTTATCATTTTAAACTTTGTCCCGGAAGTTTCAGCTCCTTACCATCCCTTTCACTAATATTCTTTAAAAGTGACACTAGATAGCATCACACTAATTAAGCTTGTTCTATAATTAGAACTAATCCATAAACAGGATGACTGCTGCTTAGAATATAGAATTTTGGTACCGGAAAAACAAAAGCATATGAAAGTTTCATCTTAAGCACTGTGGTTTTATTGGTGATTGTTACTACTTTACTGATCCTAAAAATTACAGCTAAACTTTTAGAGACAAGAAAAAAAAAAAAACATTTTACGACTTTCAATGTACAGTAGAACCTCCATAAGTTGACCACCTAAGCGACTGCAACTAAGTGGTCAACATACAGAGGTGGTCAACATAGGGAATTTTTAGAAAAAATTTAGTACAATATTGGAGATTATTTATTAAACTTTTTTAGTATTTTTTAAGGAAAAATTTAGCCCTTACTCATTTTTATTTTTACTGAAGGTATAGCAAATTTTTAGTTTTTTAATTAACGATTCAATTTTTGTTTGAATCCTCTTTTTGTTCATCATGTAACTAAAAAGCACTTTCAGCAGCAAAATCTTTAAATTGTTCAGAAAAAAGAAAAAAAAAAGATAAAAGAACGGAATGTGCGAGAGATACACGTTGTTTTCTAATTCTGCGTAGTTCAATTCTATGCACATCCCCCCCCCCCTCGCCTTACCTTTTTCTTGATTTCAGCAATTACAGACACTGTTTGCAGTCTAAGAAATGAAAATATTCAAAGGCCCAGAATATAATTTTTCCTCAACAAAAGGCAGTGGTCAAGTTACAGAGAGTAAATTATAGCAATTTATTTCAAATAACCTACTAAAAAGTGGTCAACATACAACTTATGGAGGTGGTCAACATAGAGAGAAAAAATCTCCATTGAAAACACGTTGTGACCATTCAAACTATAAAATTTCGGTCAACATAGAGAGGTGGTCAACCTAGGGAGGTGGTCAACTTTGGAGGTTTTACTGTAAATAACTTTTGAAAAATAATGTTTCATTTGGCCGTGTGTAAGCCTACTTTATAGAACTCCAGTAATAGATAGAAATTGAATTACCAGCCCTTTTCTTATTGTGTCTCTTACATGCCACTCATCACATGGATGGCAATAAAAGGGATGATAATTGTAAGTTAAATTGAATCCTCAACCAAAAATTTCTATTATATCTAAATATTTTTAAATGCATTAATTTCTTTTTTGGAGCAGGAGGATTGCTAAACAGATATCACACGTAAAATTTTATTGAAAATATGAGCATTTAGCTATTGAATTTAAAAAATAGCACTTAGCATGCTCAAATTTCTTTAATTTTTTGGCTAATGACCAATGTTTGCTTATTAAATTTATTACATAAAAAGATATTTTTAAAGTTTTGATACTTAAATTATGTATGATAATAAGTATATAAGGGTAAAAAAATATTAACACAAGTACATTGAGTGCAATAAATGCTAAATATCTGTAACAAGGTTGGAACAATTTTGTAGATTTAGTTTTAAAAATCCCTTTAACATTGATCATTGCCTGACCATTTTTTGTTTATTTTTACCCTTGAAAAATTTTGTCTGCAAGCATAATAATGTTATTTAGCAAATTTTATTTGAGTGACTTTCTCTAAGTTAAAAGGAAAGTAGAAAGCCTCAACTGTTTACTATGTTTTTGTGGAATCGATGAAATAACAATTTACTAGTAAAATTGGGTGAATAAAGAATACTTAATAACAGTAACTTTGTAATTAGTGCTTTTTTCAGC
Organism: Octonoba sinensis; assembly: GCA_038502835.1. NCBI lineage: Eukaryota > Metazoa > Arthropoda > Arachnida > Araneae > Uloboridae > Octonoba > Octonoba sinensis. Next base: position 23,848,772 of record CM076598.1, on the reverse strand, counting down.
AGATAAAACTTTTGCATTGTTGGTGTTGCAGACTGACTAGTAGAAAAGATCTGCCATTTCAGTTGCGAGTATTATGAACTCTACTTTTGTCAACTCTATGAATATGTGTTTTGCCAGCTACAAATGCATGAATGAAAATGCATGCACACACACAGATGTATTATATAAACACATAAATACACACACATATATAAACACATAAATACACACACATATACAAACAACACATAAATACACACACATATACAAACAAGCACATAATACCAAGTTCTTACAATTTTTTAAATGCTCTTCTATCATGTGATTTACGTCATGTTGTCCCCTGTGGCGATTTTCTTTGAAGTAATCCTGAGTAAATTTAAGTATCTTTTCTTCAAAATGGTCAGAAATATGCAATTCCCTCGTAATATAATGCTTTAACCTATAGAAAAAGTATGAATTGAAGAAAATTATACCTTAAACATTTAACTTGCAACACTGTTTTGTACAGTACATTAACACTCACTTTTTCGTTATACCGAATTCTAACATAATCTTCCGAAAAGCCTCTTTTCTTCTACATCTTAGCAGTTGGCGTCTATGTTTTATAATCGATATTCTGGACCGCTTGAAACATTTTGGACAATACGCACTTAAAAGAAAAATTAGAAAAAAATAATGACAAAATATTCATGATTATCTCACTAGAAATATGATCATTGCAGGAACTTTTCATGAAAAGCAATAAAAGTATATCCTTAGACCTACATTATAACACAACTGAAATCTTGTGATAAACAGAGCACAATACAGGCCAATTTTACTAGAGGAATTAATCCAGGGGCCAGGATCTAAATAAGGGCTATCTGCTGAATGTGGAGAGGCTGTAAGAATGATTCCAACAACAGGAAGTGACAAAATTTTAGTGAGCAAATGATCTTGGCCATTAAACTTTGTTAACGCTACTTTATTAGAAAAACCTACTTTTGAGGAACTCAAAACGTTTCAAGGTAAGTGAAATTTAATTTCTCTCTTTCTTAGTTATTCAGTTAAATAAGTGGCTTCTACCTCACATCAAAATACATAACATGAGCTTTTTGCAGGGATGAAATTTTTTCATCTATTTGTTTGTTTAGCAGTGGCTGTAGACACCATCAACTTGAAGTACTGGATGATCTAAAAACAGGCTACCATTGTTGACCTAAAAACAGGCTAGCCTGTTTTTGTACCAACAATATTTCCTTTTTTGACCATGGCTTTATTGATTATTTATATTTATGACTTAATTACATTAATGAATTAAATTAATAGCAATATTAATTCATCTAAGTTACTGATTTAAATTAATCGGTTTTATAAAACATAGAAAAGAAGTGGAAGGCGGCTGATTTTTTTCTTTTTGTATTTTTTTAAGGATGACTAGAATGAAAGACAAGTATGACAATAAGAATGTGAGGTTGAAATGCACTACCAGACGACATGGAGAAAGCCACCAAGGTGGTTCGTCAATGCGAACATTGAAGGCAATTAAATATTTCAATGATCCTAGCACAACACTCCAAACGTTGAGCAAAAAAAACTGATGTTGCTTCTGCACAAGGCGTTCAAGTCAACTTGGGAAGGAAGCCGTTCTTGGGGGAAAATTGGAATGCAAGACTGGATTATTTGATCGGCATGGAAATTTTTTTTTACATGCACCCTCAAAGATTTAAAGCATGTAAAGCACATCTTGAAAACCTTCTGCTTAAAAAAAAAAACAGATTCATATAAATATGAAATATTTACTTCACTTGTCAACAGTAAAAATTATTTTTGTAAACAGCCACTGAAAAAAAATATTACATACATATACTGCGAAAATTATTACATAGTCACTGTCAACTTGCTCTAGACCAGTGTTCCCCAACCTTTTTTCCCTTGCAAAGCCCTTCTAAGATCCTGAAGAAAATGGCGAACCCCCTTCTGTAAGGAGTGACAAAACTAAAAAATTTGCTAGCACATTTATTGCACTTTACTTCATAGCAAGAAATAATAACATGATTATTGTGAAACATCTAAGTCTAAATAGAACTAAGATACAGATACAAATATTTTCTTTATTATTATTTCATTATTCGTTCTTTTTGAATAATTATCAGGGCAGTAAACATATGTATTCCTAAAAAAGTTTAAAAACTACTCGTATTTTTCTGATACGTTCCACTTTCCGGTTGAAATATACAAAATATGATAACGTTTTGGACATTTAACGAAAAAAAACTCTAATTGCAATAATGCAGAAAAGTTGCAATAAAGTGTGATAAATCCAAATTTAAAATTATTGAATTTGGTTCCATGAACCTTCTGGTTCCATTTCAGGGTCTTAATTATGATAAATTTGCTTAAATTAATGCAAAATTTTACATTTTATGTAGTACATTTTCATATTTCCGGTTCCTTCTCCGCGCTTGAAAAGAAAAAGTGGGAAATGGTAGAAGAAACATAAGTTCTAAAATTTAAAATAAGTCAATAAATAACTTTTGGTTCCAATTTGTGATCCAAATTTTTAAATTTCAAGCAAAAGTAAGATATAAGTGCATTTCAAATTTTGCATGTATGCTTCCTATATCAGTCCACTTCGTTTCTGCATTATCTGGAAAACACAATTTATTTTTTAAAAAATCATTTGTGTACTTTTTAATTACGTAAGTAAATTTATTATTTCGTGTTTTCTTTTATGTTAGAGGTAAAAAATTCCGCCATTGCGATATTATTTTCGCGAACCCCCTTTCTGCACCGCGCGTACCCCTGGGGGTGTGCAAAACACCGGTTGGGAAACGCTGCTCTAGACTAAAAAACCCATGAGTCACAATGATTCACAATGAGAAAAAGTTTAAAAAAATCAAGAGTAAATTTAAAAGGTCAAAATAAATAAATAAAAGAGTGAGAAAGAAATCACTTTTCTTTAATGCAGCAAAAAAAGGAAAAGAAAAAGAAAAAAAGCACAATTTTTTTTAAATAAAGGTTTCTTAAAGATTTTAGAATTAAAGTTATAACTGTTTTAACTGATTTAATATATATATTTGTGTGTGTATTTTTTTTCCTCCCTAAAATCATATATCAAAAGAAAGGCCGTGCAAAGCAAATACATTTAACACCTAAGTTTGTGAGCTAATTAGGTGGATGGAACTTTTATTTAAAACAAACTCCTAGTAAGGGTAATAAAGCTTCATGAAATCATCAGTAAAAGTAGTTTCATACAAACTTCTTCCGCGAATAAAGGATTTGTTTTTCCTTTTGCAAACGTAAACAATTGAGTAACATTATTTTTGAATTACATCATATAATCTTGCCATAATTATAAGAAAAAAAAACAGCTTTTTATGCACAGTTTAATTTTTGTATTTTAATTTTCTCTTGATTTGATCTTTCAGTATTAATTCATCTGTATTATGCCTAGTAAGGTTATGTTGATTATCTTGATGTATTGCAATAAAAAAAAATCAAGTTACATGGAAACATTTTATGTCGAAATTCATATTAAGCACATATATTTTCCAAACATTTTGATACGTTGTTTCAGTATCACATCATTAAAAAATATTCATTCAATATTATTTTGTTGCACTTTCTACAGTGTTTTACAATTATCATACAAAAGGTTTTATAGTTATTTCATGCACACAAATCATGCAAGACCAATTCAAACTAGGTCCCCATTGTTTTTCTTGCTAGGATAACTATACTGCATAGGTTTTCCTTCATAACAGATTACAGTAAAGTCTGGATTATCTAAGTTCCACTTTAGCCAAGCTCCGAAAAAAATTCCCCGTTTTACATTTTGACAAGAAAATCAGTGTTCAAAAAGATTTTTTTTTTTTTTACAATTTCTCTTTCGCTTCCATTCTCCCTAATTGAAGTACATTGAACAGCAAGAAGAGCCTATTCCTGCAATTCTGATGACACAAACAAAACGGCTTAACATTGCAGCAGAGAAATAGCATCCCACAAACAAAAACTGTTAATAACTTTTCTACATGAGCATTTTAGTTCCCAGCTTTTTATACAATTGTTGGAAATGTACCTCATAAGAACTGTAAGTATAAAAATAAATAGAATGAGAGTAAATTTATATTTTATTTCCTGAACATTTATGTAAACACCGATTATTCAAATTATATGCTTACCCGGTGGGATTGGTCCACATTAACGCAGGTAGCCGGGACTCTACTGCATAGCTAAAAATAATATTAACTATTCCATAACCCTACAAATGTGTGATACCAGACCACAGCAATGTATTTTTTATGAACCTGTCTGTGGTCATGAAAAAGTTAATTAACAAACTGCAAAAATATCATTTGAACTACTCCATATTTATGTTGAACTGACATTCATATAGTTGCAAGTATTTCATAATAACCAATGATTTTTATTTAAAATTTTCATTTGGCAATAAGTGTAAGATTGATAATAATAAAGTAAAAATGATACTTTTTAACATTAAACCTATCAGAGTGGTCACATGACCGCTTTTGAGACTATAATCAAAATTGTTAAATTCTGGGTTTCTATTTTTCTTGAGTTTACTATGCATGACTTTTTCTGTAATATATAGGGACAGCTGAACCTTCAAAATACAGAAAGCCAAACTCGGGAAGACTCTAAAATCTGGATATTTTCCCGATTTTAATTTCATTAATTTTTTTGATCTTCTCTCATATTACAAAGAAAATTTGTCGGAAATTTCATCAACAGCAGACAACATGAATGAGGTCATTTCTGCCGATCCCCAACACATTGACTGGCCAAGAAATTTACAAAATTGACTTAGAGCAAGGAAGAGAGGCTGACAAGGAGAGTGAAACCAATGCACAAACTACTATTGACAATATCATTCAAAATACAGGCAAAGTTATGAAAGATCTCCGGAAAAGATATTTTATAACTGAACAGTAAATAGTGTGTTTGTACATACACTAAACTAATCTGGGGCCATAAATGGAACTGAATAAAACATGTCAATTATGAAAAGCAAAAAAAAAACCAATATAAGAAATGCGAGTTTTCTTATTTTTAATATAATATAATTAAATGAATAAGTAGCTTTAGATATCTGTAGTGTGTAACTCATATTATTTTTAACATACAGTAGAGCGCCGATTATCTGGACTGGTCGGGACCGAGGTAGATCCGGTTAAAGAAATATCCGGATAATTGGATTGCCAACTTTAAAGCCCATATAGGGCTAGGTTTTTTTAGGCAGCTTCCCTTCACACTTCTTCCAGACTTAAGACTAGCATTTGTAGTAGTGCATATTTTATCATATTATAAATGGCGTGTTTGCCATTGCCTCGCCGTTTTTTTAATATTTGACACAGTTGATGTACCGATGCCATATTCAAGGGCTATGTTGGGGACCGTTCATAAATGATGTCACGCTTTTTTCCCATATATTTGACCCCCCTCCCCCCTTTGTCACAATATATCACACTTCAGCGGACCCCTCCCCCTTTTGTCACATGTCATACTATGTTGCATAATGCAGGAAGTCACACTTCTTGTTACCCCTTCCTTCCTCTTGTCACACTTTGTCGCAGTTTCACTAACCCCCTCCCCCCCTCGAAGCGTGACATCATTTATGAATGAACCCTTGCTTCCATTTTCTCCTTTGTCCAATCTTTTCACAATTTCTATTTTTTTATCAAAAGATAACACTACTCCTTTGCGCTTCCCTGACATGTTTAAAAAACAGTTTCTACACTTACAGATCGCAATCAGAAAAATGTGGGTTCCTTCAGTATGAAAGCGCACAACCACGTGATCATTTCGCGAGGTGCACGGTTTATTCAAGTGACTTTCTCAAAACAGTTTTCCTGGAAATTTAGTTAAGCATAAATAATTTAACTCGACCCCTTGACAGTGAATGCAGTACTTCCACTATTTTTCTTCTGTTAGTTTCAATACTTTACTTCCGCTCTAATGCCTCTAAAAAGAATCTTAATCCCTTTGTTCATTTCCCTTCAGTAGGTACAATTCCCCATGCTAATTGTAACTAAATGGAGCAGACCTTGAGGGAAAGGGGTGGGGGGAGGAGGGTGATCTCTCTTGGAACGGCAAAAGGCAAAGGAGAAAGGAAGGTGGTTTTCGATCTTCAATCTGGACTTCAGTGTTTTAAAAAAATATATATATATTTTTGCAGAGCACAGGGGAAAAAAACGCATGATCCCTGACCGATCCGGTTGATTGGACATCCCGTTAAGCGGCGCTCTACTGTATTGGGTAATAAAATGCCACATTTACTTTAATCTAGTTTATTATTTTACTCACCAATTTCATGATTTTTTACAGGGGGAAAATTATATTTTGTATGCTATCAACTTGCTTAAACAGTTGTTTTTTAGAAGACCTCCAAAATCTAGGAAATTCTCCAAAATCCTGAATTGCTCCTGGATTTTCGAGATTCAATTGCATATATTATAGAAAAAGTTGTACGGTAAATTGAAAAAAGGAAGAAACCTAGAACTCCACAATTTTAATTAAAGTCTCAAAAGTGATCATTTGAGTGCTCTGGTAGGTTTAGTATTAAAACAAAGTGTCATTTTGGAGAAATCCCCACAAAAAGTTTTTAATAACTGGAAACTTACCGTTCTCTTTCATTCATAACATGAAAGACTGTTGGATTAGTAATAAAAACATTTCTGAAAATACACAAACAATTGTTTAGTTTTTTTTCCAAGTAACTGGTTAACATTAAAACTAAAAAAATCAGCATCGACAAAATACCAAAGGATAGAATGATAGAATAAATAACTAAGAATGTTAAAACAGTTTAAACTATATTGATGAAAGTATAGTGAGCAGCTGCAGACAAAAACTCTCATACTGTTCACATTCTTCAACCCAAAGCAACATCAAGGAAATAGAGTTCAACATAATATAAATGCAAATCTAGTCTAACATTCTACTAATTATGTGACATTCAAAATATTAGAGCTAGTCACCAGAACTAAAATGCAAGATCGAAATTACATATTTATTATATACACAGCATAATATGCACACATAAATTATGAATAACCAAAAATGAAAAGTGATGAACACAAGCAGAATATTTTAATTCTGTGCTAATGCAGAAACTCCTAAAGCAAACAAATTCTATTAACAAGACCCTTTCCACTAACCCCCCCCCCCCCCCCCCACACAAAAAAAAAAAAAAAAAAAAAAAAAAAAAAAAGAGATGAACTTTTAAATACTCAAAATACCTCAATAATAAAGATAAAATAATTTTAGCTGGGTGAGAATGCAAATACACTACTTCTCAAATAAATAAGTAAATAAATATATAAAATAGGAGAGAAGCATAAAATGGAATTTAAAATCATTTTTTTAAAAAATACTAAAAAATAATACAAAGAAAATTAGAAAAAAAAGTTTCACTCATACCTGCAGCAAAAGACTAAAAGGTATTCCACTATACTCAAAATTTAATTAAATGAAAATAAATACTTCCAATTCCACGTTAAGAAAATAATTCAGAAGCTATTAGTCAATAAGACATCACAAGCATTGTCATGAAATCAAAAAATAATACAAAAGTCAGAATGCTGGTTCTAACCATTATGCTTATGGTTTTTTTTTTTTTAAAACTTGGGTTATATTTTTTGGACAGTATGATGACTAGGATTGTCTTATTGACTTGTAGGTTCTTATTCCGTTTTTTCAACTTGGTATTCATGGGTAAGTGAGTATTTGCTTTCGTTTTATGATATTCAGGGCCTAGTAAAAACCCACTTTTAATCTTTTGAAACAGAAAAAAAATTTGACATTAATGTCGAAGAGGAAATTTCAATCCTATATAAATCTGGATCTAACAAATGGATTTGCTTGGAATGAACTTTATCAGAAGGAATTTATCACATAGAATAGGTACAGAGATGAAGTTCATCCAGAACTAAATGATCCTATTTTCCGATGAATGCTTTTCATCAGGATTTTTCAGAATATTACTGAATGAATTAGGTAATGAATTGAGTGAATGAATAAATAAATAATTAAATGAATGAATAATAGAATCAATGAGTGAATGAATATGTATTAGCTGTTGAAAAAGGTATATTTGAAGTAATTAAGAACTAAAGCTAAATGAGAAAGAGAAAGATATAGCTAGGTAATAAAGTAGGTTCGTACAGTTCTAGACGGAACTTTGTTTTTATTAGTATTTTTTTCTTACATTTATTTATTGTGATGACAGGGGCAGATACTGGTGTAAGGCAGACAGACTTGTTACTATACTTTCCTTTTTTATGAGATAGTGGATAATAACTATTATTTAATTCTTAGAATCTCATAGCAGCCAAAGACCTCTGAGTGCTTTTGTAACCCATAATATTCCAACACAGCCGGGATATTTCCTCCATTTTAGAAAAATAACAAGTGCTAATTTCTGGGAAATATAGTGAGGCTTGAAAGCGACAAGAAAGGATTCAACTGACATCACCATTTGATGAGCAGGAGAAAACAGCAGAAAGTTTTGTTTACATTGCTTGCAGGACTTTTCCTCTTCATCCCCTTTTCCTATTAGCATGAGGCCATAGGAATCACTCCTCCCCTATGTGTGGGGAAGATTGCTTGCAGGACTAACTCATGCTACCTCCCCACCTCCTAGGGGAGATAGCATGAGTAGCATACTCCCATGATACCCAAGAGATTGATAACCAACATTTTCAGCAGCACCCTTTAGGTGTGATACCATCACCACAGAATTTTCACATTACAGTAGGACAAACGAGCTGTGTCAATGCGAAAACTCAATTAATAAATTTATTTCATCCAAGAATATTCAATTCAAACAGGCACTCAAATATCTTATTAAGGAGGCAAAAAAGACTGCTCATTTTAATACATAGCTGTTGTAAATGAAATGAAAAATGTAGGATAAAAAAAAAACATTTGGTTTTCCGCAAATAATTTAATTACATGTTAAAAATGCATATAATCAATCAGTCATAATAACTACATTCATTTTATAGCTAAATACGTTTATCATTTCAAGCACAATATATTATCACTATTATTATTATTTTTTTTAAGTTGAAAATAATTCTGTATAGAAATAATATTTGTGGCACCATTTACTTTTTTCCCCCTTCAAAGAACAATTAATATATTTTAACAAATATTCAAATAGAAAATTGTAGAAAAAATAATGTCAGTTAATTATAGAAATACAATAAAACATTTGATTCGATAAACTTTAACTTGTTCATGTTAGTAGGAATTATGACATTTATAGCTTTTTTTACAGAAAAATGTAGGGGAATGTGGGTCAAAGTGAAATAGTTATGATAAATTTAATCGGTGAGCGTAAAAACAGTACTAGTCTAAAAAACTCATTCTGAGATATTCACAGAAACAACCTATGTATTCAAATATAATAAAAACAGTCCACATTATTATACTAGAATCTTTTTTAAATTCGTAGCCTGAATGTCCTCGAAGGCAGATTGTAACATTTGTCAAAATTTTTAAATAAAATTAATAGTAGCTGGACATGTGCATTTTTTCCACTCAAGCTCACTCAATTAACTTTTCCATGTTAAAAATAAGACTACAATATAGAAACATTAAATTTACCTGTTCATACGCATTTAATACATTAATATGCATTTATGAAAATACATTTTACATCCTTGATATTAAATAAATCTGTAGAATAAAAGTAAATCAATATTGGTCCTACATGTGGAAAACTTTAAAAAATCAATGAACACAAAATTAGCTGAGCTGCAGTGACCCTGTCTGCAGCATCATTTAAAATTTTTGTTCTTAATTCTTGCTCCTAAATGCTCACACTCCAACAAACGTCCATTTGAGGTCTTCCAAAATTTCGATAGTAATATTCATTGAAATATTTCAATGCTCATATTTAATAGTATTTTTTAAATTAGGGTATTTTTTTACAAACAAGTTATGCATACTTAACATTGAAATCACAAACCAGATATGTAAATATTACAGTGTTTTAGATGAGTAATGCGAAATGTTCGTCATAAAGGATTACATGTGTTCTTTGGTTTTGACAAGAGACTCGCCTTTACTGATGAGGTCTATTATTGTGTTTTCTACTGATATTGATTGGAAATTTGCCTGATGCAAGGATGGTAGTCAGAGAAAAAAACAGTATTAGGACTGATACTGTTTTCTCACTCAATTAAGACCATGCTTAGCTGCGATAACGTGAAAGATCTTCACAATTATGCTATTCCTTATTACAACATGTCGATACCTTCATTCTAATACCACGTATTTGAAAATATCAAGATTTACAGGAGAGGGGGAAAACCACCTGTTTTGCCAAGATGTATATTGATACGAGTTTTTACTTAAATTAAAATAACTCTGTGAATAGTATTTTCTGTAACAAGGTATTGGAATGAATAAGTAGAGAGCTGTAAGCTTAATAATAATCCCTTAACACCTAAATTTCCCCAATAATTCTAATACGTGGTATTAGAATGTAGGTATCGATGTAGTTCTATGGTTTTATATTTACTTTTAGCCCTTATCTAAAAATGGCCAATTTTCGACTAGTAGTTTTTCTCCTCATTGATTCAATTACATTTTCAAAATAAACAAAATGGAAATTAATTTTGAAAATAACAGTTCATAGAGAACAATGAATTTTATAATAGAACTTGCATTGCAATATTAGTTTTCATCTTAGACAGTAAATTTGTATGTTAAAGTAAAAATGGAAAATTACCACTTTATACTAAGTACAGGACAAAGTGAAAAATTGAAATATTTTTTAAATAAAATAGTTTTCTACATGATAATTAACCTTTTGAATTCGTAAGTAGCTTTATGGCAATCCAAATAGCATGCAATTGTTCATATTTACAAATACAGAGGGTTATAAATAATATATATTAAACATGAATAAATGAATGAAGTAGTGATAAAACAAGTGAATGAATAAAGGAATTAATGAATGTAATAAAATGCATGAATAACTAAATGAACGAATTAAAAATCTACTTAATAAATGAACAAATAATTGAATGAATGAATAAATGAAGGACAAATTTAGTTATCTGATGACTGGACAAAGTGAAATTAAATGAGTCACTTTGCCCCGTAAGCACATGACAAATTGCGCTAAACATTTGAAATCAAAACAAGCCTCACATAGAATAAATTAACACTGCACTGGACATTAGATCTTGATTATAATTTAGAATATTAACATACTTGCCAACCTTGGAGGAAAAAAAACAGGAGATTTTTTTCAATGACGCCCCCCCCCCCCCCACACACACAAAATGAACAATTAAACTGACTTATACAAAGATTTTTTTTTCTGTTCATTACAGCAGTATTTGATAACATTTTATCATCAAATGTTTGATCAAAACATTTTTTAGCAAAATTATTTTTTATGAGCAATAGGATGTTCTCTAGATTTTCATTTGACAGCACTGGACGAAACTTCATTTTTCAGTTTTATATTCAATGAAAATAGGAAGAAATTTTATTCATCTATTTTGTAACAATATATAATGATTACCAAAAAGGAAAAAAAAGCCAAACCCTAAGAGTATGAAAAAAAAAAAAATAATAATTCTATGCAAAAAATATTTTAAAAACTAGATTATTAATAAGGATGCAATATTAATAGTTACAACTAACTAAATGATCCCCAAAATTTTTAAAAAAGGCTAATATATTTCATTGAAATTTCGAGTGGGTGTGGCAAAAGGAGATGTGCAAATCCTCTACCACAGAGGCTAAAGCGTAAAAAATATTAAAAATAATGGTAAACCAAAAGGTATTGATGTCCAAGAGATTGAATGAGATAGTACACAAGAACTAGGGACTTTTACCGAAGTGGATGCAATCGGATTTTTGAAAAAATCGGGACTGACCCTTGAAAGCATATGAAAGACAAAATGCGGAAGTTTTACTGCTAATTTGTAAAAGTTTCGTAAAGCAAGTATCTACGCATGCTGCTTCAAAATTTTCTCATTTAAAGAAAGGAAAAAGTACCAAAATTACGTATATTCGCAGAACCGAAATTTCGACTTTTCAAAAATACCAAAAATACGGAATTTCGTCAAAATACAAGAAAATTACATAAAAACTACTCGGCGAATAACTACGATCCCGAGTGCCGTCCATTGAGCAAAAAAAGATTGAAGCTTCATTCATTTATTTTAAAACGAAAATTACAAAAAACGGGAAAAAATTGTGTTAAACGGGAGATCGGGAGACAGACGCAAAAAACGGGAGTCTCCCGTTAAAAACAGTAGACTTGGCAAGTATGTTAATAACATGAAATATATCATTTAATAGCAAAAAATATTTTTTGACTGAGGACGAAATATTACAACATGAGCATCAAGTTTTGGCTATCATATAGCTTGATCTTCAGGGTTACACTATATTGCCAAAAATCATTGGACAGTTTCACTTTAAACATTTTTCCAAATTTCTAGAGAAGTACATGACAAAATGTTGCATGACTAAAACTTCGGTCATATAAAGGGCATTCTTCCCTTCTCAATTTCCAGTAAAAATGTCATTATGTGTGGAGTTAAGGGACCAGCAACCAATTTTAAAAAAGAAAAGATGATTTAGATCATCCTGTCTCACAAAATGCTTGAAAATGCTGTACATTTCACCGCAGAATTTACTTGCTATGTACAATATTACTACTGATTTGCATAAAAATAGCTTGCATATTCACATAGTTATAATCATTTATTTCCAAAATGTTAATTTCCCCAGCATGTTTTTGGCTTATAACATGCAGAATGTCACGGAATGACACCAAACTTACAGAAAAGTTGAGAACACAACTTTTCCGTAAGTGGTTTTCCGTAAGTGATGACCACAAGAGAAACATTGTACTGAAATTAGAGATAAAAAAAATAAATATTAGATAAATTATGAGCATTTAAAGGAGATAATCATTTACTGTGTATGCATGAAACATATCAATTTTTAAATTTCACAGCTTTATACACAAGCATATAGAGCAACTCATAAGAAACTTCAAGTCAAATGTCTAGAAAATTCAGAGATATTGACAATTTAGTAGGTTGTTTTTTAACGATTGTGAGAACAGGCATGAATAATAAGGGGCTGCTCATCAGTAAAAATTTCCAATCAGCCGTATTGGCTCACAGTCAATCAATTCATCTATGCTGTGGTTTGTGGAGCAAATTGCATATTTGTAAAGAAAGGATTACCATTCATGTTATTGTTAAGGATAGTATGACCGTGCATCAAAGATATTCAATTAAAAGTTTTTCAAGAGTTGCCCCATGTACTTGGGTATGAAGCTATTAGAGTTAAAAATTGCTATCTTGCACACAAGCAAAGGAAAAGGATACCTCTTCAATTGGTCATAATTTATCAAAAATTTAATTTATGCTTTCTAATTTAAGTATGATGTTTCTCTTGTGTATCCTCAACTTTTCTGTAAGTTTAGTGAAATTCCTTCAAAAATTCTATGTGTTACTAGCCAAAACATGATGGCAAAATTTGCATTTTAGACAGAAATGATTATAACTTTGTGAATATGCGGGCTAGTTGCAATAAAATTGGAGGAAATACTATATTTATCAAGTAAGTTTTACTGGAAATTTAAAGTGAAGCATGTCTTTTATATGACCAAAGTTCCAAAACATATTGTCATGTATTTCTCTAGAAATTTGAGAACAATATCTGAAATGAAATTTTCCCAAGACTTTTGGTTATATAGTGTGTTTTAAGAATTATAATGAATTGCGAGTTCCATCAGTGAAGAGTGTCTGACATAAGAATGATCATATGGATCATTCCAATTCAAACCAATAAGGCACTCAACCTGCTCATCTTAGATTTTAAATGTTATAATGACAATTCGATGGGGTCTAGGGAATTGCATAAAGTTTAATTATATATATAGCTTGCCTACCTTTCATTAAAATGAAATTTCCACAAAATTTTAAAATTTTGAAATCCAACAATTTCTGATGGTATTTTTTGAAAATTTGTAAAAAATATATGATTATAATGTGTTTTAATGAACACATTCATAACATTTAGGAGTAGGACCATGATGGGATCAGCAAAACTGCGTTTTAGGGGGGAGGGACTAAAAAAAGCATTGCGCTAAAATACAAAATGCCCTTGTAATTTGGCTATATAAATTTGTATTGTAAACAGTTTAGGCAAGAATCAGAAACATGACAAATTAAAAGCAGATGCTAAATGATTGCTGCACAATTATGTGAACTACGCTGAAATTACAATAGCCTATTATCCCCCTGCAGATGATAAAAGGATACAAGCAAGCAAAAATACAATGAAAAAGTTGTATGCTAATATGCTAACATTATTTATTAATAAGAAATTCAACACTGTACTTAAAACCCCCCCCCCCCCCCCCCCAACTTTAAATCCAAAGTTGGGTTATCAGTTCTACCTCAAAAATGCAGATTTTTCTGAAAGTGGAGATCTTTTTAAATTACCGTATAATTCTGAATGTGTTACCCAACTATAACAAGCTTTTTCCTTATTGAGAGCAGAATTTTTAAAATTATTATTTTAATCAATCTCTGCATGACTGATACATAAAACATATCCAAAGCAGCCATCAGACGGAAAACTGCCTACAGGAACTTAGCACGCAATTTTCTAAACATGAAGAGGCAATGTGAGCGCAAAATATTAGGAAAATCCCATAAACCGGGCTGGGGTCTACTCGATGGTTTACAGTGTAAATAATAATATATAGCAGTACAATATTAAATCCACTATTAAGACCTGCACTCCAATTCAGAAAACCATTCTTTTGGGGGGGGGGGGGGAATTCCAGGTTGTATTCGGGATTATACGACATTTTATTTACGATACCGATTAATAAATTACTTACCTGAAGGTGCTCTTTTAATTATATTATTTTTGGGAGGTCCAGCTAAACACCGAATTTCTGTTATTAAGATTTAAAGAATTTCTGGAATTTCGGTGTATAACTGGAACAATATCACCCCTGTATATTATTTTTGGGAAGACTCTGACAAACAGGAATAAAATTGGCCCATCATTGTGCCCTTGCAGTTTAAAAAAATTTTCTGACCAAAAAGGTTGCTCGACACTCTGGTCTTTAACTAGGAGTAAAAAATCATTTTTTAAACCATTTTTTGATGCCTTCCCCTCATTTCATCATTTATTTTTATTATTTTTTAAAATGTACATTTTGAATTTTTAACATATTTTGCACATACACACATATATAAAGATAGATTATTACACAAATATATAGGAATGAATGCAAAAATAATGAAGCAACAGAAATTGTATTTAAAAAAAAATAATAAAACCTTCCTCCCATTCAGATAATTATTACATGAAAGCTTTCAGTAACAATTTTCAATCAGATACTGGAAGGTTAAATTCTCAAAAAGATTTAATAGCATTTCAAAATAACTCAGCTTCCATCAAAATACCTCTTATTCTAAAATTACCTGTTTTCCATTTGTCCTGGCATATTTGGATTATTTGGATTAAACATGGGGTGGAACATGGGATTTCTAAGAAGAAAGAAAATTTAAATTAATAATTTTATGTAAAAGTTACTATGAATTTTAAAATGGCAAAACATTTCCTTAATTGGCTGAACATAAACAAGTTCAAACAAAATTTGAACATTGTCAATTACTAACAGAAAATTCTAATATACTCATTCAAAACATACAATCAAACGTATTTTTGTGCAAGGAATTAAAAACCAAAAAACAATATGAAAGTAGGGGTACATTAAAATAGGTTTTCATGTTATGCACAAGGAAATAATGCCGAATAAGAGTACATTTGATTAAAATATAAAATGTTGCAATGATTTGGGTATAAAGTCTTTTCTAAAAATTAAACTTCCCACTTCCACCCGACACAAATATTAGAAGCTAAATGCTCATAAATTTCCAGGATGTCAGGTGTGCATTTATTGGCGAGATCACTTGTCATTTTCAGAAATACCAGGTTTTTTGGAAGTCTACAAAATTAATGAAAAACTGAATCTGGAGCTTGATACATGAGGGTATCCTGTACTGTCTAGAATGAACTAAGAACTTCGTTAATTGCAGCAATAGAAGATATTACTTTTGCACCTGTTCGGCACACCTACTCAAAAAAAAAAAAAAAAAAAAATAGTTTACTTGTCACTGTACCCTAATTTTTGTCTTAAAGAACAGTTCATCAATGAAGTGTATCAGACATAAAAACAATCATACGGGTCATTCCAATTTAAACCAATTAGGACCTCAACCTGATCATCTTAGATTTTCATAAAACTCAAAAATCAAAACTTTTTGGCATCTTAAAATTACATATATAATTAAAAAAAACTTTCTATCTTTCATGATGAAGAGTTATTAATCGATGAAATTTTTAAAATTCTATTTTTTATGGTGAAGAGTTACTAATAATGGAAATTTGCACTTTTTTCAATTTCCGGCAGTGCTTTAAGGGGGTATTCTAGTGTAGAATTTTGAGAAATCGAAAAAAAATTTTTTTTTTTGCTCATATTTCTAAAGTTTAGACATTCAAGAATACGCCATTAAAAGGATTTTTTAAAATTCATAATATTTCATGAGTTATAGCCGTTTTAATGACGTGGCATCGGTTACGGTCCGACCGCCACAAGTCAACAAAAGACGGTAGGCATTCCCGAGTCCCACGGTTGAATATCTCTTATAAAATCTTTATTGTATAGTATCCCTTTTAAATCTATATTTAATTCAAGGACATAGAAACTTGTTTTGTTTGAATATTCTTCGTTTAGTTTTATTTTAAGTTAGTTTTGAGCCAACCTTCGTACCAAGCTTCGCAGATAGTATTTTTAATGAAGGTTTTTTACCCATATTAAAAATCTTAGATGTTATGGGAATCACGATTGGCTCAGAAGCTAATGCTTTTGCAGCGAGACGGGACGAAGCGCGTATCGAGCGCTCGGAACTCCGGACTTCAGAGGCGTCAAATGAGGGTAGAGCTGCTCGTCTTCACCAGAGAACATCGGAGAATGAGCATTTTGAAGTAGAGGAAAGTTTCTTATATGGAGCAGGAATCGCCGATTAAAAACATGAAAGTATTCTATACCATTCTATAAGTAAAACTGCCGAAAACGTGTCTCAAAACTTTGAACGCGTTTTTCTCGAAACTACTTTTTTCGAGTTGGCGGTAAGGATATCTCGCGTTCTAATGGACCGATTTACTTCAATTTTTTAGAGGCTGTTCTTTATACATCTCTTTATCGTGTGAACCTTGCCCAATACTGTGACTTTTCATTTAGTATTTTTAAAAAATTCGTAATTGTTGAAAAAAGATTCAAAAAAGAAAATTTTTGTTCAAACAGCCGCCATTTTGTAAAAAAAGTTTTTTTTTAACTTGTCCAAGGTTCATACGATAGCGACATCTATAGTAATTACAAATCCGTCTGTTTTTTATTTTTCAGATCACCAGGAAGGGTGCATACACTATTCTCTGAGTAAAAATCAAGCACTTTCCAGGACTCTTCATAGCAAAAATCACGTAAATCTAACCAGTTCGAATACAAGTTACATTACAAGCCAGAAAGATTTCCTTAATACTAGTTAATTTAGAGCACTCTAACTGTAATAAAATAACTTCATATACAATACTATAAAAATGTATCGTATCGCACATTAATTAGATTTATGTGTTGTATCGGCTGTGTATGTAACGCGCCATAGCTTTATTGCTTGTCAGGTCAGACATGTGCCTCACTGAGAAAAAATACTGAAAAATCCCAACATAACACTTTGTAAAAGCTTATTAAAAAGTTTATTACAAGCATGAATTACTATGCAATAGAATTATTAAATACTAAGCAAGTCAACTCATTACTTTAATATAAAAAAAAAATGATTGGGGCATTATGTCTAACCAAAATAAGGCGTGGAAGTGGCATGACATTTTTTAAAGAAATAAACATGTTCCTGAGCAATAACTTCTTAAACTGAAATAACTGTTTCATACTTGATAACTATAAAAATTTTAATGAAATGAAATAACTTCAAAATTAGGCGTGAAGAATTTTTTACATGTTTTTATATATTGAATTAAAATAGAAAATATTATTTATTTATTTTGTAACATTGTAAAATGAGTACTTGAAAGGGGAGAGGGACCCTAATGCTAAAAATGATCTAAAATTTAAACATATCTTAAAATTACATGCAACAAAAAAGAGAAAAAAAATTTAAAAACGAAACAAAAACAAAACTGTTTTTAAAAAAATTTTCTGCCAAAAAAAGAAAAAAAATTTAAACAGATTTTTTAATAAGGTTCTAATATTTAATAATTATAATCAACTGATGTATCAGTAAAACTTAAAAGCTAAAAATTCCTTGATTATCGGCGACATTTAGAGTGGGCGTGGCAAAATGACGTTTCTGCAAGCACTTTACAGAAGCTAAAACTTAGGAAAGATTAAAAATATAGATAAGCTCAAATTTATTGATGTCTAAGGGGAAGAATCCGATATTAAACGAGAACTAGGAAGTTTTGCCGAAGCCGATGCAACCGGATTTCGAAGTGCTGAAAAAAATCGGGATTGACACTTAAAAGCGCCAAAAACGAATCGAATGTGTAAATTTTAGTCGTAATTTGTGAAACTTTGCAGGAATGTACGCAGGCTATTTTCAAAAATGTTCATAGGGTAAAAAAAAAAAAATAGAGAAAAAGAAATCCAAATTACGAATTTTTGCGGAAGTGAAATTTTTCATTTCCACAATTACCAAAACTACGGAATCCCGTCAAAATACGGAAAAATCACGTCTGCAGGTAGAAATTTGAAGAAAGGTGAATTTTCCTGTTGATAAGTTGCAAAGTAATAGTAAAAATGAGAAAATCAAGGACTTTCCAGGCATTTCTGTACATTATTCCAAATTTCCAGGACTTTCAAGGCCTTGAAAAAAAATTATGTAATTCAAGGACTTTCAAGGTTTTCCAGGTCGCGTACGCACCCTGCCAGGAGGGTTGGAATCATGCACCCCATGACACCCTCTTTTTTTTGTTTGGATCCCCCACTTTGACTGCTCATAACTTTGTCAATTTTAATTATTTTTTTGGGTTATTTTTTTTATGTAATAGTAAAACATCAATAAACAAATGATAAAAAAATGGATGGTAAAAATATTTTTTGTTTCCTTTGTACGGTGCTTCAAAAAACGGGCGAAATTCATGCTTCAACACTAGAATACCCCCTTAAAAGGATATAATTCCAGTTCTTTGGGTCTACAGAATTGCATAAAACTCATTTTAAAGGGAACTGCATAAAGTTTAACTATATATATATATATATATATATATATATATAGCTTGACTACCTTTCACTTAAAAGATATTTTCAGAAAATTTTGTAAGAAATAAGGTAAATGACCCGGTAATAGACACAGTCAAGAGAAAATTTTCGTACTCCTTCTCGTGGCAAAATTTTTTCAAGAAACTTACATCAATATTTGCATATTTAGTTTAATCACCAACTATTTCACTAAAAATTAATTACCTACAAAATATCATTTGATGAAAAATTAGGATTTTTACGTTAAATTTACTAAACGCTTAATATATATCTATAGTGGACATTTCTAAGAAAAGAAAATTTAGCTGTGGACACGTATTTGCATTAGTAGTGGACAGAAATTAATATTATCTATTTTCTGCTGTTAACTTGAAAAAATAATTTAAAAAATGACTAAGGGACCACTCATAAATGATGTCACGCTTTTTTCCCATATATTTGACCCCCTCTCCCCTTTGTCACATGTTGCATAAGCATGATGTCACACTTCTTATTGCCCCCTTCCCTTCCCATGTCACACTTTGTCACAATTAAATGAACCCACTCCCCCTGAATCGTGACATCATTTATGACTGAGTCCTAAGACAATATTCTCATTAACACATTCGCTGCCGCTCACTTTAAGGATGAACCTTTACATTACATAGTATCGGGAGACACACCTAACATACAATGCGGATTGAAGCAGATTGAAACAAAGGCGAAGTCTTCCCTCGCGCGAGCGGGTGAACATCACTCACACCATGCTTAAGCCTATAACGCTCGCTGACGGTAACTTTGGGATGAATCTTTATGCAGTAAACACACCTGAAATGTCCACTGCAGCGGAGAGCAACTAAAACAGCACCACATTTTTCGCACGAGCTTGTGGCTAGCTAACTGAGATATCACTTAACACAACGCTGTAAACTCTCGCACGTGGTTGGCACTGTGGCAAGAGAACGACATCATGCACTGGCATCTGGTTGGCAGCGAACATGTTAAGTATTTACTTCCTTGCAATATTTTCAATTTTTTGATTTTGGTTTTAAGAATGTAAAACATAAAAATACAGGATGTAAAACATAAAAATAATCTGTTGTGTGTCTCAAAAGTGAATTCAATATAACTCTATAATTTAACAAAAATGAATTAATACAAATCTTATTTACATTAAGAAGTAGTAACTTGGTTGCTTTCCGATTCTCAATATTTCCAGCTTCTTCCACACCATCCGTTTCTGCTTTCTATCTCCATACATGTGATTTTCCGTATTTTGACGGAATTTCGTATTTTCGGTAATTTTGGAGATTAACCCTGTAATGCCTATGTTTTTTAAAAATTTTATTTTATTTATTTATTACTTTTTTATAGTAGTCCGCCTTTAGGCGGAGTTGGGAATTAGAGGGTTAAGAATTTCGTTTCTGCAAAAATCCTTAGTTTTGGAAAACTATCTACCTTTTTTTTTGTATGAAAATCTTTAAAAGTAACCTGCCAACGTACATACCTACCAAATTTTACAAATTATGAGCAAAATTTACACATTTGTAGATTTTTTGTACTTTCAAGCTTCCAATGTTTTATGTATTTCGAAATCCGATTGCATCGGCTTCGGTAAAACTTCCTGGTTCTCATTTACTGTCCGATTCTGCCTCATGGACATCAATAACTTTAAGCTTGCCATTATTTTTATCTTTATTAAGCTCCAGCTTCTGTAGTAAAGAACTTGCACGGACGCAATTTTGCCACGCCCACTTGAAAATTTGCCCGAAAATATAAAGAATTTTCGAAAGTTATTTAAATTTTTAGTAATATCATTAATTATAATTATACTACATCCTTATTAATAATCTAGTTATAAGAACATTTTTGTCTAAAATGCCCCCCCCCCCCCTTTATGTAATTTAAAATGACTTTATTTTTTATTTTTGGCTGTGTTAAGGGGTTTTTTTCCTTTCAAGTACTCATTATAATATTGTTTCAAAAAAGAATAACAGTTCTTTCAGCTTTCATTCATAATTAAAAAGCATGAAAAAAATTCAGCAATCTTCTGCTGGGTGATTTTTCCAATATTATAAAATAATTGTTAAGTTTGAGAAAAAATAATTCTTAAGGTTTTTGATAGGACCTCTTCTTGATCTTAGAAGTTCATAAATCCAGTTTAATATTATACATATATCTAAATAAAAGTACTATGTGCTTAAATCACGAGTGTGTTTATATTGTGTATTAATATAATCTTGTTCTTCAAAAATAACTTTTCGGTACTTTGCAATCCTTTTTTTTTCACTTCATACCTAATTCATAATATTTTTAACAGTTGGTAAATGTTAAATAATTTCTTCAGTTTAAAAAGTTACTGCTTGGAAACCTGTTTATTTCTTTAAAAAATGGAATTACAATTTTTATAGATTGCATTGAATTTAGACTCTTTACATATGAATATAAGTTTCAAAGAATGTAGGACTTATGCACTTTTTTTGTTAGACATTAAGCCCTGATTACTCCTTTATATTAAAGTGTAAAGTAATGACTTAACTTCATTTTGTATTTGATAATTCTATTGCATAGTAAATTATGTTTATAATGTAAGGGTTTTTATTAAGGTTACAACATTCTGTCATGGTATTTTACGATGAAGTGATACAGTAAAACCTGTTTTTGTGGGGTCCTTTTTTAATTCGATTTTGTTTTTGTGCGATTGGTTTTGTGCGATTTTATTTTTGTGTGATTTTTTTTGTGCGATTTATTTTTATGCGGTATATGAACCTTAGCGGCGTTAACACCAGTTTAATGTTTCCTATCAATGTACATATACATATTTTAAAATGACAACTAATTATAATTTTTATTTATACAGTAGGCACATGGTAAGTGCCCATGTGCTTACTGTATAAACAAAAATTATGGGAGAAGGCTTTGATAATTGCGGCGAAAATGACCTTGAGGAGATGATCGAGGACCAAACTATCGATGATAGTGATATTATCAATAGTTTGATAGATTATGAAAAAGGACAAGAAGAACCGGAATCTATTACAACAGATAAAATATATGTAGGGATCCAGATTTCTAAAAAATTGGAAACGCATTTTCTTAAAATAGATACCAAAGCGGAAAGACGTTTAAAATTCCAAAAATAACTGAGATCAGGTATGTCTCACTATCGTGACGTTTACAAGCAATTGACCAGTCGACCGTCGTCACAAAAACTGATCACTGACTTCATGGTACCGAAGAAGAAATGAATTGAAATCCTATCTTCAAGCAACGAAAGCGATTTTCAACCAATTCGTCACAAGAAGATGAGCGTCTTGGATTACGACGAGTAGGAGCAAACTATCTAATGTATAATTTGAAAACTTCTCCATGTATATGTACAATGAAGAATTAAATATTTTTGCAATTTCTTTAGGTGTAATTTAATTATTTAATTTAATTGAAAGCATTCTCTCATCTATTTCGTAAATTATTGATGTATTTTCTAAGTCCGACTTTTTTTATGCGGTCCCTATCCACCGCATAAAAAAAAATTTAGGTAGTATATCGTACTAAGTTGTTTAATATATGTAAGAATTTATAAAATTTCCGAATATTTTTTTGTGCGATTTCTTTTATGCAGTCCCTATCCACCGCACAAAAACAGGTTTTACTGTATTTCAGTATTTTTTTCCCCTCAGTGAGTCACATGTCTGTATATCTTATTCTTCCATTTCCTCACTCAATCCTAGACTAACCTCATCACTGCTGCATCATGAAGGGACCCAAGACACAACTTTCGAAGAAATTAGTTTGCACGACTTTTAAGGTTTTTAACCACATTTTTTACATTGTAGGCTCAGTAGTAGACACGCAATATGTCAGAAGTGGACAGCAGGTGTCCACTACTCGTCGCAGTTGTCATAGAAGTATTTAAGTGAAATGGGTCACTGAAAAAAGCTCTGCTAATCGCTCCACAGACTTATCATAATAAAATATTGAAACCTTCTCAGCACTAGTAGTGGACATCGCACGTCCACTACTGACTTTTTAACAATTTTTAGTTTTAATAGTGGTCAGTCAGTCTTGCTACCAAACAACCAAGAAAATCACAAGAAACCATAGAAATGTATAATTGACATTCATTTCCAGTTACTATAAACATTTAACAATGGATAACAATGCACAGTGCCAGCAGCAAGGCCAAAAAAATATATAGGACATTATCATTAAAAATATAGGACAAATTTAAAACTACTTTAATGCATAAAAAAAGGCCCATTAAACTAAAGTAAGACTTAGTGCATTTATGCTAAGTATATTTATGGCAAACTCAAATAAAAAAATTAAAAAATGAGACGGAGAAATGCAAATTTAGACAAACAGCAGAGTGTCTTTAGCCTACTAGAAAGGTTAAAGACAGTCAGCTACCTGCTGCTGAAAGCAAACAACAACAACAAAAAAAAAAAAATGTGTAGAAGTAACTTTGTTTTGATTTTGCATACATAATGCTAAATTACTGGTGTTTTCAGTCATTATAGATTTTTTCCCCATCAATGAATGTACATTACCAATTTTCAAATTATTAAATACACATTATTTATAAGAAATTGTATTTTGGAGACTATTTGCTTAAAAATTAAGGAGTGGAAAAAATCTCTGAAGATATAAGTTGAAAGCAGGTTTATTTTACTTTTTTTCCCTATGAAATATTTTTATTTCACCAATTGAAAACATAAAGAAATTCTAAAATGTCAGCACAGACATACATTTATATACATGCATACTTGCTAACCTAGGAGAGAAAAAAAAAATTCCAATGATTCCAACCTCCACCCACACACACAATGAACAACTAAAATGACATACACAATTTTTTTTAATGTTCATTACAGCAGTATTTGGTAAAAATTTATCGTTGAATGCTTGAACAAAATATTTTCTTGCAAAAATATTTTTTTATGATAAATATATGTTCTCTAGATTTTCATTTGACAGCATTGGACGAAACTCGGTTTCACTTTACAGAAAACGCATTACTTAGCCGATTGCACAAAATCCCCAGCATTAAATTAGTTAAATTAAAAAAAAAAAAAAACAATTCTCCCAAATACTAGCTTACATCTACACCACAACAACTGAAACAAAATATCATGACCACTTGTAGTGTACACTTAAGAAACAAATTATTCTAAAATAGTAAAAAAAAAAGTTTTCGCCATTTTTTAATTATATATTGAATGAAAATATTAAGTAACTTTTTCAATTTATTTTTCAGCAACATATAAGGAGTAAACAACAGGGGGGGGGGGGGCACTAACCATAAGACTGGAGAAGGAGAATGCATTTGAAATTCCATACAAAAAACATTTTTGAAAAAAATATTTTTTAAACAAGGTTATTAATAAATATAATTAACTCATTTGATCACCAAAATTTAAAAAAAGGGCTAAAATTTGTCATTGCAATTTATTTAAAAAAAAAAAAAAACAATTTATTTAAAACTAAACAATTTAGTATAGTGCAAATTCTCTACTAAAGAGGCTGAATCGAAAAAAATATCAAAAATAATGGTAAACCAAAAGTTATTGATGTCCAAGAGATAGAATCACATAGTAAACAAGAACTAGGAAGCGTAACTGAAGCGGATGCTATCGGATTTCAAAAAAAAAAAAAAGTGGACTGACCCTTAAAAGCATATAAAAAACAAAATGCGGAAATTTAACTGCTAATTTGTAAAAGTTTTGCAAATCAAGTATGTACGCATGCTGCTTCGAAATTTTGTCATTAAAAAGAAAAAATGAAATCTTCCAAAATTACGAATTTTCGCGGAAACGAAATTTTGACTTTTCAAAATTTCCAAAAATACGGAACTTCGCCAAAATACAAGAAAAATCACATTTCTGCTACTAACATCGGCAAGTAACTACGATCACACGCGCCATCAATTGAGAAAAAATGAGGCGCTACTTATTTATTTTAAAAGCGAAAATTACTAAAAACGAGGTTACGAAAAATTACGATTAAACGGAAGATCGGGAGGGGAACGGAGCACGAAGCGCGCGCACGTGGGGAAGTCGTAACGATGGGCAGGGTTGCCAGGTTTTAAAGAAAACAAGCATCCAACTCTTTGTCTCTATGTTTTTCTTTTATTTAATACATAAATATATATAGTATAACTTTAGTTCTTCTTGAACGTTATTTTAAAAGAATCTATAAATATTTGTTTACGAAGTTCAAAAATAAGAAAAATAATACTTAAGCAAACAGTCGATTCGCTCAAGAAAGTAGCCTACATTGGGGATGTCTTGCAAAATCTGGCAGTAACTGGTTATTAGTCTTCTGTTGAGCGTGCTTGGCTTACTGCCAAAAATAGGTGTTTTTTTTTTTTTTTGCATCGTCAGTGCTGATCTTTTGCCGCGATCCATAGCTTTTTTCGTTTGGAAATTTTCGGGCTGCATTTCCAAATCGCGCATTCAATTGTCAGCAAAATAGGACATGTTATAGCTTTTAGTAAATATAGGACAAAATAGGACAATTTTGGAGGAATTTCTCAAAATATAGGAAAAATAGGACGGCTGCGAACACTGAATGCATGCTAAAGCGCAGCAAACGTGACCGTTGTGGAGGCAGCTATTAAATAATATGATTCATGTACTTGCATAGGTGCTCTACACCAACTTTAGTTCTATTAACCAGCACTAGGAATCATTCGCTATAGGTTCTGATAAATTCATTTAAGTTTAATGTTTCATTCGCTTATTTTAGGAGCATAAAGATCTAAGTGTCCACTACCGAGCCATTTACCTTATATGATATTAACCCTTCAAGCGTGGACCTCGTTTTACTTGTTTGCGCGAAAAAGAGGGGCAGAAAATTTCATGAATGCAACTTTCTTTCCAAGAAAGCTCTTGTGGCTTTGGTTCTAAAAGCGCGTGCCTGTTTTTGCCTCCCCCCTTGGGGCGGGTCTCTACTGTCAATCAATAAGCTAATCCCTCCATTGTAATGTCGAACCCTTTCACAGCCCGGTATTCACACCCCGGTTCTATTCTCAGCGAGTACATTCTTGTTTGCTGGTTCTATTTTGAAATTTCCTAAATGTTGAAACGTTAGAAATGAAAACATCATCGTGTTTCATTCATTTGAACATGAATTACTAAAATTAGAGAAAATTACAGTCGCAGCTTTTGTTTCTATTTAATATCAAACTACAGTTGGCTTTTTATTTTACAGTAGAAATAAGTTAGTTGTAACTTTTAAAAAATGATTCAATTATACTGAGTTTTATTTCCTTTATTGCCAAAAAAAAAATAAAAAACCATATACGACGCGAAAAAAAAAAAAAAAATATATATTCCTCACCTCTAAGAAGGACTAATCTTTCAACAACTCGGAAAAAGGTTTGAAGCCTAAAAAGTAATATAATCTAGAAATTGTGAATTCGTCATTATTATGATTACGAATGATAAATATGAATCAAAACAAATTCAGAAAGCAAATTTTTTAAAGCATAAGTATGGGTGCAATACTGTAAATAAAATTACGTTTAGTAAATAAAATTACGTTAGTAAAATAATGCTAATGCTTACCAATTTTATTGCATTCAAAACAATACAGAAAATACATTAATTTTAGGTAGTTCTGGATTCTTAAACAGAATTAAATCATACATCATAGATTATTGTGTGAAATTGGTGTTTTACTTGGTGAGTACTTTTAAAATTTAGAAAATACTTTCTATTACCACGATTTTCTAGAAATTTTAATATTCTGCTTCGGCCTAGGAGAAATTGCCGAATATTCAGATAATTATTATATTCTATTTTTTTAACCGACTTCACAAAGGAGGAGGTTATATATTCATACCGTATGGATATCGGTTTTTTGTTTGTCCACCCATAACATCTCACAGGATGAGCCGGTTTTCAAGATTTTGATTTTTTTTTAATCCATCGAGGGAGGTTGCTCAAACGGAATTTATCATTCAAATGACTAGTTTTCAGTGCCATTCACTCAAAGAAGGTTTGCCTTTTGATATGGATTTTTTAAAAATAGAATATTTATGTAAAAAATGGGTTTACACCAAAAATAATAAAATAAAGTCCCTTTCGGAAAAAAATAGAACCGACTGCAAATTATAAATTGCGTTAAAAAGTGAAAACTAATTTAATTCTTTAAACAACATCGATACGATTTTTAAACATAACTTTTGAAGTCGGTGCAAAATCATGATAGGTTTTGATTCATGATTACTTTTGTAATCATGAATAAATTACAAATATAAATGGCCCAGAGCTTATAACAGTTTCAATGTAAAGTAACACATGACGTAATGGTAATTAGGTAATTGTGCGCAGGCTTCAAAAGTTATATTTAAAAATCGTATCGGTGTTGTTAAAGAATTAATTTATTTTTCGCTTTTTAGTGCAATTTATAATTTAAAGTCGGTTCTATTTTTTCCAAAAATTATTTTATTTTGATGTACATTATTTATGTATAAGTAATTTTGAAAATCTCAATTACTTTTTTAAAAAATTCTGAACAGTAATTTCTAACCCGGTTAGTTTTATTTATAAACACCACAGGGTTGTGTAAGAAAAACCTGATATGGCACAGCCAACAAAATTATGCCTACATATTAATCGCATGCATGTGTCGTTTCCAAAAATAAAAGATACGTTTTTAAAAGTTTAAACCTTTATGTATTTCTTACTCCTTAGTTTTAAAGACATTTAAGGACATGAACTAATAAAAATGAACAAACCGATGTCACTATGATGAGTACGACAAATTATTTCTGCGTTTCAAGATAAGAAATTACTTTTTCAATAATGAATGAAAAAATAAAAGTAACAATACTCTTCTACCTTAGTACTAACATGTATGGAAACGTACAAGATCATAGGATTTTTCATCTTAATTTTTCTTAAATTTATTACATCTAGAGATGACAAAAGATATACACAAAATTGAAAAATAAACATGGGAAAAATTACAAGTAAGAAATAATTTTTATTGCTGTACTTTTAGCCTATTTCATTTAAAATCCTCAAGTTGCGCACACCATACGAAACGCGCGAATTGTCAATCAAAAGTTAACTCATGGGGAATCGAGAGTGCTGCGCGAATGGCATGCTGGGTAGAAACCCCGCAAAAATCCTGCTCTTGGGCAGGAGGCAACTAGACCCACCATTTACCCGGTAAAAAACCGGAATGCGGTGATAAGCAGGGTACGAGCGGGTTATAAGAATGCCATGTGAACGCGGCTAGCGAGTACATTCTTGTTTGCTGGTTCTATTTTGAAATTTCCTAAATGTTGAAACGTTAGAAATGAAAACATCATCGTGTTTCATTCATTTGAACATGAATTACTAAAATTAGAGAAAATTACAGTCGCAGCTTTTGTTTCTATTTAATATCAAACTACAGTTGGCTTTTTATTTTACAGTAGAAATAAGTTAGTTGTAACTTTTAAAAAATGATTCAATTATACTGAGTTTTATTTCCTTTATTGCCAAAAAAAAAAATAAAAAACCATATACGACGCAAAAAAAAAAAAAAAAAATATTCCTCACCTCTAAGAAGGACTAATCTTTCAACAACTCGGAAAAAGGTTTGAAGCCTAAAAAGTAATATAATCTAGAAATTGTGAATTCGTCATTATTATGATTACGAATGATAAATATGAATCAAAACAAATTCAGAAAGCAAATTTTTTAAAGCAAAAGTATGGGTGCAATACTGTAAATAAAATTACGTTTATTTGATGAGTAACGGTTATTTGATGAAATATGGTTTAAAATTTGATGGAAACAAATTATGAATATAATTCTGCTAACCTGACGTGTATATATTTTATAAGCACTTCAGTCATAGGCATCGCTATAATAAAGACGAATTTAGAAACACCCTAAAATAGCACTTTTTCCTTTATCACAAGTAGCTGTAGTTTGATTTTGCAGTGATAAAATCTTCTAAAAACAATTTATTAACATTGTCAAAAAACAAAAACAAAACTTCACGTTAGAAACGACGCGCTAAATAACTGTTACGTTGTAAAAAAGGTTTACGTTGTAAAAAAGGCTCGTGTTGTAAAAAAGGTTGACTAACACTGATTTGTATATTACGGCTAATAAACATATTATTAAAATATATTTCTTAATGTTACCTAAAAAAGCAAACTCAAATTTTTGTCCCTGTTGTATAAAAAATGGTACCATTATATATCATGTGGATGTCAAACACAAGTACCTTCTGAAGCTCATCTTTCAAAATATATTAATACGTTACATAACATGCATCAGATATTCGTAAATAGCTTATATAGACAACTTTCTAATACTGAAAAAGGTTACATGTGAAAGGATTAATTTTTTTCTGCTGTAATAATTACTTTTTACTAACGTCTTTTCATTTAAAAGACACGGATTTGAAAAATATGTAAACAAAGATTAAAAATACTGCAATGGTTGTGACACATAAAACCATCCATCTCCCAGAAAACAAGTTTTATTAAATCCATAATCAAACTGAAAAATTCTGCTCGTTGAAAACAAAAAATTAAAAATGTGAATACAAATTGAATGTACATATATATACATAAGGAGAAAGTCAGAATTTATTATTTTTTTAACTTGAAATCGTATGGTTTTATGTTAACGAAGTGATATTATAAAAGAAACCTAAGCAGGACTTTGATTACAAAAATAAATCATCAAAAGTTCCATAATGAAGCGCGAAGAAATATATTTTGTTGATGCTTGTAAATTCAGTTATTCAGTATTCTCAAAGAAATAATAGTAATAAAACAAATATGTCAATAATAATAATAATAATAATATTAAATGAAATATTTATATTTAGATAGCAATCTTATAACTGCGTTAATACTTCATTAATGTGATATTAGAGCAAATATAAACAGTAATTCAGAACCAAAGTTAAAGCGACCCAAAATCTCACTTTTAAATACTAATAAAAGAGAACATTTAATTGTCAAATAATATAAGAGAAAACGAGGAAAAATATATATAGAAAACAATGAATACTGCACGGAAAAAGAATACATCCAGAAAATGTGCAGTATGCTGCTCGAAACCAAATGATTACTATTAAGATGTAACGAGCCATGTAAAATGCTAAGTAAAGAACCATCTTTACAAAATAAAATAAATACGAAAACCTATTAAAAAAAGAAAAATTAAAATACTGAAACGGTATGATAAATTTTAAAGCAAGGTGCAGCACAAAGTCCTACATCGCACTCTTCGCACTGAAACCTTGTTTCGCGTCTAACGCGCTTTCCGTTGGCATTTGCTTTTGAGCAGCATACTGCACATTTTCTGGATGAATATTTTTTACATCCAGGTGTTTCTTTTACATAACTGGGAAAATGTCTGCCTAGCAGCCTTGCTACATTTTCCGTAGCTTTTACTGTGTAAGATGCTGGAGCAGCTTGCTCCCTCACACTTTCCTCGATTAATCGTTCAATTAATCTCAACCGAAACTCTACATGAGTTAAGGTTCCATTATTTTTTTTGTATAAGACAAAAGAATTCCATTCTATTTGGCTCAATAGATATCGGAAATTTTTTTTGTAGTACTTTCGCTGCCAATTTCTGGCTACGGGATAATAGGAAAGACATTGGCCGGAGCGGTCAACACCTCCCATTGTTTTATTGTAGTAAACGACTGCTTTGGGTTTTAATGTGACGTCCGACTTTTTATGTTTTGCTTCAACTTGCACCATTTCACTGTTGTGGAATGTGCTTAACATAATCAAAGGTTTTTTATCCTTCCATTTCATAACACAAATTTTTCCTTTTTGGTAGGCTATAACTTCCCCCTTTCCCACTTTTTCGGAGTTCAAAAGAGGAGGCAATCCCTTTCGGTTTGGTCTGACAGTTCCACAAATGTCTGTTTTCTTCTGAATTAGGATCTCGGCTAACTCCGGTGAGGTATAAAAATTGTCCGTAGTTAGAGAGTATCCCTTCCCTTGAAGGTCACTCAGCATGGTCAGGACACTTTTGGTTGACAGTCCGAAGCTCTCGTATTCGGACTGAAAAACGGTTCCCTTTCCCGTATAAATTACGGAATTCCATATGTAACCGGAGTCCGATTCGCAAAGCTGGAACAGTTTGATTCCGAAACGCGCTCTTTTGCTTGGAATGAATTGCTTCCATCCCAAGCGTCCCTTGTACGCAATTAGTGATTCATCAATTGAAATATTCTGCTCAGGAATATAAACAGTTTTAAATTTGTTCACGATTTTATCGTGCAGATCAAAAATTTTCTTCAACTTCGGGTTCGGATGAGTTGTTAAATCAAAATTAGCTTCATTTTGAAAATGTAAAAATTTCATTATCAGTCCATATCTTTGCTCACTCATTACTTTTCCGAAAAATGGTGAAGCTATAATTGGTCTTTTGGACCAAAACCATTTCTCCACAGGTTTTTGTATTACTCCTTGTAATAGCAATAGAGAAATGAAACGTTTCATTTCTTCAGTGTCTATATTTTTCCAGCCTAAGGCTCTTGAACCAGGAGTAAGCTCAGAATTTTCAAAGTATGATGAGGCATACTCATTAGTCTCATTCACAATGAAAGTAACGATTTCTTTGTCAAAAAACAAATCGAAATATTCCAAAGGATCATCTAAATTTAGAACACTAGACTTTATACCAGGATTTCCTGCGAATGGAAACTGTGGAGGGCTTTGTTGTTGTGCAGCAGTTGAACTAACTTTGCACCAGTTCCTCGCACAATCGAGAGAATCATCTTCCGAATCACTTTCTGAAGTTGAAAATTCTTCCTCTGACGATTCAATTAAATTTTCTGCCTCTGAATCACTACTCATTTTCTCGCAGAATCTAAGACACTTGTTCAGTTGAAGGCGATATCAAATACAAACTATTTCAGTCGTAAACCCTTATATATTTTGAAAGTAACAAAGAGGTTTCAAAATAAACGTCATACTATCAAAGCATTTATTCAAAACCTTTTCAAATGAAACATTTTAAGCCTCTCTTTATATATAACAAAGAGCTAGGAGCAACATAATTCCTGTTAGATACGGATGAGTGTAACCCCAGTCCCAAAGCTTACCTTTAGACGAGTTTTTCTCCCCTTTGTGTTTGTGCTCCTGTCAATCAGAGGAGACAGGGCCCGTACTGGGCTGAGGCGGAGAGGCGCCCGCCTCAGGGAGCGTCGTTCTTAGGGGCGCATTGGTCATAAATATTGATTGCATCTTTTTAAGTAACAAACAATATAGTTTTCATCTCAAAAAAAAATTGAATAATATTTAACTAGTATTCAGTTTACAAATGATGCATCAAAACTTCATCTAATTTCATTTTTGCATTATATATATTACACGTTTAATTTTGATTAAATGAAACACAGAAACACATAGGGAACATCATTGATGCGCTTCCGTTTCTTTCTTTCCAAAGGATATATTTTTTACTGGGTTATTTAGTGATTTACACATTATTCTTTTCTTCTTCACAACTACAGGCGGCTTCAATGTATCTGCAGGGGCGCTTTATAAGTGTTTGCAGTTCCAGAAAGTGTCATCTTTATTTTATGACAAGCAAAACGCAATCTATTGCTTTTCTCTTTTTCTGTTTTTTTATATTTCTTTATTTAGTCTATTCTTATCAGCGATTGTTTTCCTTCAGCATTTTGAAAGTTAAAATATGTACTCTAATTAAAGTTTATATCGATCATTTCTAATCTTTATTCCTTCATTATATAGTAGGGGTGGACAATTTTTTTTTTTGCCTCATGGCACCATTCGTGCTAGCGCCGGCCCTGATAAGAGATATGTGTCCCATAACTGTAATCACTATTCAAACTTTCACCAGCTCCACGCGAAAGCATGCTAAGGTTTCGGCTAAAAGATAATAGGCTGGTGAAGAAAAGTATTCAAACTTTAAAAAATTAAAGGGATTTAGAAATTTACTTCCCTTACCCCAGCTTCTCAGTACTATAGGATTATCCTATTTTATTGAACAGCTGAAAGTATCATTTTGTTCAAAGAAAGTCTGTGTCTCATTTACAGATTAACTGGTATATACCGTGATCATTTTGTTACTGCAAATTAAGTCTTTCAATTAATCAAGGACAAGGGTACAAAATTTCTTATACTATTATTTGGGAAGTGCGTAGATCATGGCTGTCACGCCAAAGAGATATTTATGGGGAAGGGGGGATAGAAAAAGAGGCTGTACATTCTTTAAAATTATATTTAAGGTATCCGAACACGATGAAAAGGAGATTTTTGACTGAATTTGAAAAAAAAAAAAAAAATGAATATATTGAATTATTCACAAACCTTATCTTTCCAAAATTGTCGTCAACTTTTTGTCTCTGCGTTACGTAGAAGCCGATATATTGGACTTTGTATATGCATAATATATGGTAAGAATTGGAAAGTTCAAACTTAGAATTCGTTTTTAATTAAAATGTGCATACCTGAAAAATAACTCAAAATGCACTTATCCTATTTGCATGAAACTTTTCACACTTTGTCCCCATATTGCTTGTTAGGGAATATATCTAAAATTCTAATCGTAACTGCAATAGTATTCGATATGGTCTGCTCATAAAATATCATTGTTACACATTTCCCGAAAATCTTACAAATAATGTTTCAAAGAGCTCTAAAATTCTTTATTTCCAACATATACTCAACATTTTTGATAAATGCACTATGCGAGAGTCAGTAAAGTTTTTTCATTTTAGTTTTCTTCTGATAAGCTAAAAAAAAATATTTTATAGTATTTTTTAGATTTTTGAGTTTTTCACTAAATATTAAACAAATAATTGTATGTTTTAAGGAAATTTTGTGGGAGTATTTTAAAAACTTCTAGTCAATTATTTATTTTTTCTCAAACTGGGAAAAAAAAAAAAAAAAAAAAAAAAAAAAAAAAAAAAAAAAAAAAAAACGATGTTTCTAAACATAATTTTGCTAAAAAAGTGCTTCAAACATGTTCGGATAGCTTAATAATATCAATTGTTTTGCTCTCGGAACTAACTATAATTCTACAGAAGTGGTGCACACACTGCCTGTGGGTCTGACCGCCTAAGACCCTTGATTTTTTTTTGGATTGATAACAATCCTATGTATAGTACGTAAAATGACGTAAAATGAAACAATAATAGTGGACTTTTTAGCCCCCGCCCCCTTGAAAAATTCCTGTATGCGCCACTGTTCCACAGGATATAAAACGGAAACATAATATGTCATCATCAAAGTGATATATATATATATATATATATGTAGGTGTGGGGGGATGGAATAAATCTGCCGTAATCATGGTCTACGCGCACACACGCACATATATACAGTAGCGTCCCTACTAGGGGGGGGAGGCGAGGCATCCACCACCTTTAGGACACCTTTTGGGGGGCATTAGGGGATCCCCCACGAAATAAATTAAAAAGATTTTGAAGAAATACATGTACTGTAGAGCCTCGATTATTCGAGGTAATGTGGACCGAGGGTACCTCGGATAATCGAAAACTCGGATAACACGGACTCTGTCCAAATCGAAAGTGAAACATGGGTTGAAATGAATGAAAATGTCGTCAAAGATGTCAAAAAAGGCAATTACTGTACATTTAATTATGAAATGAAAATATGACGTTACATAAATATCTAATTTTATATGTACACATTAGTAGAGTACATGTTCCAGTTAAAGTTGTCTCTTGAAGAAATCTATATATATATAGCATATATATATTGTTTTCTGTTTAACGGTTATTCTAGGTCTTTATATAACCAGAAAATAATTGGATGACTGTCAGTGATGCCGCCATTGGCCGCCAAAAAAATTTTTTTCAAGGGCAAATGTGCCTCGGTTAACCCGGAACTCGGTTAATCGGGGCTCGGATAACAGAGGCTCTACTGTACTTGAACTATACTTTTTTTGCCCATTATTTTGAACTATGCTTTAACTAACACTTTTTTCCCCATTATCTTCAAATTCAATTTCAGCTTTCACAATGTATTTTTTAAAAAGTGTTTAATTTTTAAAGTACGTTTGCCATCATTTACTTAAAAATTCATTTTTTGATTTTTTATTTTTCTCAGTTTGTTCTAAAGTTAAAACTTCATTTGGAATATACTTTGTTCATCACTACGCTGTGAACGCTCTCATTTTCGAAAATCAAAGTAGCTGTGTCACAATTATTTATCCTGCAATGAGAATGGACGTGTATTTTTTTCTCTGTTGCAGCCATAAAAGTTGTTAACAATGGTGCTTTAAAAAGGGGGGGGGGAGGGGGGGGAAATAAGCTATGGAAAGTTAAGTCAATAACTGATTGCTAGAAGAAACTGTCGAAATATCTTGATTTTTACTTTTTTAGATTCCCTTTGTTGGGCACAAAACATTTAAACCACAATATCCGATACACCTTAAATTTTAAAATTTTTTGAAATAGTAGCTTCATCTGGAATTGCACTAGGCTTTTTAATACATAAAGGAATGGGATCCAATGAAAAATGATATGAAAATAAAAAGTAATAAATTAAATAATGGTCTTTGAACTGGCGTAGAATGATTATATTGTCCTTATGCCTCCAAAGTTTATTGAAATGGATGTAATTCCCATCAAATTATAAAAATTTAACTTTTTGACAAAAGTTCATTTGTAATGCCCCGTTTTTCCACCTCATACTGAAAAAAAAAAAATATTTATAAAATT
The DNA here is from genome assembly GCA_038502835.1 of Octonoba sinensis. NCBI lineage: Eukaryota > Metazoa > Arthropoda > Arachnida > Araneae > Uloboridae > Octonoba > Octonoba sinensis. The sequence continues at coordinate 23,812,771 of CM076598.1, read as the reverse complement.
TTTAAAAATAAATTTTCATATTTCTTCATACGAATTATTACAAAAGTGTCAAATACGAAAGTCCTGCTTTATTTTATTTTCTTGAAGCCTGTTACTGTACAACTGCAACACACAAGGGTGTAAGGAAAGGGAGAAAGAACTAATGGGAGGTGCTGATAAGTGTTTGACAGCGAGCTTTTTCTTCAATTCAACTAAGTTTACAGTGAATGGTTTCCAAGAATTTTTCTTTTATTTCCACCCCTTTTCAGATAATAGAAAGCTCTTTCGAGTGTACGTAGAAACATGTGTTTGACCTTGACCTTCTTCATTTCAAATTAATTTTTCTGTATTAGCGCAAACGGCATGATTTCATTTATTCTTCTGTTTGCCAAATACAAGAGAAAGATGTTTCATGTGTAAAAATAATATTTTGAAAGAAGTTAAATAAGTCTCATTTAATTTCTTGAATTCTTAATGCGTTGAAGATGAAACGTTTATTGGTGGTCGCATTAAACTGTAAAGATAAATAAATAGATAAATGAATAAAAACCTCTTCATTTTTCTACCTGAAATGGTTGGATTGATAAGTAATTGGATTACTTTGGATTGACTGTAAATGTTCACCACTGGAGTGTTACCCCTATCAAATTTTGTTCATTGATATAATGAAAAGATGTTACAAAAAGTAAATAATCCATCAAACTAAAAACAATTTTTATAAAATCCGTTAGAGAAGCGCATAATTTGGAGTCGGGAAGATTTTAGGGGGCTTAAAAATGACACTAGTTTTTTTCCAAAATATTTTTGTTGCTATATGTCGCGTTAATAAAGCCTTTTTATCAGGAATCTGAGTCAGTCACGTTTTTGAGTTGCAATGCTTCAACACTTGCTCCTACTCTGCTGCATGCTTCAAAAAATTTTAATAAACTCACTATTAATTTCTTTTTTGTCAATTTTTTAATATGACCAAAAATTTTAAAGTAAGAAAAAAAATCGGAGCAGTGTAGAGTAGCAAAATATTTTTTTTCTCTCTCCGGTTTGCTCCAGTTTCGAAAATCTCTTTGCACTCAGCGTTTTAGCTTGGAAGGGGGGGGGGGGGAGCCACAAATCGCATGATCTGTATTCTACATATGAACAGTTATGTAGTTTCAGAAATGTTCAGCAAGTTTATACTTCATACTTTGCCTCGCTTTTTTTATTAAACTGTTCAATATTATCAGGTGCCATTATCGTAGCAAGACCCGGACTTCAGGGATGGGTTCTTCGGGGAGAGGGAACTAATTTCATTGTTTTCCAAGAAAAGTTGGAGAAATTCTAGACAATATTCACGATTTCAGGAGGGTTATCTCCCCCCCCCCCCCCATCTACGCCAGTGTCTGATGCATGTAAAGAATCGATGTAGACCTTGACAGGAAGTAATAAATTCATCGTAGGAACTCCACTATAAATGTATTTTCAAATTGCCTTGAATTTTACAAATTTTCGTAAGTTTTTGTGTACAATCTCATCTATGTGAGGATTGCTTTTGCTTTTTCCAAGTTAGCACAGTAGCTACAAAGTGCCACAGGAATCAACCACTGCATGTTGTCCATAAATGATTTTAATGCTGAATGCTTCAGTTTTTAGCTACTATTTATTTATTTACTCTTTATTTGGGGGGGGGGGGGGGTATTTGTGGTTTTCTATAACCTGATACATATAATAAATTGTGATTGAAAGATTGAAGTGAAAAACAATGAAATAGCTCATTGTGTCACAAAAATATTCCAAGGGAAAAAAGAAAGTCAAAAATACATTAAATAATTAAAGATTGAAAAATAAGAAAGTTGAAACTAAGGTTTCGAGATGAGAAATATGTGTGTAACAGTATGTCTATCTGTCTCCTTCATAATTTTGGAAGGAATAACCCAATTTGAAGCACATTATTTTGTGGTTCAAAGGATCTCAACAACGATACGTCATCCTCATGGTTTTCCTAATTAGAACAATTATTTGCCTATTTGGGGCAGTAAAAAAAAGAACTTGACAATAATATCTAAGAGCATGCACAAAACCGGGTTTTATAGCTTTGGATTTATAAGGTCAATTTTTGAGCAATTCAAAAAAGCTTTACACTAACATTTATGGAAGAAATTCTTTCCTTTTTTACTTAAAAGGGTAAAAACACTGACTTGATCACACAAATGCTGAAACTCTGAATATATTTGTTGTTCTTTTGTTTTGAGAAATACAAAAAGTTTTCAATAAAACCTGAAATAGCTTGACGAAATTTAGTATGGATTGACTGAATCAAAACTCAACAAAATCAAGTCTAATTTATTCTTTATTCAAAATAAATAGCTACCGGTGTTTTTTTTATCAATGTTCTTTTATGTTATTTCATTAATTTAGTTATTGGCAACAAATTAAATCATAACTTAACGAAGTATTTTCCCGGTCCCTTCCAGTTCGTTGTAGTATTTGGATTTCACCGAATAAAATAATAATAAAAATAGTACAAGTATGAGCATGGCCATTACAAATCACTTAAATACAAACACTTTTATTCTATAATGTGGGACCCGAATACCCCTTCTACTCTGGAAGGTCAGCACGCGGTCCTCTTCTGTGAGTGACAAGGGAAACACCCCCAGTGTCAGCAGTTGTCACCTTTGAAGTTGAAAAGAAGGGGAAAGCACTACGAAAAACTACGTCGCAAACGCTTTTGGACCAGAAATCTCATGGCAGAATTCTACGTCGCACGCGGTTTTAGATACTTCACTGGGTGGCAGAATTCTACGTCGCACGAGCTTTTAGGTACATCACTGGGTGACAGAATTCTACGTCGCAAACGCTTTAAGGGTTAAGGTGTTTTAATGAATACATCCATAAAATTTAGGAGTAGGACCACGATGGGATCAGCAGAAATACATTTTAAGAGGGGAGGGGGCAAAAAAGCATCGGGTGAAAATATAAAATGCTCTTGTCTTTTGGTGATATAGGTTTTGTACTCTCAACAGTCTAGACAAAAATTAGAAACATGACAAGTTAAAGAAAGATGCTAAAAAATTTCAAAAAGTTGCATAATAAGTTTCTACCTCAAAAATGCAGATTCTTGTGGAAATTGATTTTTTTTTATTATTACTGTTTGATCACGATTGTCTACCCCTCACCAACCATGATAAGCTTCGTCACTCTGGAGGGCATTTTGTTTTTAATTACAGTAAAAGCTCGTTAAGTAGTCACTCAAGGGACCAAAAATTTTTGACCACTTATGCGGAGTGACCACTTAAGCGGAGTGACCACGTAGGTGGAGTGAAAATCAAAGAAAGAAAAAAAACCCTAAAAATCACCACAATACTTTCCTGAATATCTGCAGAAATTGGTGAGAAAAACAATATCTTAGGAAATCAATACCTATAAATTAGTAGAAAATTGAAAAGGAATAAGACAGGGGAAACATTTGGAGTTTTTGAAAAGTGCAATCAAGTCTTTTTTTTTTTTTTTTCAAGTTTTCATTTTCCCTACATGTTAAAAGCTTAAATCGAACCACGAACGTGCAAGAGAGAAATTAGCCCTTGTAGCAGAGCTTACACGCTATGAAATGACTCAAAAGTGATCGGAAATGTTCAAGGAAAACGTCTACACTAGACAGAGTTGCAGCAAGAAGTAAGCTTTGAATGATCTGCAGTGAGGAGCGAGATTTCAAGCAGGGTCAGGGTTCCAAGAATCGTGTGGCCAGAAATGGGTGGAATACAGCAATACAGAGCTACTGTCCCTTATCGAAAACTCCAAGGACTATTGCACTATAAATGTGTTTGTTCCCCCAAAGGAAATTTTTTTAATGCACCTGGAATCCTGGCCACATGGCAGAGTTTGAAATTCGGCTTTCCCCCTTATCCCTTTGTCCTCTCATCAGTGTACTGCAATGCTGCTAATCCTGTCTCCTATGAGTAATAATGCGAAAGAGACTTCCTACCCTTTTCTTCTGCTTCTGGGATAATGACACCTTCTTTTCTGATTGTCCCTCATATCACCTTTCGCTTTATAATCCTCTACACATGAACAGAATTTTTCAACTGAAGTTTGAGTTTAAGAAAATGACCTTCACACAGCATTTCTACTAAGTCCGATGCTTGTATTTTTAAAGATCCGATAGGAAAGAAGAACTTTACAAAAAAAATTTTGGTTGACTAGTTAACCGGGGTAGAACTAAAATTGGTGACGACTAAAAGAGGATCATTTTATATTATTTTGAATCAGACTTAGTCAGGACCAAAGAAAACGACCACTTACGCGGAGTGACCTGGTTGACTATTTATCGAGATTTTACTGTATTATTTTACTCAATCTCTGCATGACTGATACATTAAACATCTCCAAAGCAGCCCTCAAACAGCAAACTGCCTACAGGAATTTAGCAAGCAATTTTCTAAATATGAAGAGGCAATGGGAGTGCAAAATGTTGGAAACATCAAGTAAACAATGCTGAGGCCTACTCCATGATTTACAATTTAAATAATAATATATAGCAGCACAATATGAAATCCGGTAATAAGATCTGCACACCAATTCTCAAATCTATTTTTCTTGGAAAAAGATTGGGTAGTATTCAGGATCATACCATATTTTCTTTAACATACTGATTAAAAATTATTTACTTAAAGGTGCCCTTTTACTATATTATTACAGGTACGATGAATGGTATTATGAAGGTACAGGTAACGGGAATAAAATTGGTCTCCCATTGTGTGTTGCCACTTGAAATATTTTCTCTGACAAAAAAGGTTGTTCAAATGCTCTGGTCTCTAACTAGGAGTAAAATAATCATTTTTAAACTATCAACTAGACTATTTATGCCTTCTGCTGGATTAATCATACATTTTTATTATTATTCTTTTTGTACTTTTAGCATATCTTGCACAAACAAAACATATGTATAGTATTTGTAAATATATGTATATAAACAAATAGCTAACAATGAATGAGAAAAACTAAGCAATCGGAGTTGTATCAAAAAGTAAAAACAAATAAATAGTAAAATCTTCCTCCCCTGCCAAAAATGATTACATAAAAGCTTTTTGTAACAATTTCTAATCAGATATGGGAAGGTCAAGTCATCAAAAAGATGTAATAGCATTTCAAAATAAGTCAGCTTCCACAAAAACACCTCTCATTCTAAAATTACCTTATTTCCATTCCTTTTGGCATATTTGGATTATTTGGGTTGAACATGGAGTTTCTAAGAAGAAATAAAATTCAAATTAATAATTTTATGTAAAAGTTACTAAGCATTATTATATCTTAAAACTAAATTACTACAAGAGATTCACAGAATGTCTTTTACAATATTGTACACATTTAAAAAAAACAATTCAAGATACAAACATTGTCATCAATTTATGCAATTCAGTTATATGGATGTATGTTAATGTTTCCTAAATTAATTCGGAGTAGGGCAAAAATAAATTTCTGAACTTAAACAGCAAGCACTGCATGATAGACAATCAATTTTACAACGACAAAACATTTCTTTAATTGGCTGAATATAAACAAGTTCAAACAAAATATGAGGATTGTCAATTACTAATAGAAAATTATAATATACTCATTCAGAATATACACTCAATCCTATTTTTATGCAAGGAATTAAAAACTGAAAAGCATATGAAAGAAGTGGTTCATTAAATTAGGTTTTAATGTATTTCACAAGGAAATAATGCTTAATAAGAGAACATTTGATTAAAGCATAAAAAAATTGAAATGATTTATGTATAAATTCTTTTCTAAAAACATAACCCCCCCCCCCTCCCACTCCACACAAATATTAGAGGATAACTGCTCATAAATGTCTAGAATGCCAGGTGAACATTTATTGGTGAGATCACTTGCCGTTTTCAAAAATAATAGATTTGGAATTCTACAAACTTAATGAAAAACTGAATCAGGGGCTTGATACATGAGGGTATCCTGTACTGTCAAAACGAACTAAGAACTTAGTTAACTGCAGTAATAGAAGATATCACCTTTGCACCTGTTCTGCACACTTACACAAAAAAAAAAAAATAGTTTACTTGTCACTGTACCCTAATTTTTTTTCTTAAAGAGAAGTTCATCAATAAAGTATATCAGACATGAAAACGATCAAACGGGTCATTCCAATTCAAAGTTTCATTAGTAAACTGTATCAGACATAACAATGATCTTATGGGTCATTCAATTTAAACCAATAAGGACCTCAACCTGATCCATGTTAGATTTTCATAAAACTCTCGGAAATCAAAACTTCCATGACATCTTAAATTTACATATACAGTAAAACCTCGGTAGTTCGTTTTTCACGGGACTCGACCAAAAAAACGAATAAAGTGGGAAAAATGAAGTAAACGGGATGAGTATTTTTTCTGAAAAATTATTAAACATTTTCTATCCTAGATAAAGTAGAGCTTCATCCCTGATACGTGACGAAAAATTTGTGATATTCTGATACAGCATGATAAACAGCTCTGTATAACGTCAATAAGCCTCAACTTAGGGACATTTTTAGAGATACAGGGGCTGTAAAAACGGAACGACTTAACTGTAGAAACAATATCGTAAGAACAATAAAAGCATATAAGTCGTGTTCAGTATGAGTAGTGAAAAAAAAAAAATTGTAAGTCATAAAAATTAAGCATTGTAATTGTGCTTTGATAAATTTAGTACAAATAAATAACAGCCTTACCGGTAACTTATTTGAAGAAATCTGTAATACACGATTGCTTTGAATTTTTCTTACGGATCATGTACATGGCATTTTTGATGGCAAAATTTTTTTAAAGCGAATCTTCCTGTGATTCGTTGCATAAAAAGTATTTATTTACTGTTTCTAATCCATTTAACGCTTCTTGAAAGGATGGCACCAATACTTCATCTTCATTCTTGCCTGATTCATCCTCATCGTCATCACTATCTTCCCTTTCGTCATCCTGCAAGTAGTTGGAGATGTCTGGTATTGTTTCCGGTTCTGTCGTAAGCACATTCACATCACAATCAACATATTCAGGAAATTTGATATTCAGTGTAGCAATTTCGTCTACCACATTATCTATAGGCTCAGTTGCAGATTGTTCGATTTGAAATCCAGCATTACGAAAAGCATTTTTTAAGCATACATTGGTAACACTATTCCAAGAGGACAGAATGATTTCCATAGCTTCAAGAACATTGATTTTATAATTCGATGCACCCTGAAACTTATCGCTTCCAAGCATATTTAGCGCCTTCCGTATGAGCTGAGTTCTGTAGGCAAACTTGAAAAAATGTATCACACCGAGGTCCAGCGGCTGCAGCATGCTTGTGCATTGTGGAGGGAAAAACTCAATACGAATATTCTTTAAGTTTGGCTTTGGAAAAGTATGGGCCGTGCACTGATCCAGAAACAGAATAATTTTTCTTCTTTGACGTCTCATGGCTTTGTCAAGGTCATAAAGATAGTCTTCGAACAAACTACCCATCATCCAGGATTTTCTGTTATGCGCATATTTAGTGCAAAAGATTTTTATGTTCTTAAAGCAACGAGGCTTTCGTGATTTACCAATTACGAAAGGCTCTAACTTCTCACTACCGTCTGCGTCAGCCCATAAATGAACAGTCGACATTTTGAGAGCTTTCCGCCATGGCATTTTTCCTCTTTCACTACATATCCGCTGCTTGGCATAAGGTTGTAGAATTACCCCGTCTCATCAGCATTAAAAATGTCCTTCAAAGAATATTCTTTGATGATTTCGGGAAGTTTCCTCGTCATCCATTCTTCGACAGTATCAAGATTCACTGCATCAGACTCTCCATGGAAAGTTCGGTAAACTAGGTTGTTCCTCTTTTTGAACCGATCAATTCAACTGTTAGATGCTGAAAATTCAATGTTCATTTTTTTTGGCGATTTCCTTTGCCTTTTCTTTCAACAGCACTCCATTAACGGGAATTTTGGCTGTTCTCGTACCGTTATACCATTGTAAGAGCACATTTTCTATGTCTTGATAAGGCGATGTCTTCAATGTTTTTCGTTTTTTGTAAGATTTTCCAAGATCGTCACATGATTTTTCAATTGAGTCTCAATTTTTTAAGATGTACTGAATCGTAGTCACCGGAATTTGAAATTTCTCTGATAATTCTATTTTGCTTCCATGAAAATTATCAAATTCCTTTAAAATCGTCAATTTTTCGTTTTGTACCGCTGGTTGAAGCCCTCACACCGCAAATTTGAAAACTCAATTCAGTGATAAGCCAAGCCTTTGTGAGCCAAGCTAGCAGGGAAAAGTAATGGTCATGCGACACCAGCAGGGACACCCACTTGTTTTTCCTAAGGCTCTAGTTTTTCCAGTGCAAAACCAGAATAAACCAGAATAAACCCACCGCTCAGCAGGAATGCTTAGCCCCTTTTTCTCCTTTGACCCTGAATTCAATGCTATTCAATGCTTGAATTCAACCGGTAATAGAGGGAAAATAATCTGTTTTCTCAAGTTTTCTTATTTCTTTGTCCTTATTCTGGAAGGTTTTAAGATAACAAAATGCACAAAATTGGAAGTATTGGTTTGGTTTCGTAACGAACTATGCGGGAAAAAAAGAAATTGATGGTGAGAAATATGCGGGATATTTTAACATTGTAGTAATAGGGAGCTTGAAGGGACCAAGGTTGAAATGCGAAATATGTGGGAAATACGAAGTAAGCGGGGACGAACGACCGAGGTTTGACAGTAATTATAAAAAAAATCTATCTTTCATGATGTGAATCTAAGAGTTATTAATCTATGAAATTTTTCCCCTTGATTTGACATATGATTTTGTTTAATTTTATCTTTTATGGTAAAAGGTTAGTAAATTCTGAAATTTGCACTTTTTATAATTTCTGGCAGTGCTTTAAAAAGATATTTCCAGTTCTTTTGTCTACAAAATTGCATAAAACTTATTTTAAAGGGAGCTGCAAAAAGTTTAATCATATATATTTATATATATATATATATAAATATATAGCTTGACTACTTCTCATTTAAAAGATATTTTCAGAAACATTTTGGAAGAAATATATGATATTGTGTTTTAATGAATACATCCATAAAATTTAGGAGTAGGACCATGATGGGATCAGCAGAAATTCATTTAAGGGGGGCGGGCAAAAAAGCATCGAGGAAAATATAAAATGCCCTTTTCTTTTCGCGAAATAGGTTTTGTACTCTCAACAGTCTAGACAAAAATTAGAAACATGACAAGTTAAAGGTATATACTAAAAAATTGCAAAAAGTTGAGTAATTAGTTTCTACTTCAAAAATGCAGATTCTTGTAAAAAATTCAGATTTATTTTTATTATTGCACTTTGAACACGTTTGTCTATCCCTCGCCAACTATGACAAGCTCCATTACTTTGGAGGGCATTTTGTTTTTAATTATTATTTTACTCAATCTCTGCATAACTGATACATTAAACATTTCCAAAGCAGCCGTCAAACAGAAAACTGCCTACAGGAACGTAGCAAGCAATTATTTAAATAGGAAGAGGCAATGGGAGGGCAAAATGTGGGGAAAAAAATCGAGTAAACAAGGCTGAGGCCTACTCCATGATTTACAGTTTAAATAATAACATATAGCAGCACAGTATGAAATCCGATAATAAGATCTGCACTCCAATTTTCAAATCTATTTGTTTTGGAAAAAGGTTGGGTAGTATTCAGGATCATACCATATTTTCTTAACATACTGATTAAAAATTATTTCCTTGAAGGTGCACTTTTATTATATTATTTTTGGGACGGTACAGGTAACGGGAATAAAAATGGTCACCCATTGTGCCTTGCCACTTAAAAAATTTTCTCTGAACAAAAAGGTTGCTCAATACTTTGCTCTCTAACTAAGAGTAAAATGATCATTTTTAAATTTTCAGCTAGACTATTTATGCCTTCCGCTGGCTTAATCATACATTTTTATTATTATTCTTTTTGCACTTTTAGCATATTTTGCACAAGCAACAGGTATGTATAGATAGATACACAAATAGCTAACAATGAATGCAGAAAAACTAAGCATCCAGAGTTGTTTCAAAAAGTAAAAACATATTAACAGTATAATCTTCTACCCCTTCCAAACATGATTACGTAAAAGCTTTTTGTAACAATTTTTAATCAGATACGGGAAGGTCAAGTCCTCAAAAAGATGTAACCACATTTGAAAATAAGTCAGCTTGCACAAAAACACCTCTCATTCTAAAATTACCTTCTTTCCATTCCTTTTGGCATATTTGGATTGTTTGGGTTGAACATAGGATTTGTAAGAAGAAATAAAATTAAAATTAATAATTTTATGTAAAAGTTACTAAGCATTTTTATATCTTAAAACTAACCTACAAGAGATTCACAGAATGTCTTTTAAAATATTGTACACATTTAAAAAAAAACCAAATTCAAGATACAAACATTGTCATTAATTTAATGCAATTCAGTTATACGAATGTATGTTACCGTTTCCTGAATTAATTCGGAGTAGGGCTAAAATAAATTTCTGAACTGTGTGATAGACAATAAATTTTAAAACGAAAGAACATTTCTTTAATTGGCTGAACATAAACAAGTTCAAACAAAATATGAGGATTGTCAATTACTAACAGAAAATTATAATATACTCGGTCAGAATATACACTCAATCCTATTTTTATGCAAGGAATTAAAAACTGAAACGCATATTAAAGAAAGGATTCATAAAAATAGGTTTTAATGTACTGCACAAGGAAATAATGCCTAATAAGAGTGCATTTGATTGAAACATATAAAATTGAAATGATTTATGTATAAATTCTTTTTTAAAAAATAAACCCCCCACTCCCTCTTCACACGATTAGAAGACAAATGCTCATAAATTTCTAGAATGCCAGGTGAGCATTTATTGGAGAGATTACTTGTTGTTTTCAGAAATACCAGATTTGGAAGTGTACAAAATTAATGAAAAACTCAATCAGAGGTTTGCTACATGGGGGTATCCTGTACTGTCTAGAATGAACTCAGAACTTAGTTAACTGCAGTAATAGAAGATATTACCTTTGCACCTGTTCTGCACACTTACACAAACACACACACAAAAAGTAGTTTACTTGTCACTATACCCTAATTTTTTTTCTTAAAGAATAGTTTATCAGTGAAGTATATTAGACATGAACATGATCAAAGGGGTCATTCCAATTTAAAGTTTCATTAGCAAAGTGTATCAGACACAACAATGATCATATGGGTCATTCCAAATTAACCCAACCTTATCCATCTAAGATTTTCATAAATCTCTCGGAAATCGAAACTTCTTGACATCTTAAATTTACACAAGGGAAAGTTGGGTAAACCAGGTTGGTGGATAAAACCGGGGCCCAGCAGTTTTAGCTTGGTTAGTATTGCTATTTGTCGGAAAACGCTTGAAACTTGTTGCAAACAAGCGCCATGTTATTTGAAGTTAAATGAAAGGCAGTGTTGTTTATTTGTTTGTCAACGCCGATGTTTTGAAAAATTCGAGTGTAAAAGTTTCGATTTTTACACCACCGATTTCACTTTGTAGTTTCTAATTGCTTAGAGATTTATTTTAGGTAAGTACAACATTTGATAACACCTTTTTCAGCAGTTATTTTAAATTGTTAAACCAGGTTTTGCGTCATGTTTGAAATGTGCTAAGCCATCTTTTCTGATTAATGGCGTTGTCGGCTAAAACCGGGACCTTGGCAGTCGGACAAGACCGGGTAGTATCCGGTTTTGGACGACCTTTTTTTTACTGTGGAAATATAAATAGTTTAATTTGTAAAATATAAATCTTAAAGAATCATCTTATAAATAAATGGTATGAAATTAAATATTTATTACTTTTTAGGAGAGACTTCATATGAATATAGGCTACTATATTATAGTTTCCAACTTAGAACAAATATAAAATTAAACTTATTAACATTTACAATAAAAATTATTTTTTAAAAATTAAATGGTGTTTGTTTCCAAAAAATGTTTCTTCTTTTTTTTAAGCAGGGTAGAATGAAAACATTAATGCTTTTACAAATTTATAATGTTGTTAGAATAAAAATTGCACCCATAAAAATTAAGGCTGCTCATCAGTCAATTTACGAATTCAGCTCACTAATGTTAAGTTTGGGCGTGTGATGCTTTCGTATTTTTTAAAATATCTACTTTGGAAATTAACTAAAAAGAAGACATCTTTTAAGAAGTCTACACAGAAAAAAGAGCTCAAAAATACAATTTCCCGAAGAGATATATTTAACCCACCTGTGTTTCTCAGTATAGGACGGCCATTGTACCAATTTATTGTTATAAATAAATATTTTAGTAGTAAGACAACAGCATTTTTCAAGTGTTCCTAAACATACCCGGTTTTATCCGACCTGGTTGGATAAAACCTCTTATACTTCCAAAAAAAATTTATTTACCCTCCAAAATATTGTTCTTCCACACTGAAAAATATTTATTTCTGTAACTAAAGAACTAATTTATCATTCAAATAGAAATTTAAGCAATTTTATTCACTTATTCGCTTAGGAAATAAAAAAAAAAAACACTTTGGAACCCGGTTTTGTCCGACATTCCCCTATATATATAATTATTAAAAATATCTACCTTTCATGATGTTAATCTAAGAGTTATTAATTTATGAAATTTTTCCCTTGAAATGACCGTTTTTGTCCGACTTTCCCTATATATATAATTATTAAAAATATCTACCTTTCATGATGTTAATCTAAGAGTTATTAATTTGTGAAATTTTTCCCTTGAATTGACATATGATTTTTTTAAATTCTATCTTTTGTGGTGAAGAGTCACTAAATTCTGAAATTTGCACTTTCCTCAATTTCTGGCAGTGCTTTAAAAGGATATAATTCCAGTTCTTTTGTCTACAGAATTGCATAACACTCATCTTGAAGGGAACTGCATAAAGTTTAATCACATATTTTTGTATACAGTCGAACCTCATTAAATTTGCCAACCTTAATGACGGACCGAAAGTTAGCGGAAGGCGAGGGTGGCGGTTTAGCAAAATTTTGCCAACCCTCTATAAATGCTTTTTTTTTCAGACTAAAAATTAAATATTTATAGTACTTTAAGATTTTTTAATTAAATACAAATTACACAGAAAATTAAGAGCTGAAATTTACCAGTAGAAATCAGTTTAATGTTTATAAAAAAAGCTATCCAAAGTGGTTTGTTTCTTTTGTTTTTTACATAAGTCTTCCACATTTTTCTCTAGCCGGAGTACATTATTGATCATTTTTTTATCGGTTTTTTCGTTTTGTTTGAAATAGTCTTAGTTTTTTTATGCAGTCTTGTGCTTCCTTACTTGTAATTTTAGGCTGTAATTCCTCATCGTTATCCGATTCCTCACTGTGATCTGACCCTTCAACTTAGGGTGCCTTACAAAATTGAATAATTTCATCACTCGTCAATTCCTCAAATATTGGTTCATCATTGCCGATAGTCAAAAACTCATCAGCTTCCATTTTCATATCCAGCACATCATTGGCTTGTTGAAATGTTTCTTTGAATTCTATGATTGCTGGATCTTGAACCAGCCGCTGACCATCCTTTTCATCATCTTTTATCAGTCCCGTATGCCTCCAACACTTTTTTTTAAAGCGTCCTCACTTACACAGTCCCAAGCTTTTTTTGCAAAGTAAATCGCATCTTTTAATGTTACATCAAATTTACGGCTCTCATTTATGTCCAGTTTTTTTTAACCAAAAATCGTCTGTAATGAGTCTTAAATGATTTGATAATGCCAGCATCCATTGGTTGCAAAATTCCTGTAGCATTTGGTGGCAAAAATTCTATTCTCACGTTGGATAATTTTTTTAACTTGTGACAAGGAGCATTGTCGAGTATTAGTAGCACATTTCGTTTTTGAATTTTCATTGCGTTATTAAAAACGCACGTCTAATCACTGAATTCAACTTCAGTCATCCATGCTTTCTTGTTAAAACGGTATTTAACATAGAGTTCGGGACGAAAATTTTTGAAACAGTGAGGTTTTTTCACGTTACCAATCACTTCTAAAATTCTTTTGTCACTTCCATCAGCGTTTGTACAGTAAACTGTTGTAATTCGAACTTTCTTTTTCTTTACTCCTTTTTCAGCTTTATTTGAAATTGTTTTAGAGGGCATCATAGTGTAAAATAACCCTGATTCCTCCATGTTATACACGTCTCTCAAATCATATTCCGAAATTATTTCTGCTAGTTCAATTTTTCCATCATTAACTTTCTCAGCATCAACCGTTGAAGTTTCACCATGCCAATTATGCAAACTAAGGCCATGCCTCTTTTTGAAACGATTGAGCCATCCGTTACTGTAAGAGAAGTTTTCAATGTTCAGCTCTTTACCGAAAATTTTTGCTTGCTCCTTAATTACTTCATCAGTAACAGCACCGTGATTTTCATTAACTTGGGTAATCCACATCAACAAGGAGTTTTCGCGGTTGTCATGCTTTCCTATTTCTATTTTCTTAACACTATGTAAGGATTTTTCCATCCCTAGCCATTTTTGTTTTTCCTTCAGTATGTCCCCAACAGTTCGTCGACTAACTCTCTAATCCAGAATTTCCGAAAAATGATCTGCAATAAATTTGCTGACTTTCAGATCGGTTTTTATTTTTGAATTCGGAAATCATAATTTTTTCATGCATGCTTAAGATTGTTTTCAACATCTTTGCAGGAAGAAGCAAAATAACAAGATGTTGTCAACTTGTGAAACAAACTGCTGGCCTTTGAGGAAGCCCTCTTATACCCTTTGATCAGTTTCAGAGTAAACCTAATCCCCTCCCCCCCCACACACCTATCAATATACCCGGACTGGGACCAAGAGGGAAGAAGGGCATGATGTACAGAAGAGCTGCAAGGAAATTTCAGGAGAGGTGAAAAGGGGTGTGAAAGGCTAAAGAATTGAGGATTCCAAGAATTAGCTCTGGATAGGAATTTGAGGGGGACAATGAAAACAATGTTTAGCAACTGTTTGTGGAGGAGTGGAATGGGGAAGGTAGGAGAAGGGAAAAGCAGGTGCAGTTGAAATAAAAGAGATAAGGAACTGGTCACCATGGTGAAAGCCACATTTTTGTTGCTGACCAATCAGCAATGGGCGCAAATGACATATTCCGGACATCCCTTCATGGCATGAGTCCGGGGTTGTGACCCTAGAAGGTCATGGACGTGTTTGCTGAATATTGTCACTTATCTGCCTTGAGTTCTTTACAAGGGCGGATCTAGAAAATCTTCAAGGGGGGGGGGGGGGGCGATTTTGGAAATCTCGGGGTTCAATGTAAGGATGGATGGAGGAGATTCTTCATTCCTTCTCAACAGTCCCTCCGCCCCCCCCCTTTTTTTCAAACAGCAGGAACAACAAAAAAAATGCTAGTGTAGTGCTATTTAAAATTTTACCAGCACATTTTTTCAATGCATATACGTTTATTCAAAGCCCTTATAAAAGGAACACAAGCTGACGTTTTTTTGCTTTCGCAAATCTGTCTATAATTTTTTCAACGTCCAATGTAATATCTTTATGGATATGCAATAACGCTAATTCAGTGAGTCTATCATCACTCATTCTGCTTCTTAGCCAAGTTTTAACCGAGTTAGGATTTCCTTTAAGCTTTCTCAAGAAAAATGTAGGCTTGTAAATACTTTTTCTAAATTTGAGTTGATATGTCTAAATTACAAAATAATAGCAATTATTAGTAATATATTTTCTAAAATTTTCAAAATGTAATACTAAATATGTACTAAAAAAACCATCAACGAGTATGTGCAATTTATATAAACATCTGTAATTATGAATGTTCAATGATTTCAGACTCCATGTTTTAGCGTAAATGCTGCAGGAATTTACACCACGTGCTAAGGGTTGGCTAGCTGTCACCAGTTTGATGGGTAGAAGAAAAGAGCAGGGAATCTCTTTCCCATTACTCCGAGGATTAGCAACTCAGCAATACTAAAGGACAAAGGAACAGGGGGAAAGCATAGAACTTGAAGGGCGTTTTGGGATTCCAAGAACATAAAAAAATGGCTGGTCCCGGGGCACAAAGAGTAAAAACTCACTTAGGAGTGTCGTTGTAGTATCCACTTAAACCAGCACAAGGGGGGGGCGATCGCCCCATCGTCCCCCCCTTGGATCCACCGTTGGTTCTTTAGAGTTCTCATTCAGGATGGCGGTTAAAACAGAAATATTAGCATACCGAGGATAGTTTTGGCTGAAAATGATTGGCGGTTTAGTGAGGGAATTTGTATTTCATTCCTATGGGAAAGGTTTTTTTCACGGTCTTCCTTGGCAAACTGCGAGGGTGGCGGTTTTTCGGGGGGCAGTTTAACGAGGTCTGACTGTATATATATAGCTTGACCACCTTTCATTTAAAAGATATTTTCAGAAAATTTTGTAAGAAATATATGATATTAATGTGTTTTAATGAATACATCTATAAAATTTAGGAGTAGCACCATGATGGGATCAGCAGAAATGCATTTAAGGGAGCGGGGGGGGGGGGGGGGGGCAAAAAAGCAATGGGTGAAAATATAAAATGCCCTTTTCTTTGGCGATATAGGTTTTGTGCTCTCAACAGTCCAGACAAAAGTTAGAGACATGACAAGTTAAAGGCAGATGCTAAAAAATTGCAAAAAGTTGCGTAATAAGTTCCTACCTCAAAAGTGCAGATTCTTTTGAAAATTGAGATTTCTTTTTATTCTTACTGTTTGATCACGATTGTCACCCCTCATCAACTGTGACAAGCTCTAACTCTGGAGGGCACTTTGTTTTTAATTATTATTTTACTCAATCTCTGCATGACTGATACATCTCCAAAGCAGCCCTCAAACAGCAAACTGCCTATAGAAATGTAGCAAGCCATTTTCTAAATATGAAGAGGCAATGGGAGGGCAAAATGTGGGAAAAATCGAGTACACAAGGCTGAGGGCTACTCCATGATTTACAGTTTAAATAATAATATATAGCAGCACAATATGAAATCGGATAATAAGATCTGCACTCCAATTCTCAAGCTTATTTTTATCGGAAAAAAGGATGGTTAGTATTCAGGATCACACCATATTATCTTTAACATACTGATTAAAAATTATTTCCTTAAAGGTTCCCTTTTATTATATTATTTTTGGGAAGGTAAAGGTAACAGGAATAAAATTGGTCTGCATTGTGCCTTGCCACTTGAAAAATCTTCTCTGACCAAAAATATTGTTCAATACTCTGGTCTCTAACTAGGAGTAAAATGATCATTTTTAAACTATCAGCTAGACTATTTATGCCTTCTGCTGGTTTAATCATACATGTTTATCATTATTCTTTTTGCACTTTCAGCATATTTTGCACAAACAACACGTATGTATAGATGGATACACAAATAGCTAACAATGAATGCAGAAAAACTAAGCAACTGGAGTTGGTTGAAAAATTAAAAACAAATAAACAGTAAAATCTTCTTCCTATTCCAAAAATGATAACATAAAAGCTTTTTGTAACAATTTTTAATCAGATACGGGAAGGTCAAATCCTCAAAAAGATGTAATAGCATTTCAAAATAAGTCAGCTTCCACAAAAAGACCTCTTATTCTAAAATTACCTTCTTTCCATTCCTTCTGGCATATTTGGATTGTTTGGGTTGAACATGGGATTTCTAAGAAGAGATAAAATTAAAATTAATAATTTTAGGTAAAAGTTACTAAGCATTTTTATATCTTAAAACTAAATTACTACGAGAGATTCACAGAATGTCTTTTACAGTATTGTACACATTAAAAAAAAAAACAAATTCAAGATACAAACATTGTCATTAATTTAATTCAATTCAGTTATAAGGATGTAATTTTAACGTCTCTTGAATTAATTTGGAGTAGGGCAAAAATAAATATCTGAACTTAAGCAGCAAGCACTGCGTGATAGACAATCAATTTTAAAACAATAAAACATTTCTTTAATTGGCTGAACATAGACAAGTTCAAACAAAATATGAGGATTGTCAATTACTAACACAAAATTATAATATACTCATTCAGAATATACACTCAATTCTATTTTTATGCAAGGAGTTAAAAACTGAAAAGTATATGAAAGAAAGGATTCATTAAAATAGGTTTAATGTACTGCACAAGGAAATAAATCCTAATAAGAGTACATTTGATTAAAACATAAAAAATTGAAATGATTTATGCATAAATTCTTTTTAAAAAAATAAACCCCCCACTCCCTCCCCACACGAATATTAGAAGACAAATCCTCATACATTTCTAGAATGCCAGGCTAGCATTTATTGGTGAGATCACTTGTCATTTTCAGAAATACCAGATTTGGAAGTCTACAAAATTAATGAAAAAGTGAATCAGGGGCTTGGTACATGAGGGTATCCTGTACTGTCTAGAATGAACTAAGAACTTATTTAACTGCAGTAATAGAAGATATTACCTTTGTATTTGTTCGGCACACTTACACAAAAATAAATAGTTTACTTTTCGCTGTAGCCTAATTTTTTGACTTAAAGAACAGTTCATTAGTGAAGGACATCAGACATGAAAATGATCAAACGGTTCATTTCAATTTAAACTGATAAGGACCTCAACATGATTCATCTTAGATTTTCATAAAACTCTTGGAAATCAAAACTTCTTGCCATCTTAAATTTACATATAATTATTTTAAAAATCTAGCAATCATGATGTTAATGTGAGAGTTATTAATGTATGAAATTTTCCATTTGAATTGACTTATAATTTTTTTAAATTCTATGTTTTATGGTGAAGAGTTACTAAATTCTGAAATTTGCACTTTTTCAATTGCCGGCAGTGTTTTAAAAGGATATAATTCCAGTTCTTTTGTCTACAGAATTACATAAAACTCAGCTTAAAGGGAACTGCATAAAGTTTAATCATATATATTTATATATATATATATAGCTTGACTACCTGTCACTTAAAAGATATTTTCAGAAAATTTTGTAAGAAATATGACATTAATGTGTTTTAATGAATGAACCTATAAAATTTACAAGTACGACCATGATGGGATCAGCAGAAATGCATTTACGGGGGAGGGGGGGGGGGGGGGAATCGGAAAAAATATATAATGCCCTAGCCTTTTGGCTATATAGGTTTTGTAATCTCAAAAATCCAGGCAAAAATCAGAAACATGATAAATTAAAAGCAAATGCTAAAAAGTTGTGAAAAGTTGGGTAATAAGCTTCTACCACAAAAATGCAGATTCTTGTGAAAATTGATAGTTTTTTTTTATTATTGCAGTACAACCCCATTATACCAGGCCTCAGTATATTGCGTAATTGGATATACCGCGGTGATTATCATGTCCCGCTACATTTAAACTACCCAAAATCATTGCCATTTAAAGGTGATTTCTTATTTACCACTGTAAAAAAAGCCAGTCGCGAGCAAAAATATTCTAGCTAAAGAGTACTAATCCCCACACCACATAACGTGGGCCACCACGAGATAAAGTCCTCTATTGCGATAGCACTTTTTTACGCTTTTTTGGACTTTCAACTTGACTCAATCCGTCAGGTTCAATCCGTTTTGTTCAATGCTTATAACTATCTTCTATTTTCAGAAGTCTAGTTATGCATGTGCATAGCGTTATCAACCTTTATATTCATATTCTTTAGCATTCCTGAAAAGTAAATATATTTTTCAGTGTATGCAGGGTTTTTTTTTCTGAGAAGTGCGTTTC
Organism: Octonoba sinensis; assembly: GCA_038502835.1. Lineage (NCBI taxonomy): Eukaryota > Metazoa > Arthropoda > Arachnida > Araneae > Uloboridae > Octonoba > Octonoba sinensis. The sequence goes on along the minus strand of CM076598.1, from coordinate 23,793,080 downwards.
TCCTCTTCCAAGTCTAATTTTTCTTAGAACCTCTCCCTCTTCACAAACCCATGTTGATAACATACAGATTTTCAAGCCCCCTTTTTCTCAGAACACAGTTGTTTTATAACCTACCACTCGATAGACTGATTGCGCAGTTGAGACGTGTGCTTCTTGCACAGCAATTACAGTGAATAAAATAGCAGCAAAGAAGAAAAGAAAACATTATACTATAGAAGAAAAGTCACGAGTAATTGATAAAATGAAAAATGATGCAGCAAAAGAGAGTATTATTTTGTGAGTATAATTCGGCGATGTAGTTTCACTATCCCACGGTTGCGAGTGCCAAACATGTCCCCCGATACCCGCGTTCTAATAAGGTTTTACTGTATAATCCCGATTGTCTACCCCTCCAACTATGACAAGCTCCTTCACTGTTGAGGGCCTTTTGTTTTTAAATATTATTTGATTCAATCTCTGCATTACTGATACTTTAATCATCTCCAAAGCAGCCCTCAAATAGCAAACTGCCTACAGGAACGTAGCAAGCAATTTTCTAAATATGAAGAGGCGATGGGAGCACAAAATATAGGGAAAATCGAGTACACAAGGCTGAGTCCTACTCCATTATTTACAGTTTAAATAATATATAGCAGCACAATATGAAATCTGATAATAAGATCTGCACTCTATTTCTCAAATATATTTTTCTTGGAAAAAAAGGTTGGGTAGTATTCAGGATCAAACCGTATTTCTTTAATGTACTGTTTAAAAATTATTTCCTTAAAGGTGCCCTTTTATTATATTATTTATGGGGAGGTCCAGATAACTGGAATAAAACTGGTCTGCCAAAGCGCCTTGCCACTTGAAAAATTTTCTCTGACCAAAAAGGTTGCTCGATACTTTGGTCTCTAGCTAGGAGTAAAATGATAATTTTTGAAACTATTAGCTAGATTATGACTTCCGCTGGTTTCATCATATATTTTTATCATTATTCCTTTTGCACTTTCAGCAAATTTTGCACAAACAACACATATGTATAGATGGACACACAAATAGCTAACAATGAATGCAGAAAAACTAAGCAACAGGAGTTGTTTCAAAAAGTAAAAACAAATAAATAGTGAAATATCCTCCCCCTTTCAAAAATGATTACAAAAAAGGTTTAAGTAACAAGTTTTAATCAGATACTGAAATTTTAAGTCCTCAAAAGGATGTAATACCATTTCAAAAAAAGTCGGCTTCCACAAAAATACCTCTTATTCTAAAAAAATATTACCTTTTTTCCATTCCTTCTGGCATATTTGGATTGATTATAGGAGTGAATACGGGATTTCTAAGAAGAAAGAAAATTGAAATTAATAATTTTATGAAAAGTCACTAAGCAGCTTTATATCTTAAAACTAAATTAATACAAGAGATTAACAAACCGTCTTTTACAATATTGTAGACATTCAAAAAAAAAAAAACTTAATTCAACATACAAACATTATCATTAATTTAATGTACTACAGTTATAGGGATATATGTTAACATTTTGTAAATTAATTTGGAGTAAGGTAAAAAAACTATTTGTGAACTCAAACGGAATGCACTTCACAATAGACAATCTTTAAATTGAAAAAATATTTTCTTAATTAGCTGAACATAAAGAAGTTCAAGCAAAATTTAAAGATTTTACATTATTAATAGAAAATTATATTGCCCTCAGCTCTTTAGTGGCGGCAATGTGAACTTTTGTACAGCCAATGTTTAGCTCCAGTTCTGCCACGAGCGTTTGATGACAACTGTGTACATTTTTCGAATGTTTATTGTAATTTCATTGTTGAGTTTGCTAAGAACATGCTGAAAGGTAAGCATTGAAAATTTAAACATCAATTTATAATTTTGATTAAGCAGGTATTTAGTACTTTGTTTTGGACATTAAGTGTATATAAAGTTATTTAAAGTAACCTAAAAAACAGTAACCTAATTTTTGAACGGAGACGAAGTCATGATCTCAGATTTTTGAGAGGTTCTTTTCCTTTTAGTTCCTCGTTGTTCATATCTAGGAAGTGCCACGATTGACTGGATACTGACATGTATCTGAAAAGTGGAAGGTGGGACTTTCTTCTCTTCAGGTGCAACTGCAACTGCACGATCATTATCCGAAGATGCTAGAGTTACTAGTGAAGGAGAATAGCAATCTTCACTTATAATGTCAGGGTTGTATGGTTCAATACCTGTAACACAGAAAGCGTTTTCTGCGAGTTGAACCCTGGCTGTACAGCTATATGTTTTTTTAAAAATCCCTGAAAGTAACGCCCCTAAGAGTACGCATATCTGATATGTGCGTACTCTTACCCACCGATGTATTGCTCCTCAAACTCGTCCATAGATGGCTGCAGCATTCACAATAGTAAAATTCTGACATACCCACGTTGTTCGGAAGGGAACAAAGCTCATAATGATATATACTTAAAAAGCAAACATCAATCCTTTGTTGACAAAAAAATTAATATTTCTTCACAGAAAAATTACATGCCAACATGCAGAAATCATATTTTACCTGATAAATAAACGAAAGCAAGGATGAAAATAGCAATGGCGGTCTCTTGTGCCAGCTGAAAACAAACGTGTTGAGTTGATCACACTCGCTTCTGCTTGCAGTGTTGCCAACAGGGAAAAAAGTCCCTGCGTACTCTTAACCGACTGCGTACTCTTACCCTCCTTTCCCTTAGTTGTAATAACTGTAACTAACTGCAACTGTTTCATGTTTTGTATTCATCATGTTCTTGCTATGCTGTTTTGTTACTTATTAAATGTGATTAAATTCTTATGTGTTCCTATAATTACACACGCATCGTCACATGGTGTCAGAATTTCCTAATCAAAGGTAACTACTAATTCCAGATGTGAAGGTGGCATTTGACCTCCAAAACCATTGATAATTTTATCGGACCAGAAAGAACAATGGGAGGATTGGCTCCAAAGTTTTGAATGGTATGCAGCAGCCATTCAACTTGATAAAAAAGATGCTAAAGTGCAAGCCGCAACATTTATGGCCACGATAGGTCGTGAAGCTCAACAAATTTTCAAAACATTTGGTTTGAGTGACGAAGACAAAAAGAAATTAGATGCAATTAAAAGTAAGTCTGCTGAATATTTTACACCTAAAATAAACTATACATTTGAACGATACAAATTTAATCAAATAGTTTTTCTTTTTTATTTTTCTGATGTGCGACATTTAATTTGCTTTCACTTTCGGGACCTGCATGTATTTTTTAACTTTTTGAACCCATTCCCAGTCTTTCTAAGTGCAGCAAACCATGATGACAGCTTTCTACATTAAATATCTACAAAAATATATTATCAACAAGAACATAATTTTAGGTATATATTAGTATACCAATTCTGTAATTACCAATACATTATTCTCCCCCTCCCCAATAGATTATTATTTTTCTACTAACTTTTTGCTTTACAGGTATTTCACAATCCAAAGTGATCACGAACTGAACAAGTGAGTAAGGCATTAGGAAGCTACAACCCTCCAAATGATCTTCTTACATAGGGATATCACGGTGGGCCAGGTTCATACAGCAAGAGGTAGGCTGGGCTGGCGCATAGTAAACTTGTCTCTGCGTGATAACGACAACCGTCCCCAACTATGACAAGCTCCTACATTATTGAGAGCATTTTTATTTATTTTCATTATTTTACTCAATTTCTGCGTGACTGTTACATAAAACATCTCCAAAGTAGCCCTCAAAAAGCAAACTGCTTACAGGAATGTAGCAAGTAATTTCCTAAACATGCAGAGGCAATGGGAGCACAAAATGTTGTGAAAATAGAGTAAACAAGGATGAGGCTGACTTGATGATTATTGTTTAAATAATAATATTTTGCAGTACAATATCAAATCTACTATTAAGACCCACACGCCAATTTACAAATCCATTCCTTTTGGAAAAAAAATTGTAGGCGGTATCCAGGATTAAAATATTTTATTTAATTAACTGATTATTAATCACTTCCTTGAAAGAGCTTTTTTTTATTATATTTTGGGGCGATAATACATTCAAGGAGAAATATCTGAAGTTTTAAAAAGTACAATAAATAGGGGCAGGAGCTCTCGCCACTTTTATTACTTTTAATAAACTGATTTTTTAGCAATTGACATAGCACTAAAATCCCTATATATTTAATAATAGCAGGCACCAAATTCTAAAATCTACTTCGAGTAATTTTGAAAAAAAGACTTGTTTTCAAAAACTGCATATTTTAAAATTAATGAAAACTACATTAGCTACTAAATATGAAAAAGAATGTAATCGAATGCACTAAGAAAATCTTCTAAACCAATTTTTGTTTTTTTTGAATGCTATTCATTTTTTTTTTCAATTTTATTCCTTATTTATTAATTTAAATTTTTATTTGTTGCACCATTGAAGATATTTTTTGTATATACAGTGAAACCTATGTAAGTTGACCAATTGCGGTGCAGAACTTTAGTGGTCATATAAAGGGTGAAGATTTTTTTATTGTTATTTCTTACACTATGGCATTTAATCTTTTAATAACTAGTTAAAATATAGCTCATGTAATGATGTTACTTCAAAATAGTGATTGGCTTTTTTTTTTTCACAATTATCTAAAATATCATAAAAGAAATTTAACCCGAATGTCTTACAATGTATCCTATACAAATCAAAAGTAAAGTACTTAGTTAAAATTAAGAAAAATATCATATTAATTGTTGCAAACTGTATCTCAACTGCAGGTGAGCTCATCTACCCGATGGGCGTTCCCTTGCTTCGTGGAACATTCATTCCTTTAGTAGAGCAATAAAGAGTCCAAAGTACTTTAAAAATAACATAAAAACAGTTTATTGAAACATTTCAATCTGAACTACATAGCACTGCCCCGCTGACACTGCAAGGTTAGTATTTATACAACTTATTCGGTGTTGCCAACAACAAAATAGTAAAAGTTAACAAACACAAACATGAATAAATTATCAGAAACATGACACAAAACAAAATCTACAATATTTCCAAAATAGAATCGCAACATACTCCCCACTTTGAGTCAGTTGGTAACGACTCAAAAACATAATTTCCAAATAAATCCAATTTTGCTGTATTCTTAACCAAAGAATTCGATGAGGTGAAATTTCTTATTTTCCCTTCCTTAGAGATTATTTCTCCTCGATTCATTTCCAACGGAAAAACACGTTGAATAGGTCGCGCAATTATCCCTGACTGAGTTTTTACTTTAACAGTTCGGATTTTCCCCGTCACAACCTGGAATTAACTCCATTACCCTAGCTAAAGGCCAATACAATCTCTTTTTGAAATCATCACCGACTAAAACTATTTCATCTAACTTTAGTTCCCTACGATCTTTAGTCTGAACCTGTCTCTGAACCAGCTGACTTAAATATTCTCTTCCAAACCGCCCTTTCAAATCTTTCAGAAGTTTAGCTCTGTATCTTATGCGTTTTTGCAAATGTTTACTGTCTATTTCATCCAAATCCTCAATGTTAGAATTATGATTCTCGGCCAGAAACATAGACGGAGTTAAAGGGATCAAATCATGAGAACTCTCCGATACGTAAATTAAAGGTCTAGAATTTAGAACCGCTTCACATTCGCATAAAATCGTCTCCAGTTCTTCATGAGATAGTACCGAGTTTCCTAATGTGCGTCGCAAAAGTTCTTTAACTAGTCTAACTAACCTTTCCCACCAGCCTCCCCACCAAGCGGCTGTGGGTGGAATAAACTTCCAAAATATTCTTAGAGTCTTTGATTCTCTCGAAATCTTATTCCAATCTAATCTGGAAAGTTCATTAAACGCACCTCTAAAATTAGTTCCATTATCGGAATAAATGGTCCTCGGCCTACCTCTCCTCCCTATAAATCTCCTTAAAGCTAATAAAAATGCTTCAGTCGATAGCGAAGTCACAAGCTCAAAATGAACTGCAATGTACATGGCGCAAGTAAATAAAACAATCCAAACCTTGTTACCACTTTTCAAAAATAGTGGCCCCGCTAAGTCCTACAATCTCAAAAGCGGCACAATCTTCAATTCGATCAGCTGGCAGAGATGTAGGTTCACACCACATCGGTTTCGCTTTATATCTTTGGCATTTCACACACTTATTCAAAACACTACGAATAGTTTTACGAGCTTTAAGAATCCAAAATTTTTCTCTCAATATACATTGCAACATTTGAATTCCGGCATGACAATTCTTTCTATGCGTATAATCGATTAACATTTTTGTGAAAGTACAATTACCAGGTAAAAGATATGGGTACAAAAAGTCCGAAGTATCTTTACGATTAGTGATCCGAGTTTTCACCCTTAAAAGATTGCCACTATCAGTTATCACTTCAACTAAATTAACATTTTTAACATCGGAAAACCAGGAATTCTGAATTGAACGAATCACTGATTTTTCAGCATGCTCTATTTTGTCAAGAGAAATTTCAGAATCTTTAATAGCAATTGAATTCTTTTTACAATTGCTAACGAAACTTAACCCAGCCAATTACACGAATCATCTTAGCATAATCAAAAGTTCTTAGGGCATACCAAGGGGGAGAACTTTCGGACATATTAATATTTATCAATTTGACTCTTTTCCGTTCTAAATCAACATCAGCCGATGGGCACTCAATTTTACTATCCGGCCAGAATTCCGATTTTTCCTTCAACCAAAATTGACCGCTCCACCAGTAAGAATTTACCATCCTCTTTATCGAACACCTTCGAGACAATACATCCGCGGGGTTCAGGTTACCAGGAATGTGTCTCCAACATTGAAATTGAGTCAATTCATTAATTTCCCTGACACGATTGGACACAAAAACAGTCCACTCCCCGCTTTCCCTGATCCACCATAAGGCTACAGTAGAATCAGACCAAAATGTTATTTTAATTTCGGATAAATTAAGTGCACTTTTTAAGGAAAAAGCAAGCCTAGCTCCAATGCAACATGCCATTAATTCCAAACGCGGAATACTTAACTTTTTCAAAGGTGCTACTCTTGCCCTTGCTCGCATAAGTGTTACCTTAACTTCCGCGTTTTCCACAGCTCTCATAAATACGCATGCGGCATACGCATCCTTGCAAGCATCGACAAAAACGTGCAATTCAATGTTTACGTTGGAACCGACATAACGCGGTATTGCCACATCTTTTAACAAATGAATATCCGCTATCCATCTATAAAAATAATTTTCAATATCAGGTGGCAATATCTCGTCCCAAGAAATCCCGAGTCTCCATGTATTCTGCAACATGGGCTTAGGAAGCAGCATTACTGGAGCTAACAACCCAATCGGGTCAAAGACTGATTGCACTATAGATAAAATATGTCTTTTAGTGAGCTTCATATCACAACCTAACACATTTACATTAATATTACACCTCAAAGTGTCCAAATCTAAGTTCCACAATAAACCTAATAATGACGTGTCACCTGAATGCCTAGTTGTGTGTTTACAAGCGACGTTACTTTCCCAATTTCGCAAATTTAAACAACCTTTCGACATAAGACCCTGAGCCTTTTCAATAAAACACTCTTCCTCAGTCACATCAAATACACCAGTAATACAATTGTCAACATAAAATGAGCATTTTAACTTTTCAATAACATCTGCATATTTCAGAGGAGAATGATCCAAAAGATGCTTAATGGACGCATTAAGCAAAAACGGGCTTGACGAAAGACTGAAAACAACTCTACAATGTCTATATATTAGTTCCTCATTGTCAGAAGGATAAAAAAAGCGCAAAAAATTTCTATCTCCTTTTGCAATTCCCAACTGTAAAAATGCCTTCTCAATATCGGAACTTAAACCTATAGGGTACATTCTAAACCTGTCTATAATATCAGATATCAATTCTACAAGATTAGGACCCTTAATGAAACATTGATTCAAGGAACATTTCCCCCTCTCGCTTGCAGATGCGTCAAATACCGGCCTCATTTTTGTTGTTTCACTACTATCTTTAATAACGGGTCTATGCGGCAGAAAATGACAATTATCATTTAATTCATTTTCGGGAACTTTTTCAATAATGTTCAAATTTTCCCATTCATTGAAAATGCGTTGATATTCCTCTAATATCTTATCATTCTTTAACCGTTTTATCATTCGCACATGCCGCTCCCATGCTAAATCTCTGTTATCCGATAATTCTATACAATCATTTTTCCAAGGCAACTCCAATTCATACCTTCCCGTAGGTAGAATGGTTAACTTATCCTGAAAATTAATTAAATCTTCAACATCTTTTTTATTTCTATCCCTATAAATAATCGGATCATTAATACCCAAACATTCTAAATCCCATAGTTGTTTTAAACAACTGTTACTGACATGCATAGAAATCACTGTTAAAGCCTTTTCATCTTTATATTTAGAATCAAGTTTTCCCATTATTACCCATCCCAATTTAGTTTTACAAGCAGTTAATCCCGTGTCTAGTTGTACATGTTCCCCCGTTAACAATTTTCCGAGAACATCTGCACCTATCAGCAAATCAATTTCTTTTTCCTCACAAAAAGAATCGGTTAACTCAATGTTTTTACTTTTTAACTCTTCAAGAATATGAAAATCACCGACATATGGTACAAAACCGCAAATTTTTCCTTCAGAAAAAACCTCAAAAGAACATTTATAAGTACCTTTCAAGTCGCCAACTGAAAGACAGAATGAAGTAAAGGGGCAGTTTCCCTACCTCCAAACAACCCGTGTACAATTTGTTCTTTACGAATAGGCTTTAACTGGAATTGTTTTATAATTCTTTCTGATAGATAAGATCTTTGAGACGCAGAATCTAGTAACGCTCTAACTTTTATTAGTTTACCTTTAAGGTTTACATTTACGTATAAAGTCTGCAAAAATACCCTTTCGCGGTTGCTATTATTCGACAGTGACACATCGACCTTTGGATCATTCTCCTTACACTTAAACATTTTCATTATTAAAATTAGGACACATTATCTTAAAGTGATTCTCATTGCACTTAAAACACTTGATATTTGCTCTACATTGACTTTTAAAATGACCGAATTTTAAACAAATAAAACAACATTTCTTATTAAAAATATTCTTTTCCTTATCTTTTAGACTCATTCCTTCGGCTTTAAAACATTTATAGCTCGGATGCTGTTTTTCACAGAAAATGCAGTGCGAAATTAACTTACCCTTGTTAAAATCACCAGTCGTAAAAAGCATAGAAGATGTCGGAATTTCACTATGTCCCTCATTTACGTTACCGGTAAATTTTCCCGAAATGTTAGCGGTCTTTGCTCGTTTTGCAGGGGTACAACCAAATCCAGAGCGGGCCAGCTTTATCATTTCTTCAGATTCAACTTCATGTCGAAGAAAGCACACAAGTTTATTTAAACTTCTTTCCGAACTTTTAGAACTTCCATCAGAACTTCTATTCCTTTCCCACGCGCGTAATACCTTCTCTGGTAGACACGGCTCCACAAGGGGACCGAGGAAATCAGCAAATTTCTCTTTTGTTTTTCCCAAACTCTCTAAAGCCATTAACTTTCCTTCAATGGCATTGTAAACTGAAGACAACTCAATGTTCGAATGACCGGACACCGCATTTTGCATTACGAGACTTAATAAATCTCGCACATAAATCTGAACAAGTAAATCATCCCGTCCAAATCTTTCTTTCAATTGTTCTACCGCCTTTGGATAATTTTCAGATGTTGGGGGAAAACTGTTCAAAAGTTGTGCAGCCCGAGAATTTGGCACAACGCATTGCCATAGGTACTGAAATTTGTCTTCTAGTGCGATATCAGGATCATCATGAATCTTCGAAAATTGGCTCCAAAAACCCAGGTAGTCTCTTGCCTCTCCGGAAAACCTCTTCAACTCCAGCAAGGGTAGTTGAAATTTCCGACTCGGACGAGCAGCAGACTGCCGGCTTACTACAGAGTCATTATCATCTTCCGAACTCTTCATTAACACTGAAAGTTTATTCTCTATTCGCACTTTCAAGGTTACGAAAGTATCACGGTATGTCTCTGACTCGGCATAATCACTTAAGTATTGCGCCTCTTCTTGCAATTGTTCAAGTACACCTTGCTGTGTAGCATCCAACCTTTCGAATTTATCATGGAGTTGAGTTAATAGGATTTTCAACTTTTTGCCATCACAGACTTCCTTAATCAATTCATCTTCTACTGTCTTCTTAAACAAAGTAAACGCAATTCGTTGTCCTTTACGTTGACCTTTAAGCAACTCCATGTTTCACAGTTCCACAGAAACAAAAGATATCCAGTGCGGACGCCAAAAAAACCTATGTTGCAAACTGTATCTCAACTGCAGGTGAGCTCATCTACCCGATGGGCGTTCCCTTGCTTCGTGGAACATTCATTCCTTTAGTAGAGCAATAAAGAGTCCAAAGTACTTTAAAAATAACATAAAAACAGTTTATTGAAACATTTTAATCTGAACTACATAGCACTGCCCCGCTGACACTGCAAGGTTAGTATTTATACAACTTATTCGGTGTTGCCAACAACAAAATAGTAAAAGTTAACAAACACAAACATGAATAAATTATCAGAAACATGACACAAAACAAAATCTACAATATTTCCAAAATCGAATCGCAACATTAATTATATCAATTACTTATATGATCCTAAAGATTTCCTAAAAATATATATTTTTCAAAATGGCTATATCAGATGAAAGTAGAAACTAATTTAAGGAATAAAAGAGTGCTCATAGTAGTTTGCCCATTTGGATAACTTACAGACAGGTTTAGGAAAACTTTATATTGATGTTTCATCCATCCAGACAAACATTGGTCTAACATTATAGCATAAAAAATATCGTGGAGAAGCTATTTTAGTTTTCTTTCATCTTTTTAAAAATAGATAAACAAATAAATATAGTAATAATTAGGCGGTCAACTTACAAAGGGTTTTTTTATAATACCCCCACCCAAATTTGGCATACATCATTGGTTAACATAGACAGGTGGTCAGCTTACAAAGGTGGTCAACTTTACAGGTTGTACTCAGGGCCGGCCCGACGGTATTCGGCGCCCTTGGACTTTATAAAAATAGTCGCCCCTAGCCCCCTATCATCATACAAACTAAAGTACTACAAATTCAATTGTGTACAATTTTATTGCATTTTCAATTATTTAAAAATTTTTAATAATTACATACATGAAACAAATAACTTATTTTTTTATTTCTAATGGGATGCTGTTGGCTTCTGGTAATTGCTGAGCTAGTGCGTTTCGCACCATTTAACCATCTCTATCAAGCACTACAGAGGGTGTAGTACCAACGCCACAAGTGAATTTTGATGCTAAGTTATTTCACTTGAAAGATGGAGTATCTGAAAGGAGTCACTATCATTGGGTCTGCCTATGTTAAGACAACTAGAATTCTTGAATTAATTTTGTGAAACATGGATTATTGTTTTTTTTTTTTTTGCTCTGACGCTGAGCGCCCCCAAGATGCTTGCGCCCTTGTACTTTGCACACTTTGCACATTGATAGGGCCAGCCCTGGTGGCACTGCATTACAAAAGTTTAAATAATTGACACTAAAATAAAAATAAACCTGAATTCAGTAAACTTTTTGACATTTGAGAAATGACACTCCTAACAAGCGCAGAAATTAGTTTAAAAAAATTTCTATCAAGATTTTACAGAAAATAAAGGCAAACTTATTTATTTGCTATTTAATAAAGCTTAACAAACATCAATTACGAAAAAAATTCGATTCTAACAGTGGATGCAAAAGAACTCATATTTTTAAAAATGAAAGCATTAAAATGTAAAGATGGAAATAAAAGAATTTCACCAAGTAAAAAAAACTTACGATTGAATCTTAGTAGGATTATAATGATCAATAGTAATAATTAACGACATTTAATCGGAAATTTGAAGTAAATTAAAAACAATTTTAAAACATGCCGATTTTCTTTAGTTTAAAATCATAGAAAATTCCGAAATTTAGAAAATTGGCCTGCATTGCATCTTGCAACTTTTAAGAATTTTCTCTGATCAAATAGGTTGCTCCTTACTCTGGTCTCTAAATAAGAGTAAAATATTCATTTTTTAGAATATCAGCTATACCAGAGGTTTCCAAACTGTTATGAGAAGTCTCTTCAGGTGGTATGTGTGCAGGCAAAATAAAGAAGAGATAGACTGGACTGGTAAGCATTGCATTGCTTTTTATGTTTTGATGGTACTTGGGCAATGACAGGGAAACACGGAGAAAATTTTGCCAAAATAAAATCTTTGACAGAAAACTATTTTTTTTTTTTCATTGCAGCATTCATAAACAGCAGTTGGCAGCAAAGGTGTATGCCTGAACCATTTAAATGTGTTTTACAGGAACTTGTCAAGGTGGTTAACTTGATTAAATCACTGGCACTAAACTCTCGATTATTTTCAAAGCTGTGTTCTGAACCGGGCAGTGATCATATTCAGTTGCTACTACACACCGAGCTGAGACGGCTTTCTCGAGAAAAAGTTTGAAGTAGATTATTTGAATTACGTTCCGAGGTGCAGCTGTTTCTGATGGGAACCAGTTTTAAATTGCATGAATGCTTGAATGAGAAGCTTTGGATATCAACCCTCAACTACTCAACATATTTTTAGTCGCTTGAATGACTTACATTTAAATTTGCAGGGTAAAACCATAAATAGATCTTTAGTTGATGACCAAATAAAGTCATTTATTTAAAAAATGTTGGGGGCCTCGGTGGCCAAGCGGTCTTAGTACCAGTTTTCGCCCGCTGCTTGCACGCAGTAACGAGGTCGTGGGTTCGATTACCACCTTGCCCTGGGTGTATTTCTGTTATTTCATCTCTTTGTGATGTAATAAAATATTTCATGCATTGTCTTGTGCTATCTGTCATATTGGACGACAGTTCATAAGCGAGTACCGAGACTAAGCACACGAACTGGAAAATAAATGTACTTCAATTCAATTCAATGTTGAATTTTGAATACAAGTAATTTGACTGAAAACTTGCCATCCTTTCCAAATTTGGAAAATTTTATAACAGAACACAATGTTACATTGAACAACAAAATAATCAATGATATAAAAAAACACTGCTAAATGCTAGTTGAATCCTTCAAAAAGTATTTTAATGAAGACTATTCTGAGTACTATTCGATAAGAAATTCATTTGTGTGGAAAACACTACCCTATTAAATGAGGAACACCTGTCATTAATAGAACTATCATGTGAATCTGGATTGAAGATCGAATTTGCACAATTAGAGTTGGGAGAATCTTGGCTCAAAGTTAAAAATTAATTCCTGTTATTGTCAAGAAAAGTATTGCAGTTTTTAATTCCATTCACAACCACTTGTCTTTATGACACTGCTTTTATTAAAAATAAATATAGAAGCAAATTAAATGTCGACCCAAATTAGGTTAAATAACCAAGTATTTCACAATCTATTAGGGTTCTATTCTATGTAATAAAGTTATATTCGCAGTCATATGCAAATGGTTTGCAAGAAGAATGATGGTAAGCAAAGAAAAGATTAGGAACCGCTGAGCTAGACTATTTATGTCTTTCAATGCATTTATCATTTACTTTTATTAATTATTATATTTTAATGCCCATTCTGCATTTTTGGCATATTTTGCACAAATACACATACATATAGACAGGTAGATAGATATAAATACCTAACAATGAATGCAGAAATAACAAAGCAACAGGAATCGTTTTGAAAAGAAAAAATAAATAAATAATAAAATCTTCCGCCTTTTCCGATAATAATTACATAAAAGCTTTGAGTAACAATTTTTAATCAGATACTGGAAGGTAAAGTCCTCAAAAAGATCTAATAGCATTTCAAAATAAGTCAGCTTCCACAAAAATAGCTCTTATTCTAAAAAAAAAATTACCTTTTCTCCATTCCTTCTGCCATGTTTTGATTGAACATTGGGTTGAACATGGGATTTCTAAGAAAGAAAATTTAAATTAATAATTTTACATAAAAGCTACTAAGCATTTTTATATTTTAAAACTAAATTAATACAAGAGATTCACAGAAGGTCTTTTACAATATTGTACACATTTAAAAGACACTAAACACAAGATACAAATACTGTCATTAATTTAAAGTACTTCAGTTATAGGCATGTATGTTAACATTTTCTGAATTAATTCGGAGTAGGTCAAAAATAAAGTTCTGAACTTAAACGGCAAGCACTGCACGATAGACAATTTTAAAATGACAAAAGATTTCTTTAATTGGCTGAACATAAACAAGTTCAAACAAAATTTGAAAATTGTCAATTGCTAACAAATAACTATACTCTTTAAGAACATACACTCAAACCTATTTTTGTGTACACTGTAAAAATATTGCGATTAGTTTAGTTAGTTAACACCATTTCTGATGTTCAGTTGGTGTAAACTTGTAAATCGTTCATTTTTTGGAGTATATTAAGTTTGTTTTTAATTGTCTGTCTAAAAAAATATAGACAGCAGAATGTTTCTTTAGCATATGACGTCCATTAACTCATCTACGCATCAAAAATTTATTACGATTGCGTATTTATCCTATTTTCATAGAAATGAGCAATCGCAATGAAATTTCGATACGTAACGGAGTTAACAAATTTCATGTGCTAAGAAACTTTTTACTATCGATATTTTTTTAGACAGACACATAAAAAATTTAAAATACATCAAAAATGAATAATTTTTAACTTTACCCCAACTGAACACCAAAAAATAGTGTTCAGTAATACCAAAAAGGGTTTGCACTAAACGCAATATCTTCACAGTGTAAGGAATAAAAACCGCTAAAATATACAATCTTGGAAAAATTAGTCTTTATACACATTATTCCTCATTTTCAACAAATAATTTCCGTACCCCTCGAGAACGAGCGCACTCCGAAGTCAGAATCCGAAAGTCAGAAATGCACTAACTTTTCCCGTTTACACTCTAGCGCGCATGCGTATTCAACAAACTCAGCCGGCGCTGTACGAGAAGTTGGGAAGTCGACAAGACAACGTGTTTAGCGTGCAACTATTTGCACTCTGACAAATAAGACCCAGCAAGAGAACAGAAACGCGAGTATGGGCAAGTACTTATTTCAGACTTTGATTTCAGTAATTTCTCGTTTTAAAGTTTTTAACTAATGATTGAAAGAAAAAAATGTTTCAAGATATTCATCTTATTCAGCGGATGAAATAGGATCGCCATTGTTGATTATTTTCTAAAAGATTAAACCGAAATCAAATGAAGGTTGACGACAAGGCCGTAGGCAAGGGGGGGGGCCGAGCCCCCCCCCCCCCGAAATACTTTCGAAATTTTTAACTAGTCTGAAAAAAAAAATTGTTAAACAAAAAAAAAAGATTTTGTTCCTTGAACCAACCTGTTTGAGAGCGGGGGGGGGGGGGGGGGGGGTCCTCTGTTTTACAAATGGGGAAACGATAAGACGTCGCTTCCAAAATTTAGGGTCAAAAACCAGATCTCAAAAAAAGATGCTTTCCCTCAATTCTCCAGTCGATAGGTTCCCCGGATTGATTCCTTGCCTAAGGGCAAGGACTACATATGGTTCTAATCACCCGACCACACAGCAAGAACAGCAAATGCACTGATCCTTTTTTGGCAAAATGCGAGCTACATAGAACCACATCTACCCTAAATATACGTACAACAGTTTAGGTGCTTTGTCTATCCTTGCCCGAAGGTTACATTTGTGGAAATGGCGACACTCCCATTAAGTTTGCACTGGCTGTATGGTTTTCGCGCGCTTTTCGCTGACTTATCGGGGATTGTTATAGTTTTCCCGCGCTTTTTAGTTTGCCCTGGCTGTAGAAGTAGGAGCCCATATTGTAGAAGTAGGAGCTAATGCCTAATGGACCGCGTCGTCTACGATTGCGGGATGTGGATATTTGTGCTGTTATTGCTGGGACAAATCTTTATTTTTCTTTTCTTTTTTCAACTAGCAATTCGTAAAATCGAATCAACATAGAAACGCTTCCGACAAGGGGGCGGAGGGAGGGCTCTTGCCCCTTTGCGGATGCCTTGACCTTGCCTTGCGGAACATAGGCAGTTGAGTGGGCTCTTGTGCTCTTGCAAAAGTCTCCCTTGCTTGCCTGTGCACAAATTTTGATTATGAGTAAAAGTATTTTGTCCTATTTTGGGAAGAAACAATGTAGAGATGAACAGCAGAAAGGGTATGATTATTTTTATGTAATTTTTTCAAAATATTATTTTAGCTGCCCCTCCTCTTTTTTTTTTTTTTTTTTGCAATTTTAGTTTCAACTTCTTATTTTCTTCCTCACATGCTGAGAAACTGCTTATTAATCTTTTCTTTTTTCATTTTTTAACTTCATAGGGGATGATGTCACACTACTTCGAGAAATTGTGACAAGGGGATAACAAGAAGTGTGACATTACACATTTTGATTTCTATAAAAACATGTAAAAAAATCAGCAGATTAAACTTATTTTTGTTTTTCATAATTTTATTTTAAAGTTTCATTGATTTCATTTTATATTGAAAATACCGATGCTTATTAAGGTTTAAACTCGCTTCTAGTTAAAATTTTAAAAGAAAATCTTCTTAGGTATTTACTTTTAAGATAAATAAGCGCGGGTCATTTTTTAGAATTCAATTATTTTTTTACTATTATGCACTAATTATCTTTTTTCTATTTTAACCTTAATCTCATTTTATACTCACAAATGTCATTAAAAGTTAAAATTAAAAATGCGATTCTTTAACGTAAGTACTTTATTTCTGAACTGCAAGTACATGTGCTCATATAATATAGCGTGACATGTGACAAAGGGGGTAGGGGTGTGTTGAAGAATGACATCTTGTGATCAAGGGGGGAGGGAGGGGGATCAAATATATTGAAAGAAAGTGTGACACTGTTTATGAATGGTCCCATAGAGCGTTTACAATAACATTGTGAAGGTGAAAAATACCGCGACAGAATTATACTTTTACTTAGCCTAGTCATAAATTTACATTGAACATAAAAGATCTTGATTGGTTCTTCTTATTATATCGCTCATGGGCTGCAACAGTGGCACAACTCAAAAAAAACTCTCGTTTCGGACTAAGAACAGATTGTAAATATGAAAATACACATTCTTTTCAGCAGCAATACTAGCACAACTCCTTAAGTCAAAATTAGGCCTCAAGATTTAATAATAACTAAAGCATTTCTTACGAATTTTCTTAGCAATGAAAAGTTTAAACCCACTTATCTCAAAACATGATTTTTTGAGTTGTGCCGCAATTGCAGCCCATGAGCTATATGTCTAATTTTGAAAGTGCTTTATAATTGTCCACGTCTGCCAATCAAAGTTATACAGCTTTTTTTGACTTCAAACTTAAAAAAAAAAAAGAGTTTGCTGCATTTAGGTTAAGGAAAAAGAAAACCTCCAGTTTTTAATTATTTACATTTAGTTATGACAAAATAGGGAAGACTTGAGAATAAGTATAATTTGCTTAAATTGTCTAAAATAAAACGGAATAGGGAGTAATTCTCAAAACAACGTATGTTTTCTGTTAACTCTCTCTTTTTTTTTTTGTTGAAGTAATACTTCTGTGGGCGAAATTGAAAACATAATTTCATCATGCAACATGCAACCAGTGCTTCTTTCAGGCATCTCTCCGGGGGGGGGGGGGGGAACTGCCCCCTCGGAGCTAACCAACTGCCCCCCCCCCCCTGGAGAAAAAAATCCAGTTCACAGATTTTTAAAAAAATGAAAGGAAAAAGAAATTACACTTTTAAGACATTAGTTTCAGAAACACTTTTAGGGAAAAGACATCGAACACTGTCACTAGCGACACCAAAAGTAGCCTAAAAGATAAGAATTTATTTCGAAAAATTTGCGGGAGAAGACTAACCGCACTCCCTTCTGCTTCTTCTAAAATCACTAAAGAATCTCGAAATTGCATTGTTAGGAAATTTTCAAAAAGTTTACTGGGGAGAGCCCTCAAACTCCTTCCTGCCTCCAGTAACATTGACAAAGATAGACTGAAACTTAATTTTTAAGACTGCAGTTTCGAAAATTTTCTTTAGGGGAGAACTTCTGAAACTCCTTCCTCTAACGTCCCGAAAGGGCCTAAAATTGCATTCTCAGGAGCCAAATTGCGAAAAAATTCCGGGCGGAGGGAACCCCCGGACCCCCCTTTCAGAGGTAGTCTAAACATTATGGTTGTAAGATCAGTTTCAAATATTTAAGATGCAGAAGCTTCCACAAAACACGGTCCTATTTACACCAAAGATAGTCAAAAATACACCTACTGTACATGGTATCAAAAATCTATCATATACTATATAAAATATATTAATATTATCATTTCTAGTTACATCTATGTATAAATATAAAAAGGTAGTGATTTTGGAAGCATACACCGCCCCTCCTTATTCTTAACATGACCCCCCCCCCCCCCCCGGAGCAGAAGGTCTGAAAGAAACACTGCATGCAACGGAAGGGCTGGTAGGTATGACGTCCCCGAATTTTTTCGCAATGTAGCATATATTCCTCCCTGAAACTTTCTTCAACATAAAAGTGTTTCAAAGTTAGGGCCCCCCCCCCCCCCCGAAAAAAATTTCTGGCTACGGCCTTGGTTGACGATGCTATAATATTTAAGTTTTACGAAAATCATCTGTTTTACAATGCTTTAAAAAGTTCGTTTTTTAAGCTTTTTAATAAGATATATCTAGTCGTAAATTTCTAAAAAAGTTCTACACAGGCCAGTAGCCAGAGGGGGGCCAGGTCGGGCTTTGTTTTGCCCGTCCTAGCGTGTGGACCTTAATAATCTATGGTATTTCTGTTTTTAACTTTATGATTTGTTTAAACGCAGTCATATAGAAAAAATCGTGTTCCCATGCACCTTTATCTCTTAATTCAAGTTTTAGAAAAAATAAAAAACATGATTTTTTTCCTTTATTCAGCTCTTTTTCCCTGTTTTCAATCTAAACCAGGCACTAATGAAAGGATCATGGGCAGTCCAGTTCTTTACTGTAACATACCAATACATGCTTTATGCTTCATTATCTTACTTTGAATGATCGCTCACATTAAAATTATCTTTAAAATTTTTTTCACTTTTTTATGTTATTTCTTATAATTTATTATTTTACAAAAGACATTCTTAGAATAAGCTTTAAAAATTCAATTCTGCCTTTTGTAAGTTTTAAACAAGTATTTCTTTTAAGATCAAATAATTTCAGTATTGAATTAAATTAGTATTAGATTCATTAATTGTATAATTAATAAATTAATAACTTAATTAATTGCATTAATTATTAAATAAAGTATTAATTTACATTTTAAGAAAACGCCCAAAATAGAGCATAAATTTAAACATGTTAGAAAAAAATTGAAAAACTAGTCTGCCCCTCCTGTCTAAAAGTTTGCCCCCCCCCCCCCTGGAGTCAGTCTGGCTACAGGCCTGGCTCTACATCGTTCATACACTAAAAATTTTTGGTGTCACTGAACCAGTGCCGGATCTAGGGTGGGGCAAGCCGGGGCCCATGCCCCGGGCGGCACTTCTGGGGGGCGGCAAATTCAACTGTGATGCACAGAAAAAAAAAAGAAAAAATATTTAATTAAGAAAATTTAACTTTTGGAAGAAAATTAAAATCCTAGTTCGGCGCTCCGATTTTATCATTGATTAGCTATTTTTCTAACGATTAAAACTCATTAATAGAATTATTTTTTTGTATAAACTGTTGAAAATTCTAAAATTGAGGTTATGGGGCGGCAAATTTCGAAATGTCAAAATTTAAAAATTTATTTTTAAATAATCAAGGGTTTTCCCCTTTGTGGTAGTGAAATACGTATTAATCATGCTATGCGAAGACAATACGCAATGGTTTTTCTTTTAGAAACTTTCAAAGCATCCTTTTGGAGGAGATGGGAGCTCGTAAATGTCGTTTGAGAAGGAGAAGACACACTTGGCTCTTCGATGTGGGCGTTAGTAAGAAGGAGGGGGAGTGGAATGTCTTGCCTCTGGATTTAAAAAAATGCCAATTTTTTTCTGAATTTTTATTATTTTTTTATGAGTAAAAAAAAGCATTTAAATTTCAAAAATCTTTTGTTTTCCTAAAATATTTGAAGTCCCAAAGGGTCTCCTTAGGCCTCAAAATGCACCAGTTTGCATATAGTTTTCAAAATTTCTCGGGGGAGAAACCGCCGGACCCCCTTCAACTGTCAGAATTTCATATCTCCAGTTAAGAGGGGCCCTTCATATGGATCTACCCCCCTAATGTTAAGCTAAAAGGGCCATTTGTGGGAACATTATCGAAAATTTAGGTTCATCACTGGCCCCAAAAGGAAAAATCCTCAAACATTTTTTTAAAAATGCCCATCGTATAAAAGTTATATGAAATATCAACAATAATTGGTTGGAGGGGGCGGCATTTTTAAGTTTTGCCCCGTCTCGGAAAAGTACAAGATCCGGTACTGCACTGAACACTATTTTTGGTATTGTGTTAGTTAAAGTTGTAAATTATTATTTTTATTTTATTTATGTATTTATTTATTTCTTTTTTTGATGTATTTTAAATTCTTTTAAGTGTTTGTCCAAAAACAATCAATTAACAAATTTCATGTGCTAAGAAACTTCAGTCTATTTTTTTTTAGACAGACGTTAATACATCTAATCTCTTGATGATCAGGTTTATGTTAATAATTTTCTAATTCTTTTTCCATATATATAACAAAATTCTCCCGATTTGTTTGCTGATATTCTACTAATGAGCCTCTCCTAAACCAGATGCTGGACTAGTTCATATTACGTATATATAGGTCGATACAGCATTTTTCAGTCTTTTTTTTTTTTTTTTTTTGTGAATTTTGAAAAGATTTTTGTGAAAAATCAAATAATTTCGTGAAAATTCGAAATTTAAACGAAGTTATAATTTTTTTTATTATTATTTGCCGCTTACTTATTAAATAATTGTGTGGAAAATGCGATTTGGATCTCGGAATTTTATGGAGGGTCCGTTTTGATTGATTGAAATTTTGTGAAGAGTCCGTTTTGATTAATTGGAATTTTGTGAAAGGTTCGAAAGCGGAGCATACTTTCGAGAAGATAAACATAAATGTTATCTGACAGGGTATAAGTGTGACTAAACCAGAACACATTGAAGCTACTAGCCAGATAGTAAATCAGCGCCGAGTATTTCGCCAAGACTAGTTCGTGAAGACAGGAAATGCTAATGACTCTTGATCGTTTTCTCACCTCCTGGGGATCTCTCTCCGCTCAGGAAGGGGACGAAAGGTCTGGTACATATGCTGTACCGGAGCCGTAAGGAAGGCCAAACTTTTTTGCGGTACATATGCTGTACCGCCGAAATCTAAAGGTTAAGTAAGTATTGCTGGAAATAACTTGTTTAGGCAAGACAGGCAGGGAGGAGAGGCAGAGGGGTTTTATTCTACATCTTATTTGCAATGAATTGGTCAATAATAAGCCACAGGATATTGATATGGTTTGGGTGGAGTTGTTGAGCAGTAAGCGTAACACGTTACATTTGGGGAATCTTTACAGATGGCTAATGTTAATCAGGATTAAGACGAGGAGTTGTATAGTGTTATTAGGGACATGTCTGGTAAGGGCTCTGTCATCATGATGGGTTATTTCCATTT
The DNA here is from genome assembly GCA_038502835.1 of Octonoba sinensis. Classification (NCBI taxonomy): domain Eukaryota; kingdom Metazoa; phylum Arthropoda; class Arachnida; order Araneae; family Uloboridae; genus Octonoba; species Octonoba sinensis. Next base: position 23,771,449 of record CM076598.1, on the reverse strand, counting down.
CCGGGGTATAGGCTGGAATAGTTTTTACGCTAGCAATCGTAAAGAAGATTTTTTTAAAGTAACTGATGACTGTTTTTAGGATCATGTTGTTACTAAGGGGACTAGGCATGATACTATTTTGATTCTAGCTTTTTGTGATGTTGAAAGTTCTGTTTAGGGGTTGAGTGTAGGGGATCCTATTGAAGATAGTGATCACAATACCTTAGCTTTTGCACCAACTTTGATGCTTACAAAGGCGAACATTTCAGATTTACACTTAACCTCAGGAATGTTGATTATGTTGCACTTAGGCAGGGTTCCAAAGAGATTTTTCTTCTGGGTTGGAATATAGTGAAGCTGATCTTCAGTGGGAAGAGTTTAAAGAGAAATTAGAGAAAACGGTGAGGGATCATGTTCCCTTTAGGGAAAAGGGAGATTTTACAAAAATTTGGCCTATGTGGTTCTCTAGGGAAAGAAGCTCTAAATTATAAGCAAGCCACTTTTCGGCGATTTAAAGAGAGCCATGCTGAGAGGATTTTGTATTGTGAAGCTAGATGTAATTTCAAGTATTTGGTAAGGAGTAAGAAGAGGGAATTAGAACAAAAGCTTGCAGATAACATTGAAAGGAATCTTAAGAGGTTTTTTTGCTTATGTGAATTCAGGGAAAGCTTGTTGTACTTGGGTAGGCCCACTAGTCGATGAGAACGGGACCTTAATTCAAAATGATGGGGACATTGCTGATATTTTTGCATTATATATATTTTTTTCCAGTGTATTTAACAGAAACTGTATTTCAACGGTTGACATGAGCGAGAAGCAAGCTAATACACAGCTTCAGGATGGGGATGATTTGTTGTTTCATTTGAAAAAGATTAAAGCAAACAAGGCCCCAGGACCTGATAGTTTACCCTAAAATTTTAGTAGAATGTGCAGAGGAATTAGTGGCTGTTGTCATAACTATTTTCATATCTTCATATAACTCGGGGACTGCCAGTGGATTGCAAGCTTTCAAACATAATGCCGCTCTTCAAGAAAGGGTCTAAAGCTAAGAAAGGAAATTATAGGCCTGCAAGCCTTACTTCAGTAATTTGTAAAATTTTTGAAATCCTGATCAAAATCAAGATAGTAAATTTCCTGGAGGCAAATGAAGTGGCTTTAGATAACAAAAAGTGTGTAGATGTTGTTTATAACTTGCTCGTACTGGTATAGGTGGAAAAATTTTAGTTTGGGTTAAAAATTGGCCGACTGGGAGAAAACAAATAGTAGTTAAGGGCAATTATTCTTAGTAGATTGATGTTTTAAGTGGTGTTCCACCCCCCAAAGTTCAGTTGTAGAGGCGTTATTATTCATTATTTTTATTAACAATATTAGTGAGTATTTCTGGAAACATCAATATTTTTGCTGATGATGTTAAAGTCATGGGAATTGTTGAAAAGGAAGAACAAGTCAATCAACTTCAACAGAATTTAAGTCAAATTTCTAGGTGGGCAATGAAGTGGGTTATGTCTTTTAATACCGGGAAATGTCAAGTGCTTCACTTTGGTCATGGGAATAAACGTGCAAGTTATTATTTACAAGGTTCCATCATTAGTGAAGCAGAAGTAGTTGTTGATCTGGGAGTGTTGATTAGTCATGACTTCAAGTTTAGTCAGGAGTGTAGCAAAGCTAAAAGAGTGTTTGGGTTTATCAGTAAGGCTAGTTCGAACAGGTCTAAGGAAGTTGTATTGCCATTATACAACTGCCAGAAGTTTGGTAAGACCTTATTTGTAGTATGCTGTTCAGTTTTGGTCTCCTTATCTAAAGAAGGATATTTCCTTATTAGAAAGGGCTCAAAGGAGGGTTACTAGGTTGGTAAGTCGTTTCTCAGACTTTGAGTATGAGGTTAGGCTTAAAAGGCTCAATATGTATAGAGCAAAAGAGAATTAGAGGGGACATGATTCTGTTGTATAAATTCATTAAAACAGAAAATGTCGATGGGCTGCAGTTATGTGCTGCAGGTAGAAACAGAGGTCATTGTTTTAAGGCTTTTCAAATCTCTGGCTAATCTTGAAATTAGGAAAAATTACTACTTCAATAGGATTGTAGGCAGTTGGAATAGTTTACCGGATGCAACTAACTGTTAATTGCAGTGGGGTAAAAACTTTTAAGAAGGCTCTTGATGTTCATTGGGGATTGTTAAATTGACTAGACCCTGTGCCTGTTGCTGGTCCTCACATTTGTATTTGTAATGGATGCCAAATTGGTGTCGTCCAGTGGCGTAACTAGGGGGGGGGCGGTCCGCCCCGGGCGGCACTGTTCAGGGGGAGGCAAAAAGTCCGGAATTCCCATCTCAACAAAACGCAATCTTGTTTTTTTTTTTTTTTCGCAAACAGGGCGAAGTTTTTCTTTTTTTTGAAAAATCCCATTTACCGCCCTTAATAAGGGCGGGGGGGGGGGGGGACAGAAAGCGTTACGGCCACAGAGTGACGTCTGGTTTCGGCTTTTTCTGCACCCCCTAGGTATACTTTTTGTTTTGCTTCCTAGGGAAGAAGGTTTCTTCCTTGCTTGTGCTATTGGAGATAATAGGTAGTAACTTCTAAATAGTCTATAAAGTCATTTCCGCGTCCGACTGTCCGTCAATGTCAACAAGTATTTCAAAAGATTCTGAATGGCATGTGGCTAAAAGGTCAAGTAACAAAAAGCACTGATACGAAAAGTATGGAGGTACCCCAAGCCCTGTTAAATTACTCAAGTAACAGCTGTCATCTCTCTTATTAGAACCCGCCCATTGACACTGACTATTCTCTGTGTCGGCAGAAAAGCAAAGGGTTCCCAGGAAGCAATCCCTTGAAAGAGTGCCGACGAAGACGAATTCACCGAAGTCGTTTCATGGACTATGGTCAAAAGCTCTATTTTCCTGTCTATTTTCACTGAAGCTCTTTCTCCGACTTTATTACCCGACCGGTCCCCCGCCGGTGGTCTCAAATTGTGGTCATTCTTCATGACCACAAGTTGGCCACAACGCTTATTATAAAGTGTCATTTTCTCGGTTCTTCTCAAAAACAAAATTCGTATTTTGTCAACTCAGTCATGAATAATAATCGAAAAAAAAAAGTTTTTTTGTTCCTAATAATTATCTGCAAAATCATCTGAAAGTTCTCCAAATAGGTAAAAGACAGCCCCAGAAATAATCAGATTGAGTATTTTTAAACAATAGGCAACCTGATCGACATTTAGTGTTTTTGTAGGGCAAAAAATTCCTCCTTTTAATTGCTAAACGAATTAATGAAATTCGGATAGTCTTGAACTTTCGCCAACTTTATAAGTAACTTCTGATTGTGAAGATGAGAGAGACATTGTTTTAAAACTTTATGTGCAGTAGAAATATTCGGCAACAGCGCAAGTAGTCAGTAAGTACAATATATACATTTCTTCTATCTTTGAAAAATGTGATTTATATGTTGTTCATAAAAGGAGAACTCATAAAAATAATAATTTTACTATCTGATAACCTCTTTTAATTGCAGTTCATTTAAAACTATTTTGATCTTGATGACCACGGCTATCATGCAATTCGACCAGTGTTTCATTGTTTAGTGCGTAATATTTCCTTTTTCATGCTTTCGTGTTTATTGAGGGGTCTGATGAATTTCGGCGGGTCATCTTCCCTCTTTCAGACATCAAAGCCACTCTCTTGATTTGGTTTTACTTCGTTTTACTATTCTTTTCTGTTGGCAGGGTGGCGTAATCATAAGGCGCAAGCCTCGTACGCCCAAGATCACAATTTCAAACCTGGCCCAAGTCGGTGGATTTTCAAGATTCAGAAAATCGTCTGCGAATATGTCGTATGATTATGTGGTATGTTAAAGATCTCTTTGGCGCGGATACTCTCGGCTAAATTAAATTAGAGTCATTCCATTTCAAATCAGGCAGGCAGGTCTGAAACGTCACATGACCCTCACAGATTTTTTTGAAAAAATTACAGTAGTTACAACTAAGGGACATATAAATATCCCAAAAGGATTTTTCAAAAAAAAAAAAATATTTCTCTAGTTACAGACGTTTAAAATATGGGACAAAGTTGGCTGTTTTCAGAAAATCAGCAAAACACTCACTTTTAAAATGGCCACTGTTTCAAAAGTTTTTAACCGATTCGAATATTTTTTTTTTCTATAAATAATGAAGGGATGGTATTTTATTTAGACACTAATTTTTAAAATTTAGTTGGCTTCATTGATAAAGAAAAAAAAAGTGTTTCTGAAGTGAAAAAATAGTTTGTTCCGAATTCATGATTTTTTTTTTCTTATGAAAGAAATTTATTTTTGACAAAACAAAGGTGGCGATCTAAAGTGCTGTTAGGGAAGTTTTGTATAAAATTTTATTGTAAGCATGAGATGCATATCCTCTCAGAATTTAAATTTTGAAATTTGAAATTGTTCAAAAATTACGATTTTTGAAGTGTGGATTACTCAAAAAAGCCATTTTTTAAAAATCTGAAAATCTGCTCATTTGTTGCCCTTAAAGTGCTTAATGAGCTGCTATCAATTATATTGTGTATTTTTGCCCCACGTATTTCATATAATTTTTCAAAAATGGCCTTTTGTGCGTTTCTCAAAAAAGCCAGAAATTCAAACTCGTTCTTATTTAATCACTTTAATATAATATTTAATCAATATTTATTAAGAAATATATTGTATTGTTACACAATTACTACAGATAAATTGTACTTAACCTTCTTAGAACTTAAATAGCTCCTAGCACAAAGCGTAGCTACTGTGATTTAATGCATGTTATTCTGTTCAATCGAATTACTAGTTTCAAACTCACACGCTTTATATCAAATACCAAGCAACAGCAAATGTAAAATTTATTGTAGGAATACAATCAAAACATTATTAGCTATCCCACAATACTGCTAAATAGTAAAAATCCCTAAAATAGTAATGCTTACATGGGACGCACGAGCAAACAAGAAGTGGAAAACAGAAAACTAACAGCCTCTTAAACAAATATAACTCAATGCATGATTTCTAAATAGGAAAATGTATTGAAAGTGTGAATGAGAATTATTGAATGGGGCAAATTAAGAATGTATCATTAGGGACACTATCGAATAATTTGTACACAGATAATCTAGAACAAATATTTCAATAACCAGAATATAATACCACAAGAAATATAACACCATCTGAACCCTCCTAGTCTTTGCATTTTTTTCGTAATAACAAGTAGAAGATGATTCAAGAACTTGATTCTACTTATTTTGCTTCAAGTACATAATTTCATATGCGTTTAAAACTATGTATATCAGTGATGTAACATATTTGATGTAAATTGTGCGAGTTTAAAACTAGTAATTGGATTGAACAGAATAACATGCATTAAATCACAGTAGCTACGCTTTGTGCTAGGAGCTATTTAAGTTCTAAGAAGGTTAAGTACAATTTATCTGTAGTAATTGTGTAACAATACAGTATATTTCTTAATAAATATTGATTAAATATTATATTAAAGTGATTAAATAAGAACGAGTTTGAATTTCTGGCTTTTTTGAGAAACGCACAAAAGGCCATTTTTGAAAAATCATATAAAATATCTGGGGCAAAAATACACAATATAATTGATAGCAGCTCAGTAAGCACTTTAAGGGCAACAAATGAGCAGATTTTCAGAGTTTTAAAAAATGGCTTTTTTTGAGTAATCACACTTCAAAAATCGTAATTTTTGAACATTTTCAAATTTCAAAATTTAAATTCTGAGAGGATATGCATCTCAGGCTTACAATAAAATTTGATACAAAACTTCCATAACAGCACTTTAGATCGCCACCTCTGTTTTGTCAAAAATAAATTTCTTTCATAAGAAAAAAAAATCATGAAGTCGGAAGAAGCACTATTTTTGCACTTCAGAAACACTTTTTTTTCTTTATCAATGAAGCCAACTAAATTTAAAAAAATAGTGTCTAAATAAAATACCATCCCTTCATTATTTATAGAAAAAAAAATCATTCGAATCGGTTAAAAACTTTTGAAACAGTGGCCATTTTAAAAGTGAGTGTTTTGCTGATTTTCTGAAAACAGCCAACTTTGTCCCAAATTTTAAACGTCTGTAACTAGAGAAATAAATTTTTTCCTGCAAAATCCTTTTGGGATATTTTATATGTCCCTTAGTTGTAACTACTGTAATTTTTTCAAAAAAATCGGTGAGGGTCATGGGACACCCTCTGCCTGATCTGAAATGGAATGGCTCACTAATAGTGCCGATTGCATCAACGAGTGCTCAGATGCCGCCATTTAGGGAAACTGAGCGTCAAAAAAATTGCGGCAACGGTACCACACTCATTGTGGTGCCGCTGAAAGAGTTGGTACCAATCTCTGGGGACGCACCAGGTCTACAATGGTTGAGGACCAATACTGCAGCCCCATTAGAAAGAAAAAAAAAGCTATTCTTTTCTATCGGTATGGAAGGAGTTTCCGTTGACACTGACAAAAATTTTTCTGTCGAAACTCAATTACGATGAAAAATTGAAAAATTACGGTTTCATTCATCAAATAAGGCAAGAGGTTATTGCTTCGTTTAAAATAAAAAAAAATATTTAGCTTTGTTTTTCAATCCCTCCCCCCTCCCCTTTCAAATGCATGCAAGGTTTTAAAATGCATGGGAATCGTTATAAAGATTGCTCTATCGTTTCTTAGTTCTTCTACTGACATTTAATGATAATCATAGAATTCAACCTCTGCTGTCAAGATATTAAAAAATAGTTTAAAGTATAGCAGTTGTGCTAATTGAATTAAATAATTTACGATGACTAGTATCGATCATGCCTCATCATTAAAAATGCAATGAAATCAAAGCCCTTTCTATAAATGATAGGGCGTATAAGTGGGGGTCATTGTAAGAGCCATTCTAAAAACAAAACAGCATTACATGGGTGTAGTTTTTCAGTTATAAAAATATGTTCTACTGTGCAGAAAAATTAATTAATTAAATTAAATAGTTTTCTTCCATCAAAATTTTTTACACTAAACAGTTGAGCAATTTGTCAGGGCATATCATAATAACAATTTGAAAAAAAAAAAATTATCTTATTGCGCCGAGTGATATGTTTGTCGTATCAAAATATTTCAAATAGTGATACAATTTTTAAAAGCTACATCAGAGAAAAATCAATAATTTATAATATTGTTATTCTACGCTAAATTGACAACATTCTATAAAGGGTAATTTTAATTAGGGCAAAACTGTATTGATAATTGTAATAATAATAATACTGTTGCGTTTTTTTTTCCTTTTTTCTGCTACTGCATTTAATTATTTACGCAATAACTATGAATCGCTAAGTTTTGTACGAAATGCTGTCGAGTCATGGGGAGGAGGGGAGGCGTAAAGATGATGTAGTAGTTTAAAAAGTTTTTAAAATAATTAAGTTTTGAAAATAGTCAGAAAGTCGAATCCAGGTGATGCAGACTTTCCTTTGAATAATAAGAAGGTGAAATGGTTGTGATATCTTGTCTAACGCTCACTGAATTTCGAGATGGGTGGAAGTTTTCCTATTTTCCTACTATTCAATGAACAAATGCGATGCATAATACTACCCTTAAAGACCTTCAGAAAGACAGCTTTCCACCAAAAGATATTTTGCTCCGTCAAACATTGTATGAAGTAAACTTACCACGTGGATTGAGGTGGAAAGACGTACTTTCATCACCAAACAATCCAATGTATTATCAAGCTTTATTTTATTTTATTTATTTATTTTATACTTCGAACTAAATTTTGTGCATTCTTTTTAATTCAAAGATTAAGTTTCAATTTCTTTACTTTTGTCGTTTATATATTAATGTTTGCAGCAGATGTTGTCAAACTACCGCGGAGGCTTTCAACATAAAAAAGTGCCAAATTCCTTTTTGAAATTGTAAGGAGTTCAAATCCATGTCTTGCTTTGAGGAACAAAAAGGTAAAGTAGTTGTTGTGACTAACCTTCATCGATTTAACAGATTGGAGTTTTCTTGGTTTTCCACTATTCAATATGTCAATTCAATGCAGAAACCCACATTTAAAAAGACTTTAAAAGACCCAACAATACATGCGGCCATTATGTGATGTCTTCAAAAAAATTCTCTTGAAATGTTGATGAAACTTTTAAGCATACTCTTTTTATTGAAATGCGGAGTAAAATATTTCTTATACTTTCATGATTCATTAACAACTTTGAATAATCAACAAAACTTCTAGTAAACTATTCGAGAAACTTACGATTTAACTGCAGAAATTGTGGATTCAAGGGAGTTCATAGGGATCATGACGCGAATCTTCTAATGTCTCCAAATATAGGCTGAAATTACATTTTTGGGACAAATGAATTTTCAGTGAAATGCATCGATAGGGAGGGGTGAAGTGCTTAACACCTGTCTCTTCCCCAGCGTCACTGAATATAGTCTAGAATTGCGTGTTTTATACTTCAATTTCTAAAATTTTCCGGGGAAGAGCCCCCCAACCCCCCTATTTATCGCAAGTATCAGTTTCAGATTTATATCGCTTTTCCGAATACCCTAACCGTCGAAAAAGAATGGCGGGTGGAAAAATTAGTCGAAAAATTTGACTGAATGTCTGAAAAATATATATGGCACCTTAATTTTGAAATGACCCATGGATGTGTGCATATATATATTAACTATTTGTATTCTCCCGATCGAAAAATGTTGATAGTCGCCAAACTCATGCCCCCCCCCCCCCCGCCCTCCCATTTTTTGACTTCAGGGCTGTTCTGCTGTCGGCACGATTGAGGGGGCGGCATTCCCAAATTTCGCCCCGGGCGCCACTAAGTCTAGTTACGCCACTGGTGTCGTCAATGCTGGCACCATCAGTTTTCAAGTAAACAAATAAGAAACTCGACTATTTTTATTGTGTAGCATTTTTTATTTGTAAGTATGGTAGCATAGTGATTTTTTTTTTATAAATCTGCAGGATGAGGAATATTAACCAATAACTGATAAATCTTTGCCCTCTGGGGGGGGGGGGGGTAATGGGTATATTTCAAAAGCTGGGGCCGTGGTAAATTGTTACAAATTATCAATTTTCATTTTTAGTGAAATTTTGGAAGGTATAGAGACTGAACAGACTTGTGGTAACATGTTTATAATGATGAGCTGGAAGCGCTGAGAAAGGTCACAACAGACCAAATAATGTCACGAAAAGTTATATATACTTTTCTGAAAAGAAACTTTCAGAAATATTAGGTTATAGTATATTTTGCATTTTAGTAAAAAAAAAAGATGCTAACTTTATGAAGTTAAAAAACATCATAGAATTACCATCTTCCATACATTTTTTAATATATTGCACTTTTTATTAGACTTTAGATTTTGTTCATCAATAAAATTTAAAGACTCAACATTGACAGGAAAATAAGGGTTGTTGACATATGTTCTTCGTTCACTGAGTGTGCTTTCAATTAAGAGTACAGCTTTGTATTGTTTGGAAGTTTGGCCGCATACTTTGTTTTTTCATCATCTATATAAGACGCAATAAAAAAATAATGCAATTGTAAATTTGATCCTTAAAAAAAGCTTGTACTAGTTGCTTCAAAATAGAAATGGTGTTTGGAAAAGTCAGAAGTAAAGTGCAGCTTTTGCCTTGGCATTTTTACTAAAAGGACCCTTATATGTATTGTGAAATTTTATTTTTAGCGTGCCCTTAGCTCCTACTTAGTCGTGCATCAGGTTGGGTGGGGTATACCCAAAAATTATTTTTAAGGGAGTTCAGGATATTGTTAAAAAATAAATATTTTTTCTCAAAACATTTTTCAAAGTTTGCAGAAATAGGTTGTCAGGATTTATATATCTTTTATGATACTAGAGCAGTTTAGAAAATTAAATTTTAAAAAACCCTCCAAAGTCTATAAATGCCCACTTTCCGATGGTGAAAATAGAATTTTGATGTGCATTAAGCGATGAAGCACTTGAATTCCAAGTTTCTCCATGGATTAACATGGAATTTTTCAATTTGGGAAAGTGACTGAAGACGTATGAATAACGTGACCATTTATTTTTTGACTCAAAAGGGGACATTCTTGTCCTCAAAACGGGACATTAGTTTATGTTGGTCAATATAAACTAACAAAAATATATTCAAAATGTTTAGTTATATTTATATTTATCAGAGGGACAAATTTGCTTTAATACAGATGGTGATGATTTTAAGTAAGAATAAAACTCCTGGCACGTTTTTTTTATATTCACCTCAGTTATTAACATCGCCTTTAGAACTGTAATTTGTAGCTGGGTTTTCTCAGATGTCCACAATTTGCTCATCATAGAAAATACTCTGGAGCATTTGTAGCAGGCAAACATAAAATATATTCAATTAAAATACAAAAGTTTTCATGCTGAAGATTGTTGGTGTGAAAGTGTTTGAATACTTCCCCCAACGAGTTTTCATGGAAACATTCAGATTATTCCATTCGACTACTTTTTGCGATGTAATGTAGTTAGAAATTAATGAAAATTCGTCAAAAACTTCTGCATCCTTATTACAGTCAATATATTCCTTTTCAATTAATACATCCAGAGATTTTTGAACGTCTCCCCATGGGGGTACTTCTTTAAAATCTGCCCAATAAAATATCTCCATTTCTTTAGTAAAAAAGCAAGTCCACTGCTCCAGATATTCACAGCTTGTTTTATAAAATTCTGCAGCCGCCCTTATCACAAACTCTTCATCGATATCAGTACCATTATTTTTCGATTTCACCATTAGTTGACAGACTGTAAATAGAAGAAACTGATTGGTCTGTTTCTGAGTCATTGTTTTTTAATTGATTGATTTCTTTTGCAGCTTCAATTGCCGATACAGTTTGACCTTCAAGTTTCAATACAGCTTGATGAAAACTTGCTGACTGAGCGTGTAAAAAATAAAGCCACAATTCTGATGTGGGATCTTCAAAAAAGTTTTTTAGTAACAGGGGACATTTTTCAATGCACAGAAAATAGTTTTTTAATGGCTGATACATTTTTAAAACCCTTTGCGGGTTTTAAGAGGGGTTTTATTCTATATTAAGGACACTTTTATTTGCAATGAATTGGTCATTAATAATAAGCCTACGGATATTGAAATGGTCTGGTTGGAGTTGCTGAGCAATAAGGGTAAGAAGTTACATTTGGGGAATGTTTACAGGCCGCCTAATGTTAGTCAGGATCAAGACGAGGAGATATATAGTGTTATTAGGGACATGTCTGGTAAGGGCTCGGTCATCATGATGGGGGATTTCAATTTCCCGGGCATAGACTGGTATAGTTTTTACACTAGCAATGGTAGGGAAGAAGATTTTCTAAAAGTGATTGGTGACTGTTTTTTGGATCAAGTTGTTACCCAGAGGACTAGGCATGGTGCTGTTTTGGATCTAGTTTTTTGTGATGTCGGAAGTTCTGTTCAGGGGTTGAGTATAGGGGAACATATTGGGGATAGTGATCACAATACTATTAGGTTTTGGACCAGCTTCGATGCTCACAAAGGTAAAAATCCAGATTTGTACCTAACTTCAGGAATATTGATTATGTTGCACTTAGGCAGGGTTTGAAAGAGGTTTTTTCTTCTGGGTTGGAGAATAGTGAAGCTGATCTTCAGTGGGAAGAGTTTAAGGGGAAATTAGAGAAAACAGTGATGGATTATGTTCCTTTTAGAAAGAAAGGGGATTTCACGAAAATTTGGCCCATGTGGTTCTCTAGGGAGGTGAAAGAAGCTCTCAATTATAAGCAGGCCACTTTTCGGCGACTTAAAGAGACTGGGTGCCATGCTGACAGGATTTTGTATTGTGAAGCTAGACGTACTGTCAAGTATTTGGTACGGAGTAAGAAAAGGGAATTGGAGCAGAAGCTTGCAGATAACATCAAAAGGAATCCTAAGAAATTTTTTGCTTATGCTAATTCAGGGAAAGCTCGTAACACTCAGGTAGGCCCGCTAGTGGATGAGAACGGGAACTTGATTCAAAATGAAGGGGATATTGCTGATATTCTAAATATTTTTTTTTCCAGTGTATTTAAAAGAAACTATCTCAACAGTTGACATAAGTGAGACGCAAGCTAATACACAGCTTGAGGAGTTTGTATTTTCTAGGGATGATGTGTTGTTTCATTTGAAAAAGATTAAAGCAAATAAGGCTCCTGGACCTGATAATGTTTATCCAAAAATTTTAGTAGAATGCGCAGAGGAATTAGTGGATGTTGTCTTGACTATTTTCATATCTTCATATAACTCGGGGAGTGTGCCAGTGGATTGGAAGCTGGCAAACATAACGCCGCTCTTCAAGAAAGGGTCTAAAACTAAGGCAGGAAATTATAGGCCTGTGAGTCTTACTTCAGTTCTTTGTAAAATTTTTGAAACTCTGATAAAAATTAAAATAGTGAATTTCCTGGAGGCAAATGGAGTGTTGACTGATTTTCAGTATGGTTTTAGGAAGGGTAGGTCCTATACAACTAATTTGTTGCATTTCTATGACAAGGTTACCATGGCATTAGATAATAAAAAGTGCGTAGATGTTGTTTACATTGACAGTGCTTCCCCCAGGCTTGGGCGGGAGGGCGCCGCGCCCTGCCCGCCCTTGGATTCGGGAAACGCGCATATCTTGCCCTTTTGTTAGTGAAATTGCGCCCTTCTTGTAGAGCTCAAAACTCGCGATCGCCAGTCGCCAAGAGCGACCAACTTTCACGTTTTGGCGACCATTGTTTTCATTGCAGTCGCCAATGTGGCTACCATTTGCTAATGCTAAAACCCTTTCCCGAACTTTTATCTTGACACGTGCCCTTTTCCAAAATTCTCTTGTCCACTAAAAATTAAATAAAGAAGAAAGAAATAGGAGTTAATTTTTGGGCCACACGGAAACTAGTTTTTCCATCGATTTTTACTGGAAATTGCTTACCTTGTTTGAAATTTCAATCTTTTTCCATCCTGGAATTATTTCAATTATCTTGAAAGTTGTAAGATAGTTTTTCCATGCACTACCTTAAACCTGCTTATTTGTCCTTTCATTTTACCAATTAAAAAAAAAAAAGTATAAAGATAGAAACAGCCAAAATCGTGCACGTGCTTCGCCGAAAATTGGATTCTGCGTTAGAGATTTTAATCCTTTTGCACCGGGTACAAATTTCAATTATTTTCTAAATTAGAAGATATTTTTTACACATGGTACCCTAAATCTGCTTATTTTGCATTTTATTTTAATAGTTTCTGGCTTTTTTTTTTTTGAACTGTGCCGATATTGAACACGTGTTTGTCGAAAATTGCGTTTATCACTAATTATTCACCATTATTAAATCACTATTATCGTTTCATTTATTTATTTACTTCAAATTTGGTTTTAGTATTGACAGCTATTTACTTTTCGGAAAATACTAAATTGTGGATAAATAAGAAATTTTTAGAAAATTGTTAATTTACTTGGATCCAACTTCTTTAAAAAACAATAAACAATTATTGAAAATTGTATGCTAAATAAACAATTATTGAAAACTGTTTGCTAAATAAACAATTATTGAAAAGAAGTAGTATTACCACAAATCATAAAATAAATAAGCATTTTTTTTTAGTTTAAACATTTTACAAAATTAATAATGATCTCTTTTAGGGCCGACAGTTGCAAGATTTTTTGGGCACTTTTTGAGATTTTGGGGATTCTTTTTTTCACATCATTTTAGGTCTCTCTTTTGGCTTTGGGTAATTTTTTGTGTGTAGCCTGAAACTCTTGCAATGATTCTGTGCTTGATTATATTGCAACTCTTAAAAACTCTCTGCCTCTTAAAATTTAGAACAGTAGGTTCCCAAAGACTAATAAGAAAATTCTTTTTTTTTTTTTTCATCTTTATAAGGGACCCATTTGGGTCAAATATGAATTTATTACATCTGTAGACGTTGAGAAAACTAATCAAAATATAAGAGAATGCTCTTTCAAACAAGAAACTATTTACTATTCAAAATATGAAAAAGCATTTCATAATTCCAATTCAATGGTGCTTTCTAGTTATTTCAAGAAAGAAAAGTTTTAAAATGTAATAAAACTTGCGGGAAAAAAGATGGCAACGTGTGAGGAATCCATATATTAGACATTTCCTTTTTCTCTCCTTATTTTAATAAACATTTATTTCAATCTTTAATGAAAATGTATTGTATTAATTTTGCTTCTTTTAAATTAAAAAAAAAAATACTATTGTCATTTTAAGCTAAACCTTTGCTTTCAATTGGTATTCTTGATTAATTATAATGGTATTTTTTGCAATTTTGCTGTTTTTAGGACATGTTAAAAATTTTAAAGGGCCTTTTCAGTGATCATTTAGGCCATCAAAACCGGGGCTCTAATTATTATTACTGAAGCTTTATTATATTAAGAAAAGATATATTCTTATTTTCTTATTATTCCTCAGAGGTGATCAGATCTTCAGAAGACTGGAATGAACAGAAACACTCTCATAAATTAGTAAAAATGTATAACTCAGAAAATCCTTGCTAGATATTTTATTGAATTTAAAATCATTATTGGTTGATGTTTCCTTAATATACTTACAAGCAGAATTTTTTCATGCTTTACTTCAAATATTGAAAACGTTCTTAATAAAATAATTTTTATAAAAAAATAGAACCGACTTCAAATTATAAATTGCGCTAAAAAGTAAAAAATAAATTAATTCTTTAAACAACATCGATATGACTTTTAAACATAGAAATAGCACATTGTGTAATGGTAATTAGGTTCATAATTTTGCACCGACTTCTAAAACTATGTTTAAAAGTCATATCGATGTTGTTTAAAGAATTAATTTATTTTTTACTTTTTAGCGCAATTTATAATTTGAAGTCGGTGCTTTTTTTTTTATAAAAATTATTTTATTTTATTCTTTTTAGTGTAAATACATTTTTATATAAAGACTCTATTTAAAAAAAATCCATGTCAAAGGGCAAACCTTCTTTGAATAAATGGCATTAAAAACTAATCATTTGTATGATAAATTCGGCTTTGAAGTCGATTTTAGCAAACAAACTGATTGGATTTAATTTTTGCCTCAGAGAAGCCGTCAGTCAAACTCTTGCTGTAATTGCTTTAAATATTATAGCACAATGGCAACAAACACTTTTTTAACAATGACTTTAATATTTATTAATAGTTTTCCCAACGAAGAAAAATCAAGCCAAGCCTTTCTAATTAAAATAAAAAATGCTTATTTTTCAACCGTAACGTTTTTTCTAAGAAACAAATGTAGTCAAATTGATGTGCGATATTTGAGTTAGACGACCCTCTATCGATTAAAGAAAAAAACATCAAAATCGATTCATTTAGTCAAAAGTTATGGATGAGAAAACAAAAAAATGACTATCTTTCTGCCCATAACTTTTTTTCTAATTATCAAACAGGGTCAAACGAAGGTACGGGACCTATGGGAAACCACCCCCGATCGATTAAAAAAAAAATCATGAAAATCGGTTCATCCGGTGAGAAGTTCTGAGTGGACAAAAAAAAAAAAAAAAAAAAGACATACATACACTACGAATGTATAACCTCCTTCCTTTGTGATGTCAGTTAAAAATGAATATTGTCAAATTAGTTTATATATATTTTTCAATGTTCAATTTCACTGTGATGATGTTGATGTTTGACTAAAATGTTAAATTATGGCAATAATAAAGTATTACTACGGGAGGATTCATAAATGATGTCATGCTTCTAGGGGGAAGGGGGGTTCGTGAAATTGTGACAGGGGGAGGGGAGGGGTAACAGGAAGTGTGACATTCTGCTTGTGCAACATAGCGTAACATGTGACAATGGGGGAGGGCGGTCCAACATGGAAAAAAGTGTGACATCATTTATGAACGGTCCCTACTTCAAATTACATGTGCCCTTTATTTCGGTAAGATGCCCTAAATTTGGAAAAGTGCCCTTTTTTGCAGTAGCACCCTGCCCTTTTTCAATCCTGGGGGAAGGTCTGATTGACTTTCAGAAAGCGTTTGATAAAGTACCGCATGAAGCTCTTCTTAGCAAACTTGCTTATATTGGTATTGGTGGAAAAACTTTAATTTGGGTTAAAAATTGGCTGACTGGGAGGAAACAGAGTAGTAGTGAAGGGCAATTATTCACAGTGGATTGATGTCTTGAGTGGTGTTCCACAAGGTTCAGTTTTAGGGCCTATATTATTTATTATTTTTATTAATGATATTACTCAGAGTATTTCTGGGAACATCAATATTTTTGCTGACCATGTCAAAATCATGGGAATCGTGGACACGGAGGAACAAGTCAATCAGTTTCAAGAGGATTTAAATCAAATTTCTAGGTGGGCAATTAAGAGGGGGTATGTCTTTTAATATTGGGAAATGTCAAGCGCTTCATTTTGGTTATGGGAATAAACATGCAACCTATTATTTACAAGGTTCCGTCATTAGGGAAGCAGAAGCTGTTGTTGATCTAGGAGTATTGATTAGTCTCGACTTCAAGTCCAGCCAGCAGTGTAGCATAGTAAGTAACAAAGCTAACAGGATGCTTGGATTTATCAATAAGGCTATTTCGGACAGGTCTAAGGAAGTTGTACTGCCACTATACAGAAGTTTGGTAAGACCTCATTTGGAATATGCTGCTCAGTTTTGGTCTCCGTACCTAAAAAAGGATATTACCTTATTGGAAAGGGTTCAAAGGAGGGCTACTAGATTGGTAAGTGGTCTTTCAGACTTAGATTATGAGGTTAGGCTTAAAAGGCTCAATATGTATAGTCTTGAGCAAAGGAGAGTTAGAGGGGACATGATTCAGTTGTTTAAATTCATTAAAATGGGAAATGTTGATGAACTGCTGCTATGTGCTGATAGTAGAACCAGAGGTCATTGTTTTAAGCTTTTCAAATCTCAGGCTAATCTTGAAATTAGGAAAAATTACTACTTCAATAGGGTTATAGGCAATTGGAATAGTTTACTAGAAGCGACTGTTAATTGCAGCGGGGTAAGAACGTTTAAGAAATCTCTTGATGTTCATTGGGGACTGCTAAACTGACTAGGACCAGCCTAGCTGGGCCCTGAGCCTGTTGCTGGTCGTCACATTTGTATTTGTATTTGTATTTATCTACAAGGCAGGCATAAGAGCAAGCCATCTGGTTTTGCTGTAGCCGAGCATTTGCTGATATTCCGTTTCAGTTTCGGCGCAAAACTCTTCTAATGCTTCCTCTCGATTAGTGTAAATATAAAAAAATGAATATATCTTCACAATAATGCTCTCGTAATCTAAGGGCAGCCCGTCTGCAGCAGATTTTATTGCATTGTGGATTACATGGGATCCACATCCGATAGGGTCAGGTGCGGTAAAATGGTCATAAAATCCCCGTTTTTCAACTTTCTTTACCAATAAATATAAGAATTTGTTCAAAACCTTCAGAATTTTCGCTTGTTATTTGACATTACATTGTTAAAGAACAGATTGCAATACATTTAGAGCAGAAAAAAGTTAATTAAAATAATTTTATGACGCCTTCTTTTTGGAATGTAGGTATGACCACTTTACCCCATGAGGTGGGATAAAGTGAGTAGTGCATGGGGTAAAGTGGTCATAATTGAAAATAAACTATATAAAAGTATTATTAACCATAATACTTCAAAATACTCAACAAAGGTTTCTTTTAGAACGAAACCAACTTATTTCCCTCAACTGAATTTATTTAGGTCCTCTATTATGGTCAAAAGTTAGCCTCATCTTCGTTACGTCTCATAAGGTACTTCAGTCTCTTCAGCTGCTTCATATGTGGTCTTAAAACGAAGTTATGTACCAAAAAATATTAGGATACATAATAGTAAGTATTCTTGGGTTTTAATCCCTAAATATTAGATTTTATGTCTGTCCTTTAACTCAATACATATAATAAAGCATAAAGATGAAATTCAAAATTTTCCGTAAAAAAATTTAAAATAGCTGTTAATTCATGACTAAATTAGTTAAATAACATATTAAGAACAAATTGCTAATATGAGAGTTCAGGATAATTATAGCTTATTAAAAATTAATGGGAGAAAAATACATATTTTAACCTAACTATTTTTAATTCTCTTTCTCTCTTTCATGTATTGTCACTGCTAGTCCTGAACATTTACAGCTTAATAATGCTTATAATAAGTTTGTTTATAAATGAATCATTGATACTTGAAAATTCTTTTATTAAAAGTGCTTCTAAAAATGCTTCAATACTAAACACACCATTCTAAGAAGACTGTATTATAGTAATTTCAATATCTATTGCATTTGAACTCAGTTGTGTTAGTTCCGGTTTTTATTTAAGTAAATTTAAAAGTTTTTTAAAAAAAAATAATACAGTATTAGTGAAACTAAAGTGTAACTAACATCTGCCTCGTGGCTTAATTTCTAACAATAGAAGTGCGAATACTGTAGTATTCAAAATTTATTTTCTTGCGTAAATAGCCTGAATTCCCTCAAATAGGTAAAAATTGAAAATAAATATGGAAACTGAGCTACTGTAGTTAATCCCTGGTCTACCGCATAAAATAACCTTAAGTAATTTTAGAACATTGGTGCATGTTAAGCCTAATACTATGACCACTTTACCCCATCTTACTTAAACTACTGTAAAATAATATAAACTAAATCTAGCTGCACGGTTAGTGAGGAAGTACTTTTGAGATCTGTAAAACTACCTGCACCGTCCATTTGCTGCAAATTCTTTAAAACAAAATATCAGAGAGAAGTTAAAAGAGCTGTTTCAATTTCTAAATTTTGTATAAACATATCGAGTGTTTTCTCCATCTAAAGAGTTGCTATTAAAATAATTTTGTATGAAAAATTTAATTTTTAATTATTAAAAGCTAAAATAAAACATTTAAATGAATTCCTTTATTTATTTCAAAGCTATAGCTTTTTATTTGCCGTATGTCCATTTTACCCCATTGACAACTTTACCCCACCTGACCCTACCTATTAATGGTTTTTTCAGAGATGATTGTAATTTCGTTAACACATTAGTTCCTTGCCGAGCTGCGCCCCCGAAATGGACGTTGGCATTGTCCCCACAAAATGCCACGACTTTTGCTGTCAAATTATTAACTGTCAACACTTGGTTTAAATAATTGACAATGATATCAGAAGTCTCACCTGGTTGGTCTCGGAGGTTTAAAATTTCTACTTGCACACGCAATTCTTTTGCTACGTAAGGTTGAAAAAAGCGCACTACAATAGGGTATATTTTCTTGTTACCGTGGTTTGAAGCGTCGTTTAGAATTGTAACACAATTGGATTTATCAAGATCATCTTTTAAGTCTTTCATCGCTGTACGCGCCAATACATTTACCACAATAGCTTCTGATTTCGTACGCGCGCATGTAAATTTGGGATCAAAACATGATTGAATTAATTTCGAAGCACAATCATTAGAGCGAAAACTGTGGTTTTCTTGTATCGTGTGATAAATCCAAACACCTTCTGCCGCGGCGATATTCAAATCCTTTGATGTTGGCGCGTCCAATTTCTTGAAGAAGTTTAACATTGAAGAACTCGAAGAGGCGGCACGATCGGTATTTTTATGTTTTTCAGGCTTTAAATGCTGTTCAATATCACCGGCACCACTGTGAGAAACACTCAATTCTGCAACACTCTTTTCGCATCTGACATCAGAGGGAGTATTTATTTCTTTGATAAAAGGATATTTTGCTTGTAAGCTAACATTGAACGAACACTTGCTGTTTCGGCATATTAAATAACTTACGATTTCGAAACAAAAGAACTTCATGTTATTTACTACCAGGAGCATCAATGAACAACAAAACAATTGCGAGAAGTACTGAAAATCGCCACTTAATCAAACAGAGTCGCACTTGCGCATAACAGTTGATGAGAAAAAATAAGAGACCCGCTTTCATTTCCCTGCCAACTGGACTATCGCGTCGACCGACAACGTGGTCTGTCTCCCGCACAACGCTGGCGTCCGGCCGGCTTGCGTCCCGGTGTTCATCTTGGGGACACCGGGACTCGTAATAAAAAAAGGGGCAGTCTCGTTCAAGACATTACATCTGGTCACATTAAGTATGAATAAAACGCCTTTTTTCAATCTGCACAAAAGTTTCCTCTTTAAAGGGATAAAAAAGACACTGATATTTCTTCAAGTAACTGAAAAAGTCCCTTATTTAAGAGAAACAAACTTAGCGGACATTTCTTCAAACAACCGAAAAATTTTCATCATGGAACAGAAGGTAACCTAACGCAAGTTTCTTCAAAGAACGAAAAATTTCCATCATCTAACCGAAATAAGCATAACGCACGTTTCTTCAAATAACGGAAAAATTCCTTCGAATAACGGAGAAAAAAATCAAGTTTTTTTAATTGGCGGATATTTTCCCTCCGAGAACGGAGGAAAATGTAGAAGAAAGTTCCTTCAATCCTTAGACGTAAAAAAAAAAAAAAATAAAAAAAAATAAAAAAAACGGATATTCTTCACATAACGGAAATTTACCGGCAGCGCTGCAGCATTCCCGTGAATTGAAGTAAAAAATCCTGAGAGTGAATGAAAGGGGTTTTATACATTGGATTTTTTCGGACTAGCTCTGCGCAGCCGAACCCTGCGAGTCATTACGTCAGTTTTACGCGAGCTCTCATCACGAGCAGTCGTAACGGCCATAGAGTCCCATCTTTAGAATCATTCATACTCAGCGAGTTTATCTCCTCATATGTGTTTAAGCGGGTTTTACCCCATTATAGAGTACGTGTTGTCATGTTTGGATATATCTGTGAGATTGTTGAAATAAATTTTAAAAAGGACAAGTCTGTTAGACTCTTAACTACAACTTTAAATCACGCGACATCCCGCACTCTATTGTTGTTGTTGTTACTAATCCCCCTGCCGTAGGAAAGCCTACTACGAGTTCTAGAAGATCAATAATCCACTGGCTTAGGGTGGTATGCAGCTTAATTTTAGAGTGAGGAACCACGAGGGCTGAAGACTGATTTGACCTCAAATTTTTGTGAGCTCTTAATTTTGAACCAGATCTCAGTGAGAGACCGTCACCTCGGATTGATTGGCACCCCGAGAGGTATCGTTTCACTTGGAGGACTTTGGAGCCACGACCGATTTAACGTGCTCCATCTCCCTTTAGCGTACACGGCCCACAGAACCAGCCGCGAGAGGTTGTCACCCTCCCAAACACTGACCTAATTCGATGTTGCTTCACTTTCGGTGTTCTGCGGGAACCGAGCTTCTACCGACTGGTCCACTGCGGGAACAGTCAAGAGTGCGGGACATCCCGCACTCTTCAGGATTAAAACATGAAACATTGCAACGATTTTAACGCTTTCACGCTTAGGAAAATGAGCAGTTTTCGTTTACTTAATTCGCGCAGTATTACGAATAAACAGCAGTGTAGTCGAAAGTGGCAGCTATTTTCCCCCGCCGCCGAAGATAGCTCGCCTCACGCGTTTTAAAAATTTCTTTAAAATATTTGTAGTACATAAATAACAGTTTTTATGTACTTTAAAATAATTAATAAACAGTAAATTATAAATTAATATAATCAATTATATAAATAATAATAGTTAGTCAGTGCGCATTGGGGAAAAATTCACTACGCGAGTAGTGCTCGTTTCTAACCATTTCGGTCGAAATGTTGCTCCCGAGCGGAATTCGTTTGCGCGCATTATGAAGCCCGATTCGATTGCGAGCTGAACTCGATCCTAACCATCAAAGGGTTAAATATAACAGGGGTGATTGCGACACAAAGTAAAAAACCCTGAACATTTTTTATGCAAAAAGTCGGTATCCCTTTTTATGCACCATAAATTATACGACAGCTTTTATACACATATAGTTATAACAGCCTGTTTAAATTAACGTTTGAAATTAAAATTTATATTTTTCTTACCTACTGCTAACTAATAAGAAAAATTTAATTTGTTTATTTTTTTGGAAATAAATTGTAATTTATTGCAGAGTTGCCAGCCTGAAGACTTGAAAAATAGGAGCAGTAGAGGCAAAAAATAGTAGCACAGGCGGGTAAAATAGGAGCATGAAAAATTGCAGTATTTTTCATATTTTTGAACTACCATCGCGTTATAAAACTAGTAAAATATTTTTTTTTCATTCCCTGTCAAGTTATTAGATCTCAATTTAATTAAAACATTTTACATGGAATAACATAGCAAAGCAGATATAGTGGGAAAAAAATCACAATTTCTTTTATGGAAAAGAGGAAAGAAAAAAAAGGGAAATACGGACATTACTTAGATTCTGTAAAAATATGATTTGAAAAATATACCTTATTTTATCAGACATGTGACTCACTGAGTATTTTTAAAACAAGATTATTTATGAGACTAATATTTAACAATGATAATCAAAAACTGACATGATCACTAAAAGTTAAAGGCAAAAAAATTTTTTTTTTTTAATTTTTTAAATTTTCGGCGGAAATTTCGATAAAATGATGTCTGTGAAAGTCCTTTACTACAGAAGCTGAAACGTAAGAAAGATTTAAAATAATGGTAACATCAAAATTATTGATGTCCAAGAGGAAGAATCCACGTACGTCGCGCAGATTAACCAGGTATGCGCTCAAGGCTTAGGCAGAGGACCTTGTCCGAAAAGTAAGTTACAGTCTCCCCACTCACTGAAGTCGTTGAAAATCTTACAGTGCAACATTAATGGCTTGACCACCCCAGCCACCAGAATCAAACTGGATCAATTGTTAAATATTGCAGTAGTTAATAATGTTCAAGTTATAGCTATACAAGAAACTAAATTAAAAATGAAAACAATCTTGAAGTACAGGGGCTTTAATATCTATAGGAAAGATAGATCGTCCAATGGAGGAGGAGGCTTGGCCTTCTTTGTCCGTGGGTTCAGTTATCAAAGTATTGACACCCCTTCAGTTGGAAATTCCGATCTCGAAATCCAAGGTATAAAAATTAACTGGAGAGGTAAACCCTTACGCATTTTCAATGTCTATCATCCTCCCAATCAAAAACACTTGCCTGATTGTTTTCCCGTTTTTATGGACAAAAATACCGTCATCCTCGGCGATCTTAACGCCAAACATACTTCTTGGGGATGTTCCATTGATAATGACAGAGGCTCTGACCTTCTTCAAATCGCTGATGACAATGGCTTTTTACTACTCAACGATGGAACGCCCACTCACAGCTCCTTCAGTTATAGCACTTCTGAGGCTTTAGACATTGCCATAACCAGCCCAGACTTATTTCCCCAATGCTCCTGGACTGTCCAGGACAATATAGGAAGCGACCATCTCCCAATTATCATTGAATTCAAGAAAAGACAAAAGACGTCAAACTCTAATGAGAAATTCTGGAATTTCAAGAAGGCTAATTGGGCCTGTTTCAGAGAATCTGTGGATGAAGAAATGGCCTCTTTGCAACTTATGGAAGATGTAGACCAGTGCTGGCAGAGTTTCAGAAGAATTATTCTTAAGTATGCTAAAGCCTTCATCCCTAGAGGGAATGTTAAAGGTTTTATGCCACATTTCACCCAATTTACTATCACCTTAGGTCCCCTTTTTGAAAAAAGAAAACACCTCTTAGAATCTGCCAGTTCGTTGGGAGTCAACTTGAGACCAGAGATCAGCAAAATCAATGCAGAAATCAAACTAGCTTACACCCAACTTAAAAGATCTAAATGGAACGAAATTTGCAGTAAAATTGACATTAGGGCACCGGACTCAAAGCTATGGAAACTGCTTAAGGGTATTGGCAAAGATCAAACACAATATGAGGAATGCAACACAATAAAAGACAACAACGGCCAAATGTTTACAGATGACAAATCTGCTGCCAATGGCCTTGCTGCTCACTACCAACAAATCAGCAGGCTCAACTTCACAAACGAGGACAAGCCGGTAATGCGCAAGGCAAGAAATATCGTTCATGGTTGCCGAAGTACTGATTGCGGTGATCCTTCTATGGCTACTCAATTTAATATGCAAGAATTTCTACTTGCAATGGCCTTTCTCGACCTTAGCAAATCCCCCGGTCCGGATGGAATTCATGGCTACATGCTCGAAAACCTTGGATCCTTTGGAAAACAAAAACTGCTTGACTTGTTTAACTCTCTTGGAGAAAGGGGCGCTTACCCCAAGAATGGAAAAAAGCCACCATCATACCAATCGATAAACCAAATAAAGATTCTTGCTCACCTGGAGACTTCAGACCCATAGCTTTAACCTGTACTACGAGTAAAATAATGGAGAAAATGGTCTTATTCAGACTGCATTTCTTTCTTGACAAGAATAATTTTCTCCCTAGAGAGCAATTCGGCTTCCGAAGAGGCCACAGCGCCATGGACCAAGTTCTTTTCTTCGCCCAAACTATCAGAGATGCGCAGAATCACAGGCCAACCCATCACAGTGTAGCAGCTTTATTGGACCTCACGAAAGCTTTTGACAGAGTATGGAAGGATAAACTCGTTATAAAACTTCACGAATCCTTCAACATTCGTGACAATACTCTGGCTTGGATTTCAGACTATCTACATTACAGACTTATCAGGGTGAAGTTCAATGGAACCCTCTCAAATACGGTCCATCTCAGCCAGGGTGTCCCCCAGGGAACTGTCCTCAGTCCAACTCTTTTTGCTCTGTACTTGGCCGGAATTGAGAAAACTATCTCTCTCGGGACTCGCATCGGAATGTTTGCTGATGATATTGCTCTTTGGGGCAGCGGTGACGACGTTGTCGAGATTGAGTCGAGGCTCAACAACTCCTTAGAAGCCATATCCAAGTACGCAGATGAACTCAAATTGAATTTCAACCCAGCCAAATCGATAACCACCTTCTTCACTACCAATAAGCGACTTTATAAATATGAACCATCCTTGTTTCTCAAGCACCAGAAGCTCTCCTACGAGAAACACCCAAAATACTTGGGTTTCATTCTCGATCCCGAATTTACAAGTAACAAACATATTGAATTCATTGTCTCGAAAGCCAGGAAGCGCTTAAATTTTATTAAGTGTATCGCTGGTAGGGACTGGGGCGCAGATGCAGCTACCCTTAGGACTTCCTATCAGGCACTTGTTAGACCAATTCTTGAATATGGCTATCCTGTCTACTGCTGTGCTTCTCAATCTAACTTAAACAAATTGGAAAGGGTTCAACTGAGCGCCGCTCGCATCATCACTGGATTGAAACGTAGCTGTCCTTCAGAGATCGTCCTTTACGAAGCAGATCTGCAACCTCTTTACATTCGAAGGCAAGCTAATTTAGTGAAATTTTTTAATAAACTTTCTAGTTTAGACCAAGGCAACTTAACTGCTACTAAATAATTGGACCTGCAATCAAAGGCTGAAGAAA
This sequence comes from Octonoba sinensis, assembly GCA_038502835.1. NCBI lineage: Eukaryota > Metazoa > Arthropoda > Arachnida > Araneae > Uloboridae > Octonoba > Octonoba sinensis. The sequence goes on along the minus strand of CM076598.1, from coordinate 23,746,171 downwards.
AACAGTCCTTTTAGCCATGTTAAATCACAACAGTTAATCGCAGAAAATATAGAACCTCATTATCTTCATTACAATCTCTATTCTTGCTTGGATCTCTCCAATGTTAGTTTCCATGAAAGCCTCCCTACCACGCTTGATATGAAAGATTGCTTAACTGACTTCCTTAAACAATTGGCCCTGGAAATCATCAATAAAATCCCTCCAAATGACATCAAAATATACACTGATGGCAGCAAAATGGATGAACGGACAGGCAGTGGAGTGTATATTGTAACACTTCGAGAGAACTACACTTTTCATCAACGCAACCCCGATTTTGTTCCGTTTTTCGAAGCGAGCTAATTGCAATCGACAGGGGACTAGAGAAAATCATGAGTGAAAGGAACTTTGGAAATATTTGGATACTATCTGACAGCCGTAGTTCAATCCAACACCTCAAAAATTGGGCCCTCATTGGAGATAAAACCAGTTTATCGATCTTACAAAAAGTAAAGCTCATTTCCCAGCAGCATGAAGTCCACTTTCAATGGATCCCGTCCCATGTCGATATCCACGGAAATGAGTTGGCTGACACTCTTGCAAAGAAGGGACTAGACCATCCAGTCCCCTCTACCTCAGAGCTTACATACCTTGAACTTTTCGCAAGGCAAAAGGCCCAGAACAAACAAAAGTGGCTGCTGCCTCCTCCTCACTACTGGTATAGAGCGCAAAGACCAGGACTCTCTCTTTCTCTTCCTGGTGACAGGCAGACAAACACTTGCTTGTCTCGACTTGCCAGTGGACGCCTGAAAAGTCTCACTTTTTCTGATAACCATAAGATCTTCCCCCTTTGCCCTAAATGCCAGCAAACCCAGGCATCACCTGAGCATATCTTGACCTGTTTAGGGCTGGACTGGGACGACATCCATTCCTCTCCCCTTTTGGTTTCGGACTTCCTTTTTGTCAACGGATTTATTGATCTAGTCTGACTCCGTCAGACCAGATGGGAATTAGCAACAACAGGAAGAATCCGATAGTAAACGAGAGATAGGAAGTTTTACCGAAGCCGATGCAATCGGATTTCGAAATGAGTAAAAAATCGGGATTAACCCTTAAAAACACAAAAAAAGAACAAAATGCGTAAATTCTACTCGTAATTTGCAAAACTTGGCAAGTATGTACACAGCTACTTTCAAAAATTTCCATAGGGGAAAAAAAGAGAAGTCTTCCAAAATTACGAATTTTGACAGAAACGAAATTTTAATTTCCAAAATTACCGAAAATAGGAATTCCGTTCGTTCTTAAGAGAAGCGACACTCGACGAACGAGCAGCATTTTGCTCTGCTGAGATGAAGAAAACTTAGTTTCTCTTTATTAAAACAAAAAGTACATTGCGGAGCTGGAAAAATCGGAGTTTTCTGTAACTTATCGGGTTTTCGGAGTACGTAAAAAAATCGGGTAAACTTCGAGAAAATCGGAGCACTTGGCAGCTCTGTTTATTGTAAAAAAAAATATGAATAAAAATTTCCCGTGACTATATATTTTTTGCCAAATTTTTGCAGTGAAATAGTTTTTCTATTTAGAGCTATTATTTTTTCATTTATTTATCAAATATCTGCAACTTTTAAAATAAAAGTTGAGAAAATAACTCGAAATCCAGCGCCGATTTCAGGAAAAGGACTTAAAAATGCGTTATTATGCAAAAAAAAAAAATGAAGTTCGGAAAATTAGTTCAACTTTTTGCGATGTTTATCGGAAAAATAACTATATCAAAAAAAAAAAAAAAAAACTCGAATTTTTTTCATCATTCTTTTAAAACTAAAAATAAAGTCCGGAAAAAAAATTACCACTTTTGGCGATGTTGACATCGGGAATGTAAACATCGCCAACAACGGGGTTTGGTGCCGGAAAAAAAATTAAAAAATGTCGCCAACGCCCAGTTATCCCTAACAACGAAAGCACGCGGGACGTGGTATTGTTCGTGTTCGGAACAAAGATGGTTGGCGCCGTTACAACCCTTGCTGCGTAAAGGTTTGCTACAAAGGGAATGTTTATCGCTTTTCGGCGAATTTTTTGTTCCCATCCACTAAATTTTCAATTTTGAAGACTAAAAAGTCCGATTTTTAAAACACGGAAAGAGCGTTTGAAAAACCCGGATTTCCGGGGTGCATCCGGAATACAATCACCCCTGATATAAATTCTTTTCTAAAAGACAAACCCCCACACTCCCACCCCACATATATATTAGAAGATAAATGCTCATAAATTTCTAGAATGCCAGGTGAGCATTAATTGGCGAGATCACTAGTGGTTTTCAGAAACACCAGATTTTGAAGCCTACAAAATTAACGACAAACTGGGTCAAGGGTAACAAGATAAATGAGAGTTCATTCTAAACGTTACAGGATACCAATAACTTAGTTAACTGCAGTACTAGACGATATTACTTGTGCACTTGCTTGGCACACACACACACACAAAGACACAAAAAGTTTACTTGTGCAGTGAACAAGAAAATTCCGTCTTAAAGAACGGTTCAGAACAAAGAAATATACTCTAGTGTGCACCAATTAGTTCATTTAGTGCATCAAGAAAATCAACTTCATTGTTCGTTTCTTTCAGTACATAAACTCTAAAAACTTTCTCTGATTCAAAAACAAACTAAATTTTAACAACAAATCTTCCTGTTCAAAAACAAGAGAATAGACCTTTACTCAGCGACCAAGTGACCATGCTTCATCTACATTTTGGGACCACCAGATGAAGAAAGAAGAAAAAATGTTTTAAAAGAAATCAGGTATTGAACAGGATCTAAAATTGAACTCTGCAAAAATAGCTTATGCACGACAATTATTCTCGATAACGAGAGCCAATTTATTTAAAAATTAATAATTAAAATATTTCTACGCAACAACACACTAAATGCACAAAGAGAAGCAAACTGACGATGCATTTTTCAAATTGTTAATTTCAACACCAATCCAATCTTGCCGGCTGTTCAATATTGCTATGATTCATTCTTTTTTTAGAAATATATTGAAATTCATATTAAAACAATGACTTGAGTAATAAATTTACGCCATATCTAGAAAATTAGTAGAAGAGATACAACATTAAGAAATGTCTAGAAAAGCAATGCTGTTTAGTTGTAAAAAACATTTACACACCTTTTTGTAGTTAAGGGAAAAGATAAATTTCTCAAAAGAAATCATGTGCATACGTTCTGAGTACTAACCTTACAGTTCTGCCAAATAGTTTCTACGCATGACGGTGTCGTAAATGAGTGATTTGTGATGAAAACCGAGTATATTTTCGTCGAATTCTTACCAATAACATGCATGGCAAGTGTTTGCTCACAAATACTCAATTTTTATCACAAATCACCGAATAGATGCACTGAATGATTACAAGGGTAACTTTAAAAAAGATTGACAGTCAGATGTTCGCAGTATAAAATCTGAATTTCACGTCGATAAAACTATTATTCTGCGATTGTAAAAACCTGTAGAGAGGGAAGCATCATTTCATACTTAATTCAATGCATTCATTACGTTTTGTCCAAGTTGTTAAATAGTAGGCTTCTTTTATTACTTTAGTTTCAAAGTAATGGAAAATTGCGTGTCCGGAGCAAAAAATTCACAGAAAAAGCGTCTTTTTTTTTAATCATTAAAAGTAGCTTTTTCATTCCATATGATTTAAAACATGAAGTAATATGTGTTTACTTAACAAAAGTGCAAGTGATTTGTCTGAAATGTTTATCTAATATTTTAAAATTTAAAGAACCTTTTTGTCCGGACATGCAGCTCATAAGTGTTACCTCGAGAAAGTTCTTATCATTTAACTTTCAAAATATTTAAATATTTTCTGTGGTAGGGAAGCCTCGTATGTTTCTTTTAACCTCGTACCATCTAGAGTGGGTTAGTTTAGTTGAACATGATGAGTATTTTTATTACTTCTCAGGAGTGTTACCCATTTATTTCCCAATATTTTTAACAGCATAAAAATAAGCAATTCAGCAATAGTGTATTTATTGTAGAGGAATCAATCGGTCCAGTCAAATTTTCAGGAACAGTCAGAATTTTTTAATAAATCTCATAGGCGTTACTTGGAAAGAGAAGGAAGTTACAATCATGAGTGAAAATAACCAAATAATAAATAAATCTGCAGATACAGACATTTTATGAGCTTTAACTCAAACAGATATTAGTTTTTTATTCAATGATATATTTTATTACTATATACTATATATATATTTATTTATATATATTTTAAAAGAAACACCCTGACGCAAAATTTTAACGTTGGCAGATATGATTTTTTACTCTTAAGGGGTAAATAAAGAAAAACTCGCGTACCCCCACCCAAAAAAAAAAAGTAAAAAATAAACATTTGTTCGGGTATGCCAGTTGTTACTTTATGCAAATGAGAAAGTGTTGTGTTGCAAACTATTTTCTTCACTTTACTTAAGTTAAAGAAATGGTTTGCAGAATTAGAACTATTTATTTCGATATTTTTACTGCCTACTTTAAAACTGAAATTAATTTTTTATTAGTTCTGTCTAAAAACATCTATTTCTAGATCAGAATCATGAGAGTAGAGATGTTTTATTATTTTTAATGTGACATAGCAATTAATGGGGTAAAAAATTTTTTTGGTCTCTCTTTTTATAATTATTGTTAGTTTTATTACTACTATTATTTTTGGTGCATTATTGCAAGGAATTGTTTGTTTGTCTCATGAGTGTTACCATCTCTCATGAGTTACTGTAGCTAAAAATTAGAATTGAATTAATATATTTGTTCGTTAATAATTAAAAATGGTTTGCTAACTAAGGCTATCCAGTCAGTGGCATACACAAGGGGGGGGGGGTTAACCACCCCCTTGAGCCCTAAATAATAGTGCTTTATTATATAAGGGAAAGGAGGGTAAGAGTACGCACCTAGTGATTTGTTCGTCATAAAAAATGAGAATTGAAAAGTGAGAACCTTGAAAATTGACTGAATCATAGTTTATAAACTTAGAAACTTAGGTACACAAAATGAAAGTTTTATCTTAAAAAAATATATGAAAGAAAGCAAGAGGGGAAAAAATTGCAAATGCGTACTCTTACCCGACCTGGCGGATAAGAGTACGCACCCAGGAAAGGTAAGAGTACGCATTCAGAAAATTTAGCAGTAGTCACATACAAATGCTCCAGTGCCTTCGTAACTGGAACATTCATCAGGCCACCACTCCTTACATAATCCACACTGGATCCAATCTTCATCATATGATTGTTCGCAGCCTGGGCATATTGTCGCTTCATTGTTTGCTGAACTTGTTGAGGGAACTGGGTTGTCGATACAATGCAGAACAAGTTTTTTTCTTTGCTTTCACGGTTTTGCCTTTTTTCAGTTTTGGCCTCATTTTTACTTCTCATAGCAGCTCGATTTGCCTTTGCTTCTTCTAATTCTCTCTTTCTCTCTAGCTTTTCCTTATGTGCGTACTCTTACCCGCCGATGTATTGCTCCTCAAAATCGTCCATAGATGGCTGCAGCATTCACAATAGTAAAATTCTGAGATACCCACGTTGTTCGCAAGGGAACAAAGCTCATAATGATATATACTTAAAAAGCAAACATCAATCCTTTATTGACAAAAAATTAATATTTCTTCACAGAAAAATTACATGCCAACATGCAGAAATCATATTTTACCTGATAAATAAACAACAGCAAGGATGAAAATAACAATGGCGGTCTCTTGAGCCAGCTGAAAACAAACGTGTTGAGTTGATTACACTCGCTTCTGCTTGCAGTGTTGCGAACAGGGAAAAAAGTCCTTGCGTACTCTTAACCGACTGCGTACTCTTACCCTCCTTTCCCTTACTCGAATTTCTTTTAGTAGTTTCAGAAAATTATGAAACCCACCCCTCTTGAAAAAATTCTGCGTACGCCACTGTATCCAGTTACTTCTTATACCTGCAGCGTGAAAACATTTAATTTTTAATAAAATACATTTTTATTGAAAGTTATATCCTTCATTTAAGAAACAAAGTAACACTCCTGCGATAAAGTGCTATTAAAATAGTTCTAAAATTTTAAAGAAGTAAATTTTAATACTATTTTTACTTATTACAAAGTATTTAAGATTACTTAAACAAGATTTTTTAGATTAATTATTGATAAGGATTATTTTACGGAATGTTTAATAATGGTAACACTCATGAGAATAACCATCACTTGTCAAGATACTTTTTGAAATATCTAAAATATAAATAAACTCGAAAAAATCCACCTGCTCAGAATGCAGTAAACTATAAGGAATTCATAAGTAGGCAAGTTTTTATGTTTGATGCAACAAAAATTTTCAGATTGTGTCAAAGCCATTCCGTCAATAAATTTGAATATCACCACAAACACATGCGACTGATTTGTGATTCCAAACAACATGGAAATGCCTATATGAATTTTTAAAAATATTCAACTGTTTTTTTTTTTTTTTTTTTATGTTTTGCCCCATATACTTGGGTATGAAGCTATGAAAGTAAAAAAATTCTATCTCTCGCGCACGCGCAGTAAAAAATTATCTCTTTAAAATTTTCATAATTTATCTAATAATTATTTTTTTTTATTTCAAATTTCAATATGGTGTTTCTCTTGAGTGTGTTCAACTTTCCTGTAAATTTAGTGAGATTCCGTGAAAAATTCTGCGTTTTTTAGGTGAAAAACATACTGGTGAGATCGGCATTTTAGAAAGATAATTATAATTTCATGAATATAAGTGCTAGTTTCATGAAAGTAGGTATAAATATTGTACATTGATGATTCTTTGATGATTCTGCTATGAAATTTACAGCTTTGTTCAAGCATTTTACGAGACTAGGTGATCGAAAACGTCTTCTCTTTTCTTCAATTTGTTGTTGGTCCTCTAAATCAGGGGTCTCCAAACTTTCCAGCCTTAGGGCCATATTGATTACTCCAGTAAATTCCAAGGGCCAAAACCATATTATCATTAATTGTTGCCGGTGGTAAAAAGTTGAATCAGTCCACTAGTGGTGTAAAATATGATTACTTTTTTGCCAGATGCCATTAGCGACGGGGAAGCTGATGTATTTTCTGTATCGTATGGGTATCCGTTATAATGGGGTACCCGCATCGTATCGCCATAGTAATCATTGATTATAAAAGTAATGAAATACACAAGTAATCATTGATTACTTTTTTCTTCAGTAATCGTTACTTCGGTTCCTAACGAGTACTCAAGTAACGAATGAGTATTTTTTTACATGAAAAAAAAAGTCCGAAAAAGTACGCCACGTTTAAAAAAGGCTGCAAATCGAACTAAAGTCCGCAAAACGGCAACACTGCATATTATTAATTTTCCTGTCATTATCTGTAATTTCTAGATTAGTCGTAGAGTACGAGCGAGCCATGAGGAGTAACGTGACAGGACATCTGGTGGACACAAGCAGAAATAGGTAGTACCTTCTATCCCTAACAGATGGCACTAATAGCACTTACAGAATAATCTCGTTGGTTCGATAAAGTTCTGGTGTCTTCCACTCACTTCTAGATGGCAGTGAGTGAAATATATAAGAAGGCTAGTGGCGCAACCACAAGTCAGTTCCTATGACACTGCTGTGAAATAAAATAGTGCGTACCTCCTTAAAACGTGTTTGTGCGTGTTTAAGTTTAAGACATCTTTGTAACAATATTTTTATTTGAATTATTGCTTTTGTGTGTGATTTAGTAGAATGGAAAAGAAGCGAAAAATTGATAGTGAATGCAGAAAATTCAAAGATCAGTGGAACATTCAGTATTTCGTAATTGAGTCCAGTAACAAGGCGCTATGTTTGATTTGCAATGAAAGCATAGCCGTTCTCAAAGAATATAACATTAAACGTCATTATGAAGCAAAACATTTTCAAAATTACTCAAAATATACAGGAAGTTTGCGGACAGAAAAATTCGAAGCTATGAAGCGCGGATTGAAATCGCAGAAATCTTTATTTACAAAACTCAAAACTGAACAAGAGGCTGCAACTCGTGCCAGCTTTCGTGTGGCTCTTGAAATTGCAAAACGTGGAAAACCATTCACCGATGGAGAAATGGTCAAAGAATGCATAATCGCAGTAGCCGAAGAAATGTGCCCTGAAAAGGTAAATTTATTAAAAACTGTCAGTATGTCAGCAAACACTGGCTCGAAGGGTAGAAGACATCGCTGAAAATATATCCTCTCAACTGTTCAACAAAAATGGACATGTTGAGGGGTTTTCTTTGGCCTTGGATGAGTCAACGGATGTGTCAGATACTGCTCAGGTGTTGATTTATATTCGAGGAGTAGATAAAAGCTATGAAGTGCATGAAGAACTTCTTGATATGTATAGTATTCATGGCACAACTACTGGTTCAGATATTTTTAAAGGAGTTGAAATGGCCATTAAGCAAAAGAACCTTCGATGGAAAAACTTGAAATGTATTACAACTGATGGAGGCAAAAACATGAGTGGGAAAGATAAAGGAGTGGTCGCTCTTGTGTCAAAGGCTGTAGAAAATGACGGTGGTTCAAAACCAATAGTCTTACATTGTATCATTCATCAACAGTCTTTGTGCAGAAAATGTTTAGATATGTCTGAAGTTCTGAAACCAGTCATATCAACTGTTAATTTTATCAGATCTTTTGGGCTGAATCACCGACAATTCGTACAATTTATTAAAGAGATTGGAGAAAATGACTTACCTTATCATACTGCCGTACGTTGGCTTAGTTGTGGGAAAGTCCTTCAGCGCTTTTTTGAACTTCGAGCAGTGATCGAATTTTTTTTGAATGAAAAGCATCGCCCTCTTACTGAATTGCAAAACAACGCATGGCTGTGGAAGTTAGCATTCTATGTTGATTTGACAAAACATGTGAACGAACTGAATTTGAGATTGCAAGGAGAAAACCAGCATCTTCCTGATTTATACAATAATATCAAATCATTCCGGAAGAAATTGATACTGTTTCAATCACAACTACGAAGTAAATGTTTTTCACATTTTAAAACATGTGAAATATTTAGCCACACCACTGAGACCGAGTTTCCTATCGATTTTGCAATCGAAACTTTGAGTGCTTTGAAAATAAATTTTGATACTCGTTTCTCGGACTTTGATGCCATTGCGAATCAAATTAAGATTTTTCAGAATCCTTTTGATACTGACATTGAAACCCTAGCCCCGGAACTTCAAATGGAAATGATTGCAGTGGTATACTACACTGCAGACTACAGTGCAGTGATATAATTAAGAACAAATATCAAAACTTATCTTTGTTGGAATTTTATAAGTGTCTTCCACTGACACAATTTGATAATTTGCATAAATTTGCTCGTGGGCTGTTTTCTGTTTTTGGTACTACTTATTTGTGTGAGAAGACCTTTTCCAAAATGAAGTACACAAAAAATGTTTACAGATCTAAATTAACTGATGAGCATCTTAAATCTCTTTTAATAATTGGTACAAGTAAAATTAGTCCACAACTACAAACTATTGTCAGTGGAAAATCTCAATTACATAAATCTCATTAGTATTTCATATGTCGTTATGCTTGTTATAAGTTATCTTTTCATTTAAAATGTATAAAATGTTAGTTGGATTCATTTCAATAATTTGTTAGTTAGTAAATAATAACCTACAACAATGTTATGAGTAGTTAGCCCATGACCATATCAATGTAGATGTCATATTAATAATTATTCAACATAAAAATAGATTACTTCAGTAAACTTAATTTAATTTGCTATAAAAAATAAATATGTTCTCTAGAAGGAGTTTTCTTTCAAGTATGCTAGCTCTCCGCGGGCCGGACAAAATCTGTCCGCGGGCCGGATGTGGCCCTCGGGCCGTAGTTTGGAGACCCCTGCTCTAAATGCACACATGAAGAAATTTTTACTGGAAAGTTTGAAGAGAAGTATGTCTCTTATATGACCGAAGTTCCAGAACATTTTTTCATGTATTTCTCTATTAATTTGAAAAAAAAATATCTGGAATGAAATTGTCGCATGACTTTTGACTATATAGTGTATTTTAAGCATTATAATGTATTATCAAAGTTCCATCAGTGAAGTGTACATAAAAATGATCGTATAGGTCATTCCATCTCAAACCAATAAGGCACTCAACCAGACCATCCTAGATTTTCATGAAACTCTCAGAAATAAAAACACTTTGACATCTTAAATTTACATATAATTTTTAAAAAATTCTATCTTTCATGGAGAAGTTATTAATCCATGAAATTTGCAACTTAAATTTATATATTAAAAAATTTTATCGTTCATGATGATAAGTTATGAAATTTGCAAAAATGCACTTCTTTTCACTTGCCGGCCGTGCTCTAACCCTACACTGCGCAATTTTTTTTTCTTTGTAAAATATTTTTTTTCTTTTTGTGCTAGTTATAAGTGGGAAAAATACTAAAAAAATTCTTATTTAATTCGGAAAAGTAGAATTCGAGAATAATTGACATGTTGTTTAAAAACAACACTGCGCAATTAGGGGTAACAATAGTAATTTTTTTATATAATCTTTTTAACAAATGAAACCAAATCAATAATAAATAGGCATGCATTATAATCATAAAATAGCACTAAAATATGAAAATTTATTAAAATAATTTATTTTATTATTATTTATAAATTTATAATATTTATTGAAGCAAAAATTTGCAAATGTAACTAACAATTATTCGTTACATGTGCAAATTTTACTTTTAGTGAAATTATTATTAAACTTTATTGGTGATCAGAGATTTTAAACAAGAAACCTATAATTTGAGGGGGTCTATGAGATAATGTTCGTTTCTTCTTTGGTTGAACTCTACACGATCTATCGTGCGATTTGACATGAGATGAGTGCCAAGTGGGGAGGGGGGACTCTCTAAAAGTAACCTAACTTGCATTTAAGGTTATAGTAGAAAAACGCTCAAAACTTCGAACTTCGAACCGAACTTCGAACAATCATGTCGATAAGCGTGAACAAAGTTAAAAAATAAGTTTGTGAAACTAGGCTTATAAAGGATTTATGTATTGTGCTCACTTGGAGTTGATTTAAATTTCCACGACCCTGCATTTCACCCCATTTTCACACCCCAAAATGAATCTTTTCATATTTTATGAATGCATTATGAATTTTTTTTTTCAAAAGTAAGGTTTTGGGGGGGTTAACCCCAAACCGCCCCCCCCCCTTGGGTGCGCCTCTGCTCCGAGCCAAAAAAGTTAATCAATACTCTGGTCTCTAACTAGTAGTAAAATAATCATTTTTCAACTATCAGCTAGATGATACTTATGATTTCCACTCGTTTTAATCATTTTTTTTTTCAATGCTCATTTTGCATTTTTAGCATATTTTGCACACACAACCAGGGCAATATTTACATTTTGAATCACTATAGGCACAGCTCATGTTTGGGGGCCCCTCAAGCAATAAAAATTTTTTAAACAAACCATTCAGTATGTGTTTGCAAAACTTGCTATGTAGATGGTTTTCCAATTAGGTTAACACTAAACTGTTTAGAAAAATATATTCAACATACAGATTACACTTTAATAACTTCACTAAACTTGTTTTTTAACTATATCAAACATTTAATATTTAAGGAGTAGAAAGGTTCACAAGCAGGTTTTTTATTCTTTGTACACTAACATAACACAAGATACATACATGGCAGCTTCATAAAACATTAAAAACAGTCAAAATATGGTTTAATTTGCTTGCGAAAAATTCAATACATTTAACTCATTGAAAAAATAGAATTTTGAGAACTTACATAAGTTTCAAGATATCATCAAATTTTAAATCTTTAGTCAGATTACTTTCTAAGGTTAGCAAAGCTAAGCCTGCCAACTTTTCAGAGGAGGGCCCCAAAGCGCAAAAACTAATCTGTTTTTCTAATTTCAAAGAGTCACACCAAAATTTGGGAGTCCCAAAGTGCAAAATGACTTTGTTTTTAAATTACAAAATGGTTGAATAAAATCTGGGGGTCCCCAAAGAGCAAAATCGATTTTGTTTTTCAAATTTCAAATTGTCAGACCAAAATTTGTGGGCCCCCAAAGTGAAAATTCCTTGAGGTTCCAAAATAATTTAATAATACAAATTTTCTGTAAAGCAACAGAACACTTAACAGTTTGTTTTTGAAAGATGCTATTTATAAATATTTTTCTAAAAAATTTTAAATTACAAAAAATAATAACCAAAATTAGGGGCCCAACCAAAAGTGGGGCCCTAGGGCCGGGACTCACGGGCCTAATGCAAATAAGGCCTTGCCCGTCTCAACGGTCAGACAATTGTCTGAAATTAGAGCGTGTCATACATCCACCCCGTTCACCAGATCTTGCCCCAAGTGATTTTCATTTGTTTGAACCACTTAAAGCAGCAATGGGAGGCAAGCATTAAAAGTGATAAAGTGAAAAATGAAGTGCACGAATGGCTGCCAAAAGAATTCTTCTAAGATGGTACCCATGCACGTCCGAAGAGGTGGAATACTCGCATTCAACATCAAGGTGGAAACATCGAAAAATAATACGTAGGATTCCGTTTTAATTATTAAACTGTAAAATTTATTGCACTTTAGGTTGTTATTGATTTACCTTCGTTTTTATCGAATCTCGACGTTTTCAAAGACAATTCATTCTACCCTGCAAGTTTTTGGAAAATGAACCAGAACTAAGTCACGTTTTGAAACGTAACATGTTAAAAAGGAAACATTTACCAAGAATGAACCCTAAGGAGACACAATTTTTAAAGACTTTTCCTGCAGCCATATTTTTGAGTGTTTAGACGTGTGATCCAAAATAGGTGTGGCAGCCGGAATCAAACCTTCCAACTTCCTGGACAATTACCTAGGCCCGGGACTCACGGGCCTAATGGTAAATAAGACCCTGCACACAACACGTATATACAGATAGATACACAAATAGCTAACAATGAGTGCAGAACTAACAAAAGGACAGGAATTATTTGAAAAAGTAAAAATAAATAGTAAAATCTTCCTCCCCTCATGAAAATGTTTATAAAAAAGCTTTGAGTTTTTTATAACTATAACTTTTATAACCTCTTATACTAAAAAAAAATAAATAATTACCTTTTTTCCATTCCTTCTGCCATATTTTGATTGAATATGATATTGAACATAGGATTTCTAAGAAGAAAGAAAATTAAAATTAATAAATTTATGTAAAAGTTACTAAGCAATTTTACATCTTAAAACTAAATTAATACAAGAGATTCACAAAACATGTTTTACAATATTGTACACTAAGAAAAGTAAATTTAAGATACAAAGATGGTCAATTATTTAATGCACTATTAGTTATACGGATATATGTTGACATTTCCTAAATTAATTTGGAGTGGGGTAAAAAACAATTTGTGAACTTAAACAGAATGCTCCTCACGATAGACAATCAATTTTAAATTGACAAAAGATTATTTAATTAGCTAAGCATAAACAAATTCAAACAGAACTTGAAGATTTTCAATTACTAACAGAAAAATGTAATGTACTCATTAAGAGCATACTCAGACCTATTTTTGTGCGAGGAATTAAAAACCGTAAAAACGTATGTCAAAAAGGGCATATTAAAATAGGTTTTAGTGTACTGCACAAGGAAGTAATGACTAATGAGAGTGTATCTGATTAAAACGTAAAGTATTGCAACGATTTATGCATTTCCAGAAGGCAAACCCTCCACTTCCGCCACACACAAGTATTAGAAGATAAACACTTACAAATTTCTAGAATTCCAGGTGAGCATTTATTGGGGAGATCACTTGTGGTTTTCAAAAATACCAGATTTCGAATTCTACAAAATTAACGAAAAATTGAATCGATTGATACTTGAGGGTATTCTGCACCTTCAGAATGAACTCAGAACTTAGTTAACTGCAGTACTTTCGCGCCTGTTTGGCACGCACACACATACACAGAAAAAAAAATATACCTGTGACTGTACCCTAAAATTCTGTGTTACAGAACAGTTCAGACGAAAGAGTACGCTGATGTACACCAATTAATTCATTCAGTGCAGCAAGAAAATCAGCTTGATCGATCGTTCATACATTCATACATACAAAACTTGCTTCCATTCAAAAACAAACCAAATTTCAACATCAAATCTTCATCAATGTAAAAACACACGAAATGCACAAAGAGAAGCAAAAGTTATTAATTTCAACGCTAATCCAATCTTGCCGGCTCTTAATATTGCAATGTTTCATTCTTTCCTTTTGTGTTCCTTTTGTTCCTAACATCTGTACCTGCTGTAACTGTTTATGAATCAGCCATTAGAAATTAAAGAAAAAAAAATGTTTCATTCTTCTATGCTTTAGAGATATATTGATAGTCATAATTAAGCCAACGACTTGAGTAATAAATTACATCATATCTCGACAATTACTAGAAGTGATGCAACATTGACAAATGTCTAGAAAAGCAATGCTGTTTTAATTGCAAAAAAAACATTTACACACATTTCATAGTTGATGGGGAAAATGAAGTTCGCAAGAGAATTCACGTACGTATGCTCTGCGTATTAACCTTACAGTTCCGCCAAATAGCTTTCACGTGTCACTTATCACGTGTATTTCACGTGTAATTGTTTTAAATGGCAACTATATTTTGCCTAGTAGTAACTGCGCCAAGCACCAGAAAAAAATGGCGCTGCAACTGATTTCTGCTACACATCAGTTTCTGTTATCCCCCTTTTGAAACATACCATTTTCTTTTCATTTCGTTTTGTATAACAAATCACTTCAATTCAGGCACACAGCTCCACAAATATTTATAACTTCCGGAGGTGCTCTAGTACATGCGGCTTAATTTTCGAGGATTGTCATACTCAACAGGTTAGTAAAAATGCAACAGCGTCATGATTCGAAAAATTATGGTTTTTGAGTAATACTATAGGGATAATTGCTATGATGGTTGGAATTGTCCTGCATTTTTAGCTCAAGAATCATAATTTTCTGAGTTTTGACCTTCTTCCAACAAATGAGCGATGCGTACTGAGAAAATAAATTTTTAGAAATTTCAATTTTTTTTCATTGCATTCACAATAATTTCTAAAATTCCAATTCTATCAATTTCGAAATGCTTGCTTCCCTCAGTTAAAGTCTGCGTGCATTAACCCTTCTTCTTCTTCTTTAAAACGTAACAACCTGTTGCAGATCTTAGCTGCCTCAACAGCACGCTTCTTCCAACTCAGTCGATACAAAGCAACTCTGCCAATTTTTTATTTTCAAAATTTTTATGTCATTTTCGGCATCATCCAGCCATCTAGTCACAAAAACATCAATTAAGTTTTTCAAAGCGCCGCCCTTATACAGCGTGCGAATATTCCATGTTCCAATACTCTAGTAATTTTTCATGCCGAGTCGTCTGGGTATGTTAGAGCCGGTTTTAGCATTCTGTTGAAGTTTCGTAACAGAAGTTTTTTTACAGGATAGGGCAGTCAACCCTACGCCCAACCCAATTTTAGTCGCCTCTTACGACATGCATTGGGATACATTGAGACTATTCTTACCCCTTGGTTACCACATGGTCACCCTTGGGGCACCCCGGTCACCACACTGGGTGCATTAACCCTTCACCGTTAAAAAAAAACCTGAATTTTTATAGTGATTTTTGAAAGATTTTAACGGAAGATTTACGTAGTGCTTCAATACATGGTTTTCCCTCCAAAAACGGAAATATCACGTCCTGAAAATACGAGAATGGAACTTTTCCGTTTTACGGTTGCTGTATTTTCATTTGGATTAACGGAGTAAAAAATAAATAAATAAATGGAACTTCTGTCAAATCTCGGGAAATTATTATCAGAAACGGAATATTTCCGACAACTTTTTCCGTTATTTTCAGGAGATTTTTTTTTAGTGTTTCTAAGACGGTGGGAAGTACGCTTCTCACCAAATTCATCAAGTTATAGTAAGCATTTTTACCCTTTCTGATTGGTAGAACCTTGCAAAGACTCTGGGAAGTATATTTACCACCACATGCGTCAAATATTTAAGCTATCACCCCCCCCCCCCTTCAAAGAGGTGGTGGAAAAAATCATGTCAATATTATTTAATGTAGGGGAGAGTGGGGCATGTTGGAACATTTTTTACGTTTTGGTCCATAAGTTAGTAAATTAAAGATATTGGTTAAACCACTAAGGGTTATATTATAGCTACAAATGTTGGCTACAATTTAAGATGAAATATTTTTTAAAAAGTTCAGATGGCAGAAAATTATGAATGATAATATAACCAGAGACGAACTGTTCTAACATGCCCCATGGTGGGGCATGTTGGAACATAGTGTGGGGCAAGTTGGAACACAGTTGAACAAAATACAAAATAAATTATAAAACATTTAATTATCCAAATATAAAGTTACAGGTAATAATTAATACACTTGTCTGATGGACCCCATGATTTGCATTTTTACAGGCCTTCATAAATTGACAAATCATATGGAAATAGCAATTTTCTAGTACACCTAGAAGTACCACCAACTGAGTTAGGGGGTGGAAGTATAAGACAAATATCTTCATGGGAGTATGATCCACGATCCTCCTTATCAGGGAAAACAAAACCTTTTTCACCATTGCACTTTTTCAGAAAATTAATTTCTACTTCATCATCTTTAACTCTTTCTACAATGCCAACAAAGTGTAAAATTTTCTTTTTAGTGGCAAACTTCACGACAACATAGTCATTAATTTGTGGTTTCTTATCCTCACAAATTGGCAAATCAAATCCAGCAGAATCATCATCATCTTTGGTAGTGGAACTGCACTCAATTTCTTCATCCATATCACTTTCGGAGGATACTTCCTTGCTCTTCCGTTTTTTACTTTTATTTAAACGAACTGGGTTTAGGAGGTTAAGCTTTCTCTGAGATGCAGCAATGGAGCGAAATGCTTTTATTTCTTTTTGTTCTCTTCGTTTTAAAGCTTCTTCAATAATTTGATTTTTGATTGGTGTGTCTGTTAAGATTTTTGTTGTTCCTTTTCTTTTACCTTTATTGGAACTTCTTCTTGGTCCTGCTTTTGGGAAAGGCTGAATTTCTTCCAATGTGACTGCAGGAGAGCTAATAGTTTTTGTAACTATTGGAGAGCCAGTAGGTGTTATATTTGATGTAGTGCTAGGTATTACAGTTAAAGAAGGACTTGTGGTATTTGTAACTGTATTTGGATTAGGGCGGTTAGTAACATCTGATGGTAGAAAATCAACTTCAGTAAAAATGTGCCGATTAAATGGATATATTCCTGTGACTGAGAAGCCAGACATAATGTTTGCTGGGATAAATGCAGAAGGAAAAGCAATTTTTACAATGCCTGCTATATCATAGATTGTCATAGTTAATCCTGGGTGGTTAACCATCCAAGCACTACTTGCTGAATTTATAAAGTTCTTGAAAGACCTAAATACAGTTCTATCAAGCGGTTGCAGTTTATGAGAGCAATGTGGTGGGAAGGATAACATGACAATACCATTTTCTTTCGCATAATTTAGAACTTCAATTGATATATGTGATTCATGATTATCTAACAGAAGTAAAATTTTTCTATCTTTCGAACATCTTGTATGTTTCACAAAATGTTGTACAAATTTTAAAAAGTTTTTTTCAGTCATCGACCCTGATGGATGAGAAGCACCAGTGCATCCTGGTGGACCATCACGAACAAAGTGTCCTTTGTAGTTCACACGAGGGAAAATCATCATTGGTGGTATTGCTGTGCCAGCTGCATTAACTGCAGTACAGATGGCAACTAAACTTCCACGTTCTCCAGATGTCATACCACCAACTTGTTTACTTCCTTTTAAAGCAACTATTTTGACAGATTTATGTACAGTAGTGACTCCAGTTTCATCAGCATTATATATACTTTCTGGACCAAAGCTATCTCATCATTACAGTTTGAAGATGATTGAAAAAATCATTAACATTCTTTGCATTGAAACTCGTCGCACAAGCTAATGAAGTACTTTGTGGCATTCGAATAGTTATATTAGGATGTCTTTTCATAAAGCCATTGAACCAATCTTTGCTAGCTGCCTTTTTAGTAATCCATGATTCATGAATAACTTTGTTATTTGCAACGGCATAGTTATATGCTAGCTTCCTCACTTCTTGTGGACATAAACCATAAAATATTTCAGAAGCATATATGAAATATTTTACAAGCTGTTCCTCCTCTTCAGGATTTAGCACTTGCCGAGGTTTGGTATACCCTACCTCAAAATCTATAGGGGGAGTGGGTATTTCAGTGGCAGGGTCATTAGTAGTTATTACAGAAGAATCGATGATAGCCTGAGTAGCAGAGTCAGTGGCAGTTGAAAGAGCAGAAGTAGGCATGATTGAAGCATCAGAAGTAGATGGGGAATTTACACAAACAGAGGTGGTAAATGCAGCATTTAATTTAACGTTACATAATTCATATTTTTTCTTCAGTTTCTTTACATATCTGGACAATGTGACATGGGGTATTCCATATTTCTTAGCACTTGCACGGCATGAATATTTATCTTTCAGTACCTCAGTTGCTGCTCTAAGCATAACATCAGCAGGAGTACTAGCCCTTGTAGTTTTTCGAACTCTGTTTCGAACCATCTAAAATTAAAATTATAACCAAAATTAGTTATTTTCTAAACTCTACATTACCATTTATATAATACCAAATACTGGCTATACATTATCTAAGTATCTCATGAAAACATATTTAATTTTCAAATAAATATGAATTAATTAAATCTTAAATAATCCTCATTAAATGTAACCTATATAGTGATGGGAAGGCTCAGAAAAACTGGAAATTTGCTATTAACCATTGTAAACTTTGCTAGTTCATTTATAATATAATATATATATTCAAAATAGGTAATGGAATAATATAAGTACACGAATTTAAATCTATTATTAACATTTGAATGTCATAGAATTGTAATAATTGAATTTTTCTCTTTTAAGCAAGTATAAAATAGAAATATTACTATTGAACTTAAAAATGAGAAAGTATATTTTGCCGGAAAAGGAATATTTAATAATGGAACATCTAAATATTGATATAATACCAGATTTATAACAATTTATTTATTTCAAGAGGCATTATCACTGCTTATATTCACAATAATATAACTATTTCAATTAAGAGATTAAAAAATCAATAATTATACACTGCCCTAAACAAAGAGATAACAAGGGGTATGTTGAAACAATGTTTCAACATGCCCCTTTTAATGTGTTTCAACATGCCCCATACTACACTATAGTTTAATTTGTTATTTTAGCCCTAACATAACTATGGCTACATGTGAATATTTTCTATCAAATACAAGCCTATTGTTCATGGAACATGACAACATAACTTCAGATTAGGTTAATATAATAGGTTAATATAATACTTAATAAGTAACTTAATATTTTAAGGAATATGTAAAATTTACTCACCATGCTTCAAAATTCAAATATCCATCTGCCAGAAAAACTTGAAGACCTATAGTCCTGAAACCAATATGGAAGCTAGCTGGGGTTAAGAAACACTAAATAAACGTTCCCAGAATTCTCTGCTTTTTCTAAAATGGCTACCAGCTCAAATGTTTCAACATGCCCCATGTTCCAACATGCCCCACTCTCCCCTACTATATGAATTTCTTTTTTGAAATCAATCAAAATCCGAAAAATGTTTTAATACACCGGTACTACAAAATAAGCACTGGAAGAATATCACAACATTTTTGGTTTTTAAACAAAAAATGTATAAATAACACCTAACGTAAAACTTGAACATTTTAGAGCAAATATTTGGAGTAAAACTAATAAAAATTTAGATTGCGCAGGGCAAATCACCCGCCAATCAAAGCCACGATAAAAGTGCAATTTTAAAACAGAGTTGTCCCGCAGTGGACCAGTCGGTAGAAGCTCGGTTCCCGCAGAGCACCGAAAGTGAAGCAACATCGACTAAGGTCAGTGTTTGGGAGGGTGACAACCTCTCCCAGCAGGTTGTTGGTTCCGTGTCTGCTAAAGGGAGCTGGTGCACGTTAAATAAGTCGTGGCTCCAATATCCTCCAAGTGAAACGATACCTCTGGGGGTGCCAATCCCAGGTGACGGTTTCTCATCTGGGAGTTCAAAAAAAAAAAAAAAGAGAGACCTTTCAAACACGGTTCTTAAAATTCATTAAAAAGACTTTGTTATTTTTATTTCTCACTTTTAAGGCCTGAAAAATATTTTATATTTTACTTTTTTTTACTAAGACCCTTATCTTCTTTACTTTTGTATCTCGGTTTTTAAAAAAGACATACTTCCTTTTGAGTGTCCAATAAGGTTCGACGCACACGGATGATCCGACGACGATACGATGCAGTTCATACAGAGTAGTTCATTAGGGCGCTTTTTCACTGGATAATATCAGACGACAAATTAAATCACTAAGAATGTTTTAAGTTACATGGTTTTATTTAAATTCAAAACATCGTTGCATTATCCAAACAAAACTATTGTTGCCAAACGGCAAATGATAATGCTGATAATTTCCTCAGAGCCAAAATTATTAATTTTTTTTCCTAATCAACGTTATAATAAATTATAAAATGGATGGATTATTGTATTGTCATCGAAGATAAGCTTGTGTGCAAAATTTAAAGATAATTTAGGCAGTAATAGTTGTCGAAAACCGCCTTACAAAATTCCGCCACAAGTCAAGTTAAATAAAACCATGTAAAAAATGAACGACGCTGTCATTGTCGGATCATTCAAGCAAATGTTTTTTCACTTCGCCGATACCGTTCTTCCGAATATTAAATTTCTTTTCGGTGGTTAGCTTCTGGAGCGTAAAGAAGGTGCTTTGTCATAACAGCTATGAAAACCCCTAAAGCTTTTCAGGAGTGTGGCTTTTAATTTCAATTACATGTTTTAAATATTTTTCAATTTTACTATGTGTTTTATCTACACATAAATAGGCAAAGACAAAACAATTAACTAACATTTTCTCCTTTGTTTGTCAACCGATTTTCTTACTTTTTAAAAATTAGTAGCTATTGATGAATTTTAGTGTCATCAATCAAAAAAGTTAGGATTAGTTAATTATTTCCCCTTCTACTTTTGATGCAGATTCGAAGCCTTTCTCAAGAAGTCTTTATTCGTCATACACTTACATACTGCTCATTACATCTACAATATTTTACAATACTCAATACTACCTCTTACTATGTTTAAGTCAAAAAAGAAGAAATGTCAAGAACATAACAGAAAAGAAAACGTTATCCATCAATTTAATAAACATTTAATCCTATGTCAGAGCAAAATAATACTAATCTTAATGTGTCGATTAATTCATTCCCAATATATACATATTTTTTCTTTCTAATGGGCTGCAGTATTGGTCCTCAACCATTGCACACCTAGTGCGTTCCCTGAGATTGCTACCAACTCTTTCAGCGGCACCACAATGAGTGTGGTACCGTTGCCGCAATTTTTCGACGCTCAGTTTCCCCTAGATGGCGGCACCTGAGCTCTCGTTGATGCAAACTGCACTGTGAATTTAATTTAGCCGAGACTATCCATGCCAATTGGACACTCAAGGGATCTTTTACATGCCGCATAATCATACGACATGGGCGCAGACGATGTTCTGCACCTTGAAAATCCACCGACTTGGGCCAGGCTCGAACCTGCAAATTTGGGTGTACCAGGCCTACCACTACGCCACCCTGTTGGCTCCAAAATAAATATATATATGACAGTAAAATGCCGAATACTATGTCAAATAAAATACAACTTACAACAATGTCTAACATAAAAAGCGAGATCATAAGGGCGGTAACGTGTTTTTTCGCTTCGGACCAACGTTTTGAACATTTGTTGATTTGCACAGGCGTTTTGAGCTTTCGATTAAATTGTTAGGGAGTGTTCGTTTTTCTAATTCAGTCAATAAAAATAGGGCGGCATGGAATTTTTTTTATTTTCTTTATTTTTATAGGAACATATGTACTAATAAAACGTCCAGTATAATGTCAAATGAAAAAAAAAAACTAACCATGTCTAATTTTATATAAAGTGAGATAAAATAAGGGCGGTGACGTGTCATTGTGCTCTGAATAAACATTTTGTAAGTTTGTTGGTTTACATTAGCGTTTTGAACTCCCGACTCAATTGAAAGTGTGTTTGTTTTGTATTTACATCTTATTTAATAATAATAGGGTAATATGAAAATTTTCACGAATAAAATGTTTTTTCGTTTTGCTTATTGAATATGCCTCCGCTTCGTACATTAACTGGTCGAACCGAAAGACAACAAAACAGGAATCATTGTTTTGTGAAATAATAACAGTAAGAATTAAAAATTCAAATATGCGCAGAAGAAACAACACCAATTATCGGCAAAATAACAGTGAACATAATGAAAGTAATTTAGATGTTTTTCGAGGTAATTTTAAGTGCGCTTTGAATATTGCTCCAAGGAATTTTATTAGTCATCAAAATGATTCAACTTCTTTCACATCCCGTTGTATTAAAGGGAAAGTTTATTTGTTGCCATTGTCTGAAAATTGTTTTTCAATGATTTTTTCAATCAACTAAATTCAAATAGTTCCCTTAAAAATCGTAAATCAAAGGACTTTTTTGAAAATATTCGTTCAGAAGCAAAAATTGATATAAATTCCATGCTGGGAGTCTGTCATTTCAAAATTCATGATGTGTTTCCTTATCGTGCAGGTGTTTTGGTAACTGAACATGGGTAAGAATCCATGCTATTGCACAGTTGTACTTTTATGATGTCGATACTGCGGTTAATTTGAGATCACGTGAAAATGCAAATATGCGTTGTGATAATGAATTAATACAGGAAATTGCAATGGCATTAGATACAGTTAACTCGTTTGTTAGATCTTTTAAATTTATGCATGAATTTTGCAATTGAGCTGTTAATATTTTCTAGAATTCGGCCATCAATTCATAACATTTTTTTACTTTAGCCTCAAACGTTTAAACAACTTTTGGACATTTTAGTTTGTCCGTTCGACAACAGTTTGTTTGTTTAAATATTTCAATTAACTATATAATGTTTCCTCAGTGCGACTGATTGACCACTGAGTTAGTTATTGAATTTGATAGATTCGTAATACATATTATACATAAATTTTATCTTTCTGCACTCCTTCTCCAGTAAAGAAAATAGGAATAACAATTTTCATGTCACCCAATGATTATTAAATAAATTAAAAATACAAACACTCACTTTCAATTTAGTCAAGAGTTTAAAACGCTAGTGCAAATCAACAAATTTACAAACGTTGATTCGAAGCAAAATTACGTGTCACCGGACTTATTATCTCACTTTATATTATACTAGCTGCTGTCCACGACTTCGTTTGCATGGAAATTTTGATGTGTATGTGTGAGAACTTACGCCTGATCCAAATGTGATCAATGTGGGCGAATGTTAAAAAACATCCTTTTGGTCTCTGCATTTCTGGGCAGCAGAACTGCCAAACAAAATTAAACAGCATTGAGGTGTCGATGGCTTAAAAACCAGAACATTATGGCACTAAACTTTTTTTCTTCATCAAAGTGAGCGATTCAACACCTTTTTGTGGGTGCAAATTTCTGGGCAGTAAATATAGTTTGTCAATTCTGGGCTGAAAAGCAGAACGTTCGGATGCAACTATATACAACGGTCGTTTTCAAAGAATAACTAGCAATTCTGTTTTCAATATTTTTACGCAATTTATAAATTATCTATTGAAAAGTTTTAAATGTAGTTAAATATGAGGCAGTGTCTCTATAGTTATGGATGAAATTGAAAGGAAATCAGTATAAGCCTGATAGCTTAAGTGGTAGAGCACTCGGTGCGTAACTGAGGGACCTGGGTTCGAATCTTAGTCGGGACTAATTGATTGGCACTCAATTAATGCTAAAACTCTATTTAACAAACTTTAGGGAAACTCATTTTAAATACATGGTTCCTGTAGGAAACAATTGTTATGCTATACCATAGGAAACATGCATTTTTTTCATGATAAAAAGTAGTCTATTTCATTGCCTAACCCTAAACTACCACAATTCAAAAAATGATGTCGACCCCTTGCTCTGTGAGAAACCAAGACAAATCTATCCCATGGGAAACTCAAATTTTTCTGGGATAAAAAGTAGCAAATAGTCATTCTCTGACCCCTAAACTACCATTATGCACAAAATTATGTCAATCTCTTGCTTTGTGAAAAAAAATTCTATCCCGAAGGAACTGTAAATTTTTCCAGTACTAAAAGTAGCCTATGTGCTATTAATTGAGTAAAAATCAATCACTCGGGACTGAGACTCGAACCCAGGTCCCTCTGTTGCGCTCTGAGTGCTCAACCACTTAAGCTATCAGGCCAATACTGATTTTCTTTCAATTTCATCTATAACTAATGAGCCACACCGTCCATTGTACAGTAATGCACCATTTTTACATAATGATATCCCACGGGAACAGCACATTGCTTGATAAAAAGTAAAGTAGCGGAATAAAATTCTAGTGGTCCCACTAAAAAACCCCATCAAAATAAGGACAGCAATATCTAAAACTCCCTAACAGAATAAAGGTGATAACTCTGAAATGTTAAATCGAGTGAAAAATTCCAATGAGGATAAGGAACCTTAAATCCTTTTTAGAATGAAGGAAACTTCCGATATAACGTCCAGTCCCTCTATATCAGTATAAGAGCAACATCATCAAAAGATCCCCTTTTGAATAAGAACAACAGCCCCCAAAAATCACCTCTTGAGAAAGGACAATATTACCAAAAACTCGCGTTTTTCCGCCATTTACTTTTTATGCTAATTGATATTGTGTTCAAATAATCAATGGTCTAGTTTGAAACCACTGAGCAATGTTGAGGAAGAAACTGAAAATATACATAGTAAGGTTAAACGAAAGTAACATTCTATGTTTCTTTTCATACCGTATACTTTAATATGTTTAGCAAAGAGAAAGCTGCTTGCATAGAATTATAAGAAAAAAGTTTGCTTTTATTGAGTTTTCGAAATCTCTTAGTACTGGCTCTGGGTCTCACAAAACACGATTTCTCACAACAGAACATTTTCTAGGGACCAGTAGCATTACTACGGGCTGGGTGGGGGGGGGGGGGGGGGGGAACGGCCCGCCCCGGGTAACACACTTTTGAGGTGACACCAAAAATGAGATTAAGAGTTTTTGAAAGATACCTACACTTGATTTATACAATTTTACTTATGCTATTTCAACGTGTCATAACTGAAAATAAATAATGTAGCACAGGTAAGTTGCTGATTTGGGAATGAAATAAAAAAATAATGAACATTTATAAACTTACTTTTTTTAATCATATTGGATAATAATGGAAGTTTCTAATTACAGTGGAACCCCGTCATTTCTCCGCTTCACTATTCGTACAACTTGTTCAAGTAAAATTCAATTCGCCATTCGTACTTGTCCGTGATTCGATTCATACGGCGCCAGGGGCCAGCTGGGTTGCCAGTTTGGCTTTTTTTAAGAAAAAACAATCGAGAAATTATGCTCATTTTGAACTAGTCTGGAAATAATTTGTTTGGCATTTTGGATTTTTTAAAAATTTTAATACTTTTTGAGATTTTACTGACAGTTTTAATTTTCTAAGGGGGCAGCAAGAGGAAGTGGTTAAAGAACTTTCTTCTTCGGGGGAGGAAAGTAGTAAGGAAAGCATTTCCTTTGCAGCAATTAAAGAACTGTGTTATCCCTGCGAGAAAACACAGAGTGGTGAAATGAAACATTAAAAAATTATTGATGAATGAAAACTATTATTTTTTGAGTAACAGCAATATATTTTTTTAAAAACGCTAAAACATTAATATTTTCAGCTATACTTTCAGCCTTTGATTGGAAGTTAGTTTCGTTGTTTATGTTAATTATATCAATAAGCTGCTCAAAGTAAAAAAAGGTTACATATATAAATTAAAACATAACATTTAGATAAATGTAAGTATTTTGTACTTTCGACTTATAATCAAGCTTTTATATAAGTACTTTTTTTAGCAAATATTGTCAATACTTTGGAGATAAGAATTTTGTTTTCAAGAGAAAAAAAAAATTAAAATTTTTATTTAATATCATCAAAATTAAGAATTTTACTGCAGAAAATTTATTTTCAGAATATCTTCCTTAGTTTTCATATCATAATTGTAATTAATAAAATCACAGAAACAGCAGTAATACATAAAATCCTTTTATTATTCAGTTAACAACTATACAAATAATAAACACAATTAATTGGTATACATAAGCCATTATTTATTTTTCAATGTTTCCAATTTTCTAGTTTTTTTTTTTTTTATTATTATTGAATTTTTTTCTTTACTAAATCATCATTAAATTTTGTGCAATAATCTTTTAGGAAAACATTTGTGCTAGTTACAATAATATGTTTCAGCAAATAATTTGCATCGTGTTTTTCAGTCTGATATTAGATATACTTCTCATAAACACAGATTACTAAGAGTAATGTTGACAGCAACTTGTCGTTGATTTCTACACTTAATAAACTCATTTTTAAATTCAGTTGACAATAATTTTGTTACAACAGCATAATTGAACTTTACAATTTTTACAATATCATCACAAGGATAATTTAAACCTCCTCTGTCTAGATTTTGAATTAAAGAATAATTATCATCATCACAAGAAATAGTACTGTCTTTAATTAAATTGAAGTAACATACTTCCCATTTGATTTTTTTTAAAACACATATGAGTGCAATAACCTGCAATGTAGATCAACTTTTTTTTATAAATGTGATATATATTCAAGCTCAGCATAAGTAATGCAAAAGTTTAATTCGTGAGTCTCTTTGCTAGCAGAAATATCTAAATTACTGGAATTTTTTCCGTTTCTAAGTTTATTTCAACATTTCCATGAAGATGCGATTTTAATGTTGAAGGTAATAAACTTCTAACTCTCAGTTTCATTTCTGCTTCAGAAACCTGAGTAAGAAAAACGGGCTATTGAGCTCCTGCTAATTGCCTATATAGGCCAAATCTTGCTTCCAAAGAGTCGGTTTGTAATTTTCCTGGTAAAATATACACTAAATTGAATTCCGAAATACAGTACTTAACAATATCAATTAGTGCATCTGTGGTATGAATTAATGCTAAATGTGTTTCATTGCTAAATTTCCCTGAATCACTTCTACATTGCTTCCATTTTTTAGACAATTAGAAAACTGAATTAAATAATTCAATCGAACATCTGATGATGAATTTGTAAGTGGTTCTTGGTACGGCTTTCTTTTTGCAATTCTTTAATGAATTGTTTTAACATTAACTACTTCCCACCACTTTGTTATAAGTTTGATAAATGACACAGTTCCTTCATAATTTATTAAGTCATATATTGGCGCTGCAATATTTAACCCTTCTGAAATATGAGAATTGAATATTTGAAGCACTAATTTGACATTTTGTCTTTCTAAATTCGCAGGAAACAAAGATTTTGTAGATAAGGTATGGCAGTATTTACTTACGTTTGTGGATTCAATTTCATATAATTTCCTTAAAGTATTAAATGATGTAGTAGTTAATTTCTTGTTAGAATCAGGATTTTCAAAGCTAGGGTAGAAAAAAAAAGCTTTTTCTACATTTTTTTGATTTATCCAATGGGGTTGTTGACTATTTTTCAAAAATATTTTTTCTTGAAAGAGCATGGTTGAAAACATGGGGTGCGACACTATTTTTTTTTTAATTTATGATTTATTTTATTTTTTAAAAAATGAATTTTAAACGCTGCACAGTAGCTGCCTCGGTTTTCGCCGCTATTGCGCATTACATCACAACTGACACCGCTCTGAGTAGAAGGCGGAGTTTCCTTAAGATTGCGCTGTATTTCAGGGTTTATTTTTGCCATCCTACCAATCTTAGCAACTAATTTGCTTATTTAAAGCAAATAATAGCTTATAAGCATTGTACATATTGTATTGCAATGCTTCAAACCATGAATTTTAAAATGATTCAGAAATTGCATAGTTAGTTCAAAAGATACTGATTTTCGGATGAACATTTTTGCTAACAATTTAAAACACAATTCGTTACAAGAATGATATTTTTGATAGGCCCTTCTATGGAACTGAACACATTTATGTGCCTTTACGTGACCTCTATATTTCATTTTAAACATTTTTAAGTGCTTGGAATACATTTTCATATTCTAATGGTTAGCGGCCGACGTTAACCTAAGAAATACTGTTAAATAACACTAGTTCTTAGGTTAACGTATTTAAAATCAACTGGCTAAGGTACCGCTCATAAATGATGTCACACTTTTTTCAATATATTTAAGGCACTAAGTGTCACACTTCAACATACCCGCCCCCCCCCCCCCCTTTTTCACCATATCACGCTATATTACATTTGCATAAAATAAGTTTAATAGTAATAAAAATGTAAGATGTCACTTCTTCTCACCCTCTCCCCTCCCCTTGTCACAAACTGTCACACTTTCTTGAAACCCCCTCACCCCTCGAAACATGACATCATTTATGATTGACCCCTAAGGTATTTTCCAGTCGATTTCAATTGTGCTATAAAAATCGTCATAATATTGATTTGATTATATTGGACAGAATTATATAGAAGAAATAATTTGAAATATTACATTAAGATGCGTTCATAATTGATGTCACGCTTTTTTCCCATATATTTGACCTCCCTCACCCCTTTGTCACAAAATGTCACACTTCAACATACCCCCTCCCCCTTTGTCCCGCTATGTTGTATAAGCATGATGTCACACTTCCTGTTACCCCCTCCACTCCCCTTGTCACAATTACATGAACCCCCTCCCCCCTCGAAGCATGACATTATTTATGAATGATTCCTAATTAGAGTTCGCCTATATCAGTTTGCTACTGATCAGCTTCGCCTGCTGAATTTAATTAGGTTAGCACTTTAACGGATATTTACTTTTTCATTTAGTACCTTGAAGATTTACTGCTACAATTGATTCTAAGCAATAGATTTTATTAAACGTAGTTAGGGCATACAAGAGGGGAGAGGCTTCTATGCAGGAAGTTGTTTAAAAGTTATTCATTTAAAAAAATGTCTTATAGTTATAATAAATTTAAATAATGAAAATTTTTCACCATGCATTAATAACATGATAAAATTTCAGTGGTGTAGACTTTAAAAGTACGCATATATAGTATGCAAAAGAATTTTTATCTCTAAATCCTTAGAAATACAAGTATGTAATTGTGTAGTTATTTTTGCAATGTCTAGTTTCGCAATTTTATTTTTTACAACAATTATCGCGGAGCAAAGGGTGTATTTGTTTGATTCAGTTAATAAAAGCTACTTTTCCACAAGCACGTTAACAAATAATAGAAAAAAAATATCAAATATCTTTCGAAATTTATCCGATTATAATATATGCCGATTTTATGATAAACAATTTTTGCCTCCTCTCCTAATTGTAGAAAATTTTTATTATACGTAAGGTCTTCCTAAAAACCATCATATTTTTTCAGGTAATCCTGTTTTAAAATTTTTAGAAGCAACGCGGCCTTATGTAAATGCACTAGTTTCTGCCTTGCGTGCCGAGGAGAAAACGTGCGAAGTCAGTTGTGACATCATACAAGACCACGCCTTATTTTAAATGAAGGGCTTTTTCAAACCTCTCTAGTTTTAAAAAGCATTTTAAGTAAAACATTTTTTTCTCTGTAATATTGTTTTGTATGTTCCTATTCATGATTTCAATGCTTTCTGATCAAGTTTGCGACTGAAGGTTACAACCCCATTGTTTCTTATGTTTTTTAGCAGATGTACGCTATCAATGACAAAATAGAGTGCTCTATTATTATCAAAGGGGTGATTATATTTAATCTTTACTTCAGGAGGATCTGAAAATTGGGACATAGCCTTTCTATTGATTGCATTGTTGTCACTAAAGACACAAAATACTTTGAATCCTATCTTTTCTAAACCAATGATTACTTCATGCACAAAATCGTGCATTTTCTCGCCACATATTGATTTTATAGGAAAAATATGATCTTATAGTAGAGCAAATGCTCTGAATCATAAAAAAGTGTGCTGTGGTTGATGCTTCATTGGAATTAACTGAGAATCCAATGAGATTTCCAGCTTTGTAATCAATTGCTGCTTTGATGTGAAACTCATCCATAAGTAGTGATACCTTTTATCACTCTCATTTAAATTAATAAATTTATCTTTAATATAAGATAGAAAATTGCTCTTATTTTTATTTTGCTCATTTGAAGGATTAGCAACATGATTATAAAATAAATGTTTTAAAGTGGCTGGATGAGGTAGAATAATAAAGGAGCTACTACCGAAAAATTTATAACAATGTGGCGAAATAGAATACATAATGGAACAAAAAATTTAAAATTCAGCAGTATATCTCCTGTACTGCTTTGAACACTGAACAAGTGACATTTGCAACGAATTCCAGTATTTTAATAGTGTCGACACCATTTTCTAAGCATTTTAAAACATCATTTATGACATTTATATTATTAATTTGCATGGGGAGAGAAAAATTTGAAATATTAGATAGTTGGATACCTTTTACAGCACTTACCATTTGTAAATCCTTATTGATTGTGAGTGAAGCTTCTAAGGATGGCAAAGGTGAGGCTTTAATCAACAAAAACTTAATACATTCCTCTTTTCATGAAAAAATCCATTCCAAATTGAGGGTTATATTTTTTAAACGCACTGGAAGTTTGTCCAATTTTTTAAAGGAATACATTTTTTGATATTCAGCTTCAGTATCCATACTTTCAGCAATCGCAGATGCTAAAGTCTTGTTCTCAATTCTCCATCTCTTGCTTTCGGGACCTTCTTTACGTTTTGTAGTTTTCGACAAATATTGCGGGCAATTCAGAAATTGACTAGGTACTGTATCAGGTTTAGGTCGAGGGTAATGGAGAGGTACACTTAATTTTTCACCTGTTTTTTTCGCAGTAGAACTCATTCGATCTCTGTATATCGCTTTCCAGAAAGTGGAATTGTCATACCTGCAAAAAAAACAGAATTGCAATAATTTTCTTCATAGGTAACGAATTAATTTTTTTAATATACTTAAAATTAAAATATGTGTAGATAATATTCTGCATCAATGTATATATATATATATATATGTATGTTATAAAACAGCATAAAGTGTTTGCTCTATTTTACGGAGCTATATGACTATTTATATAAATATATATCGACTCTTTAATAACAGCACCTTTATTCTAAATTAAATGTTATTATATATATACAAATTTTAATTTAGTTGTTCAATGCGAACCATATGTATTACTAATGAAATGGAAAATATTTTCTGAACTTTCTAAATAGGCAACTTTTACTATCGATAGTAGGAAAAAAAAATGTCGCATAAAAATTTTGTAAAATTATTTCAAGCATAATCAATAATCATTAGAACATAACTAAATATTTCAGTAAAACAGACTGAGAGAAACATTTTAATGGTTTTCGTTAGTAAAACTTTTTTTTTAAATTTTAAAGCATTTATTGTTCTTAAAGTAAAATAATTGAAATTAAAAATAAATTCTTTTTAATTTCACTACATTGAATAATTAGACAAGAAACTTACCCTGGAGTTCTTGGTGATTTGTAGATTTTCCTGAGGAATTGCAGCAATCCATTTCTTTCGCATACATTCTTCTCTGGGAAAACGGAAAAGTACCTTTTGGCGTTTTGTCGTAATTGCTACGGCAATTAACCATTGAACACTTGTAAGGCATTGCTTTTTATATAAATTCATATAGATTAACGTGAACAAGAAAACACGTGCAACGCAATGGCAGAGTGGAACGAGAATACCAAGACCCTAGCCGGGGTCGAGGGTAGCTGGCTTGGGTTCTTCAACTGGGGACCGGTTTTACCCAGCCTCCAATGCATGAGTCATAGGTAGAGAGAAAGTCACTGTTGAGGGCTTGAGTTCCCGGGGTGTCGGCTGTGGTCAACAGCATTAACTTGTTCACGACAAT
This sequence comes from Octonoba sinensis, assembly GCA_038502835.1. Lineage (NCBI taxonomy): Eukaryota > Metazoa > Arthropoda > Arachnida > Araneae > Uloboridae > Octonoba > Octonoba sinensis. The sequence continues at coordinate 23,714,178 of CM076598.1, read as the reverse complement.
TTTATTGACCGTTTTAGAAAAATTCTGAACAATCGTCGAATGCAGACAACATTGAACAGGTTTTTAGAGAAAGAAACCCAAGATTCTTCCAGTGCAAAAAGACAGAAAATAATATTACATAAATAAAAACAATTTTATAAAAACAACGTTTTTCGCGCTAAAAAGGTAGAAAATAATATTGCTATGAGCCTGGCAGAATTAATAAATTGGTCACATTATGGTAACAGAGTTTCTAATTCTTATAAAATGAAAAACGTTGGGCACCTGAATTCTTTATATCATTATGTTGTGAATGATTGTTTTACAGATCATTGATGTATATATAAAGTTTAAAGACGATATACTATGCAAATCAATTATTTTTCACGCTATGTTAATTTTTGAAAATTTGCTATCATATTATGATCAGTATAGATGGTATAAGTAAATGAATTCTGATCAAAGTTGTGATTATGATCTTTTACATATAAACATAGATTGTGTTTATAGAAGTATTTTCGTTCTAAAATTTTGTTCAAGATATGTATAGTTCAATTCGCTTAGAGTAAATATTATTCATATCTCCAATGAAGGAAATTAACTATGATGTAATGAAACACTATTAACCAGGTTTTCTTTCACAGAAATTTGAGTTTGTTAGAAAAGTCTTGATGCTTGAGTACATGCACCCAACGTTTTTCGTTTTATATAAAATTAGAAACTCTGTTACCATTTTGTGACCAATTTATTCAGAAATTCTGCCAGGCTCATAGCAATATTATTTTCTACCTTTTTAGTGCGAAAAACATTGTTTTTATAAAATTGTTTTTATTTGTGTAATATTATTTACTTCTTTTTGATTTTGGTGGGTGAAAATTCGCAATTGTAGAAATTTATTCAGAACCTTGATGTACAATGCAATTATCCTTACTACAAAAGTTAGCCTTTGCGATTTAAAGACAAAACAGATATAAAATTTTATACAATATAAAATGACTTATGAGACTTTTATTTCAAATTTTTTTGATATTGAAATGAAGCTAACACTATTCATCCGGAGTTGAGGAAATTGCTAATTATTACTTTTGGATCAAGGTAAGCCTTAAGAAATCGAACTAAAAAGCTCATAACTGGAGTTCTTATTGACTTAAAAACTTCGAACAAATTTCATCTTGTATAGAAAAATCAGCACTTTCGATCGATATATTATATTAATATGTGCAACGTTTTTCTCCAACCCCCCTTTTAGGGAATTTATGTGGAAATTTGCGTAAAATTGGAATAAAAAAAGGAACTGCCTGTCGGATTTTTTTTTATGTGTGGTAGAATATTGCAATGTCATCTGGTTCTGAGCTATATGTAAAGTTTCAGAACAATAGCTTATCGGGAAATGGTCGAAAATTAGATTGCAAAATTCCGCGGACAGACAAGAAAGCGAATTAAGAAAAACGTTGTAAAAGAAAGAACAGCAGAAAGGGAGAAAATACCTAAAGGGATCCAATTTACATTGTATCTTATGTGAAAAAATAATTAGCCATTCATACAACTTGCCATTCGAACTGCCCCCTGGAATGAATTGTATATGAATAGCGGTGTTCCACTGTACATGGTTTTAAACTGTATCTGGCAAATGTCTACTTTCACAATCCACCCTGCTGCAGATGTTTTCTGAAACTCTCACATGCACTCTATCAAGCATGTCTTCTGGTATTCTTGCAATTTCAGCCTCAATATTGTTCTGTAGGTCTTCCAGCGTGCTGGAATGGTTGCAATACACTTTCGACTTTAGGTAACCCCAAAGAAAAAAATCAAATGGGGTTAAGTCTGGTAAGCACGCTGCACTGCAATGATCAAGTGGGAATTCGAGAAATACACTTCAACACAAAAAGAGCTCTTCTCACATGTCCACTGCATTATGGCAACTGAACAGCAGATGAATACAAACCTCCCGTTGGTCATTAAAAATCACGCTCACTCTCCCCTCTCTTCGAGCAACAGCTCCGCAAAAGCGGGAATTCTAAATAAGCAATTTAACGCGATCCACCCTGTATAATGAAGGTTACACCAGCTAAATGAAATGGAATTTCTTAAGATTTTTGTTGTTGTACTACTATTGAAAATAATAGCAACATATAAACTACAAAGCTACAAGTTTATGCTACACAACTTTTTTTTTTTTTGGTAAGGTGACAATAGAAATTATCGCCTCTGATGACACCCATGCTAGAAACTTATCTACAGCTACCGTGTTAAAGGGTTACCTGTAAGTTAGCTTGCCACCCCCTTTGCATAAAAATTCCCCCCCCCCCTTCCCCAAAAAAACTGTGACTTCCCCAAATCGACTAAACAGTCGACCAAGCCCCCTAATGATTTCAATGGCAGCGCCATTCAAAAACTTTTCAAGTAAATTAGGCTTTTTTTATTATTATTAATGTAGGTTTATTTTCATTAATATATTTGTCTATACATAGAAATAGCAATTTTGTTGAAAATTTTCTTTTAATGGTTTGATCCCGAATAGAAGATGGAAATAACATTTGAAATTTTAAGTTTGGGAGAGGGGAAATCTTTTTCTTATTTTTTCAATTGTTCCCTTCTAAACTAGTTTCCTTTCTTTCTCATTTTCTTCTTCTTTTTTTTTCCAAAAGCTTGAGATGCAAATAGTACCCCCCACCCATTTATTTTTACATAAATTCTAAAATTATCCGCTGGATCCTATAAATTTCCGCTAAAATTTATTAATGCCTTTTTAACATTATAATTTGATTTTAACAAGTACAGATGAAGGATACAGAACAAAGTGAAATAAGTGCATAAATATAATTCCTGGGGGAAAAAAACCTGCACACGATTACTCTTAAGAAAGTTAAATCCTTGTGTTTCCAAGATTTAAGAAAAAAGAAAGAAAAAGGAGTGATCTAAAGAGCATTTCACGAACATTTTAATTTAACAAAATGAAAGATTCCTTTTAGAAAAGCTAATCAAAAGCAAAGCAAATTTATATAATTAAAATATAATTAAGTAATTTACTTTAAAATGGTCTTTGCAGCAGAATAATGAAGGTGAAGACAGTTAGCAGCTTTTTTTTTTTTTTGTCCCCCTCGATGCTCTAGCACCAATCTTGTCTTTGTTTCTCCTTTCGGGACATTAAAAAATATTATATTTGGTGCATTAAGTGTTGGCATACTACTATTACAACGTGCTATAATCAGTGAGCTGAATACTGAGTATAATACAGTACTTGTAGTTAGTGGATGCAGATGCAGTCATTTTTCTGCGTACCAGCGATGTTCTACTTGTGCGACATGTCTTTTGCAGCATCAGTATTCAGTAAAGAAAGCAAGTCATAGTAGTTGTAAGTCCTGACGTCATTAACGGAGTTGAGGGAACAACCGCCATTTTGGAGCAAATTTGCTCCAGTACTACATAGTCATTGTATTGGCATGTGACTTTCACTTTATTTATCTTTTGTTTAAGTCCCTTAAATGAGGGCCGGAGTTGTTCAGCGGTTAATTGTTTTTTGCTCAAAAAAAGGATTTTAGTCCTTCAGATTACCTGTAGACGCTGCACTGTCCCTAGATAAGGAGGGGGGATTAAAAAAAACTTGAAATGGTGAAGATTTTCTAGAATTTCACCCATTTTTCTTGCAAAACCATGAAATAAGCTCCCTTCTCCCGAAGAAACTTCTCCCCAAAATCCGGGTCTAGCTACGCCACTGAGACGCTGAAAAGAAGAAAAGAATGATTAATTGCCGAAGAAGTGAAGGGGAGCCTGGAAACTGTACTCACTTGTGTGAAGTAAATATTTGTGTATTTCTCATAATTTTATCATTTTTTAACGTTATATGTGCTACAATATTTACTAATTTGTTAAGTTTTCTCAAGAATTTTCTCTAAAACATCATGTTTGTGAACATGAATAAAACATGAATATTTTTTTCTAAATATTGCATTTCTGCTGCAGTTATTAATTCAAAAATGCCTCAGAAAAAATTTTGTATGAATATGTTGAAGTATTTTGATTTATGATATTGAATAAAATAACTAATTTAAGTACGAGGTTGGCTGAATGGAATGCTAGTCAACTAATTCTACAGTTTCGCCAAAATTATTTCAGTCAAGTCGCCACATCGTTTTTGGTTATATTTAAAACTTATTGTTAACTTATGTACAAGATGACAAATTAATATCTGCTGGTATGATTTATCGATCATAAAAAGAAATATTCATTGCGATCGTGGGTTAGTTTGCGTTGAATAGGAGAAAAAACCACGAGGCGAAAAGACACGTTACTTGGAGAAAAGTTGCCAAGGAAGGTGAATCTCCAAGTTGCACTAATTATAAAGAAAATATTCTCAGTGGTAAGAATTATGAAGAAAATATTGAATAGTTTTCTTGGTCATTTCAAAAATATATGAGTATATATATAACAGTTTGTCAGTGATTTGGTTAACACTAGATTTACCAGCACTGTTTAAAAACCCTGAATTTTCAGTTTTTTTGACTGATTTTAACGGAAGATTTCCGTAGTGCTTCAATACATGGTTCTTCCTTCCAAAAACGAAAATATTATGTGTTGAAAATATGAGAACGGAACTTTTCCGTTTTACGGTTGCTCTATTTTCACAACCTGATTTGTATTAACAGAGAAAAAAAGAAATTGGAACTTCTGTCAAATCTCGGGTAAATATTATCAGAAACGGAATATTTCTAGCAACTCTGCTGCCGTACTTTTTCCGTTATTTTCAGGAGATTTTTTTGAAAATTCAGGTTTATTTTAACAGTGTACAGCAAACTACTTATTTTTAAATTGTGTTAAAATTTGTGTGAACAAACTCCTTAAAATGCCAAGGAATTTAATAACCAAGCCATCATTTACCAAGGTCAGGAGGGGCATTCTCTTCCGGGTTTCAGAAACATAGTGTGTTTATATGTGTGTACTCGGGGGCAAACCCATGCAGAAGGAGTAGGAACAGGACCGGTTCCTTCCAGAAGGCATCGGACATCAGGTATAAGACCGATTTTCTTTAAAATCTGGAATCCAAACCTGGCCACTGCACAAAAGATCCGATTATCCCACATACACTGTTAAAAATTTCCGTAGAAAATAGTAAAATAACCATTTATTTGATTGTTATTTTACCATATTTAATTACAACAGTTGAATAACCATTAAAAAGATGGTACTCAAACCGTTGATTGCGAAAAAAATCGTTTATTCCCTGTTTATTCTAAAGAATGTTCAACTAACCGTAATTTTCAAGCGCTCAATAAAAATCGGGCTCCATCTTGGTTGCGAAACCTTACCGGTCGTACGTTGTTTTAAAATAGGAATACGGATTTATCAGTTAAAATCTGTATGTGTATGAGTGATTCTACAGAAAACCTGCATTTTAAGTCACAAAACAATAAAATCAAAATTATTATTAACATTGCTTATTTTTTTATTTAACTTGTAAAAATACAATGTTTTCTGAGTTATAATTGTAAAATTTTAGAAATTAGAAAAAATAAATAGTAAAAAAATCTGTCCACAGAAGATGATATGTCACTTCTGTGGACTGTCACAAGCCAGAGTTCTACTATTTCAATAGTTGTAGCTGATATATTATACCAAATACGTTGATTAAGTATGTTCATTTTCTTTAGAAAATGTATGAATTTAACATTACACACGAATTGTTTGCCCTATTTATTGTCACATTGAATATTTTTCAAAAAGAAAGCTTGTCACAAGGTTTTGCATCACTTCTGTGGACATTCTAAAACATTTAAAAAAACAACTCTCTAGATGGCAGTACTTATTCTTTCGTAGTGGCAAATAAAAGAAGAAGCAGTCATGTTGGAAATGCAAGCAAGTTGCTTTGAATAAGTTTGAAATCTTTTGGGTAAGAATTTGGTATTTATGTTCATTCGTAATCTGTTCTGCTTATGTCATCACCTCTGTGACCTTTTTTAAAGTACCAATTTAAAATTATATTTTTTATTCAAGGTGCCATATTAAACAAAATATGATGTTCTAAATATTATAAATGGTACAAACTAATACAATTAACCCTAATATAATTATTCAATAAATCAGAAGTTTTCATCACTTCTGTGGACATCCCTTTTATCTCAGAAAATTTACGCTATGATTTGGCAGCTATATGTATTTATCTGAAACCAATTTTTCAAGAACTTGAACTAGAAACACTACAGATACTAAGTGATGGGCCAAGCATTCAATATCGAAATTTAAAAATGTTATATCTCTTGAGAGCATTCATTGCAAAAGAAACAGGAGCAAGTACATGTGTCTGGCATTTCTCAGAAACTAGTCATGGTAAGGGGGCGCCTGATGGTGTGGGAGGAGCCCTAAAAAGAACTGCGGACAATATTATTGCACACGGTTATGATATTACTGGACAAGATGAGTTTGTTTCTCTGCTAAAAACAAGATGCCCTGGTATCAAAATGATTGATATCACTAAAGATGCTGATGTAGAAATGAAGAAAATTGATGAGATTTTAGAAAAAATAAATATTGTAACATTTAAAGGTACAATGAATCAGATTACTTGGTCAAATAAAAACAAGCACTTTCTAGATGCAAGACGTCTGAGCTGTATAACGTGTAAACCTGAAGAAAAGTGTGTTCATTTCTCAAATTCCTGTTCATTTTGATGATCATCATAACAGCTCCAATTTAGATGAACTTGAAGCAATGGAAAATAAATTATTGTCTGCTTTGAAGGAAAGAAAAATTTTAAGAAGCGTTATATAGGAGTTGTTACAGAAGAGCATCAGACTGAGTGCAAAGTGAACTTTTTAAGGAGATCTGGAAATAAAGTTTTTTTTTTCCCTGAACAGGTTGATGAAGAAATAGTTGATAGGAAAAACATAATATTTTAAAGTTTCCAACCAGGAACAGAAGAGGTCGTTATATATTTGAAGATGATTTAACACCATTCCCAAACTTAGAATAAATTTCCGTAGTTAGTAGTGTAACAATCTGTTACAAAATTTGTTTTGTCTATATTTTTTACTTTATTTACACTTTCTTTTTTTTTTCATAGAACAACTGACTTGCTGGTATATGTCAATCAATTTTGTCTGATTATTAAATACCAAAATTTTTTTGCATAAACTCGCTGTCTTTTTCTTTTTTTCCCCATCAGAAATTGTCCGTTTTCAGCGATATCACTTCTGTAGACATAGTCATCACTTCTGTGAACTGCTAAATTCTTCTTAATTTTTTTTCACAAAATCAAAACGGAGTTGATCTGTGCGACAGATGTTATAGATATATACATATCATAAGCCAACCTTCAGATTTTTTTGAAGAATTTATCTTGATTTTTTTAATTTGAAAATTTATGTAGTCAAATTGCAGGTTTTCTGTAGAATGACCCGTATATAAAAAAAAGAAGAAAAAAAAGTGGCTTAAGCAGTGAATACTAAATAGAAACACATACACACATAAATCAAAAATTTGAGACATTGGATTCCCAAACTGTTTGCGAATGAGCGAACCCATAATTTGAGCTGCTGCAGCTTGTTTGAAGCTTGTTTGTATTTTAATTTTTGCAGCAAATAAAATGATTTTCGTCAATATACAGTAAATTTAAACCAAAAGTAAACTTGGATCCAATCAAAAACTGAAATCTCAATTTAAGGCCGTTTGCCTGTTGGAAAATGCCTGTTTGGTTATTGATAAATAAACGTCCGCTTTACGTGATGACGGTGGCCGAGTGGATAGAGAGGAAGACTTGTACATTACGCATTCGGGGTTCGAGTCCTGCAAGCTTTCTTTACGGTTTCTACGCCGTGAAGATTCTATGCCTCGAAATGGTTCAAAAACACTGAAAATTTTGTTTTGAAACCATTTTTAAATGGTTATAAAACCGTAAACTTTAGTATTTACGGCTTTTTAACCAAGTTAATTGGAAATGGTTAGGTCCCGTAAAGATAGAAAAGTGTTCCAAACCGTAAATTTAACGGTGAATTAGATGGACAGACTGCTGTCGGTCATTTAACCATAATTTCATGATGAAATTTCTAACGGTGTAGCAAATTTGATTTTTAAAATTTAATGAATTAGCATGCTTTAAATATACAGTAATACAGCGGCTGCTTGTCTATATGTGCACAAGAGCATGTGAACCCTCAAAAAAAACTCGGGAATACATTTATTGAAAAACTCAAAAAATTTCAAAATTTGTTTTGAGAAACTCCCTTTGAATGACTCACGAGCTGCAACTTTAAATTAAAAACTTACAACGTATTTGAAAGCTTTGTTATGTTTAAAAATCTGCACAGACTTAAAGGTTCCAAACATCAGAGCCGGACATCCGGTACAGGTCAGTCAGAAAAGGTAAGATGCCGATGTATCTTCCAAAATCAATATCTAATGTCCCTAATCCTGATTTTGATCGCCCCCCCCCCCCCCCCAAAGCAAAATTCTGGGTGCACTACTGTGTGTGTGCATTCTATCATTTTTTTTTTAAACGCAATACAAATTTAATGATGCATATCTTTTGTTCTCCCCTCCCTTAATCTAACAATCTATTGAGAATTAATAATCATTATCTGGGTTCTGTAGACCCTTCCCCTAGTGTTCCCTGGAACCTGGAACTTCAGCTAGGGCTCCTCAAGCAATCACTATTTGCTTAATCAAAACACTAAAATTTTAATAAACTTCTATATTTTTAAAAGATTTCTTGAATATCAATCAGTCAGTTCAATGGACAGATTGTTTCAATGTAAAAAATAAAATGAAGATTTCATTCAAATTTGATTCTGGAGTATAAGTAATCTTTTTTAACAAAATAAAGAAAATGAAAAGTGTTAAGGTTATTTTAACAAGTACAAAATTAAGCTCATATACAGTGCATGAAGTGAAAGGACTATGTTCATTTCACTGCAAAGTCTAGTAGCCACTAGAAATACTCAAGAAAATATAGAATTTTTTCTTTGTAGCAGCAAGAAATGTATATCCTGTGCTACGAGTAATTGCACTTTGATTAGTAGAAATTGTTCTAGTATTAATTCATCACAAATGAAATGTTATATTATCCAGAATTATGAAGGTGTATTTAAAGGTACAGGAAGACTAAAAATGTTGCATAAAATTATTCTGAAAGAAAACAGTAACACTAGAGTATTTTCTAGTACAAAAATTTCTTTGTTTTTAAGAAACTAAGTTAAAGAAGACTCATTGGAATGAAAAGGAAGTTCTGAGAAGATTGAAGAACCAACAACCGGATTCATCTAATTGTTGTTTCACAACAGAGCAAGAAAATGCAAGGATCCAAGTTATACAATGATCACACCTCCAAATGATAACGCAAGAAACACAAGATTTTTTCAGAACATCAAGGAGCTAACATCTTCATTGCTAGGGATGCATTGACAGCTTTTTGGGAAATCCCCCCCCCCCCCTTCTGCATAAGAAAAGTTCCAAACTCCCAAATACTTCTGATGCAAAAATGGGTGCGTTATACTATATACGACAAAATTCTATGTCTCATGTATCAACTTAATGCAGAATGAACAAGATATAAAATATAGTTTTATTTTGACTTATTAAAGTAATGTTTTGTTATTCTGCATCCAAGACTGTGCCCAAAGGGAGGGTTTTATGTGTTAAGCCCCTCCCATTGGTAAACATGAAGAAAATGTACATTCAAATTAACTTTAGTCTTAATTTGCATGTGCCAGCACTTTATTTTTTAACATTTTTACTGAACCTTAGCAGCAGTTAACAATTGTGCCCTGTTTCAGAGCTGAAGTCATATTTCGGAAAACCAGCAGAACCAATCAAAGCATCCACTGCAGAAATAGTGCTACTTTTAGGAAGTTATAATGAACCTGAAATTTTACAAAATAAAAAAATGTTGTTGTTGTAATGAAGTAGTATATTATTTTATTGGCAATATAATTTGCATGTTCCTAAGGTTCTGTGAAGTTTATCAAGCATTTCTGCTCAGAATAAAACTTGATAGATATAAGATGTTATGAAAGAATAGGCTTACTATTTTTTATACTGTTTACAATCTACTGCATAATGAACAGATAAAAGGGTAACAGATAAAAAGGTATTGTTGAAAAGAAACACATTTAAATGTACACTGTTATCATTAAAACAAAATGAATTATTTGACACGATGGTGTGTTTTTAAGCATTATGGGTAAGAATAGGGAAAAGTTTAAAACTTCTCCCTTTATGAAATCCTGGGCACAGGCCCTATCTGCCTCTTAATTTAAAGTAACTCGAATAGATGTACTAAACTAATTTAATCACTTAAGTACAGTAGAGCCTTGATTATCCAAGGCAATATGGACCGAGTGTACCTCGGATAATCGAAAACTCGGATAACACGGACTCTGTCCAAATCGAGAGGGAAATATGGTTTGAAATGAATGAAAATGTCGTCAAATATGTAAAAAAGGCCTTTACTGTACATATTATAAAATGAAAAAATGACGTTACATACATACAAATATCGAATTTTATATGTACACACCAGTAGAGTACATGTTCCAGTTAAAGTTGTCTCTTGAAAGAAGTCTATGTATATACAATCGACGCTCGTTATAACGAACATACATTATAAAGACCATCCCATTATAACGACCAGTGGGAAAAGTTACAACTTTATCCCTATAAACTCAATGTTAATTTGCTTTTGGTATAACGACCGTTTTGTAATGTCTAATTCAATACAGCGACCGCATTTATTGGACACTCTTTTGTCGGTATATTTCCAAATAGAGTATGTTTCTAAATTTTTAATTTTAAATGACCTTGGTTTTTACGGACAGGCTGCATGGAGTCTTCAGTGTTCAGTCCAACTATGATGTCAGGCGTGGGGTAATATGTGTTTAATGGGGGGAGGAGGCGAATTATCTCTCATCACAGTACGGAAAGAATAGAGAGGGAGGAAACGGGGATTTTCCAGATATCTTAGAAAAAAGGGTTGACAGATGTGTTAGTAGTTGGTCGTTTGAATCACGTGGTTTTCCAATGGTCGATTCTCCGAAAAAAGAGGGATCATGCTGTTGTGCCAGGTGTCATGTCACCTCAGAAGTTCTGCTTCTAGAAATGTGTATGTAATTTTTTCCCCTTTATTTTCTACTTTAAAATCTGTTTAATATTTTGGCCTGATAATTTATTTATAATTCCAATGATGAAAAATAATTTAAGCGCTTAGTTGGAACCTTTGAAAAATTACCACTTTTAATGGAACTACTGAACATGCATGATGGATGTAAATTTTTTTTTTAAAGAAAATTCTACCTCTTATAGCGACCACTCAATATAAAGACCTTTTTTTGTGGGATGCAGATGGTCGTTATATCGAGCATCGACTGTAGTATATATATATATATATATATATATTGTTTTCTGGTTTAACGGAGCTTGCACACTTCTTTGGTGCCGTTTTACGAAATGGTTGGAGCCGTAAAAGGTCTGTTGAAGTTGTCTCTGACTGTTGCTCTAGGTCTTTATATCACCAGAAAATAATTGGATGACTGACGTCAGTCGGTGACGCCGCCATCGGCCGCCAGGAAATTTTTTTTTCAAGGGCAAATGTACCTCGGTTAACCCGGAACTCGGTTAGTCGGGGCTCGGATAACCGAGGCTCTACTGTACATTAAAGATAGGTGTGAAATACTTCAAAAGTAATTTATCTTTAGTGATAGGATTTTATTTCCCCACTAGTGAACATTATACAAAATAAAACATCAGTTAAATAAAATTCATTCAAATCTGATAGCTTTAAAAAAAAAAATAAAGATAACATTTTGGGGAATTTTTATTCCCATAATTTAAAACATGCAATAGTGTATTCTTACAACTGTATAACATGATTCCAGGCCCATCATTTCAAAATTTTCCAAGGGAAGAGGGGGTATAAACTCTATGTATATTCTTAAAGAAACAATAAACTACATGTATATATGCATAAACACATTACATTTCCCAAGCCAGGGGGGAAATGACCGCATGACTCGACACGCTCAACTCCAAAAATGCAAGGATTTTTTAAAGTGAGCAATATCACTTTAAACATGCAGTGAACTCCTGATTATCCGCAAGCTGATGCAGGGGGGAAAAAAGAACTACTTGGCGGATGAGCCAACAAATATTTTAAAAATAGTTCCAAAATATTTTCGTTCCTCAAATGTGTAAAGATCTTGACTCAAGAATGCTACCAATAAATGTTGCAATTGTTGTAAATATTTATTAGTGCAACAGAAACACTATAAATTATAATTTATGGCCTGGTAATTTCAAATAGTTTAAACCTTATACATGGTAAATGTGTTGAGGAAAATTATTTTCAACAAACCAATATAACCCGAGATTTGCTGTTCTTATTTTTACCTCAGAAAGCATTAATGTAATGCATTCAGTTTAATAAAATTATACTAAAAGCTATAATGCCATGCTTTAAAAAAAAATGTACCTTTGATCCTTATTCCAGTCCATATAATCTACACCACCAAAAGGGCCACTAAAAATAAAATGAATAATTAAAACTCAAGTACATTTTTCAAACATATATACTTTGTCCACTTTAATATCATATAACTGTACTACAAAAAAAAAAAAAAAAATAGATGAAGTACTCTGCGCACTTACTAATTCAGTACTCTTTGATGTCAGCTAGTCACAACTTAAATTCAAGCAATGTAACATTAACCACAACCACGTTAATATTCATCCATCAGCTTTAGAAGTATCAGCAAAATAAGTGAATCAAAAGTAATTTTGTCTTTCATTTTGTGCCCAATCTAGACACTAATTTGATCTAATTTAAAATTTTGGTCAAAGTTAGCACAGTGACAGACACAGAAAAAAAGCAAATAGCCTTTTCTCATCTTTCTTTTTCACAATTTATTTATTTATTTAATTTTTATTGTTTAATAGTGACCCATTTGGAAAATACAGTAAGTACTTTATAAGTCTCAAAAATCAATTTAAAGAAAAGCTTGAAGACCCAATTTTCAAATTGAACTAGAATCTTTCCTAATTGAGCTATACAAAGAAATTTTATCAAGCAGGACAGTGCCCAGGATTCAAAGAAGGGAGGGACATTGTTGGCCCATCTCCTAATTCATGATATGTTACTTCTTATCGCAAAGATGAGAGCAAAAATTGCAGAACAATGTCGAAAGGCAGGAAATATTAAAAAGAGAGATTCTGTATTTTAATTTTAACACTAAAGTGAAAAATAAATGAATTCATGCTTTTTTTTTTTTTCATAAGAGGAGTTATTTCCTAAAATCTGTCCGTTGGACACTGCCTGTCATCAAGAGACGAAAATCAAAAGAAAAGAAAAGATGAAACATTTAAATTGGTTATTCTTTTCCTTTGACATCATGTGCATATTTAATAAATATTAAGCAGTCTACACCTATCTATTTTTGCAACATATCAATCATGTAAATGGTAAATTGATGTAATTCAATTTAACTTTTATGAAAATGAGAAAATATTTCATTAAAATACCTCTCATGCAATAAAAGTTGTTAAAAAGTGGTTTAAAGAGATAAGGATTTCTTGTAGTACCCATGTTTAATAATATTATTTATTTAAAAAAAGTTCTATAATTCAAATTATAAAAAAAATATCTTAAAGGCAAAATTTTTGCCCCTCTTTTTAGCAGTTTAATAGGTAAATAAAAGAAACACTGCAAGCACTTCTAACAAAAAATACATTCTTAAAATTACTTAATTGGCATGGTACGAAATAAACACTAATTTTGAAAGAAAAAAAACCTAGTATTCAAATATTTAAACCATGCTATATTACCCAATTATGTGGGGTTTTTTAACAGCATTGCTGCATTTAACAAAATACTTTACGAGAAACCATCATGCTCCAGCTTTCAAACTTATTTCAGTACTGAACAAAGCATTACTTAAAAGTTTTTGAAAATTTTTGAGGCGGTGCATTTTGAAACTAAAATTCTAATATAATTTTTAAAAAAATGTTCTCCGTCATAATTGTATTGTATGCCACTGAAAAGCTCCTGGAAAATGCTGTAATATAGCACTTGTTTCACCTCCCTGGCTCAATTAGAATAGATTCTATGTAAATTTGAAACAGGTTTTCAAGCTTTTTCGACTTATTTCTATAATTTTAGAGTACTGTATTTTCTTTTTGGGGTTGATATATATATTTTTAAAAAATGATATTTTTCTATGTATATATATAAACACTACATCTGTACTAAATTTTGTCAAAAGCTGATATGGTCAGGTAAACGTTTGCTGAAAAATTTTAGTTTGTAGTTAGTGCTGTTAGTAGTGTAGTAAATGCTAAAACCTTCAAGTATTCCATCATTATTAACCTCTTCATTCCAAGTGTACCCAATTGGGTGCATTTTAAAATAATGTTTATTAACTACTGTTTGTGCAATTTGAAAGCTAAAACACCCAATTGTTTTTGAAATTAATCAACAGATAGTTTACTTTATTTTAAACATGGAAATTGGGCATTAATTATTGTTTAAACTAATTATTAATTAAAATTATTAAAACAATTTTTTTTAGTGATTTTGTTTTATAAACATTTTTTAAATCAGAGAATCAAAAAATTGCGTCAAAATTTTTTGTGCTTAGTTCTGGGGTCTGAAGAGGTTAATACATACAAAAAGTCACTGGATTTGCACAAATATGAACAAAAAACTTATACTTATAAAACTTTAAAATAAACAAAGTGCATTAATTAAAGCTAAAACAACAATAACTGCATGTGTTAATGACATCAAGTAAGCTGAAACATGAAACTTTAATCATAAAACCATAAGTAATTAATGATCTTTATGTCCTTAAAACTATACCATAGAATAAAACTCATAGTATGTTTATAAAAGTAATATAAAGAATTAATTTAATTACTTAAAAATGAGTATACACCACCATACACAAAATATATAAAACCAAGTACACATATATACATGTAGTATATGTGCATACACATACATATCACATACGAATATATGTAATAAGATGTTGGAGAAAATGTTAAGAAAACTATCAATTAACACAAGCTATGACTATGATGCATCGAACAATTTCAGTTTTAAAAAGTATGATTAGTTATCAAATTGAAAAACACAACTAACTTGGTTTGAAACAATGTTTGATTCAAATACACTAACTGTAACGTACATTAATGTAACTAAACGAAATGCTAAACCTTTCAAAGAAGTTTTATTTTTTAGAAAAAAATTCAATGTCACTCGCAACCCATTCTACGAAAAATGTAATCAGCGCCCTCTATTGTTAACATTCTGTAAACTGCGCAGTAGGCACGTAGACTTTGTGGAAGTAGGATGGAAAATTAATATATTGTTCTTTTTTATTTTTGTATGTGTACGTTTCGTCTTGCAATTTATCGTTTTAATAAACTCTTAAATCTTTAACTGCACGCTCTACTCTGCTATGAAAAACAAACATGATTATGCTAATAGGTTACTGGTCCATGCTTAAGTTAAAACGTAACGAGGAGAAGAGGAAACAAAGAAAATGGCTAGCGGGTGGATAGCTAGTGGTGCGGATAGAACTTTTAAATGGAAATAATTTTGAAACATGGAAAATTCAAGTTAAAGCTTTACTTTTTAAAAATAATACTTGGAATTACCGCAGTGGGAATATTAAGCAACCAGAAGTTGACAGCACAGATGCTGCATAGTTGGAAAAATATCAGAAATGGAAAGACTTAGACGAAAAAACCGGCAAGGGGACATAATTTTATGCATTGCGCCTTCCGAGTAAAAACAAATCAAGAACTGTGAGTCATCGTCTGATGTATGGAAGAAGCTGGAAAATGTATGCTTCAAGAGGCCCTGTGAGGAAAGCAATCTTATTGAAATCATTAATAGTTAAAAATGAATGACTCATCAATCGACTGCTACGAACATATGAAAAAGTTTTCTGATATCGTAGACAAGCTAACAGAACTGGATATGTGTTGATGAAGATTCATTGTCAATTATGCTACTATATAGCCTTCCGTTTTCATTTGAGAAGTTTCGCGTTGCAATCGAAACTAGAGATGATCTGCCTGGTATTGTGATCCGTGAAGAATGGGAAGCGCGAAAAGAAACTTTTCCCCGTGGCGCCATCAAAAGTTCCAGAGTCTAGGTTTGAACACAAAGCATTTGTTGCTGTTAATTTCCGTAAAAGTGCGGATTTTAGTACAACACGAAGGTCGCGTGAGTATCCAACTAGAATAAACAACAGATTTTCCGCTATGAACAATATGAATACCAAGGATTTTAACAAGAATAAAAAGTTTGGCAGAAATAAAATTCACTGCCATTTTTGTCACCAGTTAGGACGTAAAATTTCACAGTGTGTTAAAAACACTAAAAAATTAATTTTAGTGGTAATAAAGTAAACTCTGAATTCACCGATGTTTATTCATAAGTTACTGATGTTTATTATTCAGCTTTCTTAGCCAATGAGGAAATTACAGGTAAATGGATGTTGGATAGCGGGTGCACAATACATCTTTGCAATGATACATCAGAATTTTTGGATCTGTGAAATGAGGGAAAGGGGGGCACAAACGGCCAAGTACTGCGACCAGAGGTCTATTGTACTAAACCCCAAAAAGATGAGCATGTCTCTAAAGGAGACCAGTAGCTGACGCAAAGTTCAGCAGGCACCTAATAGGGATGTCATGAATTTCCCAGGGTTCAATGATATGATGACTTAGGTGTTCAAACCTATAAGCAGAAAACACTTCACAACTGCATAAGATGTGTGTAACGGTTTCCTCATGAAAATGGCAACACCTACAGGTTGGGTCGTTACTGACCATAATCATCTCATAATAGTGAGATGCCGCTTTAAGGTACAGTGACCAGTAAGAAGACCAATTGCCTTCCTGATACCATTTCTATTAAGTTTTAGTAACTCTTTCGCCCTGATGCTGGGGTGACCGTAATTAAGTTCTTTAGCCTGGCGTTGTCCATCTATGTTACGCCAGTTATGATACTGCTTATCTTTAAAAATATTAAAGACAGTGGTCCTAATAAGATTCCTAGAAATCCCAATTGCAGGCTCTGGACCAATAAAGGGAGTGTCAGAACCTTTCCTAGCCAGGCGATCAGCAATTTCATTGCCCGCGACACCTGAATGCCCAGGCACCCAATAAAGAGTACCGTAAAACGGGGTGAATAGAAACACTTTTGAACTTTGGTTTTAAATTTTTCATATTTGTCTTGATCTAAAAAATACAAGTTATTACCCAAACTCAGGTCTCTATAGGGCCTATCTGTTCATGGTATTATTATTTTAATATTTTACTTCCATGAAATAAAAAAACAAAAAAAACATGGTGTTTCTAATCACCCCGCAGGTAGGGGTGAATAGAAACAGCTTTTTAATAGCATGTTTGTTTCTTTTGAAATTAAATAAGGGTGAATAGAAACAGTAAAATATCTGTTTTGCTAATAGGAAATGAATAAATATTAAATTACTTCCCAAGATAGTTGTTTAATAGTTGTTTATTAACGCAAAAAATCAGTAAAATAATTAAGAATATCGATGTCACAGGGTTATTGCAATATAACTAAACATGTAATAATGTGACTCAACTCTTTACCGTGTTCCTGGTACCATCAATAAACTGTTAAATCAGAAAGATCATCGTTGAAACATAACATGTCGTTGAAACGTGCACTTGAACAGAGGACTGGTGATGAGAGTTTCTGGACGTCTTTCCTGGAGACAAAAGTCTGCAGGAATAAATCTGTTATAGCGAACTTGTTGGTTCCAGGTTGACTCCAGGTTCTCTTTTTAAAAATGTGACAGAAAAACCATGATCTTCAAGGTAAGCAACTTTGCAAACATAGAATCTAAAACACGTTTTTGTTTTGCCATATACTTTGACTACCATGTGGCCATCTTTATTGACGGAGATACTTTTGTTTTCGTTAACCTTACCAGTAACTTCGTCTAGTTCAGAAGATTCTGAAGTGGACAAAATCAGTTCTTCGTCGCTGTCCTGCACTGAATAGGCACCATTATCCTCTGATGATGATTCGATAAGTTTTCAGTTTTCCTTGGCTTCCTTTTCCCTTGGGTTCACCTGCTTGGAGCAACATGGGTTTTAGTCTTCAATAAGTGAAGTTGGGGGTTTAAATCACCATCAACGTTTTTAAAATCCTCAACGCCTGCACTTTTACCAGGTGTGCCATTTATTTTGGTCCCCCTTTTTCCTGGCTTCAGGAGCCTCATCTTGTCTCATACTTTGGAGAAGATGTGTAAAGCTAATGTCAATCGCATTAGCGGATTCATTCAAGTTGGTGGTATCCTGGTCTTTGTCTACACCAGCATTGATACCTGGAAGCATTGAAAAAACTTTTTTGAGATCTAGAGGTGCAATACCACATTTTTAAAACCGGAAACGTGCTGTTTCTATTCACCCCGCAAATTTTCAATAACTGGCCTATGAAATGTAAAAATTTTTAGAAAACATTTGGTTAACAGTAGAGCCAAGAACAACTATTACAATTTTATACTGATGTTCAACTTAGTCTTTACACTTATATAAGCATATATTTAAAGTATGTGTTTTTACTTACCAGGAAAGTTCAAAGTAGACAAAAAATCTTCAGAAAAGTACTTCTTCAAAAACGTGCTATCAAAATCAACAAACAGTATGGCCAACCAAACACAACATAATTTCCCTGTTGCCTTTGAGTGTTGCCAACTCAAAACCAATATCAGTTATAAATAATTTGCAGTCATTATATGTATATTTAGAGTAATATTATATGCAAGAAGTTTTGTTTCTATTCACCCCACTGTTTCTATTCACCCCATTTTACGGTAACCCTATTATGCTTTGCAAGAGTAAAAAGCAATTTAAAGTATTCCCAAACAATTCGGGAAGTCAAAGCGACTTTATTTAAGGCCAGTAAGGCAGCTTGACTATCAGAGCAGATATGAACACACCTGTTACGGTAGCTCTTCTCTGAACACAAAATACAACACATAAGAATAGCAAAGACCTCCGCCTGAAAGACAGTACTGAACTTGCCTGGAGGACTGGAGTACTCAGTGCCATCACTGGGACAATAAGCTCCAGCACCTGTATTCAAATTCATTTTGGAGCCATCAGTGAACCAGAGAGCACAACTCTTGTCGTGCATTGGAGGCAGATCACTCCAATCACGGTGAGAGGGAAAGATCACTTGATAGGGCCTATCAAACTTCCAGTGAGTGTCAAAAGTATCACTCGGCAAGCCAGAAAGAGGATGCCCCAGGACCTCCTCATCAAAGTTTTTCCAGGAAAGGTACCCAGAACAGGATTTCCAGAGCCCGGAATGCTTAAGCCTCTCCATGCACAAGAAAGCCTCAGCATCAATGCACATGTAGAGGGGACAAAGACCTAAAAGCAACTCAAGAGAAGTAGTAGGTGTGGTCCTTATACAACCACTTATGGCAATACAGACCATCCTTTGCAATTTGTTAAGCTCAGTCTTAGCAGTACTTAAGCCGGTTCTTGACCACCAAACAATGGAGCCATACGTAACGATGGAACATATTACCATCGTGTAGATCCAATGGACAGCCTTGGGCTTAAGGCCTCAAGTACAGCCAACAGCTCTTTTGCAGGACTAAAAAACTTTACTAGCCTTGGCCAGGCAATAGGTAAAATGCTTGTTCCAGTTAAGTTTGGAGTCGAAATAGACTTCAAGGTACTTTACCTCTTCAGAACAGGTGAGAGATTGTCCAAAGAAGCTGACACTATGCACCTCGATAGCTCTCTTACGTGTAAAAGCAACCATAGTGGTTTTAAGAGGATTCACAGAGAGACCTTCAGAATGACACCACCTTTCCACACATTTTAACCCTTGTGATAAAATGGAGGAGACAGTGTCAATAAACTTACCTCTGGCTACAATAGTTACGTCATCAGCATAGCTGATGCAGGAAAGACCAGAAGCCGTAATATTATTTACAAGTGAATCGACTACAAGACACCAAAGGATAGGTGAAAGTACACCACCCTGAGGACAGCCAGCATTTGCTTGCACAGTAAGTTCGTCACCACACAGAGAAGCACAAACATACCTATATGATAGCAGATTTTCAATCCAATTAACGATAGTTGTGTCAATGCCTCACCTATTCAGGGCACCCAAAATAGTGTTTACAGGTACCCTATCAAAGGCCCCTTCAATATCGAGGAAGACAGCTAGGGCTATTTCCTTGTCTTTTATAGACTTTTCCAAAATATAGGAGAGACTATACAAAGCAGTATCAGTAGACCTGTCAGACTGATAAGCATGCTGAGAGGGAGAGAGTGGTGACACCAACAAAGTTGTTTCTCTAATATGCCTATCAATAAGCTTTTCTAAAGCCTTTAAGAGGAAAGAAGTGAGACTAATGGGATTAAAGGATTTAGCCTCACAATAATTATTCTTTCCAATTTTTGGTATAAAAATAACCTTAGTTTTCTTCCAAGCAGTCGGAACATGCTCATAAGCAATGCATGCTCTGAAGATCTTACAAAGTATGGGGGCAAGAGTCTTTAACCCTTTCTGAAGAAAGGCGGGGAATATGCCATCCACACCGGGGGTTTTGAAGGGCTTGAAAGAATTAATAGCCCAGACGACTCGTTCATAGGTAATAATCTTTTTAGCACAATCCCATTTATGCTTTGCACATCTACGAGTAGGTATGGTAGCAGAAATGACTGAGCAATCGAAACTAGAGATGATCTGCCTGGTATTGTGATCCGTGAAGAATGGGAAGTGCGAAAAGAAACTTTTCCCCGTGGCGCCATCAAAAGTTCCAGAGTCTAGGTTTGAAAGCAAAGCATTTGTTGCTGCTAATTTCCGTAAAAGTGCGGATTTTAGTACAACACGAAGGTCGTGTGAGTATCCAACTAGAATAAACAACAGATTTTCCGCTATGAACAATATGAATCCCAAGGATTTTAACAAGAATAAAAAGTTTGAAAGAAATAAAATTCACTGCCATTTCTGTCACCAGTTAGGACATAAAATTTCACAGGGTGTTAAAAACACTAAAAAATAAATTTTAGTGGTAATAAAGTAAATTCTGGATTCACCGATGTTTATTCCATTAGTTACTGATGTTTATTATTCAGCTTTCTTAGCCAGTGAGGAAATTACAGGTAAATGGATGTTGGATAGCGGGTGCACAATACATCTTTGCAATGATACATCAGAATTTTTGGATCTAGCAGAAACTGGTCTTCGTGAAATTAATTTAGCGAGCAGTACGTCTGCAAAGGTACTTGGTACTGGAACGGTTTCAATTTCTGCTATTGAAAATGGAAATATACAAAATATTAATGTTTATGATTGTTTATATGTATCTAATTTACGTACTAAACTTTTAAGTGTAACTAAAATTATTGATAAGGATTATAGAGTAAATTTCCTTTCTGATCCTGCAAGTATTACTAATGATAAAACTAAGATATTAAAAGTAAAGCGAAATGGAATTTTATTTTATCTTTGTGATTTGAATAATGATAATGAGGTATTTACCTCTAGTGAATCATGTAATACAGGGTGGGGCATAAGTAATGACCCCGTTTTGAAGGGTAATAAAAAAAAAACTAATACAGTTTGAGACTTAAAACTTTTTTATTTTGATCTGTATATAATCCCTTTTTTTTTACATTAAGTTTTGAATACCACTTCAGCAAGATGGCGGCCTTCTGCAGCCATATACTGATGCAGTCAATTTTTCCAAGCAGTGAGAATAGACTGCATCTTTGTGTGCATTTCAATATCCCGCGTAATGTTACGGTACCTAAGCTTTTTTTTTTTTTTTTTTTTTTGTGGGGTTATTTGAAGAAGAAAGTTCCCCATACTTTAGAAGAGCTGAAGGACCGAATTATCGAGGAAATATCCACCTTACCCCCTGAAGGCCGCTATCTTGCTGAAGTGGTATTCAAAACTAAAGAGATGGGATTATATGCAGATCAAAATTTAAAAAAAGTTTTAAGTCTCAAATTGAATTAGTTTTTTTATACCCCGTCAAAACCAAGTACTTACTTCTTCTTTTTGTGCATTTCAATATCTCGCTTAATATTACGGTCCCTAAGCTTTTTTTGTGGGGTTATTTGAAGGAGAAAGTTCCCTATACTTTAGAAGAGCTGAAGGACCGAATTATGGATGAAATATCTGCCATACCCCTTGAAATGCGCAGAAAAGTTTCCAAAAACTTTAGAAATGGACTGCATCAGTGTATTGGTGCTGAAGGCCGCCATCTTGCTGAATTGGTATTCAAACTGAATGTAAAAAAAGGGATTATATACAGATCAAAATGAAAAAAGTTTTAAGTCTCAAACTGTAATAGTTTTTTTTTTTTTTTTAGTAACACTTCAAAACCGGGTCATGACTTTTGCCCCACCCTGTATAAATAAGACAAATGTTACATTGGTAAAAAATTATGCTCGTTTGGGTCATGTAAATATTGATGATATTTTTTTAAGTTCTTCCAAAAATGGTTACATAAAAAGCTTTAATGTTACAAATGTGAAGGATAATTCCGAGTTTAATTGTGAAGTATGTGTTGCAAATAAGCTTACTCATGCTCAGTTTCCAAAACATTCTGAATGTGCATCAAATGTTTTGCAAATACTTCATTCCGATTTGCTTGGCCCGATGAAAGGCCCCTCACATGCTAATTCAAAATGTTTCATAACATTTATTGATGACTTTGAAAATGGGATGCAGCGTCGAATTACTGCTCCGCATAGCCCTCAGCAGAACTAGAAAATTGCATGTTGGTCGAAATGTCACGCTGTTTGTTAAGTCAATCAAAATTGCCCTTAAATATGAGGGCTGAAGCTGTAGATACAGTAAATTATATTCGTAATAGACTCTCCACAAAAGTTCTGAATGGTAAAACACCATATGAACTTTGGCTCAAAATCGTACCTATTGTAAATTATTTTAAAATATTTGGTTATGTATCCTATGTTCTTGATAACAAACGTGTTTATAAATTTTCTCCTAGATCTAAAAAGTGTATTTTTGTTGTTTATTCTGATACAACAAAAGCTTACAAAATTTATTTACCTGATGAAAACCGTTTTGTTATATCAAGAAATGTTAAATGTTTCGAAGAGTTTAATAATAAGAAAATTACAGATGTGGGTGAACTGTTGAATGATTGTTGTAGGCCATTATCTGGTAATGTTATAAACGAGCCTATCAATCCTTAACGTAAGAGTGCCAAATGACCAGTTAAGTAGGAGAAAGAAGCAATTAAAATTTAAAACTCTGTTGACATACTAATAAGTTTGTTCAGGACACAGCGACGAAGCAGCCTATCTGATAACGTGCCGGCGTTCAATGCGAACGTTTACACTCTCAGAAACACATGTTCAAGTCTCACGAAACTTTCGTCGAATTTGACGGAATGGCTTCGTGAAAAATGCTCCGAGTAAACCTTTCCTCAAATTGCCGAAATTTGTGTAGTAACTTTTTTACGTCACGTGATCGTGCGAGGAAAGAATCGTTGTAAATGACGAAATTTTCTTGACGATTGAAGAATCGTCCAAAATGAGGATTCTATTTTTGAGAGTGTACTATAGAAACTAAAATGTTTAAATTGTGTTATGCAGGGTTCGCGCTACGCCGCGCGATTCCCGCAAAATTTTTTGAAATCCCACTCAAAAAAAAAAATGTTTGCGCTTATATTTTAAAAATCCCACTTAAAATTTTGGTCAAGGTGGGAAATCCCCACCTTGTATTTTTTCCCAGTGTGAACCCTGTGTTATGTTATGATTTCAGTTTATTTAACATAAATTTTTAACTACAGACAAGAAGCCTTGAATAAGCCTGCTTTTTTATTAGTCCCTTATTGCATTGAACCAGTTTTTGTATTCAATAGAAAAACAGCAACTAACATTCACGTGAATACTGCTTCGTAATATAAAATGAACTTTTAAGCGCATTTAGGTACATGAAACAATTTAAAAGTTACATTTTATGATTGATAGGAATTGTTGTGATATTAGAACTATTACTTATTGCATTTTGAAAAGTAAAATGATTACCATAATTAAAATAACATTTGATACTTAATGAGCCTTTTTCTGAATAAATTTATTTTTATGTAAATATAAATTAAATGGATAAAAAAAAGGATAACCAAGGACGGGATTCTGACCTTAAACGTCTCCGTTGAGCGCCAACACGTTAAACACGCCATTCGGCTCTATTACAATACAATACAATACAATACAAAAAGTACACCAACAACAGGCGCTAGGCCCAACAAGGTTGGTGGTTGAACACCCTAAAGGAGTATTACTATGTCATGAATTCTCGACCCCAGATGACTTTCCCATGTCTCGTCCAGAGAATTTATCCAATTTATCTTTCACCTCGCACTTCTGTTCGAAATCACAGATGGCCGCTTGTTTACTGCGCACGCGCCGTAAATTTGGGCAGCGGCAGACCCTTCGATTTCTACGGTCGAAGTCTCTCGACCGACCGCGCTGGGAAATAGCCGTCTCCTCGGCGTGGGGAATACCGTTTTGGACTTAAGTCCAAACGGGACCGTGAAAACGCTGTCTGACTGCCAGTCGAAAGGTTGGTGAATAAGGCTGTTATTCTTGATAGCAAAGAAGTAGAGTCGAAAGTAATGAAATAGAGCAACAGACCGTAGTTGAGGATGATTCGAATTTATTAAGATTACGCAATCGCAATGTAATTCGTTAGCACAATTTACCTGATAACAGATTTTGTAGGTGAAATTCCAATTACATGGGCATTAAACAGTTCTAACAGCCATTCTCGACTTATGGCTATGGCTGATGAGGTAAAAAGTATTTCAAAAAACGATACATTTAACGTTGTGGACAAATCTGAACAAAAAAAAAATGCATTGAGTTGCAAAAGGGTTCAGTCAGAAGCCAGTTCATTTTAATGACATTTTTGCTCCCATGGCCGATGGCCAGACAAAATCCCTAAGAGAATTTTACTGCCATTGCAGCTAAATTAAAATTGAAAATACATCAATTTGATACAACCACAGCGTATTTGAAGGTAATATGGAAGAGGAGATTTTCATGGAAAATCCCGATCATTTTACTGATACTTTAGAATATATAGTAAAAACTGAAACGCCAGGTAGTGATATTTACTTAACCTCTTCATTCCAAGTGTATCCAATTTGGTACATTTTAAACTACTGTTTATTAACTACTGTTTGTGCAATTTGAAAACTAAAACACCCAATTGTTTTTGAAATTAATCAGCAATAGTTTACTTCGTTTTAAACATGGAAAACATGGAAATTCGGCATTCATTATTATTTAAATTAATTATTAATTAAAATTTTAAAAAAATTATAGTTATTTTGTTTTGTAATCATTTTTTAAATCAGAGAACCAAAAAATTGCGTCAAAATTGTTTGTGCTTAGTTCTGGGGTCTGAAGAGGTTATACGTATTTCCCCCCTTAACTGTTTATTAAAACGAAATTTCATACTGTTTTTACTTTTATTATTTACTATTTTTATTAGCAGAAAGTAATTGTATTGTAAAAATGCTATTTTATATACACTGTCCTAACAGTAGCCATAAACATATTCTGTAAATATATACATAAAAATATTTCCAGTAAGTGAAGTGTAAAGCGGGGGCTAGTTGAGCATAGGGGTAAGTAGGGCAATTGAAATACTGTTAGAAATGTCATCATGAAATTACGGTTAAATAACCGGCAGCAGCATGTCCATCTAATTCATCGCTAAATTTACGATTTGGAACATTTTTCTATCTTTACGGGACCTAAACCATTTCCAATCAGCTTGGTTAAAAATCCGTAAATAAAAAAGTTTACGGTTTCATAACCATTTGGTTTCAAAACTAAGTTTTTAAGGTTTGTGGACCATTTCGAGGCGCAGAATCTTCAAGGCGTCGAAACTGTAAACGAAGCGTGCGGGAATCGAACCCCAGCTGTATGGTATACCAACCTTGCATTCTAACCACACGGTCATCTACACCACTCAAAGCGGCCTTTTATTTATCAATAAACCTTCTTTTCCAACAGGCAAACTGCATTAAAATTGAGATTTCAGTTTTTGATTGGATCCAAATTTTTGGTCTAAATTTACTGTATATTGACGAAAAACATTTTATTTGCTATGAAAATTAAAATACAAACAAGCTTCAGCAGCTCAAATTATGAGTTCGCTCATTCGCAAACAGTTCGGGAATCCGATGTCTCCAATTTTTGATTTACACGTGTATGTGTTTCTGTTTAGTAACCTCTGCTTAAGCCACTTTTTTTTCTTCCCTTTTATATATACATGCAGATTTGAACTGATAAATCTTTATTCATATTTTAACAACAACGTACGACTGGTAAGTTTCCACAACCAAGATGGGCGCCCGATTCTTATCGACTACGAGACCTAGTGGCGCTTGTAAATTACGGTTACTTAAACGTTCTTTAGGAGAAAGAGAATAAACGATTTTTTTTCACTATCAGCGGTTTGAGTACCATCTTTTTAATGGTTATGCAACTGTTGCAACTAAATATGATTAAATAACAATCAAATAACTGGTTATATTACTATTTTCTTACGGAAATTTTTAACAGTGTATCTCGAAAACTTCACCTTGTACGCTAACTTATCAACTGGAGGAAAGAAGAGGTCACGAAGGAGGAATTCACAGCACGACCCCTAATGACGATTTGTCAATCGAGTGAAGTATACGCAGAAGTTGTTCGTTTTGCTGCGAAGTTAGTTTCAATTCATTTTTCTTATTTACCCATGCCGATAAATCATCCGTTCTCGATCACGTAACTTTTAAATTTTCATGAATCTATTATATTTATGATATCTAGAAAGGATTTGTATATTCAAATGGTCTTTTCATAACCACACTTATGTCTCAAATACTTGTGTTTAGGGCTCAACCGATGGCATTTTTTGGCCGATGGGCCGATGCCGATTGTTCCGAGATCGGCTGATGGCCGATTGCCAATGGAAAAAAGTCGCTTTAAACCATTAAAACGTGTAGAATGCTTGTCAAAAATGTCATTTAAATCATTTATTTATTTTTATGTTTATAAAAACATAAATGTATTATTCAAGTACTTTTTAAAACTGTTTGGGGGAAGTTTACATAATAATAAAAACTAAAAAAATCACTCGCGATTCTAGTAAAGTAATTAAACTATTCGGAAGTTAAAAAAAAAAAAAAATTAAAAAAGCTATATCAGACGATTTTAAATTCTTTTTCTTATCTTTGCAAAAAACCTCAACAATTATTGGATCAGATCGGGTCTAATTCCCTTTCCTTCAACATTTTCACTTTATAACACCTGCACTGCAAATGCCAAGTGCAGTTGCCTTTGTTTTCTTATTTTTTTCATGAAGAGGAATGCATAATACAGACTAACAAATAATGTGGATTTGTATTTTTAACAAAATTGTCAACCCCCTCCTCAGATGTTTTTCCTAATCCTACCCCCCCCCCCCCCCGTTTTTAAAAGAAAAGCGGGAATGATTAAATGTTTATTTTTCATTATAAAATTTATTTTAACTAAAAATAGCTCTTTTTCTAAAATAAAAATAAATTATTAAAAAATTTCGCTCGCAGTAAAGCCCCCCTGTTCACAACCAAGAAATACTGAATATTGCTTTAAAAACATAGACGTGAGATTTTTTTTTCCATTACAAATGAATGCTGAACTAATCTTATTAGCATTTTTTTCTTGTAAGTTGAAAATTACACTGAAATACTTGACATGTTCTTTATATTTTCATAAGCACAATGTAAGGTCACCAAAATAAACCAATATTTTGAGCACCAGCAGTTTTCTGTTCACAAATAAACTTCTGAAAAACACGTGATCGTTTATAAAAATTAAGATGTATTTTGAAAAAATATATGTATATATTTATGTATACGTTGTCAATTTTTGAAATTAATGAAATTGCAGCATTTTTATTAAAGTATTATTCCACCCTGTCGCGTGAACTCGTTTTTTAAGAATTAAATTTTTGAAAATTGCAAGTCGAACTTGGACACATAAAATTATGATCAATAAACATTTATACTGAAAAATCGATTCATATTTTTTATCAATATGTTCTATGTTGTAGACCAACAATAAAATAACAAGAAATATTCTAAACTGAAAGCAGATGCAACGAGAGTGTTGTACAATAGTAGAAAAACTGTCAACTGTCTAACACGTGGCATCAAAGAAGCCAAAAAAAAAAAAAAAAATGCGCTAAAAAAACGAAGTATACACGGGGGAAAATTTAAATAATTATCGTATAAAAAAGTTACGATGTATTTTGAAAAAAAAAGTGCATTGATCAATCCTTGAAAATAAAGAAATTTTAGAACTTTTATTAAGATGTTATTAAATTCTGTTGCGCAAACTCGCAATTTGAGAATTCAATTTTTAAAAATTGCAAGTCGAACTTGGACACATAAAATTTCGATCAATAAACATTTATACTGGAAAATTGTTTCTTACTTTTGACCAATCTTTTCTACGTTGTAAACTAAAAATGAAATAATGAGAATAACCGCACACTAAAAGCAGATGCAACGAGATTGCTGCACAATTGCAGAAAAACTAACACGTGGGATCGAAGAAGCAAAAAAAAAAAAAAAACGCTAAGAGAAAAAAGTTTACGCTGGTAAAAATTAAAATTATCTTCGTACTTTGATTGAATTGACTTTGTATTGTTTACAATTTCGGAATAATAATAAACATGACAAACTAAAAGCAGATGGCATAATATTATTGCACAATGACATCTAATGCACTAAGTCATTATTAAACGTAAAACGGACAAAAATGAAGCAACTAATCTAGTGCGAGATACAAATAGCACTCATAAGACGCTTCTATTACTTTTACTTTAACAAATTCTATTTCGCGAGCATTCTGTTCAAAGAGAAATAATTTTAATAATGAAGGTTTTCGGGCAGCTATCGCTTAAACTATTTTTTCAATTTTTTTATCAAATACTTTGTAGAATGACATTGCTTTTGCGCTTTTTTGAACTGATGTGCTGTTTGTTATTGTATGGAAATAGAAATCTAGCTATGGAGAAAAAAAAAAGTTAAAGACAGAATGTTTTCTGGAAAGTTGTCCCTGCGAAAAACATCGGCCTTGCATCGGCTTTTAGATATTTTTCAAGGCCGATGGCAACTTTGTTGAACAATCGGCGCCGATGCATCGGTCGAGCCTTACTTGTGTTGATGCTAGTTGGATCAATAACTTTTCCCGCCGGAAGTTGTTTGAACATACTCAGTGCATGGTCTAAGAAAGATAGACACAGTTGTCAGCACAAAGATGAAATGTGGTACTCTGGCAGATACTTCCGGAAAAAAATGTATTACAAGAGGAAAAATATAAAAAACTATTGAAATGGAAAAGCAAAAGAAAAGAAACGAGTTTCTACAAAGTTATGTCTTCAGCCTAGTAAGGAAGTCATTGAAAATGACTATGACTGCCTATAGAACAAGGATAAATAAGGCGATTGTGGCACAAATGGTTTATGTGAAAAACGATTGAATCAAATTTGCTGATAAATTACTGCATGGCTCCTACTCAAGAGATGATTATCGAGTATTTCTTGCACTGACTTTAATACGTTTCGGCAAAATCCCTGCTTGTGGAATCAGATATGTAGCACTTGGAGCTATGCTTTTTGTCAATGGGTGTCAAAGTCTTGTACTGACTTAAGGATGTTTTTCTGCCAGTACAGTATCACTTCAGTAGAAGATAAGTATTTTCGCTACATGTGCTCATTAAAAAGCTAGGATTACAGCTTCTTTACCTCAAAATGCCCCATATAAGTTATAATTTAATGAAATCTTTATTGCTCTAAAAAAGATTAAATACGAATTAAGCAAAATTGCATTAGACAAATTAGCCAGTCACTTTTGGTATTTATCAGAGGATTTTGAAAGCTTGGCTCTTTTTGACAATAAAGTAGTAGCTATGAAAGAAGAAAATAAGAAAAGTAATACTGAAAATCATACCAAGATCATGCTGCAGAATTTTGAGGTATGAAATGAATGGATTTTGCAACAGAATGGTCAGCTTTATTAGTTGGAAGAATGAGTTGACTCAATAGATAAATCTACAAATCCAGGGCTAGGCGCACTTTAGAGCCTTCAAAATAGTGAAAAAAGTGACCACAGCTTTTTAAAAAAGTGACCATTAAAATATCATCTTGTGTGTGTGTGTTTTTTTTTTTTTTTTTTTTTATTTAAACTAAATATAACTTGAAAAAGAGCAGTTTCGACATCTTTTGAAAACTAAACCTGAATAAATAGAGCTTTTAAACAACTAAAAAAAAAATCATAGCCTATTCAAAAATAAGAATTTTTATACCTGTAACTATGTTCATAAATACCTTTTTCAAAACCCATAAATGGCTAAGAGTGAGAGAGACTAAAGTTATTTTTTTTAATTAATTTCTTTCTCAAATTGTTACTTATTTAAAAATATAAATGAATAAATATTTATTCAAATCGGCAGAAATTTCAAATTTTAATTTATGTTTAACGTTGAATAAAATTTATTTTGCAAATGCTACTTTTTAAATATTTTTTATACTTGTTCAAGGATTAGAAAATTTCACTTGAAATAAATCTAAATTTGATATTTTATCAAAATTATTCAGATTTAGCAAAATTATTATGAAAATACTGTGTTAATCTTCTGTATCATTGTAGGAAACAAACCGTTTGATTATTCGATACTGTTTTTGTAATTTCATGGTAGTAACAAAATCCAAGAAAACAAATCTCTGACAATTCCCCGATTTTATAATTTTAGTTGTGATAGGTACAAGGTATCACTGTCATACACAATGACAGTATGAGTGGCACAATCAGAAAAATTCTTTACGGAGGTGCACTGTTTTTTTTTCCCACCTGAACTTTGTGCAATTCCTCTTTTTTTTTTTTTTTTTGGGGGGGGGGGGGGTGGAAATAAAAAGAGGTCATAATATAATTTTTTGAGCAATATATATATGATCTGCCACTGCTAAGAATTTTTCAGATCTAAAGTTTTTTTTAAGAATTTAGATTCCCCCCTCCCCTTCAGCATTATTTAATGATTTCTTGATAAAAATATAACTTTATTTTCTGAAGATGCATATTGTCTTTTCGTTGAGAAATCCCTCATGAGCTCCAAAAATTTTCTTTTGTGATTGTGACAGTTAGTTCGGGAGTGGGGGAGGGGGAAGGGGGGGGAAGAAAGAAAAGAGAAATTAGGGTAATTTTTTGAGTGACATAATCTGCAACTGCTAAAAACTTTTAGTCTGATTTTTTCTTTCTTTCCTAATTTAAATATAGCTTTATTTTCTCTGGATTTGTTCTTCTTGAGTAAAAAAAAAATTAAAAACAATTAAAATCATCATTCTAGATGGGGGGGGGGGGGAGAGGTCACAGGCCATCTAGGTCTCCCTTTCTGGTTGCACCACTGCAATATCAAACCTTAACTTTGGCACACTCGGGGCCGGCGCCATGCCGAATTTCAAATTACGACCAAAAATGGCGGATAAGCGGAAGCTTCAACCCAGACACACGTCTTTTTATGCAAAATTGCAATGTTTTCTTAATTCATAGACAGAACAAGTAACTTTTTTTTTTTGGTTGCTCTGCCAGAGAAAGGGCAAAAAAGTGAAAATAGTGACCAATTTTTTAGAAAAAGTGAAATTAGTGACCAATTTTTAAAAAAGTGACTAAAAGTGACCAATGCAAAAAAAAGTGACTTTTAGTGAAAAAAGTGACTCGCGCCGACCCCTGAAAATCTGAAAGCTTCTGGAGGATAAAGCACTAAAAAATATTGAAGAAATCCCAGTTATAATGATCATGCTGAAAGCGGTATATCCCTTGCAAAAGAACTGGGAAAATAATACACACTGAAAATCAGTTACAATTCTTGTGGCAGGTTGTCGATTATCGTCGAGCTTATCCAGATTGCAAAAAAAAAAGCAGTTTGGAAGGTCACAATCACACTTAATTTTTTAAATTTCATTGTTGCACTATTATTAGCCTCTACTTACAAAATACTGTAGATTTCAATGAAATAAAATTCTTCATTCTTTTCCCAGCTTGAGTTTGTTTCTTTCCTTATTTAGGATATAAAATTTTAAAAAAGCAGAAGTTTGAGGCTGTCGAGCTACCTCTAAATGTTAAAATTATAAGCTTAAACTTCACAATAATTATTTTTTACATAAATGGAACCACTTAAGAGGATAGGACCAGTAAAAATAAAACATGTTTTAAAAAGGGGCATTTTTGGACCATCCTAATATAGATGTGACAATGACATGATATTGTTAGACAAACAATAAAAAAAGGTGCTATTTTAATTTTGTTCCAACTGAAAATATGTATGCAGACATTTTAATGAAAGCATAATTAAATGTAAAACATAAAAAATGTTGTGATTTGATTGGTGTTATAAATATGGATATGTAAAATGGATTTGCAATTGCCATTGAGGGGGCGTGTTGAGATAAATTCAATGTCACTCGCAACCCATTCCCCAATATGAAAAATGTAATCAGCGCCCTCTATTGGTAACATTCTGTAAACTGCCCAGAATTCATGTAGACTTTGTAAAAGTAGGTTGGAAAATTAATATGTTGTTCTTTTTTTGTTTAATTTTGTATGTGTGCATTTCGTCTTGTAATTTATCATTTTAATAAACTCTTAAAGCTTAAGCTGTATGCTCTACTCTGCTATGGAAAACCAACATGGTTATTCTTCCAAAGTTTAAACATTAATTCTAATTGAACAATACACTAAGTATTATATAAATTAATAATTAAGATTTCTTTGTTAGGTTGAGAAGATCAAATTGATATTACAGTAAAACCTCTCAATAAGGGACACTAAGGGGACTGGAAATTTTGTCCCTTAAATAGCGGTGTCCCTTCCTTGGAGGTTCATAAATTGATGCATACACATATAGTGTATTAACTTAGTTTAACTTTTTAATAGTAAACATGTGTTACCATTTAAGCTTAAATACTGAAAATGTCTCATGCATACAAAATATAAGTTGAAATTATTGAAATTTAAAATTTTTTCATTGAAAAACTGAAATTTTAGCATAAATGTCGTAATGGCAAAGTTTTGTAACTTACAGAAATTTATTCGAAGTCATCTGTTAGATGGGTTTGTTTCAAAGTACGTAATTTGGGCAATACAATAGAAATTATGTTCAGTGCACTTTTGACAATTCTTGCATAAAAAAACTTGTTGGTACTGTCGGTCTTTGCTGAACACGCATGTATTCCACTGTGCAAAAGAGGGAAAAGGCTTTACAAGTAGGTTTTGTCAAGTACTTTAAAATACACTTGTTTCTTTGTTCACGCTTCTAGGACTCATACCAACTTTCAAAAGTTAATTTTTAGAAAAGAAAAAAAAAAGAGCTTTAGCTTCCAGTAAATTTTCTTATCTATATAACTTGAATTTTGGAAATTTTTCTCCAAGAATGTCCCTTAAATAGAGTGTCCCTTATTCAGAGGTAAATACATTGCCGTCTCTATTAAAAGGGACTGAGACCAGAAAAAATGTCCCTTAATTAGAGGTGTCCCTTAAAGGAGGTACCACTGTGTTACCAAAATCACCCACAATCAAATAATTTATTGCAGTAATATTTTGCAAGCAAAAAAAATGCACTAATTCTTTTTTTTTTTTTTTTTGCATAAGGTAAATTGGGGAAGTCACCACACTTAAGGGTTTTTTCGATTAGTACATCGAAAATTGAAATAATAAGATCATGAAAAAAATACACCTTATTTTTTAATGTTTACTTTGTTACGTGCACAAGTTGATCCTCTTCTCAGTATGAAAATAAATGAAAAATTTAATGTTAAAAAATATCAATCAATTGTGGCATCTTCCCCCATATAAATGGAGAAGATGCCACTAGTTATGGGGTAAGATGCAACACCACAATAAATAAAAAAATAAGACAAACAATACAGAATTCAATGTACATTAACAGTGACTATAGAAAGACAAAATAAGTTAAATTATTTCATAATTAGTTTGCTAAAAATAACAGCACAGGTCAAATGATAGCCTACACAACATTTCACTCAGTGCAAGTGATCATCATTGCAACCTTTGTGCAACCATTTGTTGCACTCGATGCACTGAATCTAGTCACACTAGGGACCTTTCTTTAGCATAAAAGTACCCTTAACACACAGCACAAAAATCATCATTATTATCCTCATTAAAGCTGTCACCACTGGTATCTGTAGGAGATTCTTCATTTGAGGATGACGAGCTGACACGTCTCTTTTTCTTGTTTTTTCAAAAGTTTCATGTTATTTGCTCTGCCCTTACCCGCATTTCTAGCTTTCCTCTAGCCTTTTCCTGCATAGTTGCTCTCCTCTCTGATTCAGTTAAGACTTCTGATTTTTGTTTTTTTACACCTGGATGATTTACGTTTTGTGATCAGAGGAATAGGGCTAATTGTTTCCAGATAGTGTTCTTAAATCCCGTGTTCAGTGCTGGTGTAGGCAACCAATCGTGATAGTCCACAGCCACTAGCTCTGCTGGTGTAGGCATGTCACATGCTCCACTAGGGGAAGCTACAGCTGTATTATTGCTGGAATAATCAGAAATAGCAAACGCATGGTGTAGGATTGCTTGTGTGTGTGAATTATTGGAGTAAATCCCAGTAGCTGAAAACCCAGAGGTACCACTTCTTACTCTGGCTGCCTTGCTTCAAGCTGCATTCAGAAGAGATCCAAACTGAAGTTTTGACAATTTACAATCTGGCTTCTTGTGTATCCAGGAGTCCAGGGCTTGTAGCCAAAATATGTTTTTCAGTGGTTTGAAAAACGATCAAGTGGCAGTAAATACTGTGTGGTGTGGCTTGGAAGACAGAAAAGAATTACGTCATTTTCTGTATTATAAAATAAAAAACACATTTAAAGTTCATTTCATTTATTTCTGAACGATGTGGCGTCTTCCCACAAGTATAGGGGAAGATGCCACACATGCTTATTTGCTTATTGCTACAGTGTTATGGCCACTTCAACATGTATCGTATGTGTAACATAATGCGTAACTCACTTACATTGCCCATATCTCATTTAAATAACAGGTACGTTTATAAACTTTAAATATGAGGAACGGACTATTATAAAAGGGTTATTATTCCACCACGTTAAATATTCATGGGATCCAAAAATGACGCCAATTAAAGGCGGTCAATTGAGATGAATTCACAAGCCACACCTAATGTCGGACCAGACTCTTCACACAAATGGCTCAGTTTTGCCATCTATTGACACATAAGAGCAAAGTAAATTTTGCATAGACAAAGATAAAATAGACAGAAATATTTGAAAAAATTTTATTATATGTTTTTGGAGAAATTTAAAATTTTAATTTTTAGGTCCTTTTTTAAAGTTTAAAGTTGTCATGATGCATACATATTATATGAAATGGCATTCAATATACTTTGAAATACTTTTTACGAGAACTTTTTATCTCTATTTGTTGATGAGTTACGGCTTGTTTTGTGTTGAAAGATACATGTAAAAATGTGCGTTTTTTGCAAAGTCAAAGTTTGATAACTAAAAAACGGAACAAGATAAAAATCTAAA
Source organism: Octonoba sinensis (assembly GCA_038502835.1). Lineage (NCBI taxonomy): Eukaryota > Metazoa > Arthropoda > Arachnida > Araneae > Uloboridae > Octonoba > Octonoba sinensis. Next base: position 23,678,564 of record CM076598.1, on the reverse strand, counting down.
AGTTTAGATTTTTAATTATCTTGAGGGGTACAGTTGATGAGCCAAATTTGAAAGAAATCAAAAAGGGTGAGGTAAAATTCCTTGGATGACTTGAGATGGAATGACCCAGATCTTTTAATACATTACATTTACAGGGTTCATACTCAAAAGGGAGAAATTTTTCCCCGACTTTTCCAGGTTTTCCAGGTAAGTTTTCATTAAATTCCAGGTATAAAGAGTTACACTAAATTTTATGGTAAATGTGGATAAATCTCAAAATTTGTTACTATTATGCATACTATTATTTAATTGATCTACAAGTAGAACATAAATAATCAGAACTAATTCATGCATTTAAATAACAATAAAAAATAATACAACAAATTGGAATTGGTTTTTCCATTTAAATAAATTGATTAGGCCTAACTTACAGAGAAAAGAAAAACAATTTAAAATATAGTATCTAAATTAACTTAGACAGCTCAGCTATGTGATTGTCTATATTTGATGTTTGTTTAGCTATCTCATGAGACAGTTTTGCTTTCTTTTGTTTTAACATTTTAATTTCTTCTGCTGCTTTCCTCTTATTAATTATTTTTTCATCTTGTTCTTTTGTCATTTTCTTCTGTTTTTCCAGAAAATCATGGTACCTCACTCTAGCCATCTTAACATGGTTGAGCATTTCTTTCGTTACTTCAATATTTTGTAAACCTCCTAAAGCTTTCACACCATCATAAACTGTCCTTAAAGCAAGCAAAGATCTTTCACAAAGATTTTCAATCAGCATTTCTTTATTAATTGAAAATCCTCTCTCAACAGCTGCATTTCCATTGGAGAGGATTAAGACAATTTTGATGACTTTCCAAAGATCTTTGAATGTATTGTCTTCTCCTAACAAATTTCGATAAAATACATCTATTCTGCTTTCATTGGATGAAAATGTTTCGAAAGATTCTTTTAATTCAGATTTTACCTTCACACAAAGAGTACTAAACTGTTGCTTAGCACTATCTGCTTCATTAGATGTCAAGTATTTTTTATCATATAGCAGGCTTAAGAGCTTGGTCATTCTCTTTTCAGAGAGCATAGTATTTGATGCAAGAAGCCTTGGACTAAGACAAGACAAATATTTCACAATAAGAAATTTTAAGGGGGAACGCTCTAATATTTTACTTGTAGTGGCTCTTAAAAATTCTCTGCAGTCATGCCTGAACTGCTTTTTATCAGTTTCACTTGCAGATGACTTGGCCAACAGACCTGAGGCAGCAATACCAATATCAACATGAAATATACTACAAACATTAGTTTTATCATTTAAATCAACTTTTAAAAGTCCTTCAGCAGTTGATGCAGCATCTAGAACACTTGGCTTTATTAATCTTTTCATCAACTGATGAACAACATTGTATATATCTTCATACATAAATGGAATTAGAGGATCGCTGGTCTGATATTTTTTCAAAAAAGGCAACAAAAGTGACGCAACTGATGAATAGAAAGCCATCTGAGGAAATACACTATTCCTGCAAGCTTTTTCGACAGTTTCAGAAGTCTGAGTCTTAATGAGAGTAGATTCTTTAACATACTTTTTAACATCAGCAAACACCTCGATGGCTCGGTCTGCAACAGCAGCATTTTCTAGCCATTGAACTTGGCAAAACTTTAAAGGGAACCTTTTACTACCTGTAACAGCCGTAAAGTCTGCTCTTCTCGCTGGTGTGTCTTTAAATAATTGATAAAGAGCTCGAAAACGAACATTCAACGACCAATTGGTGCATTTGTGACCAGCTTGAAAAGCTCCATTAACCACATGCAAACCGCATGTACCTATGTCTAAAATATTAGTTGAATATTCATCTGATTGTTCCTCATTTAGTATCCTCACCATTTTAAGGTTAACATTTGGCCCATCCATGGACACTTGAACTAAATTTTTCAGAGAAAGTTCACTAGAGCCTTCTCGAAATTTCTCAACTAAGTCCTTAGCTGTGGAATGACCCAAGAAGACAGAACTTAAATACCTTGTATTTACTTGATCGTCAGTTGAAGACCAGTATCGAACTACAATATCCATTTGACCCTTTTGGGAAATTCTATTCAGTGCTTCATCAAAACAGATAACAAATTTTGAATCAGCAACATCTTTCCTTAAACTATCTGAAAAATAAGGTGACAGGCCAAATGATATAATGTAAGACATTTTAGAGCTGCTAAGAGTAACTGACTGTGCTATTTTGCTATCAGGAAACATCATTTTAAACAATGCTGAAGAATCTTTTGAAGAATTAAATGAGCTGTGTGAAACAACTAACTTGGTAGCCCACAAGATTTCTGCTGTTAAAACAGACTCTTTTGTTATAAAACTTTCCATAGTATTTGATTTACTATTACAAGGCACAATATTACTTTCATCCAATCCAGCATCACTAGTTGTAGCACATTTTTCCTTACTATGATTATCAGATTTTTTTCGAAAAAATGTTTCTATTTGTGAAGAAACTGATGATGAACTTATATTTCCCTTATGTCTTGCACCACGTTCATGACTTTTAATGGCCTGTTTACCCATGTTGCTCAAGTAACATGCACTATTGCAAATTGTACAATGCGCTTTAAAAGGTTCATTTTCAACTCGTTTTAGCCATGAGCTCCATTCTGGGTTTATGTTTTTATCATTCCAATCAGGATTGAAAGCAGTCTTTTTGCCAGTCATGCTGCTTGAGTATTTGTTTGATCAGGTACTTCCTAAGAGAGATGAATTGAATTAATATAACACTAAAAATTATATATCTTGTTATGCAAATGTTAAAATCCAAGTACAGTACAATAAATATTTATTACTTTTTATTATTTTATTTAATAATAATCTAAAATTTTTTGAAAAGTAAGATATAAAATTTTTTACACATTTTTAAAGAACATATTTTTAAATGTCAAAAACTAAAATTTAAACAAAATCGGTAGAATAGTTCTTGAGAAAAATCAGAAGTCCGAAAAAGATCGCGAAATTTAATTAACTTTAGAATATAAATGTTATCAAAATCCCGAAAAAGATGGCGAAATTTAATTAACTTTAGTAGAATATAAAGAGTAATCAAAAGTTTGAAAAATTTAATTAACTTTAGAAGAATATAAGATTAATCAAAAGTCCAAAAAAGATCGCGAAATTTAATTAACTTTAGATTATAGGAATAATCAAAAGTCCAAAAAAGATCGCAAAATTTAATTAACTTCAGATTATAGGAATAATTAAAAGTCCGAAGAAGATTGCGAAATTTAATTAACTCTAGAATATAAGATCAATCAAAAGTCCGAAAACTAATTAACTTTAGTAGATTATAAATGTAATCAAAAGCCCGAAAAAGATCGCGAAATTTAATTAACTTTAGTAGAATATAAGAGTAATCAAAAGCCCGAAAAAGATCGCGAAATTTAATTAACTTTAGTAGAATATAAGAGTAATCAAAAGGCCGAAAAAGATCACAAGATTTAATCTACTTTCTAATTGAATAGTTATAAGAGTAATCGAAAGTCCGAAAAAGATAGCGAAATTTAATTAACTTTAGTAGATTATAAGAGTAATCAAAAGTCACGCATGAAATGATAGTGGGGTAATTGAACGATAAAAATGAATGGCCTTTTGAAAAGAAAAAGAGAAAAATGTAAAAAATGCAAAAAGTAGAAATCCTGAAATTCGAAGAAAATTGGCATCTCCTTAAAAATAATTAAATATATGTCATCGGAGAAAGTATTATACTTACGAAATACGCAAAATAATATTAAAAAAGAAAGAAAGGAAAATAATAGAACTGTACTTACTTCTATACAATCAAAAATATTCTTTCTTTCTGCATTCTATTTTCTATTGAGCAAGGAACCGTCACGTCCACAGTAAAACAAGTGTCTTCTCTCCCATATGTGAAGACTGAAGAATGCAAAGAGCACGTGGCCGAGGTCATAAAGGTTAAATGCCAGAAAAGAAAAAGAAAACCACAGCGTAAAGCCGCGTCCAGACTAGAGCACGCTCAGGGTGAGCATGACGTCACGAAGACGAAAAACAGCTTCTGCGCATGACCTGAGCACGCGAGCAGCCACTGGGGTGAGCCGCTGCCCGCCACTCAGGTTGAGCATCTCTCAAGTGTAGACACAGCTTAAAAATAACCTTGAACTTTCAGCAGGTGGGAAAGGGTTCGGTTGGAAGAAATGAAAAGGAGCAGGAAATTTTCTAGTACTTGGGGGATGGAATTTCCCTGACAATTCCAGGTTTTGGGGGAAAATGACGTTTTTCCCTGACTTTTTTGTTCAATTTCGTTTTCCCTGACAATTCCCGGTTTTCCCGGTGCGTATGAACCCTGATTTATGAGCAATTCTTGCAGTAATATTTAAACTAAGAGAACTGCAACATTCAAAGATTGTTACATTTAGGCTAACTGACCTCAGATCAATAAATATAGAAAAAAATATAAATAGATAAACATTGATAGGAAAATAAATAGAGATGCATTGAAATAGCTTTTCTGCCAAATTTGCCTAAAGAGCTGTCGAAAAAAAGATGAATAGATGGAGTTTATATGTATGGATAGATAGTTAAATAAACACAGATTAAAAGAATGTAGACAGTATATGCAGTCAAACCTCTATTTAACGAAGATGCAAAATCCAGCGAAAAAGTTCGTTAAATTAGAGATTAACACTTTTTATAACACTTTGGCTACATAAGAACTCATTTTAAACTAATGAAAGCTCTACATATCCTGTAATAACCTTTATAGAAATTTACTTTCATTCTTCCACTTAAGAAAAGATAAAGAATAATCATTATAATCTAGAATTAAACTTCTTCACAAGTCTAAAAAATAAATGCTTATATTTATTTTAAGGCATAATGTACATAAAATTATTAAATTGATAGACATTCATATGCGGTTCATTTTAGTTTTTGAAATAATTCGTAACAAAAGTGCATTTCTTCATAATATGTTTCGCATCTGTTCAATACTTTTAAAATTTGTTATGTTAAATGTTAATGTCTTTTGTGGAAAGCATTGGAAAAATGTGCTGCATTAAAAATTTATAATTTAAATTTTGTCTGCATTAAAAATGTTTTCTGGTTTGTACTCCTCTAGAATTTTTCTCAATGCACCAGTTTTACAGTTTTCACTAACGTTATCATCCACATGTTTATTTTCGTCGGATATTACTTTTTCTACAATCCCGTGTCTTCCTTTAAATTTTTCAAGCCTGCCATGATTCCCCAAAATTCTTTAGGGCGTAGTTCTTTGGCAAATTTATGTGCTTTCTCATTATGAAAGGTCCAGATACAGGAACATTTTTGTCTCGCATTGTGCATATCCAATTCAAAACTGCATCCACATCTTCATAGACACATGTTTTTAAACGTTTTCAAGAAAACTAATTTGATGAATCATTTTAATCCTATTGCAATTTTTTAATACGGTTGATAAGCTGTTTGTTGGAATACCAAATTTAGAAGCAATATATTCTTTCTTCACATCTAAGTCAACTTCATCAAGAATCAACATTTGTTCTTTGCTGTTAAACACTTTTGTTTGGCCATTTTTATAAGCCATGGAATGAAGTGAACAGAGCAAAAATCTTTACCAGATGTTCAAAGACTATCAAGGTTAAACGAGATAAAACAACAAATTCCTTGAAAGGGTTGAAGAGTGACAGGAGACCCACCCCCTTCCGGATTATATGAAATGAGAGAATGGCAATTCTATTCACTTTCCGGGTATACTTTCTGGGATAAATGAGTTTTATTGAAATAAGCTTCAGAAAATGTGTTTAAAGAAAGAAATACTTGAAAAATAGAGTGGAAAAAATTTTTAGATTACCATAAAAAAATTTCATCAAGTAGAGAATGCACTTCATTATTTGGAGGTTTTTTTGCATGGAAAACCTCAAATCTTACGGCCAAGGAAAAAATTAAAAATGGAGAAATTTGCAAAATAGAGGTTCGTTAAATAGAAATTTGACTGTATATAAATAGATAGATAGTATAAATAAGTATAGGCAGATAGGTATAGATGGATAAATGGTCGGACAAAAGGTGAGCGTCATACGTGAATTGCATATGTCTAGCTACTTGCGTCTTAGTATAATGCAAGCAAGTGCTGAAGCCATTACTTGGCATGGAAAGGTAAATGGCATAAAAAATGGCTGGCATACATCTAGCCGTAACCTCTAGTTAAAATATAAACTGGACAAAACGGTTGTCAAAGCATGCCAAAAAAACAAGGATGATATTTGAAAAGATGCACAAATAAAATACCTCACACAAAGATCATACAGTAAAAAATTTAATGACGAACACCTTTGGATATACTTTGAGATGTAAGCCTTTTATATAACCATTATATAGACCATTCCACAAATGTATAAAATAATCAGAACATATCAATATATTTGTATATTACAATAAGTTTGAGTTACAACCAGTATTAAAGCACAACTTATGCAACTTAATTAATCACAAACAAATATGCTTCAACAATGAAAAGTAAGATCATTATCCTGCACTTTTACTGTTTCGTGGTTTGCATAGCTGTAATTACAAAGATAATCTGGTACTACTTTGTTACTGTGAATAATATTTTTCATTTACAAGCTTTTCACAAAGGTAAGAAGATGAGAAACTTTAAAAACTTAATTTTGTTAGAATTTGCTGTTGTTTTTGCAACAGAGAATGTAAGGGTTTTTTAACAGTACAACTTACTGTTTACTTCTGAAAGTTCTATGGATTATAGAAAACTACATTTTATACATTTCTGGTTTGACGGTCTTCAACTACTAATTATGCTGCAAGGAAGAATTTCTATAAAATGAGGTGTGCTAAGGTCTAGAAGTATCAGTGGTGTAGCCGAGGGGGGACGCAGGAGGACAGCGTCCCCCTACCTTTTTATTTTAATACAAGCATCCCCCCAAACTTTTTACATTTTAACATAAGCGTCCCCCCCCCCCCCCACTTTTGATTTCAATTGCTTATTTTCTTATGTATCAGCGTCCCCCCCCAACTTTTTTTTCAGGACTACACCACTAAGAAGTATTGAATGACAATGCCTTTCATTGAACTATCCTCAAATATGAATTATTAACCCCCCCCCCCTCCCCCTGTTGAAAAGAAATACTCCAACAAGCATCCACACTTTTAAAAAAAAGTAGGTTAGTAAATGATAATGCGTCCCTAAAGTGTCTTAATCAAGGTCATCAATAACCACTCTTAATGCCTTAATCAAACATTTGTTACAAAGCGTGTGTGTCTAAAAAAATTTTGGGGTTATTTCAAGATGCTTATCAGAGAGAAACGCACAGAAATTTAACAATTTTAAAAAATACAATATTTAAGCCCAAAATTGTACCACTAATAACAAGGGCGCATATCATATTCGAAGGTGGGTGGTACTTGGCTTTGTACAGTATATTTTACCATGACACTAGCTCTACAAATTTTATTCAAAAAGGGACAAAAATAAAATTCTTATCACAAAACTTTTAAGCAAATTAGTAATTAACCAAATAGAATGAAAAATAATAAATTTATTTACAACAAATACACTTTACCTAGGTATTCTTTTAGGCCTCATCTCGATATCTGTGTCGCTGAAAACATGAAAAAGACTGTTAGAAACATCAAAACATACATATAAAAATATAAAAGGTAAAATGTTGAAATTGTAATGTATTACCTTGAGTGCTTATAGAATTTTAAAAACAATGCATGAAAATGTGTTCCTTTTTTTTTTTTTTCTGACATCAAATTATTCAACGTGTATTTTGCAATATTGCAGTGAATATCATTCAACTATAAATGTAGCAAGTATAAATTAGTTCAATCAGAATACTGAATCAAAAGTACCTAGAAGCTTCTTTTATTGTTAGATATAAAAGGGTCATTTGATGCATGGATAAAAGTAAGAAATTTTCCCAAAGTTGAAATCATTTGCAATGAATAATAGACTCTGAGACTATCAAAATGTATAAAGTCTAAATTTTCATCAATCATATTAATAAATGTATGTGAAAACTCTTTTAATTTTAATCAATCATACATAATGACATTCATAATACACAATTTATTAATAAGTATTAACCAAGATCTCTTTTGTTGATATAATTTCAGTGCGACAGGATCAGTGACAGAAATTAATTGACAAGATAGATAAACAATGGACACTTTTGCATTGCAAATTGGGAACAATATTGTTCACATTATTGGGAACAATAGGGAAGCATTTTAAAAGGACTGTTTTCCAAAGTGTGTGGGTCAAGATTTTATACTCCTGCTGGTTTCCAAGTAGGGGAGTGTCAATCAAGCATCTGTTACTCATTTCCGATCATCTCAGCATAGTTTAGCACATAGCTAAACATGCATTCTGTTTCTTGGAAATAAATGTTTAAGCCGAAAGAGAACAAGTTTGATAACCTATAGAGTAAATGCTGAAGGAACTTAGTCCTGTGCAGTTGGTTTTTTAAAATTGTTTCAATAATGAATCATAAACAGCAGTCCTTATCATTAGAAACAAAGCAAAAGATCTTAAATGAAGTTGATGATAAATCACTGAAAAGGATGGAAATTGATGCAAAGTATGGGATTGCTAGCAGCACTTAAGTGGGCAGCAAATTTGGGTATAACACTGAATAAAATGTGAAGTGTTTCATTTGGATGATGAAAACAAATATGCCAAATACTATTTAAAGGTTCCTAAATTTGGCAAAGCCAGTAGACTTGTTGGTCTGGATACATTAATAATTCGTGATTTTAGTTTTAGTCAATGTGGCACACCAACTAGCAAAGCCAACAAAATGCTCAGATTTATTGGTATAATTACTACAGAGAGTCCAAAACAGTTCTTCTGCCATTACACAAAAGTTGAGTAGCCCTTAACATGGAGTTTGCTATTCTGATTTCGTCAACTTAACTTAATCCCTTTAGCATTAGGCACTGTTACCAAGCTTTCATCAAGCTATATACAAGCTAAAATACCACTGACATACGTGCTGTACACCTCAACATTACAAGATTTTAGATGAAAGATATTTGAGCTATTCGGTTCACAGTAAGTTGATTTACATTTTGATACTGCTGGATGCAAAATCGTTTTACTTCGTATTTTTGCCAACAGATAGCAGCACATGAAAAAGAGAATGATTAATTTCAAAAGCTTTGGTAGCTTCCATAGCCTCAGCCAGCAACAATATTGAAACATGCTTAGTGTACACATTTCTTGGAACAAATAACAGTGCTTCCCCCAGGCTTGGGCGGGAGGGCGCCGCGCCCTGCCCGCCCTTGGATTCGGGAAACGCGCCCATCTTGCCCTTTTGTTAGTGAAATTGCGCCCTTCTTGTAGAGCTCAAAACTCGCGATCGCCAGTCGCCAAGGGCGACCAATTTTCACGTTTTGGCGACCATTAGTTTTCATTGAAGTCGCCAATGTGGCTACCATTTGCTAACGCTAAAACCCTTTCCCGAATTTTTATCTTGACACGTGACCTTTTCCCAAATTCTCTTGTCCACTAAAAATTAAATAAAGAAGAAAGAAATAAGAGTTAATTTTTGGGCCACACGGAAACTAGTTTTTCCTCCGATTTTTACCGCAAATTGCTTACCGTGTTTGAAATTTCAATCTTTTTGGACCCTGGAATTATTTCAATTATCTTGAAACTTGTAAGATATATTTTGCATGCACTATCTTAAATCTGATTATTTGTCGTTTCATTTTAACAATTAAAAAAGAAAAAAAATATAAAGATAAAATCAGCCAAAATCGTGCACGTGCTTCGCCGAAAATTGGATTCTACGTTAGAGATTTTAATCCTTTTGCATCGGGTACAAATTTCAATTATTTTCTAAATTAGAAGATATTTTTCACATGTGCTACCCTAAATCTGCTTATTTTGCATTTTATTTTATTAGTTTCTGGCTTTTGTTTTTTTTTTTTTTGAACTGTGCCGATATTGAACACGTGTTTGTCGAAAATTGCGTTTATCACTAATTATTCACCATTATTAAATCACTAAAATTGTTAATTTACCTGGATCCAACTTCTTTAAAAATCAATAAACAATTATTGAAAACTGTTTGCTAAATAAACAATTATTGAAAAGAAGTAGTATTATCACAAATCATAAAACAAATAAGGAATTTTTTTTTAGTTTAAACATTTTACAAAATTAATAATGATCTCTTTTAGGGCCGACCATTTGGGGGTTTGTTCGGGCACTTATTGAGATTTTGGGGATTCTTTTTTTCACATCATTTTATGTATTTTTTTTTGGCTTTAGGTAATTTTTTGTGTATAGCCTGAAACTCTTCCAATGATTCTGTGCTTGATTAAATTGCAACTCTTAAAAACTCTCTATCTCATAAAATTTAGAACAGTAGGTTCCCAAAGACTAATAAGAAAATTCTTTTTTTCATCTTTATAAGGGACCCATTTGGGTCAAATATGCATTTATTACATCTGTAGACGTTGAGAAAACTAACCAAAATATAAGAATGCTCTTTCAAACAAGAAACTATTTACAATTCAAAATATGAAAAAGCATTTAATAATCCCAATCTAATGATGCTTTCTAGTTATTTCAAGAAAGAAAAGTTTTAAAATGTAATAAAACTTGCGGGAAAAAAGATGGCAACGTGTGAGGAATCCATATACATTTCCTTTTTCGCTTTAATAAACATTTATTTCAATCAATTTTAATGAAAATGTACTGCATTAATTTTGACTCTTAAATTTTTTTAAAAATATTTTTGTCATTTTAAGCTAAACTATTGCTTTCAATTGGTATTCTTGATTAATTATAATGGCATTTTTTGCAATTTTGCTGTTTTTAGGACATGTTAAAAATTTTAAAGGGCGTTTTCAGTGATCGTTTAAGTCATCAATCTCTGGGCTATAATTATTATTACTGAAGCTTTATTGTATTAAGAAAAGATATATTCTTATTTTCTTATTATTCCTCAAAGGTGATCAGATCTTCAGAAGTACTGGAATGAACAGAAACGCTCTCATAAATTAATAAAAATGTATAACTCAGAAAATCCTTGCTAGATATTTTATTGAATTTAAAATCATTATTGGTTGATGTTGCCTTGAATATACAAGCAGAAGTTTTTCATGCTTTACTTCAAATATTGAAAACAATCTTAAAAATAGATATTGTCAAATTAGTTTATATATATTTTTCAATGTTCAGTTTCACTGTGATGATGTTGATGTTTGACTAAAATGTTTAATTATGGCAATAATAAAGTATTACTACGGGAGAATACATAAATGATGTCACGCTTCTAGGGGGAAGGGGCGTTTGTGAAATTGTGACAAAGTGTGACAAGGGGAGGAGTAACAGAAAGTGTGATATTCTGCTTGTGCAACATAGCGTAACATGCGACAATGGGGGAGGGCGGTCCAACATGGAAAAAAGTGCGACATCATTTATGAACTGTCCCTACTTCAAATTACATGTGCCCTTTATTTTGGTAAGATGCCCTAAATTTGGAAAAGTGCCCTCTTTTTTTACAGTAGCACCCTGCCCTTTTTCAATCCTGGGGGAAGGTCTGAAATAATGTAGAAAATTTTGCTAGAGAATTCGATAAAGGAACGATTTAAGCATTAACTTTTATTTTGAACCTTTATGTTTCAAACTTTGCACATCTGGTATGATGGGTGTAGGCTGAGACATTAATCTAGTGTGGAAGGTGGTCAAGAAAAATATTACCCAATTAAGGAAAGGTTTAAAGGAGGCATAATATTAACTTTCAGATTTAGATTATGATTCCAGATATCAAAAGCTATATATAATCTGGAGCAAAGAAGAATGACAGAGGATACAGTTTAGTTATTTAACTTAATTAGAATGGAAGATGGTAATGAGCAAAAAATTTGCCCACAAGGTGGAAATGGTGGTCAATAATTTAAACTATTTGAATCCCAGATGATAAAATGAAATTAGAAATATTCCACATGTACCATCAATAGGTTGAAAACACATGGAATAGTTTGCTAAAAACAGCTGTTTCTTAGCTTGGGGTGAATGGTTTTAACTTTTCACCCCAGAACTTTTACTAGAGATTCATCGACTAGGATCAACTTAGTTGGGCCCAGAGTCTGTTGCTGGTCCTCTTTTTTGTATTTTTATCTGCATAGTAAATAGCATACTAAGAAACTTGTTAATAAGGTTCATAATTCATCTTAACAAAGGTTCATCAATAGACATTAATATACAGGACTACCAAGTCATAAAACTTCATAAATTTTTTAAACTATATAACTGATACATTTTTAATGTAAAAATTGTAAAATCACTTACTATACGTTTTCAGCTACATTTACTCTGGCAAATTTAGATTTCAGTTCTTCAACCTATAACAAAGATGGCACAATTTAGCACATTGGAAAAGTAAAAAAGTAAATCAAACTAAAACAGTAAGAAAAACAGTAAGGGCATTTGATAATAAAAAATTAAAATTAATTAAACAAAATGTTATAAAAACTTCAGTTTACATTTTAACAAAGCCGTATCCAGAGGGGGGGGGGGGCGACGGGCCCGCCCTCCCCCCCCCTCACCTCGAAATCCCAAAAATTTTCGCAATGTAGCATATATTCTTCCCTGAAACTATCCCCTGCACTAGTGTTTCAAAGTCAGCCTCCCCCCCCCCCCCTGGAAAAAATTTCTGGCTACAGCCTTGCATTTTAAGTAGGTAGAATAAGTCTGAAGATTAAATCATTCAATTTAACACATAATGGCTATTTCCTCAACATTTTGAATGCTCTGCTGTATCTTTCATGAAAGTATTTGATTATTTAATGATATTCTTTACTCAAGGTACTCACAAAAATTCCATTTTAAAACTTTTGATTTAATTGAATATATTGAAAAGATGTATTTGAAACATCAAAACACATGCTATCAAATTCCCCCCACATTTTATTTGCATTTTTTTTTTTTTTTTTTTAACTTTTATGATACATATACACTTTACGTAGAGAGACAGGAGACAGAGATAAATAATGAATCAATTATAATCAACGTCCATTGACTTTCTTCATTTTCCTGTATCTTGATTAATATATTTTTTTTAAAAACAGGAAAATACAGGCATAGTAGTAGTTTATTTCATACTGATATACTAAAACTGTACATTTATCAAATGCTAGAATTTGAGCTTCATTAATCTGACTGTTATGTACACATTTAGAAAAATATTACTTATTATTCATTAAAACTTAACCTTGCTTTTTATAACATTAAAATTTGAAATTACGTATTGCATAAGTTTAAAATGCAACAAATATATGTACAGCAACTAAATAATATCATTGGCTTTAAAATATAAGACCAATTTTCTAAATGCAAAAATTAGAAAGGTTTGAAAACAACTTTTAAAATATTTATTGGAAATAAATACTTTTATGTTGGGGTTCAAAATTCGATGTTTTATTAGCTGGTAAATTAAAAATGTTAAAAAGCATGTCCATCCATAGCTCATAAAATGAAACTAAAAAATCTTAGGATTTTTATGTATAAGGAGATAATTTGATCAAATGAAATAAAATAACTTTTTGCTGGAGAATTAACATTTCAGATGATCAATCATAAAATACTTATGCATACTCATAAAGTCATTATTCCAATTACTTCAAATTCATTTTGTCATAAGAGATAAGTTTGCATAAACAAAAGTAACTCTTCAAAGTATACACAGTAGTTTCTTTTTACATGTTTCGCAAGTTTTTTTTTTTTTTTTACATTGCTTAAAAGCACACACGTATTATTATTAAGGGCATTTCACACATTTTAGGCCTTTAAAACAATTTACGTACATTAATATTAGTAAAATCATGAAAAAAGCACGCATCACTTTAATTTCAGGAAACGAAAATCGCAAGTTTTAATATACGAATGAATGATATTAATTTGAACTGATTTCTCTTGAATAAATTTTCATATATATGCATTTACACACACACACACATATATATATATATATATATATATATATATATATATACATATATGAGCATTTGCGCACATTTAACTATAGTTTACATGTTGCATCAATCTGCGAACTGCTAACTAAATGACTTTAGTAAACACATACATTTGACAATGCTACTAAGATCTAGTGTTTTCCTTGCAAATACATCGCATTTTAAGGGTGCTTTCTAAAGCATAAAATAATTCTAATATTTCAGGTACTTTCAGTAATTTATGTTCGCTAAATTCTTATGAAATAAAAAAATAATGCAATACACAATCGAAAGTCTGATGTATTATTTTTACAATTATAACGCAACCTACTTCGGATTCCATGATTCTTTATTTTATTGCTAGAGTGTAAAAAAATAAATACTTTAATATTGAAAGCATTATTAGGAAGCGGTCTGCCAAAAATAAATCGGCAGCCGATCATCCCTAGCAGAATCGCATCGTCGATGCAAGAAAAACATTCAATGCAGGAAAAATCCATGGCGAAAAATGCCAGGCAACCCTATGATTTGCGAATACTTAAATATCGCCAATCAAGGATTATTCCCATGGAGGTAGTATCGAGGGGAGATGACACGGCGGCTAACATCAGAGGGATCGGGGTTACCATTTCCTGCCATGTGTCGCTCTTTCACATCGGCACAAACAAACCGTGTGCTTAATGCTTTTCTACGAGAATTTTTCAAATTTTCATTGCCTATATCTTATTCCGATTTCATGCAATCTTCCAAATAGCGCGAAAAACAATTACACCATACTATTGGCAAGTTCTCATTTAAAAACCGTTAGCATTAGGTGCAATTTTATTATAGAAAATGCTGGTTTTTGTAACGCATTTTTCGATGCTCTGAGAGCTTGCCCTTCGATAATTTTGCCGGTTTTCTCATGTATTGTATTAATATTAAACTTATTTTATACATTCTTATTCAGAGTTTGCGCTTTCATGTCTTCTCAAGCATTTTTTAAAAGGTTTTAATAAAGATCTTGAATGCTTTATTAATATATGAATTAATATATTATTAATATAGAAAGCTCATTAATGTAAATATTTCAAAGAGGACATTTAATTGTTGCGTAAACATTTTATTTAAAATAAAGTACATTGTATTTCACGAAATAAGTAGTTTAAAAAAATATTTGCAGAATTATGCATAAAAACTAGCGTATTTTAGGTATAGTATAATTTTAGGAATATTATTTTAAAAAGATAAAATTAAAATTGAGATTTTTTAATGAAATAATAATTTCTTTATTTCTGTTAAAAAACACTGAAATGATATAAATAATGACAAGCATTTGCTTAGTGATGTGACAAATAATTCTTGGAATTAAAAATTAAAATAATCTATTGGTACAAAAGTTAATATTCATAACAATAAAAAGAGTTTCACACGGGGAGTAAGATCTTTAAAAAATTTCATCACAAAGAAAAATGCTGATCAGTGATTTAAATTTCTGAACGACTGAACACAAATGGGTATGCTCACTAAATTTGAAGCATTTACTGGAAAACTAGGAACTGTGATGCATAAATTTTGGGGAGTTAGTGTATAGGAATGTAAATTTTAGCATCATTGAAACCCAAGGTTGATGAGGGAGAGGCACCCCCCCCCCCCCCCCATTTTTTTGTATTCAGCGTCAAATTTTAAGACAGTAATATGTAGATATTAATAACAAGATTTCTTTGGAAAAATCCCACTAAGAAAAAAATTCTGGTTGTACTACTAATTAAAACAATCAATCTCAGTGACAAAGAGCATATGAAATTAGAAAGGCCGATAGAAAGGAGACTGTGTGGGGGAGGAGGCACCGGGCCCTTCTGGGCAGCAAATTCATTTGTGATGCAAAAAAAAAAAAAATGGAAGAAGACGAAAGAAAAGACAATAAAATTAAAAAAATATATATATATTTAATTAAGAAAATTTAACTTTTGGAAAGAGAAAATTAAAATCCTAGTTCGGCACTCCGATTTGATCATTGATCGGCTATTTTGCTAACGATTAAAACCGATTAATAGAATTATGTATTTGTATAAACTATCGGAAACTAAAATTGAGTTATACTGAATATGTTGCGTTGTTGATCAGTCGGCAGGCAAATTTAAAAAAGATATTAAATTAAAAAAGTAAAGTTTTTTTTCCTCTTCTGATAATGAAATATAAATATGCTATGCTAACAATATATTAACAGTTTTTCATTTACAAACTTTCAAAGCATCCTATTGGGAAGGAGCGGAGGGGGGGGGGAGAGAGCTTGTGATAGTGAAATATAAATCATGTCATGCTCAAACAATACAGAAGTTCTTCTTTTGCAAATTTTCAAAGCATTCTTTTGGAAACGGGGGGGGGGGAAGCTTGTAAGAGTCATTTGAGAAGGCAGACATGGCTCTTTGATACGGGCGTTAGTTGGGGGTGGGGGAGGTCTTTCTGCTGCATTTAAACAAAAATGCTAATTTCGTTCTGCATTTTGATGAGTATTTTCATGAGTAAAAGAGTTTTTAAAAAGTTTTTGTATGCCTTTTTTTTTTTTCCCTAATATATTTTTGCCGTCCCAAATGCGCCTTAAGGCCTCAAGATGCACCAGTTTGGATATAAATTTTCCCGAGAGAGAAACCCCTGGACTGTCAGAATTTCATATCTAAAGTTAAGGGGGCCTTTCATATGACTCTACCCCCTCCCAATGTTGAGCTGAAAAGACCATGCCTGGGAACATTAACGAAAGTTTCATGGATTTATCAATGCCCCCCCCCCAAATAAAAAATCCTTAAAAAAAGGCCAGTATATAAAGGCGATGTGAAATATGACCAATAATTAGATGAAGGGGGCAGCATATTTAAATTTGGTCCCGCCGCGGAAAACTCCGGCACTGATATTCTATCGTATGTAGAGTTAGGATTACAGACAATCTTACTTTCTCGCAACATTAACGAACATTACTATTCATATTACAATTAATATACATACATATATTTTTTACTTTTAAAATATGATTTACTTATCTAATTTCATTAAAATTATTAAAATGTTTTCCACATCATCCAAGAGGTACGATTTATAGAAGCATACCCCTTTTGCAAAATGCAAGGCGGGTATCCCCAGGAAGTATATATTCCTTCTATATTAAGTTAAAATAATGATCCACGGTAGTTTTTCCAAACATTTCATTGCGTACTGCTATAGGTACAGAAGTAATTTCCAATGAGTGGCAGCTCTGGAAAAGTTTAAACAAAATGAATTGGTTGATTTCAAATTTGGAAAAGCAGTCGGAGGATATGTCTCAGAAATGCAACTATAAAGCATTATAAAAACAACAGACATAAAAAGACAACAGAATCAATAAAAGCTACCAGAACGAGGACGAAAATAACGGTCAGTTCAACAGAAGCTTTGATCTCCGATCGGCACTTGCATCGGCCCTGATAGGCCCCCCTATCGGCACAAACAGAGCTCGGTAGGGTTGCTATTTGGCAGGACGTCACGTGGTACGATGTCATCTCCCCTAGATAATAGCTTCATGATACGAGACGGTTAGACTTACGAAGGTCTGAATCCTTAAATTTCCCCGGTCTATGCGCATGCGCCTTGGCGCACATTCATAAACCAAATAGCGATAAGAGATTGCCAATGACTGCATTTGGTTTGGTACTTTAATAACACTGTAGATCGCAATACTGCGCAATTATTTACCGTTACGGTTGTGTTGCAGAATATTGAAAAGACATATTATTTGGGGAAAACTGTTTAGATATATTTGTTTTTGAACGTGATTAATAAAAGCAAAACACAATTAGATTTTTCAAACAAGTTGATTAAGCAAACTGATTTTTGTAAAGAACTGAAAAATAACGTTAAGCGCTTTAAACGATAAGAATTGCACACACGTGTTTCAGAGCTTAAGGGGACCTCTTTTCTTTCCAATGCAGCAATAATAATAATTGTAATAAAAAAAAAGACATATAGATGAAACGATGAAAAAAAATAGATTTGAGGTTGAACTGCATGTTATTAATTTGACCAAGTTTTCATCACTTTAAAAAAATTCCATTTAAAAACACCAAATTAATGAGGAATAGGAACAACACTTATTTCTACCTTCCCAAAAGAGCCACACACATACATGAAAGACCCAAGACCCAAGACCCATAGTCAAAGAACACCCAACGTCCTAAATTTTTCTTTTATTTTGCCCCCCAATTACCTCTTTTTTCTTTTAATGAGCATTAAAAGTTGATTGCTACCCTAAAAAATATATGGTTGCGGGGGTGGGCAATCGGGATGAGAAAAAAAATCAAAGGATTAAGTTAAAATAAAGAGCAACAGAAGGCATTCTGCCAAAAAATCATGTCTGCTGCCCAGACAACCACTGATATCTCTGAGACATCCAAAAAGATCCAAAAAACATCCTGGATATCTGCTGGATATGTTGGATATCTCACAGACATCCACATATCTCAAAATCCTGGATTTGGATCTCCTGATATCCCTGAGATATCCAGATAGTAACGTGTTTTGGATATAGATATTGGGACATCCTGTGGATATCCAAAAACATCCAAGTCATGGATTTGGATTTCTGGATATCCCTGAGATATCCAGAATGTGACATGTTTGGGATATAGACATTTGGACATCCTATGGATATCCAGACTGTTACATGTATAAGATATAGATATTTGGATATCCTGTGGATGACTGTGAGATATCCTCCATGGATATCTCAGGTATGTCCAATTCATATCCCTGAGATGTTATTTGACTTTTGGATACTGTTAGGCTTATTTATATTCACTCTGCTGCTCAAAATTGTTATATTTAGAGATTTCGTGGTTAATTAAGGTAAATAGTTTTTCTTAATTTTTTCTATTAAAACTGTGTGCTGAACTGAAAAAATTAACTGTAATTTTGATCAACTCACTTTCCGTGGTTTTTGGTGCATAGCTCAAAAGATCAAATAATATTGCTGCAATGCAATCGCATCGCTGGTGAGCGGTGTAGTCGGATCAGATTTTGTTGTTTGTATTAATATATTTTATATATTTTTGTGTTATATTATGCTTATGATTATTGAAAGTAGTTCAGTTTTTTAATGATTATTATTTAATTACTTGATTTAATTGCTTTGTCGTAATTCCAGGGACATAATATTTCCCTATTTTTACTTGCAGGGATATATAATTCATCAGTATTTTTAATCTCATGCGTGTAATTAATCCGTATTTTTAATTTCACCCATGTAGCTTTCATCATTTTAATTTCAGGGATATAATTTGTTTGTATTTTTAATTTCAGGTGTATAATTTATCTGTATTTTTAACTTCTGGTATATAATTGCTCTGTTTTTTTAATTTCAGGCATATGTAGTTTTTAACAGTGTTTTTCATTTCATGTAAATTATTTCTACTGAATTCAGTAAGATTTGCTGGATAAAGCAATTTTCATGTCTTAAACTTGTCGTTTGGGTGAGGCAAGCAATTTTATTCTTTACAATTGGGATACAATTTAGAAGTTCATTCTTATTGGGTCTATTGTGTGATTATTGCTATTTGTCATTAGTTTGTGGGAAAATCATGCCTAAAACTAAAGTAAACAAGTGATTGCATTGGATAACTTATAAGAAAGTTAATGAATCTGTAAATGATGTGTCTATTATTGATTAGCAATCAACATCTAGTAATTTGACTGAGCAATATCATGATTGTAGTTCTAATGAAGCGTCAGGTTTTCCTTCTGATAGCTCGTATGAAAGTTCTGATAGGGAACTTTGCTCAGTGTCCGACTTTGTGTGAGGAAAGTTCTCGAAACCGTGTGTGTGAACAAAATCTAAATTTGCTGAAAGACTCGTCTAACTGGTCAGTTGAGAATAACATATCTCATACTGCAATTAATGGTTTATTAAAAACACTTAAGAAATATCTATTTGGGTCTGATTTACCAAGCGATGCACGGGGACTATTGCAAACCGCTAGGTCTGTAGCAATTAAAAGTGTCTCGTCTGGTATTTATCGCCACTTTGGTATTGAAAACGGAATAAAAAATATCATTCAAAATATTAAAGGTACAGTTGTAACACAATCAACAATTGAATTACTGGTAAATGTTGATGTATTTCCTATAGTTAAAAGTTCCAACAGTCGGTTATGGCCAATTTTAGGTCCGTTAAGCTATACTGTGAATTTTCCTTGTGTGTTCTCCATTGGTGTATTCCATTCCTATGAAAAACTTGAAAATCGTAATGAGTTTTTAAGTGATTTTATGTGTGAAATGAAACATCTAATCGAAAATGGTATATCTATTGATGGTAAAATATGTAACATACATCTTAAAGGAATAATTTGTGATGCACCTGCTCGAGCTTTTGTATTATGCATTAAAAGCCATTCTGGGTATTCGAGTTGTAACAAATGTTTTGAAACTGGTATATTTTATAAAAATAGAATTTGCTTTCCTAATGTTAATTTCACTGAAAGAACTGATGTTGATTTTAGAAATAGGGATCCTGATGATGAACATCATAAATATGATTCTATACTGTTGGAGATAGATACTTTTTGCCTTGTTTCACATGTTCCATATGAGTATATGCATTTGATATGTTTAGGGGTCATGAAAAAGTTAATTAAGCTGTGGTTGAAAGATGATTTAAAATTTAGACTTGCTAATAATCAGGTAGAAAGTGTGTCAAAACAACTAGTAGAACTTAAAAACTTATTTCCCTAATGATTTCGCCCGAAAACCTCGTTCTTTAAAAGAATTTGAACGTTGGAAAGGAACAGAGTTTCGTCTGTTTTTGTTATACACTGGGCCAGTAGTTTTGTCAAATGTTTTACGTAAAGATCTGTATGAGCATTTTCTGCTTATGCATTGTGCAGTTAAAGTATTAGTTACTGAGCCTAACAGAGAGATGGTATCATATGCTCAGGCTTGGTTAAAGTGTTTTGTCCAAAGTTTTATACTCCTATATGGTAAACAACATGTATCTCACAATGTTCATGGGTTATTGCATCTTTGTAAAGATGTGGAACATTTTTGCGCTCTAGACAATTTTAGTGCGTTTCAGCTTGAAAATTTTATGAAAGAGTTCATATGACTTGAACTCTCGAGTTTATTCTTTTAGCAACAAACAACTTTGCCCCTATCGCCGAAACATTTGGTGATGGGCAGCGGTGTAGTCCTGAACAAAAAATGTTGGGGGGACGCTCATACATACGAAGATAAGCAATTGAAATAAAAAGTGGGAGACGCTTATGTTAAAATGTAAAATGTTTGGGGGTACGCTTGTATTAAAATAAAAAGGTAGGGGGACGCCGTCCCCCTCGACTACACCACTGGTGATGGGGATGTTTTACCGGTTAAGTTACCAGTAAAAAATATAGAGGAACTGCAATGCTTAGAAGGTGCGCTTTTGAAGCCAGAAATTTTCAATTATTTGGTATGCATTAGTTTCTTTTAAACCAAGGCTTTCAGTGTATCTTGAATTAATTTTTCTATGAATTTTTATGGATTAACTTTACGTCAAACTGTGGGGGCGTAACTGTAGACTCCACTGTAAAGCGGATCATGAGAAAACTCCTGACAGATGTAGTGGCACAGGAGTTCAACTGGATGGGAACGAAAGGAAAGGGTGTATTTTATAAGCTGCAGCTGACAAGAGTGATATCTGGTATTAATTTATATGTATAAAATAATATAAATAATTTATATACATTAAAAATGAATACATAACTGTTGGATATACAATTATCATTAAAGTATTTTGAGCTTTATCTGTAGTGCTCTGATTGGTTTTCAAGTTTTTGTGAATGTAGCCGTCAAGGATTGTTTGAAGAATTTTCCTTGAAGTATGAACTAATGAAGTCATGATTTTATTGTGAAAACCTTGTAACAGCTACACATGTTCTGGAAGGAGAGGGGTGTGAAAATACATGTTCATTGTTTGGCTTTCTTGATTATCCAACAAAGTTTTTGATTTTGTTTACCAAATTTCTTGTTGAGTAAATTCACAGTAATTTTTCACTTGTTAATTAAATTGCTATTGAAATGTAGTTTGCTATTTTATTTTTCTTATTTATTTAAATTCTGCCTTGCTACAGGTGTTTTTTTTTTCTTCTGGGTAACAATCAACATTTTGTATTTAAATAAGTTTTTTTTCTTTATCCATGTGCAGGTGTATATTTTGTGCGTAAATTGGACAAATGAGAAAATTCCTTTTACATTGTTATGAAGAGAAATTTGTTCTATGTTAAAAATTCATTCTTGAAAATTAATTTTTTAGATGCAACTAGACGGAATGAAACAGTAAGAAATGCTGCAATGGATGCAGCAGTGGAAACTGCAATAAAAAATTGGCTTCGCCATGCGAAAGCACGCCATATGAGAGTGGCTGCAGAAAATTCTGCCAACTCCCCATCCCTTTTGGGCAATACTATTGTGTAAATAAATCTATTTTGTATAAAATAATCTATTTTGTAATGTCTTCTATATATCATTTTTGTGCCTTTTTAAAATAAAACAAAAAAAACGACTTATTTGTTCAGTTTATTTTTTTGTCTCGGAGAACAGCAGCCTACTCTTAATCATCTTTAAGTCAAAAGTAATACATTTTTGAGAAAAAATAATCCTCGTATTGCTCATTGAATACCACTTGTTTCTAATGAAATGTCCAGAGTTACATCAGTAAATTCAATCATAATTATATCTGAATTATACTGTACACAATTAAAAAGGAGTAAAGTTTAAATTAGTATGAAAATCCTGAATGTATGAAAATTGCGCGTAATTTTAAGTACTCGAAATTAATGCTCTAAATGGATGTAAAATTTTAAAAACTTGTCTCATCTTTCAGAAGTAGTTTTATGAAGGAATATTTTTTATATTTTTTAAGTACTCTGTTTTTTTTTATGAGCTATTTAATACGGGTTCACAGAAAAAGATAAAAATGTTTTGTCAATACTATATAATTTTTGTTACATTTCTTGCTTATATATGTAAAATATCAAAATGTGCTAAAGATTTATTGCATATGCATGAAGTGTATTGACCTGTAGCCTAATATATATCTCTAGTATTGAATATTCATTAAAAATTTTAATTGCTTAGTCATATTTTCCTAAAATGGAGATTTGAAAAGAAATTATAAATATTTTCAAAAGTAGTTATAGGAAAATAATGGCTATGTAATTATAATTTGTAATGGAGTAATTTACATTGCTCAAATATGTTATGCTATAGGCTTTGTACTCTTTTTGCATATGTAATAAATCTGTAGCATATTCTGATGTTTTATAAATACCTATAAACCATTCATTTGAGACCTCCTATGGATATCCAAGCTATATCCCAATATCCAAGAGATGGATGTCTCTTGGATATCCTAGAGATAACCTTAGGACGTTAAGATGTCTATGGGATATCTGTTGGATGTTTTCAGGATATCTATGGGATATCCTGGATATCCATGGGATATCTAATACACGTCGCGATATGGCGACGTCTCAGGGAGGTCCAATAGCTGCAACCTTTTTGACGTTCTGTGGATATTCAGCAGATATGTGGATGTCTCAGGGATATCTCATGGATGTGGTTATATCTACTCATCTTATCCAAGAGATATCCTATGGATGTAATTTGGAGATTCATGGCTGTCTGGGTGTACGGTTTTTCAATAGAGGTTGCAACTATATGAGCAAATATAGTCATGCGCGCCCATATGGGGGGGTGGGGGACTCTTGCCGGACACAATGGCAGCTTTTTGGCTCAATATATAACTCAAATGTTAAACGCAAGAAAAGTGACACAATTCAAAAACGAAACAACTTGGCAAAACGAAATTTATTGTTTTTCCCAATACCATACATTCTTCATTCAAAAGAGTGACATATTGAGCTGTATTTCAAATAGTTTGCACTTATATACAGAGAAACCTGTGTATCTTGTCCATTTGCAGTTCAGCACTTTAGTTGTCAACTTAGTTAGGGGGTCAACTTTATAAAGGGTGGAGAGTTTTTTTTTTTTTTCTTTTTGTCATTTATGCATTTATTCATTTGTAACTACTTAAAATAATTAAAATATAGCTTCATGTATTAGCGTTACTTTAAAATAGTTATTTATTTCAATTATCTAAAAAATGCTTAGAAAAATTTTATCTGAATGACTTACAAACATGTATATACAACTTTAAAAGTAAGTACTTAGAAAATAAAGATATATATCTCATTAAATATGTAAGTTACTTATACGATGGTAAAGATTTCCTAAAAATATATAACTTTTCAAAATGGCTATATCAGATAAAAGAGAAAGAAACTTATTTAAAGAATAAAGAGTGTTCATATAATAGTTTTCCCATATGGGTGACTTACAAAGAGCTTTAGGTAAACTTTATATTGATGTTTCCTCCATCCAGATAAATACTGGTCAATGGCATAAAAAATATTCTGGAGAAGTTATTTTAGTTTTATTAAAAATCTTTTGCAAAAATAGATAAAAAAAATAAATATAGTTATAACTAGGCGGTCAACTTACAAAGGGTTTTTCTTAATACTCCCACCCAAATTTGGCTTACATAAGTGGTCAATATAGACAGGTGGTCAAGTTACAAAGGTTTCCCTACATTATATAATATAGATCTAATTCCATTCCTGAGAAAATTGGTCAACTTAGACAGGTGATCAGCTTACAAAAGTGGTCAATTTTACATGTTTTACTGTATAATATTTAATACCAATATATATAAATTTATGAAACACATATATTTAATACCTTTGCACCATGAGCGACTGCATATTGAAAAATATCTTAGAGGGAACTAATGTTAGTACAGCAGTTTTTAGTATGAGAGCTGTATGTTGATTCTGGCCAGTGGCGTACGCAAGGGGGGTTAGGGGTTTAAACCCCCTCCCTTGAGCCCTAAATAATAGTGCTTTATTACATACTCGAATTTCTTTTAGTATATTCAGAACATTATGAACCCCCTCCCCTTGAAAAAATTCTGCGTACGCCACTGATTCTGGCTATTTGCAGATAGGGATTTAAACCTGCAAGCTTTCCCCTAAATATGCTCATTTTCTGCACAATGTACAAACGTGCAGAAAAAAAATCGATGGCAAAATATGTAAATTATAAAATGTGCAAATCTGACACTTTTGCACTACAGGGGAGACCAGGGCAGTGGAGCCCTTGCCCTTATTTTCTTAAAAAACCGGAAAAAACTATGTGCTTGAAGAAATTACAGACATTTTTCAAACTTTTGTTGTAATGACCTTATTTTTTTGCAACAATATCTGGAATGCATTATGAGTAAAAATATAAGTTGTGTGGATTCAGCAAAATAGTCCACTGTGCCCCATTGATTAACTTGATATAAATTACATTTTCTCCTGAAATTACATTCTAATGTGTTTTGGTCTAAGAAGCATAATGCAAACAATAATATCACGAAATAAATTAGCAAATTTTAAAGGAAATCAAAATAATAAAAAAACCATTGAAACTGAGAAATTTTATTAAGTGATTATTGTAAGTTTTAAAATTTAATGATGAAATACTGTAAGCCACATTTGAAAACATCCATGAATTTCCTGAAGACACATATAGGTCAGGAAGAAGCATAACAATGTCCTCCAATGAATGGGATGTCCTTTATATTAAAAATTTTCGCAACAACATAAAGAATGACTTTAGTGTTTCTATATTATTCAAATATTTATTTTATTATTGAGAAATTTACTATTTTCATATAAACACTTTGGAAGTTATGTGTACATGTAAATTTAAGTAAACTAATTAAGCTGCATTTTTAAACAGATTGATGTTCCACTGTGCCTCATGTTGAAATGAAACAAATAAAGGCACTGAAATTATATATGAACTATAAATGTGTAAATAACTTCTAGAAACTTAAATACAGCATGATTTCACCTTTCTGGAAGGACTATTTAATACTCATAAACATTTCAGGCATGATAAAATTTAAAAAAAACTTCAAGATGGATAAATTAGTTTTAGCAGCTCAAAATATAAAATTTTCTCATAACGGGTACCCAGGTATTTCCCATCTGATATTTTTGGCATTTTAGTTGCAAACAACCATAACTATGCTACTGTCTATGAGTCTTCATATGAATGGATAGTAACATATTTAAAGGAAGAATCCATTATGTACCGGACCCCCCATATATAGAAAATAATATAAATACACTTCAGTTTTAATGGTAGATATATCTGGCATGTTGAGCTGTAATTCAAACAGTTTGTACTCCGTAAATCTGAAAGCTTGCATTTAGTGCATCACAAAATTTGTGAATGTTTGCTTTTTTAATTATATTATCATGACTCAGTATTAATATTTTTAAACTAAATAGCATTTTTAATTTCATTTTCATTGATAAACATAGTATTTGATGAGAAGACGTTTACTTTCATATAATCAATGAAACCTAAAATAAGAGCATTTACTGTCAAATGCAGTCATATCTATTACTTAAAATTCAAGTACATTGTAACTTCTGACATTGCATGATAACTTTCCCAATGCACTTCAATATCATTAATGAAAAAATTACTTTAAGAAATACAACAGAAAACTTAAAAATCAGGAATTGAATTTAATTAGATCACTACAAAACCTGTAAAAGGATTGCCCAAGTCCTGAAAAAAAAGCAAAGAATATTAATATAATAACAAAACAATCACTGAATCCAAATTAATAAGTGCAATATATGTGTAAATATATATATACACACACATATATACGAATATAAATTCTATATATATATACAGAAGAATTATACTTGGAAATATATGTATAGTGCTTCTGTACCAACACATGAATGTGTTTTCTTTATTAGAATAAATTTGGGACAAGAATAATCATTTGCAATTTATTAACTGATGTAAATAACATGCATTAGAGGGTATGATAAGCTATAGAATAGTTCTACTAGATAAAATATCCTAATGCATTTTTTCCACCCACACACAGAAATGACATGTTACCAAACACATAAAAACACTTTTTTTCTACCAACACTTTTTTAAAATATTCACCAGTGAAATTAAACCCTTGATGCATTTTGGAATATCTTCTGCTGTCTATAGGGCTAAAATTCACCTAGTTTAGTAAGGAGATTTTTTTCACTTGCATTCTCGAAAAGCATAAAGAGATTAAGAGCAAATAAAGTATAAAAACAGAAGAGTGCAAGCTGAACTGCAGGGGAATAACAATGAAATTTACTGGATAAAATTATAACTTCAATGACTTTTTTTTCATGTATGCGCACATAAGTACATTAACAAGAGAAAATTCCTAATTTCTTTGTCAGCTTCAGATCACCAGTAAAATTAAAACCATGATGCAGAATTTTAAAACATCTGCACCAGGGCTAAAATTCAACTAGAACTTCACATTTCTTAGTTTGCAATGACTCTCTAAAAAAAAAATAATAAAATAATAAAATCCATGAGAAGCGAATTAAGTATAAACATTTGATTCAAACTATTGGACAAATTTTGAGCTCTAAAACATCAATTTTGTTAAAAATTAAACATATACCTATTGCCTAGGAATTAAAAAACAAATGAAAAATATTGTTCACTACGAACGTTATATTGAGCTGAAATTAGAATGATAAATTTTGAAATTACCTTGGTTCTAAGTATTAAGGCATCGTTGAAAAAAGAAAGCTATCTAATTTTAAGCTTTAGTCATTCTCTAATTAAAGTTTACACCACATAGGGTGCAAAGTATTCAAATAGCAGCTAATATGCTTTTTTCAGTAGGATATTTGAAATTGCATTACACTTAAAACACTTAGGAAGAAACTGCACTTATATTCAAGAGATAAAATAATTCCTATCATGTACAGGATTTAGCAGAAAAGTTACATTTCTAAGATATTTACGGTTTGAGTACAATTCCTGGTTACACAAAAAAAAAAATCCTAATATATACCAGAACAAGAAACAAAGTTGAACAATAAAATGGAAAAGAAAAGAATCATGTTTAAAACTGGATCACCTGATTGATTAAATACACATTAATTGAAGAAAAGATTTTAACAACACAACCTATTTCAGTATCTTAATTACAAAAAAGAACACGTGCAGGGGAAATAAATCCTTTCTCCATGATTGAAGCAAGAAAAAGGTTAATATAAGATAGCAGTAAGTTTGGCGAGAATAAGTTTGGCGAGTTTGTTCTTAGCGCAGGGCCATAGCATGGGGGAAATTTAAGAATTCAGACGCTCGTGTTAGACGACACTAGGAATTCTGAAATAAGCATATCCGATTGGCTAGTTCGTATCACGTGGTACGGTTTAAGAAGTTATTTGTTATTAAAAAGGGGGGTTGCCTAGTTTGAACTGTTATCGCTTCAACTTAAATTTTTATGCGAAGAATAACACGGGGAAATTTCCCCGAGTGCCTAGGGACGAGTCACAATCTCCAACATTGAAACCCGGCTGCACGTCCCAAAAAAAGTGTACTACAACCCTATTGGCGATATTGGTTTGCCAGTTTCAATTGTTTAGCGCTTTCTAGATTGACGGGTAGAGCATGGCCCTGTGGGAAGGCAACAAAACCACCTTGAAACCGTACTTAGTAAGTGACTAGCGTCTAGGGAGAAACCTGGAGGCACCCTGCTCCTCACCTGACGTCACAGGTCACATGATCGTCGAATCACGTGATCTCGTCGTCTGCTTCAAAAAAGGCTCTCCGAAGTCGGCTTTTCGTTCCGACTTTTATCATGATTAAAATAAACATTTTTTTTTCTCGACAATTTCAGTAGAATCCCTTAAAATTTTTCTTACAGTTGGTTGCGGTTATGCATGTTGCAAATCTGTTGCATGGCTGAAAAGAAGCGAGATTTCAGATAAAAATTACCGATGAAATTTTCGCCTTAAACCCTTCATTCAGCAAACGAGATTTTTAAGGAATCATGTTGCGACATTTAATGCATTTTTGATATTATAAGATTATATAAAAAGTCTATCATTTTGAATGCTTAGAAAGTCAATTTAACTTCATGTATTAATATTATTATTATTTTTTTTTTGTATGCAAAAATTTAAAAAAACCCTATTGCGTTTAAATATATACTGAGGGAGAATGTGTGGTTTTATTTCTTTTTTCATTTAAACTTAATTTTTGTTACAGATCCATACAAAGGATTTTCGATCATCTAATGTTTAAGCATTTGAAGCAGCAAACATAAGATTATGCTCTCAATTTAAAGAAAGCCCTCAGAAGAGTTGGAGCAAGTCTTTTTGCATGGATTAACTTCTGAATAGCTGTATGACAGCGAGATTCGGTCCTATTGTTTTTTTGACAATTTCTTTGTCGGTGCTTTTCAGTTTATACATTCAGGGATGGATTGGGACCCCTAAAAAGGCGGTGGACCAGCGTACCAAAGGGCGGCAACTTTTACTTAAAAAATTACTAAAAAAAGTTATAACAATGATAATAGCGGTAATAATGAAATTAAAAACAACAAACACACACACACTCATATATATAGGATGGTATCTGCGTGACACATGAGGTTTCAATGCCTCCTTTATCTCTTAATTCAAATTTTAGAAAACATAAAAAACATGAACTTTTTCCTTTATTTAGCTCATTTTTTTTCCTGTTTTAAATCTAAAGCAGGCACTAATAAAAAGGGTCATAAGGCAGTCCAGTTTTTTACTGTAACATACCGATACATGTTTTATGCTTTAATATCTTACTTTGAATGATCGTTCACACTAAAACTATCTTTAAAAAATGTTCACTTTTTTATGTTATTTCATATATTTTATTAATTTACAAAAGACATTCTTAGAATAAGCTTTAAAAAAATTTAATTCTGCCTTTTTTAAGTTTTAATCAAGTATTTCTTTTAAGATCAAATAATTTCAGTATTGCATTAAATTAATATTAGTTTCATTAATTAATTGTTTTAAATTTAAACAATTAATAAATAAAATAATTGCATTAATTATTAAATAAATTATTAATTTAAGCTTTAAGAAAACGCCCAAAATGAAACATAAGTTCTCTAACATGTTAGAAAAAAAATTTAAAAACTAGTTTGCCCCTCTTGTCCCAAAAATCCCCCCCCCCGGAGTCTGGCTACAGGACTGTCCTAATATCAGTTTAATCAATCATAGAAGAACAACCACTACTTCAGGCTTGGAAACAAAACTTCTTGGCATAACTTAGCTTGTTTTGCATGAAATGCTTTTACTGCAGTCTTATTCGAAATTTTTTTTTAATCTGGAAAATAGGGGCGACAATTCTAATTAAATGCGCAAAGCAGACTTTTGCTTTGAAGTTTTTTATGCTTTATATGTAAAAATAATATCGCCTGCCATTCTCACTCAGATACAGTAGGTTTTGTTTTAAGCAGCAACACAAATACTTTAAATTGCTACGTTTTACTTTTTATCACCTTTTCAAAAAAAAAAAAAAAACGAAATATTATTAGGATATAAGGATTGTTTTTACATTACTGAAGCAGAACTGCTGACCTCTTTTCCTAAAATACTGGTGGGGAGGGAGAAGGAGAGGGACTGTAAACACCCCCTGCATTACAGCAATAGCGACCCCCCCCCCCCTAATAATAAGCAGCCAGCGACGTCTATGGGTCACTAATTAACAATCCCGAATTTTCATTTCAGTCAAACTAATTGGTTCATATATATTTCAAGAAACAAAAATATCAAAAAAATATTTCAGATCCTGGGGCAAACACACACACACACATTTTTTGCAGTGCAGCATTTAATTTATAAGTAAACAATCCATATAATGTGAGTTATCTTGTTTGATATTCTGACATTTATCCACAAATCTCAAGCATCTCACATCCCATATTACCCTGTTATTAATATTATTATTATTTCAGTTTTTCTAAAGTTTCAAGTAGGCATATCTTTGGTTCAGAAAATAATCCCTATTCAGAAGCAAAAGTAATGCATTGTCTTAGTTTTAAAGTTTAGATTTAGTTCCGTGAATGAAAATGCAAAAATATAATTCAATATAATAAAAACATTTAACATGTGGTTAACATTGTGCCATTGTGTTTGTTGTGAAAATATTTTTTATGAGGACGACGAGGACGAGAGCGGGGACTAGTATACGGAGACGGATTAGTAATATATTAACAGCACTGTTTATATTTCATATAACAATTGAAGTATTAACCATTTAAAATTGATTTATTGAAAATAATCAGTGAATGGTTCAAATACTGAATTTAGAAAAGTCAGTCAAACGGTTTTCTTATAAAAATATCTCACTGGGAAAATTGAAATTCATTGCAGAAAAGTCAGTCAAACAGTTTTCTTATAAAAATATCTCACTGGGAAAATTGAAATTCATTGCAGTCAATATGCAGCAATATATTTAGATGAAATAATTTTCTGAATAAATATAACTAACCCGTATTTACTAAATCGTTTTGAAATATTAACATAAAATCTTAAAAAAATTATTTTAAAGGCAACTTAATTAATAAGGGCGATTAGATTGAAACCGTTAATTCTAGCATATTACTTGATCTGAATTACAAATATTTAAAAAATAAAAAAAATTAAAGAAAGAAAATAAATATTCATTAACTTAAATTTTGATAAGTTATATTAGGGGACGTTCATAAATGATGTCACACTAACTTTTTTCTCACATATTTGACCCCCCCTCCCCCTTTGTCACACGTCACACTAGTATGTTGCATAATGCACGATGTCACATTTCTTGTTACTCCCTCCCCTCCTCTTGTCACACTTTGTCGGAATTTCACGACCCCCCCCTCCCCCAGTCGAAGCGTGACATCATTTATGAATGATCCTTTATGAAAAAAACTTTTATTTACAACATAAACGATACATATTGAAATGTGAAGTGAATAAATACCATTTAAAATATGATCCTATTTAATGTTATGATGAATAATCATGTAACAGAAAAATGAAGAAACTCATTATGTAAGAACGAAGTAAGAAGTCCAAGAAATTAATTAATCAATTAATGATTGAAATATGCTATTTATTGCATGCAATTCAAAGAATCTTTCTTCTGTGCTTTAGTACATACGGTATTTTGGCATGATACATTTTTAAAATGCAAAATACTAAGAAACTCGAAGAACGTGATACTAGAAATTGCACGAAATGCAATCGCCCGTCTAATATGTTGTTGGGTTTTTATGAAGTAAACAGATTCGGGTATTTTATACTAATCACATAGTGTTGTAGTGCTAAAACGTTTTTCTTTCCGAACCGCAAGACTGAAGAAACAAAATTTTAAAACTCTAACATTGTTCTCATTATGCTTTGTATATCAATAAATACTGGCAAAGAAATTCTTCAACAAAAAAAAAAAAAAAAAAAGAATCATATGTAAAATAATTGTTGTGAAACATTAAATTTCCATAATTTATTTAAAAAATAATAATAATAACAAATTTCAGGCAAATTTTAAATTTTTGATAAAAATCATGACTTTTTAAATGATATAAATCATTGATTTAAAACACTTGATTTAAAGCACCAAACCCTGTAATTTTAATTGTGTGAAATGAAAATATATACATAAACTTATTTATAAGACAGTTGCAATAAAAAATTATGTGTCACTTCTTGGTTACCAATATAAATGATAAAAATAGAAACAATAGTTAAATTGTATTAAAATTAGATACACAATCTTGAAATAAAAATAGCTGAAATCAGATATAAACTGAGTCAAATTAGTCCTGTTTCGGTGCGAAATCCGGACCTTGAAACAAAATAAAAACAAATAAGTCTCAAAATAAGTACCGGAGCAGAGTTCCACCTAATAGAAAAGTGTAGTAACACCTTATCGACGACACTGTATCCTTGCTTAGGCATATAAGAAAATTTTAAAATTAAATTAAATTTAATTTTGGAACAATAACTATTTTTTTAATTAGTTATTACTAATGGAAATGTCATGTCACTTCCCACATTCAAAAAATATTACAAACGTTCAAATAATTTATTTCAATCAGTTTTTTCTACTTGAGGCTCTATGCTCTGTAGAGGATAGAATAGAAAAAAAAAATTCATAAGTAACACAAAAATATTTTCCTATACTAATAAAAAGTGTTTTTTAAAGTTAGTATAGGAAAGCAATATTTTTTTATTATCAATTTTTACTATAGAACTTAATTTATTCGTTCTCAAATGTGTGCTCTATAAGTGGACTCTTCAGTGGACGTTATTTGATGGCTTGATTGCAAAAACACGCTGATTAATAATGTGAGTTGATCGCCAGCGCAGCAGAAGCAATAGATTTTGGCCTACGGAGAGACGGGAAACTTAGTGCCGATTTCGGCCTGAGAAGGGAATCGCTTCTCCGTTAGCTCGCGCATGGAAAAATTCAGCGCGCGCATCTGGGTTCAATACGTCATCGAGGTGAGGAGCAGAGTACCTCCAGGGTTTTCTCCCTAGACGCTAGTAAAAAGTGTACTCGGCAGTCGGCAGTTTTTGTTTGTTAGTATCATTAGTAGTGTAGTGTTAGTATCATTTTCCCAAGGTGTAATTTTCGTCAAATGGATTTTTAGAACAAAATGTTTAACGTAATTAATTAAAATTACTTGCGATTATGTTATATCTCATTTATGTTTTCTTCAAATTAACAAATCAGGTTCTTAAGAAAGCTGTTATTGTGAATTATGCAAACATAAATTTATTATGTTTAAGTTTTTATAAAAAATCTTGATCATTAGTTCTTAGAACTTCTTATTTTCTTTTCAGTTAATGAGATCCTGCATAATCAAATTGATACTTTATTTTATTTGAAGTGTAAAAATATTTATATTTTTATTAAATTGTAAAGTAAAGCTGTCAATCGTAATGCTTGATTGACAATAATTATTTTCTTTTCTGTTTCAGTGAGAATTAAATAGGAATGCATCTTCACTTGGAAAGCTGAATACAGCATCCTTAAGAATTGTTTTATGATTTATTATCCAGGTAAGCCGTATTACTTTTTTTTTTTTATATGGTTAATTTATTATTTTTAGGTAATTTTTAAAGTCATTGACGTTTTTTATTAATTGCATTTTCCTACCTTGTAAATATGATTTGTAGTATCTATCTATATATTCTACAGCTAAAAAAACAAAGATAGAAAATTTTTTAAAAAATCACAAAATTCATGACAGTTAAATTTGCTACTGATGTTTTTTGTTGATGTATTTTGTCAACTTTGCCTTTGAAAAGTTTTAATGAAAATGTTATTGAAGAGGACAGTTTAATGTTCTTACTCTAAGCTATGATATCAAGTGAATTATAGGTTATTTAGAATATCCCTTGTGTTTTGATAAGCAATAACAATACCTATTTATTACATAAAATGTTAACGATTTAGAGTTGCTTGGTTTGAATTCTTATCTTTAAAACACCAGAAAGAGAAATAATTTGCTTGAAAAAACAAAGGAAAAACTGAACCAATTTAGATTAAGGCATGGGCACCAAATCTAGCAGCAATTTTTTGAAAATATAGTCATTTCATGACATCCTCAAGCCAAATGCAAAAGTGAATATTAAATTTAGCAACCATTTTTTCCACTGTGGCCAAAAATTTCATAATACATAAATGGATGCCAAAAAGTTTGTCAACTCACTATATAGTGTTTAGGGAGGGATAGTAAAGTTCTCACCCCTAGTCACTAAAAGACATGCCCTGATGTTGCCCAAGTTATTGCATCCAAAATGTTCACACCTTCTGACAGTTCATCACTATATCGACACGATGAATTTTGAGAAAGAATATGTTGCAATAATAGTTTTCTTTATTCTAATTTGAAGACACGAATGAACCTCAGGTCAAACAGCTGTACTTTCAAAGTGGTGTTAAAAGGGGGCCTGGGGAACACTAGCTTTATTTTAACTCCTGAGGATGAAAAGTAGCATTTCTGAAAACAAAAGTATCTTTTTGGATTTTTTTTTCCATTCTTTTATTCAGTTGTTTTCAACTAATTAGTCATTACATCAGTTGTCATACAAGCCTTTCTGTTGTTTTTCTATGAAACACTAGGGGTCAATATTTTAAAAAACCCTCAGTGTCTTAGACTTTCTGATAACCAATGGCATTTAAAAATTCTCATAACATACTGCAATACAACAAAATTGTTTAACGTTCTTTTGAGATTTTACCTCCACTACACTTTTCGCCCAAAAAACAAAAAGAGTCTTGTCCGGTAGAACAATCGGTTTCAGCGCAGTTTAAAATGTCTTGCTCAGGCCTGTTATTTGGGTGCTCGGGGGGGAGTATCCCCCCCCCCCCGCCCCGCTCTGTATGACTTTTATAAATACATTGAGTTTAAGCATGTTTTATTGTATTTTTTTAAACGTAAAATTGTGAACTGAAAATACCCCCCCCCCCCCCGACCTGTACAATTGTGAGAAGATCGGCCTGTCCCTGCATGTCTTCTTTTTTCTGTTGCAATTTTCATATCTTAATGAGTGTGCACTTTACACTATGTTTTTTATTGTAAGGTTTATGTTAAACATGTACCGACATTTTAGAAATCTTGGTTTTTTTTTCTTCTTGATTACTTATATCAACTTAAGTGCTATGAATATTTGCTGCTTGTTTAAAACTTAAATATTTGGCTTTGGCCAGAAACTAATAAAATTTTATTGATTTTCTAAAAATTTTTATGGAAATTGGACACATATTTGAAATTTTCTTTCGATGTTATTTACGAGTACTTTATAATTTGCATCAGATGCATAAAAAATTTTGTATGGCATGGAACATTTCCTTATTCTAAGACTTACTAATGGGCCATTTCACATTTTTTTTCTAAAAATGTAGAGTCCTCAACATGACACTTTTTTTGTTATAACTACCTAATTTATTTTTTTAATTATCACTAAATTTTGTTTTCAAATAATGTGCTCAGCACATTATTTGAAAATAAAATTTGGTTGAGGATTCTACTTTTGGACAAAATACTGTGAAATAGCCCTAATGTCTCTCACTAATAATAACTAATGATTTTGATTAGTGGTTAATAAGTAGTCTGGTGTGAACTCTTTTTCTTCTTCTTCTAAATTTATGGGGATTTTTTAAAGAATTCCAATACTAGACATCTGTAAAAGATCAGTTTTGTTGCATCATGAAACATTTTTTGACAAAAAAGTTTTTATTAGTTTTGCAAAATATACTCAAATGTCATAGTACTAGATGTTACACTAATACTAAAGTTTACTTCACATGTTTGCCCCCCCCAAAAATATTTGATCATGTAAAAATTTAAAATTTGTGTTGTTGTTTCTAATGCCACTTGGGTATCCAAACTGCCTTTCGCAGTTCAAAACGACCAGGAATTGGGGGGAATAAGGAGCGCCTTCCGTTTTTTTGGGTGAGCACCGCACCTTTTGGGAAATGTGACTTGTCTCATGATGTAATTGGAGGACACCAGATGGCACCATCACAAATATGCCAGTTTCCCTTTTTTCTGACCGAAGGGTGAAGAGAAGTAAAATTTTTCCCCACCCTCGGGGTACCCTTGGAACTGCCTAAGGACGGCAGGGTCCAGGGATTTTACATGCACGTATCTTCAAGTATACATGGTGGGTTTTCAATGGATCAGGTATCGAAAAACACCCAATTTTTCTGGTTGGAAGTCCGACATCCTAACCACTAGGCTACCATGGCCCCCTAATTAATAATTAATTTGTAAATGTGGTTACATACATTTGACATGTTATAATTAATTGAAATGAAGTGCTGTAACCAAATAAATAATGTTATTTTACAGTCGAGTCTTGTAAGAATTAATGAAAAAGCTGATACTGTTTCAAATTTTATGCGTATGAATAACACAGAAAAAATCCATGTTATGTCAAGAAGAATATTTTTTTTTTAAACTACAGAAAAACCCCCGTAAAGTTGGCCACCTGCCTAAGTTGAGCACTTTTGTCATGAACGGAATTTTTCCTATATTGTGTAATATGGGAAAAACCCTTTTGTAACTTGACCATTATGTGCCCCAAAATTTTGGGGGGGAGAGTATTATAGAAAAAACCTTTGTAAGTTGACCCCCCCAATTATTACTATATTTATTTTTTTTTTTTCTATGTTTATTTCTTTTTGCTTGAGTTTAAAAAAAAAAAAAATTTTCCAGATATTTTTTATGCTATATGTGAGACCAGTACTTGTCTGGATGGATGAAACGTCAGTATAAAGTTTGCCAAAAAACCCTTTTTTGTAAGTAAACTATATTGTAAACCTACTATGAGCACTCTTTTATTCTTTAAATAAGTTTCTTCTTTTTAATTATAATTCATCTAGCCATTTTAAAAAAAAAAAATGCATGTTTAGGAAATCTTTACTGTCAAAAAAGGGTTATTTACTTAATTAATGAGATATTTATCTTTATTTCAACTAATTTACTGTACTTTTAAAGTTGTATAAAATACCTTGTAAGGCGTTCAGATTAAATTTCTCCAATGATATTTTAGATAATTGTAAAAAAAAAACCCAATTACTATTTTAAACTAAATTTAATACATGAAGCTATATTTTAATTAGTTAAAAATGTAAAAATGTATAGTGTAAGAAATGACAATAAAAAAAACTCTACCCTCTGTTGACACCTAAAGTGTTGCACCGCAAGTGGTCAACTTATACAGGTTTCACTGTTTTAGATTTTAAGGCTAATGTAATAATACATTTATATTCATAAAACTAAAAATTTTTATCCCACATTATATTTACTAGGGGGAAAACTTTTCACAAATATAATGCAATTAAAACAAGTACTAACATATGATGTTATAAACAAGATATGCTTCTAATACAAAATGTTTTGTTGTGAATATATTTTTTTTAAAAATACTTCTGAAGGAAATTATTTCTGGGGAATCAGCTTGTATGAAGGTCCAACAGTTTTAAAAAGGGGGGGTTTTATGAGGTGATTTTCCAGGCAAAAATAATGGCAATAATTACAACAACAGCTACATATGTGCTATGACCATACATGACTTGGCTGGAGATTATTATAGTCTGTGTAATTAGAATAGGCGCTGTGTAATTAGAATAGGCGCATCAAGGTCGCGTTTGCTGCTTTGTCTCCATGGCAATGCGAGAATGATAACAGAGCCAGGGGGTTTTTTTTTTTTTCTGCAGTTAAGGCAATTGCATTACCACACCTCCGATTCAAAATTTTTAGAATAGTTGAGAAAAAGTAATAAGAAAGAATTTATTTTCCATTAATTTATTTTTTGGTATTAAGTCAATGCAATTAAATTTCCTCTGGAATATTTAAATAAGATTTTCACATTTACAAAAAATAAAATACGATTAATTAGCTATACAATAGCTTTCTGAAACACATCAAAATGTCAGAATAATATTTAGATTGGTTGAAAAAATTGGAAAACTTTGTCTGACGCAATATATTTTTGCCATTGAGAAATAAATCTGATTTTAATCCGTCTATTATTATTATAACTAAACCAACAAACTGACTTATGTTCTGAAACCAAGCGGGGAAAAGTTTCTAGCACGGAAACCATGGGGAAAAGGTAGAGTTGTGTGACCTTGACACGCCGATTGTAATTACACAGGGCTATAAGATGTTGCCAAAATATTCAATATCTAACATTTTCACAAAAGTATCTATACATGCTTAGGAAAAAAACACTAATATTGTCTTATTACCAACATTCCAGGATGAATTATACTATAACATAACAATGTCCGCTTCTTCGGACAGAAATGTGGTCAATTTCATGATTTGGGCTTTTAAAATTGCCCCTCTGGCGATTCAATACATTTTTAAATCCATTTTCTTTCGTTTCGCTTATCGTATAAAAAAAAAACTATATCAGAAAAATCATTCGAAGCACTAATTCGCTTCGGCCTCAAGGACTAAATGTTGGAGCTTAAGGATTATAATTAAAAATCCTGAGATAAAATAAACAGTGGACTGTATAAAAAAAGGGGGAACGAATCATTTTCCGTAAACTCGGTTTATTTCCGTACTTAGGAAGCGGATGTCCGATTTCCTCGAAATCCAAACGAAGACTGTCTTACATTCGCGCGCACTGCGCATGCTCACATTCAAGCGTGTTACAGCCCAAACAGGAGGATATTACCAACGATCTTCTACTCGAAAAGATTGGACACTCTGGTAGAAACCTATGTTAAATGCTTCGGAGCAGAGGGGTCTGAGAAGTATAAGTAAAAAAGCAACATTTAGGATGAGATTGGCGAGAGAATCTTGGCGAAAATCATACTGAGGATGTCATTGCGGCAGTAAGTCGCCAAAGTGGATGCACTGATCCTTTGAGGCACGCACAGCGAGATCGTCCGAAACCCCGGGGGTCGGATCGTGTATCAAAGAGGTAATAAAACAAAAGGGGGCCAGAAAGCGCTGAAATAGCCTGAGGTACGTTGTTCATGGTCGACCCTTCTGCTATTATTAGGCGAGTGTCAATCACTTCTTAACGAGCTTCACATAGTTAAAATATATAAGGGAAAATAAAAGCAAACGCGAAGTGTTCCCAACTGTCAGGATGAAACCTATTTGCTCCTGTTAAGAAAGATTCGATAAGTTGCTTTCCTTTTTGGAAAAAATTCAATTACAGAAGAAATTTTGTTGCTGCTGCATGTAAATTATAGTACAAAGCGCTGCCGTTAAAAAGTCACGAAACAGGGGGGTAATTTTATCGGTTTAAAAAAAATTGAAAATATTTTAGATGACGGCAGTCGATTAGCGAAAGGAGGGGGGATCTTTAGCTTCCTTCAAAATCGGAAGTTTAGACAAATTTTTTTTCTTCAAAAAGTACTTTTAGTTTACATCGGGGGCCGCGCCCCAATTCTGTCTGATGGACATCCAATGCTGGAGAAATTTTAAAAACACGGATTCCCGGAAAATGATTTAAATATTTTAAAGTATTGTTTCAACATACAAATATAGTAAAAAATAAATAGAGAAAATTCTAATAACAAATTTCTTCTATGTTTATTCCTTTACGGCTTTTAAAAATTGTTGGGCTTTGCTTATTAATATGTTTAAATTCTGTTTTGGTCAAATGATCGAAACCTCCTCTAACGATTACATTTTTTTTTTAAAAATTTTTCTCTTATGGATGTAGTTTTAAGTTGCAGTTCCGAATTTTAAAATTAATTTTTTTAACTTAAATACAATCATCATATAAAAAAAAAAAAAGGCTTCATTAAGAGTAAATGCACAGGTTTATCTCCAGCCTCTTCATTCATTAAAAATTGAGATCTGCGTGGGCAAAACAGAAAAAAAAAGTACGCCGAATTTCAAATTGAACAATTAAAAACTACAATTCGCATCTATAAGTTTTTTTATATCAGCTTTTCCACCAGAAAGTTCTCTGTAACTCATTATTTCCAAGTTTTCATTGAAAGGTTTTCCCCCGTAAGAGTTCGAACGTGCACGCAAAAATTGTCTGAGACATTAGCGGTAGAAGCGAAGGGAATCGTTATTTTATCAAGTATTAGAGGAGTATCTTAAAAATAAAACATTAAGCCAAGCCGAAAAATTAGCCTAGTGAAGCAAACATTTATTATAATCATGCCGGCTAAAGGGGTGTTGCCTGAATAGCTATTTAAAAAACGCTTTGAATTCCAGTCTGCTCAATTCACATTCCTGTTCCCTTAGTATTTGTTTTTGGAGAAAAGCTGTCAAAGCTTGAAAACATTTTCAGCTGTATTCCCATTTATCAGATCATTATTTATATCATATTGTATACTGCTGCTGTTACATTACGTAGTGTTTTTATTTTTACTGAATATTTTGATTGAACAATTTTGTTTATTTTAATAAAAAATAATGCTACTAAGTAACATTAAGTCTTAAGTTTATTAGGATTAGATTTAGTATCTCTCTCTCAAAATTCCTATTCATTTGTCTTAATGGTTTTCAAGACCTACACCTACTGTTTTTTATAGTTCAAATTTTATTAGTTGTTACCAGTGGAGAACCTGGAAATTTCTGAAAGTACTTTCCTGCGTACAACATTCGCTTAACTTGGCTTATTTGTCCCCCCCCCCCTCGTTCCTAGCAGCATGAAAGCGCCCGACAGAACCCTTGAAATGGTGGCGACAGAACCCTTTAAATCAGGGATATCAGGGAAGTCTGGAATTTTTTTTTTTGTTTCTGATTTATTCCAGAGTTCCAATGAACTTATCTGTAATCATTAAAATGATTCAACGTTCCCTTATTAAAAGTTAATTCTGAAATTATTTTACTCAAAAAAGTTAATTTTAATTGCCGTTTTTGATAAATTTTTGCCCACATATGAAAAAAATGTGATCTTTTTGCATCCGCAATGGGAACTGGGCTTTGTAAGTTTTCGATGTTTCTTATGCTTTTTTAAAAGGTAAACAATTTTTTTCACCAAAACTTTAATTTGAAATTTTTAATCAAAATTTCGTGAATCGTGATCGTAAGGCAGAACTTTCAAACGTCAAAAGATAATACCTCTAGTTTTATTTTTATTTAAATTTCTTTATGCATGCGTAAATTCTTAACATCGTTTAAAATACTTGAAATAAAGGTGGAAACTGTTAAATAATATTTTTAAATTTGAAAAATTCAGAAAATAAAAGTAATTAACTATGCACTTATGACGATAATGTTTTTTCTCTTACACACATTCAGTCATCATATAAATTGCTTCTGCGCAGGAGGAACATGTTAAATATTTGCAGTTAATCGCAAATAAATAAATAACTAAATACATAATCAAATGAAAAACTAATTTAAAAATCACTTATTTAATTTCTTATTCAGCACGTAGGTGAAATGTTTGAATAAATTCTCATGCTGTAGATTGAGAGATTTACCTATTTCATGAACTGAATTTTTTGACACGCTAGCATTAATCCTAAAATGTTTAATTTTATTGTCAAAAGTCTTTTCTGGAGCTTGGTATTTCCTAATATAATTAAATGCTTTTCTAATCTTTAAAAAATGCATACATTTCTTAATAAAATTTAACTATTTCAAAAAAGTTTTAAAGTTATGCATGTTCATTTTTCTTTCAAGCTATTACTCTCACCCGTCAAATATTTATTAATTATTTTGTTGCATAGTATAAAATTCAATTAAATAGAAGTAAAATTAAGAAAAATGCTTTGTTTTTAGAACATTAAATTGATAACAAGTGACAAATAATTAAAAAATGCATCTTGTCCTTCCGTAGAACTATTATAAAACTAGGTCGATACTTGACTGCAGAATTTTTGTGCAACAAACTCTTTTGGCTGTAACTAAATGTAGTGTAGAGTTTCGTAAAGAAAACCAGAAACGGAAATGAAAATGGTCGATCAGTTTTGTTTGTTATTTCCCTTCATTTTACTCTCAATCACTTAGGTACACATTTCTGATTTTGATCCAGTGAAATTTTAAACATATGTTGCAAGACGATCGCACAATGAGCAGTTATTTAACGGTGGGGGCAGTGAGATTAAAAAAATATACACATTAATGAAAATCAACGTGTTGCTTAGGGATGTCGATGTTAACTTTATCTTAAAAACATCATCAATCCATGAACATTTTCAGTGCCGGATATAGGGGGGGGGGGGCAATGTCACCCTGGAGGCACTTCTGGGAGGGGGCAAATTCAACTGTGATGCAAAAAATAAAAAGGCAAAGGAAAAGAAGAAGAAAAAATAAAAAATAAAAAATGGGAAAATATTTAATTAAGAAAATTTAAGTTTTGGAAAGAGAATTAAAATCCTGGTTCAGAGCTCTGATTTGACCATTGACCGGCTACTTTGATAACGATTAAAACAGATTAATACAATTATTTATTTGTTTAAACTGTCGGAAAATAAAATTTAGGTATACTCAATATGTTGCGTTGTTGATTAGTCGGCCGCTCCTCTGGGGGCGCCCAAATTTTGCAAATGTCAAAATTTAAATTAAAAAAAGTCAAGGGTTTTTCCCCTTGTAATAGCGAAATATAATTCATGCTATGCTTAAACAATAAAATAGTTTTTCTTTTCCAAATTTTCAAAGCATCCTTTTGGGAAGAGGCGGGAGGTCGGAGGGGGAAGGGGATCTTGTAAGTGTCGTTTGGGAAGGGGGGGGGAGAAGGCAGACGTGTGTCTTTTCGATATGGACGTTAGTAAGAGGGGGGGGGGGGGGGGTCCTGCTCCCTGGATTTAAAAAAAATGCTCATTTTGTTTTGAATTTCTATGAATATTTTTATGAGTAAAATCGTTTAAATTTTAAGCAGTTTTGTTTGCTTTTTTCCCTAATATTTTTGCAATCCCAAATGCATCTCCTAAGGCCTCAAATTTTTTTAAATGGGGGAGAATCCATCCCTTCAACTGTCAGAATTTCACATAAGCAGTTAACGGGGGGTGCGCTCTAATGTCGAGATGAAAGGGCCATGTCGTGGGAACATTAAGAAAGTTTTCTGGGTTTATCAGTGGCCACCAAGTAGAAAATCCTCAAAAAAAAAAAAAAAAAAAGCCCAGTACATAAAAGTTTATGAAATGTGAGTAATAATTGGATGGAGAGGGGGAGAGGGATAGTTTTGTCTCGCCTCGGAAAACTTCAAACCCGGTACTGACCTTTTTCACACATTTGCTTGAAGTGAAAATTTGAATAAGATATACTTCATATTGTATCTAATAAAATAAACAGTTGAAGAATACTCAATAATACTGATAGTATTTTTATTCGGTAAGCTAAATTAATTTTTATCTCCTAACTTGAATCTTTATTCATGTTTCCTTTTTAAACTCAAAAGGGTGAGTAGCGAAAACAAGCCTATTATGTGTATTCGTACTCAAACGACCCCACATGTATAAAAATACAAGTGTAATGCTTTAGCTCTTAACACAGCTAAGAAAGAAAGACCAAACATCTGTTTTCATTTTGCGGTTTGCCTGAGAGCAGCAAAGACCCCGGAAGATGGTACGATAATGATAACGACCTACCCCCCCTGAACAACTTATAATTTCTAGGAATTCCGAGCGAAAAGTTATGGCAAACCTTTCGCCAATTTCCAAGAAAGATCAGTTGAAGTTTGGCGGCGAATGCATGCGAGCTGCCCTAAATGTTTGTTTTTTTGTTGTACACCTCAGACCTGCCACGGTTATTTTCTGGGCAATACCGAAACCGAAGTATCCCATCTTCTTCTTTCTACCATCTTTGATATTACCTTATTGGAAAGGATTTAAAGGAGATCTAATAGGTTAGATTTTCAGATTTAGATCAATAAGACACTGGATAGAAGAAGTTGATTATTTATAGTCTCGACTTAGTTTTACAGCTATCAGTGTATATTCATTTGTTCGGAGAGATTTCCAGACGTTCATTTAAGAATAATGGGTTCCCGAGACACATTGATCAGTAAGAAGCAAGTCACTGTGTGCACCACACACGTTATTTTGTAATTACTGTATGTTGAATCGCGGAGTCAACGCGTGAATTGCTTTGAAAAAACACCTTCCTGTATGGAAAGTTACAGAAACTAAAAATATGATTTTATGTACCATAAAGTATTGAACACAACAAATCAGTTTCAACAAATTCTGTGTGTTTTGATT
The DNA here is from genome assembly GCA_038502835.1 of Octonoba sinensis. Taxonomy (NCBI): domain Eukaryota; kingdom Metazoa; phylum Arthropoda; class Arachnida; order Araneae; family Uloboridae; genus Octonoba; species Octonoba sinensis. The sequence continues at coordinate 23,634,013 of CM076598.1, read as the reverse complement.
CCATATATTGACTTAAATCCTGTATGGAAAAGTAACAGCGAAACATTAAGCTTGCCCAGACGAGCTGGTTCTCCTTGGAGCAAAATCTGCATATCGAAAAGGGTTAAATTTCCAGACGTTAAATCATACTCTCTGACCGTTATGTCCAGCAAAAATTTTCCGATTTACACATCGTGGTCAGTGACCACTGTGTATACTTCATGAAAATTAACAAAGCTGTACAATTACCCAAAACCTCTAAGTAGATTTGTACATGATATTTTTACTAAAATTGTAACAAAATAAATGAAAAAAATGTAATTATAGTACTACTTTTTATAGGTTATACATATTTCTAAGTTTCTCTCCAGCAGAATTTTGTTTTAGAACAATTTTATTTCATATACAAATTAGAGTGTTATTATTTTATTTCATTGCGGAATATTATTTAATTTTATGTTTGAAACATTTTAATATGCTGCTATTTTCCTTAGTAAATTCGGTTAGTAACTTAAGGCTGCTCTTCAGTCAGAAAAAATTTCGTGGTTAGGCTTAAGATGGCCTTCGAAGGGCATGAGGGGAGTGTGTCAACCTCAAGTGATTGACATTTCAACCACCAATGAAATGTACGATAGCTCTTGGAAGAAGATTCTACTGTCCCCCGTAATTGACCTGTCACTTCAGGCCGAGACCCCCTGCAGTTAGTGTAGTCGCTAGGGGCATGCACGTGTTTTCTACTACTTACACAACATTGCTCCTTTTCCGGTTCCAAAATTAATTCTCTGTGGCTGAGAGTTGAAACGAAAAGAAAACATACTGTTACCCTTCTTTCATTCTCCCGAATTGTTTGTAAATTGCGTATTTAGTGCTGTAAAAATGAAAATGTAAACGATACTTTTAAAACAAAGGTTTGTCTTTTTGAGAACTTGCTTCTAGACCTAATTTAGTACAAATTGATCAATCAAAATTTGCGATAAATTGCTTGATATTAAAAAAAAAAAATTTTTAAAAAATTATTTAGCGAAAACTTGCTGAATGCTGTTCTCAGTTATTGTTACATAAATGGCCCTAATTCGTCTCTTGTATAAAGCTTAATTTAAGAGCAGAAATTTTTGCGTTAGTATGATTAAAATTAAATGAATAAATAAGAAAAGAGGTAACCTAAGCAACGAGTTTTGCTCGAAACAGGAGTAGCAAATGAAGATTTGTTAAGCTCCACTACTCTATTTTTTTTTTCTGAAACTAAATGTGAATGTTTGCGTTTCTTTCTTTATTTTATATAATTTATTTAGTTATTTTGCTTTTATTTTAATTATTTATATACACTTCTTCAATTATGTTTTGCTAATTATTGCATATTGAATACTTGATCAATATGATGAGACCATCACATTCATTTTATTTCTTCCCTTTATATTTCTGTCATTTAAAATAAAATTCCCGAATCATTTTTCGAATAAAACATCCTGGTTTTCTTTTTCTCTGACAAAAGAACGTTTTCAATGGTTCTTTACTTTCTGTGTAGTTCCGCTTCATTGGCACTTCAATATGTAGTCAAGTAATATGTGTTTATATAAGCGTGCGCAGAGCTTTAGCAAGGGGGGGGGGGACGCTACTGTGCTAAAGGGGGTACCAAAATACACCCATAAGCAAGGCCGGCCCGACGGTATTCGGCGCCCTTGGACTTTATAAAAATAGTCGCCCCTAGCCCTCTTTCATCATACAAACTAAAATAATATAAATTCAAATTGTGTATAATTTTATTGCGTTTTCAATTACTTTAAAAATTTTAATAATTACATACATGAAACAAATAATGTATTTTTTTATTTCTAATGGGCTGCTGTTGGCTTCTCGTAATTGAAGACCTAGTGTGGTTCACAGGGATTGGTACCATCTAATCATCTCTATCAAGCACCACAGTAGGTATAGTACCATCGCTACAAGTGAATTTTGACGCTAAGTTATTTCACTTGAAAGATGGAGCATCTGATAGGAGTCACTATCAATGGGTCTGCTTACGTGAAGACAACTGGAATTTTGTTGAACTAATTTTATGAAACACGGATTATTGTTTTTTTTTTTTTTTCTCTTACGCTGAGGCGCTTTTGTACTTTGCACACTGATAAGGCCGGCCCTGCCCATAAGATTTGGGTCCCAGATGCATCTCCAGGGAAACTTATGACAAATTAAACGCAAAGAAGCATATCTATTGAATACAAACGCGAAAGAGGTTGCCAGTTTTGTAATTAGCTTTCATTTTTATTTGCTAATGGGGGTACAATGGTATCTCTAAGCCCCGCACGCACACCTATGAGTATCTACGTATGTATGTTGTAAAATATATATTGCTCAGCAAAATTAAATCACGAACTTGAAACTGGGGATGTGCATAACATACTTTCGCTGTTGCAAAAGTATGCGGCAATTACAAATTCACCAAAAAAAAGAAGAAAAAGAAGGCAGGGAAGAAAGGAAAAAAAGAACTTAAAAAAAAAAGAAAGAAAATAAGCAAATGGTTGGCAATGACTGTTTTGAAACAGTGGCCTTTTTTCCGAGTGCATTTATTTATTACTTTTTTCCTTCATTATGTACGAAACATTAAATATTTATTGAAATATTAGGGTTTAAACGACTTTTAAATTTTTTCCGTAATACACTGAATAAACGAAAGCGATAAATATTGTATTTGCCATTAAAAGCTATTCAGAGCAGTGAATGGAGCTGGAGCGGACTTGAAACTATAACATAAGATAAGGAGGGGAGCTGTAGCATAGCAACTCAAAAAAATAAATTAACATAAATAATAATAATAATAATAATGATAATAATAACTCTGCTCCAGTTCCCTGCGCAAAAGGTATTCAAAACTTTCAAAATGGCAGCCTGACTACTGGGGCGGCATATTCCTCGGAACCAGAAGTCCCAATTTCTTATCCTGGCAACAAACGTTGCTTTGATAAGCGAGCTGAGGTGGTTGCTGTGATAATTTCTATTTAATACTTATCGAGAAGTAAGTTGAGAGTTTTCCTGGTTTTCTCTTATGATTGAATGCACAAAAACACCATTAGAAGACCTCGCAGGGCGACAGCTTTTTACCAAGGCTTGTTGAATCGAGATAAAGTTTGTATGGTTGCAGGTTGAGGTGAGGGCTGCCAATTTTAAAACTGCAAATACGGAACAGACGGGGCACATCGAAAAGGGGGGGGGGGGGGGAAGGGGCTTGAGACGCGCATTTGCATCATTTCTTCTGTGCCGATTCTTCATGTGCGAGCTTGCCTGTTTTTATTATCCAGTAAATAAAAACGGAGGAGCGCGGAAGATCGCACTTCAAACTGAAGCAGCATAGAACAGAAATGAATATAACCAAACCAATAAAGATTCAATATGCAATGCGACTCAAAATGACAACGGTTTTCCCGAAGGATATAATTTACGCAAAAGGAGATAAGTACATCTGGTTAAAATAATAAGGAGTAAATAAAGGAAGTCCATCTACAGCGCATTTAAAAACAGTTTCCGGAGTATATACTTCAAAAAATGTTTCAATATACCTTTTGAAACTTCAAGACGGAAGTACATGATTAACAGTGAATAATCTGAAAATAATGTACATGCACAAAAAAATGACAAGAAGGTTTAGTGACAAATTCAGTTATTCAAATGCAAAACCTGTAATGTATGGAATTATCTTCTGAAATGAATTCTACATACAGTGGAGCACCGTTTATACGTTTCTCATTTATACGTTTTTATCATTTATACGTTTTTTTGAACGGCCCCGGCGAAATCTCATACAAATTAATGTTAAATAATTTCGTTTATACGTTTTCCTGAAATTGCAAATTTCATTTATACGTTTTTTTTCTCCCCAAGTCATGAAGGAAAAACGCACATTTTAACGTGATTCTACGCAAGCGATTGTCCAGTTTAGAAATCGCATTTGACCTTGACCCATACCTGCTGTGACCACGTACGGTGGTCACGCACCTGCCTAAATGAACAAAAGACATACCCCGGAAGAATGCGAATATCCCAAATTCACAGATAAGAGCACTCTGATTGCGGTGCAATACCTAGAGATAGCAGTTGACAAGCGCTTTTCCTCTCCTACCAGTGTTGCCAGGGCAGGCGCCCTTAAATTTCAGTAAGTAGCCTGGGGACTTTATGGCAATCCTGCAACCCTGCTCCTAACAGCTTAATAAAATTCTGGGATCTATCGTTCACTAGCAATCACGATGTCTGCGAGCTCGCGTAGTAGAAAATCTCTGTCTCTGAAAGAAAAAATGTCCTTTTTAAAACAAGCAGATGAAAACCAACATTTAAAAAGAGTTGACCTAGCCAAAAAATTAGGTTTACCAGTTTCAACTTTAAGCACCATAATTTATAAGCGTAAGATCATCGAGGAAACCCATAATCAAAGTGGTGCTAGTGCTTCAAAAAAAAAACTTCAAAGGAGTTCAAAACGGAAAATTTTCGGATGTAGAGAAAGTGCTTTTACAGTAGCGTAATCAGTGTCGTAGTGCAAAAATTCCCATCAGTGGTCCTTTGCTTATGGAGAAAGCAAAAGAAATTTCAAAGAAGTTAAATGTAGAATGCGATGCATCATCTTCCTCGGGATGGCTTCATAAGTTTTCGTTAAGACACGGCATAACAGGGAAAACTGCAAGTGGAGAGTCAGCAGGAGATGTTGATTGTGAAACAGTGGATGATTGGATTCAAAACCAATTCTCAGAACTGCTAAAAGAATATGAACCAAAGAACGTTTTTAATGCGGATTTTGTGATTTTCGTTTATACGTTTTTTCATTTATACGTTTTTTTCGCTCGGTCCCTTGAAAAACGTATAAACGGTGCTTTACTGTAGTTCTTTTCCTTGTCATGTTTGTTTGTTTTGTGTTTTCTGGGATGTGCGAAATAAAAAGATTCGTTGAGATAAATTTCATTACAAAATGCAAATTTGCAGGAATGTAACTTACAGTTAAAAAATGAGACAATAACTTTTAAATTCTGAAATTTTTCATGCATCACGAACGGATTTCTCTCCTTTTCGTAAAAAAAAAATATTAACAACAACAAAAATAATAATAATGAAAAAATAAATGTCATATGATGACTCAAAGTCTAAAATCAATGTTAAATTTAATGCATATTGAGATCCCGTCATATTAAACTTCAAAATTCAAGAAAAAATTTACCATTTGAAAGAAAAGGCATCCATATTGTAGTGATTAGTAATCTGACAGAGAAAATGAACAATTCGGGTTCACATGCCCATCAGAAAACGTAATTATTATTATTATTTTGGAGAGTTTTTTTTCTCCGGTGAAAAGAGCAAAAAATAACAGATGAAATCAAAACAATTTTCAAATTAATTAATTCCCATGCTAACTAGGGAATTTTTAAGCTCAAACACAGTCATTGGAAATGGTTGATATTTTTTTTTTTCAGGGGAAAAATTTCAAATCGCGAATATAATATTGCAATAGCTGGATTTTTAATTGCTAACGCAAAACAAAAAACAAAATTAAAAATGTTCATACATATTAGAACGGAGATTAAAAATGATTTTTCTTTTTGTATAAAATTGTTTTCTGTGTGGCATAGGAACTATACGCATAAAATTTGAAATGCACTTATTTCTGCATTGCGTAAATTTGAAAATTTGGATCGTGAAGTGGTTTATTGATCAAAAGGTATTAATTAATTGATCTATATTAATTTTAGAGGTATGTTTCTACTACCATTTCTCACTTTTTCCACGCTGGTGCGAAGGAAGATATTTTAATTTCAAATTTTGTACTCACATTTTAATAATACTTTATTCCAACTTTCCTGCTCTATCTCAATGAAAATTTAAAAACATGTAAATTTTTCCAATATTTCTGTAAATTTCCATAACTGTTGCGAATTTTGTATATTTCAACGTGGGAATGGAACCCTAAGATATTTATTGATTGATTCTAATTTTTTTTTACTTATATTTCTGGTGTCATTCCGCTATTCCACAACTTTTTCCCAGTATCGAGGAAATAATTACTAAAAACAGAACTTTTGCAAATTCGTATGTTTACTGCTACTATTAATTATACAAAAAGAACAAATAATAAAAATAAGTAATTAATTTTTAAAATGCTTGTATTACTAATATTATTATTATTATTGTAGCTATTATGTTAGTTTTTATTTCCATTTAGATATTTTAAGAATTGTGTTTCATTGCCTGTTATGAACTGTTGTGAAGCTTGAAAAATGAATGTGCAAGCAAATTTTATTGTTTTCCTACCCGTTTACTAAGGACTACCAAAGGGATTCGCCAATTTCTTTCCGAGTTTTAGAAGGGCTTCGCTAGGAAAAAAAAAGTTGGGAACCCCTGACATAAATCGTATGCAGAAATTTTGCATAAGAGACATAGTTCTTTTTCTTTAATGACGCGAGTTCGCATGCATAAATTTAATGTAGACAAATAATTAGTAACTGACTGACAAGAATGTGTGGAAGCGGCCGATATGTTTACATTCCACTAGTCGCCAAGCATAAGCAAATCACGCCAAGTCGAAGATACAAAGTATTCGTTGAAATAACTTAATTTTACTAAATTTAAACACTTTCTTAATCTTGAAGCGATGTTTTTCAATTACTTTAGGATACTAGCTATTTATTTATTACTGAAAATGACAATTAGGGCCAAAAATAGCGGGTCAACATGGAATATTAGCATTAAGAAAGCATGCACTTATTTTAACAAAGAAATAATTAAATAAATAGGAGCATATGGCCCAAAATAAAGCTACATTCCTATATTTTAAACATTTTAGAACAATAATAAAAGAATTTTAAAAATGTATTTGCCTTTAATTTTACGGATTCTTGTGTTTTTTCATGGCATTTAATCGTTTCCACGTTAAAGCTATGGGACGAAAGAAGGCACTGCCTCGGGCGGAGGGTTCAAACCTTCCACCAATAGGAAAATGATACCGCTTTGACGCTACTCTCGCTAAGATACAGGGACTCTAGGCTAATCGACCTCGTAAATCATGCCCCCTTGCATGGGAAGCGGTGGGAGGCGTGGCTTATAGGAATTTCGAGCTTTTTTTGGAAATATTTTCAAACTTTGGACGGATTTTTTTGTCTTTAAAAATGTTTGCATTATTTCAAACAAAAGTTCAAAAGAAAGCTGGAAATGTTTTGCTGGTCTTGTTGTTTTTAAAATTTCGGTAACATGCTTTGAAAATATTTTATAGAGCAAAACGTCTAACAGTACCACTTTTTTTCCAAAATTCATTTTTTAACGATTTTTTAAAAATACGGTAAGTGATATTTTAAAAAAGTAAAAACTAAAAGACCGAGATATAGGCTTGAAAAATACTCAAAAAAATTCCGGACTCGAAAACTTCAAAGGAACTTTCTAAAACTTAGTCCAACTTTTCCCGTAGGTTAACATTGGTTTCGAAGATTTGAAACTCTGACTGAAGAGCAGCCTTAATTGTTAATTTTGTTTTACATAAACTTGTCTTAGTCAAACAGTATGTTGCTAAGGACTAAAAGCAAAAGACTAAAAGCAAGGACTAAAAGCAAAATCAAGAATAATGAGGATGAGAACAAGTATCAGATAAGTATCGGAAGGAAGATCAGTTTCTCTTTCAAAAGAGTATTTCAGAAATTGATATTTTTGATAATGCGATGGAAATGGAACCCAAAACATTGAAATATCCATATCAGGAATTTCAATTTCATAAGTAAGCGTTTACGGAAAAAGAAGACAAGAGCTGTTGCTAACTGTATCGCAACTGCAGGTGAGCCCATCTACCCGATGGGTGTTCCCTTGCCTCGTGGAACACACCTTCTATTTGAAGAGCTATAAAGAGTCCAAAGTACTTTAAAAATAACATAAAAACAGTTTATTGTAACATTTCCATCTGCACTATAACACTGCCCCTGCCGACAGGCGCGTAGCCAATGGGGGGGGGGGGGGGATGAAGGGGCCAGAGCCCCCCCCCCCCCCTCCGAAATTATTCAACTTTGAAAGTTGGAAACAGATCTATGTATGCTTAAATAATTTCGTTTGAAATAAAAGCATAAGCTCTTGTAATTTTTAAATTTGAGAAATATGAAAAAGCTCTAGCATCAACATATCAAATGCAGTTGATTCTTTTTTTTCAACTCCAGATGTTATAGCTCGCTTCACCCCGCTTTGGTCAAGCACACGTGTCCTCCAGAAACTGTGCGCAGGTGAGAGCGCAGAGAGGGAAAATCTTTCTCCCGGAGGACACGCGGTTTGTAACAAAGCCGGTGTATGACAATGTATATTATTTTACAAATGAAGTTCAAATAGCTTCAAAATGCTTCTCTGAGTACCGATCACAAATGATGTCACGCTTGGAGAAGAGGGGGGGGGGGGAGTAACAAGAAATGTGACATAGCACAGCTCAGTTAAGATTAAAACATTTAATATTACCAAATTAAATTCTGAAGTTAACTTGAAATTACTCTAATTATACGGCTTTTTATTTAAATCGAGGCTAAAAATATTCATGTGATTTTTTCCTCCACTTAAACTCTTTTTTTTTTTTTTGGATGTCAAAATGCACATGAATACGATGAACGAGGGGGGGAAGAGACATAATAGTAAACCATTCCAAGCAATTTCTATTTTATGATTATATTTCAATTGTATATTAATAGTATTTTTTTTCTAAACCTTAATCTTAACTCTTTAAGGACGGCACGGGCGGATTGGGGCGGTATGAATAGAAGTGCTTTGTGGACGAACACGGCCGTTTTCGGGCGCCGAGGGTGTTTTTTAGGGGGTGTATCGCATGAAGGGGACTTGCGCGGGAAAACTTCGTGGGCGACCTTTGCTTATCGCAAAGTTGTATCAGTTAATGTCAGCTCTCCCCTTCGCTAACCACCGAAGTCATTCTTGATGTTGAAGCTTCACAATTGCAGAATGCTCTTACACTATTATGAGAGTATTGTATACGATCCCTACAGGGCCGGATTAAGGATTTCGGGGCCCATAGGCATTAGAAGTGTTTTTTTTTTTTTTTTTTTTTTTTTTTTTTTTTTTTTTTTTTTTTTTTTTTTTTTTTTTTTTTTTTTTTTTTTTTTTTTTTTTTTTTTTTTTTTTTTTTTTTTTTTTTTTTTTTTTTTTTTTTTTTTTTTTTTTTTTTTTTTTTTTTTTTTTTTTTTTTTTTTTTTTTTTTTTTTTTTTTTTTTTTTTTTTTTTTTTTTTTTTTTTTTTTTTTTTTTTTTTTTTTTTTTTTTTTTTTTTTTTTTTTTTTTTTTTTTTTTTTTTTTTTTTTTTTTTTTTTTTTTTTTTTTTTTTTTTTTTTTTTTTTTTTTTTTTTTTTTTTTTTTTTTTTTTTTTTTTTTTTTTTTTTTTTTTTTTTTTTTTTTTTTTTTTTTTTTTTTTTTTTTTTTTTTTTTTTTTTTTTTTTTTTTTTTTTTTTTTTTTTTTTTTTTTTTTTTTTTTTTTTTTTTTTATTTTTCTTTAAAAGCACTAAAAGTCACAATTTTGGGAATAAATTGATGACGTAAGAGAAAAGGGCTCTTTTCCTTTTTTTTTTTTGAAATTCCAGTCTCCAGAACACACACCATCTTAACTTACGATTGAGTCAGTGTGTGTTGAGGGGGGGGGGGGGATTCTCTTCGAATCACCTTGCTTGGCTACCCTTCTCCCTGCCTTCTTTCCTTTATTTCAAATAAAAATAAAAATGCCGTAACTGTCCCTTCCTCTTTTTTCTTTTCTTCGAAAAACATCTTATTGCTTTAGTCTTCTAATTTTTAATTTCCAACTTAATTTTTATTTATTTGAAATACAAACAACATCTTCGGCCCCTGCAAAAAACGTTTAACATTTCAGACTGCGGTATTATTTTTCAATGATATTATAAGTAATTTTTTCCATTTTTCTTAATTTTAAATAACGCGTCTCCTGAATCCCACTTTTGAAGTTTTACTTTTTGTGTGAATATTTTCACTACAATGTTTTGAATCTCTCTCTCTCTTTCCTTCAATTTAAAACGTATTTCGGCGGCCCATGCATTTTTATACCTTTTGCTGTAATTTTCGAAATAATACTTTGATTAAAAAATTCATACACATATATTCATATAAAAATCTTTCGACACCCCGACCATGAAATCATTATGTTTATTTATCCTTTTTTTTAAAACTCTGACTTGCATTGCGTTTCTATAATGTTTTGAATACCTTTTTTTTTCTTTCCGCTAAGAAAGGTTTGAAACGAAACGCGCATTTCTGCGGCCCTTAATTAAGTAATATTAATAATCGTTTTTTCAATGTTCCAATGTTTCAAAATTGCATTTTTTTAAATTTTGTAGAACGAGAAAAAAAATTGTAATTTTTTAACATTCATTTCTTTCTGTTTTTCACTTTTACTGCAAAATTTTTCCTTATCTTTTTTCTTATCTTTCTTTCTTACTTTTTTTCATTATTAAAATGAAATTTCGGCAGTCCCATTCCTGAAATCTAGGGGGGGGGGGGGCGGCGGGTAGCACTCCTCCCCTCTGGCGACGGCCGTGATTGCCTTTTATGTAAATTTAGTTCCTGATAAATGCAAATTGGAAAAATTAAAACAAATCGATTTCCCCCCTTTCTACACTGTCATGATTTTCGAACTTATTCTTAAGCTTTAAAATTATTAAGAATTTTCTAATTTCGCAACCACCATTTATTCAAGAAATCACCTTCATTCAGGAATAGAATGAAAAGGTGAGTAGTATGCGGCCCGTGTGGAATTTTCCACTGTTCTAGGGATTTGCTCTCTGTGTGCATAACTTTATTTTTAAGAATATTTAATGCTTAAATTTATACTTAATAAATAACTATTACAAATAAGTTTTTAAAAATTTAATTAAGATCTTTGAAATTCATCAAAATCTTTTTTATGTAAACTGTAGACGGTACATTCCGATTAATGTTTCATTTCCCAACTATTTTAAAAGTTTTTTTTTTAAACTGATAATTCAGTACCAATACATTAACTTCCATCTCCTTTAATAAGTCTCAGTTTGCCCACCCCCACCACATTGTACAAGGTCAAGTTAATGGGGAAAATACACACACACACAAATTGCATTCATTATGCATCTGTGCTTGGAATTTTAAAAAAGAAGGGGTTCAGAAATATTTTTTGTTTTTGGGATATCATCTAATATTTCCGATTTCAGATGCTATTTTTTACCCGCCCCCCCCCCTTGCCCCGGGCGGCACTTCTGGGAGGCAGAAAATAAATTCAACTGTGATGCATAAAAAAGAAGAAAGAAAGAAAGACAATAAAATAGAAAAACTAAAAAAAAAAAAAACCCCCCATATTAAATTAAGAAAATAACTTAACTTTTGGAAAGAGAGAATTAAATTCCTAGTTCGGACTCTCCGATCGGATCATTGATCGCCATTCTGGGGCCGTTCATAAATGATGTCACGCTTTTTTCCCATATTTCTGACCCCCTCCCCACCCTTTCTCACAATATGTCACACTTCAGCGGACACCCGCCCCCCCCCCCTTTGTTACAAGTCACGCTATACTGCATGATGTCACACTTCTTGTTACCCCCCTCCCCTCCCCTTGTCACACTTTGCCACAATTTCACGAACCCCCTTCCCCCCTCGAAGCGTGACATCATTTATGAATGATTCCTCTGCTATAACGATTAAAACCAATTACTTAAATTATTTATTTTTCTAGACTGTCAAATTTAAAAATTTAAATTAAAAAATGCGAGGTTATTTTTTCTACCTGTGATAGCGAGGTATAAATCATGTTTTGGTTTTACAATTTTTCTTTTAGAGAATTTTCAAAGCATCCTTTTGGTAAAAGGCGGTGGGGGGAGAGGGAGGGGGCTTGCGATCGTGAAAAGGCAAATCATGTCATGCTTTAATCAATATACTAGTTTTTATTCTATAAATTTTCAAAGCATCCTTTTGGAAAGAGGGGGGGGGGGAGGAAGCTTGTAAGTGTCGTTTGAGAAGGCAGACACATGGCTCTTTGATATGGGCGTTAGCAATAAGGAGGATGGGGGATGGGTCTTTCCCCCTGGATTTAAAAAAAAATGGTAATTTTGTTCTGCATTTTTATGAGTAAAAGCGTTTAAATAAAAAAAAGGTTTCTGTTTGATCTTTTTCCCCTAATATTTTTGCAGTCCCAAATGCGTCTCAAAATGGACTAGTTTGCATATGGTTTTTAAAATTTTCCTTGGGGAGAAACCCCCGGACCCCCTTCAACTGTCAGAATTTTATATTTCCATAGTTAAGGGTACCTTCTATACCACCCTAATGTTGACTGAAAGGGCTATGCCGTGGGAACATTAACGAAAGTTTCATGGGTTTATCAGTGCCCCCTCCAAGTGAAAAAAAAAAAACGTAAAAAAAAGGCCAGGGCTTAAACCTAATGGGAAATATGAACTAGAATTGGAGGGGGCGCCCTTTTTAAGTTTTTAACTCACGGAAAATTCCAAGATCCGGTACTGAGTACGTGGGATTTGGGGGGGGGGGGAGGAGGGGGCTAGAGGCTGCTTCCTCGATTCACGAAATGATGGGCCCTGCCCAAACATTAATTTTATTTATTTGTTTAATTTTTCTTTCGAATATCATTCGAAATTTAGGGGATTTATCTAGACCTTTTACGCATGAGCTTTAGAAACAAAGGATCGTCGAGAAAAGGGGTCATTGGTCAGTTTCTAAAATTTGGTTAAATATGTTGTCTTGGAAGGACAAGCATAGAAATGTAAACAAGTAACGAAAGGAGAGATAAAAAATAATTTCAACGACAATAAAAAATTACTTCAACTGTCTTATTATTAATTAGTTCCTAGTTAATTAATCAGAAATTTTAGGGGTTAAGATTTCAAATTCATGTAAAATGTAGGTATAGAAAAAATCTATTAGGAATTCAATTAGTCTGCAGCTTGGAGCTCGGATTAAGTCGACATGACAGCTTGCCCATCAAGAAAAAAAAAAGCGCTTCGTTAATTGCAGGAAAAAACAACCGATCAGGCTGGCAAAAGTCCATATGCGCAGCTGTGCAGAGAAAAAACCTTTAAGGAATCACGGTAAAAGCGAAATAGATGCGCAGTAACTTCTGCGTCGCACGGCAGCGGAGTATTTTTGACTCAGCTACCGACCAGCCGGCAGCGGAGTCACGGCCTAGCGAAGAACAAGTTTTGCTTAACTTTGATATAAATTAATTCTTAATTGATACGCAATTTAATTTATTAAATTAGTTACATTTTGACCATAAATGAGCTTTTTTGATCAAGTTTTTACTCAAGTTAAGTTACAGCAGAATGAAAAGAAGTGTATAACAGCATTCAAAAAGTTAAAGATTCTGCAATATTTTTTTAGCGTAAAAATCCAGTTAAAGTAATGAACAAAATTATCATGAACAAGAACAATAGGAACATTAAAATAATACAAACCTTTAGTCAAAAATGGAAATCTTCGAATGAGCTAAAACTTTTGCAACTTTTCAACAGGAACATAGCAAGTGCCGGTCTGCCGATGCGTACGAAAGAACAAATTACAGTGGCTAGAATAGGTAGTGTGCCGTTCGCCATTGTCCTCCAGCGCTTTTTCTGTACCCAAAAGTAAGCCTCCACTAGATGGCGCTCTATTCGACAGCGAGGTAAGTTCGAGCCCGCCGGAAGACGGCTTTGGGGCCAGCTGCTGCGATTAAAGTCCCTGTGTACCAAAAGTCTTTCGTTCAGCCGATTGTCATTCAGAAAGTGATAAGTGACACTGATGTACTAACATGAATTGATTGCTGTTAACTACTTTCAGATTAGTTTTTTCCGTAAGGAAGCAGGAAATGAAATAAATATCTCACTCATTCAAACTTTGAAATACGAAAAACTTTCATTTTTTTTATTCTATAAAATAAATAAATGAAAACGATTTTGTAAGAAATATCCATTTTTGGTTTTTGTAAAGCTATGTGTGATACATCGGTTTAATTCTGACCACCTCAAAGAAAACAAGAATTTCTAAAGGGCAAAGTCTTGCAATGCTATAATAAATGTCTGTGGTTTTTTAAATCTGCATCCGAACAGAATAACTTGCTTTCGAAAGTATCGCTTTTTTTTTGGCTCTTATATTGGTGAACTAAATGTGGGTTTGAATACATTCGCTATTTGAAAATATCTGTTCGCTAATACAGTAATAACAAATCTCATCGAACTTGGTGAAAATAAATTTTATTTCACAGTAATTTTGAGGTTGATTCGTTTGCCGTAAAAGTTTATCTGTTATGCGAAAGAAAAATGCACAAAGTTTTGAAATATACTTTGTGGTTTTGAGTTACACCTAAAGTAATCGATTTTTAACGAAATTTAACTTAAAAGGTATTGCTATTGATATGTAGTTCTTTTTGCGTCCCACCTTACCTTTTCCGCAAGTTCTGTTTTTCCAATCTAAGGATTCATTTCCAAAAGTTTATGAACGCATTACTAATATTATTATGTATTATTGTTATTGAAAAAAAAACCTTCACACTGCTTTTTCACATAAAGTCTGTTAAGCTGTTCACTTTCGTTTTTCTATTCGCTCATATGACAAACTGAAATTTTTACTTTTTATGACTTACAGAAGTTACATTTATTTGATTTGCTAAAATTTTCGAAAAAGGCGGATTCATACATTTTAAGTTACATTGAGCACTTTTGGACACGTGTGAAATATATACGTATGGTATTTGTGTGTATCTGTAAATGATAACCATTTTGTTGTGAGCACTGTAATTAAAAATATTTAAAAAATGAACGAAACGCACATAAGCTATACGGGTAAGAGCTGGTGGTGAAAAATTGGTAATAGCCACTAGCGTAGATGGGGGGATGCTCCCCTTCAAATGGTGACTTATGTATGGGAGGGTTTAGAGGGAGGGGCAGGGACGTAACTAGAGGGGGGCAGGCAGAGCGTAATCCCCGGGCGCCAGATAATTTTAGGGGCGCCAAATTGACTAAATGTGTGTTTACCTAAATACATATTAATTTTTGTTTATATAAGGGGGGAGGGGGCGCTAAATCCTGGTCTTGCCCCAGTTAGAAAATGATCTAGTTACGTCCCTGGGGAGGGATGTAAAACCAGGAGCAGTAATAATCCCCGAAGACCCCCCCCCCCAAATAAGGGTAACTGGCTAAACCAATGGCCGTTACTTATTTTGGGGTGGTACAAAGAACCGTATCTTGGATTTTTCCGAGGCGGGGCGAAACTGAAAAATGCCGCCCCCCTCCATCCTATTATTGTTGATATTTCATATAACTTTAATGCGTTGCCCCCTTTTTTTATAGGATTTTTAACTTTGGGGTCACTGATAAACCCATAAAACTTTCGTTTTAATTTTATAATGTTCCCACGACTTGTAACTTTCTACTCAACATTAGGGGCTAGAACCATATGAAGGGAGCGGAGATATGAAATTCTGACAGTTGAGGGTCCGGGGGATTCTCCCCCCCCCCGGGTAAAATTTTGAATACTATATGCAAACTGATGCATTTTGAGGCTTTATAAGAGATGAATTTGAGACTACAAAAATATTTGAGAAAAAAAAGCATAACTTTTTAAAATTTTAGCGCTCTTACACATAAGATGCAGAACAAAATTGGCATTTTTTTTAATATAGGGACAACCCCCCCCCCCCCCTCTTAGTAACGCCCATATTGAAGAGCCACGGGTCTGCCTTCTTAAACGACACATACAAACTCCTCTCCCTCCAAGGAAGCTTTGAAAATTTGTTTAATAAAACTTGTATTGTTTGAGCATAGCTTTGGTTCAAGATTTTTTTTATTACATATTTGTTTCTATTTTGGTTTAGTATGTAACTGAAACTTGACCAACATTTTGTGTATCATAATGTGACAAAAGTACCCACCAAAGGGGGTGGGGGGATTTGGGGGGGGGGGTTTCAGTTTATTTTAATAAAATTCTACATTTGTCTGGAACTACAAAAAGTTTTAAAAGATGTGACTCAAAAATTAAATTTGATATATGAAACAATATTGACGTTAAAGAAGAAGAAATGTAATATCAAAATGAAATTGTGCTTGTCATAACAACAAAATAAATTTAAAGCTAAGCTTTTTGCTTTGGTTCAAAATTTTTTATATTATTTGTTTCAATTTTGGTTTTGTATCGAATTGAAACTTGACCAAAACTTTGTGCATCATAATGTGTTTTTAAATAAATGTAAATTAAAAAAAAAAAAAAAATCTATATTTAAAAAAAAAAAATCTAACACAAAATTTTAAGCATGCAGTTCATTTAAAAAATGACATTGCAAGTGTTTATTTTTTTTAAAAAATATACATCAGATTGCAATGTGCTTTTAAAAAAACTTATGTGATAGTAATTACTGTTAATTTTTATTTATTTATTTATGTTAAAATATAGTACATAGACATATAGTCTTTCTTTTTTTAGGTAATATGAGCATAATAATGCAATTATTTTCAACAGCTCATTCACACTATATTGGACTAAAAAACATTTGTCTTTAAAATGTATAACAATATTCTCTTAACAAAATACATGGTTTTCTTTTAAGACTGCTTCCGAAAACTAAATAAAAACATTTTTCATGATTGTGTTCACCTAAACGACAGCCGTCTATTTATTGCTCCAAATTCTTTTCTAGAACAGATGATTGGATATTTTTTAAAAAACCACATATTTTTTGCACCTCCTTTTTTTAGTACTGAAAAAAGTGCGAAAACTAAGGCGAGTAAATGATTCTTTAACGTTCGCTCTGCTAATCAGTTACCTCGCTGTCGATGCTAGCGCCACCTACTGGTGGCTTAGTTTCGTTTTCAACATTTTCGCGCCGAACGGCACACTAGGTATTCTAGCCACTGTAGAACAAATGTAGCTTCAACGAGTTAGCTTCACTTCGCTTCAGAGGTTGAACCAAACTTAGGTGCACAGGTGCTTCGGAATGCGGTTGCACCATAATGTCGTTCAACTGTGTTTTCTGCAAGATTTTGGTTGAAGTGAAGCAAAATGTTTCATTTTTCAACCATTGTCAAACTGAACAAAGTAAAAATGTTAGGTTAAAATTGAAAGCTAAGAATGAAAGTAAAAGATGTAATATCTATCTCTCTAATAACCATTTGCATGAAGAATGAAATCTCTTGCGGCTTTTTCTTTTGTGCGATCGACCCTAGTATCTGTTTTCCATTTATTTCATATCCTGGTGAAAATTGTCTCATACTTTTTCACTAACAGCTCCAACAGTTTCCTCACAGAAATCAAGGTGTGAATAGAGGCCAATGCATTTTAAGATTCATAAGGGTATCTGAATTTAGCCATTTTATCGAGCATGGTTTTAACTATATTGGCTTAGTCAGAATGTTCGTTGTTAATACAAATTTTAGCATCTAGAACTTTGAACGATATCCAAGCTTCTTTTTCAATTGGATTCGTGGTATACTGACAAACTAAAAATTTCTATCACACATTGGATGTCTTATACCTAGACCTATAAAAACTTCGCCCAGCCTTTTTTAGTTTCGCTTCAGATAAATGAGGAAATTTTTCACATAAGTATATAAAACATTGCCCTGAGTGAGAGGGTGTGGGTGAAATATTTCAGAGTATGTTTTGAAGGAGTTTTGGGATTCCCCGCTCTTTTTAAATGCGCCGGGAATCCCAAAACTTCTTCAAAACAACAATCTCCTTCTTCAACAAACAATCCACGTGCACGTGTGATTTAAAGGGACATCGCAGTTCTTGTCGATTTCTTTTCCATGTTTATTTTTTTTATTTGGAAAGTTTGGGGAAGTGTATCCAGATGGTGAATGAGTGAAATATTATTGGATTTGCTTTGAGACATATGGCAGGGATATATTTAGTTTAAATACTTTAGCCATGGTTAAGGGACCATCATAGTTAGCTGAGAGTGAACTAAATCGAAAATATAAAATGACGACTGAGAAAAGCACACAAATAAAGGTCGTCCAACCTTTTTTAGGTTAGAAGAAAGCTACTAGAATGCGAAGGGAAGGTTAGGATAATATATTTTGAATAAAATAAAGTAGATGATTTACATTAAAAGAGCTTAATTTGTAACTATAGTGGACAATAAATAAAGAAAATTTAGTAGTGGACACGTATTTGCATTAGTAGTGGACAGAAATTAATATCGTCTATTTTATGCTGTTAACTTGAAGAAATAATTTTAAAAATGACTAAGGGACCATTCATAAATGATGTCACGCTTTTTTTCCATATATTTGACCCCCTCACCCCCTTTGTCACAAAATGTCACACTTCAACATACCCCTTCCCCACTTTGTCTCATGCCACGCTATGTTGCATAAGCATGATGTCACACTTCTTGTTGCCCCCTCCCTTTCCCTTGTCACACTTTGTCACAATTTCATGAATCACCTCCCCCCCCCCCTCGAAGCGTGACATCATTTATGAATGATTCCTAAGACAATATTTTCATTAACACGTTCTCTGCCGGTCACTTTAAGGATGAACCTTTACATTACGTAGTATCGGGAGACACACCTAACATACAATGCGGATTGAAGCAGATTGAAACAAAGGCGAAGTCTTCCCTCCCGCGAACGGTTTGCTGGTTACTGAGACATCACTCACACCACGCTTAAGCCTCTAACACTCGCTGACGGTCACTTAGGGATGAATCTTTACGCAGTAAATACACCTGAAATGTCCACTACAACGGAGAGCAATTGAAACACCGCAGCTTTTTTCGTGAGAGCTTGTGGAGAGCTAACTGAGACACCACTTAACACAACGCTGTAAACTCTCGCACGTGGTTGGCCCTGTGGCAAGAGACTAACATCATGCGCTGGAACAAAAAGGTGATTTAAAAAAATTTAATTTTGTGGAAAATGTTGCTTAATGGAATTTTTAAATTATTTTTTTCGAATTTTGTATCATAAAATCTATAAGAATCATGTCTTACAATGATGAAAGTTTTTTCATCGCAGGTCTCTGCAATTAAAGCACGTCTTTTGCTTTTTTTCTGCTCGATAAACAAGTCATTCAACAAAATAATAAAGGAGCTTTGTGGACAAGTAAACTGTAAAAACATATTTCAAGGAATAAGCACAAATGAACATGAAAATTCAGACATATGTTTCAGAATAGTTTGGAAACCCCTTTTCAATGCAATAGTGGAGCTTCTAGATGCATGGATGTTTTTGCATCTAGAAACTCTACTATTGCATTGAAAAAGGGGTTCCAAGCAATCCCGGACCTTATGTCTGCATTTTTAATGCTCATATTACGTGAAATTTTTTTTTACAAGTCATGTAACCATTTTTGCAATAACAGTAAATTCATTCTTCGCGGATTAATTACAAGTCGTTTTTGCTCGTAAGCTTTCTGGCATGGATACAGGGTGGAGGCAATAAGAATATAATTGAACCTCCCTGTAAGTACAATCTCATATAAGATTATATAAATAAGGAATGATAGTAGTAATGGTATGATCATAACCAGCACACTTTTATAAAGTTTAAGATATTGTTTCACAGTATAAACTTCTTCACCTCGATGAACACTAAAGATTCAAACGGTGCAACCGATCGTTGCGAGCTGTTCACTTCATGAAATGTTTCGCTCGATAAATCTTTTCTGCGCGTACTTACTAATAGATTTGTTCTTTTTCTTATTTCTGTTGATTCAAGAAATTCCTTCGACCGGTTTGAAGTAAAGAATAAAAAGTACAGAGAACCTTAAAATTTTTTTCACATTACTAGAATCATGTTACCTGAGCCAAACACCTCAAAATAACTTTTTCAATTATAAACCTTGAATATTGTCTCACACCTATCTGCAGGCATACAGGTTACCTAGTGCACTTTGTATCTCGTTTGAACAGGTTCTAATTAGTTTTACTACTGTTTTTCCTATAATTTTGTTAAGGCTCGACCGATGCATCGGCCTCGCCGATGCATCGGCGCCGATTGTTCAACGAAGTTGCCATCGGCCATCGGCATCGGCGGCAGATGTTAACTTTAGAAAAACATCGGGCCATCGGCCTTAAAAAACATCTAAAAGCCGATGCAAGGCCGATGTTTTTCGCAGGGACAACTTTCCAGAAAACATTCTGTCTTTCACTTTCTTTTTTTCTCCATAGCTCAATTTCAATTTCCATACAATAACAGGCAGTACATAAGTTTAAAAAAAAAAACACAAAAATAGTGTCTTTCTACAAAAGTATTTGATAAAAAATTCGGAAAACAAGTTTAAGCAATCGCTGACCGAAAACCTTCATGATTAAAATAGTTCTCTTTGAGCAGAGTGCTCGCGAAATAGAATATGTTAAAGTAAAAGTCATAGAGGCTTCTTATGAGTGCTACGTATTTGTTTTTCGCACTAGGTTAGTTGCCTCATTTTTGTCCATTTTTCTTTTAATAATGACTTAGTGCAGCGCTTCCCAACCGGTGGTTCGCGAACCCCCAGTGGTTCGTGTGATGTAGAAAGAGGGTTCACGAAAATAATATTGCAATGGCGGAATTTTTAATTGCTAACGTAAAGAAAAAACGAAATGATAAATAAATAAAAGTGTAAAAATAACTTTTCTTTTTAAGGGGACTCGGCACCTAAAAATCCACCGTCTCAAATTGAACATAATTCAAGGTGTTCATTTGTAATGACAAAAAATCTCACGTCTATGTTTTTAAAGCAATATTCAGTATTTTTTGGCTATGAACAAGGGATATACTATACAAGGGGTAATACTGCGAGCGAATTTTTTAAAAATTTTATTTTTATTTCAGAAAAAGAGCTTAAAATAACTTTTTTAATGAAAAATAAACATGTAATCGTTCCCGCTTTTCTTTTAAAAACGGGGGGGGGGGGGGGGATCATGAAAAAAAGCTGAGAGGAGGGGGTTGACAGTTTCGTTGAAAATACAAACCCACATTATTTGTTAGTCTGTGTCATAACATCTGCATTCCTCTCCATGAAAAAAATAAGAAAATAAAGGCAGCTGCACTTGGCATTTGCAGTGCAGATGTTATAAAGTGAAAATGTTGAAGGAAATGGAATTAGACCCGAGCCGATCCAATAGCTGTTGAGTATTTTTTTTTTTTTGCAAAGATAAGAAAAAAGAATTGAAAATCCTCTGATATAGCATTTTTTAATTTTTTAACCTCCAAATAGTATAATTACTTTACTAGAATCGCGAGTGATTCTTTCAGTTGTAATTATTATGTAAACTTCCCCCAAACAATTTTACGGTGCTTGAATAATGCATTTATGCTTTTATAAACATAAAAATAAATAGTAAATGATTTAAATGACATTTTTGACAAGCATTCTACACGTTTTAATGGTTTAAAGCGACTTTTTTTTCCATCGGCCATCGGCATCGGCCATCGGCCGATGGAAGAGGAGAATAATCGGCAATCGGCCATCGGCCGATCTCGGAAAAATCGGCCAACAATCGGCATCGGCCCTTCGGCCAAAAAATGCCATCGGTCGAGCCCTAAATTTTGTTTTAATGATATCTTTTTTACTTCTTATCCCTCCTTCTTGCATGTGCACTTTTTAGAAAGCCCTCGGTACCCCCTTCCTATTACTGTGAGAAATTTTTATATTTTATTCTATTTTCGAACTTTTTAAGCATTTCCAAATTTCTTAATTTCTTTAACTGCATTTTTAACGGTGAAAAAATGATTTTAGAGCTTCGAAACTGTAGCTCAACACCCCCTTGGAACCCCCTTAGTTATGTTTAATACCTTCATTTTAACATATTACAATAGTTTCTAGGACAATTAGATCAAGTTTTATTCGAACTTAGTTTTTTCTTACAAAAAAAAAACGGAGTCGGCACTTTTTTATAACTTTAAGAAATTGTTTCACAGTATAAACTTCTTCGCCCGATGAGCACTTAAGATTCAAACGGAGCAACCGATCGTTGCGCGCTGTTCACTTCATGAAATGTTTTCGCTCGATAAATATTTTCTGCTCGTACTTACTACTAGATTTTTTCTTTTTCTTATTTCTGTTGAATCAAGAAAATTCATTTCTCCGATCCGAGGCAAAGAATTAAAAGTAAAACGTTTTTTCTAGTGTTATTAATTTTCTTTTTTCATTTACTGTAGTGTTTATATTGGAAATTGCTTTTTTTTAATGTTTATTACAAGTGCAGGAAAACCTTAAACATTTTCACATTACTAGAATCATGTTACCTGAGCCAAACACCTCTAAATAACTTTTTCTCTTATAAACCTTGATCATTATCTCACACCTATCTATTTTTAGCCATACAGGTTACCTAGTGCACTTTGTATCTCTTTTTCTGTTTGAACAGGTTCCAATTAGTTTACTAGTGTTTTTCCTATAATTTTGTTTTCATGATATCTTTTTTACTTTTTATCCCTCCTTCTTCCATGTGCACTTTTTAGAAAGCCCACGGTGCCCCCTTTCTATTACTTTGAGAAATTTTCATATTTTATTTTATTTTCGAACTTTTTTAGCATTTCCAAATTTCTTAATTTCTTTAACTGCATTTTTAACGGTGAAAAAAATATTTTAGAGCTTCGAAACTGTAGCTCAACAACCCCTCGGAACCCCCCTGGATCTGTTTAAGACCTTCATTTTAACATATTACAATAGTTTCTAGGACAATTAGAACAAATTTTATTCAAACTTAGTTTCTTCTTCCAAAAAAAAAAAATTTTTTTTCCTCGACGGAAGAAATGTTTTGCTTGCAACTCGGAAATCTCTTGCGGCTTTATACATTTTAAGAATTTTTTCGCAGTATGAACTTCTTCGCTCGATTAACGCTTAAGACTGAAAAGGAGTAACCGCTCGCTGTGCGTTTTTAGATCATGAAATTTTCCGCTCGACAAATATTTTCTGCGCGTTCTTACTAATAGATTCTTCTTTTTCTTATTTCTGTTGATTCAAGTGTTTTTCCTATAATTTTGTTTTCATTTTGTAATTTTTTGTTCTATTCGAATTATTAATGAGGGATATACTGCTGCTATAACGGAGTACAGTAAATATATTCATTTCAAATAAAGGGAAAAATAATTTGAAAAACAAATAGTTGATCCTTGTTTTAATTTCCATTTTGAGTTACATAAACCAAAAATTACAAATTTTTACAATACGTGAAGAGGTTCTACAAATTCATCTGGTGACAATATTTTAAAATATCCAAATTGCAACTGATAGCGGGGGCAATCAGGAACGTCATTTTCTGTTTCTCTTGCAGTTAATATACAGTCCAACAAATGAGGAAATAAAGTTTTAATTGGTGCAAACACTTGAAATCTTTCATGTGGATCCCGTCGATGCAGTTGGCAATATCCAAATAAATCTTGATTGGGTTCTTTATGAATGAACTGAACAGTTTCACTGTTGTTTAAGATTTTGAAGTAGACCACTTTGTTGGAATCGTCAAGATGTTTTTGCAAAGCATTTTGCATGCAGTCAACAAGTTATTGAACAGAGCAGGGTGAATGTGCAAATAATCTTCTGCTGAACAACAGTTCCGAAGAATGTAACCGAATTTCTCCATGGTTGATCTTCTTTTAAAGTTGAATCTGATGTTGACTCCTTTATATACTTTTCTTTAGAGCATAACTACTTTTTTTCAGAGGCTGGCAATATTGAATATACAATGGTCGGGGGATTTGTACTAGCTTGAAAAACCGTTGAGCAAAATTTTGAACTATTTGTTCATTTTGGCAAGCATGTGATGATTGTAACCGATTAATGGATAGTCCTCGACAAATTTGCCATAGAAAATAAATACTGAATAACCCACACGTTGAGGAGTAAACATGTTGTAACATCTTATTGTTCCACTCTAAACTTGTTGAATTTTTTTTAATAAACTTTTGAATATTATGTGTAGGTGGTGTTCCATATAAGCAGAAAAAAACACAGTGTCCGTTATTGTCAAAATACATAGCCTGCTAGTGTTGCCCCCAGAATGTGAAGGATCTGTATTGACGATGAAAGAGCGATTATGTTTCCGTTCTTCTGGAAGCGTATCACTAGCAAACACACCACCAAAGCTTGATTTAAGCTTTTTATCGCTCAGGGCTAGTCTCATCAAGGTAAACGTATCCATGTTAGTTTAAAAATCTGCAAATACATTTCGGCTTTTATCTATTTCGATGAGCGATTGCATTTCCATGTAAGCAATTAAAGTAACTGTTTCGGGGAGATCTTCTTCGAATTTCAAGTGAATTGATATATCACCGCTTCGTGTTACATTTGCAAAAGGATCAGAAGAAGATAAATCTTGAGTGAGATCGAAAATGTACAGACATGAATTTTCCTTGTATTCATTAAATGTTACATTAGTTTTGAGTTGAGCTAAATCGGTGAATAAGCTTAAATAGTTTCTTGCAAATAAATTTTTCCCATAACTTGGAGTATATGCAGTACTCGGAATCTGAGTACCGTTTTCACTAAGAACAATATGGTTTAGTTTGTAATTTTTAAAATTGAAAGGATTTTGCTTTAAATCTCCGGTATAAGCAGAATTTGATACTAAACCTAATATCATGCGCGTAGGCAGAGCACCATTGACAGCATTTGGTATGGTGATGCTTTTTAATCCAGAACTCAATGTAAACGTTTTTATTTCAATTCGAGTGAACGGCATTTGCACGAGTGACTGTTCTAGCGCTTTTTCATGAGCTACAAGAATAGAGCTTGAAATTTCACATTTTCTTACGTACAAACTTATATTTTCAATTTGAATGCGATAGTCGCCTGCAGCTGCTAGTAAAGCAAAATCATTTTTAGCTTTCAACAGTCTAATTCGGATCGATACTCCATTTATTAATAATTTAGATTGAGTTCCTAAATCAGTATGAAGAATTCCACACATGTTAAAACCTTTGCCATTTTTGACGCGGTTCCATCTGTTTTTTAATCCTATATTTTTTCCTGCTTCTAACAAATTTACGTCATTAAATTCTCCTGCAGTGTCCTTTTCAAATAATCCTGCGCTTAACAAATTTTTTTGAGAGGATTCCGGATGAAATAAAATACTTTGTATATATGCTTTATAGGCATAATTGCTTTCAGAAGAAATTTGACGATCATTAAGTGACATATGACATTCCGAAAACATTGTATTTAAGAGATAATTAATAGGACCACATCTATCTGCATCTTGAAAAGCTGCACCATCAGCTTTTAAAACTTTTGCTTGAATGTGAAGAAAAAGATGTGACAAATCAAAATAGGATTCACCTAATCCTGATATAAGGAATTCAATAGTGTTGTTATCAGTTATTGATGCAACAGGATGAATTTCTACAAACGATGAACGGTCTATTGCCAATTGTATGGGAGCGGTCGTGAACAAATCCAATTCACTTTTTGTGCAATAACATTTTTCCATTTTCACAGAGTTGTAAACACGTCTTTCATGCAAGCTTTTTTTCTCTTCATCTGTCGTTTTGACACTTGTTTCTTTCTTTTAATACCTCCTCCACCTCTCAATTTGCGAAGAATATCTTGCTTGATTTTATTCCCAGCTTGTCGTAATTGATTACGTGAGGCTTCTCGGAATGACTGGCCTCGTGACATATCTTCCAACACGTTTTGACCTGTCGTTAGTAGACGTTTCCCAAAATATTTACCTGCCTTTATCATGATTGGCATTGCATATCTTTTCAAATTGCTCAAAAGCCCATAACCCCTTTGTATGGGATAATTAGAGGCAAAATAAGGTCCATTTCCTACTTGCTGGTTACAATAGTAATCAATACAATCATGAGGATCTAATCTTTGACCGCGCACCTCCATGTCTAACTGATTTATCTAAGTTCGATTTTTTTGCAAGAAAATGTATACATTTTTTCTTCGAAATGAAAGTACATTTGTTTTTCCTGACAAAAATTTTATAGGCGTGCCACTACTTGTTACCAATTCAATCTCAATAACATCGAAATAACGTTTTTTCAAGGGAAAGTATAAAGGTACTGTAAATTGTTTTACAATTTGTTCTTTATATTCATTGGCAATAGGTATGATTTTCAAGATAGGTGCTGATACATCTCCCAGCAACGAAGAAGATACAATGTCACAATAAACATAAACTTCAGTAATTCCGGCTCGTAATTCTAAAATATAATCTGATTTATAGTAACCTTCTTGAAAAGCGTTTGTGAGAAATCCAAGCATAGTTGAAAGTTTTTCATTGAAAACTACCTTAGTATTAATGGGAACAACCAATTCCGTTTTTGAATCGTTTGACTCTCGCAAAGAAATATATTGAAATTCTTTGAATAAATCCTTAGATTCTTGATACATACTGCTTGGAATATTAAAATGAAAAATCTTTTGTTCTTTACGTATTACTGGAAAAGTTTCATATTCATTAACGTTAAATTTTTCTCCTTCGGCTTTGTCGATTAATTCCGAGTATTTAAATAGATTTTCACCTTGAAATATGTGAACTTCATCTTTTAGATTTAATGCATCCATTAGTTTTGGGCATGAACTACGGCTCATTGTTAGTTTTACATTTGGCTTGAGTTTAAGAATAACCTTATTGCTATGCTTTTTGAAAAAGGCTAAATTATTTCTTGTTACGTAAATTATTTTCTCTGAAATTTGATCAAAAATATCTCTTTTTCGTCCATGTCCTGAAGCAGAATTTCGTGTTCCGTTTTCAGTAATGGTCTTTTAACTGTAATTTTAAATTCTTGGTTTCTGAACATTTCAACATTTGGAGGATTATATTTACGAACTTTTATTAATTTTCCCAAATCAAGCACAGGGGTGATGTGATCAACATTTGGATTCAATTTTAAAAGACGCAGAAAATTGGGTAATTTTTCGACGGTAATTTCCATTTCAATCTGAGGTCTAATCGATATTTGTAACTGTGGGGCTGCATCAAAGCGTCTAAACCTTAGTAGAACGACGTCAGTCAACTTTTTGATATTGGCATTCACGCCTTCCACAAAATCAGAATAATTTTCATTATAAAACGGGATGATAAATTCAGGTAATAACGTAGTATCTTTGATATCTGCAACAGTTTCGACAGTATAACTGTCGTTATAATTAGGGTGAATAGTGAAATATTTTCCTGGTAATGTTACTTCAGACAAACAACATTCCCATTCACCAATTAGCGCTATTGGGTGAGCTAGTTTGGTTTTAAAATGATCAGGAGTATTATTGGGGAAATAATTCACGCTAGCATTGGAAGGTAACAAAACATGAAAATCGTTCACTGTTTGATCCATTACAATTCCTTTGCAATCTGGTCAGCTCGAATCCACGAATTTTGAGAATCTGGAAATCCAACCCACTTGACAAATAATTGGCAAGATTTCCCAGTGCCTCTCTTTTGAATTATTTTTTCGATCGCCCAAAATTAACCTGTTGATTTATCAATTTTCTGCAACTCTTCGTTATAAAACCGTCCTTCAATTTCATTGGAATCAAAATCTTGTAGAACATAAGATGGTGGAATTGTAGGATATCTTTTATAAATACGAAATGTTTCTTCAGTCCACCCAGGTAAATAACCTTTTCTAAAAGTTTTACGAGCCTTCGATATTCTGACTATATCACCTACAGCAAAACGGAATTGTGGTATGGAACTAAAACTGTATAAGCGTTTATATAGTATCGGTTCGTCGTCTTTTGTTACTTTGGCAGGTTCAAATCCGTGTGCGCGATGAATAGAATGATTATATGAATCTACTAACGCTGGTAAAACATCATAATATTTATAGGAGTTGCGAAAAGAAAAAACTCTGTATAAACGTTCTAGTATGGTTCAATGAACACGCTCTAAAATTGCGCATTTTGTTTCACTTCTCGTTGAATAATGATGAATTTTATATTTTTTTAAAACTGTGTTAACATTTTTGTTATAAAATTCTGTTCCCTTATCTGTCTGTAGATTGTGAGGTTTTGTTTTTTTGAATATGTTTTGAAAAACTTTTGCTATTGTTTGCCCTTTTCTGTTTTTAATAGGAAATGCTCTTAAATATCTGGAGAATGCATCAATAATTGTTAAAATATAACGATACCCTTTGTTAGATCGCGACAATTTTTGCATATCAAGTAAATCACTTTGCCATAATTCATCAACACCGTAAGCGATTGTTTTGCGCCTCTGAAATTTGTAACGGACAGGTTTATGAAGCGTGTACGCATCTTGTTTGGCGAGCCATTTTTGAACATCTCGCCTGTGCTGTCTAGAGAGCCTTTATACTGGGAGAGAGACGTCAAGAGCTTCAGATGGGTGTCTGCGCATACTTTAGCGCAGCAAAAACCGTCCAACTCGCTTTGGCCACGTCGTCCGCATTTGGCCCAAGTATCGCTCGCTTGGCGGGAACAGTTCAGTTAGGACCAGTTATAAAAAAGGAAGTGTCGTTAATGCTCACTAGTGAGCATTTGCTTATGTGTTATTTGGTTTTCATATAATTTAGTATAGGATTTTTTAATTTTAAATCATACTTTTCTTCAATCTAAATATATTTAACATAGTAGTATTTGATGCAAACATGTAGGCAAACTTAACCTGCTTAAGTTATGGGTCCCAATCAAGTAATACATGCAAAATATATTTACACGTAATAAAAATACACTTAAAAAAAGTTTCATGTTAGAATAGTAGGAAGTATAATTAATTACAATAAAGTTTTCTTCTTGTTTTAATACTTACTTTTCTTTTGCTATATCATAATTTAAAGATTGAATACTGTTACTCTAGACATTTTACTCCTTAAACCAGCGCAGAACTATGTGTGTTTGTAGAAAGATGATGCAGGCTAAGAAATACCTATAGTTTTTATTTCTAATGAAAATTTTACAAATCATTTTTATGTAGGAACAGTGTTAAGTAATTAATCAATGGAAACAAGCATAGCTGATTTTTAAGTAGGCCATATGCCTAGGAAAGTAGCCAAAAACAGTATAAACATGTGACTCGCTGGGGGAAAATTACTGAAAAATCCCATAAATTATAATGCAATATTAAATACAAAGCAAAGTCAAGTCATTACTTTAATATAATTCATTAATTGGAGCTTAATGTCTAACCAAAAAAAAAAGTGTGGAAGTTCTACATTACATTCTTCAGAACTTATATTGATACAAAAAGTCTGAATTCAGAACAATGTATAAAAATTCATTTCATTTTTTGAAGAAATAAACATGTGCCAGAGCATTAACTATTAATGAATAAGGTGTGAAGATAAAAAAATATAAAAAAGCAATGTACCAAAGTATTATACGAAAAGCATAAAAAAGCAATGCTTAAAAGAAAAAATAGGTTTGACACTGGATGAATAAAGAAATTATGAGAAGAACAAGATAAAGAATACACAATAATCATACTTGTGATTTAAACACACAATCGTTGATTTTATATTTGTATATATGCATATAATTTTAAACTACTAGACTTTGAACTACTACTACTGCAAAAACAGGGGAGGGGGGATATATCAAACATATTTTTAAAACAAGATTATTAATGAGACTGTAATATTTAACAATGATAATCAAAAACCGACATGATCACAAAAACTTAAAGGCAAAAACGAATTTTTGGAAGTTGAGTGATAATAAATTATCTGAAACAGGGCTAAGTAAATGATTATAAGGCAATATAGAGAATTTTATAAGGAAAGCTTGACTATTTTGTAGCTTTAGAAAGCTTTGCAACACTCTTGCTTGAATACACAGGTTTGCGTGTAGTTAATTTTTCTTGCTTTTTCAAATTTTTATTCACTTTAATGGCAAAAATCTTAAGGCGAAACAAAATGAACCTATTTATAATTTTGGTTTTTATATTGTGACATTCAGGGAAAGACAGGTTTTGAATATGAGTATTTTGTTGAAATATGTTTTTGATAAACTTTGTGCAATTACTTGATGTTTTAGAAATATATTTTTCCAGTTTTCTAAACAATAATTCCATCGATACAAAAAGCTTGTTGAATGCATCTTCAGTTACATAATATAAACAGCCTTGCTTGTATTCTTTAAATTTGACTAGTTTAGAGAAAGGCGCAGCAACAGTTTCTTTGGTGGCTACAGAAGTAACACATGTTGAACAGATTTCATGTTTTTTCAATAAACTTGAAATTATATATCCAGAGATATGATACAGACAGTTCATTTCAGTGAGGCTGAAAGGTGCTGAAGCTGTACGGTCCCAATCACTGGGCAACACTATTTTCGGAGCTTCAGTAACAGCAGGTCTAATAGCTACTTCCAAAGCTCCAGTCAAAAAGTTCCTTTTCATCAGCATCATAACTGCCTATAGATTGTTTAAGGTACTGTGAAATGCACACTAGCTTTAAATTGTTTCGAAATTGCAAAGGAGTGGGCACTGCTTGCTTCGATCTAATTACGCTGAATAAGTTTTCTAAAGAATATTGTGAAAATCTGGATGTGAGAAGCATGTGGAACTTTTTTTCTCCTAAAAGCTTTGCCTGGAGGTTTATTATGGCAGTTGTCGATAATATTACGCCAGTTTGGATTGGTTTCCAAACTGGTTTGTTAAGATTATTTATAACTTTGAGGTTTTTAAACAGTGTTATTGTTTCGGCCAAAAATCCAATAGCCTTAAAATATTCTTCGTAATTGTTCTTGCTGAGGGCCATTACTGGGTGTCTTGATGTCATCAAAGCAAACCATTTCTGAACATGTCGTATAAACCAAGCTGTGGCAAGATAGCTCTCATCTTGTTTTTCCTCGGAAATATATTTCAATGCAGCACTTGTATCATTATTGATAACGTGAGTGGCTCTTGAAACTTTCATCTTGTCAAAGTGGCTGTCCTTTAAATGCTGCGGGGTCAATTTTGGTGCTAGCTTTAGATCCATATTCTCTTGGAAATCAACAAGTTTTTTAAGATGCTTGGGGTTAATTATGTTCGTTGGTAAATTATATTTTAGCTGAAGTGAATCTGGAATAATTATCTTTTGGTTGGATATCAAAGAGGATCTAATATTTTTCATCAAATGAGGAACATCTGCTATAAAATCTATTGATCTGGAGTTGTCGAAAGGATGTTGAATATTGGCTTTAGTTGCATTCCTGCCGCAACAAATACCAAAGGATCGCCACATAGCCTGGGTTGATGACCCCATATCGGATGTTATGCACACTATTTCTAATCCAATTTTCTCAGATTCCTTGATGACATCAAGAACCAAGTTCTTCATAACATTTCCATCTGTATGGCCAGTAGCGAAATGATAAGAAACAACTTGTTTCCACCTAGTACTGATGCCTGCTAGCATGAAAACGAGAGCTTGCTTTGCTCTGCCGGCCTGACCAGGAACTGTGACTTCCCCAATGTATTGATTTGATGAAATATCGAATTCAATAGCCTCAGAAATAGACATCTCGTCGATGAGGAGAGCACAGCATTTCTCTTGCTTGTAGTTGAAGGCATCAACTTTTAACTTTAAAAATTTAAGCACATCTTCTAGGATCCCGGTCTTAAATTGCAAATGCTGTAAACGTCGCTGTAGTGTTCTAATGGATGGCAATGGATATCCAAGGTGCAGAAGATTTTCATAGCCACTTTTGCCACAAGCAAATCTCAGACCCAAGGCTATTTCACACGTCTTATTAGACCATTTATTGAATTTAACTTGCTCCAAAGATTGTATTTGATCGCTGTTGAAAACTTTTGTTAGCTTCATATTTGTTCTTTTTCTAAGTTGTTCTTTGAGCCTCCAAATTTGAGTATTTTTTTGATTTAGCTTGACTTTTAACGATATATTTTGCTTTTTAAGCTCCTCATTCAGTTGCAAAAGACAGGCTAGTTTTTGCTCCAGTTCAGCATCCGAGTGAGTGTTATTGGACACTTCGCTATTTTCATAATTATCATCAAATTCATTAGACAATTTGGCTTTTTTCTGAATTTGTAAATTGTGATACAATGGTAGTTTTCTCTTAAATTTGGCAGGTCGATGAGAAAAAATTGTAGGGTCCGCATTCTTTTTAAGTTTTCTTTTCCCCTTTATTGCACCTTCTTCCCATTGATCTTTATCAAAATGTACCTGAAAAAAATTATATTGTTAAATGCATCAGCCTATTCTCTTGATGTTCACAAATAAATTCACCTGATTAATTTAATGTTATGATCCGTTATATTTTTATAATTGATGATTAATCATTGAGCTACAAAAACAGAGGTGGCCTGTATATTGTACAGGCCTGTTAACCAAAATAGAAAAATTAAGAAGGTCAAAAAGATGATGAAAGAATCCTCCATAGGTTTACAGTATAGATATATAATTGTACCAGTGGCACACCCAGGATTTTGCTCTGCATGGCAGGATTAGGGATAAACCAGATATTTCTTTTTCTGGCAAGATTATTTACCACATAACATGTTTCCATAATTATTAGTTATCAAATAATATATGAGGAAAGAAATTAATTATCAAAATACCCATTAAACAAAATTGCATATAAGCATAAACCAAATTAGTCATTTACTATATTAATTTGCTTTTTGAATAATTTACTTTTTACTTATTTTCTGTATTCAGCAACATTTCGTATTAGGTGCATCTCTAGCGTTACACAACATTTTAAGCAAAATTACACTTTTTGTGACATAGCACATTGAATTGGTCTCAATAGGCATTTTTTTACTACATCACTTGGTACAGAAGCTACTGATCAGTACAGACTCTCTACTATTGATAGAAAAGTAGGAATAATAAAACATAGTGTATGGCAAAAGAGATATTTGGATAAGAGATGTCCTTATTAATTCAATATCCAGTGATACAAATGGAATTTTGATTTTTTCCTCCTCACTTCTGTTTTAAAGACTGATATATTAATTTTTAAAAAAATATATCCTTATAAACTATTTCTTACCACATGTACAAAAAAAAAAAAAGTTTACCTCGCATAAGTAGCTATTTTTATTTGGTATCCAATTTTCTCTTTTAACTCTTGAAGCCCATACATCTCTTCGTACTGGATTTCTTGGAAAAACCTTCATAATGAAGCCTTGTTCGGACCTATTGGTACAATTTACTGCTGCACAAGCTGGCATTTTGAATCTGAAATAATTTTAGTTAGACGAAAATAAGAAAAATGCACCAACCCAAAATAAATCAAAGCTTTAACATGCATTTATAAATGCTTAAATATTAACTTAGGGATCATTCATAAATAATGTCACGCTTTGAGGGGGGTTCGTGAAATTGTGACAAAGTGTGACAAGGGGAGGGGTAGCAAGAAGTGTGACGGCATTATGCAACATAGCGTGACGTGTGACATATTGTGGCAAAGGGGGGAGGGAGGGTCAAATATATGGGGAAAAAGCGTGACGTCATTTATGAACGGCCCCTTATTAGAATACGTAATTGATAACTGCAATGAATTTGAACTGCACTTCAAAGCAGATGACAACATATAAAGTGATTTATGAAAGCTGTGTTACTAAAATAAGTAGGAACATTGAAAGAAAATTACACGTTTCGCGCCACGCCCCCCTTTAAAAAATTGCTTATAACTCCTTTCAGTTTGGGGTGCAAAACGTCAAATTTTGTGTATGAGGGGTGCATGTTGAAAAAATTTCCGCAGTTCAAAATTTAATGGGGAGGGAGGCTAACTTAAGCTTAGTCCCCCCCCCCCCGAATTAATCGCTTATAACATTTTTCGGTTTATGGTGCAAAACGTCAAACTTTGTGTCTGAAGGGGGAAAACGGGTGCATAACGTCGGTCACGCTAAATTTTTTCTTACTCTAAAATTTAACACTGATGGGGCTAGCTGCCACGCTCTGCACCACGCCCCCTTTTTAAATCGTTTATCTTTCGGTTTGGGATGGAAAATGTGAAACTATGTGTATGAAAGGTGAAAAATGGGTGCATAACGAGGGTTGTTGAAAAAATTTCCGCAGTTCAAAATTTAGTGGGCAGGGGGCTAACTTAAGCTTCAGTTCCCCCCCCCCCCCGAATTAAATCGCTTATGACGTTTTTCGGTGTAGGGTGCAAAACGTTAAACTTGGGTGCAAAGCGAGTGCATATTGTAGATACTTTTGATTTTCGAATTTGTTTCCGTGCGGTGGGCCAACTCAATCGACCTCAAGCTTTTTAGCATTGAGCCTGTTTGGCGAGCATTTAACATCAAATGTCGCCAAAGCATGCTTCTGTCATGTATCGGAGAATACAGCATCAAAAATAATATTAGCACACAAAAAAACACACTGAATTTAAGGAAATAAGTAAGTTATTATAATAATGCACATCCTAAAATACATTGATTAACCAGTAAAGTCAAAAAACATAGTTTAGGATGCAAAAAACGAGACAATGAACACAGGCCTAGTACATCAAAACGATCTTTCATAATTACTGTGGAAAATTTCATATTTTTAAGGCGAGATGTGGTTAAAGAACACATTAAAGAATATAAAACTAGAAACCAAATTGTATGACTTACCTTATTTTAAGAGGAATCCTTTCTTTTCTAAGACGACATTTTGCGCGCAATGTTATTCCTACGGAAAGAAGTCCAAGTTCTTCGCTTTCTGGACGGTTTTCTCCTTTGGCCAATCAGCGTGCGATACGGAGTTGACGTCTCTCTCGTAGTATAAAGGCTCTCTAGTGCTGTCCACTTGTGACAATCGTTTCACTCCTCCGAAAGAACCAGGTTCTTTTGGGTCATAGTAAAGTTTTTTTAATCTGCCCAAGTTTGCCATTTCATCGGAGCTTTCTTTTCTGGATCTGATTGAGAACTTGCAATGTCAAATGGAGTCCAATTTATTGGAGTTGTATCTTCTTCAGATGAGTCAACACTTATCTTCTTAGATGTAGACGTCTTTTCTGATAGAACGAGCTGCTCTCGCAGTAATTTATTACCTATCCATTGGAGTGGAATGTTACTTTAAAGTATGGCATTAAAAAATACATTAAATCCCCTTGGAGGAGTTACATTTTTTTCATTTTTCATAACATAACTGAATAAGTCTATTATATTGCTACGATATTCTGCTTTACCATTTTCTTCCAATTCATTTTGTTCATTAAATGTGTATCCATTGAATCGCAACTTTTCTATAATAGGTAAAATGAATTTTCGCCTCGTTTTAGGTACAGCATAACCTATATATTTTGAATTTACAATGTCTCGTGATGAAAGATCCTGTGTTTTTTCTTCTGACAGTTCTGTCAACAGTTCTGGTGGAATCTCAAATGGTTTTCGAGGTGGAGAAGGTTGCATTACTTTTTGATATTTGGGTATCAAATCTGATAGTAGTTTTGCTTTAATATCATCAGATGCTAATTTTTCGTGTAGCACACTTGCAATACGGTCCTCTAACCGGATTTCTGGATTGGTTAGTTGGTAATATTCTGAAACCAGTTCGCTCGGAACTAATGCCATTTTCTTCGCCATATTTCTATATGCGTTTACCAATTGCTTTGCCAGCAATTCCACCTAAAAGACTTAAAACAGCTGGTAAAATCAGAGGAAGAAAACCCCCTACTTGTCGATTAGTAACGAACAGCTTACGTTTGCGTGAAATGGGGACACTTCTATCAGCTAATAATCGTATTACTCTTTTGTAACTACATAATTTCTGAATTTTATTTGTTGGTATATTTCCAGAGAGTAAGTTTTGGCATATTTCACACAGTGTTTTTATTTGCTCGTATGAGGCACTCTTTAGTATTGCTTTTCTCTGAGCAGGACTTGCAGCAGCTAGCACATGTAGCAAATGGACATGACCGTTGACTCGATTCATTTTTCGGTAGGAACAAACACCCAATTGATCATTTCGCGATCAGGAAATATAGACTGACGAAGACGTTGTTCTTCTGGTGCTCTCGGGTGAACGTCAACTAGTAAATAACTAAAAGGAGCATCTGTTGCTTTTTTATAAGCGTCCATAAAGTATTTTGCATGTCCAGGAAATGCTTGTCTAGCAAAACATGATGCTTGCGATAAATCTCGATTGTTACGAAATAAAATAATGTAGTGTGTGTTTAAACTTATATCTCTCATTGATTTCACTCTTGGGAATAGGTTTTGCGTTATTAGTATTATGCTATATTTTTTGTGATGAGATCCAATAGTAAACATTTGAGAAATTTCAGTTGTTAAAGTATTCATCATATCGTCCAAAACAATTAAATCACTCTCCTCTTCTTCGGACGGAAGTCCAGACACAAATTTAAAGGACCTTTCTCTTAAAAACCATGGCTGCCAAACAGTATAACACCAAACAATTTTTTTAATAGGATTCTCATAAACTTGTTCCGAAATCATTTTTCGAACGAGCTCTGTTTTTCCACTTTGGGAGGGCCCTGAAATCATACAGGTAGACGGATGTTTCAATTTCAGCATTTTAAATGCCGGATGAATATTTGCAAACGTTTTGAAATTCTTCACTTGTTAATTGTACACCAATTATTTCTGGTTTTAAGGTTTCTAATTCATTCGACCAAAAGTATCTTATATCGAACACGTCTTCGTTATCCTTTTTGCAAACATGAAGAAATATCTTTCTACCAATATGCTTTGATACTGTGCAAGGTGTATTAGTAATGTTTACTCTTCTCCCTGTTTTTTCCGCAGACTCATAAACATAGCTTACTAGAAATAAAATCTAAATTGTCATGCAAATCGATGCTAAAATAATGAAGTAGTTCTGTTTTAGCATCCTAAAATTTTTGACCATCCACTTTCGAAACTTCTTCGTAAATAAATAGATTTTTTGAATGCAACTCTATTTGTAGATGTTGCTAGAAAAAAATTACTTTTTATTCTTTGTTTCGGACTGGTGAAATGAATTTCTTGAATCAACAGAAATAAGAAAAAGAAGAATCTATTTCCATTCGCTAATCCAAAAATTTGTAATAAATTTTACTGATTTTCATTGGTGAACACGTCTTATCAAGTTAAATGCATGATCGAAATAAATTACGATTATAATATTAACTCAATTTGAAAAAAGATTCAATGATCTATGAGTTGTTCCATATCTTTCATCATTATACAATCGAATCTCTAGCTCACAAAATTAATTTAGAAATAAATGATGAATAGATAAATTATTTAACAAAACAACACAGTTTTCCTATTGCCGTAACATAATAATAATTTCTTTATCTAACTTTCCTTCTCCGACAGTGTGAAGGAAATATACGTTTGTCACAACCTTGACAGAAAAGATAAAAAGAGAAGCGCAGAAAGCAAGTCATTCATTCTCCCCCCTTTTCTAGTGTTCATTGATTCTATTGAGAGAAAAGGGTAGTGAAGTTGTATGGTCAGCTTATCTCATCTAGGCGAAATATTTCATGAAGTGAAAAACGCTCAGCGATCGGTTGCTCCGTTTCACTCTTACGTGTTAATCAAGCGAAGAAATTCACGCTGCGAAAAATTTCTTAAAATGTGTAAAACTATGCTGGTTATGACTAAAGGCATTGAATCAATAGAAATTTCATTTTTCATATAAATGTACCTGTTCAAACGAAAAAAAGAGGTAAACTAGGTAACCTGTATGCCTACAAATAGATAGTTGTAAGACAATATAAAAGGTTTAGAAGAGAAAAAGGTATTTAGAGGTGTTTGGCTCAGGTAACATGTTTTTAGTATTGTGAAAAAAAGTTTAAGGTTTTCCCTGCGCTTGTGGTACACGTTAAAGCAATTTCCAATGTAAGTACTACAGTAAATGAAAAAATCAGAGGCAAGTACAATAAAACTGATTATAAAATACCTATTGAGTTTAAGATTATGAAAAAGTATTTATTACTTTTAACAACAAGAAGAATCTATTAAGTAGGTACGCGCAGAAAATATTTGTCGAGCGGAAAATTTCATTATCTAAAAAACACACAGCGAGCGGTTACTCCGTTTCAGTCTTAAGTGTTAAACGATCAATAAGTTCATGCTGCGAGTCGAGCAGAAAATAATTATCGAACAGAAATTTCATCATGTGAAAAACGCACAGCGATCGGTTGCTCCGTTTCACTCTTAAGTGTTAATCGAGCGAAAAAATTTTATGCTGCGAAAAATTTCTCATACAAGCAAACGCTTTTAAGTAAGTACGCGCAGAAAATATTTATCATGCGGAAAATTTCATGATCTAAAAACGCTCAAGGAGCGATACTCCGTTTCAGTCTTAAGTGTTGTTAATCGAGCGAAGAAGTTCATACTACGAAAAAATTCTTAAAATGTACAAAGCCGCAAGAGATTTCCGAGTTGCAAGCAAACATTTCTTCCAATTTTTTTTTTCGGAAGAAAAAAACTAAGTTCGAATAAAACTTGATCTAATTGTCCTAGAAACTATTGTAATATGTTAAAATGAAGGTCTTAATCAGATCTAAAGGGCTTCCAAGGGGGTGTTGAGCTACAGTTTCGAAGCTCTAAAATCATTTTTTCACCGTTAAAAATGCAGTTAAAGAAATTAAGAAATTTGGAAATGCTAAAAAAGTTCGAAAATAGAATAAAATATAAAAATTTCTCACAGTAATAGGAAGGGGGTACCGAGGGCTTTCTAAAAAGTGCACATGCAAGAAGGAGGGATAAAAAGTAAAAAAGATATCATTAAAACAAAATTATAGGAAAAACAGTAGTAAAACTAATTAGAACCTGTTCAAACGAGATACAAAGTGCACTAGGTAACCTGTATGCCTGCAGATAGGTGTGAGACAATATTCAAGGTTTATAATTGAAAAAGTTATTTTGAGGTGTTTGGCTCAGGTAACATGATTCTAGTAATGTGAAAAAAAGTTTAAGGTTCTCTGTACTTTTTATTCTTTACTTCAAACCGGTCGAAGGAATTTCTTGAATCAACAGAAATAAGAAAAAGAACAAATCTATTAGTAAGTACGCGCAGAAAAGATTTATCGAGCGAAACATTTCATGAAGTGAACAGCGCGCAACGATCGGTTGCACCGTTTGAATCTTTAGTGTTCATCGAGGTGAAGAAGTTTATACTGTGAAACAATTTCTTAAACTTTATAAAAGTGTGCTGGTTATGATCATACCATTACTACTAATGATGACTTAATAATTTTTCCACTTTGGAGCAAATTTTCTAGTAAAATCACTAAGAAATTGCCATCTCCTTAGAAAAATCCTGTATACGCGCCTGAACGCGTTTCTCTAAAGCATAATCCTCAGGTAGTGTTAAAAAATTGTTCTTTAAGAAATTGTGTATTCAACTAATGCAAGTTTTATGCTTAGTGTGTGTTTTTCTTTTAAGATAGCCTACATATTTTTTTTTGCCCTTTATGCATTTGTAAAAGATGGTCAAAATTATATGAAAATTTCAGCCCTTACGAGAGATAGTTTTCCGATTTGACACATTATGAGCTGCGTCCCCCTTCCATCGGGCTCTCTCCTGAAATTTTCTTCGAAACTGAAATCGAAATTCTAAAAACCCTATAAGGGTGGGAGATTCAAAGGCTCTCCCGCTGAAAATTTTCGGAATAGATGCTATTTTCATGCTAGTTTTGGCAAGGCCGTAGCCAGAATTTTTTTTCGGTGGGGGGGGGGGGGCTGACTTTGAAACACTAGTGATGAGGGATGTTTTAGGGAGGAATATATGCTACATTGCGAAAATTTTCGGGATTTCGGGGGGGGGGGGTGCCTCGCCCCCCCCCTCTGGATGCGACCTTGAGTTTTGGTAACGTTAGGAGAAAGGGGAGAGTTCAAAGGCTCTCTGCGGACATTTTCTAAATTTCCACAGTTCTGAAGTTTTGAAAATGCATTTTCAGGTTCTTTGGTGATGTTAGGGGAAACCCACATTCTTATTTAAAACTGAAGCTCAAGTTATAAAGTATGAGGAAATAACATGTTACAACCTATTTTGAGTAGTTGCGAATTTTGAAATTTTTTTACGTGATGGAGAAATTGAAGCTCAACTTCGGATTTAATAATGCATAAAAATACATAAAAATCAATTATCGAAATCGATATCATAGACCCATCTCTGACCCCATCATCATAGACCCCATTTTATACAGAAAACTAACAAAATTAATGTTACTAAATTTTTAGAAAAAAAAAAAAAAAAAGAAGAAGAAAGTCTGTTTTCTCATCTTTTTTATTTTCTTCAAAACTTAAATAAATAACATTTCCCATCATAAAGTATTGTTAGCTGTTTTAACCCTTTTCTTCTGTTTTACAGGTGTGAATAATTTTAACTTAATATAGGGAAAACTTACAAATATCATCAATTTATCCAGTTGCGGACTGGGAAGAAAATTCGGGCCGGGCATTTTTCAAACAGACCGGCCCTTGGAAGGGCAGGTATTTTGTAGATTACTGGAACTAAAAATATTATCAGTAAATATGTCGATATGTATTAAAATATTAAATGTTCACGCGACAGTTATTTTTCTTATTCAGCATGGAAGTGTAATGATACGTAATACTGTATAGCAAGGCCGTAGCCAGAAATTTTTTTCGGGGGGGGGGGGGGGGGCTTGACTTTGAAACACTTACGTTGAGGACAGTTTCAGGGAGGAATATATGCTACATTGCGAAAATTTTCGGGATTTCAGGGGGGGGGGTGCCCGTCGCCCCCTCTCTGGATACGGCCCTACTGTATAGGACTCCAAATTCGGAATCCCAAAAGACCCAAAATCTGGAACTTCTTCAAAAAAATCAGGAAATATTTTGCTCCGTGTTTCTTTTTTTTTTTTGGAAGTATGTCATTTTAAAAAGAAGGAAAATAAAATGCAATGAACATGTTTAAGATCGGAAATGTGCAGTTTCTAAAAAAGTTATTTCTTGATTCTCTGAAAAGGGTGCGTTTTTGCGATTAGAATTAGAGTGGTATTAATTGTTGCTTTAATTGTAAGTTAATATCATTATATTTTGCTTTTTTTATTTCTTGTTGTTCTATTACATTTATTTTTTTAAAATAAACTATAATTTTCTCGCGATACAGAACATTCGCGAAATTGAAATTCGGCGCTTCTCGCATTTTCCCGATCGTCTGATCTTTTACTGCAATTAAGTAACTAGAGAACATAAAATTATATCAGAAATTACCGGAATTCTTTTCTTTTATTGTTAAGAGATTAAAACAATATTGGGAAAAGTCTAGGTTTTTCGATGTTTTGCCTTCAGATGTAAGCCCACTCCAACTTCGTTTTTTTTGTGATAACTTCATGACTTATAGGCGAGTGTATACGATAACCAAAAACAGTGGCGTAGCTAGAACCCAATTTCGGGGGGGGGGGGGGGCTTCTGGAGGAAGGTCGATTTCTCGCAGTTAATTTTACGAAAACAATTGGTCGATTTGATGATGAAAAAAAATTATTATAAATGGAGTTTCTAACTTGACTCATTTTAATGTGAAAATTGAAGGGAAAAAACATATTTGTCAACTTAAAAACAATCTGATTTACGTTTTTATATAATTTTCGCTTCAGACAGAATTTAACTAGAACTGAAGCTGTTTCAGGGGAAAATACAAGAGGAAAATACAGTATTATGTTAAAAATTAAACACTGATCAAGTTTACGTGTCTTGGGAAGGAAGGTGATTTAACGAACAAGACAATTTCTGAATCTCCAGTCTAAGTGAATACAATGGAAAGAATAAAACTGTTAAGTTAATCCAAATGTTTTAAAAAATTGCTAATACAGAAACTTAAAGGTATTATTGTTTTATTGCATATTTAACAAAAAACAAAACAAAAAAAAAGAAAAAATAAATAAATAAAAATAAAACTTACCAAACTTAACGAATTTACAGGAATAAAATTTTTCTTCTCATAGAACATAGAACATAGAACTATTTTTAAGCTCAACTGATAACTTTTTTCCATTACCATTTTTAGCCTACTTTCCCTTCAAAGTTTTAAACAAAATTAATAAAGCACGAAAGACAGTTAAATGTATTGTGAAAATATCGTTAAAAATAAAGAAAAAGTTAAAATAAGTGAAGTAATTAAATAAAGACTGAAAAATGAAAATTTTGAAAGTAGGCTTTTGAGAAGGAGAAAATGTGTGTCTGTCGGTCTGTCTGCCCCCCCCCCCCAAAAAAAAAGACTTTTGAAGGGTTTGTCCAATTCGAAATATTTTATTTTTGAATCGAAAGGATATCGGCGTGGGCATCTCATTTCTACATTTGACTTTTTGATTTGCACATTTTTTCGCTTAATTTTGAATAGTTAAAAAAATGTTAACATTAACGCCTATGGATTGACGCCTATGGATTGATAACGCCTATGAGATTTTTTGATTTGAACAACCTTTATTCATTTTCGAACAGTTCAAAAAAAAAAAAAAAAAAATTAACATAACCCCTTCGGGGCATTTTCAATCTTATATAAATCATGATCTAACAGACGGATTTGCTTGGAACAAACTTCATCGGAAAGATTTTATGACGTAGCACATGTACAAATACGAAGTTCAATCGGAACTAAGGGAGCCTATTTTCATATGAAATTTTTTCATCGGGATTTCTAAATATATTTTTGAATGAATAAATGAGTGAAAAAATACATGAATGGAGTAAATGAATGACTGAATAAATGAAAGAATGAATATGTATTAAACGTTGAAAAAGGTATTTGAAGAAATTAGAACTAAAGCTAAATGAGAAAGAGAGATAGCTGGATTATAAGTTTGAAGTTGGTTTTTAACGGAAAGGTGTGTATAGTTTTGGACGGAACTTCTTGTTAAATAATGCATTAGTACTAAAAGCGGCAAAAATAAAATTACCTTCAGGAAGTGTCTAGTGAAACTAATTCTGATTCAGCAGATTGTACTTCTTCAGAGGACATCAACTTTCTCTTTTTATAACAATCATCATCAACTTTCTCTTTCGAATTAAAAAAAGCTTGTAATAGGCTTACGCTCGCTTCAATATTGCCTCTCATTCAATGCACTTCCCTAAATATATTGGGTTGGAATTCTGGAAAAAAAAAATTGCACAGGACAGACCGACCCACAGATGCATAAGGGGTGGAGGTGGTGGATACAGCTTTCACGAGAGGAAAGTGGGTGGGCTCGAGCTCATGGTAAAATATTCATGCAACAACCTACAGGCAAAGTGAACGACCATTGGGGAAAAAACCATTTAAATTAGAATAGTTTATGCTTAAAGAACGTGAGAAAATAGCCTTTTATGGCTACAGTACCATTTGTTAGGGGAGAGGAGAGATTGACAAAAGAAACTCGATCATTTTATCTCCCACTATC
Organism: Octonoba sinensis; assembly: GCA_038502835.1. Classification (NCBI taxonomy): domain Eukaryota; kingdom Metazoa; phylum Arthropoda; class Arachnida; order Araneae; family Uloboridae; genus Octonoba; species Octonoba sinensis. The sequence continues at coordinate 23,590,883 of CM076598.1, read as the reverse complement.
TCCCCTCTTCGTCTTCTGCGCATCTGTTTCTGTATATGCAGCTGAGGCGTTATTATTGAATGGTCAGTAGTGATTGGGCTTAAGTTGAAAGTAGAGAGCAATTAACGCAATCCCCTGTGGTGCTTGAAAGCACCTTTTTAAAGGAAGAAGTCATAAAAGGGTCTTTCTTCCGCTCTGGGCATGAAACGTAGTAAGGGACTGCTGATAAAATTGTTACATTGTGAGCAGTCATGGGAAAGATTCTACTTTAGATAAATTTATTGTTAAAAGTTCGGATTGCTGGCATTTGAAAGCTATTTCCAGCTTCCGTTTTTTTATTCAAATAATGTTTTTTTGCTAGTCTTGCTGTCCCCTTTCATTTTCAATTTTCTCCAGACTAGAGACCCATATCTAATATTAGTAGGTTTCATAACTGCAAGAGTTGCACTGAATGTATTTTAGTTTTAAATTCGACTGCGAATCAAAACCTTCCCGAAAATGCTTCCAAACCGAAGATTTTTCATGCATTTTTGGCAGTGTTCACTCTATTCAATTGTTATTAAAAACCATATTTTTAGAATAGTGTAAAGCGTAAAGAGAGTTAAGGTCTCAAAAACAGTTTTCGGACACCAACATTTCGGTGGGGTTCCTCTAAGTCTCTAAGTATCTAAGTCAAAATTTCGGGGGGGGGGGGGTTTGTCCCCCCCTTATCTACGCCAGTGACCAAAAATACTATAAATGAGCAAAATGCTAATAAAAACTTCCAGAGCAAATTATATGAGCTCTGATGCTACTTACTACTTTTTTTGAATGAGAACCCAAAATCCGGAAAATTCCGAAATCTGGAAAGATGGCGGCCCCCAGAGTTCCGATTTTGAGGTCCCATACTGTATATAAATTAGCTCTTAACAGCCTCCGTACTCTAGGGAGTTGGGCAGTGAGACAATCGGCTGAGACAATCGACTGAGAGAAATTCTCTGGAGCCGCCCCTGAGAATTTGCATCACCTGGATTGAGAAATTCTCAGGGCCATATTTTGTAGCTTGCAGGGTTTAAAAATATTGTCAGTAAGTATGTAGATATGTATTTGAATAATATTAAGTGTCTACAAGATAGATTAATTTTTCTTATTCACCATAGAAGGGCAATAATACGTAATATGTTAATTAGCTGTTAATAGCTGCCGTACTTTATGGCGTTGCGCCGTGAGGCAATCGCCTCGCCGCCTTAGCCTCTTCCTCCTGCACTGCTCAAAATTTAAAACATCCCTTTTTCCGCTCTCAAAAGTTCAGACGGCCGCCTAGGTTTTCTATATGGACGAGCCGGCCCTGAGAATTTCTCAAGCCAGCCCCGAGAGCTCGTCCATATAGACGACTTAGACGATAGTCTGAAGCGCAAAACTGATGTATTTTATTTATTTATTTATTTATTTTCCAAGTTTAAAAATAAACACAATCATTTTTTCTCCTCAGGCAGCCGTTTAGGTTGTCTATAAGGGACCAGTCGGCCCAGAAAAATTCTGCCTCCCCCCCCCCCCTTTGTGGCCCAACGGCCAGACCCTAGAGATTTGCCCCATGGCTGCATTGCACTCTCTGAAGCCCGGGTTACGGCATACTTTTGGTCAACGTTTTTTTATGAACATTGTAAAAGCTGTTGATTTTATAAAAAAAGATATTTTGCGACCGGCCCACCGGGCATTTGCCCGAATGCTCGCATAGCCAGTCCGCCACTGAATTTATCAAGAACGTGTTGGTTGAATAAGTGGTTATTTTGGATTCAAATGGCACGTGATGTTTTTTTTTATTATTATTTGTGGAACATAAGTCACTGAATTCCATAAATTACATTTCAGAAAAGTATTTTTTTTATTAAAATACTTCATATTTTATTAATTATTACCAATGGTAGATATTGTTTCCGATGAAGTAATATAGATGGCGCTACGGGAAAAAATCGGTCATCATTAAATTTTCTAGAGTTTTTTTGTCGTTGTCTTCAAAAATCCAAATAGCTTAGATTCCCCCACTCCCCTCAAGTGCAGAAGACTAGAGCATCCAAAAGGGAGTGCTATATCTAGATATTTTTTTAACGAACATTAAAGGGAAAAGTTTTACATTTAAAGAGCTCATTTTTTAAAAATGAATTTCTTACTCTATCCTACTAACTCCAATAATGAGATTATTAATAGGAATAGTTTGCTTTGAAACTCGACACCTGTTATGCTTTTTGAATTTAATACCGCAATGGAATTAATCGATTTATTTAATCACTATTTTTGACATCATTATTATTATTATTATTATTTGGTGGTAAGATTTATGTTAATGCAGTGGTGTAGGGTGTAGTCCTGTGAAAAAAAGTGGCTTACTACAGGACCGGTCTTAAGCCGATTGGACTGATTGCTCCCAATAAGTCCTTACGCGCTTAAGGCGCCTTTGCTTAAATTTTTTCAGACGAAAAAAAAAACTAAACATAAAGAGAAAAAAGTATGTGCATTTAGCAAGGTTACTGGTCTTCAGCATGTGTACTTAAAAATAATATGTGATTTTATTTAAAAAAATGCCCTTTTTTAAATGCACAGTTTGATTTGTTCATATTCTACTGAAAAATTATGAAGTCAAAAAAGAAAATTTTTGGTCTTAATGACATTTTGTTAAGACCAATAGAGGGAGGTGTGTACCAAAATTATAACAAATCGAGAAGGGGCCCCACTAAATTTATCCCTCGGGCCCCGCAAGTCTTAAGGTAGGCTCTGGGCTTGCAGATATGAACATAAGAACAAAAGTGGTAGGATGCTTGCTTTAAAGGGTAAAATTGAAGAAAACTAGTTGGGTGAGGACGGTTGCGTTACATGAAAAATGAGGGGACGGGGCCTTCTCCCACCGCCCCTTCAGTACACTGCAGTTTTAGTACATTTTTATGAAGTAAGCTATCTTTCTCAAATTTTTGCTTAAGTAGGGCTGCTCGAAACATGCTGAAGCTACTGGTTTTGAGTCATCCTTTACGATTCTTACATGACAATGTTTAATTATTTGAAGTTTTTCAGTGTAATCTATAGTTTCTGATAAGAATAAATAATAATATTTCTCTTTTCATTTTTCTTTGGGCGATTTTCATGTTGCATTTTCTAGGTCAATTTTTGACATCATTGCATCAGGCCTGTAGCCAGACTCTGACTCCAGGAAGGGCAAACGTTTTGACAGAAGGGGCAGACTAGTTTTTCATTTTTTTTTCTAACATGTTAGAATTTATGCTCCATTTTGGGCGTTCTCTTAAAATTTAAATTAATAATTTATTTAATAATTAATGCAATTATTTAATTTATTAATTGATTAATTAAACAGTTAATTAATGAAACTAATATTAATTTAATTCAATACTGAAATTATTTGATCTTAAAGAAATACTTGATTAAAACTTACAAAAGGCAGAATTGAATTTTTAAAGCTTATTCTAAGAATGTCTTTTGTAAATTAATAAAATATATGAAAAACCATAAAAAAGTGAACATTTTTTAAAGATAATGTGAATGATCATTCAAAGTAAGATATTGAAGCATAAAACATATATCGGTATGTTACAGTAAAAAACTGGACTACCCACGATCCTTTCATTAGTGCCTGGTTTAGATTGAAAACAGGAAAAAAAATGAGCTGAATACAGGAAAAGTTCATGTTTTTTAATTTTTCTAAAATTTGAATTAAGGGATAAAGGTGCATGGGGACAGGATTTTTTTGATATGACTTTGCGTTTAACCAATCAAAGTTAAAAACTGAAATACCATAGATTATTAAGGTCCAATTAATGATGCTAGGACGGGCAAAACATTTTTCAGGTCAGGCATTGCCCGCCCTGGCCCCCTCTGGCTACGGGCCTGCATTGCATGATGTATATCCTCATAATATTTTTTATCATAAAGTAAGTTTTTCTCCTTATAGAAAAAAATATTTCGATATCCTACACTGCCAAAAAGTTTCTGTCTGAGTTTAGCCCAGAATTTTTTCAATAAGGATGTTGAACAAATAGAGTGAAATACTTTTCTTTTTGCAGGTCTAAATTTACGCAGAAGGGATTTGGAAGATTTTTTCTCCCTGCACATATACAGAATTATAAGACCCAGAACGGGCAATACTTGCAGATAAAAAATTTATTCTAACAAGAAATTACCAACGACCTGCAGTTTTGTGAATTGTGAAGTAAAAAGTATTTTTGATAATCATGCTTACTTAGAATAGTCCTAGTTCAAAATTCTAGATTTTCAAAAGTTAACTGCACAGAAAAATCACAAATAACCGTTGATGAGTTGGCTACCTGTTTTAACCCTCTGTGTCATAGTGAAGACCATCGTTTCCCAAAGTGGGTTCCGCGGAACTCTAGGATTCCACAGAAGGATGGCAGGGGGTTCCTTTTATAATTAACAATAGTTAATTTATTAATACGTAAAAATATGTTCAATAAGTCATGTTCAGAAAATGAGTTGCGATGAAATTCAGCTGAAAGTGGTAGTTAATTCACTTTCTGAAAATAAAAATACATTTGAAGGAAGCAAAATAAGAAATAAAAACTGTTCAGAGAATTTTGTAAATTAGTTACTTAATGTAAAAATTGCAAAATGACTCGTTGCCCTTCTTAAGAGCATTCTGAAGCTCTATTTGGGTGGGTTAAAGCTTATACGCTGTCTGATAATGAGAGGTTGGCAATTATATTTGATGATAATGACTAAAGAGCGAAAAAGGGAATTTAGTCGATTTTTGTAATACTTTTGACTTGGATCTCAGAAATGAATCGAAGAGTACAGGTTAGTAAACTTTTTTTTTTTCATTCTAGAATTTTACAATATTAAAACCTTCAATTCTAAATAGGTAGTTTGAAATTTATTTCCGGCGGGGAGGGGGGGGGGGAGGCTTTGAATAAGCCTTTTCCAAATCGTTAGATATGTGGCTTTCAATATGAACTATTGTTGGTTCCTCAAAGTAAAAGTGAATCGTTAAGGGTTCCGTTGTCAAAAAAGTTTGGGAACCGCTGGTGTAGACTATAGGCAACATACTTTTCAATCGCTGATTTTGCAATTTTCTATATAAATAATTAAAAAAAATTCTGAAGTACATGTATTTTACTTTTTGTTATTATTTGGAACCCAAAACATCAAATAAATCCGAGTTTTAAGTGACAGATCATACATTTCCAAACCTGAGGGTCGCGACCCTAAATGGGGTAGCGAGGCACTTCTTACGGGGTCGCCGCAAATTCTCTAATTTAAAATAAAAGATACTTTACCCCAACTGCTTAGAAAAAGAAGGGCTCTTTCTAATACTAAATATCATTTTGAATTGTATTGTGCTAAACTTAAGGGCATTAACTGCAAAGTAATAGTTTAGTGGCGTGACGATTTTCGTTATGTCCGGCCAGAACAAAATTACTTAATCGAAAGAAATCTACGAAAAATATTTAAATAATATTGAGAAATTATTCAAATAATATGCAAAAAATATTCAAATAATGTATATAATTTGAATAAATTTAAGTAATTTACAGAAATATTCAAGAAAAAAAAGGAAAAAAAAGCAGTCTTTTTTATTACATTGCGACAACCAATTTTTTATTGAGTCCTTCCATTACTTTTTGAGAGTAGTTACGCGTAAGAACAAAAAAGTTCAATTGAGCTATCCCTCTTGACGGGATTACCGCCAAAACAAATCATCACTTCTTCCCATCAGGATCCATGGGTGCAATAAATTAATTAAATTCCAAACATAATATTGTCTGTTAAGGCGCGTTCTGACGAGACAGTTTTCCCCTGCAATATCTGTCGAGACAGTCACTGTCCATGTCTGAACGAACCCGACAGTCGCTCTCTGACAGTATCTCGCCGAACCGGTTTTTCGTTGTGACAGTCACGTCTGAACACAGGCGGACACTTTTCAGAGCTACTGTCGCAAGTTCCCAGGCCAAGTTGAAGTCCTTGCAACTTTTTCCCGACTGTCTGACATTGACTCCCGCGAAAAATACGCAATTGCTTCGATTAATGTCCTAAAAAAGTTCAATTAATTTCATTATTGGTCTGAAACTTCTGCTTAGGGGTTGATATATTTGGATATTAATGAATATATTCTTTTTTCCTCGCGAAAAACAACAATTGCGTCGACTTATGTCCTAGAAAAAGTTCAATTAATTGCATTATTGTTCTGAAATTTCTGTTTAGCGATTTAATCTGATAGAAATGAATGTAACCTCTATTTCTTGGTTTAAAATCCAGAAAATTATGCTTTTAATAAATGCGTAGTTTAGTAGAAACAAATTTATCTATTATATTGAAGGTCAAAGAAAAAAAAAAACAATTCAGAATTAAAAAGGTAATTTAATGCATGGTTTAAACGGATTATTTATTTAATTTTATTATTTACTTTACTTTTTAATGCTTAGTACTTTAACCCTCTTCCAAGGGCAAAATTTCAAATTAATATTAAAAACTGATTATTGTTATCAGCACTTGCTTGCATATATATTGTTATCAGTACTATATATAGAACACATTTTTTACTTGTGTGCTCATATTGAAGTATACATTAAATAAGTAATTAATTTTATTTAGCGCTTCAAAACAAATATTTAATGCAAAAATCCTTTTTATTTCTTCGTTAAATAGAAATATTGTCAAGTGCAAACATTTATTTTGAGATAAACTTTTAAAGCTGTCAACGATTTATAGTTTTCTTTTAACTAATATTTTTTAAAACTTTTTATTGTTATCTGTGTTTAATATGTGGGAAATAATATACAGTACAACCTCGAACGGCCATTTCCACGGGAATATTCATTTCATATATGGAAAAATTATGAACGTGGGTCAGAATAACGTCCGAAGAAATCGTTAAACCATTAAAACAAGACGATACCTACGTTAAAATGATGGATGCAGGTACAATGCATAAAGATTTTACTGTATTGTAATCACTTTAAATTAATCCTTTTTATTATGCTATCATGATTTAGCAAAAGGTAGCCAACAATTATAGAATTGCAATTAATCTTGTACTTATTACCAATGAAAATTCAACATCCAACTTTGATTCATGTAAAACCTTTATATGTAAAAAAGATTAAAACTTCCTTTAAAACATTTAGAAATTAGCTTTATTGATACGTAGTTAAATTTATTAAACACTTTTGTAGATGAAACCGCTATAAAAGGGTGTATAGTTGTAAAGTGCTTTATTTTCGTTTCATTTTACTTCAGGTAAAAATGTTATATATATTTTAAAACCTACATTAGTTTCGTGCAAGTAACTTTTAACTGCACTCACACACAAAACTTTGTGTTAGGCTGTTAAAAAAAAAAATCTAATCTATCCTGTCATAATTTTAATCTTTTACTGTCAAAATTGTGATCATTTAAAAATCCAATTTTAGGAACTATACAGCGTTACTTTTCGTAATAAAAATATCCATTTATTGATTTTGTGCACAATTCTAATCTTTATTTTTTTTAAAATTAATCATTCAAATTTTCTGACCTTTTTTACTGAAGTATTATCTGCACTTTCCATAATTAATGAGTCAATAATACTTCATATATATACAAATCTGACGTAGCTTAAGAAGATACAAAAACAAAGAAGTAAATTTTAAAAAATCAGCAGCAAATACAACACATTGCGACTCCTCAATTTTTTCGGAACAGCGTCTCAAGTACTGCACAGAATGAAGAAACCTTTCTTCTACGTGAGAACCAACTCCGACAGTTGAATTCGAGAATTGCATGACTTTTCCCTCCGCCGACTGTCGCTGCGAGTTCTTGCTTGCAATTTTTGCTGTAGTGTGAACACTCTAGCAACAACTGTCGGACATTTTCGCGTGAGTTTTCTCGCTCGTCAGAACGCGCCTTTAGAGTGGACCAAAAACGTGCTAAAGTAAAACATGCCATCTTCCAGTCCAACGCCACTGTAAATTTGTTTATTTTATAGTGCTCTTCGACATGATAAAACTGACAAATATGCAGTGGAATTGGATTCAGAGACAGTTTAGAATCTAACGTGTCGTTTTTGAGTCAAACTACTTGTGTGAAAGTGTGTGTATGTGTGCGTACATACAGACATTTACGCGGGTTGCTTATTTGTTAAAAATGGGGTCACAACATTTAAATTTTCACTATATTTTGCATAAAAAGATATGTGGACTTTGGCCCGACACTCACTGTAAAAAATTTCGGGCTATGTTGCACCAAAACTTGGTATACATTTGCTGGCTACATAAAATGGTGCTAGATTTTAACATATTTTGGTGTTTTCTCCCATACCCAAAAGCAGAAAAAGGTTGCACCATAAATTGGTATTTTTAAAGCACACAAAAGCGGCGGAAGGTTGCACCAAAATTTGGTGTTTTTACAGTACGCAAAAGCGGCGGATGGTTGCACCATAAATTGGTATTTTATATCACCGAATTATGAGGAACGGATATACCATAAGTTAGTTATTTAATGTTATCAAATAATGAGGAAAAATATCATTAATAAGTAGGTTCTCTTATAGCACCAAATTTGTATAATTGAAAATGATATATATGTATATATATATATATAATTATCTATACGTTTAAAAACAAATACTCTATTAATATTTTATATACATTAATAAAGGTGTGTGCTATAAATAATGGAGTGTTTGTTTTTAAACCTATAAATTTACAAATAACATTTTGAATTATACTAATTTAGTGTTCTAAGAGATCTTACTGATATAGAACATACTTTCCTTATTAATTGGTACAATTAAAATACCAATTTGAAAACAACAATCATATGTATACTTTTTTTTTCTTTTCTGAATTACTATATTCGTCTCTTTTTTTCTCTGAATCCTTTTTAAACATTAAAAGACATCATAGAATCAATACAATTGTTTTAAAGATGGAGATATAAAAAGGAATTTTAAAAATCAATTTGAAGAGAAAAAATGAAATATAGTAACTTAAAATAATGATGGTAATAATAAAAATAAATTAATAACTTAGTATTATATATTTGTTAAATTTATTTATTTAAAATAATAAATAAAATATTAAGAATTTTTTTTTATATTTAAAAACAAATTTTTTGCAATGAAAGAACATACTTATATTGCAAACTTTCATTATCTTTTAGTTACAATTAAGCACTTTTTTCTTTTTATCTGAAAGAAAAAATTGATATCAATGCGAGTGGATCTACAGTTCGAAGAAAGTTACAGAAAATGTTAAATTCCCATTACAAGAACAAAGAAAATTGCTTTTACGGTTTATCTTTTTTTTTGAATGGTTGCTGTTAATGGACTTTTTAAAACGGAATTTTAAAAAATAATTTACGAGAAAAATTGTCAAAAAGAAAACATGAAATGAAAACTTTGACAGGTTAATAAAATGTTGAATTTCCATGTAGGTCATTGTGTCCTTACTTATTTTGTGTATTATGCTAAATTCACAGCAGCTTTGTTGAATAAGTATGAAAGCTACAAACATTATACCTTTTATCATTGCGTAATTTTTTAAATGATAAATTAAAATTTAAAAATTTAACTGTTGAAGTCAAAATATTTTCAACTTGAAGAAAACAATTAAGTAGGAAACAAACTCTGAAATGTTAAAATAAGTACACTTCACAAATTACATTACTTTGAAATATTAATGAAAGAAGAAACAAATCCAGATCAATATTCAAATGAAATTTATTTGCGAAAAAACATGAATATGTGAAAAAACATGATATAATAAAGCAGATTAGAGATAACAAATATGTAAACGGTGGAAGTACATTAAAATCAACTGATGCATAAGTTAAGTTTCAAAAAATTATATGAAATTGTATTAAATAAAATATCTTTTTTTTTTTTAATCCCAGGATCATGAGAAAACCAGAAAATATTACTTTTGAGTTGATACCACAGAAAAATGATTCAATTTTAGTTGTTTTTTTTTTTATCAATGCAAGTTCAGAAACAATACTCAAGACTTATGTCATGATTCTTAATTAAAAATTCATACATGATTGAATAATAAATGCTTGGGAATGACAACACTAGTACTCCCATATTTATATATTGAGAGAGGATAATAATCTAAAAGATTTTCAAGTGCAATTACTAAAACTACACTACTTTTTTTTCAATTGATAACCTCTTACGTGAAACACGACAAGAATTATAAATATTACAAACAAATAAAACAGTGGAGCCTTTACACAAAATATTAAATTATTTTTCCAAATACTGGTTTTTCATTCTCAAAACTTACAACTACACACATTCCTGATTTGTAAGTGATTCCTGAAATTATTACTTTTGATTTAATTTTGATTAGGGATGTACCGAGTACCTAGTAGTTGTGACTAAAAAAAGATTTTAAAAGACATTTATAATGAAAGAAGAAATCACCTGTCTCCAGAAAATGTAGAAAAACTTTGTGTTTTACACCATTATCTATATTTACATATTATTATACTAATCAATTATAAATTTATCTATTATTAGTAATCTTTAAAAAAAATTATGACATTTTTATTACTACTCGGTAATAGCATACTCAGTACATCCCTACTTTTGACCATTTTGTGTTGATGAGGACTATAATATTACTATTACGTATCGATCAGGACCTTAAATTATTTGGTAAGTATTTTTTCAAATTATTTATTTTTATTGCAACCCATCAGAAGGCTTTGAACAATCTCCACAACTGTTGACAATGGTAGCAGGAAATGCTGTGAAAAACGGTGTTTTTTAAAAGCATGAAAATTTCTACTGAGAACCGGACATTCATTGAATCCACATACAAACTGAAACTTCAGAACATGACTGTGAGCGTTTTAAACATGGGATAAATATGCAGCAGGAACCTGAAAAGTATTCCTACAGCTGTAACAAGTAAACATACTGAAATATTACTAAATTTTTAATTATTAACATTTTTTAAATAAGAATAGCTACTTTAGAAGGCAAATTTTCTTCGTAAATGTTAAACAAAACATGTTGAATGAATTTTAAACTGTTGACAGTATCTTTATAATAAGAAATATTAAGTGTATAATAGTATGACATTAATAACATTACTGCCGAGAGAAAAGTCTTTGTTCTGGTTACAATATGCCCTTCAATGACTATTTGAAAGAACCCATCAAATGCAATATCACCAGATGACAGGATAAACGGAACCCAAATTGGGAGTGTCATCATCCGGAAAGACCTAAAATGCATAACAAAATAAAAGTTAATTTAAAAGAGACGATAAACGTCTATTCAAGTTAGGCTTGCTGTCATTTGAAGGCTGTAGAGAACAACTACCCTTCTGACTTTTTAAATATAATGCAGTTATAGTTATGTATTGTCTTGTTTTTTCATGTTGTATAGAGCACATACAGCTTAAACCCCCCCCCCCCCCGTCTCTAATCACGAAAAATTTTTGATAATATAAAAATAAGTAATCAAAACGGACCCTTCACAAAATTCGGAGCCACCAAATTGTTCTTTTCAAAGGTTACAATGCAATTAATAATTTAAATAACTGAATAATAATTTTTAAATTTTATTTTAAATTTCAAATACCGTAATTATCGGTAAATAGTCTGCACCGTTGTATAGTCTGCCGGAAGAAAAATTCATCCTAAAAAAATCAAGTTCGGTGTATAACCCGCATCGTTGTATAGCCCGCACCCAAATCAAAAACAATGAACAAATCACTCTGTAAAGTACATTGTTTATAAGGAAACAATTTTAAATTACAGCACTTTTTTAACATTTAAAATTATATTGTAAAAAGTTTACATTTTACTATGTTTTGTTTATACAGGGACCTCTGCTCTGGTCCTACTCTCCTATTGGGATTTAATTGGTGTGGAAGCAAAGGCTTGCATAGGGAGTTAAGAGGGATGGGTGAAATTGAATCATAGTTTCGAAACTTATCATTTACTTCTTTGAATTTAACAATCAATTTAATTTTCTTTTTATTAATAATTATTACTTTTTAAATTCCGTGTATTGCCCACATCGTTATATTGCCCGCAGATAGTAAAAAAAGAAGATTTTTCCTAGATAACCCCAGTGCGTTTTCTATCAAGGGCCACTTTTCGAATGAACATTCAGTGATTTGAAGTGGCCAGCCGCTTCTCGGATTTGGCCCCTTGTGATTTTTCTTCGTTTTTTTTTTTGAAATATTGACTTTATGTCAATCGTCCAATAACCCCACAACACCTAAAGGCCAGCATCCAGGCTGAAATTGCTAGCATACCCGCTGCTATGTTGGTAGGATCGTGACAAGTGGAATAGGGGCGTCACCTACCTGGTTTGATTTTCAAAACTGTGTATAACGTAACTTTATGCATGTACCTAAGTAGATGGAAAAGGACAGTTCTAGTTCAGCAGGCGGTGATGGTGGAGCCATGCCCCCTCCTCCCCCTGCCACGCCCCCTCCACCTCCTGCCTCCCCCCTCCTCCGCCAGCCGAGTGGGGTTGAGTAGTAGGATTTTTGCTGCTAACCTCGTAATCTTTTACGAGGGTTTCTGAGTGGAGTTGAGTTGTTTTTCTTACTTGTTACTCTGCGTCCGAAGTTTAGCTTTTAGGGGATGGCAACACGTCACCTTCTATGAGAGGAATGGCAACGTTGATACCACATGCAACGGTCGTCATGACAACGAACTTGTAATCTTTTTGAATCGATTGTGCTACCACCTAGTGAGAGAAATATTAATTCATTCATTTAAATATTTTTGTAGACTTTGAATATTTTGCATCTCTTCAACTCAAATCGCTCAAGACTCCACCTAGTGAGAGAAATTATTTTTGGACTTGGAATTAATTGACTTTTATTTCTGAAAGGGAAATTAATATAATTTTAAGTTGATGGTCCCACCACCATCCCGATGTGATTTTTTTTTAAAATCACACCCCATCAACTTTTTTTTTATATCTAAATTCAAATTAGAATACATTACATGAATAATCCATTAAAAAATACTGCATCATAAAGTTCAAAATAATCAGAGAAAACAAAAGAACGTTTCATTGACCCTAGATGTCAAATAAAATAAGTCCCAAACGGAGAATTCACTTCTACAGTCAGTGAAACAGTCATATAAATGTAAAAATATCTCACCTAAATCCTGTTACACAAAAATCATCCATTTTAACCTGAAATGAAACAAACAAAAACACGGGCCTTTGCCTGAGTTTGAAAACTCATGACACCTGGAGGTCTCAATCAGGGTATCATCATCTGGAGGTTTTTTTGTTAACCCAGGTATCCGCCACCTTCTCCAAATTCAACCTTTGAAATCATTGACCCGCTTTCATTCATACATACATTCATGCAAACATACATACATACATACATACATACATATATACATAGAATAAAATAAAATAAATCAACATCTGAAAAGGAAAAAAAAATATTATGCACCATCTGAAAAGAGAAAAACTATTTCGTTAAAAGGTTACAAGCATACACTAAGGTACCTTTAAAAATAAAATGAAAAAATAAAAAATGAAAAGAAAAATATCTTATTTAAAAACAAAAGAAAAATTCTAATTGCATATTAAAAAAAAATAAATGGCCATCATTTAATTAAATTAAAAATGAGCTCATATAAGTAAATAAAAATAAAAGTGCTGCAGCAGCTGCCTTCTTCAAATTTTCATCAAAGACTTTCCATTCAAAATCTTCATCTCTTCCATTTTCATCAAAATCATTTCAATGACTGTAAAGAACATTTTTAAAATTCTTCTTCTTTTCATCAAAAAAATTTCAGTTGAAAACTTCTTATACATGGTAAAAGCTTCTCATAATACTTCATTTTTTTCTTCTTCCAATTTTCAAATTTTTTCTATTTTTTCTTTTTTCTAGTTTTCAAAAATGTTCTTCATATGATCCTTATTAATCATCTTCTATTTGTTTCTTCACAATATCACAATGGCCATATGGATAGGATGATATCCCATCATTTAAAATATATCTTTTATCGTCAAAAGCACTCAGAGCAATTTTGTTCATTTTGACTGTATATAAATGATGCTTATGATTGTTGATTCTGTGTTGGACTTCCCTCGTTGATTTTAAACTGAGTAAGCATTCCCTATAATTTTCATGTTTGATACGTTTTTTCACCACAGTCTTTGCAACACCCTTTGCCGTTTTTTTTCTCCTGGTCTTCTGCTTTAATTGAATACATTTTAGATTTCAATCCTACAAACTCTAGGATTGGTTTCCCATTGAGTTCATCTTTGAAACAACCTATTTTTTTCTTGTTTTCTGTGGAATATAGTGGATGGTTTGTATCATAATCAGAGGTGTCGTATATATGCTTATGCTCGGCCATATCCTTGTAAAAATCTTCAGTTATTATTTCGTAGGTTAATGAGTCTGTGTCAGTGAACAGCAGAGTGGCATTGCTTCCATATGATGATTTTATGATGTTGTAATGATAGTCATACATCAACAATTTGCTTAATTCCAGAATAGAAAATCCGACATATATAGGCTTGTTTAAAGTGAGCGATGTTTTTTCACGTTCAACTGCAACGAGATCATTGTCAAAAATGGAAAACCTTTTAAAAGATGGAGCAGCAACTAATTTTTTCCCCTTTTGTTCTTTATTTACTAACTGCACATCGACTCTATTTCTGATATTTTCCATCGTTTTACCATAGATGCTGTTATTCATTAATTTGAAAAAATCTTTTTCAAATGCGGTTTTTGCTTTTTTTCTTTGTTCTGTATTGAAATTAATATACTCCCTCAACCAAGGTTTCTGTTTAAATTGAATAATTTTATGGATTTTCTTCAGTTGGATGCCTTGTTTTAAATAAAATTGCAAATTTTTGTAATGAACAACATAATTTGACTTATCTTTCAAATTTGGAATAAGTTTTTCTTGGCCAATATATTTTTGTTCAGGAAGCATGGTTTTGGCAAATGGTGAGAGATCTTCAAAGCTCACTTTCATCCTTTCTGCTGCTAATGGATAATCTGAGTGAGTGCTGTGTAAATGTTCTGGATATATCAGGTCCATCTCCAGAAAATAACCTGTTTCACCATCTTCGGGAATGCTCATTAACCAATTTTCATTTTTCCCATCACAAGATATCCACTTGAATTCACCATATGGAAGACTTTGGATCATGGCCCATCCATACAAATTAATTGCATCCAAATACATGATTATGGTGGTGTTGTATTTTGGTTTAGTACTATGATACATTGCGTTGTGTAAAAATCAAAATATGTTAGAGGATTCGAAAATGAAAATGATAAACAAAAAAATATGTAAATTAATATATTCAAAAATACATACTAGAAATAATTACGAAATCATTAATCATTGACTGTAAAGATTTATTGCATTATACATCAGACTGCATATAAAAAAAGGGTAAAGAGCTCTTTAAGAAAAATTAAAAAGATTAACTAGCGTGTAACACAATATTACAACTCGTTAATTTACGTATTTGACACAGAAGAAATTTACAGATCTCTAATGCGGTTGTGACAAAGCTAGTGTTAGAAATTGATGGAATAGATTATATCACCTGATACTTGAAGATGACTACCTGATCATTGAAGAGTGCAGAAGTTGATTGATCAATACAATGATAATATAACGTACTTTTGCTCCTTCATTTGGTGGCTGGTTTTCAGATCGCATAAATATTTATTTGGAGCACTAGTTGTTTCGAGGACGGATTTCTCAAATCCGGTCAACTTGATCATTGTCGAAGCTTAACGGTCATTTTCTACAACTATATTTTCACAAGAATTCTTCAGACTCGTTGATCAGTCGGCTTCTCTAAACATGTGCAGTGTGGTCGTAATGTCAATAAAACAGTAAAATGTTACAGTTCAACGAATCTTGACTAAGTATTTAATGATAAAATGATAAAGGCATCACCTGGAAGCTTGCGATCCACTCCGATCGCGTCCAGCCATATAACATGTTGAAAAAAAATATGAAATCGACGATCAGAAGCTATGCAATTAACGAATTATGTTCTTAGGAGAACATTTGAATATTAAAACCAATACAGCTGTTATAAAAGAGGCAGTCGTCAGCATTTAACAAAACATTGCTTGCCCTACGAATAGGCAAAATTGCCCAGACGCCGGGCGCGTCTTTTCCGTATTAGACTTTCAGTAGCAATGAGGGGAAAACACACAGATTCAGTCACGGAATAATTGGCAAAGGCTCGAAAAAGGGGAGTATTACCAACGATCTTCTACTCGAAAAGATTGGACACTCTGGTAGAAACCTATGTTAAATGCTTCGGAGCAGAGGGGTCTGAGAAGTATAAGTAAAAAAGCAACATTTAGGATGAGATTGGCGAGAGAATCTTGGCGAAAATCATACTGAGGATGTCATTGCGGCAGTAAGTCGCCAAAGTGGATGCACTGATCCTTTGAGGCACGCACGGCGAGATCGGCCGAAACCCCGGGGGTCGGATCGTGTATCAGAGAGGTAAGAAAACGAAAGGGGCCAGAAAGCGCTGAAATAGCCTGAGGTACGTTGTTCATGGTCGACCCTTCTGCTATTATTAGGCGAGTGTCAGTCACTTCTTAACGAGCTTCACATAGTTAAAATATATAAGGGAAAATAAAAGCAAACGCGAAGTGTTCCCAACTGTCAGGATGAAACCTATTTGCTCCTGTTAAGGAAGATTCGATAAGTTGCTTTCCTTTTTGGAAAAAAATCAATTACAGAAGAAATTTTGTTGCTGCTGCATGTAAATTATAGTACAAAGCGCTGCCGTTAGAAAGTCACGAAACAGGGAGGGTAATTTTATCGGATTAAAAAAATTGAAAATACTTTAGATGACGGCAGTCGATTAGCGAAAGGAGTGGGGGATCTTCAGCTTCCTTAAAAATCGGAAGTTTAGACAAACTTTTTTTCTTCAAAAAGTACTTTTAGTTTACATCGGGGGCCGCGCCCCAATTCTGTCTGATGGACGTCCAATGCTGGAGCAATTTGAAACACGGATTCCCGGAAAATGATTTAAATATTTTAAAGTATTGTTTCAACATACAAATATAGTAAAAAATAAATAGAGAAAATTCTAATGTTGGGCTTTGCTTATTAATATGTTTAAATTCTGTTTTGGTCAAATGATTGAAACCTCCTCTAACGATTACATTTTTTTTTTTTTCAAAATTTTCTCTTATGGATGTAGTTTTAAGTTGCAGTTCCGAATTTTAAAATTAATTTTTTTAACTTAAATACAATCATCATATAAAGAAAAAAAAGCCTTCATTAAGAGTAAATGCACAGGTTTATCTCCAGGGCTCTTCATTCATTAAAAATTAAGATTTGCGTGGGCAAAACAGAAGAAAAAAGTACGCCGAATTTCAAATTGAACAATTATAAAACTACAATTCGCATCTATAAGTGTTTTTTATATCAGCTTTTCCACCAGAAAGTTCTCTGTAACTCACTATTTCCAAGTTTTAATTGAAAGGTTTTCCCCCCGTAAGAGTTCGAACGTGCACGCAAAAATTGTCTCAGACATTAGCGGCAGAAGCGAAGGGAATCGTTATTTTATCAAGTAATAGAGGAGTATCTTCAAAAATAACACATTAAGCCAAGCCGAAAAATTAGCCTAGTGAAGCAAACATTTATTATAATCATGCCGGCTAACGGGATGTTGCCTGAATAACTATTTAAAAAACGCTTTGAATTCCAGTCTGTTCAATTCACATTCCTGTTCCCTTAGTATTTGTTTTTGGAGAAAAGCTGTCAAAGCTTGAAAACATTTTCAGCTGTATTACCATTTATCAGATCATTATTTATATCATATTGTATACTGCTGCTGTTATATTACGTAGTGTTTTTATTTTTACTGAATATTTTGATTGAACAATTTTGTTTATTTTAATAAAAAATAATGCTACTAAGTAACATTAAGTCTTAAGTTTATTAGGAATAGATTTAGTATCTCTCAAAATTCCTATTCATTTGTCTTAATGGTTTTCAAGACCTACACCTACTGTTTTTTATAGTTCAAATTTTATTAGTTGTTACCAGTGGAGAACCTGGAAATTTCTGAAAGCCCTTTCCTGCGTACAACATTCGCTTAACTTGGCTTATTTGCCCCCCCCCCCCCCCCTCGTTCCTAGCAGCATGAAAGCGCCCGACAGAACCCTTGAAATGGTGGCGACAGAACCCTTTAAATCAGGGAAAAATCTGGAAATTTTTTCTTTGTTTTTGATTTATTCCAGAGTTCCAACGAACTTATCTGTAATCATTAAAATGATTCAACGTTCCCTTATTAAAAGTTAATTCTGAAATTATTTTACTCAAAAAAGTTAATTTTAATTGCCGTTTTTCATAAATTTTTGCCCACATATAAAAAAAAAATGTGATCTTTTTGCATCCGCAATGGGAACTGGACTTTGTAAGCTTTCGATGTTTCTTATGCTTTGTTAAAAGGTAAACAATTTTTTTCACCAAAACTTTAATTTGAAATTTTTAATCAAAATTTCGTGAATCGTGACCGTAAGGACGAACTTTCAAACGTCAAAAGATAATACTTCTAGTTTTATTTTTATTTAAATTTCTTTATGTATGCGTAATTCTTAACATTGTTTAAAATACTTGAAACAAAGGTGGAAACTGTTAAATAATCTTTTTAAATTTGAAAGATTCAGAAAATAATAGTCATTAACTATGCACTTATGATGATAATGTTTTTTCTCTTACACACATTCAGTCATCATATAAATTGCTTCTACGCAGGAGGGACATGTTAAATATTTGCAGTTAATCGCAAATAAATAAATAAATAATCAAATGAAAAACTAATTTAAAAATCACTTATTTAATTTCTTATTCAGTACGTATGTGAAATGTTTGAATAAATTCCCCTGCTGAAAGATTGAGAGATTTACCTATTTCATGAATTGAATTTTTTGACGCGCTAGCATTAATCTTAAAATGTTTAATTTTATTATCAAAAGTCTTTTCTGGAGCTTGGTATTTCCGAATGTAATTAAATGCTTTTTTAATCTTTAAAAAATGCATAATTTTCTTAATAAAATTTTCAAAAAAGTTTGAAAGTTATGAATGTTTACAATTTTCTTTCAAGCAATTGCTCTACACCCGTCAAATATTCATTAATTATTTTGTTGCATAGTGTAAAATTCAATTAAATAAAAGTAAAATTAGGAGAAATGCTTTGTTTTTTTAACATTAAGTTGTTAACAAGTAACAAATAATTAAAAATTGCATCTTGTCATTCCCTAGAACTATTATAAAACAAGGTTGATACTTCACTGCAAAATTTTTTTGTGCAACAAAATCTTTTGCCTGTAAAAATGCTCGTTTCTTCTTCATCAAAATGACAAAACTAAATTTTGGAAATTTTTACCTGCTTTAAATTTTGTTATATCTAATAATTTAATGTAGCATTCATTGCTGTTTTGCATAGGTCTGCTTTTTATCCTTTGTGTATATATATATAGCATATAATATACAAAGATTCCGAGGCCACTCTGGCGTTCACGCTTCCAGAATAATGTAGTATTCTTGAAATTTGACAGAACGCCCCTTAACCTTCTGCTGAGAGAGAGGCTCCGAACAAGGAACACTCCGCCCCCTTCCAACGCCACTGGTGGTTACCGATAAATTAATTATCAGTAATTCATCCTTCATTTTATAATCATCTCGTTCTGGATGGGATAATTCAACAGCAAATATTTTTTAATGACACACATCCCATTCCATTTGCATATTTGCGTGTACATTTACTGATTTTTTAATGTTTTCATGATTCCTTGAGTCTTTTTTTTTTTTTGTTTGTTGTATATATAGGTTATAAAATATCCAAATGATAAAAAACATATCTTTATTTGTACAATATGCATTTCAATATGGGATATATTTGGACCAGTAAAGTATAATAATATTAAAACAACTGAGCTCATCTGAAAAGTATTTATAAATATACACGATATTAACTAACAAATGTGCAACCCAATAATCACTATAAACATGAAAAAGGAGGTATTTTTTGGCTGATCGAGCATATTTATAATATTGTTGTAATATAGTTTATTGATTAGAAAAGTAATAAACTGATAAAATGATTACTCATTATTGAAGTATTCTTTTTTTACATCAGCTAAATCTATCACACTTACTCAATTTTATAATGCGATTATATACAATCACATTTGTGCTTTAAATATGTCCAGTTCAGAGAAGAAATGTTAGCATTTGATAATTCAAATTAAGAAAAATTGCTAATATGGGTGAAATATTTGAATACATCAAGTAACAATATTTACATAACTAATTTATGATTAAACTTCAAAATCATTGTGGTAATTACTGTTCTCAGTTTAAAGTCGTCGCAAAGTAGATGTATTTTTCAATTGAAATGTGGTGTTCAACTATAACATCCATATTGCTCTAATTGATCACAAATATCCTTGACTAGTTGATACTTAACTTAATAGTCAAAAACATGGGGAAAATATTTCGTATTAACTTCATGTAGTTTAGCGTGTGCTGGACTTTTAAATCTCGTTGTTTCAGCACCATCAAAACTAAGTTTTCTTTCTTATTTTTTGTGTAAGTAGTTGCTCAGACCAGCTTTACTTTGTTTAACAGTAGTTAAGTTATACAGAAACATATGTGAATGTCACCTATTAAAGCAAATATAAAATACAGTGGAGCCTCGCTATTCGTACACAATTCGTTCCAGGAGGCAGTTCGAATAGCGATTTGTACGAATGGTGAGTTATTTTTTCACATAAGATACAATGTAAATCGGGTTAATCCATTCCAGACCCACAGATGGTTGCTTATTTAAACCTATGAAAAACAAATGTACGAAATTATACATAAATAAAAATTTAACTGTACTCTACTGATACTGAGATGAGCTGATGGCATAAGTGGAATGCTGAGAATAGGAAGAGAAGGGTATATGTTACTGTTTGGCAGGGGAGTCGCCTTCCATAAAAACATTAGATAACATCCCTTCATGTGTTTTCTCCCTTTCGGCTGTTCTTTCATTTTTTCTCTTTTGGCACTGTTCAATGTTGTCTGCCTTGACGATTTTTCTGCATTTTTCTAAAATGGTCAATAACATTGTCGTTAAACAAATTCATGCTCCTGTTGACCACAACAGTTTTAGGATGCCATTTTTCCACTACTCTCTGTGTTTTCTCCCAGTGGCAACACAACTCTCTAATTTCTGCGAAGGAAATGCTATCCTTACTACTTTCCCCCTCAACCGAGATGGATTTAAAGTGTAATGGTAGTAGTATTCGAGAAACAGATGAAGCTGTTTACCTGGGTGTGAAACATGATAAAAAGCTCTCTTGGCAGAAACATATAGATAATGTGATTAATAGAGCTCGAAAAAGACTGACAGTGATTAAGAGAATGGCTGGAGCATATTGGGGCTGAGGAAGAGAAACTTTTAGTAAAAGTTATATTTTATATCTTAAGCTATTGCTGTGAGGCCTTGGTTACATGTAGTAATACATATATTCTAAACTTGAAGTTTTTCGAAATGAATCCGAGGCTGGTTACAACAGCTGTTAAGACTAGTCCACTCAATGCAATGCTGACTCTAACGGACAATACACCAATATAAGTAATTATCCAGGAGGAAATTATGATACCACTAAACTTAGGAGATTGAAGACTCAGAATGTTTTTCTGCAGAAAGTTTCTAAATTGAAAACTGACTATTCTTTTTAGAACGTTCCCATAGAGGAATGTTGAAACCAATAAGCCCTATTCTCATGGGATATATAAGAAATGAATATTGTTTGATATATACTATGACAAAGTCGTCAACTGTAGATTGTGAACTAAAAGCAGCTGCTATGTTGACAATTTATACCAGGTATCCTACAAATAATTGGATACATTTATATACTGGTAGATCGAAAATGCTGGACAGCGTTGGAGTTGGAGTGTATTCGGAATCCATTGCGTTCTATTCCTCCCTCGGTCCATTCCACACTAATTTCGATGGAGAATTGGCGGCAATTAGAATAGCAACAGAGCAAATAAGTGTTAGAACAGTTCAGCTTAATAACACCGATACTTTTTCAGATTCTCTATCAGCCATTCAGGCCATTGTAGCACATAATGTCCCAGAGTCAAAAAATTATTAACTCCTGCACAAGTAATATTGATCTTCTGGCCCCTAGGGGGAAGACTAGTTCTGCATTGGATCCCATCCCATGTAGGATTAGATGGTAACGAACGGGCATATGCTTTAGCTAAAAAGGGAACTGAACTTTTACAGTCAGGTAAAGGTAAAGTGCTATTCTCATCAATTAATGGAAGCACAAAAAATGTGGTGAAACAAAACTATGTTATCAATTTATCAAAAGTACTCAAGCATAAGAAATAGAGAGACTCAATCAATAAAATCCCTAACTCCCCAAGATCCATTGCGGTAGTGGCCTTTCGTCTGGAGACTGAACATGACTGCTTAGCTAAACATTTATACTCCATTGGTACATACAGCAGTAGTATGTGCACTTTGGACAATCAGAACTTTGAGATGGACAAAGATCATTTGCTAAGCTGTCCGTCATTGAACGAAGAAAACTTATATAGTCGATATTAGCGGGATAGGAAACTAACTGATGCAATTGACTTCCAGCGACTGATTTTCCTTCATGTTTATGCAGTTCATTTTTATAATTTTTGATGCATTTATTGTATTGTTCAACTGTTCTATTTACGTCTTCTTTCATACTTCAATCTCATGCATCTTTGATGCGTGGGAGCCTATGATGCATCAAGCGGTTTTGCAATAAAAAAAAAATTTAAAAAAAAATTCCTCCTCTGAAGAAGAAAGTTCTTCAACCACTTCCTCTTGCACCTCAGCTTAGAAAATTAAAATTGTCAGTAAAATCTCAAAAAGTATTAAAATTAAAACAAATTATTTTCAGACGAGTTCAAAAAGAGCATAATTTCTCGATTTTTTTCTCAAAAAAGTCCAAACTTGCAACCCTGTCGCCTGGCGACGTCCGAATCGTGGGGCAAGTGTACGAATGACGAGTTGAATTTTACTTGAACAAGTTGGACGAACAACTCGTTAGAGTTGTACGAATAGAGAGACGGTACGAATGGCGGAGTTCCACTGTACATTTTGTAAAATTCTTCCTTTTAATTACTGTTTATATTTTTACATGTATTTTATACAGTACTAATGATTTGTACATCATTTTAATTGAGCTTCAAAAAAGTTTATATCATTTTCGCTATGTAAATATCATATGGTTCTCTATAATGAAGAAATAATGAAATACGACTCTCTTTGGTCTCATGTGTCCTGACACGACACGTTGACTATATTTTGCTCACGCTTAATTTTTAAAAGAAATATCTGATGTGCGCAAAACTCTTCCGAAAGAGCTTCAAGAAGTACCTCCGGTCCAGTGTTTATTTTTTCGGGCATCCTCTCAGCGCGGAGGGGGGCACTGACCCACCCAACAAGTAAACTACCCTCTTCCCCCGGGGGGAAATTCGAGTCAGAGGGTCAGAACTCACAATATGTCAAATTAGGCTGTCTTTTTGGTAAGGTTTTAGGTTGGTGACGAGTTCCCCTTTCTTTTTTCTTTTATATTTGCGTCTGTTGTGCAGTATCAAATGGACGGTTCGCTTCCGATGGTGAATAGCAGCAAATCTCAGCAAAGCCAAAAAGTGGGAAAGGTTTTTGTTTTTCACTTTCTTCTTTTCCCAAAGCACATGGAAATTTTAACATTTTAAAACTTTCGACCGCATTTGATGTTTTTCCTATTTATTATTGCAGCGTAAATTTTGCTGCGGTTTTTTACTAACAACCCAAAACAGGGTGCGTGCAATTTTTGCAAATTTCGATCTTGCTTTACCGTAATAGTTGTCCCGGATACCATAAAAGTCTTTAGTACAGTTTTTTTCCTTTATAAAACATTTTAACTTTTAAAATTTAGATGTATTAGTTCTCCGCTTGTGTGTCGTTAGGAGTGCAAATCTGTGGTTACGCAGATCTAGTCCTGTAAAGCATAATTGTTTGTAGATAATGAAGTGGTATTCTCACTGCATTAAAAGCCACAGAGAAAGTGTCGCCTTACAGGTACTATTTTCTTTCTCTTTCCCCCTTCGTAATTTATTTTAATTTTATTATTTGGAACACATCCTTTACATTTTCAGAGAAATATTCATATAAGTAGTACTTAAGCGCCGGCAGGGTGGCGTAGTGGTCAGGCGCAATCCTCGTGCACACAAGTTCGCAGGATCAAACCTGGCTCAAGTCAGTAGACTTTCAAGACAGCGCCAATGTCGTATGATTATGGGGCATGTTAAAGATCCATTGAGTGTTTGTCTGGCTTGGATACTCACTGCTAAATTAAATTAGTAGTGCAGTTTCACATCACTTGAGAGCTCAGGTGCCCCACCAAGGGGGAAACTGAGCGTCAAAATTCTCAAATGGTTATGACATCCACCGATAGTGGTGCTACTTGAAAGAATGGTTGCCGGTTTGTGGGGAATGCACTAGGTCTGCAAAGGTTAGTGCCCTGTGCGCAGCCCCATTAGATATGAAGAAATTAAGTACTAATTAAGCATGAGGTTACATGCTTCACACATTATTTACAAGGATCAGATATATCAGATTATTTTCCAAAAATTGATACACATACATACGAGATTATTAATCATGAAAAAGACAAATACGTTGGGGGGATGCAAAACTTTTGCATGTGCAACTAAACAAATTTATATTTATGTGGCAACCATGAATTGACATTATTAGCTTGAAAAACAGGACAAGAAGTTGACTGCAAGATCCTAGAATATGAACGAAAGAAAGAGGATACGTACAAAACATATAAACTTTCAGAACATGGCCAACATGGTTTATTATTTCTGTTTTTGACAACGTTTTTAAAAATTTGAGCGAATACATAATTGAATTAACTAAGTTTCATAATTTTTTTTTTAATTTGCAATTTATTTTTTTGAAGAGTTCTATTTAATGATTTTAGCTTATTGTGTATCATCATACGAGTAAAAAGTTGTGGGAAAAACTCCCAATTACTGCTGTGCTCCGGGCAATCAAACCAGGTGCATTGCATTGCCATCAATTCTGCAACTAGTTTTTGTTTGATTCCAGGTTTGGCAGCAACAATTGGAAATAAACGTTTGAATAATTTTCCGAAATCTAATACGGTTTTATGCAAATCTTTGCTCGGATATTTTAACCCATTTTTTGCCCATTCATATTCTAGGATATTTATTAAAGTTGTACACATATCCAAATTCTTGTCTCTTGTCAGTAGTAACTTGCAATAGTTACAATTAACTTTTTTTAAATACTTATTGGCCATGTATCCAGAAATATATGAAAAGATGTTGTCACCTTCGATTGAGTCTTTGCTGTTCATTTCAGGAATGATTAAACTGAGTTCTACTGGTTCATCCTTTTTGACTGAGGTCTGTATTTCTATGTCAGCAGCAGTTAAAATTTGAATAGGTATTAGTTGGTCTGCTCCATCCGGCTCGCAATTTGCATTTCCACAGATGGAAATTATCGAGTCTGCCAGCAATAATCTATTTCGATGTAGAAAATTCAGGGGCTCTGGATGATCGTTGTTCCCTCCTTTCCTACGAATCTGAAAATAAATACTTTTATAGAGACTTGAGATGAGAATTGAGAATATTCTCGGAGAACGAAAATTTGAAACTATTCTCCGGAAGTGGAAATTTCTGGAATAATCTACAACATTTGTTTTTTTTTTTTTAAAGCGAATATAAAATTTGATATACATTACCAATAACATTATCATTGTTAATATGACCGTTTATATGACACTTCCTTCAAAGGAGTTTTCTCTGAAGCATGTAATTAATTTTGATCAGTTGAGTAAATGCTTTACTATAAAAATGTAGATTTAAAAAGTCTTTAAACGACAAAAAATTAAGAATATTAGATACAAAAGTGACTAAAAAACTTTTTCAAATAGTTGTAAAGGGCGTTAGCATGCGATATTTTTGCTTTTGATTACAAATCTTTTGCTGAACCAAAAATTAACACTTATTAAACACCAAACGAATCATATCAATAGGGCATGTCAATAACAGTGGGATATAGCATGTAGCCGTAACAATAAACCTTGATCATTTTGCATCATTAATTAAATATCTTAAAAAGTGAAGTATTGTGCTGCTCCAGCTCCTAACACATACTTTATGTATTCATTCATATAATTTTTTATTTATAAATATTTATTAGAAAATGTTACATATATATTTATATATATATATATATAAGAAAATGTTTCATTAACAATTAAATACGAAAATGCATTAAAGGAGATTACGTATCACTAGTCAGAATTTTGAAATTTCTTAATTCTGACTAGTAATTTAAAGCATTTATAAAAAAATTCTTTATGAAAGTCATTTTGACTCACCTGTGAGAAGTAATTTTCCAAACAATCTTGGTTGAAACGGCTCATCAAAATGAAAGGGATTGTTTGAAGCAAATCTGGAATCATTTGCTTGAAGGCATGCAATGTTACAATCCAGCCTTTGATGGAAGGAAACTTTTCAGGCGCTTTGTCAGAAAAAATTAAAGTTTCAAAGAATTTAATAGCTTTGTCCCACTCGGAGATGTGCAAGGAGGATTTTGTCACTCCGCAAAGCAAGGGTTTTGTAGGATGTGTTTTCAGTCGGCTATTAACACTGTCAAATATTCTGTCCATGGTGATGCAGAAATCCGCAGTGCCTTTGGCTGAATTTGGGAGCTGACGAGTTTTTGTCAATAGATGGATCATGCCGTGCATCCTGTGGCTTAATACTTGTGCTGCTAGCTTGACACTGAGCTTGGTAAACCCCGTCAAGTATATATGCTTCTTCGTCAATTTCCGTAATATTCTTGCTCCATTTTCTTCCTCCATATTAATGTCAAACAAATATGCACTCTCTATGTCTTTCCAATTTGCTTTTTGACCATCCCCAAAATTTGCTATATATTTAGATAAATTGTTCCTTACACATTTCAGCAAATGAGGTGGATCGCATAGAGCATATATTTTTTGTGTATTAACAAAAAAATATGGATTATCCTTTGTTATTTTTAATTCCTCCCAAAGTAATTTCTGATTGTTGGACCCCAAGTCACATACTGTTGCTATGGGTTTCATACCAGAATTCTGTAATTTTTCTATGACTTCATGTAGCAGCACTTTGAGCTGCTTAGAAGTCGCTGCTTCTGAGGCGAAAAATGCGCCTAAAGTTTGTTTCCACTTTTTGCAGAGTCCCCTGGCCATAAATACCAGAGCATGAGTAGCAACTTTATTTGTTTTCCCTCCACAATTATCATACCCAATGACAGTGCCCGTGCAAGGGTCATACGCCAAGCCAGGTTTTAATTTCATTTCGTCGAAACTGACTATGCATAGTGTATCTGCTGGCTTCATTTTTTGTGAAATCAGCTTTAGGGCTGCAAAAATTGTTGGAAAAAATCCAGCATGCACTTTTATGCTTCCAAGCGTTCTTCTTAAAGTTTTTGTGCTGGGGAGTTTAAAAAATTTTCTCACTGTTGCATAAGCTTTAGGGCTAGTTAAATAAATTTGTATGGCGAAGTTTTTGTCTTGGGTGCTCCAGCGCTTCCCCTTCGAAGATGCATCTGCTGCTTTCAACTGAGACTCTATAAAATTGAAAAGAGCTGGTTTTAGCACCGGCTTCAGTGTTTTCAGCACTTCAAAAGTAGTTTTGTTCCTTTTTTGTAGGCATTGCAGTTTTCTTAATTTTCCTGAAAGCACTTTAATTTTTTTGCTCTTTGGAGTCAAAGTTTTGCTGATAGCAGAAGAATCAGAAAACAGTCGTTTTCTTGAACCTGAAACAGCAATCAAACAATTCTGAACAATCCCGAAACAAAATGTATATATATATATATATATATATATATATATATATATATATATATATATACATTTGTGTGTGTGTGTGTAGTATATGTATGTATAGATAATATATAGGGTCATAGGGTTAGTTAGGGTACTTAAACATGAAATGAATGTAATGAATGTAAACAAGTTTTATAACTACACTTGTTTTGGTTTTGAACTTAATTGCTCTAACTTGACAAGATTAGCACCAAAGACCACTGGGCTAGAGGTATACATGTTACTAATGGAATTGATACTGTTCATATCAAAAATAACCCCTTGGTAACTCTTTATAGAAACTTCTTCTTTATGGTTGACGGCTGATTAGATACACTTAATCAACCACTCAAAGAGGGCAAGAAAAACTGAAAGTGCCCTGAGAATAGAAACTAGCCAAATCGGACTCTCTCTCTCTCTCTCTTTGTGTGTGTGTGTGTTAGTAGCACATAATATCTGGTGGTAGGAGTTATACCTGGTGCAAGTTTTTTCACTATTATCGGTGAGCTTGAAACTGTGG
The DNA here is from genome assembly GCA_038502835.1 of Octonoba sinensis. NCBI lineage: Eukaryota > Metazoa > Arthropoda > Arachnida > Araneae > Uloboridae > Octonoba > Octonoba sinensis. Next base: position 23,562,476 of record CM076598.1, on the reverse strand, counting down.
GTTGAAAATGATCTGGTAAGGTTGCTGAATCTGAGGAAAGAAAAAAAAGAAAAAATACTATCACTTACCACATATAATATTGCACATACACTTACTTCATGAGTTTATACATTTTGTTATGAATCAGTTTTATTTATTGTTTTTGCGCTGAAAAGGGAAAAAATAAATTTTGATTGTTATTAAAGTAAATATATATTCACGAGAAGTACACAGAACTCGAAAATTTGTGAAACTCTGCTGTGGAATAACAACTTTAAAAATCTAATTAGTGGAAGCAACTTTTAAACGAATTAGATAGCTTATTAAAATTAAAATATTATATTAGTTGACGTCTTTATTTTTTTGATGTACTCAAAAAATAAATTGGGAAGTTGGGCAAAAGGTCACAAAAGTATCATCTTATTTAACTACTTTTTCATAATCATGCCGGTGTCATAAGAAAGGGGGAGAGGATCCCCAAGCTCCCTTTCAGCAAGAAGTTAAATTTCAAGCATGCTACATTATTCAGGGATCGCGAATTCAATTTACGACTCTCCGCCCCCCCCCCCTCCCCGTCCAATCGTAAATTGCATAGGGTTACGAAGAAAGAGGGGGAGGCACAAACAAATCAAGCTAGGCCACTGTTGTACACTACTTACTTGTACTTTGTTGTGCTTCAGCAACGACTTTTGACTCCACGCCATCGTTAAAAGCTGTCAGATTCAGAGAATGATCTGCAAATAAACATACTACTAATGCAACTACTAATAATCTTTCGCAAAACAATAAATAAAAGAATTTCATGACCTAAATAAACTATTTTTCGTGACAGATATTTTTACTATTGAACTAGCACATCATATTTCGAACGTATACCTTCAAAGCTTTCCACAGGAATAAATTTCGAATGTAGTTGCTCTCTCATTGAACTAATATTAACAGCTTCATCTAAAAAAAGGTAGCAGATTTTCAAGTCTACAGAAACGCGTGTAACATCAAATAAATAAATTAATTAAGAAGTAGTTACTTACGGGAACATTGGTGTGCTTCAGCATCGACACTTGGCTCAAATCCTTTGTTTAGAGTTCTCAGATGAAGGGAGTCGTCTACAAATATTTACTACTTTTAATCTTAAGCACAAAGTAAACTTGTTAAATAACGATGATTCGTAACTGATATTCTGCACTGAACAAAAGAGAATGTTATAGTTTACCTTCTAGATAGTTCCCACTCAACTTTGAGTTCAGTTGCTCTCTTATTAAAGAAACATTGACAGTGTCATCTGCAAAAAAGGAAAAAGTGTGACCTAGTCGTCATTTAAAAAGTATCAAGTCATAACTTATATCACTGTGCCCCCCCCCCCCCCCAACTGAACAAATCAAATAAACACAATGACTTTACTAAAAGTCATCTACAAACATACTACAAGGAAAATATATTGCTAAATTACACTTACTATCCGTGCTTGTGGGACAAGCATCACGCTTTAACCTGATTTTTAAGCTGGAAAAAAAATCCTCTTCCACAAAATGATCAGAACAAACATGGTAATTCCGAAGTGCACGATAACCAAGTTTCCTCAAATAGGGCAAACTGGAAGATTCAGCCCATTTCATGCACCTGTGAAGAAGACATAAGAAGAAATAAAACTCTCTGCAGAAAAATGTGCACGTGAAAATATGAAGCGTAAACAAAAATATAAGTGAAATCTCTCAGTAGCAGCAATGATTGCAAGTCAATTTGCTCCCTATTAAAATAAAGTAAGCACACACACTGGAGTATATAAGAGCAGAATTGCTATGATCAAAAGAGACTTTCAATGATTAAAAAAAAAAATATTACTGCCGAAATAACAATGAATGAGACTTACCTGTCTTCATCTTTTGGAAATCCGTAAAATCGTCGGTTACGTCACCATCCGTCACTGATGGTGTTCGATTCCCACACTCCACAAAATGCACAACTTCTACCTTTACCTCTTTTAACACATCTATAAAAAATTTTTTTTTTTTAATAGATTGAAACATTACAAAAACTGTATTTAAAATGTGGAAAAGAAATGAGAGCGAAGGTAATATAATAAATAGTACTTGTTGCCATCAAAAGCCTTTACTAGAGAAGAGTTCATCTTGATGACGTATGCAGTGCAAGATATTTTATTACCGCTTTGCCATGAAATTCAGAAATGATGCTACTTGAATTCTATGATTCGTTTTCTTCCATGAAGGCAAGAATATGCTGTTTGATAAAGAAGGAAAAGAAAAAAAAAACGGAAAATAATCAATAATATTCTATATATTAAACAATGATTATTTCAATAGTATTCTGTACATAAACAATGAAATGATGCGACTAGAAAAAGTGCACAATAAACAACTAAAACTGAATGTTTTCAAACAATAGCGTGTGTTTCCTAGAAAACTACATTTTTTAAAATCACCTGTACAACGATTTAAAATAAAAATTAATAATTAAAAAAAGAAGATTATTAGTAAGTTAAAAAGTCGTCGGTGTTTTCGACACAGTGTCTTTAAAAAACGTCACTTAAATAATGATAAAATAAATTAATACTATATATTCATGTAATAAAAAATTTCACAATACTTAATGACAATGCAGAATTCGCTTGGTAGGGAGATTTTCCTGCACGAAAGGAACAACGAAACAAGCAGATTTAATTTCTTATTGCTAAAATTGAGAGAAGAAAAAGTGACTGCTTTAATATTTTAGCATGCAGAAATATTCAGAATGAAAATAGCTTTTAGCAAACACTTACTTGGCAAGAAACTGATGGTACTTGAATTCTATGATTCGTTTTCTTCTATGAAGAATAGCATTAAGACAAGAATATGCTGTTTGATAAAGAAGGAAAAGAAAATAAAACGAAAAATAATCAATAATATTCTTTATATTAAACAATGATTATTTCAATAGCATTCTGTACATAAACAATGAAATGATGCGACTAGAAAAAGTGTACAATAAGCAACAAAAACTGAATGTTTTCAAACAATAGCGTGTGGTTTCGTAGAAAACTACATTTTTTAAAATCACCTGTACAACGATTTAAAATAAAAATTAATAATTAAAAAAAGAAGATTATTAGTAAGTTAAAAAGTCGTCGGTGTTTTCGACACAGTGTCTTTAAAAAACGTCACTTAAATAATGATAAAATAAATTAATACTATATATTCATGTAATAAAAAATTTCACAATACTTAATGACAATGCAGAATTCGCTTGGTAGGGAGATTTTCCTGCACGAAAGGAACAACGAAACAAGCAGATTTAATTTCTTATTGCTAAAATTGAGAGAAGAAAAAGTGACTGCTTTAATATTTTAGCATGCAGAAATATTCAGAATGAAAATAGCTTTTAGCAAACACTTACTTGGCAAGAAACTGATGGTACTTGAATTCTATGATTCGTTTTCTTCTATGAAGAATAGCATTAAGACAAGAATATGCTGTTTGATAAAGAAGGAAAAGAAAAAAAAAAACGAAAAATAATCAATAATATTCTTTATATTAAACAATGATTATTTCAATAGCATTCTGTACATAAACAATGAAATGATGCGACTAGAAAAAGTGTACAATAAACAACAAAAACTGAATGTTTTCAAACAATAGCGTGTGGTTTCGTAGAAAACTACATTTTTTAAAATCACCTGTACAACGATTTAAAATAAAAATTAATAATTAAAAAAAGAAGATTATTAGTAAGTTAAAAAGTCGTCAGTATTTTCGACACAGTGTCTTTTAAAAACGTCACTTAAATGAAGATGAGCAAAAGTAAGCACTATATATCTGAAAATATCTAAAAATATCAGCGTTTTCATCAAGTAGGGTGAAAACCAATTTCACAGTACTTTATGACAACGCAGAATTCCCTTGGTAGGGAATTTTCCTGCGAAAAAAAAGAGGAAAATTATCAGCAATATAACCGTAAACGTTTTACAACTAGTCATCTCTATACTTCTTTACTTAGTATTTATTTGCATTGTATGCATAAACAAAGGAATGGTGCGAGTAGCAGAATTAGATATGAGGAACAACGAAAACGTAGACTGCAACTTAGATTCCTTATAATTTTCATCTAATATTTACGAATAGTTTTTTTTATTATTATTTTTTATTTTGCTGCATTTTATTTTTTTATTTACTTGGTTATTATTGTGCAGATCTATTGCCAGTTATGTATTCAAAATTCACAAGACTTTTAATTTCCGCAAAGTAAAATTTATAAGTTAATAAGAATTTCATATTTTAAAAACGAACTTTATTAAAATAATTTAAAATATTCAAATAATTTGAATAATGCTATTAAATGTATACTTACGTGCAAGGAAAGTTTGAACATTGAAGATTTTTCTGAAGAAGAAAACTATTCCGGAAGATAATTTCAGCTGCAGAGCTAAAGCTTCTGTGCCACCTAGCTAAAGCTAAACGAAAGAACACTTATTAAACTAGTGACATATGCTTTTGCGGCTTGAAGCCCCCAAGTGTAGCTCTTCCTAAAATAAATTCTCAAATAGCCAATGAAATTTGTTTTAGGAATATGAGGTGTGTTTGTAAAATATCGACTTCTTCTGTATTGTCAAAGAGTATAATAGAATGTATATGGAGTCAGATATTGTGGAGAATATCCACCACGAGAAGTTTGTTATGTCCATGGTTATGTCCAGTTGGTTATGTCTCAAAGGAGTAAATTAGCGCAAAATCGTTGTCCCCAGTGCGGACAAAAGAGGATCCATCCTGGGAAAAAGCTCCCCCAGCTGCTTCGGACTGCTTCAGGCGGCCGTTAATTAGGTCCTTTGGACGAATTTATTATCGTGAACTCTTCAAAATCCAGGACCATGTTCAAAATCAGAAAGGTTCGTTATGAATGAACTACAACTCTTCATGTGACTTTGTAGAAGTACATTTTAAATTTGTGTGTAAAAAGAAGAGTGTTTTTAAAGAATTGGTATATTTTGTATTGATACTTAGTGGGTGCTAAATGTAGTGTAGAGTTTCGTAAAGAAAAACAGAAACAGAAATGAAAATGGTCGATCAGTTTAGTTTATTATTTCCCTTCATTTTACTGTGAATCACTAACAAGTGTTTCTTGAGGTCATAAGATATAGGAACATAGATCGTATATTCGGCGACAAATATAATTAATTTGTGTTCAGTACATTTTCTGGTTATGAAGTGTTATTGGGTAAAAGAGGTACATTTTTAAGAATGCTAATTATAATACCAGTGCGAATCTTTGCTCTTTTTTTTCCACACATTTTCATAGATATCAAACATCGTCAGAAAATGACAGAAATAAGAGTTGAGTGGAACCCGATATGTTAAGAAGTCATTCAAGGGATAAAGGGGACGTTTATCCACCCCTGCAGCCATAAAAATCATATAACAACTTAGGGACCCTTCATAAATGGTGTCACGCTTTTCCCCCTATATTTGATCCACTCCCGCCTTCGCCACATACTGTCACACTTCAACATACCCCCTCCCCCCTTTGTCACAATTTCACCAAACCCCCTCCCCCCTTGAAGCGTGACATCCTTTATGAATGATCCCTTATATTCAAGGCCTAAAATTGCAAATTTTACAGCGACAAGCTCTTCTATTGTACTAGAAACTGTACTCTTAATTTTTATTGAAATGAACTGTAATAACTTCTTTTTGTGTTGCGGAAACAACACTTCGTACAAAATCAATAATTCAGTGTCAAAATCATCGTTTACGGTATATGCTTTTTCAAACACGGAAGGAAAAACTGGCATTTTAAAGATTTTCGTTGTAATATTCGATCTAGAATAGATCACTATAGATAAATTTTCCTGTAATATGGAATATAGCACATTTCCGATTTTGATCAATGAGCAGTTATTTATGGTGGGTGCGGTGAAAATATAGACATGTTAATGAAAATCAACGTACTCCTCGGGGATGTTGATGGGAACTTAATCTTAAAAACATTATCAATCCATGAACATTTTCAGTGCCGAATTAAAGGGTGCAAGATCCCCCGGGCGGCATTTCTGGGAGGCGGCAAATTCAACTGTGATGCAAAAAATGAAAAGAAAAAGGAAAAGAAGAAGAAAAGAAAATAAAATAAAAAAAGAAAAAATATTTAATTAAGAAAATTTGAGTTTTGGAAAGAGAATTAAAATCCTAGTTCAGCGCTCCGATTTGACCCTTGACCGGCTATTTTGCTAACGAGTAAAGCCGATTAGTAATACAATTATTTATTTGTATAAACTGTCGGAAGCTCTAAAATTTAAGTATGCTCAAAATGTTGCGTTGTTGACCAGTCGGCCTTCTCCTCGGAGGGATGCCAAATTTCGCAATATCAAAATTAAAAAATTTCAATTAAAAAAAGTCAAGGTTTTTCCCCCTTGTAATAGCAAAATATAAATCATGCTATGTTTTTCTTTTCCAAATTTTCTTTTCCAAATAGCAAAATATAAATCATGCTATGTTTTTCTTTTCCAAATTTTCAGAGCATCCATTTGGGAAGGGAATTGAAGGGAATTGAACAAGTCCCTATCTAGCACTTAAGATAGAGACTTGTGATAGTGAAATATAAATCATGCCACTCTCAAACAATGCAATAGTTTTCTTTTACAAATTTTCAAAGTATCCTTTTTGGGAAGAGGCGGGAGGTCGGAGGGGGGGAGGGGAGCTTGTAAGTGTCGTTTGGGGGGGGGGGGAGAAGGCATACGTGTGGCTCTTCGATATGGACGCTAGTAAGAATTGATTCCGGCTGTCCCCCGGGTTAAAAAAAAATGCTTACTTTGTTCTGAATTTCTATGAGTATTTTTATGAGTAAAATCGTTTAAATTTTAAAGGTTTCGTTTGTTTTTTTCCCTAATATTTTTGCAGTCTCCAATTCATCTCCTAAGGCTTCAAATTTCACTAGTTTGCATTTAGTTTTTAAAATTTCTTCGGGGGAGAATCCACCCCTTCAACTGTCAGAATTTCATATATGAATTTAGGGGAGGTGCGCCCTAATGTTGCGATGAAAGGACCATGTCGTGGGAACATTAAGAAAATTTTCTGGGTTTATCAGTGACAGGGACGTAACTAAAAGTCCTTTTCTAACTGGGGCAAGACCACGATTGGTATTTAGGCAAGCATACATTTAGAAAATTTAGCGCCCCTAAAATAATCTGGCGCCCGGGGCATAGGCCCTGTCTGCCCCCCTCTAGTTACGTCCCTGATCAGTAGCCACCAAGTAAGCCTAAAAAAAAAAAAAAAAAAAAAAAAAAAGCACAGCGCATAAAAGTTTATGAAGTGTGAACAATAATTGAATGGAGGGGGGGGGGGAGGCAGTTCTTCCCCGCCTCGGGAAACTCCAAGATCCCGTACTGAACTTTTTCATACATTTGCTTCTAGTGTAAATTTAAATAAGATATACTTCACATTGTATCTAATAAAATAAACAGTTGAAAAATAGGCAATAATACTGATTAATATTTTTACTTATTAAGCTAAATTTATTTTTATCTCCAAACTTGAATCTTTATTCATGTTTCTTTTTTAAACTCACAAGGATGGATTCGTACTCAAACGACCCGACATGTATAATAACACAATGCTTTAGCTCTTTACACAGCTAAGAAAGAAAGACCTAACATCTGTTTTCATTTTGCGGTTTGCCTGAGAGCAGCACATCCAACAAAAAGACTTATCTCCCCCGCGGAAGATGATACGATAACGACAACACCCCTCTCCCCTCTGAACCTTCTAATTTCTAGGAATTCCGAGCGAAAAGCTATGGCAAACCTTTCGCCAATTTCCAAGAAAGATCAGTTGAAGTTTGGCGGCAAATGCATGCGAGCTGCCCTAAATGTTTGTTTTTTTGTTGTACACCTCAGACCTGCCACGGTTGTTTTCTGAGCAAAACTGAAACCGAAGTGTCCCATCTTCTCCTTTCTACCATCTTTGGTACCAATCCCTGTGAACCACACTAGGTCTTCAATTACGAGAAGCCAACAGCAGCCCATTAGAAATAAAAAAATACATTATTTGTTTCATGTATGTAATTATTAAAATTTTAAAAGTAATTGAAAACGCAATAAAATTATACACAATTTGAATTTATATTATTTTAGTTTGTATGATGAAAGAGGGCTAGGGGCGACTATTTTTATAAAGTCCAAGGGCGCCGAATACCGTCGGGCCGGCCCTGCTTATGGGTGTATTTTGGTACCCCCTTTAGCACAGTAGCGTCCCCCCCCCCCTTGCTAAAGCTCTGCGCACGCTTATATAAACACATATTACTTGACTACATATTGAAGTGCCAATGAAGCGGAACTACACAGAAAGTAAAGAACCATTGAAAATGTTCTTTTGTCAGAGAAAAAGAAAACCAGGATGTTTTATTCGAAAAATGATTCGGGAATTTTATTTTAAATGACAGAAATATAAAGGGAAGAAATAAAATGAATGTGATGGTCTCATCATATTGATCAAGTATTCAATATGCAATAATTAGCAAAACACAATTGAAGAAGTGTATATAAATAAATAAAATAAAAGCAAAATAACTAAATAAATTATATAAAATAAAGAAAGAAACGCAAACATTCACATTTAGTTTCAGAAAAAAAAAATAGAGTAGTGGAGCTTAACAAATCTTCATTTGCTACTCCTGTTTCGAGCAAAATTCGTTACTTAGGTTACCTCTTTTCTTATTTATTCATTTAATTTTAATCATACTAACGCAAAAATTTCTGCTCTTAAATTAAGCTTTATACAAGAGACGAATTAGCGCTCTTTATGTAACAATAACTGAGAACAGCATTCAGCAAGTTTTAACTTTTTTTTTTTTCTTTTTTTTCTGAAAATCAAGCAATTTATCGCAAATTTTGATTGATTAATTTGTACTAAATTAGGTCTAGAAGCAAGTTCTCAGAAAGACAAACCTTCGTTTTAAAAGTATCGTTTACATTTTCATTTTTAAAGCACTAAATATGCAATTTACAAACAATTCGAGAGAATGGAAGAAGGGTAACAATATTTTTTCTTTTCGTTTCAACTCTCAGCCACAGTAAGTAAAACGCAAGTTTTTCTCTTGATTTTAACGTTGTAAATGAAAAAATAAAGGGGGAGGGACACAAACACAAAAATGAATATTTATTTATTATTATTTTTTTTGTCAGGAATCATCTTTTAAAAACTAATTATCGCAGTTTAAATCTTGAAGTAATTACGGGGTGATTCACAAATGATGTCGCACTTCGAGAGAGGTGGGATATTCTAGAAATTGTAAGTGGATGACAAGGTGAGGGGGGGGGGGGGGGAATCAGAAGATAAATTTTTTTTACATAGTTTATTTCATTTATTTATTTGTATTTACGTTGGTTTTATTTTGTATAGTAAACATCAACGCTGTTTAAAGTTTCAATGAACTTCTTTTAGAAAGTTCACATTTAAAAAGAAATTTTCTTGGAGATTATAGAGCGGTTATTTTTACAGGATTAGAAATATTAGTATTATATACTAATTATGTTTACTCTCTTATATACTAATTATGGTTTTTGTTGTAAGCCTAAATTTCATTCTGTACAAATTAAATACAAATATAATTATTATTGTTCTTACGCTCACAAGTGTCATTTCAAAATAAAATTGAAAATGATCTATAGAATAGTCCCTTGTTTCTAAAATGCAAGCTCATACGCTTATGTATTATAGCGTGTCAAGTGACAGGGAAGGGATTGAAATTTGACATGTTGTGACAAAGGTCGCCGTTGAGTCAAGTAGATTGAAAATAATTGTGACAAAATTAATGGGCGGACCCTACACGCTCTTATTAAATATATAATATAGATATATATGTAATGAATGAAAGAAAATAAATAGTAAATAAATATAACCAACCGTTTTAACATAGTATTACGCAGAGAAACCTGAATTTTAGAGAGTTTTCTTTTGCAAGTAATAATTATCCGATCTTTCTAATTTTTGGTTCCGAAAACTTTTTTTTTTTAATGTTGACTCTAAAAAGATTAGTTAAAAAAATGTGTTTGCAACAAAAAAAATTATTATCCTATTTTTTTTTAAATAAGTTCTGAAAAGGATTTCTTTTCCTTCTTTCTTTTTTTTTTTTTTTTTTGGTTCTGAAAAAGAACCTTTTTTTTTTTTTTCCTGTTCTAAAACCATTTTTTTTATTTTTATGTGTTTTTTTTTTTTTTTTTGCTTTGACTTAAATTTCTGTTATTTTTTTTCTGCCGTCGTTTTGCTAGATAACAAATTTCTTCATTTTTTTATTTGCATTTCGTCTCTTAGGGCAGAGTCTCTTTAGGCACATTATCTAATAGAGCATTAGCTGCATTATCATCTACTAAATGCCTGCTACAGATATCTTCAGCACGCTTTTTAAGGACTGGTCATTTTTAATCTTTCTTTTGCCTCTTCCCAAGGCCGTAGCCAGAATTTTTTTCGGGAGGGGGGGGGGGGGGCCTGACTTTGAAACACTTATGTTGAGGAAAGTTTCAGAGATGAATATATGGTACACTGCGAAAAATTTCAGGATTTCCCATCGCCCCCCCCCTCCCCCCTCTGGATACGGCTGCCTCTTCCAGAATAGTTCTTTTCCTTTTTCTTGCAGTTCTCTCAGCCACAGTTGTTCCTTTGGCATTTTTATTACGAAGTGAAAGTTTCAAAGTCGGCACGGCCCCAGTTTTCAGAATTTTATTGGTTTTCATTTCAAACCAAGCAATCTATTTTTCAAATCATCTTCGTAATCGTCAACTGTAAAATATTCGCTACAAATTCTAGCGTTCTTTTCATTCACTGGATCTTTTCGTTTACAATTTTGCAACCATATCTTCTGTAATTCCAAATCCTCGGAAAACACGTGGTAAACAATATGAATTATCCTTTGTTTTTCGATAATAATTACAGCAAACAGCAACTGCAGTGGATCAGACTGAATTCGGGAATGTCACCAAGCAAGCGTCCGTTTTGTCAACCCAGTGACGTCAAAACAGGTTTCCCCCCTTTCGAAACAGGTCGAAAGTCGGCACTCATTTTTACAAAGGAGTGGACCAGCCCTGCGTGCAAGTAAGTAGAGCTGATTACACTGGCAGCAGGGGGTCTCTCTGCCTGAAGTGACAAGTCAAATGTGGGGGAGAGTAGACCCTTCCTCCATGAGCTATCGTACATTTCATTGGTAGTTGAAATGTCAATCACTTGAGGTTGACACACTCCCCTCATACTCTTGGAAGGCCATCTTAAGCCTAACCACGAAATTTTTTCTGACTGAAGAGCAGCCTTAAAGGAGATTTCTTATTGAAAGCAGACGCAATGTCTTTCATCTTGGACTCGAGTCTTTCATCTGAGGTCTGAGATCTAAAGAACCATATCCTAGCTTAGGGGATCCAGTGAACATCTAGACAGACAGAGGTAGTGTACACAACGCAAATACGGAGCCTTCTACTTTAAACAGCATGACTCTCTGTGTGGTCAGTTGGTCTTAGGCGCCGCTAATAACCCCTCTTAAAACTCATCAATAAGGAGCCATCCATCATTTTAAGAAAGGAAAGGGGGAAAAGATCCCACGTGTTTTTTTTGTAAAAAAAGAAAGACGACAACTCACGCGCTACCCTACCGACACAGAAAACCTTACAAATCCGATGCGATAGCACCTCAGAGACTTTCCGCACGCACCGCACAAAAGGATTTTTTGGTTTTAATTTTAAATACTCTTCTAGACGACCAGTAAGTCTCTGAGGACGGTGAAGTTATGCACTTTTTCACATGTCTCACTACAACATCATTAATGTTATATAATTTTAGTTTTTTAAAGAAAAATTATCAAAGGTAATATCGGTTATCCTATAAATATTATATACATGTATGTATGTATCCCCCTGAAATTTGTTAACTGACATTGCTTAGACAAAAAATTGTAGTCATACATATTGGGGCAGGGGGAAGGTTTATATAAACATTTTCCTACCCTACTAACATTAGCTCTCTCCCACCAGCTGAAGTATATTTTTCTGTTTTCGCCTATACGATAGAGATTACTAATTAAGGCACTAAATATCAGATGCATAGTTAAACTAAATCTGGATTAAAGAGAAATCTTTCCAAAAAAAATGCAAATCTATTCAGTCGACTCATTTTAAGTTGACCCCCAAATTCCTTAAGTGAATTTTTGAAAAAAAAAATAATTTTTTAATCAAAATAAAAATTTCAGAGGCTTGAACGGTAGATTATTTTTTATGTTCCTTTAAGTGCCAAGTTCTTGAACATCGGCGAATTTCAGATGTGCATTTGTTTCCCTTCTAGCCCGTATATCCCTTTTTTTGATTCATAAATTTTGTAAAATATGAGTTGACTTATGCCCGATTATATAAACGTTATCTAGACACGGTATACGGTAATAGGCATTTCAGAGAAAGAAATCTTATCGAACAAGTATTAAATATAACAAGATATTAAAATTCTTTTTTACGCAGCCTAAAAGACTTAATAAACAAAATAGTCAGTTGAATAATTAAATAGACAAATTAAGGATTAATTAAAGTAAAAGACATATAAGCTATTGTATAAAAACCACGACCATAAAAAAATAAAAAGACTCGAATTTTTTAATTAAAAAACGTATATCAAACTCACTGCTTGCATTCCAAGTCCATACTAATGCCGTAGGGACCGTTCATAAATGATGTCACGCTTTTTTCCCACATGTTTGACCCCCTCCCCCCCTTTGTCACAAAATGTCACACTTCAACGAGCCCCCCTCCCCCCTTCGTCACATGTCACGCTATGTTGCATAAGCAGGGATGTCACACTTCCTGTTACCCCCTTCCCTCTCCTTGGCGACAGTTTGTAACAAGGGGGAGGGGGTGACAAAAAGTGTGATATCACACATTTTGGTGTCTATAAAAACATTTACAATCAACAAATTAAGTTTTCTAGATTTTCATAATTTGACTTTTAAAGCTTTATTAGTTTCACTTTGTATCGGAAACACCGATGGTGATTAAGCTTTAAATTTATTTCTAGTAAAAAGTTTAAAAGGGAATCTTTTTAGACATGTACCTTATAAGATAAAATAGCGTAGGTCTTTTTTTAGAATTTGAACAATCAATATATTTTGCTTTTAAATGATAGTAACCTTTTTTGTTGCAAACATTTATCTCAATTTATACCAATTAAACCCACGCGTCATCACTATTATTGATATCCTTAAAAAATGCCATTAAAAGTTCAAAAATAAAATTAGAAATGTGATCTATGATGTAAGTGCTTTGTTTCTGAACTGCAACGCTGCAAGTACATACGCTTATGTAGGTAATATAATATAGCGTCACATGTGATTAAAGAGGGAAGGGGGTCAAATATATTGAGAAAAAGTGTGACGTTGTTTATGACCTTTCCCCTGGCTGTCCTTTTCCAGAGTGCTTGCCCCAAGTTACAGAGTCTGAGTGTAAAGCCAACATATATGGCATCTATTTCTGTTCCACTTAATTTAACTTTGTGAAACATTCCTGTATCTTCTTTTTACTTTGGGATCATTCATAAATGATGTCACGCTTTGAGGGGAGAGGGGGTTCGTGAAATTGTGACAAAGTGTGAGAAGGGGAGGGGAGGGGTATTCAATGCTAACTACGGCCATACTGACTGAACCTTTACGGTTATCTCAGACTACCCCCAATACGAGGGGGTACGACCGCAGCGCTGTCCTAATTCGCACTTCCCACAAACTCTCTGACAAACTGACAATCAGCACCGGCCATAAGGGCTGGGCTGGCAGAGCTTTGCCGACCTGCTTTACCGACCCGGGGCCATAGTCATGCTACAAAGCAAGCCTTACGTCACCCGAATCGGATAGTGCTATTTTAGTCGCCTCTTACGACACGCATAACTACATCGGCGCTATTCTACGCCGGCCATCGCACGGCGAGGGAGGGGAGGGGTAACAAGAAGTGTGACATCAGGCTTATGCAACATAGCGTGACCCGTAACAAAGGGGAGGAGGATGTTGAAGTGTGACATTTTGTAACAAAGGGGGGAGGAGGTCAAATATATGGGAGAAAAGCGTGAGATCATTTATGAACGATCCTTTTATAGATAATTTAGAATGTATAACATGCTTATGAGGTGCATGTGATTAGAAATCTTAATTTATGGAAAATAACTCTTCAAAGCACGGCCGTGGGAAAGGGCCCCTCCGAAACTTTCCCAAACTGTACCCAAAAAATACTACTTTATATATATATGTATAACTTATACATGTATACGTATACATATACGATATATACAGGGGAAAAGTATTTATCGAGAAATGTGTTGGATCATGCACCCCCCCTCCCCCCCAAACAGAAGTCTGGTTACAGTACTGCTTCAAAGAATATTCTAGGTTCTAAGGTTTCATATTCCGGACAGTTGTACATCTCTACTTTCGTTTCAATAAATATTTGTAATTTTTTTTTTTTTGTAAAATAAGGCCTCATAGCTTTATACAGTCCTTGGTGAGAACTATCTGCAAAAACGTAAATAAAACTAACTAAATAAATAAAAAGTCATTAACTTTTGAAGTTTCCATACTCTTTCAATAGGAAAAAAAATGGAAGGACAGCAATGGCATTTAAAAATATCATCTTAAAAAAACAGAAAATTTGTATTATTAAATTATTTTAAAACTACAAGGAATTTTCACTTTAGGGGCCCCCAAATTTTGGTCTGACAATTTGAAATTTGAAAAACAAAATCGGTTTTGCACTTTAGGGGCCCCCAGATTTTATTCAAACATTTTGTAATTTAAAAACAAAATCATTTTGCACGTTAGGGGCTTCCAAATGTTAGTCTGACTCTTTGACATTTGGAAAACAAATTAGTTTTTGCTCTTTGGGGGCCCCCAAATTTGGTGTGACTGGCAAGTTTTACAAAATCATACTGAATGTTATGTTTAAAAAATTTTTGTTGCGTGAGAGGACTCCAAACATGACTTGTGCCTATAGTGATTCAAAATGTAAATCGGGCCCTGCCAATGGCACCGAATTTTGAAAACGATCTTAAAAGGAACAAATGCCGTTGAGAATTTCTCCTGGACTTTTAAAAACTAGTCAATAAATAAAGAAATAAATAAAAATAAAGTAGAAAACAAAAATATTTACAAACAAATAAATAATTACAATTATCATAATTAAAGATATTTTGAATACATTTTTCAAATAACTACTTGGTGCATACCGAATGATAGTTCGGATATATAAATAAAAATATGAAAACTTCCTATGTTTTTAATATAGGAATAACTTAAGAACTGAAAAACCAAGAAATGCTTTAGATTTCACATTTTAAAAAGATACAATTTATTCCCCTTCATAAATTTAATTAAGAAACATAAAAGATTAATTTCCAAAACTCAGCTTATTAACTCATTATCGTAACAATTAAAAGCGGAAATGAAAAGCAGCGTATCTTTTGTGTGCTCTGTGTAATTAATAATAAAAAAACATTGCATACTCAAGGTCATAGGCAGACAGAGATAGTTTAAAATCCCCAATACGGCGCGGCGCCTTCTAATTTAAACAGCATGGCCATTTGTGTGTGGTCAATTGGTCTACCGTTAATAATACCCCTGTTGACTGTCATCGAGGAGCGCCATGTTCCTCAAGGCTAATAAAAGGGTATAAAACATCTGCAAAGTTACTTACAGAAAAAGCCCGAAACGAGTCCATCCATCATTTTTGGACAGGAAGGGAAGTAAATCAGGGGGAAAAAATACCCCACGTGTCTTTCTCTTTTTGTATCACAAACTAGAATTTGTGTCCTTTGCACATGGAACCACTTCGTGGGAAAGAAACAATCTATTCTATGACCAGAGGCGTTTTCTTGAGGAGTGGAAGAAAATGTTTTCGCGAAAAGGAACGGGAATGATCCTAAAATTGTTTTGGTAAAGAAAGTTTTTTTTTTTTTTTTTTTTTTTGCATTTTACGTTTAGGACTTCTCGGCAGGGCCTTAGGAAAGAGAGAAGGGCTGGCTCATGTCGCGAGAAGAGCTTTGGGGGAATGAAATCCGCGGGTTTCCGTGACGTCACTGTGGAAGCAAGCGGGGGATTGATCAATGTTTTTAAATAGGAAAAAGAGTTATTTCCTTCATATTTTTGGGCATAAAAGCTTAATTAATTTTTTTTTCAAGTTTTATTAATAATCTTACGTCATATTCCTTGCTACTAGTGTATATGACGCGATTATGTTTTATAAGAATAATTTTAAACTCGAATGAAAATTAAGAAGCAAACATTGATTATGAGTGACATAAAAATGTAAAAATTATGAAATAAAACCAGGATTGAATACATATTAAAATTATTTTATGAATAACAGAAATGAGAATGTATTTGAGATATTGAATTCGTTAACTGCTCAAAAAATTTTTCCCAGATTTGAAAATGAATTCTTCTTACTCATTTACTTTTAAAATATTTTTCTTATCAGAAATTACTGAAGACAGAGGTTAATTATAAATGTATAAGCAATTTTATATTAATAATATATTTAATAATATATTTAATAGCAACTATAATAGTTATAACCAGCTGTAATAATGCTAACATAAAGGAAATGTGTACATTTCCAGAATGTACTGAAGCACGTAATTAAAGATGATGAATTAATGTTTACATTTGAAAACTTTTTAGACAAGGGTGTAACTGTCAGTATTTTCAACATATATTTCATAACGAGACATCAATTTTATGGTTCACTATAAGTAATATTAGTATTAAATACAAATCATAACAACTCGAATTAAGGAATAGTTAGATACAAATAATATCACTCAGGGACAGGGATACCCACGAGTGGGGTTCATGGCACAGAATGCGTCATTGAACAGTTTGGGGGGTATGGTGTTTTAGTCTTTTTTTTTTTTAATGTGGGGCGCCATCACTCTTAGGGGTGCGCTCCACTGCTGAGGGGCGCACTGACGGGGGTAAGTGACTGAGACCTTATCGTCATAGTCTTTTCTACTATGCATGTTATTACTAATAATGAATATGTATATTGAATACTGTGACCGAAACTTGGTTCTCCCCTCCAAGCCAAATTCTGCATTCGGTACTGGTAACACTAATTATCAGCAAAAAATATCCATAGAATATTTACTGAATGACTTAGATTTTCTCTTTGGATGTTACTATCATTTATTTAAATTAAAATTTTTAAAAAATATGCGTTCATTAAAAAAAATAATAGCAAAGGCATTTGTGTTAAACAGAAAGCTCTCGTGCCATGGGCGTCGGATTGAATCATGGCCACGGCATAGATATTATTGTTTGGTATAGGACTTTAAGCTGTTCCCCCCCCCCCCCCCCAGCGATCCATACATTGGGACACTTCATGCTATATCTGTCTAACAAAATACAAGTACAAGAGATGATCAATGTTTGGTCGTCTGTGTTAAAGCCAAATGTACCAATACACATAAAAGTATATTTACAAAAGGCCATAAAAACAAAAATGAAACGTCAAAATGTATAAAATGTACTAAGACATAAAACACATTTATATAGATTTTTTAAAATAAAAAAACATGTCATGACTCCATATGAAATCCACAGGCTAGGAAGCCGTGCTGTAAACATACAACTAAGCCGAAATACAATGCAATTGGCTTTAGAATGCTAATTAAAATTATTTTATTAATCTAAAATTAAAAGATGTCATCAAATAGATAATTACTTTTAAAAACAACTTATATTTAGAAATAATAACGTAGTAAAATTGAATAATGCGTTTTAAAAATGTGAGAAAAATTAAAGAGCTCTTCTAAATGTTTTCAAAATCATTTTACAATATGAATTTTTAAACTATAATAGTTCACTTTTGATTAAAAAAATTGATTAATTTTAACGTTAAGATTCTTTATTTCTGCATTATTCTGGGTTTAATACGTTTATTTGTCGAGCTCTACAGGAAAAAGTGATTACATCTTCATTCACACTCGGGAAATTACATGAGCAGGTTATTTTGTGACACTTTACACAGATGAAATATCCAAAATCATGCTTCCTTTATAAAATATATAATTGGAAATGGAGTTAATAAAAATATTTTTTATTAGTTGTAGAAAAATTCCTTATAATCTTTCAACAAAACAATGTAAAAATGAAAATTGAACAGGCGAAGCACAGGAGAAATAGGGAAACTTAAAGCCACTTGCTTCCGCAATGACGTCAGAGACCGGTTTTTCTCCCCCTTTCTGCTGGTTTTCGGCAAAACTGAAAGATCAAAGAGATGAGCCAGCCCTTCTTCTTTCCTATGGCCCTGACTTCTCTGGGCCCTTGAGGAGCCACGGGGCCCCTAGGCAGTTGCCGACTTTGCCTATTTGGTAATCCGGCCCTGGTCCCTATAATAAAAGTCCGCTAATCTTAAGTGGTTCTTGAATAGCTCAAGCAATCTAGCTGTTCACATGTTCGGGGCGACTTTTCCTCTGCACCAATTAATATTCGCGCTTCATGTTTCGCGGCTTCAGTGCTTCGTGGGGTTTTCCAAAATATTCATTAAAAATGAAAAAATACAACCATGTCGGCAGCCACATTGCGGAAAGGAGCGTTGTTTCGTGTTGATGCGCGAGAGAGAAGGATCTCCTGCATTTGAAACAAAGAGATGAGTTGACTCAGAGTACATACCACTAGAGTTCCTTTATAAGACGTAGTCTTCAGAGTAACGACAGATCGGGGGAAACTGCCTCCGGACGAAAAACAGGGTTGCCGCCGAGTGCAAGGTTGGCTTCATACTCGCTCAAGGATTTCCGCTAAACGATAATCGTTAACGGGAAATTTTGTCCACTTGAAAGCAAAATTTCTGTTTGAATTAAAAGCTACTTTTTACGTAAGCCACGAGTTTTTAAAAAATATCTTTGGTCTCAACAAGTCCAGGATAGTTTAATCATTCGCAGCTTTAAATTACGTTATGTTAAATATGAGAACATGGAAATTGTTACTCTTTAATTGATTCAAAAATAAATAATGATATTTATAAATTTATTATTTTCAATATAATTTCTTGGATTTTTAATTCTGAAAGTTTTTTTTTTTTTTTTTTTGTGTGTGTGTTGATAATATTGCACTAATAAATCATTAAAAGATTACTCGTTTTTTTTATTTCTTAGGGAAACCAAAGGAAAATTAAGCAGTAATGCTAGAAATATATGAATGGTAAAATAATGAATTGGTAAAAAAAAAATTGGAATTATTATTTAATCAGTGATATTTTTATATAAAACTCGTTATGTAAAAGTTATGTTAAAAAATGTTCTAAGAAGAAAGAATGTACTTAGAGACCGTTCATAAATGCACGCGTTTTTTTTTTTTTTTTTTGATATATTTGACCCCCTCCCCCCTTTGTCCCGCTATGTTGTATAAGCCTGATGTCACACTTCTTGTTACCCACCCCCTCGAAGCGTGACATCACTTATGAATGATCCCCTTATGTGAAAAAAATACATTTCCCCATGAAGGTATTCATTAAATTAAGAGCAAATACGGAAAACTTTCTCCGAGGCCGAATTCAGCTCCGCATATGCGCCCTCCCCCCTCGTAACTCCCTAACTTCAAGTAATTTAGTAGGAAAATGAAGATGACATTATAGAACATTTTTGAAATTGATAATTGGTTTTAAAGGGCAGTAAAACTTGGCCTCCTACACAGCTAACTACCCTGCCTATTTTAAAATTCGGCAGAAAAAGCCGCTTATATATAAGAAAATCCATTCGTAACTGACTGACAAGAATGTGTGGAAGCGGCCGATATGTTTACATTCCACTAGTCGCCAAGCATAAGCAAATCACGCCAAGTCGAAGATACAAAGTTCGTTAAAATAACTTAATTTTACTAAATTTAAACACTTTCTTAATCTTGAAGCGATGTTTTTTAATTACTTTAGGATACTAGCTATTTATTTATTAGGGAAAATGACAATTAGGGCCAAAAATAGCGGGTCAACATGGAATATTAGCATTAAGAAAGCATGCACTTATTTTAACAAAGAAATAATTAAATAAATAGGAGCATATGGCCCAAAATAAAGCTACATTCCTATATTTTAAACATTTTAGAACAATAATAAAAGAATTTTAAAAATGTATTTGCCTTTAATTTTACGGATTCTCGTGTTTTTTCATGGCATTTAATCGTCTCCACGTTAAAGCTATGGGACGAAAGAAGGCACTGCCTCGGGCGGAGGGTTCAAACCTTCCACCAATAGGAAAATGATACCGCTTTGACGCTACTCTCGCTAAGATACAGGGACTCTACATACCACGGGCTCTCAAAGGCTCCCACCAACACAAGACTCTTCGTCTCTCTCAGAAAGCAATGTTGATTAATGTTTATTACTGTACTATAACGTTTTGTAATTAACTTTATTATTTAGCACCGACACGTTTAAGTAAATACGTATACTGTTGTAATTTTTGTCTTAAATGTCTGAAGTATAAATACTGTTTACACATTTAAAACATTCATGTACCCGCATACACGAAAATTCTTAGGGGCAAATCCTACTTCGCGGTTTTTCAGTTTTCGCGGAAGGTTTTGGTCTCCATTAACCGCGAAAAACGAGGGATCACTGTATTTGATTCAATCTGGTTTAAGAGTATTCGGTGTTTATTTAGTAAAGACAATTATTTAAAGCAAAATATATTAAATTCAATTTCGGATTCCAGAAATATAAAAGAGCAAGTTTACACTTGCTCTTTTATATTATATTTCAATTGCATATTAATTGTATTTTTTTATAAACCTTAATCTTATTTTTTTTAATAACATATAAGTACAAAGTTAATAATTATTGTTCTTATGCTCACGAATTATTGACAGTAGATAGAAAAGGACAGTTCTGGTGCAGTAGGAGGTGCGAGGTGGAACCACGCCCCCCTCCACCCCCTGCCATGCCCCCCTTGCGCCTGTTCCTCCGCCTGCCGAGTAGGGTTGAGTAGTAGGGTTCCTGCTGCTAACCTCATAGAAGATGACGAGGGTTTCTGAGTGGAGTTGAGTTGTTTTCCTTATTTGTTACTCTGCGTCTGAAGTTTAGCTTTTTGGGGGTGGCAACGGTGATGTAGCGGTTGTCATGACAACACTTACCAACTAAAATTGCTCATGGCGCCACCTAGTGAGAGAAATTATTTTTGGACTTAATTGACTTTTATTTCTGAAAGGGAAATTAATTTAATTTTAAGTTGATGGTCCCACCAACATCCCGATGTGATTTTTTAAAATCACACCCCATCAACTTTTTTTTTATATATCTAAATTTAAATTAGAATACATTACATGAATAATCCATTAACTCTTTATGTACGGGAAGGAAGGAAATTTTTACTACAGTTAAATCCTGACTTTTTCTACTAGGCGATTACCGAAGTGAACTCGCCCATTCTGAGCACCCTTCAGCCCCCTACGGTGATCTCCTCGTTCCTAATTGCAGAGGCATGGTAGGCTGTCATTGTAACGCTTCGGGGCCGCTTCAAAAGTGGGCAACTCGTTTCGCTGATTGATTCTTTAATACTTTCCGGAAATAGTTAAATGAGTTCCCAAACGATTTTTTTCTGGAGAATGTAAAGTAAATAATTATAATGATAAATTATAATGTGCCTATTTATATTCATGCTCAAAAGTTGTCAAACAGTAATTTAATCAAGAAAGTAAATAATATATTTATTGTTACTTTCCTTTATTTTTCAATTTCAATCGTATTCCAAATTGTATCTCAGTTGGAAGTATTATTATCTGGAAGTATTATTATCCATATAGAATTATCTATACGGATAATTTGATGTTAATAATTTTAGCAAACTGTTCGTGGTTGAAACTTATAACTTATTCATTCACATACTGCAGAAAATAGGAGGCCTGTATTTCTCATTTTATTCCTTATGTCTTTCCGTAATTTGAAGCAGTGTTGTTGTTTCTTAAGAAATTTGTATGTGTATATATACTGTAACCAGATTGAGATTTATTAGGTAATGAGTTTTCTGATACTGAAACTTTGCGAATCATAAAAACATCAACACACTGAATTTATGTACGAGAAGGCATTAAAGTTACGGAAGTAATTAATCTTCTCAGCATTGGGAAAAGAAAAAGAAAGTAAAGAAGAGCTAATTATTGATGTATCATATAAAATATGTTCTCTTTTGCAGTGGCGCATTTGGAAGGGGGGCTTGACTTGCTTGTTTCGCCCCTCCCCCTCGTTCCTCGCAGCATGAAAGCGGCCCCAAATCTTAAATTGCATTCACGCCCCCAGAATAATATAACATACTAAAAATTTGAAGGAGCGCCGCCCCTTAACTTTCTGCTGAAAGGGGGCAGACCTAGGGCCCTCTTTCCTATGCCACTGCTCTTCCGATGTTATAATAATTTGATCTGTAGATGTAGAAAAGCTACATAAGAGAAACTGGTTTAGTAATATCTCTCAATTGCATGTATCAGTTCAACATTTTCAAAATTCTGCCAACTGTATAGCGCTAATTACATGTACTCACAAATATTATAGAGTAATTATTTTTAATTAATACGATTAACTTGAGAAAAGATGGAACTAACACCGAATGTGCAATGCTTCCTGTTTTTAGGACAGAAATGCAAGCTACATAAATGATTGAAACTTTCCTCAAAACGTAAAGTAACAAAAAAAAAAATTTAAAGTGAAATTTTTCATGTTACATGATTTATAGTTTCTATCTTTTAACTGATACAATGCTGTCCTAAATGCAAAACATTTCTGTAAATATATAGAACGGAAATTGAAAAAATGTTTCTAAATTTACGAAGAACTCGCTTCAAATAATCATGTTTCTTGATAGCAGTTTCTCAATAAAATTCGTGCTTTTCCGCAATTTGTGCAACTACAGAGAAAGATGCAGTGGTGTAGTCGACCGTGGACGGCGTCCCCCAACCTTTTTATTTTAATACAAGCGTCCCCCCCCCAAGTTTTTTACATTTTAACATAAGCGTCTCCCCACTTTTGATTTCAATTGCTTATCTTTCTATGCATAAGCCCCCAACTTTTCTCCAGGACTACACCACGGGAAGGATGTAAGATTACGCAAAACTGAACACTTGAGAACTGTGACTACTAGTTTAAAAATTGTAAACGTATGCATGATAAGCACTTGAGCTCTGTGACTTCCAGTTTTAAAATTGTAAAAAAATACATAATAGTTTATTCCAGCTATAGATAGCAAGCTAGCCTCTGTCGGCTAAACTTCTGAAAGCATCTTTGGCCGAATAACCTATAGCACATGGGTGATTCTGATTCGAAATTCTCCAACATTTCTGAAAATTTTCGAGACCCTGTTCCGAAAATTAAAAAAAAAAAAAAATGGTCTTTTCAAGTTTTTAAAATTTATTAATCTTAAGACTTGACGAATAATGCTAGCAGTCAAACAAGTCGCACGAATGAAAAAACTAGACTGAAAAACAAATTTTGTCATTTCCTTTCTTCCGGACATCGCGCATCTCCACGTTGATAACAGCCATCAATCACAGTAATTATGTTGTCATTAGGGCACCTGCCATTATGGCAAATGTAAATCACCGTCACTCGATGAAAGCGTTTCGTCAGAAGAAAGGTGTTTGTTTGGTTTTTTTTTTTTTTTTTGTTTTGTTTTGAGGGGTGATCTTTCAGCACCAAGTACCCTACCCGCGAAATATTAGTAATGACGACCACTTCAGTCAGCGAGAGAGAAAACTAAATTTTGAAAGATTTGTAAATTTGAGTGTGTGTGTGAGTTTTTTTCTTTCTTTTTTCCCTTATGAACTTGTTTTCCACATTTTCCATAGGTGAAATAAATTGCTCATAGCCTAGAAATGTAATCATTCAATAGATTGAAAGAAATTGCATATAATAATTATAATACCGAAAAATTCCGTAAGAAATCTTAAGTTGAAAATTTGAGTAAGCTGGAAATATTTATTCAATGAGAAGGAAGGAAAAAATATCCTTTTTTTTTTAAATCTATTTTTGAGACATTAACTCAACCCCAATTTTATTTTGTCGATATAATTTGCCAGAAAAAGAATTCCAGAAAAGTAGCTTATATTTAAAAAATGTGCGTATACTGTAGCTGGGATATATAAACAATTAATAACTGGCAATGATGTTCATAAATCTTAACCCACAGCTTTTCGTGGGAACCCGTTTATAGTTTATCTTAAAGAAACATCCTTTGGAAAACAGCATCAGTAACTAATTAGGAGCATATTTTCAGTTTTTTAACTTCCAGATAATTAATAAATGATTAAAATCATTCCGAGTTCATAATATGATAGCATATGTTGGTAGCATATGGTTGCACAGTTTTGAGGTAGCTTAGATTCACGTAACTTTCTTCTATATCTTTCGTATGAATGTTCTTTTCTTTTTTTTTACATTGTAAAATAATTCTGCAAAGGTACTGAACGGAATCTTAGTATCTCTGTAAATTTACAAAGAACTTGTATCAAGTCAAATAATCAAGTTTTTTTTATAACAGTTTTTCAATAAAATACTTGTTTTTCTGTGTACACTCTGTACAACTACAGAGAAAGATTTGTTAAATTGCGTAAAACTGAGAGCTCGAGATCTGTGATTACCAGTTTAAAAATTGTTCAGAAATGCATTGTATATTGCTGGCGAGCATTTTAATTTTAGCACTGGTAGGCAAGCCCAGCCGTTATAATCTTTACAACACCGGAGGCAAGTCCGTCCTATCTCCTAACGACGTACGCTCACAAAGGAGATCTGGGTAAAAGGCCCCTCCCGGGGCCTAACGGCCCATCAACAAATATAAGTGATGATGATGATGAGGCAAGACCGTATCCAGAAGGTGTCTATGGGCTCCCTCCGAAATCCTGAAATTTTTCGCAATGAAGAAAACGACCCTCCCTGAAACTTTCCTTAACATAAGTGTGTCAAACTCAGCCCCCCCCCCCCCCGAAAAAAGTTTATGAATACGGCCTTGTTCAGAGGGAGCCACTATTGCGGCTCATTATCTGTTGCTATCAATTTACAGAATATTCTCTTTTCTATTATCTGTAATTTTCTTTCAAATACTTTGTAGTTTCCTCTTTTTGGCTCATTGCAGACTGTCAGATTCCGGACAAATGATTTTCAAGAGATTTCTCATACATTTTCGAGCAAAAAATTTTGCAGGAGGGAGAGGGGAGGCGGCTTTTTGAATTTTTACTATCTGCTAGTTTTTTTTTTTAATGTCCTTTATTGTTTGAACAAGAGACATACGTGACAACATGATTTGCATATCCTTTCAACGAGATAAACAAATCACGCTGAAAACAGTAATTTTTCAATTGCACCTCCCCAAATGAACGATTGCATCTATCACCATTCATTTTTATTTTTCATCACCAATTTTCATCGGGATCGCTCATATGTGTACTGAATTTCGTTCATTTTTTTAAAAATTACAGTGCTTACCATAAGGTGGTTACCACATCAGACACACAAGCACTTATACATATATTTTTCAAATATGTCCATAAGTGTTCAGCGTAACTTAAAATGTATAAACTACCACATTCGAAAACTCTAGCAAATCTAATGTAAATTTTGTACGTAGAAAAAAAACCAGTTTGCCATATGGCCGACTAGAAAGATGGAAGTTAAACAGATTTTATGTAAAAAAAAAGCAGTATGAAGGTGCTTTATAAAATATAATAATAATTATAAAATAGATATAAAAAAAAAGAAATTAACATTAAGAAAAAATTAATTTAGTTATAATAACAATAATAATAAAGTAAAATAACAAGCGGTACCAGCACGGCGATGCCTGTGGGAATAGCTTAAAACACGTCGCCTGCGTCGACGTTCAAGAAGGGCGCCGCCCTCTCCTCCTGATGCTGCCCTTATTACGTGCGCAGAAAATATATTCCCGCAACCCACTCCCGATCTTTCTCTCCCCCCCCCCCTGCAAAAAATCCTTGCTAACAACTTAAGGAACCCCCTCCCCCGAAAAGCAGCGTGTTTCATTGATTTAACTATAACGACTTATTCGCATACGTAATTAAACGTCTATGTACACAGAACACGTTTTACCGCAACTCCCCCTCCACAACAACGGTGTCAAACGCGTAGAAAAGCAAGGCACCCCCTCCCGAAACGCGCTCTTAAAAAATACTTTTTTAAGTTGGACATTTTGTTAAAAATCAGTTACTGCAGGTGTTACTGACTATCACATAGGATTTTTCAATAAATTGTGCGTTTTTCCTTCGCATAATGGATAACCAAATCCTACGGCAAACCAAAAAACCATAAAATTTCTATGAAATAAAATGTATTTTTACGAAGTTCGATGAGATTTGTTGTTATTGTATAGCGAGCAGCTATTTTCAAATAGGATCGGTATGGAGCTCCCCTCCCTCCGAAAAAAGCCATAATTTAGAAGGCTAATTATTCTCTTCGGATGCATTTAAAAAAAGCAATTCGTTATTATACAGCATTTCAATAGATGTCTTTGCCTTTTAGGATGCCTCTTTGAGATGGTCAGAATTAAACCGATGTATCACACATAAAATAATAAAAATCAAGAATGGACATTTGTTACACATTCCTTTTCATTTATTTATTTTACAGAATAAGGAAAGGAAAGTTGCTCGTATTTCAAAGTTGGAATGATGAGATACTTATTTTATTTCCTGTTCCTTGCCTTTCTTGCAGAAATAGCTAATTCTCAAGTAGTTCAGCCATCAATCCATGTTTGCGCATCAGTGTCACTTTCTAATGACTATCCCCAAGAGAAAAAGTGCGGAGGAGGCCTCCGATACCACAGGGGTCCCCCTTCCTCGCAACAGGAGTTCTATTTTCTGCCTTTCACCCCTGTCTTCCCGTCTGACGGCCCATACCGGCCCACCTCGGTCTTAACTGACAAGGCCGTTTTCGGCCGTCCTCGGACTTATAGAGTTAAAAAATACTGCATCATAAAATTCAAAATAATCAGAAAAAACAAAAGAACGTTTCATTGGCCCTAGATGTCAAATAAAATAAGTCTCAAACGGAGACTTCACTTCTACAGTCAGTGAAACAATATAAATGTAAAAATATCTCACCTAAATCTTGTTATATGAAAATCATCCATTGGAACCTGAAATGAAACAAACAAAAACACGGGCCTTTGCCTGAGTTTGAAAACTCATGACACCTGGAGGTCTCAATCAGGGTATCATCATTTGGAGGTTTTTTTGTTAACCCAGGTATCGGCCACCTTCTCCAAATTCAACCATTGAAATCATTGACCAGCTTTCATTTATACATACATGCACACACACATGCAAACATTCATGCAAACATTCATGCAAACATACATACATACATATATACATACATACATACATACATAAAATAAAATAAATCAGCATCTGAAAAGGAAAAAATTATTATACTCCATCTGAAAAGAGAAAATTTAACGATTAATGTTTTACAAGTATACACTAAGGTACCTTTAAAAATAAAAACAAAAAAAAAATAAAAGCAATAAATAAAAAGAAATTAAAAGTAAAAATCTCAATTTAAAACAAAAAAAAAAAAAATCTCAATTTAAAATTAAAAAGGAGCTCATATAAGTAAATAAAAACAAGTGCTGCAGCAACTGTCTTCTTCGAATTTTCATCAAGGACTTTCATTCAAAATCTTCATAACTTCAAAGACTTTCATTCAAAATCTTCATAACTTCAAAGACTTTCATTCAAAATCTTCATAACTTCAAAGACTTTCATTCAAAATCTTCCATTTTCATCAAAAAACTTTACATTCAAAATCTTCAAGTCTTCCATTTTCATTAAAAACATTTCAATATCCAGTAAAAAAAAAACTTCTTTTCATCAGAAAATATCAGTTAAAAGCTTCTCATGCAAGTCAAAAACTTCTTTCTTCCAGTTTTTCAAAAAATTTTTCTTCCAGTTTTCAAAATTTTTCCATTTTTTTTTGTCTTTTTCTTTTTTTTTATTTACTGCCTCCAACTTTTTCATGTTTTATAATCATGCCATAATATTTCCTGCAGTTTATGAATGCCATTTGAGAAAGTAAATTAAATTTTAAAATGCCCATATGCATAGGATTGAATGCCATCTTCTAAAAGATATTGTTTGTCGTCAAACGGTGATAAGCTTATTTTGTTGCATGCTAGTGAATATAAATGATGGTTTTCACTTTGAATGCGATGCTGCATATCTCTTCTGAAATTGAGAGCGTTTAAACATTCTTTATAATTTTTGTGTTTCAGCTTATGTTTTAAGACTGAGCGAGCTACCCCTTTTGCAGTTTTCTTCTCTCCCCCCTCAGAGAGAAAAGAGTACATCTTGGCCCTCAGTCCTATGAATTCCTTTATAGGTTTACTGTTCAACTCGTCCTTGAAGCAACCTATTTTTTTCTTATTTGTATTATTATGGAGCGGATGGTCAGGTGGATAATCAGAAAAGTCGAATATATTTAAATGCAGAGCCATGTCTTTGTAAATGTCTTCTGTTTTTATATGATATGTTAAGGAATCAGTATCTGTGAAGAGAAGAGTTGCCTTTTCGCCATAGGTTTTTAAAATATAATTATAATGAAATTGGTACATTAATATTTTACTCAATTCCAATATAGGGAAGCCAACATATATGGGTCTATTTAATAAAACAGCATTTTTTAATCTATGAATACCGACCAGATTATTGTCAAAAATTTTAAATGATTGTAATGATGGTGCTGCAACTAATTTTTTTGCTTTCTTTGATGAATTTGTCAATTGTACATCTATATGTCTTCTGACATTCTCCATGGTTTTTTCATAGACTCTGCTATTCATCAATTTAAAAAAATCTTTTTCAAATGATGAGGAGGCATTTTTTCTGTGCTCTGTATTAAAATCTATATACTGCTTTAGCCAAGGATTTTGCTGAAATTTTAAAATTTTATGAACATGAGAAAGTTGAAGGCCTAATGATAAATAAAGTTGGAGATTTTTATAATATAAGACATAGTTTTTCTTGTCATATAAATTTGGAACTAGTTTGGTGGCTGAAATAAATGATGATGAAGAATCTATTAAATTTAAGGCATAATTTGACAGCATTTCTTTTTGAATTTTCAATTTCTCTGGAGCAAGTGGATATCTGTTATGGGTGTTATGATTATGACTGCTGTAATGAAGATCAGCCTCCAGAATATATCCTTCTGTACTATCTTCAGAAGTTTTCAAAATTTTGTTGATGATATCCTCTGAAGGCGAGACCCATTCAAAATTGCCATAGGGTAGGGCCTGAGACATGGCCCACCCGTACAAATTATTGGCGTCCCAGTACATAATATAACTGGATTCTTCATCAGAGTTATAATCTGCCAAGTATTTATTATTAGCCGTAGCTTGGCGATGACTAATCATAGAAACACCCCCTCGAATGCCACGTTCAATGAATAAATGCATATCAAGGTCCGTGAGCAATTCGAGAGGTTGTTGGCTAATTTTCAAATTCGCCTGCCAAGCTAATCCTGGAGCTGTCATGAGGTGAGCACAGTCTAAATTATAATTAGTTTTGCAAATTTTCCTAAAATTTTCAAAGACATCGGCGAGTTGTAGAACATCACTCTTTACATAAAGGTCGTGATACTCGCCCATGTTTTGAATGTTGAAGGAGGACCAGACATTTTCAGCATGTTTGTAATCTTCTATAGAAAGATTTTCATTACTTAATGTACTATAGAATAAAGCAATAGATGGAAGTGAAGTTTCTTCAAATTTAATGAAGTTATCCATGTATTCGTAAGGGTAAACACCCTTACGTAGCAAGAGGGAAATATTAGAATTTGGCATATTTTCTTTTAAAATGCTGAATTTACCTTCAGGGAGATTGGCCACTAATCTTTGAAGGCTGGCATTCATAAACTGCAGGCTGTCTGTAAACTGTAGAGTCACTCTTTTATTGTCATATTTTTTTGAAGCCGAAAAAGAAATATATTTTTCCTTGTTGTTGGCTATTACATGGAAGTCGTGGCCTTCGATTTTCCCAAATCCTTGCATGATTAAATGCCCATCGTAATGTTTCAAGTTATGAAATACGATGGGTATTTTTTTTTTGCAGCCGAAATTTTAAATTACAAAGACCGTGCAGTGCCCCACGATATTGACCTGTAAGATGGTCGTGATCGCGTACACGGTCCTTAAGTAATAATTTTTTGCATAATATGCAATGGGTAGCTCGTCTAAAATTATCCCAATCATTTGGCATCATTTGAATGGGGACTGCTTTTGTAAGGATGTTGGCAATTTCTTCTTCTTCTTTTAAAATCTTGTTAATAAATATTTCAACAGCATTGGGTCCTCCATAGGTTTGAATGGGCTCGAAGCTTCTTCCGTCTGGTCCAATAATAACATATGCAAATCCACAAGGCTCATGTTTGCTTAATTTTTCAGTAAATGATGTTGAGGGGTTGGGTTCAGAGGAATTCATTTTAACAATCAAACTTTCAAAGTCTGCATAAATAATGTAGGGGATAGGATGTTCGTATTGAAAGTTTTCAAAATTTAAATATTTTTCATTTTCTTCGGGCATTTTTATTTTTTGAGCAGTATGTTCTTGGCAGTAAATGATATGTTCTTTTAATAATTTTTCTTGACAAAATCTATGTAGACATCTGTAGCAATAGAAACGTGCTCCATCATGCTTGGTGAGATTGCCCAGAAGTCGAGACATGTTTGATATGAGGCAGTAGTGGTGATTCAATTCATTGGCTATTAGCAGTAAATTTATACAGTCATTATTTTCTTGTTTTGATATGTATAATGGGTAGACCTCCTCTTCTTCATACCCATAAACATTTATTCTGAGGTTGTTCATTTTTTCCACCTTTGAAATTTGAGTTATGGGTACTGGATATTGTATCCCATCCATCTTAATTTCAGCTTCATGGGCTTCATAATGAGTGACTCTTTCAGCATTGCTTTCAATTTGCATTTTATGAGCGAGAATGCACCATGTGAGGCATTTATGATCTTCATTTTGAATGTTAATAATGGCCTTTTTAGATGCTAATTTTTCTGGCAGGCGAATATAAGAACTTGCCGCTAAGGGTTGGTACTTAGCGACAAGAATTTCCACATTTTGAATTTTTTCAAGGACCCACCCTGATCCTAATTGGATGAAGTCTTCTAGACTTTTTTCTACAGAAGCAATAGCTTCCTCTAAATGTACTGGGACGGTTTCTACTAGTAATTCAGTTATAAATTTGCAGCTGAAATATGTCGAGATGAATTCTTCTTCACCATCCGCTCCAATTCTAGATAATAGTGCCTTCATTAGAATTCTCCATTTAATGGATTGCTTTTCCCTCATTTCAGATGTTAATATTTAAAGGATTTGAGGACGTAATTCTACAAACCATTTTTTAAAGTCCTCTGCATTTTCATCAGATGGAGTAATAAACTCCGATGAAAATACGTCGAGAGCACTTCGACGTGAGGGTTTTTGATGCCTTTGTCGTTTAGGGGCTGGACCCTGTTCAACAGCCTTACGTTTAATAGGGGCACTATGCATGACTCTGATATGCTTCAATAAATTTGATTTTTTATTAAACACTTGTTCACAGTGTTCGCATTTATGCTCATTCTGAGCATGCGCTGTGCGCATATGTGCATTTAAATTATCCTGACGCTTGAACTGCTGCTGACAGTCGGGGCACTCGACTGTAGCAGGGTTATGCACTTTCATGTGCCTATTAAGATGCTCGTTGCGAGCAAAAGTCTTTCCACAATCCTCACATGAAAAAGACTTTGTATTCGAATGCGTCTTTGCATGCCGTTTAAGCGCGTCTTTCCTTGAGAAAGACTTTCCACATGTATCACAGACCTACAAAAGAGATAAAAAAATCTCTTTTAGAATAATGCTTAATCAAAAGCCAAAATTTCACTAAACTATTTCCTAACTCAATGTTAACACCCAAAGCACATCACTTACATCTCACTTACCATATAAACAGAAAAACACATTATTTTAAACACATCATACAATTTTTCAAAAAATTCAATTCCCGTTCGCGAAATCTGTAAACACTGCATACATTTCCCAAATCCAAAAAATATTTCTCCCGATTCAAAAATATAATTCGCATACAGTTCGACTTTACTTTCTTTCTGAACAATAACAAAGCGGAGAGAGAAAATGTTCCACTCCATTGGTTTCGAAGAGAAACTTCTCCGTTTCAACCCTCCCTCTCTTTTCTTATCAAGCGAAAGAGAGGGGGT
Source organism: Octonoba sinensis (assembly GCA_038502835.1). Taxonomy (NCBI): domain Eukaryota; kingdom Metazoa; phylum Arthropoda; class Arachnida; order Araneae; family Uloboridae; genus Octonoba; species Octonoba sinensis. Next base: position 23,530,251 of record CM076598.1, on the reverse strand, counting down.
TCAACCTGTCACCATCATGAGTCATCGGCGCGAGTTAGGAGAAAAGGAGAACTTTTCATTTCTGAAGTTGAAATAAACAGAAAAGCTTTGAAGCTAAATTCTACACAAATCAATGTTTTTTTTTTTTTTTTCGATAGAAAATAATTTTGAATCTCAAATAAAAGCAATTTCGAATCTCAAACAATTCTTTTAAAAAAGATCCCATACGCGAAATCTGAAAACACATTATGCAATTCCCTTCCAAAATATATCCCATACGTGAAACCTGAAAATATATTATACAATTCCCATCCAAAATATATAAAGTTTCTCTCTCTCTTATATTTCTTAAACCTTTTAGCGATGTGTACTTAATCATGAAATTTTACAAGTATGATAAAGTCATTACAAAATAGCAATCTCCGAGTAAATAAACTTTACAAAAACAGAGTTTTGCACCAAGTACAAAAAAAAAAAAAAAAAAAAAATTAATCATGAATAAACGAGAATCATTATAAACATCTCAATCATAATCTCTAAGTAAAAGAAATTTTTACAAATTCAGAGAGTTATATAAAAAGTGTGTGCCACATAATATGTAAAAAATGCACAATCGTTAAAAAAAAGAGAGAGAAAATCTTTTTCACAAAATAAATCAAGAAGCATGGGGTGTTTTTTCTCGCGTTAAACAGTTTCAAAACTTAGTTCAAAAAAAAATTAATGAAATCAATTCAAAACATACAATAATGTCTTTAAATTTACTTATAACAAGCAAAGAAAACATATACAAAATTTATACTATGTCTGAATAAAAATAACTGAGAATCATAACACCCTATACTTGCATAGAAAAAATAGAGTACTCACATGCGCTGGCTTAGATTTTGCAGCGGAGGTGGTAGGCTGGAAGGGCCCTTCCATTCCAGGGGCGATGGAACGCATCGGCATACTACTTGGGCCAGCAACGGGAGCACTGCTGGGTCCAGGGTGGCTGTGCTGGTGTTCGTCGACTGTCGAAGTCGCTCCCCTTTTCTCCCCCTCAGCAAGCCGTCGACGAACCGGTTTGTTGTCTACTATAGGTGTGCTGGTGTCCTCGTAGAGTAGCCGCGCAAGTTTTAGCCGAGTTCATTTTCTGACATCGGAGGGGGTGTGGGAATGACTGATTCCGACCAATGACATTCGCTCTACGCGTTGCCATCAGCGATCGACCCGCAAAAGTGCGCGCAAAAGATCGGCGTGCGTGGTTTTACTTTCTTTGGATTCTAATTTGCGCCTTTATCTTCACAATATAAATAGCTACGTTTTTTTTCTAAGTAAATTAGTAGTACATAATTTTTCTATACTTAGCGTAGCGGAATAATTCGGTTTTAAAGAACTCTAAAAAACAAAAACTCTCTTCTGACAACTTTATCATAAATAATTTTATGAGGGAGAACTCCTTTTTACACCACTGTGTTGTTTAAATTTTTTATTGGATATAAATATAACTATAAAAAATTCAATATGTTAGCTATAATTATTAGAAAAACACTAATATACACATTATTCAATAACTAGGCTCAGTTAAGGGATCAACAGTAAAAAAGAAAAATCATTATTTTAAAATTAATTTGCATACATAGTCTCATTAGTGATTTTTTTTTTTTCTAAGGCCTTTAGTTCTGTAAGAATTTTGATAATAAAAGCAAAGTACAGTGCTTGATCTTTTTACTTTATTTCTGGTATCACTTCTTTTTTTATTTTAATATTTATTTATTTGAATATTTCTTACTTGGTGTAAATTTGGTTACTATTTGTTTATTTAGATCTGTTAATATTAATTTGTGAGTTCGCTATTTTCTTTTAAATGATATACATATATATAATATAATTTTTAAGCGTTTAATATACATTTCATTTTAGTCTTCCATTTTATAAAACTAAGTATGCGCTTACTTGAGATGAATGACAGTGCGTTTTTAAAAACTGTCACTTACTTTTTAAACTTTTATATGTTTGATGCTTGTACGATTACTTTTAAGAATGACGCTGAAAGGCTATTGATTCATATTATCATATTGTATGTTGTTTTTCTGTATCTCTACTTGCAACTCGTGTCAGATGTTAACATCGGTCTAATAATAAGAGTCGAAGGGAAAAAATCCCACAATTTCCAACGGAAAGAAGTTGTAAATGTGGTTATATACTTTTTACAAACTTAAAAAAATATGGAGGTTATAAATTCGGAGTGCCGAATGGATTTTTTTTTTTTCTTTCTTTATCCATACATCCACTTCTTTTGTAATGCATGAACCGATTTTTTTAAATCAATGAAGTTTTTTCGTTCAGCTTGCGTTCAAAAGAACTATTTTGTTCATTTCTTTAAAAAAAAAAAATTGCTTGCATAAAAGTAATGGCAAAAAAAGGGGGGGGGGGGGGGAGTCGACTCTTCAGAATGCACTTAATGTTACTACTATTGCCCAAACTGATTTCGCTGAATGATCGAAAATGGGTTCTGAGATGAGTATTTAGGATCTCTCTCCCGGAATTTTCTTGAAATAAAAGACATGATAACTTTGCGTGCCAAATTCGGGGGGGGGGGGGGTGAAAGTAGGGCTCATGCCCCGGGTGGAAAACATTTTAAATTTAGAAAAGTTAACTTTTGGAAAGAGAATTAAAATCCTAGTTCGGCGCTCCGATTTAATCATTGATCCACTATTTTGCTAACCAATTAAAACCGATTAATATAATTAATTATTTGTATAAACTGTCGGGGAAACACTAAAATTGAGGTATACTGAATATGTTGCGTCGTTGATCAGTAGCCGGCTCCTGTGGAAGTCAAGGACTCCTAGGAAGGCAGTTTAGGGGGCAGCAAATTTTGCAAAATTTAAAAGTTGAAATTTAAAAAAACGTTAAGTTTTTCCACCTTGTAAAAGTGAAATATAAATTATGCTATGCTCAAACAATAAAATAGTTTTTCTTCCACAAATTTTCAACGCATCCTTTTGGGAAGGGGGGGGGGGGGGGGCTTGCGATAGTGAAACATAATTCCTGCCATGTTCAAACAATACAATAGTTTTTCTTTTACAAATTTTTAAAGGAACCTTTTCGGAGGAGGCAGGGGGCGGGGAGGAGCTTGTAAGCATCATTTGAGAAAGCCGACAAGTGTCTCTTCGATATGGGCGCTAGTTGGAAGGGGAGGGGAGTCCTGCTCCCTGATTAAAAAAAATATTAATTCTGCATTTTTATGAGTAAAAACGTTTTAAAAAATTTTTGTTTGCTATTTTTTTTTTGTTTTCTTAATATTTTTGCAGTCCAAATGCGTCTCAGTTAAGGCCCAGTTAAGGCTGATCCTTCATATGGCTCTACCCCCCCCCCCCGCCCAATGTTGAGCTAAAATGGACATGCCGAGGGTACATTAATAAAAGTTTTATGAATTTAATAGTGACCCCCGCGTGAAAAATCCTCAAAAAAAAAAAATTCTCAGCGCATAAAAGTTTATGATCAACAATAAATGGATGGGGGGGGGGGGGGAGATAAGACACAGTAATCACAACAGCGTGAGCTCAACTGAACTGACCTTCAACGTTGTGTACCAGAAATAGTAATTCAGCGTACTCACGAATGGTAACCGAGGCACATTATCAATTTCAGAATGTTCTTTGTTTTTTACTCCGTAATTATTTTTTTTAAAGACTTCGCAGTTTCGTTTTAGTTCTCCATAATTTTACGTCAGACTCAGGATAAATGGTTTTCAGAAGATTCTTATGTATTTTCGGGCGAACACTTTTTAGTGAATGACATTTTTAAACTGTTAAACTTTGAAGATGTTTTAAACACTTTTGAGGCAAGTCAATGTTTAAATTGTTTCAAAAATTAGCTATAAATGCTCTTATGGCATTTTATTAAGTATAACTTTATATTCTTTTGAACAGAATTTTTTTATGTTAATTTTTAGTGAAATGTTTCAAAATTTTAAGTTTAATTAAATATTTTATCATATTTTAGTATTATGGGTTTAATTTTTAAACATCTGTGTTAATGATAGAGAATTTCAATGAATTAAAATTATACTTAATTTATCGGTGAAACATTATTTAAAAAGGCTCCCCGAGCAGATTAAGTATAACATTATTTTACATCATATTTTAATTATTCGAATTATTATAAAATCCAAATGGTAGGGGGGGTTCCATCACTTCTGTCGCCTATGGGCTACCAAATCCTTAATCCGGTCAATTCCGGATTCTTTAATCCGGTAATTTATAGCCAAAGGGGTCTACTTGCGCATTGAAGAACACCCTTTGCCTTTCAAGCGATCGCATTTGCAAAATGAATCGCAAATATTCCCCTAGAATGGCGTAAGCCATCTTGCTTTCGACTGGTAATAGCAGTTGACGAAATGGTCTACGAAAACGGGATCGCGCGCACGTGCGGGTCTACTGCGACTAGACCAGCACACCGGAAATCGAGTCGATAGGGGAAAAGGCGAAAAATTGTTCCCTTTCGATGATAGCGCCGCCTATCGGTCTACTAGTCGCGTCGACTCGACGATACGAGCACATGGGCCCAGCTACGGGAGCAGCGAGTTCAACATCCTATTCAAAATAATAAAAGTATAAGTATCACATTTGAAATATATATATATAAATTCAACAGCACATTTTAAAAATTCAAAGAGATTTCAGAACTTACATTTTGCACAATTGGGGCAAAGCCCGGTGGTGCAGGTAGCGAAAATGTAGACTCAGGCATTGATTGAATGAGACGATCAAACTCGTCCTCATCAATTCCAAAGTTGACAAACTGAAAAGAATACTCTTTAAGTAAAATGTACGCTTCAGAATTACAGAATACAAGTCAGAAAAAATTACAAGTTGAAAAGAAAAAAAAATCGCTTAAGAATTATAAACAGTTGAATAATTAAGATTTCATTCAAAATAAGTGAGAATTAAATTTATAGATTTAACAATTAAATTTATTATGGAAATGTCTTTCAGCAATAATTAACTGAGAATTAAATTTATTCTGAAAATGTCATTCAGCAATAAATCCTAAGAATGAAAATCCAAGAATGAATTTACCAATGAAAATCTAAGAATGAGTTTATCAATTAAAAAAAAATAATTTACCAATGAAATAAATAGATTTAACAATGAAATAAATGAATACTTACATTTGCAACATTGGTAGAAGTAGCGTTTCTTGAAGACTCCATCACAGAAAATTCTCAAAAAATAATAAACTTTAAGTTAAGAATCAAAATCTTCTAGACTTCAAAAAATCTAAACGTGAAAAAAGCTGGAAAATAAATCTAAGCTACGAAAGGCTAAAGGAACCTCTTGCTACCACGAAAGTTGTAGAAGAAGTGATCGATGATTGATAAAATTACCATTTATACAAATTAGTGACGTAGTGGATAAAGGTTCCTATTGGTTTTTAGAAACGATGACATCAAATGTGAACAGAAACTTTCAAATACCTTGACCAATCAGAGAATTAGTTCGAGTTTAATTTCGTGTGCAGAGAGGAACGTGTGCAGACTATGATTTCACCTTCTAATCTTACTGAGTAATTGATAACAAGATCATGTGGTCGTGATTCAGACTGTACGAGCACGCGAGCGATTCTGCGTCACCCTCTCTGGTTCAGGGACAGCGATAAGCTTCGATCGACTCGTTCACTCTCCGAACTTGTATCTGTGAAGACGTTTCGCTTTACGTAGCTGTTTTTACAATATGGATTTCACTTTAAATGAAAATGATTTACAAGTCCGAGTTTTCGAACACCTGTATAGTCGCGAGGAGGCTGATGATTTATTCGCAGAACTTTTAAAAATTCCTTTCCAAACAATTAATGTTATACTGCATGCGAGAAAATATACTCCGAAACGAAAATCATATGCATTTGGAGATGGTGGTCTGAACTTCTGTTATTCCGGCACGTGTAACCCTGCTCAACCCTGGGTGGTTGTGCTGGTCTCCGTCGACTGTCGAAGTCGCTCCCCTTTTCTCCCCCTCAGCAAGCCCTCGACGAACCGGTCTCTTGTCTACTATAGGTGTGCTGGTGTCCACGTAGAGTAGCCGCGCAAGTTTCAGCCGAGTTCATTTTCTGACATCGGAGGGGGTGTGGGAATGACTGATTCCGACCAATGACATACGCTCTACGCGTTGCCATCAGCAATCGGCGGCTGCTCGCGCAAAAATCGTGGTTTTTGTTTCTTTGGATACATTTTTCGATTTGATTCCTTTAGATTATATTTTGCGCCTTTGATATCTTCAAAATATAAATAGCTACGTTTTTATTCTAAGTAAATTAGTAGTACATATTTTTTCTATACTTAGCGTAGCTGAATAATTCGGTTTTAAAGAACTCTAAAAAAACAAAAACTCCCTTCTGACAACTTTATCATGAATAATTTTATGAGGAACAATTCCTTTTTACTCCACTGTGTTGTTTTAAATTTTTATTAGCTATAAAAATAACTATAAAAAATTCAATATGTTAGCTATAATGGTTAGAAAAATACTAATATACACATTATTCAATAACTAAGCTCAGTTAAAGAATCAACAGTAAAAAATCATTATTTTAAAATTAATTTGCATACATAGTCTCATTAGTGATTTTTTTTTCTAAGACCTTTAGTTTTGCAGGAATTTTGATAATAAAAGCAAAGTACAATGTGTGACCTTTTTACTTCATTCTCGTAACACTCCTTTTTTAATTTTAATATTTATTTATTTGAATATTTTTTACTTGGTGTAAATTTGGTTACTATTTGTTTATATAAATCTGTTAATATTAATTTGTGAGTTCGCTATTTTCTTTTAAATTATATGGTACGTATATATAATATAATTTTTAAGCGTTTAATATACATTTCATTTTAGTCTTCCTATTTTATAAAACTAACTATGCGCTTACTTGAGGTGAGTGACAGTGCGTTTTTAAAAACTGTCACTTACTTTTTAAATTTTTGTATGTTTGATGCTTGCCCGATTACTTTTAAAAATGACGCTGAAAGGCTATTGATTCATATTATCATATTGTATATTTTTTTTCCGTATCTCTACTTGCAACTCGTGGCAGATGTTAACATTGGTCTAATAATAAGAGTCGAAGAAAAAAAACCCCACAATTTCAAACGGAAAGAAGTTGTAAATGTGATTATATACTTTTTACAAACTTAAAAATTATGGAGGTTATGAATTCGTGAGTTTTTTTCTTTCTTTCTTTCTTTATCCATACTACATCCACTTATTTCGTAATGCATGAAACGATTTTTTTTTTAAGTCAATGAAGTTTTTTCGTTCAGCTTACGTCCAAAAGAACAATTTTGTTCATTTCTTTAAAAATAAAAATGCTTGCGTAAAAGTAATGAAAAAAAAAGTGGGGGGGGGGGGGGGTGAAGGGGAGGCGGCTCTTCAGAATGCACTTATTGTTACTACTATTGCCCAAACTGATTTCGCTGAATGATAGAAAATGGGTTTAGAGATGAGTGTTTAGGATCTCTCTCCCGGAATTTTCTTGAAATAAACGTTATGAAAACTTTGCGTGCCGAACTCGGGGGGGGGGGGGGGGGGTGAAAGCAGGGCTCATGCCCCGGGCGGAAAAAAAATTTAATTTAGAAAAGTTAACTTTTGGAAAGAGAATTAAAATCTTAGTTCGGCGCTCCGGTTTAATAATTGATCGGCTATTTTGCTAACCGATTAATAGAATTAATTATTTCTATAAACTGTTGGAAACAATAATATTGAGGTATACTGAATATGTTGCGCCGTTGATCAGTAGCCGGCTCCTGTGGAAGGCAAGGACTTCTAGGAAGGCAGTTTAGGGGGCAGAAAATTTTGCAAAATTTAAAAGTTGAAATTAAAAAAACGTGAAATTTTTTCACCCTGTAAAAGTGAAATATAAATTAAGCTATGTTCAAACAATAAAATAGTTTTTCTTTTACAAATTTTCAACGCATCCTTTTGGGAAGGGGTGGGGGGAAGGAGCTTGCGACAGTGAAACAGTGCCATGTTCAAACAATACAATAGTTTTTCTTCTAAATTTTCAAAGGATCCTTTTCGGAAGAGGCAGGGGGCGGGGAGGAGCTTGTAAGCATCATTTTAGAAGGACGACAAGTGTCTCTTCGATATGGGAGTTAGTTGGAGGGGGGGGGGGGGGGGTCCTGCTCCCTGGATTTCAAAAATATAATTCTGCAGTTTTATGAGTAAAAACGTTTTTAAAATTTTTGTTTGACTTTTTTTTTTTTTTCTTACTATTTTTGCAGTCCAAATGCGTCTATAAAGGCCTCAAAATACTCCTGTTTGCATATAGTTTTCAAAATTTTCGGGGGTTTGAGGACATTCCCCGAACCCCCTTTACTGTTAGAATTTCATATCCCCAGTTAAGGATGATCCTTCATATGGCTCTACCCCTTCCCAATGTTGAGCTAAAATGGACATGCCGAGGGTACATTAATAAAAGTTTTATGAATTTAATAGTGACCCCCGCGTGAAAAATCCTCAAAAAAAAAAAATTCTCAGCGCATAAAAGTTTATGATCAACAATAAATGGATGGGGGGGGGGGGGGAGATAAGACACAGTAATCACAACAGCGTGAGCTCAACTGAACTGACCTTCAACGTTGTGTACCAGAAATAGTAATTCAGCGTACTCACGAATGGTAACCGAGGCACATTATCAATTTCAGAATGTTCTTTGTTTTTTACTCCGTAATTATTTTTTTTAAAGACTTCGCAGTTTCGTTTTAGTTCTCCATAATTTTACGTCAGACTCAGGATAAATGGTTTTCAGAAGATTCTTATGTATTTTCGGGCGAACACTTTTTAGTGAATGACATTTTTAAACTGTTAAACTTTGAAGATGTTTTAAACACTTTTGAGGCAAGTCAATGTTTAAATTGTTTCAAAAATTAGCTATAAATGCTCTTATGGCATTTTATTAAGTATAACTTTATATTCTTTTGAACAGAATTTTTTTATGTTAATTTTTAGTGAAATGTTTCAAAATTTTAAGTTTAATTAAATATTTTATCATATTTTAGTATTATGGGTTTAATTTTTAAACATCTGTGTTAATGATAGAGAATTTCAATGAATTAAAATTATACTTAATTTATCGGTGAAACATTATTTAAAAAGGCTCCCCGAGCAGATTAAGTATAACATTATTTTACATCATATTTTAATTATTCGAATTATTATAAAATCCAAATGGTAGGGGGGTTCCATCACTTCTGTCGCCTATGGGCTACCAAATCCTTAATCCGGTCAATTCCGGATTCTTTAATCCGGTAATTTATAGCCAAAGGGGTCTACTTGCGCATTGAAGAACACCCTTTGCCTTTCAAGCGATCGCATTTGCAAAATGAATCGCAAATATTCCCCTAGAATGGCGTAAGCCATCTTGCTTTCGACTGGTAATAGCAGTTGACGAAATGGTCTACGAAAACGGGATCGCGCGCACGTGCGGGTCTACTGCGACTAGACCAGCACACCGGAAATCGAGTCGATAGGGGAAAAGGCGAAAAATTGTTCCCTTTCGATGATAGCGCCGCCTATCGGTCTACTAGTCGCGTCGACTCGACGATACGAGCACATGGGCCCAGCTACGGGAGCAGCGAGTTCAACATCCTATTCAAAATAATAAAAGTATAAGTATCACATTTGAAATATATATATATAAATTCAACAGCACATTTTAAAAATTCAAAGAGATTTCAGAACTTACATTTTGCACAATTGGGGCAAAGCCCGGTGGTGCAGGTAGCGAAAATGTAGACTCAGGCATTGATTGAATGAGACGATCAAACTCGTCCTCATCAATTCCAAAGTTGACAAACTGAAAAGAATACTCTTTAAGTAAAATGTACGCTTCAGAATTACAGAATACAAGTCAGAAAAAATTACAAGTTGAAAAGAAAAAAAAATCGCTTAAGAATTATAAACAGTTGAATAATTAAGATTTCATTCAAAATAAGTGAGAATTAAATTTATAGATTTAACAATTAAATTTATTATGGAAATGTCTTTCAGCAATAATTAACTGAGAATTAAATTTATTCTGAAAATGTCATTCAGCAATAAATCCTAAGAATGAAAATCCAAGAATGAATTTACCAATGAAAATCTAAGAATGAGTTTATCAATTAAAAAAAAATAATTTACCAATGAAATAAATAGATTTAACAATGAAATAAATGAATACTTACATTTGCAACATTGGTAGAAGTAGCGTTTCTTGAAGACTCCATCACAGAAAATTCTCAAAAAATAATAAACTTTAAGTTAAGAATCAAAATCTTCTAGACTTCAAAAAATCTAAACGTGAAAAAAGCTGGAAAATAAATCTAAGCTACGAAAGGCTAAAGGAACCTCTTGCTACCACGAAAGTTGTAGAAGAAGTGATCGATGATTGATAAAATTACCATTTATACAAATTAGTGACGTAGTGGATAAAGGTTCCTATTGGTTTTTAGAAACGATGACATCAAATGTGAACAGAAACTTTCAAATACCTTGACCAATCAGAGAATTAGTTCGAGTTTAATTTCGTGTGCAGAGAGGAACGTGTGCAGACTATGATTTCACCTTCTAATCTTACTGAGTAATTGATAACAAGATCATGTGGTCGTGATTCAGACTGTACGAGCACGCGAGCGATTCTGCGTCACCCTCTCTGGTTCAGGGACAGCGATAAGCTTCGATCGACTCGTTCACTCTCCGAACTTGTATCTGTGAAGACGTTTCGCTTTACGTAGCTGTTTTTACAATATGGATTTCACTTTAAATGAAAATGATTTACAAGTCCGAGTTTTCGAACACCTGTATAGTCGCGAGGAGGCTGATGATTTATTCGCAGAACTTTTAAAAATTCCTTTCCAAACAATTAATGTTATACTGCATGCGAGAAAATATACTCCGAAACGAAAATCATATGCATTTGGAGATGGTGGTCTGAACTTCTGTTATTCCGGCACGTGTAACCCTGCTCAACCCTGGGTGGTTGTGCTGGTCTCCGTCGACTGTCGAAGTCGCTCCCCTTTTCTCCCCCTCAGCAAGCCCTCGACGAACCGGTCTCTTGTCTACTATAGGTGTGCTGGTGTCCACGTAGAGTAGCCGCGCAAGTTTCAGCCGAGTTCATTTTCTGACATCGGAGGGGGTGTGGGAATGACTGATTCCGACCAATGACATACGCTCTACGCGTTGCCATCAGCAATCGGCGGCTGCTCGCGCAAAAATCGTGGTTTTTGTTTCTTTGGATACATTTTTCGATTTGATTCCTTTAGATTATATTTTGCGCCTTTGATATCTTCAAAATATAAATAGCTACGTTTTTATTCTAAGTAAATTAGTAGTACATATTTTTTCTATACTTAGCGTAGCTGAATAATTCGGTTTTAAAGAACTCTAAAAAAACAAAAACTCCCTTCTGACAACTTTATCATGAATAATTTTATGAGGAACAATTCCTTTTTACTCCACTGTGTTGTTTTAAATTTTTATTAGCTATAAAAATAACTATAAAAAATTCAATATGTTAGCTATAATGGTTAGAAAAATACTAATATACACATTATTCAATAACTAAGCTCAGTTAAAGAATCAACAGTAAAAAATCATTATTTTAAAATTAATTTGCATACATAGTCTCATTAGTGATTTTTTTTTCTAAGACCTTTAGTTTTGCAGGAATTTTGATAATAAAAGCAAAGTACAATGTGTGACCTTTTTACTTCATTCTCGTAACACTCCTTTTTTAATTTTAATATTTATTTATTTGAATATTTTTTACTTGGTGTAAATTTGGTTACTATTTGTTTATATAAATCTGTTAATATTAATTTGTGAGTTCGCTATTTTCTTTTAAATTATATGGTACGTATATATAATATAATTTTTAAGCGTTTAATATACATTTCATTTTAGTCTTCCTATTTTATAAAACTAACTATGCGCTTACTTGAGGTGAGTGACAGTGCGTTTTTAAAAACTGTCACTTACTTTTTAAATTTTTGTATGTTTGATGCTTGCCCGATTACTTTTAAAAATGACGCTGAAAGGCTATTGATTCATATTATCATATTGTATATTTTTTTTCCGTATCTCTACTTGCAACTCGTGGCAGATGTTAACATTGGTCTAATAATAAGAGTCGAAGAAAAAAAACCCCACAATTTCAAACGGAAAGAAGTTGTAAATGTGATTATATACTTTTTACAAACTTAAAAATTATGGAGGTTATGAATTCGTGAGTTTTTTTCTTTCTTTCTTTCTTTATCCATACTACATCCACTTATTTCGTAATGCATGAAACGATTTTTTTTTTAAGTCAATGAAGTTTTTTCGTTCAGCTTACGTCCAAAAGAACAATTTTGTTCATTTCTTTAAAAATAAAAATGCTTGCGTAAAAGTAATGAAAAAAAAAGTGGGGGGGGGGGGGTGAAGGGGAGGCGGCTCTTCAGAATGCACTTATTGTTACTACTATTGCCCAAACTGATTTCGCTGAATGATAGAAAATGGGTTTAGAGATGAGTGTTTAGGATCTCTCTCCCGGAATTTTCTTGAAATAAACGTTATGAAAACTTTGCGTGCCGAACTCGGGGGGGGGGGGGGGGGGGTGAAAGCAGGGCTCATGCCCCGGGCGGAAAAAAAATTTAATTTAGAAAAGTTAACTTTTGGAAAGAGAATTAAAATCTTAGTTCGGCGCTCCGGTTTAATAATTGATCGGCTATTTTGCTAACCGATTAATAGAATTAATTATTTCTATAAACTGTTGGAAACAATAATATTGAGGTATACTGAATATGTTGCGCCGTTGATCAGTAGCCGGCTCCTGTGGAAGGCAAGGACTTCTAGGAAGGCAGTTTAGGGGGCAGAAAATTTTGCAAAATTTAAAAGTTGAAATTAAAAAAACGTGAAATTTTTTCACCCTGTAAAAGTGAAATATAAATTAAGCTATGTTCAAACAATAAAATAGTTTTTCTTTTACAAATTTTCAACGCATCCTTTTGGGAAGGGGTGGGGGGAAGGAGCTTGCGACAGTGAAACAGTGCCATGTTCAAACAATACAATAGTTTTTCTTCTAAATTTTCAAAGGATCCTTTTCGGAAGAGGCAGGGGGCGGGGAGGAGCTTGTAAGCATCATTTTAGAAGGACGACAAGTGTCTCTTCGATATGGGAGTTAGTTGGAGGGGGGGGGGGGGTCCTGCTCCCTGGATTTCAAAAATATAATTCTGCAGTTTTATGAGTAAAAACGTTTTTAAAATTTTTGTTTGACTTTTTTTTTTTTTTCTTAATATTTTTGCAGTCCAAATGCGTCTATAAAGGCCTCAAAATACTCCTGTTTGCATATAGTTTTCAAAATTTTCGGGGGTTTGAGGACATTCCCCGAACCCCCTTTACTGTTAGAATTTCATATCCCCAGTTAAGGATGATCCTTCATATGGCTCTACCCCTTCCCAATGTTGAGCTAAAATGGACATACCGAGGGTACATTAATAAAAGTTTTATGAATTTAATAGTGACCCCCACGTGAAAAATCCTCAAAAAAAAAAAAAAAATCTCAGCGCATAAAAGTTTATGATCAACAGTAAATGGATGGGTGGTGGGGGGGGGGGGGGGGGTAAGACACAGGAATCACAACAGCGTGAGCTGAACTAAACTGACCTTCAACGTTGTGTACCAGAAATAGTAATTCAGCGTACTCACGAATGGTGACCGAGGCACATTATCAATTTCGGAATGTTCTTCGCAGTTTCGTGTTTTTAGTTCTCTATAATTTTACGTCAGACTCAGGATAAATGATTTTCAGAAGATTATGTATTTTCGGGCGAACAATTTTTACAGTGAATGACATTTTTAAACCGTTAAACTTTGAAGATGTTTTAAACATTTTTGAGGCAAGTCAATGTTTAAATTGTTTCAAAAATTAGCTATAAATGCTGTTACGGCATTTTATTAAGTATAACTTTATATTCTTTTGAACAGAAATTTTTATGTTCATTTTTGTGAAATGTTTCAAAATTTTAAGTTTGATTAAATATTTTATCATATTTTAGTATTATGGGTTTAATTTTAAAATATCTGTGTTAATAATAGCGAATTTCTATGAATTAAAATTATACTTGAATTATCGGTGAAACCATATTTAAAAAGGCTCCCTAAGCAGATTAAGTCTAACATTATTTATGTAACATGTACTAAAAGTTAGTGAATGCCAGTATGATCAGTTATTATAGTCATGAAATAATTGCACATCATATTTTAATTAGAATTATTATAAAATCCAAATGGTAGGGGGGGGGGGGTTCCATCACTTCTGTCGCCTATGGGCTACCAAATCCTTAATCCGGTAATTAAGATCCAAAGGGGTCTACTTGCGCATTGAAGAAGACCCTTTGCCTTTCAAGCGATCGCATTTGCAAGATTAAACGTAAATATTCCACTGGAATGGAGTACGCCATTTCGCTTTCGACTGGTATACAGCAGTTGACGAAATGGTCTACCAAAACGAGATTGCGCGCACGTGCGGGTCTACTTCGACTGGACCAGCACACCGGAAATCGAGTCGACAGGGAAAAAGGCGAAAAATTGCTCCCTTTCGATGACAGCGCCGCCTATCGGTCTACTAGTCGCGTCGACTCGACGATACGAGCACATGGGCCCTGGACTCCGCTCATGCTAAAAATTAAAGAAGATGTGGAGAAAATTACCGGCTATAAGTACAATTATGCTCTTGTGAATTTCTACCCAGATGGAAGATCTGGAATTGGTTTCCATAAAGACAATGAATCCAGTATTGATCCATCCTGCGGAATTGCATGCGTTAGTTTCGGCGCTTCAAGAATTCTTTCCTTCGAAAGACGAGGATTTCCACCGCAACAGTTAGTGTGTCATCATGGAAGTCTCTATCATATGCTACCACCAACAAATAGACTTTTCTCACATGGAATACGTCCTGAACGAACTATAACAACTGCAAGAATCAGCATCACCTTCAGAAGCATGTTACCCGACTCGGAGCCCCTGCTCAAGCGCCCCAGAATGGAGGTACAGATGGAAGCGCCCACTACTGTCCCGAAACCCGTGGAGATGATCACCCCTGACCCCTTGGAGACAGCCGCCCCAGCGCCCGCAGAGATGTCAGCCCCAGCGCCCGAGGAAGTGTTCACGCCCCTGGAGATGTCAACTTCAACGACCACAGAGACAGTCATCCCAGCTCCCGAGGAAGTGTTCGCGCCCCTGGAGATGATGGTTGAGACAAGTGAAGTGCCCCACAATTCCGAGACGAGCGCCCCAACACCGCAACAAGACAGCCCCATCATATTTTAGGAAATCGAAATGCCGTGGTTAGAAGGAGCGACACGAAAAATTACGCCGCTACCACAAGAACATTGCGAGACAATTCCCTTTGGACCGCCCGCAGACTTCGAGAAGACCCCCGCTGACTTTGCTCCTATTCACTCGGAAACAGAAGAACTCCCCTCCGACGACTGGCTTGACGTGCACTTGAAAGGTGTTTTCAAATGTTTTGAAGAAGAAAAAAAAATCATCGCTGAACTGCATCCAAATGTATGTATAAATATGTTACTTTTGAAAACCGGGCAAATTCGTATACAGTTGGAAGATACAGCTACCGGTAATTCGGTAGAATTCGATCCGCAATCATGGATCGATTTCGTTAGTAAAGTATGGAATTTTAATTTAGTTTATGTAAATAGTAGTTTTATAGCAGGAACGAGTGCACTAATCTTGTGTAGGGATGGTCAATGCGAAATCTATCAGATGGATGCCTCCAAGGAAGTCACTTTAAAAAGTGACCCTATTGTTCTCAGTGAAGATGTTATTGCAAAAATCAAAGAAGATGACGATAATCTACAAGAAAAAATTTTACAGCACGTTTTTGAACTGTTTCGCGAAATGTTACAGATTAATGCACAGAAAATTCATTTCGATGCTGTTGATGAAGTTGAAGTATATGAAAAGTGTTTTGACTTGCTGTTAGAGGAAATGCGTGGAACAGTTACGAAAAATTATCAATGCTCGGGATGTAAAGTGCGACATCCCTCCCAAAAAAGGCATGAATGTTTATATTTAAATGTGAAGGAAAAATCTACCTTGCTAGGTGGTTATATTTTCATCACAATGGATTTTACAGAACTCATAGAAAAACTCTCGATCAATATTAAAATGTCTAAAAATATAATGTACATGTTCACTTGGGATTTTGTGAAAAGCCATCTCGACGACTTGTAAGTACTTTTTTTTGTAAATATTATTTTACTTTTGTTCTATCAAATGTATTTTGTGTTTAACTTGAATAAATGTATGTTTTTAGTTTTAACCATTTTCTCTGTTTTATTCAATGTTTAAAATGAGAATGCTTTTAAAAATAATTTCATGCTGAAAGTAAATAATAAGACAGATAATTTTTTTAAAATATACATTTTTATTTATACATGTGTTCCCACTTTACAATCGATTTTCTCTTCCTTTTCGGTGTAAAAACAGGTTTCACATCTTCATTTAACATATGAGTTGGAGAAGACAAATTTTTATTTTTCACGAAATGCTTCGGTATATTCATTTCTTGCAATGAGCTTAAAAATTCATTTGTCCATGGCACATGAATATTTTTTTTATGACTGAAAATTAAATTTAATAAGTCTGCAATGTTCGTATGCTCAATTTTCTGATTTTTATAAATGACTTGTCTTTTATCGTTCCAGGACAGAATATCAGAATGCCTTTTCATAATGTCTATCAAATTTCTTGCTTGATGTAGATACTGCTTATTAATACTGTTGAATATAGTTGATTCATATTGATGAGAACTTTCTTCATTCTTTCTTACATCTTCCTGTTTATTATTAATTTCATTTGGTGATGATTGTATCCATGGAGAATTAAATTCCGTCATCTGAATTTTCTTTTGTAAAATGTCATTATATCTCATCACCTTTTCATGTTCTTCCAAGTTGCTGTTTAAAATCTTCATCAATTCTTTATCCAATTCGCTGAGTTGTTTTGATGTCACTGTGTGTTTATTCACCACCTCTTCAGGTACGAGCGCAAATTTCTTAGCGTGTTCCATTGATAAGGGTGGATAATACACTGACTGCTGCAGGAATTAAGAAATTTAAAAATCCACCTTTTTGAAGGACTAACTTGCGTTTCGTAGACAAAGCAATGTTTCGATTCGCTAACTTGCGTAGTGTCGTCTTGTGTTTAGAGAGCTTCTTTTTTTGATGTTTCGATAATGGAATATTACCTTTCAATGTATTATGACAACATTCGCAGATTGCTTTAATACAGTTTAAATCAATCTTTCGCAATAAATCCTTTTGAAGGTTTGCAGGACAAATTTGTAAAAGATGAAGTTGCTTGAGCTGTTGCTTCGTCACAGTCATGTTGCTGTATAAGTATAGGATAACTGAAAATTCGCAACGATTGCTTTGGTTAGTAGGAACTCGGTGGAGGAACTGCTAAAATTGTCCTTTATTTCTAAGAGGCTTTTTTAGCATTCATTCTTCCAAGTTCTGATAATGGATGTTATTAATTATTTTTAATGGTAGAAGTTTCAACAGATGTTACATCTTGTGTGTGTTTTTTTTTTATGTCTTTGAGTATAATATTTCTAACTTTCTTTTTTATTTTCTGTAGCTATGATTTTAAGCATTACCGTATTTAAGTTAAATTGTACTTCTGCGATTTTAGTTTCAAAGATTCTAAGTTTGTATGTAAGTAATAGACTTTTTCAATGCATGAAATTTGCGGTGTGAACAGTTTTAAAGTTTCTTCATGCTTAAGTAATAAACTTTTTCAGTGTGTGAAAATCGTGTTGTAAATAGTTATGTTAAATATTTTTCTCGGTTGTATTATTCTGTGTAAATTATAAAAATAAATAACTCTTTGAATAAATGAAAAATTCGTTAAATGTTAAAGACAGAGTTTTGAAACTCTTTTGAATAGCTGAAATGTTCGTTAAATGTATTGCATTGTACGTCAATCGGGTTGTTGAGTTGCTTCGCAGTTACAAATTTAGCAATATTCTCTTGACTATTTTTAAAGTTTCTTTAATCATGATGTATATGACTACAATAATCTCGTAGATTGTATTCGTATGAAACGTTAAAATGTGTAAGAAAAAATCTAAATTGAAAACAAAAAAAAAAAAAAATAATATTGAAATACATAAAACCTTCGCTTATTATTCTATGTAAAATCAAGTTGCCGAACATACTGTAACTTCTCTTATTTCATGCAAACTCTTAAACTTGGAAAAAAAAATCTAGCGGTATAATATTGATTAAAGGATGATTATCTAATGTAAATATATTCTTAGTTAATATAAAAACATTGATTTGTATTCATGGAAAACAGTAAAAATGGGTGTAAACCTGTTTAAGTATAGAAGAAATCATCGCTTTTTTGTAAAATTATTGTTAAATTAGCATGTATAAACCTATTGATGCTCATTTTCTAAGTCTCAAACATTTCAATAAAACTTTTAATTGACTTAAATTTAGTAAATTGCGTGGATCGAATGGAATGATTTTTATTAAGTTCCCACTTTTTCATGAAGCTAATTGTTTGGTTCTCATTTAATTCTGTCTTTCATACTTTAGGAAAAAAGTTTTTAAAAAATTTTCTAAGTCTTAAACATTTCAAAATTAACTTTGACTTAAATTTTGTAAATTTCGAGAATTGATTTGTTTGGTTTACATTAAATATAAACTTTCTCAAGAAGCTATTTGATTGGATCGCAATTAATCCTGGGTTTAATATTTTAGGGGGAAAAATTACAAGTGTAAAAATAAAATATGTTCAAAATTAAGAGATAGTTACTACTTATACATTATTAAGATTAAATTAATACTATGAATTGATTAAAAATTGTGAAATTTAATTCTGATGGAAAAAATTAATTAATTATCGCTAGAACACTTCGGTTAAGTCTGATACTAACTCAAGGAAAAAAAAACATAGTAATCATGATCTGATCGAATGAGTTTTACAACATTAAGGTTTGGGGTATATGAATCCGAATATCTGAAAGAAGATGTAATTAAATAAAATACTCTATGTCCAAAAATAATTTCTCTCACTGGATGAAAGCGTGAGCGTTTCAACTCTTGAAATTAAAACTAAAAACATGTTACCAATTCAAAAATTAATGTTACCACTCGCAAAAACCTAAGTTGGAAATTAAAAATAACATCAGAAAACGATAAAGTTCAAAAAATAATTTCTCTCACTAGGTGATGCCATGAGCATTTCAACTCTTGAAATTAAAAAAATAAATTAATGTTACCATTCGTGAAAAACCTAAGTTTTAAATTAAAAATAACATCAAAAAACGATAAAGTGCAAAAAAAAAAAAATAAATAAAATAAAATCTCTCACTAGGTGACGCCATGAGCGTTTCAAACCTTGGAATTAAAACTAAAACATGTTACAAATACAAAAAAATTAATGTTGCCATTCGTGAAAACCTAAGTTGGAAATCAAAAATAACTTCGGAAAACGACTAAGTCCAAAAAATAATTATTCCTATTTTTGTCACTGGGAAGCTCCGCGTAAAAATATGTTGTCATGGAAACTACAACATACGCTAGAACATTGCCATTCCCTAAAATATAAATTTAATCAAAACCAAAACTATATCACCGTTGCCATCCCCAAAAAGCTAAACTTCAGACGCAGAGTAACAAATAAGGAAAACAACTCAACTCCACTCAGAAACCCTCGTCATCTTCTATGAGGTTAACAGCAGGAACCCTACTACTCAACCCTACTCGGCAGGCGGAGGAGCAGGCGCAAGGGGGGCGTGGCAGGGGGTGGAGGGGGGCGTGGTACCACCTCACACCTCCTGCTGCACCAGAACTGTCCTTTTCTATCTACTATTGACTCATAAGTTTAAAAATAATACTTGAAATATAATCTATAATGTGGTGTTTTGTTTCTGAACAGTAAATATGCGTTTTTTAAAGAGTTTTTAAAGCCGTTTTTTTAGAAATTAAATATGTGTAAACCTGTGAATTTTGTGTTCTTTAAACCAAAGTTATTGCTTTCAAGTGCTCTTTCATACTAATATTAGTTCCACAGTTGTATCTTATTATACATTCAAGCCCCGCTAACGAACCCTCAATGGACCGACTTCGGAGATCGCTACAGCCGAGGGTGCGTCACATGCGATATAGCAAAAAAGTGTTAACTGACTAAGATACTTCTTTATAATAAATATATTTCTAACAATATTAAGGGTAGAGGAGTAAAATATTAACTTTAAATAGGGTTTTTAATAATAAACAAACAAATTTTTAAAATTTACCTTATTATTTATCCATAGTATAAACAAAAGATGTTATTATTGGCTGTAAACTTTTGGATTTTATATACACCATTGTAAACAAATATGTTTGACTAGACTAGAATATAAATGGCAAGGAATGTTGCCGAGACAAATCTTGAGGAGGACTTAAAACTTTGAATCGCTATAGAAGACTTTCTAACGTTTAGGGATCGTTATAAACGTTTGAAAATGCATTAATGGCATAGGGTTTCAGTTGGGACCATTTGAAAGGTTCGTTACAACCAGGGGATCGTTATATCCCATGTTAGCTATAGCAAAGTTCGACTGTATATTGAAAACACGTTTTTACGTTCTAAATTCTTCCTACCCTAAGGAATTGTATCGTTTTGAGTTTGGTACCTTTTGAAAGTCCTCTTGGGAAACCGCTTCAAAAAACGTTTTTCCTTCGCGATGTAAGCTCTTAAACTAATTACAACAACTAACTATAATCGTTTTTATGTTTATAGAACTTGATTTTTAAGTTTGATTTTTTTTCTTAATCAGCGTGAAATGGTTAATTGAATTCAAATTTACCTGTTGACATTTCACTTGAGTGTTAAGAAATAAAAAATTTTCATTAGTTTTATTCGCATAGAGGCTTTCAAAACTGAGCAAAGATGAGTTAAATAAAGTAAGTTTTTCCAAAGAGCACCCTCAACTGTCGTGAAAGTAGGGGTTTTTAGCCATCGGACACGGCTTGTCCCCCTGCCCCCTAAACTTCATGAAAATATATTAAAATTACTAAGAATTGTCAATTTGAACGAATTTTTTATTTTAATGAAATAAAACAATTTTAAAATTTTGAATGACTATGTTATTTATATATATATATATACTTGTGTGTCTACGTGCTCAACAAGTGTAAAAGATTGTTGGTGTCTATTTAATAAAAACTTGTCAAGGGTGCTACTCTCTTAACTTACAATGTGCATTAGAAGAAATACATTTGTCTGATTTATTCCTTTCCTGTACTTTCAGATAGTTTCGAAACCACATGTACTAACTTTACATAAGTTGCAACTATGTTGTTCTTGTAGAGTAAGGACATGTCAACTTGAACGTTTAGAAAACTTCTGCGAATAATTTAGGGGAACATTATTACTATTATTATTTTATCCGTTGCATCATGAAGCGAAGTAAACTTCAGCAACAGAAATTAACATTTATGAAAAAGCCAAAAAAGCCTGATAGTGAAGATGCTAATGTCCATGACGTAAATCAAGTAGAAGAAAAAAATGAAATTGTTGCTTCTGTTCAGGCAAGTACCTCGAATAACTTATTATCAGAAGTTACGAACAAGAATGATCTCTTTATGTTGATTCCGTTAAAAGTTTGTGTAACGATGAAAAAGTTTCAGTTTTAAACAATGTGTGGACGCCAAATGGAAGATATTCTTTTCCAGAACAGATTTCCGGAAAACTAAAAAGAAAATTTCAGTTCAAATGGCTTCAGGACCACAAATGGTTGGCTTATTAGCAGTTACAAAACGGGGCATACTGCAAGTACTGTGTCTTATTTTTAGATTCAGATTGTGTAGGTAAGGGGAGACATGAAACAGTGCAGAATTTATTTAAGAAACCGAGCACCAATTTGAAAAAAGCTTTAGAAATATTTTCAAAACACGAGAAGTCGGCATACCATCTTTCCAGTGTTACAACCGCTGACAATATTAAATTGATTGTCTTTCGGAAAAGAGACAACATCATAATGCAATTGGATAATCAAAAACAGCAAGAAGCCTTGAAGAATCGCCAAAAACTTGCATCGATCATACAAACAATTCGCTTGTGCGGAAGGCAGAATTTGCCTCTTCGTGGACATGAAGATGCCGGACGGATTCTGACGGAAGAGCCTGACTGGAACAATGGAAACTTTCGTACCCTACTGAGATTTAGGGCAATGAATGGAGATGACATTTTAAAAGAACACTTACTAAACAGCGGGAGTAACACAATGTATATTAGCTCCTCAATTCAACCACTACAAAACAAAGTATTCCCCCCCTTGAAAAAATTAATTCTGCGTACGCCACTTGAATAAGTCATTGCAGCCAGTGCCTGTCAGGAAATAAGTTTGATACACCTACCTGATGACCTAAACATTGAACAAACCTTATCAATTACAGAATTATTGTTTGGAGACCATAAGTTTCATATAATTCTTAGTCGAAACTTTGAAAGCGATACTTGAATTAAGCATGCTGATGTTTAATACTATAAGATATTTTTTTTTAATTTCATCCGGCTAGAATTTTGTATGTTTAAACATATAATAGCTGATATATTAACTAAGCCTTTAAATACACCTCAATTTTGTTAAGGAATAAGGTAAACTTAATATTGTATAAAATATTCTTAAACTAAACAGAGTATGCGAATTTCTTGATTTAGGAAGGGTATTGAAAAAAATTATATCATTCTATCTAATCCAATAATTATAGTTTTAAATACTAATCGAATACTTGACAATATGGTGCTGTTATACACAGAACCATCATGAAATTTACTTCTCTCTCTCAGATGATGAATGTTAGAATGTCTCGCAAAGTACAAAAATAAATTTTATTCTTTTCTAAACAGCATATTCCATAATTGACTCTTGTGCGAGTTCACAAAATTCATTAGCAGAAGACAAACAACAATTCGGTTCCACAGGGCCCGACTGACGTAGGTCACATTATCACTACTTTAAAATCTAAGCGTAAAAACTGAAAAGAATGATTTTCTTGCCTAGTTACAAAGCTCTTATATGAATTAATCTACAAAACATGATGGTTAACATTTAAACAACATGTATGCTTTATCCCTTGTTGGTAAATATTTTTACAACTAAACAATGTCTGAGATTTACCATTTTTGGACTTACGTTAGTCTGGTTCTGAGGTACAGAACTGATGATCTTCAAATAGATGAACAAAAAGTAAGCAGCATGATTCCTTAGATCTGAATTTATAGGCTCCTTGGAATGAATAAGTACAGGGACCAAAATTCAAAAAGGGAAAGAACACTTTCCTGGAGAGGAAACTTTCCTCCAAGCTTTATATGTATGAAGGGGATTACATTTTTTGGGAGAGAGGAAAACTAGATGTATTGCTCAACTATTTCAGCCTTTTTTGAAGATAATGATTACTCAAAAATATTAGTAGAAAATGCAGAAGAGTTAGTCGATGTTATCCTAACCATTTTCATATCTTCATATAACACGGAGACTGTGCCAGTGGATTATTAGAAGCTGGCAAACATAACGCCACTCTTCAAGAAAAGGTCCAAAGTTAAGGCAGGAAATTAATAGGGCTGTGAGCTCCTCTTCAGTCATTTGTAAGATTTTTGAAACTAGTATGAGCAAATCAAGATTGTGAATTTCCTGGAGATAAATGGTGTGTTGACTACTTTGCACTATGGTTTTAGGAATGGTGGGTCCTATAAAACTAATCTGTTTCATTTCTATGACAAAGTCACCTTGGCTTTAGATAACAATGAGTGCATAGATGTTGTTTATATTGACTACCAGAAAGTGTTCAATAAAGTACCACATGAAGCTCTTCTTTGCAAACTTGCTCATCAATATGAGGTGGAAAAAAAGTTTGGGTTAAAACATAGCCCTCTTAACTAGATGCCTTCCGAAATGGAGCGAAACTCATTACCAGCGAGGCAGCCAGTATCTCCCGCTGACAACGAAAGCACCGCTAGAGGGCACTACCTATTTGCTACTGGAAAACGGTATTTTAATTGTAAACGCTTGGTAAATTGCGATAAAAAGCGGTCAATTCTTTAAGAAAAATCATTTGATTTTTTTAAATGTTTAATCATATGATTCATTTATTACATTTTTTTCGCTCTTACTTTATGGTTCAGTAAAACAGTAAGAAATTAAGTGATATCTCGTTAGTTTAGGAACATTTTACCAGAGCATGAACTTAAAACTTTTATTTTATTAAAGTGGTTTAATCACTACGGTGATCACTAAATGTAGGTTTTTTTTTTTATTTCTAATGGCAAGGTTACAAAAGACCTCTACACCACGAGGCAAATGGAACAAGAACAAAAACAAATAAACATAATAATGTGGCGAGAAAAGTCTATGAACCGAAAAGCTCCCTAGCGCGCCGGGCAGCGGAGGAATGTGGCCAGCATCCATGTCCTCCAGAAGATCACAGAGTGTGCAGAAGGGGGCCTGAACAACATGGATTCGATGTAGATGTTTTAGGAGGCAGTCATGTCCTGTCACTAAATGTAGGTATTTAAAGCATCCAATTCACTAAAAATAGGTATTTTAAAAGAAAAATTTATTTACACAAATGAACAGAATTTTCATTAAAATAATGATTTAATTCTTTTGGTCTGTAAAATGAAACTTCGCTCAAGAAACAATTTTTTTTTTCCAATTTGCAAACGTTGCTATGCTGCAACATCCTTTAATAGCTATATAATAAAATGTATATATTATTATATAATAAATGTATATAATAGCTATATATAAAATGTAAATTGGAAGAGCCTGTTGGATAAAGTAACCAACATTTCGACAGATGTCCAGGTAGTTGGTTTGCTTCCCAGGTATGGGGTGCATAGGGGCTGGTTAAATCAGCAGCTTGGAGCATGAACCTGGTCCTTAAGAAACTTTGCGAAAAGCATTCTATCAGGTTCATTGATGTTTGGAGTGGTTGTCAACATGATTGGGTTGCTAGGGATGGTCTGCATCTTAGTTCTAGGGGCGTCCTTAAGGTTAGTGATATGGTTTTTGAGGCTACGGATTCAAAAAACTCATTTTGGTTGGGGAGATGGGAGAATGTCATGGTGTTGACTTCTGTTCTGGAGGTTTTAAAAATGAGGGTAAAATATTAAGCAATAGTAACATTAATAATAGTGATTTGAGGCATCATAAAATGTTTAAGACAAGCAAAATGGGCATGCTCAAGATTCTTTATACTAATGCTCGCAGTATCAGGAATAAGATGGATGAGTTAAAAAGTGTTATTGCTGGTGAGGAGTTGGATATTATTGGAATTACGGAAACATGGATTACTGATGATGATGAGGATTTAGTGAACATTGCTGGATATAATTTGTTTAGGCAAGACAGGCTTTGTAAAAAAGGTGGAGGGGTTTTATTCTATATTAAAGACACTTTTATTTGCAATGAATTGGTCATTAATAATAAGCCTAAGGATATTGAAATGATCTGGGTGGAGTTGCTGAGCAAAAAGGGTAAGAAGTTACATTTGGGGAATGTTTACAGGCCACCTAATGTTAGTCAGGATCAAGACGAGGAGATGTATAGAGTTATTAGGGACAAGTCTGGTAAGGGCTCGGTCATCATAATGGGGGATTTCAATTTCCCAGGCATAGACTGGAATAGATTTTACACTAGCAATGGTAGGGAAGAAGATTTTCTGAAAGTGATTGGTGACTGTTTTTTGGATCAAGCTGTTACCCAGGGAACTAGGCATGGCGCTATTTTGGATCTAGTTTTTTGTGATATCGGAAGTTCTATTCAGGGGTTGAGTATAGGGGAACATCTTGGAGATAGTGACCACAATACTATTAGGTTTTGGACCAGCTTCGATGCTCATAAAGGTGAAAATTCCAGATTTGTACCTAACTTCAGAAATGTTGATTATGTTGCACTGAGGCAGGGTTTGAAAGAGGGTTTTTCTTCTGGGTTGGGGGAGAATAGTGAACTTGATCTTCAGTGGAAAGAGTTTAAGGGGAAATTGGAGAAAACAGTGATGGATTATGTTCCTTTTAGAAAAAAAGGGGATTTTACGAAAATTTGGCCCATGTGGTTCTCTAGGGAGCTGAAAGAAGCTCTCGGTAATAAGCAGGCCACTTTTCGGAGTCTTAAAGAGACTGGGTGCTATGCTGACAGGATTCTCTATTGTGAAGCTAGACGTACTTTCAAGTATTTGGTACGGAATAAGAAAAGGGAATTGGAACAAAAGCTTGCAGATAACATTGAAAGGAATCCTAATAAATTTTTTGCTTATGCTAATTCAGGGAAAGCTCGTAATACTCAGGTAGGCCCTTTAGTGGATGAGAATGGGAACTTGATTCAAAATGAGGGGGATATTGCTGATATTCTAAATAAATTTTTTTCCAGTGTATTTAACAGAAACTGTATATCAACAGTTGACATAAGTGAGACGCAAGCTAATACACAGCTTGAGGATTTTGTATTTTCTAGGGATGATGTGTTGTTTCATTTGAAAAAGATTAAAGCAAATAAGGCTCCAGGACCTAATAATGTTTATCCAAAAATTTTAGTAGAATGTGCAGAGGAAATAGTGGATGTTGTCTTGATTATTTTCATATCTTCATACAACTCGGGGACTGTGCCAGCGGATTGGAAGCCGGCAAACATAACGCCGCTCTTCAAGAAAGGGTCTAAAGCTAGGGCAGGAAATTATAGGCCTGTGAGTCTTACTTCAGTTCTTTGTAAAATTTTTGAAACGCTGATCAAAATCAAAATAGTGAATTTCCTGGAGGCAAATGGAGTGTTAACTAGTTTTCAATATGGTTTTAGGAAGGGTAGGTCCGGTACAACTAATTTGTTGCATTTCTATGACAAGGTTACCACAGCATTAGATAATAAAAAGTGCGTAGATGTTGTTTACATTGACTTTCAGAAAGCGTTCGATAAAGTACCGCATGAAGCTCTTCTTAACAAACTTGCTTATATTGGTATTGGTCGGAAAACTTTAATTTGGGTTAAAAATTGGCCGACTGGGAGGAAATAGAGCAGGGGTGTACTCCTAAAAAAAAAAGTGCCAGGGTGCTATAAAAAAAAAAAAAAGCCAGGCGAAAAAAAAAATTTAAATAAGCGGGCGTTGCCAATTTTTCTTCCCTTAGAAAACGTATTGTAATCTATATTAAAAGCAAGTGTCTGTCTTTCTTTCTGTGTGTGTCTGTCTGTCTGTGGAATTTATCTATTTACAACAACGATACAGGAGGAAAAAAAAACAATTTATTTAGAACAACGACCACAGTTCCGCTTTTTCTTGACTAATTGTAGGACACTCGTGATTTACGTGTCGAGACTGATTATCCTCAGCATTTCTATGTCGAAGCAACCACGTTTTTACATATGGAATTGCGTCCCATTGTTTCAGTGGAGGGCCATTAAGTTTAATAAACATGGTTGAGGAGACGTGTTTTATTAAAAGTTTTGCGCGCAATGAAGTGATGATTAAATTCATGGCACTAAAACCTCGCTCACATTCAGTATTACTGCAAGGAATTATTTTTAATATATCCATGAGAGGTGCAAGATATTTTGGAATAGTTTTTCCGCCTGATTCGAAAAAATCTCTGAAGCCGCTGATCACTAAACGCTCATCACCAATTTTATAACGAGTGCACATATTTCTTATTTCTTCTTCTCCGTATCTTGACATTGCTTGATCATCATCTTCGGCCCAGGTGTCAGGATTTAGAATTGCAAATTCTTTCAGCATCACATTGTATCTGGACTTCTTCTCAAATTCATCATTATTTCTCGACCTTTTAGAAGCAGTCAACCCAAAACAACGACTTTCCAAATTGTTTCTGATGCTAGCAATAAACTGCTCTCTATTTATAGAAACAATCTTTCTATTTCTACTCAGATCTATCCCTTTAAAATTCATCTTTTCTGCAGATCTAATACATTCTTGCTCCTTAGATCCAGGTTTATCTCTCATACTTCCTATAACTCTAATTGTTCTTTTGATTAATGTATCGGCTCTGACGATAGTACAAAATCTTTCCTGGAGTTGCAAAGACAGAGCGGATAATTCTTCTAAAACGTCATAAATCAGGGCCAAGTCTTTTATAAATTCAATAGATTCCATTCTTTCAAACAGGCCTCTGTACTTATTGCGATCTGTACTTTTCCTAGAGCTGTCATTAGCGGCTTCTTTAAAATGTTTCACTAACGCAGTATATGTATTCCAAACTGATTTTACTGTCCGAAAACTACTAGAAACCCAACGAACATCTAATAATCTACCAATTTTGGTTAACTGTATCCCCAAATCTGCGGCTATACTCTTTAATTCATTTGAATTTTTTGGAGATTGACTATATAAAGCATATAAAGTGTCCATGAAAGATTTGAAATGATTAACAGCATTTATATCACTGATACTGTCATCAATGGCCAGTTCTAAACGGTGATTTAAGCAGTGCCAGAGAATAATGTCCGGATTTTGTAATCTGTCTTTTAACAATTTGGAAACGCCTGAAGTTTTGCCCAACATTGTACTAGCACCATCAGAAGTAAAACAAATCAAGTTTTTTTGTAAAAATTCCTCATTGAGGCCATATGACGAAAAACAATCAAAGAGTGCTTCTAAAATAACTGGTGCAGATTGCGTATTTAAAGATATTAAGTCAAGAAATATAAGCTCTTCTTTTTCTTTGAGGCACGTTTGAATATAAATAATTAGAGCTGATTCTTTACCTAATGTAGTTGACTCATCAATTAAAACTGAAAATTTTTTGTCTTTCTCAATTAAATTAGCTGTTAATTTTTTTCTAAATTCTTTGGCTATGTGCATTATTATTTCAGAACCACTTTTACGAGAATGTAACGTAATCCCTAAATCTACTCCATTTTTCATTTGCAGCTCTATCAACCTCTCGTAATCTGAAAAGGGCCTGTTACTTTTTACAGTGTAATAAGCCGTGTATAAAAGCTTCTCAGTTTTTTCAATAAAAGATTCCTTCTGTTTAATATTGATTTTTTCCAATCTTGTTTTTTTGGCCTCCTCTAGAATTTTGAAAGCAGTTTTATGAGCTGTTGATAACTGATGAGCTGAAATTTTAGTCCGCAATGATTTAAGTTTTTGATTTCTGTCAGAACCATTAAAAATGACTAAGCAATTAATCCATTCTGGACTTAATGAGATACCTTGGCTTTTATACGAGCCTAATGTCTGTACTTCAGAACAATAGTTGCATCCTAAAAAACCATTTTTTGTTATTAGCCATGCGTGTTTCTGCTTCCGTTCCAACCATTGGCTTTCAGACCAAACTTTCCAAATACCAGTTGATTCCTTATTCTCTGCTTTTTCGACAGTTAACAGTTCATTAGTAGTGTAACGTATGCGGCCTGTGATTGATAAGAAGTAGCGGTGTGGATCCTCACAAGGTCCAACGTACAGACTACAGTCGAAATATTTACTTTTTTTATCTGATTTATTTCTGGACTAATTCAATATTTCTATCTACAATATATACAATATACTGTTCCTGACAATAGCTTCCAGATTGTCCGTCCCTCCGGATTCCGGCAGGAACACTCGTTATAAGTCCGATGCAAGAAACATCAACTCAATCGAGGCGTTGCACCTTCGACTTTTCCGGCCCGGGGCGAGCCCAACATACAGAATCCCTCTCCAGGAGCGTGCCCTCCTCTCTCCAAAAACTCTCACACCACACCACACTCAAGTTCCAGGCTCTCGTCCTCTTTGCTAAAGGGGCGGGGGTACATAAGCGCCCCTAAATTTCTTATTCGTGGAAAATTGTAAACGTTCCACCGGATTGGTTTGGGTCCGGCGCCGAAATTCTTGGGCCTCTCCTTCTCGTCTCGAGTCGCGGCGGCTTGCAGCAAAGAAGGCGCGCCGATCGGTGCTCGACCCGCTTGTCGTTTTTAATTTGCAGAAGTGTCCAACTCGGCGCCACAGCGTCTGGCCGTATTGTCCAGCCGTGCTGTCCCCACTTGCTGGACAATGGTTGAAAAGGCGGTCGGCGGTTCTTCTCCGCAGAGGGGGTCCCGGCGAACTACGCGGCTCTCGTGAGAGGAGAGGGAATTTGTCACAGCCCTCCCCCCTTTAAGAGATTTTGCGATATTTTGCAAAATCTGAAAGGCAACAGTTAGGTTTTGTTGCTTGATTTTCATCACTAGAGGCCCTTATTTTAACTTTAAAAAGCTTCCAAAGTTATTTTAATTAATAACAAAAATTGGTACAAAAATGTAAATACTAAATATTAATTAATTTATAATTATGCAATATTATATTTCATAATGAGAATATTTACAGTTGGATTATTTTTTTTGTATATATATATATATTTTAATCCATTCGACTTAAGCAATCAGCATGCTTATTATCTTTCCCGGCTCTGTGAACGATTGTGTAATTAAATGGCTGTAATGCCAACGCCCACCGCATAAGCCTAGGGTTATTTCCTGCATTGTTCTTTAACCAGACCAACGGGTGGTGATCTGTTTCTATCCGAAATTTCTGGCCATCCACATAATGTTTCAGTTTTTTTATCGCATAGATAATACCTGCACATTCTTTTTCTGTTGCGCTAAATTTCCTTTCGCAATCCGTAAATTTTCTACTTAGGTAAAGAACTGGATGCTCCTGATTTTTCTCGTCTTTTTGTGCCATAATTACCCCAACACCTTTCTCTGACGCATCCGTCTGCAATATAAACTCTTTTGTATAATCCGGGGCGTATAGTACGGGCTTTTCTGTCAGTTTACTTTTTAATTCCTTAAATGCGCTATCACATTCCGCAGTCCACTCTACATTTTCTTTTTTATTTTTCCCTTTCAACGCTCGCGTTAAAGGTTCTGCTATCATAGCGTAGTTTTTCACGTACTTTGCATAAAAACCCGATAGCCCTAAAAATTGCCGGATCTGCGTCTTCGTCTTAGGCGCAGGGAAATCGAGTACTGCTTTTATTTTAGCATCGGCGGGTGATCTCAGACCTCCCCCTACCTCATGCCCTAAATATTTAACTTTGTTTTGTGCGAACCGACATTTTGAAGGTTTAATTGTGAGTTTAGCATCGGCTATTCTACGCAAGACTATGTCTAAATGCTTCAGATGTTCTTCTCAAGTATTTGAAAATATTGCGACGTCATCTAAAAACGGGACGCTAAACTCATCACATCCTCTCAGTAATTGATCCATAAATTTCGAAAAACAGAACGGCCCGTTAACTAGGCCGAAGGGCATAACAAGAGGTCTATACGTTCCAAATGTAGTAACGAAAGCTGCTAAACGTTGGGCCTTAAGACTTAAGGGGATCTGCCAGTAACCTTTCGTTAGATCAATCACCGTGATAAACTTCGCTGCCGAAACTGTCTCAATTCGCTCGTCGATATTAGGTAACGGGAAATATTCTGTTCTAATTACTGAATTTAATTTTCTATAGTCGATACAAGGGCGAGGATCGCGTCCTGCAGCTTCAACTAAAATCATGGGCGACGTGTAATCACTTTCTCCTATTTCGATTAATTTTAGATCTAACATTCTTTTAATTTCTGCTTTTAATATTTCCGTCTGTCGGGGAGAAGTTCTGTAAGGTTTTGATCTCACGGGTTGATTACTAATTAGTTCAAGATCATGTTCGATCAAGTGTGTCCTACCCGGGTCATTAGAAAATATCTTCCGATGTTTTCCTAATAAATTCTTTAATTCTTCGATCTGCTCCGGCGTGCATTTGCCGACCAATTCACTATCCCTAACAATTTCTTCAAAATCGTAAATATTGGGGTCTGACATTGGGTACGGTATTTCAAGATCAGAGTCAGAAGTTTCTTTACGTTCTTCACTAATTAACAAGTTTACTAATTCTGCGCGCTGATGATAAGGTTTTAATAAGTTCACATGATAAACTTGAGATTTTTCTGGGTTCCCAGGCATTTTAACTATGTAATT
Organism: Octonoba sinensis; assembly: GCA_038502835.1. NCBI lineage: Eukaryota > Metazoa > Arthropoda > Arachnida > Araneae > Uloboridae > Octonoba > Octonoba sinensis. The sequence goes on along the minus strand of CM076598.1, from coordinate 23,498,267 downwards.
CGTGTCCGAAAGTTGACTTTCTACTATCCCGGGTCCTACCCACTGCACTGCTAATTTATTTGGCTTAGAAGCTGCTATAACTAAAACACGATCTCCCGGTTTAAAGATTCTTTGAACTGCGTCTTTATCGTACCACGTCTTTCTTTTTATCTGCATCTCAGAAACGCGCTCTGATGCTAGCTCTTGACAACGCTTCATTCGATTGATAAGTTCGAAAACGTATTCTATCACCGCGCTTTCTTCCTCCTCTGGTTCCACCCATTTTTCGAACACCAATGTTTCGGGGGTGCGAAGATTTCTCCCGTGAACTAGCTCCGCAGGGCTGAAATTTGTCGATTCATGTGTCACCGTGCGTAAAGCTAATAGCGCCGCGGGCAGATTTTTCTCCCAATCTTCTCCCGACTCTAGGCAAAGTACTCGTAGTAGACGCTTTACTGACCTGTGCCACCGTTCGACTGGGTTACTTTGGGGATGCCTTACTGAGCTATGGGAAATTTTGATACCATATTTTTCGAAAAAGGTTGTAGTTAAATTGCTAGTGAAGCATGTCCCTAAGTCACACTGAATTTCTTTGGGAAATCCTAATCGGCTAAAAATGATTAGCAAAGCCTCTACGACTGATGTAGAGCTAATATCTTTAACTGGTATCGCCTCCGGGTATTTGGATGCCATACATATGGCTGTTACCAGGTAACGATTATCCTTTTGAGAATAGGGAAGGGGGCCCAACCGTGTCCACGTTAATTTTAGAAAATATTTCTCTGATTATGGGGACTAATTTTAACGGTGCTTTCTTTTTCTCACCTGATTTCCCTACTCTCTGACAAGGATCACAAGATTTTACAAACTCTTCCGCATTTTTCACGCAATTTTCCCAATAATAATACCTAAGGAGTTTATCTTTCGTTTTTGTAACACCCAAATGGGCCGCAACACCTTCGTGACACAATTCTAGTATTTGAACTCTAAATTTGAGGGGAATAACTAATTGCTTCCTCTCCATGCCTCTATGATCAGTTGTTTTTCGGAACAATAGTCCGTTTTCTGTTATCAATCCTGGGGATTTACCGGACGCAGCCTTCTCCCACAATGGCTTGAGGTCCAAACAATTCTTTTGTTCATTTTTAAACTCTTCCGAACTTATTTTTACGAGGGCTAACTCTTGGACTTCTGCTGGGGGTAGATGAATATTTTCTCTCTCTGTTACATCCGAATTAAAATTTTGGATTGTTTCTGGTGTAATTTCCACTAGGTTCTCCGATTCGGGGGCATTTTGAATCGCAGTTTGACTCCGTGTCACTACAGCATTAATTAAATGCGGGTTTCTTTTCGTTTCATCTATTAACTCCTGAGTTAAATTCCCCATGAGATAGTGCTCTAATTGCACAGATTTTCCCACGACTGCGGCTTTGGTATTTATTTTACCAAATTGGTCGCTTTCTATCAAAACCCTAGCAACTGGTAAACATCTAAAATTATTTTCTAGGGGTTGTTTAAGCCAGACTGTTTCTCCTGTGTAATCACCGGGGTTTACTAAGTGGTGAGGAGAAACATCTAGGCTTGTCCCACTATCTCGTAATATCACAGCTTCCTTTTCATTTACCTTCGCCTGGCTAAGGTACGGAGCAAATGAGGGCGCAAACTTTTCCCCACTTGATGGATTATTTACTAGTTGGGTTTTATTTTTCCTAAGCTCGGGACACTGCGGGCGCAAATGGTCAGTGGAATGGCACTCATAGCATGAGGGAGCCTTTCTTTTTTCAAATTCCCTACTCCGCCATTTCGAATCCGAACTTTGAGGATTTCTCCAATTTTTCGATTGGTTTTGATAATTTTCAGTTTTATTATCCTCCCCTTTCGGTTTCCCCATAAAATTTGGCCTTTCGTTCATTTTTTTCTCTGGTATTTTGTGGGAACTTAAGTGTTTCCGAGACATGCGTCTCGTCGCCTCATATTCATCCAATTTGTTCACTAGTTCATCGGGGTCAACTATTGTCCCCCAATCGTCTAAAAAGTGCTCTTTCATCTCTGGTGGAACGCGCCTTTTTATTTGATCAGCGATCATTAAGTTTTTTAATGAATCGTAATTTTCAACCTTCACCCCCTTTAACCACCCTTCTAGGTAGCTCCTTAATTCGAATATCAAATCTTTCCACAGAGCTCTCGGCCGTCTCTGATGTTGTGCAAATTTGGTTCTGAAGGTTTCGGGGCTTAACTTGAACCTATTTAACAAAATAGACTTAACGTGGTCGAAATCGTCGGCCCGTTCTTCTGGCTCGCGCATAATTATCTCTACAATTTCAATAGGTAATAACCCGAGAAGATAAGTTACCCATTCTTCCTCATCGATTTTTGCCTTTTTGGCTTGACGTTCGAACAACGTTAAATACAATGCCATATCTGACTTTTCAGGCTCATATTTTTGCATAACAAACTTTAATTGCATTTTTGTCCTTTCATCATCACTATGCGCGGAAGTTACGCTATTGGTTTCGCCGCTTTGCATTAATCGCAATTTTTCGAGTTCGAACTCTCTTAATTCTTTCTCCCTTTCTCTTTCCCTTTCTTCTTTCTCCCGTCCGCTTTCTTTCTCTCTTAACAAAAGATTGCAAGTCGATTTTGCGAACTCTTCATCATAATCGTCCGACCCTAAAATTGCTTTAACTATCTGCCTACGAGTGTCAGAGTCTGACGTCTCCACCCCAAACTCCGAGGCTATATGTCGCAAACTATCCTTGTCAAGTTCAAACAAGAAACTTCCCATTTTGGCAATAACACTTTTCCCAATTTCTAAAAATTTTATCAATTGCAAATTCTGTCAACTACAACGGTGTATTAAACATGTGTGAAATCTATAGTTAAATATGATTTCAAGAATACAATTTTACTACAATATCTCAATACAAATAATTTGAACACTGCGAAATGTTTACAAATTCTTTGAGAACTCGATAACTCTTGTTTAACCCCTTAATTACTCAACATAAATTGAATAACATGCAAAACAATTTCAAGCTTCCCGTCTACAGTAGGTTCCTAATACAAAACCATTATAATCTTACTTCATTTATGAAACTTCATAAAATATCCTAATAATTTGAGTTCATTTGTATGAATTTCACAGTAAAATAGAATCGTTCACAGAACTTCTATCAAATTTTTCTTAAAATTTGCCTACTTATCGGAATAATAAACTTCGTGAATAAAAATTAATATGCATTTGTGCAACAAAATGTTTTTTATCATTTGTATGACTTTAAAATTTAAATACTAATCAATTTATCTACATTTTAAAGTTACTCAACTCTAGCTTTTTAAAAACAAAAACCTTTACACAATTTATTACTCTTTATGCCTCTAGAATGAAAAATCAAGCTCACCTATGCCTATGATTCCGCTCTTCGGCATCCGTATCATCTGGTTTGTTTTTTTTTTTTTTCTGGTTTCTTCCTTCCCCAGGAATGATTCCTCTCTCTCGCCGATTCACATGCGATCACTCACATCAAGGGCTGGGCGTCTTCGATGTAGCTTACGTAAGCTCTGTCGAATTCTTTAAAATGGACGAGGGTGTCCGCAACTTGAGGGTTCTCACGAATTTCTTTCCACTGGACGAGGGTGTCCACAGCTGGAGTTATTTCCACTTCCTCTCCACTGGACAAGGGTGTCCGCAGCTAGAGTTATTTCCACTTTCTTCCAGGACAATGGTGTCCTTTAATTTTTTTTTTCCAGGGTTCAGGATCCACTGAGCTGCCACCATTTTATTTTTAGGTCTGTAACGTATGCGGCCTGTGATTGATAAGAAGTAGCGTGTGGATCCTCACAAGGTCCAACGTACAGACTACAGTCGAAATATTTACTTTTTTTATCTGATTTATTTCTGGACTAATTCAATATTTCTATCTACAATATATACAATATACTGTTCCTGACAATAGCTTCCAGATTGTCCGTCCCTCCGGATTCCGGCAGGAACACTCGTTATAAGTCCGATGCAAGAAACATCAACTCAATCGAGGCGTTGCACCTTCGACTTTTCCGGCCCGGGGCGAGCCCAACATACAGAATCCCTCTCCAGGAGCGTGCCCTCCTCTCTCCAAAAACTCTCACACCACACCACACTCAAGTTCCAGGCTCTCGTCCTCTTTGCTAAAGGGGCGGGGGTACATAAGCGCCCCTAAATTTCTTATTCGTGGAAAATTGTAAACGTTCCACGGGATTGGTTTGGGTCCGGCGCCGAAATTCTTGGGCCTCTCCTTCTCGTCTCGAGTCGCGGCGGCTTGCAGCAAAGAAGGCGCGCCGATCGGTGCTCGACCCGCTTGTCGTTTTTAATTTGCAGAAGTGTCCAACTCGGCGCCACAGCGTCTGGCCGTATTGTCCAGCCGTGCTGTCCCCACTTGCTGGACAATGGTTGAAAAGGCGGTCGGCGGTTCTTCTCCGCAGAGGGGGTCCCGGCGAACTACGCGGCTCTCGTGAGAGGAGAGGGAATTTGTCACAGTAGGGTCATTTTCGTTGGGTTCTGACATCGGCGGAATAGGTATATTCGTCTTTTCTGTTTCTTCACATATTTTGGTAGATGATGTCGAAGCCTCATCGTCTACTCTCGGAATTTTTGATGGAATCGATGAAAAAAAACTTGTGATTTTTTTTTCTGCAGTTCTCTTCATCATTAAACGTAAGAAAAAAAGACTTACCTAATCAGCTTTCTTGTTTCCGATGAAAAACTGTTTCTCTCTAGATCACAGTATGAGCACGACCACGGACTAGCATAGCGTGAGCACGACCAACGATTTGGCCTTCCGAATTGCCGAATACAAAAAAAAAAAAATAGCTCTTTTTTCAATCCTTATCTTTCCCAGAATGCTACCTTTGTATTGTGTGTTTCTCACGAGCTGGCACTTTTCTCCGCCGTCGGAAATGCCGAATTCATTTCCACGTGGGGGTGATTGATGAAAATACACGTGTCTGTAAACGAAACAACCATTAATGTGCGCCAAAGCGCCGGCGACTTTATTTCGCGCCTAACATCTTTTCATCGTCTGCTGTTATTTATTTCTTGCATTGTTCCAACTCCTTTAAAATGGCCACATTTTTTCATTTTTATTGAAGCAAAGCGGGACAAATGGGATGAAATGAGAATTACAATTTAGTTATAATAAAAAGTTGGAAGTGATCTGAATCTCTAAACTTGTCTAAAACTTTTTTTTTTCGGGGGCGGGGGGGGGGGGATTTTTTTTACATACACACAACGGTAAAAAAAAAAAAAGTGGGAGGGATATTTTGATTAACCGGGGCGGCGCCCTGCCTTGAAAAAAAGTGCTGGGGCGTCGCCCCGGTGCGCCCTGGCCCCAGTACACCCCTGAAATAGAGAGTAGTAGTGAAGGGCAATTATTCTCCGTGGATTGATGTTTTGAGTGGTGTTCCACAAGGTTCAGTTTTAAGGCCTGTATTATTTATTATTTTTATTAATGATATTACTCAGAGTATTTCTGGGAACATCAATATTTTTGCTGATGATGTCAAAATCATGGGAATTGTGGACACGGAGAAACAAGTCAATCAGTTTCAAGAGGATTTAAATCCAATTTCTAGGTGGGCAATTAAGTGGGGTATGTCTTTTAATATTGGGAAATGTCAAGTGCTTCATTTTGGTCATGGGTATAAACATGCAACCTATTATTTACAAGGTTCCGTCATTAGGGAAGCAGAAACAGTTGTTGATCTAGGAGCATTGATTATTCACGACTTCAAGTCCAGTCAGCAGTGTAGCATAGTAAGTAACAAAGCTAACAGGATGCTTGGGTCAAGGGCGGATCTAGAAAATCTTCAAGGGGGGGGGGGGGGCGATTTTGGAAATCTCGGGGTTCAATGTAAGGATGGATGGAGGAGATTCTTCATTCCTTTTCAACATTCCCTCCGCCGCGCCCCCCCCCCCTTTTTTTTTCAAACAGCAGGAACAACAAAAAATAAATGCTAGTGTAGTGATATTTAACATTTTACTGGCACATTTTTTCAATGCATATACGTTTATTCAAAGCCCTTATAAAAGGAACACAAGCTGACGTTTTTCTGCTTTCGCAAATCTGTCTATAATTTTTTCAACGTCCAATGTAATATCTTTATGGATATGCAATAACGCTAATTCAGTGAGTCTATCATCACTCATTCTGCTTCTTAGCCAAGTTTTAACCGAGTTAGGATTTCCTTCAAGCTTTCTCAAGAAGAATGTAGGCTTGTAAATACATTTTCTAAATTTGAGTTGATATGTCTAAATTACAAAATAATAGCAATTATTAGTAATATATTTTCTAAAATTTTCAAAATGTAATACTAAATATGTACTAAAAAAACCATCAACGAGTATGTGCAATTTATATAAACATCTGTAATTATGAATGTTCAAGGAAATGTTTCAGACTCCAGGTTTCAGCGTAAATGCTGCAGGAATTTACACCACGTGCTAAGGGTTGGCTAGCTGTCACCAGTTTGATGGGTAGAAGAAAAGAGCAGGGAATCTCTTTCCCATTACTCCGAGGATTAGCAACTCAGCAATACTAAAGGACAAAGGGACAGGGGGAAAGCATAGAACTTGAAGGGATATTAGGCAGGGATTCCAAGAACATAAAAAAATGGCTGGTCCCGGGGCACAAAGAGGAGTGTCGTTGTAGTATCCACTTGAATCAGCCCAAGGGGGGGGGGGGGGGCGATCGCCCCATCGCCCCCCCCCCCCTTAGATCCGCCGTTGGCTTGGGTTTATCAATAAGGCTATTTCGAACAGGTCTAAGGAAGTTGTATTGCCATTATACAGAAGTTTGGTAAGACCTCATTTGGAGTATGCTGTTCAGTTTTGGTCTCCGTACGTAAAAAAGGATATTACCTTATTAGAAAGGATTCAAAGGAGGGCTACAAGATTGGTAAGTGGTCTTTCAGACTTAGATTATGAGGTTAGGCTTAAAAGGCTCAATATGTATAGTCTTGAGCAAAGGAGGGTCAGAGGGGACATGATTCAGTTGTTTAAATTCATTTAAAAGTTGATGGACTACAGCTGTGTGCTGAAAGTAGAACCAGAGGTCATTGTTTTAAGCTTTTCAAATCTCAGGCTAATCTTGAAATTAGGAAAAATTACTACTTAAATAGGGTTATAGGCAATTGGAATAGTTTACCAGAAGCGACTGTTAATTGCAGCAGGGTAAAAACGTTTAAGAAATCTCTTGATGTTCATTGGGGACTGCTAAATTGACTAGGACCAGCCTAGCTGGGCCCTGAGACTGTTGCTGGTCATCACTTTTGTATTTGTATCACTTTTAATCAACTACGAAAAAATAAAACATTGTTTCTGTAATCTATTAAAGTACTTAAAATTATAATCGCATGTTATCACTTAGTTTTAATTTTAGTATTATTATTATTTTCGAGTTTAATAGAATATATAAATGAAGAAGTAAAAAAAAAAAAAAAAAAGTTTTAAAAGAAGAAATTTTAAGCATTTCCATTAAAAAAACTTCGGCTTTTTTTTCTCTATAAGACCGGTTGCAAAAGTTGAGAACACTCGCGTATTCGACCAACCCGTACCACAGACAATACGTCAAATTTCGATTACGAAATACTTTAAATACTTTCATATTTTAAATCGAACTTAAGAAATTTTTATTTTGTTACAATCGAAGGTTAGATTACAACTGAATTAAGTAGTTGATCATAAAATTTAAATTAGTACATTATAGAATGTTTAAAAAATAAACATATATTTATATACGCAGTGAAGAAAGAGAATAATTATTTATGCAATTCATACGTAAAGAATATAATACACATAACTTCAATTTTTAGCGATGGAATAAAATAAAAATCGAGTTCTTGATAAAAACTTTCCTTTAATTTTAATATTTGTTTTAGAACAAAGCTATAGATTAAATAATTTAAGATCTATTTGGAGCATTTTGAAAATTTTTGAGATTTATATAACTTCCATGAGCGATTCACAGCAAAGCTATCAGGGTTAGCTACCCGCCCGGGTACCCAAAAAAACCCGGGCGGGTTTTTTTAAAAAAGCCCACTTAAAAAAACCCGCCCAACTACCCAAAAAAACCCACTTTTGAAAAATTGTTGTAAAAACACATACAGTTTGTGAAAAAGTAATTAGTTAGATAGTAAAAAGATAAATCCAAACTATAGTCCAACTATATAATAAAGTAAATAAAATTTTCTTTCAACTAGTATATTTAATTCTCAATCTCAATACACAGCTGTGATTAAAAGTAGTAACAAATACAAATACCATACTTAAATTTCCAAATCTGAATCAAAGTCGTCTACATATTCTTTTAATTCTTCCTTATTAAGAAATCTGTGCACTTTTACTAATTTTTTAACCTTTTCACAACCCAATCTGTTACGCAATTTCGACCATATCAATCCAAAGGTGGAAAACACTCGTTCTATTGATGCTGAATGAGCTGGGCAACTAGTCAGATCACTCAAAAAGTTACATAAAGCTTTAACATTCTCATTTGTAGACCTTTTTTCCAAAATACTCCACCACTGGGACGAACTAAAGCTCTTTATTACATCATCCGCAAACATTGATTGTGGATACACTTTTTTATCTTTAATTTTAAAAGCTAAAAATGGTACAAGCCATTCAGGGTGTTTGTCTGTCAACCAAGACTCAGCTTCATTTTCTTGATGAGAAGATAAGCGTCTTCCTGCATATTTAGGATTCATTAAATTTGCCAGGTAATGAATTGGTGAAATAGCTTCACCCATCCTACGTTCAATATTGTCTTTATGCACTTGAAGATCAGCACATTCTATTAGATCTAGCCAAAGTTCCACCGAATCCGAAATATTCGTACTTTCAGCTTGCATGCGATCAAATATTTTTCCTATAAATGTCAACTGTTTTTGCATATGCAAAACATTTTTGTACATAAGTACATTTTCCAAAATTCGAGTAATACTTTCTGGAATTTCAGAGGATTTCTCTTGTAGTATTTCTACATATTTAGGATAATTTTTAACAAAAGTGTTTAAACAGTCAAGCTGGGAATTCCAGCGTGTAGCATTTGGGATCTGTGGCATTAAACCCCCTTTTTCTTTCAGCCATCCATGAGGCTGGTGGTGATTGCGAAAAAACTTATTAACTTCAATAACATGTCCAAGGATTGTCTTATTTGAAATTTCATTTACCAGCAAATTTATGTAATGGGCTGAGCAGCCATATGTTATTATTTTATGCCTTTGCTCTAAAATTTCTCTCATTTTTACCATTTTGTTCTCATTGTCAGTACATATAGCAAAAATATTAATTCCAAACTTCTTCTGACAATAATCTATATTTTCTGTTGCAATTTGTGCACAGTATGTAGCCGTTTTCTTGTTGCTTTCACATTCTGTAGCATTTAAAAAAAAAGAAGTTTCTCCTGTGTGAATAGATGTGGCAATAACTGCTTCATTTTTAACATTTGTCCACCCATCTATCAACAAAGTAAAGCTATTACTAATGTGGCCTTGTATTTCCATTTTAATTAAATCATCAACTTCTGACGATGCTTCGTCTAACAATTTTCCACTTAAATCTGCACTGCTAGGACCAGAATATCCAGGACGTAGTGCTTTCATCATTTCTTTATATTCATTGCTTGATGCAACATTAAAGGCAATATTATTCGAATAAAAAAACTTGGCAACTTTCAAATCCAAGTTGCATTTTTGGCTATTGGTTGTTTTAATTGTATAATCAGACAATATTTTTTGTCGTTTAAACAAAGCTGTTGCTGTTGATATTTCACTGCTGCCTCTTTTCTCACAATTAGCTTCAGAAGTAGAAGTAGATGCATTTCCCAATTCCAATGAAGTAATACTTGCATTGTTTTGTAACTGGATTGGAGTGGAATTTGTACATCTTTTTGAGCACTTATTAAGATGAATCTTTATTCTTTCAATTTTAGCACTTACTTCTGTCCCACAATGATTACATTTAACTTTGTTTTTGCTAGAAGGAACTATGCTGACTTCTGTCCATTCAGGAGCACCTTTTCTACCACTACCCAGTGGCATTATAAAATAATTCCAAATAAAATCACAAACAGAAACAAACAATATTTACTGTAAGTAAGAGATTAGAATCAACTTAACTAAATGAGTTATCAACCTTCAAACAATGATCAGTTACTTGGATAAGCTAGTCAGCCAATGAAAAGTACTGGTTCAAAACAGGTTTACAGCTGCTAGAACTGGTTTAAACAAGTTCTTTTGCTTTGTTACTGGAAACTAGTTTAAACAGGTTTTTCCTTTAATTTTTTTAAAAGCTTGTTTTAATATGAAAATAAATATTATTATTTAATAACTTTCTTGAATTTATTTAATAATTAAATTATTTAAATTTAAATAAATAGTACAAACTTATTATTTTTATTCTAAAATAGACTTTATTCAATATAATGCTGCATGGTTTTTAAAATATGAAAAGAAATTAAACCCAAAAAAAACCTGGGTTTTTTTTTACTGACTGTAGTATATTTACACATTAAATACAAGCTACTGTTAAAAATTGAGCTTTCCCAAAACTCTTGCACATTTTTGTCACCAGTACTAATAGATCAAGATAGGATTTTGGCTGCTAGAACTGGTTCAAATATGTTCTTTTGCTGAAAAAAAAAAAGTATATTTAAAAAAACCCAAAAAAGCCCGGGTTTTTTTGGGTTATTTTAATAAAACCCAAAAAAACCCATGTGGGCTGGGCTTTTTTGAAAAAACCCGGGTTTTTTTAAACCCTGAAAGCTATACATGCGAAAGTAGTGATCTTAGTCACACTCATTTTTGTATATAAATTTAGGGGTGTCAACCCCTCTCAGAGAGATGGCGTCTCCCCCTTTAAAAACGTAATTTTTAATCAGCCTTTTATTATCATAAAACTTCTTATAAATGTAGAAATGCATTTTTATGTAGGATTGAATAATTTTTTCACACATTTAATTTTCTTCTGTGTGAGAAATAGAAGGAAATTGCAAATTGCATATGCTAGCAGAATAAGTTACCCACTGCTAATGCTCTAGGAAAATAAAATGTTTATTCCTATTCATCTTCGAAATGGACTTCATTCTACATTCTAGTTAAATATTTATTATTAATGATTCTGAAAAACCATCATTTCCCTTTAGTTAGTTGTGTTCTTCTGAAAAGATGGTTGAGTGACGCTTACAGATAAAGCATAAGTTGTTGAAATGTAAAAGTAAGGATACGTCTAATTTTTAATTAAAAAAGGGGGGGGGGGGGGGGCTAGTGTAAAAATTACAAAGTGTCCTGCAAAAATTATCCACACATGAAAGATTCATATTGATAATTTTATTTATTGACTCAAATGGTTATACAAACATATTCTGCTGGTGTGACATTTGCTCCTGCTAATTTTTAAATGAATTTGGTAGTATACATGGTAGCAGGTTTGTTTTTGCAAGAAGCACTGCATTAACATCATATGAATCTGCTTAGTTTTCATTACAAACGAATTTTTCATATAAATATGATAGAAAAAATGACAGATGCTTGAACTCTCTCAAACATAGTCACAGTGCAGGAGTGTTACTTATCGAAATAATTGTTGTTTAAAATTAAGAACCAATACAGAAATTTAAAAAAAATGTTGGATCAAGATAGAGAATACGTAAAATATTGAATTATTTCGAAGCAGAATGTATATTTAATACGTTTTTTTGATGTATAAATGTTGCTTATATATTAGGTTTTAAATTCCTGGATAACAGTAAAGAGATTTAAAACAAAGATCTTACAAAATTATAAAATTTTCACGGAAAGTGCAAACATTGTGTGGCTTAGAAATACTATTTGGTGACAGATCGCAAGTTCCTTGGTAACATCATTGCAAGTTTAATGGCATCAGTGATAATATTATTTTTACGATTTTATTTATTTTTTTAAATTGTGCAACCAGAGACAAGAACAACTTTGGCATTGGAATTTCCAGAATGAAAAGAACTGAACAATCTTTTTTGATTATGTATTTGATAATACAGTCAACGCTCTTTATAACGACCACACATTATAAAGACCCTTCCATTATAACGACCAGTGGTAAAAGTCCCAACTTTATCCCAATGAACTCTATGTTAATTTGCTTTCGGTATAGCGACCGTACTAGGTGTCATGTCGGCTCAGAAGTTCTGCTTCCAGATGTGTGAATGTGATTTTTTCTTTATATTTTCTATTTTAAAGTCTGTTAATATTTGTTTAATATTTTGCACTGATATTTTTTTTAAATTCCAGTGATTAAAAATAATTTCAGCATTTAGTTGGAATTTTTTTTAAATTACCAATTTTAATGGAACTACTAAATGCATGATGCATGCATATTTTTTGAAGAAAATTCTACCTCTTATAGCAACCACTCGTTATAAAGACCTTTTTCTGTGGGACACAGATGGTCGTTATATGGAGCGTCGACTGTATATGATATTTGCAAACTTGTTTTCTTTTGGGCCATAGCAGTATTTGGGGTTTTTCTGAAAGTAAAATTTCAAGTAAAACTTACAAGATGCAAATATTAAGTATAATGTTACAAAAAGAAACGTGCAGTTAAAACATGTTGCTTAACACTATCAAATTAATAAACAAGCGGGACCATATTACATTTGTAATGTATTCAAGCTTAAATATGCACTTTTATGTATCTTGGAGGTTTATGGGAATATTTAGATTATAATTTAGCTTGTTTAAAAATAACTGATTTGAATGTACTGCGTAATAAAATTGATTGATGCTTAGTTTAGTATAGTACATAAAAATACTTTTATTCTCCTAATAAAATTAGGACTTTATCACAATTATGTAAAATAATAAAATCATTTACAAAAATAACTTCTGTGATAAGCAAAATATACATAAAATTGCACTCTAAGAATAAAATTTCACATTACAATAAAATGAAAATTATTCTCTTAATATTTTCCTACTATATTCTTGCTGCTGAAATTCTTTCCATTCCTTTCTGACTTGGAGACGTTTTAATTGTCCATCCCTAAAAGTAACCATGCATATTTATTTTCATGAACCTGTTTTAGTGTTATTCAAATTTTAAAGAAATAACATAAAATTACAGCATTCAAATAAAGAATTTTAGTTTAACTGTAAATTTCAAATAGAAAATTACAGATGACACTTTATGACAGTACCTACTTGAAAATTTATATATAATCTATTAAATGTCTAATTATTTATTTCGGCTAAATCAAAAACAATTTTCTATCCACGTTTTTGCAAATATTATGATGCAGTCGATTCCGGTTAATCGGATCACATCAGGACGCAATCATTTTGGTCCTAATAACCGGCTGGTCCGATTACGCAAAACTGTGTAACAAGACAGGATGTTCTATATTAAAGTGTTTTTATGATTATTATGAGGCACACATTTACGGTAAACATACAAGAAAGAAATAATACATTGTTCACGAAATTTATTCATGGAAAAATTTATTTAAACAAATTTAATGTGATTGTCATTAGGTGAAAACACAAATCAAGAATTCTTTTTACACGAGTTCAACACAGTGTTAAGATTAATACCGTTTGGTTACATCCCGTTTCACAGAAAATTAAGTTTTAAAAAGCACACAGCAATCATTATCACTTCTATTAAAATATAAATTACTTATTTTAAAATAAAAGAATTTAAAAAAAATTAAAATTCAATTTAATTGTATGTGCCGACTGTTGAGACGAGTAAATTCGACAATTCACTTGAACTTTGACCTTTGCTCTAATAGGACCGTCATGTACTGGGAATTTTGTTAAACATCTCCCCTATAATTATCGTTGGACTGCATTGAAAGTTATACAAATTATAATTAATGTTTAATAAGTTAATTGTTTTTGTTGACCCACTTTAAATGCGTTCTATTTTAACAACTTATCGCTTGTTTTATATTTTCCTTCACTTCTTTGGTCTGATTAAATGGATTAGGTCCCAATAAGCAAATAACATTAGGCTATTGTTACAGGAAATGTTTTGGTTCTTTAGAGTTTGGCCCGAATAAGCGGCTGGTCTGATTATCCGGTGGTCCAACTAAGCGGATTCCACTGTATTTTGAAACATTTGACAGAAATGTAAAGGGTATATTTTATGAAAAATACCTTATCCAAATTTATATGTTCCCACATCTGGATGCATTGACAGGCTGTTGGCAACGATCAACTCAATACTACCCCCCCCCCTCAAAAAATCTTGAGATGGTATACATTTAAAATGCCAGACCTCCTTCAAGCAGTGCACAAGCCAGGCTATGCAATATGGGCTTATAAGCCCACCCCGTGTTTTTAGAGTTTTAACACCTCTCATGAGGCATAGTGTGTCCAACATTGCTGAGAAAAAGGTCAATGTAGGGAGTAGGGGGAGGGTCTGAGTGGCAAAGTTGCTTTTTGAACATATTCAGTAGGAAACAAGGTGATTTTACTGTACTAACAAATGATACTTGATAGTTTTCATTCCTTAATTGAAACAAAATTTGGTTTTTATTTCAGCCTTATTCCAGTTCATCAAAGTATTGTTATGAAGTATTTCCTTTACTTGAAACAGATTTTACAGCACAGAAGACTATTTGAAATTGTCGAGAAAATTACAGAAAACTCGGTTGACTTGTGGTACAAAGCTACAATATCATCAGGTCTCATTATTTATATGAAACTTGTTACAGACTATCGAACTAGAAAAGTTCCTAAACCTTAAGCTTGGGGGGGGGGGGGGGAAGCAGTGCTGTTAACTTCTGCAGAAGAGTGAGCAGCCACTTTTCACTGATTGATAATTTTAAATTGAAATTTGCAAGTATTTGTTTCTTTTTGAATTCTACTATTACACCATACAAAAATACAACAATGTTCTTAGATGGAAAAATTAAATTTCTAAAAAAAGTTAAATAATACCATTCAAGATCAACTAATCCTCCTTGTCTTGATATCACAGCTTTAACCCTTTTTGCAAAATCAATTGCACTTTCACCTTCCTGCAATAAACAATTGCTTAAAAGAGAAAAATAAAAGACTAAATTGCACATTATCTATATATTATAGCTACTCTTATCACACTCACCTCTCGCTGCATTGGAGGAAGATACCAAACGTCACATACAATAGCCCATGAAGTCATCATCATCATTAAATAATGAAGATATCCTTGTTTGGTGCTGTTCCAGAATGGATCGCCAAATCTAGGATCATACTATTAGAGAAAGGTGGTTTTAGTGCATCTAGATACGTTTTCAAACAACTTTTAAAAGTTTTTTCTTATCACACATGCAAACTGACTAGATGACTAACCCGTTATTTGTACTTCATGTATATGTCTGCTTAACCATTGAGAAAATCAATGTAAAATTACTTCAATGGGTTATTCTTCTGTAATGTAAATTCGAATAAATATAAAAATGTAATATAAAATAAATAAATATAAAAATAATAATATATATATAGTAAATATAAAAATTATAATTAACACAAAAATAAATAAACTGTAAGTATCTCATGTAAATGCTCACAAAAACCTTTACCATGCAAACGTATCAAGCCAAACACAAATTGTATTTTAAATCAGAAGTATATCGCATTTCAAATTAATGACATATTCCTCTGTACCAATAACTGCATTGAGCTTTTACAGTATTAAAATAAAAATAATTGGACAAGACTAACTTAAGAGTTTTGAAGCTCATAAATGTACTATTAAATAAAACATGTGCAAGAAATTTACTTTTATTGCTGCAGGGTATATTATGCCTCCAACTTCAAAACTTCCTTTCTTAAACATCATTACAGAAGTATTGTTAATGCAAGTACCTAAAATAAAAAAAATGTTGAAACAGTGCTCAGAAAGGACTGTACACAAAGATGTGAAAATTATTTGAATAAGTGGCAATTTTCCTGGCAGCACATGAAGGTTAGTGTGTCTACAAGTATTGAGCTGTTGCTTTGAAGTAAAACTAACAATAAATAACACTACCAATATTAATTGCATAACATGACATTTTTCTGATAGCATAAAACCTACTTGAGCAAAAAATACAGCTGAAATAATTTACCAGCTAAAATAGGGCAAAGAAGCGACATAAAACAAGAATATTACAAACCTGAGGTTGAATCAAACAATTTTCACACTTCTGCAACTCATTTTGGCGCTATTTTGTACAAATGCTATATTTTCCGTAACTAAACTTATAAGTTTAAATTAGAGAAGTTTTCCTAATGCTGAGATTTCTGTGTAACATATTCACACAATTAAAATAATAATAATATTATAACAGTAATAATAAATAGTAGTAATAATAACAATAATAAATAAGATTATTCAGGATTTTACCTGAATAATTGATGAATACCTGAATACCTCAGATTCTTATCTTTAAATTAAAGAATTTAAATTTCTTTTTTAATTTTATCTTGAAAAACAAATTTAAAACAATGAAAACTTAAGATTTTCTTTTTGTGCTTGAATACCAAAGGGAATTAATTACTTTAATTTTAGAAAAAAGATAAAGTAAAAAAATACTAATATACTATTTAAAAAATTTTTGCTCTGTGGTATAATAAAATAAAATGTAGCATTTTAAGGCCTTCAAAAATGATGTTCTGAATGAAAAGTTCTTTTTGAACAACTCTGGGGAAAAGGGCACGCACACCACAGTAAAGAAACACAAAGCACAAACAGTAAACAACACTATTCTGCAGAAAAATGAGACAGTTAAAAAAATGTATTAAAAAAACAACAAAAGGTGTAAAATATCTATTTAGTATTAAATGCATGTTGTTACATCATATATATAACTTACCTTCAGGAAAAATCAAGATAGGAAGTTTTGAAGAATCTTCAACATGTTCCCTCAATCTAGGTGAAACAGAAGCAAAGAGTCAAAAATATATTCTATATAATCCAAAATAAAAATTGTCAAAAAACACTTACTTTACTTAGTCAAAAATATGAAATCAAATATAAACTAATTGAACATTCAGTGGAACCTTAAAACAAATAATGATAAAGTTTTATCACTTCTCAGTCTACACCCCTATTCATTTTGTGCATCTGAGGAAACAAAACGTTTTCTCCCCAATGAAGAAACAATTGAAGAAAAAAAAATTGAAGGTAGTTTTGAACAAAAAGGTGGGGGGGGGGGGGGGACGCTTACGTATATTAGGTCGTTTCAAAGGTTTAATCTGTTTTTATGATTCTACTTTAAACTGTAAAATCTCAATGAATATTTATTCAATTTAATCGAAATAAGCGTCATTTGAATCAGTGCACTTTTGCCAACGTAATGGTGGGTGAGGCAGAACTTCGATGCTCAATTCCTTTAATTTTCGGACAATGATTTGTGTGTAGTGGGAAGGCCGTTGTCGTGAAGCAGGATTGGACCTCTTCTGTTGACCAGTGCTGGCGGCTGCTGATGCAATTTTCCGTACATTTCGTCGATTTCCTCACAATAGGACTCTGCGGTGATGGTTTGGCCTGGTTGCAGAAAGTTAGTGAATCACAGCAGCCGCTGATCACCATACAGTATCCATGATCCTTTTTTGGGTGGCGTTTCACCTTTGGGAAGTGAATTGGTGACTGATCGGTGTCCAACCACTGTCCTGAACGTTTCCTATTGTCGTAAAGAATCCACTTTTCATCACCCATGATGATCCGATCCAAAAAGGATCATTTTGCTTGCGCAAAAGCAATGAAGAACAAACCTCAAAACGTGACAATTTCTGCCGATCGTTTAAATTGTGGACCCACTTTGAGTTTTTGTACATTTCCAATACATTTTAAACCATCAAAAACCACATAGTAGCCGACTCCGAGTTCTTCCGCCATCCCACGCACCGTTTGTGATGGGTTAGTCTCCACCAGGTTCCTTAAATCCTCGTCCTGGGCTCATCTTCAAGGCTAAAATTTCCTGAACGAAATTTCGTAAACCAACGTCGAATAGTGCGTTCCTTAACACCATCATTGCCAAATGCCTGGTGAATTTTTCGGGTTGTTTTGGCAGCACTTTGGTTCAATTTGAATTCATGGAGAAAAATTTACCGAAAATTACTGAATGACATCATATAGTAATAGGCTGAAAATAATTTTAAAAAAATTAGAAAAAAAACGAACATTATCAATGTATAGAGTACAAAATTCCCCATGGATCAGTATATACCATGACACAATAGAATGAATATTTATTAAGATATGGAGCTACAAAAACACATGACATTAAAACGGACAAAACTTTCGAAACAACCTAATACTAACATCAAAAAGTGAGGGCACGCATGTGTCAAACTTCAAAACAAATGGGGGGACCCTTGTGTTAAAATAAAAAGATAGGGGCACGCCATCCTCCCTCGACTACACCACTGCTTTTGTCACCCTGACCCTCACATGATGCTCTTACTTTAAATAGCAATGGTTCAGTTTCAAGAAATATAAAGTTCATTCTTTTTCGCTCAGTGACACCTCTTACTCATGTATAACATGCTAGTGGGAACAACATGTTTAATCAGAATCATTCTTATTTTGCTTGCAGATTTCAAGTTTAACCTTTTGCACCCAACATCACCATGTATTTGAATAGTAGAAAATCTAGTGTCACTGAGGTGGGGCCATAGATTTGAATGAGTTTTAAACTGCAGTTGTAATGAAAGGGAAATGCTGGTAAATAACTTTTGGAATGGTGTGGACCACCAATGGAGTTCCTGAAAGACAATGAAACTTTATAATGCAGATGATTTAGTAAATGCTGTGATTAAGAGAAAAATTGGAATGTTTACTTTTTGAACAGCATTACAAAAATATGACGTTGACAGGTTCAAAGAATTTGATAAATTCAAAAATTTCATAGAAAACTCTAAAGGGCTTACTAATAAGAGGAAGAAAAGACCAAACCTAGAACTAATAGGAAATAGAAGCTGAAAGTTGAACAAGGGCAAACTGGAAGGTATAAATCAGATGAAGAATTGAAAACTAATTAGGGTTGCTACTCAAACAGCAGAATGAAATTCCCCCACTTTTCCAAATTTTCTCAACATTTTAAAAACATTCTAGCCTTAACTGCCAGGTATCATAGGAATAAAAAAACATGCATTTGCCCCAAAATATTCTTTTTAAAACAATAGCAGGAATTGCTAACCTTAAAATAATTTCTGCCAAACTTTGAAACATTATTCAGCTAAGTGATAAAAGAGAACAAACAGATCAATAAAGAAAATCTAAGTACTTTGCAATTGTATTTTTTAAAGGTCTAATAACTCAGTTTCTTGGTGAAAAAATGGATTGCTATCAAGATTTTTAAGTAAGGAAAGGAACTACATTAATCATCCAATTTAAAAGTTTGAATAACAATAATAAAATGTGAGTCACTTATAGCTATTTAAAAGTTAAACAAAAGAATTTATTTATGATCAAATCGATGGTTGAAAAACAGCGCATCCATCTTGGCAGGTCCCTCTACATGTTGCCTTTTGAGTGAGCAAAAAAGCAGACAGCTTGATTTCATCAGACTTTACCCCGTGCAAAAAAAAACAAAAAACAGTAGCATTATGTGTCAGCTCTATGTATATATACATATATATACATATATATATACATATACATACATATATATATACATATATATAAGTACATATATACATATACACATCTATATATGCACATTTATACATATACACATATATACACATATACACTGCTCGACATTGAAAATGCAACACCAAGAAGGAGTGGTCAGAAAGTGATGAAATTTGGAAAAAAGACAGATACAGCAAGGAACAATAAGTGATCTTTATTTTAAAATGATAGTCAGAATAAAGAGCGAGAACGGCGTTGGCTCAGTAGGATGTAGGACCACCGCGGACAGCGATGCACGAAGCACGTCTACGCATAGAGTCGATAAGAATGCGGATGGTGTCCTGAGGGATGATTCTCCATTCCCTTTCAACCATTTGCCACAGTCCTTCTTTTGAACGAGGAGGGGCAGAGTCTGCAAACGCCGTCCAATCACATCCCACACATGTTCGGTTAGTGACAGGTCAGGAGAGTATGGTGGCCAGGGAAGCATGTGTATACCTTGAAGAGCATGTTGGCAGATGCAAGCACTGTGTGGTCTGGCATTATCCTGCTGAAAAATTGCATTAGGCAGACCCTGAAGGTAGGGGAATGCCACCGGCCGCAGTACATTATCCAAGTATCGTCTGACCGACATAGTGCCCCAAACCATTATCCCACGTTGTCGCGCGGTGGGACGTTCCACAGTTACTGCCAGATTACCTCTGTCTCCACGTCGATGCCACACATGTATGCGGCGACTGTCACTGGATAAACAGAAGCGTGACTCATCTGCGAACAAGACGTTTCGCCATTCTGTCATCCACGTCGCTCTAGTCCAGCACCATTCCAAACGTTGGCGTCTATGCTGTGGGGTCAATGGCATATTCATTTTAAAATTTCATGCCCCGGTTTTGATTTGTTCAATCATGAAGTTTGTGAATGAATTTTGAACCGGCATAACTTGGGAGTTAATTGAGCAATCAAAATTCCACTTGCACACCTTTATGACATGCCAGCAGGGTGCAAATGAAGAAAGAATCCTGTTCAGAAAATATTTCTATCAACAGATACGAGCTGGCAAAGTGTGGTCAAAATCTGCCACATCGACACAAATGAGCTACTTTGGCAGCAAAATGTGAGAAATCTAAAATTCATGAATCTTTCGTTGTACTAGTAAGCTGTTATATCCCAATTGCTTAATAGGATCACCAAGTTTCAGCCCAGTAGCCCTCTTAGATCATGTATAAATAAATGAAATAAACTATTTTCTGTAATTGGCGAAATCTTGTATATCGTTTTAAACCTCAATATCTGTATAAAACTGCTTTGTCTCAAAAATTCAGAAGACATTTCCTTAAAGAGAAAAGCGAGCTCTTTTTAATGATGTAAAGAAAAACCAAATCCGAATTATCCCTTTTGAGGTATGGCTCTTTGAAAATGAGCCAAAATTGAGGCGTGAAATTTTTAACTGAATTTTGAACCAGCATAACTCGGCAGTTAATTGTGCAATCAAGATGCCACTTGCACACCTTTTTGACATGCCAGCAGGGTGCAAATGATGAAAGAATCCAGTTCAGAAAATATTTCTATCGACAGATACAAGTTGGCAAAGTGTGGTCAAAATCCCCCACATCGGCACAAATGAGCTACTTTGGCAGCAAAATGTGAAAAATCTAAAATACATTAAGCTTGCGTTGCACCAGCAGGCTGTTATATTCCAAATGGTTAGCAGGGTCACCAACTTTCAGCCCGGTTGTCCTCTTGGGTCATGTATAAATAAATGAAATAAACTTTATTTTCTGTTATTGGCGATATTTTGTATATCGTTTTGAACCTCAACATCTGCATAAAACTACTTTGTCTCAAAAATTAAGAAGACATTTCCTTAAAGAAGAAAGTGAGCTCTTTTTAATGATATAAAGAAAAATAAAATCCAAGTTATCCCTTTTGAAGTATGGCTCTTTGAAAATGAGCCAAAATTGAGGCATGAAATTTTTAACTGAACTTTGAACCATCATAACTCGACAGTTAATTGAGCGATCAAGATGCCACTTGCACACCTTTATCACATGTCAGCAGGGTGCAAATGATGAAAGAATCCAGTTCAGAAAATATTTCTATCGACAGATACAAGATGTCAAAGTGTGGTCAAAATCCGCCACTTCGGCACAAATGAGCTACTTTGGCAGCAAGATGTGAAAAATCTAAAATACATGAGCCTTTCGTTGTACTAGTAGGCTGTTATATCCCAAATGTTTAGCAGGATCACCAAGTTTCACAGAGTTAGTCCGCTTAGGTCATGATCAATAAGAACACAAAGTAGACGATTTAGTCATTTTGGTTGCGACATGAAAAAAGGCGTCTTTGCAAAACCATGGCTAGTGGCCTAACTATACAACTTATGGAGCTGCAATTTGGAATGGCTCCATCTAAGATATATATGTACAGGCTATAAAAATTTCATCAAAATTGGAGAGGGTCGAGTGGGGACCCCTGGCACAGTTGACGTAGAATGACCCACATGTATATATATACATATATATATATATGTATATACATACATATATATATGTATATACACACACATATATATATATATATGTATATACATATATATATATGTATATATATAGATGTTGCAAGCAGTTTGGAGCCACCGACATTTGAAGCCAATTTTAAACGGCTCCAAAAGTCTTTATACGTCTCTTTTAGGTTAAAGTTGTTTAAAGCAGTTTGAAGCCAGTTTTAAATACAAAGATGTATAAAGCAGTTTGAAGCCTATTTGAAAAAACTGTTTAAAGCACTTTGAAGCCACTTTTATATACAAAGACGTATAAAGTACTTTGAAGCCTTTTTGAAAAAACTGTTTAAAGCACTTTGAAACCAGTTTTATATACGAAGACGTATAAAGCATTTCAGAGCCTTTTTTAAACAATTGAGGTGTATAAAGCATTTTGGAACCAAGTACATAAAATGAATATCTAAGTTACTATTTTGGATCATCGGGCAAGAAATTTTCTAAGATCAAATTTCGGCGTTTCAATTGTTTCCTTTTTAATATGTTGCTGTTTTTTTCCCCTCATCGAACAATACGCCAGCGTTCCCCAATTGGTGGTTCGCGCGGTGTAGAAAAGGTGTTCGCGGAAATAATATTATAATGGCGGAGTTTTTCATTGTAAAAGAAAAAACAAAATAATAAATTTACATACTAATTAGGAAAGAGTACAAAAATGATTTTGAAAAAAAAAAAAGAATTGTTTTCCAGATTATACAGAAAAGTAATGATCTGGCATAGAAAGCATACATACAAAATTTGAAACGCACTTATTTCTACCTTTATCGAAAGATATTTATTGACTTATTTTTAAGTTTAGAACGCACTTTTCTCCAACCATTTTCCACTTTTTCTTTGCAAGGGCAAAGAACGAGTCGGAAATATGAAAGTTTACTGCATAAAATGTAAAAATTTGCATTATTTTAGGCTTATTTTTCATAATACAGATCCTAAACTGGAACTAGAAGAAATTGACTCCTTAATTTAAAATATGGACTCGCATTTATAGCACTTTATTAAAACTTTCCTGCATTATCACAAAATAGCAATTGAAATTAAGCAATTTTAGTTTTCCTTTAAATTTCCAACTTTTCCAAAATTTTGTATAATTCAACCGCAAAGTGGAACCTGTCGGAAAAATAATTTAATTTTTTTTTATTAATACATATGTCTACTGCCCTAATAATAATTCAAAAAGAACAAATAATAAAAATGTAATAATAAAAAATATTTGTAGCTGTATTTTAATTTTTATTTAAGCTTAGATGTTTTGCAATAATTATGTTTTCATTTCTTGTTACGAAGTATCGTACAATACGGCAAATAAACGTGCTAGTAAATTTTAGTTTTGGCACCGTTACTAACGACTACAGAAGGGGGTTCGCCATCGTTTGGAACTTAGAAGGGGGTTCGCAAGGGAGAAAAGGTTGGGAAACACTGCAATACGCTATTAGCCGTCGCAGACCGGATTGATAACACAGGAGTTCCAAATTTGGCCCGTGGAACGTAGTTTGGAGACTGCTAACCAGGCCCGGACTGGCCAGGTCGGCTGGTCGGGGATCGCCGAGGGCCCCCGTACTCGTGGGCGTCCAAACGGGACGGGAAAAAAATTTTTTTTTTTTTTTTTTTTTTTTTTTTTTTTTTTTTTTTTTTTTTTTTTTTTTTTTTTTTTTTTTTTTTTTTTTTTTTTTTTTTTTTTTTTTTTTTTTTTTTTTTTTTTTTTTTTTTTTTTTTTTTTTTTTTTTTTTTTTTTTTTTTTTTTTTTTTTTTTTTTTTTTTTTTTTTTTTTTTTTTTTTTTTTTTTTTTTTTTTTTTTTTTTTTTTTTTTTTTTTTTTTTTTTTTTTTTTTTTTTTTTTTTTTTTTTTTTTTTTTTTTTTTTTTTTTTTTTTTTTTTTTTTTTTTTTTTTTTTTTTTTTTTTTTTTTTTTTTTTTTTTTTTTTTTTTTTTTTTTTTTTTTTTTTTTTTTTTTTTTTTTTTTTTTTTTTTTTTTTTTTTTTTTTTTTTTTTTTTTTTTTTTTTTTTTTTTTTTTTTTTTTTTTTTTTTTTTTTTTTTTTTTTTGATAGCGTTAGGGAAGACGTGGAGAGGGGTACTGAAGGCTCTCCCCAAGGAAAATTTTCAAAGCTGAAATATTAACGAGAAGTTCCGCCTAGAACTATATGATCCTACTTTTCCTTATACGCCAACTTCAAATTTACAATATCATCAATATTTCACGCCGAGAGCTTCTTCAGATAAAGCTTGCTCATAGGAACTTGGATCTTGTGCCCAGAATTTGCATAATATGCTTCGTTTTTGCCCATAGGTGCTATGTTAAGATTTTTTTGAACTGTTTAAAACTGAACGAAAAATTGTTTGAATTAAAAAGTAAAATATGAGAAGGAGATGTCCTCGCAGAGATCTTTCGAATACAAAAAAAAATCTTTCGAATGGGACAATTCCCTTAAAAGTTACTGGGGAGGGGGGGGGAGCAGACAGACCAACAGACACACATTTTCCATATCTCAAAACCCTACTTTCAATTTTTTTTAATTTTTCAATCTTTATTTAATTACTTCACCTATTTTTGCCATTTTTAAAGGTTATTTTTACGATACATTAGCCTGCTTCCATGCTTTATTGTTATTTTTTTTACTTTTACGGGAAAGGGATAACTCATAAATGATGTTACGCTTCGAGGAGGGAAGGAGAGGCTCATGAAATTGTGCCATATTGCGACATGGGGAGGGGGTAGCAAGAAGTGTAACATCATGCTCATGCCACATAGAGTGTTTTTCTTATCAGTGTCTATTACAACTTATCCTTTCCCTGCAGGGCATAAAATAAGATAGAAAGTGGGCGACAGTAATGTCGTCCAGTGCCGAGAAGTTGTCTCCCAGTCACTACAGATGATGCTGGCAAAGAAAAGGGGGGGGGGGGGACATTTCGTTTATTCCTTAACAAAAACTATTTTTTCATTTTCCTTGCAATCCGGCGTATATTCATGAATTCTTCTGAGGTTTCCACTTTCTCTGGATATTAATGCAAAGAACTATTATGAATGCAGAAGTTGCGTTTTCAAAAATTCCTGACGGAGAGCGTAGGGTACCTAAAGTTATCAAACATTGCCAAAATTGAATTTTTAGGACGCTAATTTCAAAAAAATTCCGCGGGAAAGCAACGGACGCACCAGCCCTTCTCCGAAACAAAGAGAGCCTAAAATTTTGTTTTTAGAAATGTTTGAAAAAAAGCCGCCCCATCCCCTGATATCACCAAATATAATATAAAATAGCGTTTTTGGAACTTCAAATTTAAAAAATTTCCTGGTGTGGCGGCCTGACTAATTGTATTTTTAGAACTTCAATGTCGAAAAAGTACCATACAAAGTTTCCCAAGCTACTTTTCCATAACTTCACCACAGATTATCTAAAAATCCGTTTTAAGATTTCAATTTTGACAATTTTCTGGGGGAGAGCCTTCAGTTCCCCTCTCCCCGTTTTTTCCTAACGCCATCAAAAATATCCAAAATTTGGGTTTAAAGATCCCCGAGAGTAAGCCCCCGAATTCTGTCTTCCCCTAGAGTCACCTAAGAAAGACGATCTAAAATTTACTTCAATTAAAAAAAAAAAAAAATCGGGAGAAAATACAGACTACCAACCTTTTCTCTACCTAATTTTATCATAGCGCAAAATTTCATTTTTAGGCAGTCAATTATGAAACATTATTGGCCTTCCTCTAACATCACCAGACATAGGCGTAATCAGGGGGGGTTTTGGGGGTTCAACCCCCCCCCCCACCATTGGGTATTTACTTATTTAGGCACATATAGGCACACAAAAAAATTTCTGTCTACGGCCTTGCAAAGCACATATTTTTTTTTTCCTAAGAAAATTAAACACATATGCATATGATTTTATTTCCTCTTTCTCTGAAGCATTGTGATCATGACCAAAGTATGCAGCTCATAATAAAGAGGACTTTTCATCTGGTTATAATCAACCCCCTTATCACCTTGGGGGGGGGGGGGGGTTCACAGCGAAAGGTGGCTTGGTGGCTTCAATCACCGTACCACACACAGACAAACAGAGATCTTTTCAATTACTCCAGAGGGTTTGCTTTCACTCTTGATGTCTTTGTTACCCAAAGGCAGCAATTTGGGAATACAATCGCACAAGTAATAACTTTCATGGAAAATATTATCTACTGTGATGGAGTTTTGTTTTCTGATAAACCAGTGTTGTAGGTGCTCCAGGGCGCTGGGGTCGGGAAATTAAGGGCCCCTAGCCAACAATTGTCCCAATGGGTTAAACCCTCAAGCCAGGAAGGGATGCTCATCAAGAAACTTAAAGAGAAGTTTGTATTTATTTGTGACTTCCTGTCCAAACACCCATTTTGGTAAAATCTTTTTTGTAGATGAGCCGATTGGAAAACTGATGAACTGTATTTGCATTGCATTCTCATTTACAGATGTTCTTTCATCTCTTATATTTTAAATGTTTTTTATTTCTTATTAAGGTCCATCACTGATTGCATTACGGCTCTGGAAATCATCCGTTCAACGTTTCCAATCTCACTGCTACGGTTTAATGCTGCATTTTAATTTACAATCAAGTATTATTTATATTTTAGCTAAATTTTTAATTATTTTCGATACATAATAATGTTTGCACTCCAGCGATGGACACGTTCGTCATCCAAAAAGAAAACAAAATTTGATTCAGACGCTTCCACTTCTGAAGTATGTTTTGCTACAAATTTAACAAAATTTTTAGAAATTCATTGTGGGGATGAGCATTTTTGTAAGGGAACTTGGATTTTTTTCTCTAAAATTCCACTATTTCCCAGTTTTAATATTTTGAATGCTTAGACATAGAAGATTGCTTAGCGCTAAATATGGAATTTTCTATTGCGTTTGATTCAAAAAATAAACTAATAGATCTTGTAATGAATGTTTAATGTTTTTGTGAATCAAGGCCGTATCCACAGGGGAAAAGGGACCCACGGCCCCTCCCCCAGAAATCCTTTGCAATGTATCATATATTCTTCCCTGAAACATTGCTTAACATAAGTGTGTCGAAGTCTGGCCCCCCCCCCCCCCCGAAAATTTTTTCTGGATACTGCCTTGGCTCCGGAGCAGGGGGAGCATGTTAAGAATTACGAAGGGCAGTGTATGCTTCAAAATCATACCCTTTATATGTACATATATATAGGTATATATGACTAGAAATTATGTTAATATGAATTTTTTTACATATATGATAGCTTTTTGATATATATATAGGAGATGTATGTTTAGATCTTTGGCGAAGCTAGAGGAGCTGCTATTTGGGGCTTCTGCAACTTAAATTTTTATAACTGGTCTTACATGTATAATGCTTAGGCTAATTCTGGAGGCAAGGGTTCGAGGGCTCTCCCCAGGAAACTTTTTGAAATCCTCCTAGCAATGCAATTTCGGGATACTTTGGTGATGTTAGAGGAAACAGAAAGGAGTTTGGTTACTCTCCCCCCGCAATTTTTTTCAAAATAAAGTCTTATATCTCTTAAGTTACTTTTGGTGTCACTTGTGATAGTGTTCAATGTCCTTTCCCTGAAACTGTTTCTGAAAGTAAAGTGTCTTAAAAGCGTAATTTCTCTTTTCTTTCTTTTTTTAAAACTTGTGATCTGAATTTTTTGCCGGGGGGGGGGGGGGAGGAGTTGACCTGCTCCGAGGGTGTATCTCCCCCCCCCCCCCGGGAGAGGTCTGAAATAAACATGGAGTACATCTTTAGAGACAAGTATTTACGACTAGTAAATTTTCAACTCTTTTTCACTTCTTATTGGTGTTTAGTCTGTACATTTTTAGGATGACCCCCCCCCCCCTTTTCACCAACCCTAGTTACGCCTATGTCACCAGAGATAGCTAAAGATTGGATTTTTAATACTTCAGCTACAGGATTTTTGCGGAGGAGAGCCTTTAAAACTCCTCCCTACCAATAAATTACCATTTTCTAAAATTTCAAGTGATCAGCTGCAATCTGCATTTTATTAACTCTCCAAATATAGATTATAATTTACTTCTATTTTCGTTTTTAAAAAAATTTCGTTAGGGAATCCCTATCTTCCATTTCTTAAGTTATCAAACAAAGCTTAAAAGTATCTTTTTAGGACCATCAATTCCATAAAATTTCTGGGAAAGAGCTGATGGCTTGTCTCTTCCTCCTCCAACGTCATCATAGCCCAAGATTACATTTTCAAATCTTTACATCGCCTCAGAAAAATCAACTGTTTTGTGCAGAAAAGTTTGGGATTTCAAATTGTATAAAAATTGAAACTGCAGGAATTTTTTCGTCTATTATTAGCGAATGTCATTAAATAAAAATTAAAAGAAAAAGTGCATTTTTAATTTAAAAAAAATCGCTTCGAGCCGCACTTTAAAACGATCTCCGAAATTTTTTATTTCTAATGAGGCTGCGTACGGTCACTAACTTTTGAAGACCTAGTGCATCACCCGGTAATCGGCATACATTTTTTCAAGTAGCACCACTGTCGGTGGATGCCATTGCCTTTTTGAACTTTGACGCCCAGTTTCCCGTAGATGGCCACACCTGAGCTCTCATTTGATGCAGATTGCACTAGGAATTTAATTTAGCCGAGAGTATCCTAGCCGAACTAATTTTGTGCTAAACTACCTGATTGCAGAATATATGCTATAGGTTCGTCTTCGATTGCAAATGAACATGCAACGGACACTTTTTTATATCAGAAAAGTAGAAAAGTTAAGAAGGAACAGGGTTCCCCTAAGTGGGCCCAGCCGAAGAAACTCACCCAGGTGTTTTCGGGCAAGTCTACTTTAAAAGATCCACGGTCACAGTAAAGTGAATTTTTTCTAAATTTACTGCATACTGAAAAAGTTTACTTCAAAAGAAAAATTAATGTTATAATATTTATCATTAACAAGACCTGAAATTTCCATTTTTCTTTTTGTACAATTTTTGCTGCTTTATATAGGTATTTCTAAAAATATCTGGAGATAGACATTCAATGTTCTTGAATCTCTTTTAAAGTTTCATTTACTTATTTTCATTCTTTTATTTAATTTTACATGTATGCATGATAAAAACTAAAATTTAACATAAATTTAATTATTAAATTTTTGAAAAAATGTTTTGATGATCAAAATAAATTAATTATTTCAGCTGAAAATGCTTTTTTCCCTTCCATTGTTGTGAAAAAGTATTTGACAAATTGTAACATCTCTTTTTTAATAGCAGCTTGGTACAGGATTATTAAATAAAAAGATTGGTTTTCAAAAACTACTTAAACTCAACTAAGATAGCCGAAGTTTGATAACTGCAAACCATTCTCGAATATTTGCATCCATGTGAATTTCTATATACAAGCTTTATTATATGACTTAGTAACTAATACTAGTTTAATAATTTTCTAATTTTTATTGCCTGACTTCTCTACTCAATAAATTTTATTTTAGTGAGAGAAGAACAAAATTGTGAAGCAAATTGCCAAAAATATATTGCATGTATGTGTTTCAGATTTACATCGAATACCTCTTTCAATCCAAAAAAGTATTTTTCAAACAATTTGTTTCTGCACAGAAGAAAATGTTCACTTCTTAAGTAGTCATATTCAGTGTTTCTTTCAGGCATCTCGCCGGGGAGGGGACTGCCTCCTCGGAGCAAGTCAACTGCCCCCGCGGAGATAAAAATACCGATTGATCACAATTTTTTATAAAAAATAAATAAAAGAGAGATTACGCTTTTAACTTCAGTTTAAGAAATACTTTTGGGGAAAAGACATTGAAAACTTTCACTAGTGTTACCAAAAGGAAACTAAGAGATAAGACTTTATTTTGAATAAATTTGCTAGGGGAGAGTCCCCAAACTCCTTTTTACTTCTTTTAACATCACCAAAGAATCTCGAAATTTCTTTATTAGGAAGATTTCAAGATGTTTAATTTAGAAAACCCTCGAACCCCTGCCTCATTTTTAAGATTTCAGTTTCAAAAATTTTGTTAGAGGAGATCATCTGAAACACCTTCCTCTAACGTCCCCAAAGAGCCTAAAATTGCATTTTTAGGAGTTAATTTGCAAAAAAATATCGAGGGAGGAAAAATATACCCCCCGCCCCCACACTGCAGAGGTGGCCTAAATACCATTGTTGTAACTTACAAAACTGTAAACTGTGGAAGCATCAAAAACCCACTCCCCTAACTTCACCAAACAGTTTAAAATTGCATCTACTGTATATAGTAACTAGAATCTATTATACATATAAAAAATAATTTTCTCATCATATAATATAAAAAAAAGGATGTGATTTTGAAGCATAAACACCCCCTCCCAATTCTTAACATGCCGAATCAAAAGGTCTGAAAGAAACACTGCTCATATTACTTTTAGAGAAGGAATTTGGATAATATTTCATATAAACATTGAATTCTTTTGAAAATTAATTTAATTTTTCTTTAGTTTCAAGCTTTTGGTACATACAATTTGATTATGACATAGATGCATGATTTAAAAATAACATCTGAAATGAAAAAAATAGCCGAACAACGGCTTAGTACATCGCTTAAATAGAAATCAATATTTGAAGGTTTCCTGAAAAGGCCCGGAATTTTCATCAAAAACACAGGCAGGCAGGGCTTTTTCAAAAAAAAAAAAAAAAAAAAACCGAGAATAATCAGTAAAAAAATCACAATAACATTTTAACATTGTTAAAATATATGTATACAATTCAATTTAAACAACCTCAATGAATATTGATTTTTTTTTTTTGGGGGGGGGGGGGACATGGACATTAGAGGAAGTAGACCTCGATGTCGCCCAGTGAAAATTCCTTAAAATATGCTCTGTTTCCCTGTACATGAAAATATAGTTTTGTTTATTTATTTTACTTCGCACTTGAAAATTAGATTTACATTCAGTTGTTTGGAGAATACCTATTTAGAATTAACTATTACCTTAGTTTGTTCCCAAAGAAAAATAAAGTACATATTCATATACATGCACCTATTTTTTTTCAAAAAAAAAAAACTTTTTTTCAAATGTATAACTGAATAATTTCAGTGAAATCTAAAAATATTTACAAAAGAAAAATAATTAATATGGTGATACAAATCTTGTAAAACTACAATCGTTACATTTTAAATAAAAAAAGAATTGTAATAAAAAGAAGAGGTTTCGTACAAGTGTGCTTTTTGAAATTGTTTTAATCATTTACTTCCAGTTTAATGAAAAGTTTATTTATTTCATTTATTTTTCTTCATAATTCTATTTAAAAACATTTTTCCCCTTCGATCTACAGCTCTGGTTTATTCCCATTATGAAAATATTATGATAATATACATTGATAGCCCGAAAATCTCATATGACCAATCTTATTGTACCATACGTACACGATGGTACAAAACAATCGGAAATTATTCAGAAATGGTTCTCTTTATAAGTCATTTTCAGACCCAGCCTCGGCGTAGGATGAAAAAAAGGCATCAAAATTCTGGCCTCAAAAGTCTGCGAACTTCACATACTGGCTTCAAAAGTCACTAGTGAAGTTTGAAGCCACTGGCCTCAAAATGCTGCGAACGTCTCTTGGGCTTCAAAGTACCGTGAACTTCTTTTAAAAAAGCTACATTTTGAAGCCACTTCCGTGAAGCCAAAAATGGCTCTGAACTGCTGCGAGTGGTTAGAAGTTGGCTTCAAACTGCTTTCAACATTATATATATATATGTATGTATATATATACACAAAATATATGTATATATATATATACATATGTATATATATACACATATATATATGTTATATATATATACAAGTATATATACATATATATATGTTATATATATATACAAAAAAAATATTAAAACAAGTATATATATGTATATATATATACATATATGTATATATATACATATATATATGGGTCAATGAACTGATGTGCGCTCCTTTCACAGAGTGGGGAGAAGCTCACCCCCGTTGTGGCTTTTAGAAGCGAAAAGTGTTTGCGTTCTGCGGCGTGATTTCACCAAAGATCGCTAATGTGTGGTGTATAAAATTGAAATTTTTTCATGTGCTAAAGTGAATTTTTGATAGAGTAATTTTTAATGTGTTATTCCAAAATGGTATTATTTCGAAATTTCTTCATAAATGTCTCATTTATTATATGAATATCTTTTTCTCCCTTTTGGTTTTCTTACATGATATTGCTTTAGAATTTATTATGATAAAAATTGATCATGTGGTTTAGAAGAATAAGTTCTTTATTTGATGATATATTAACTATCGGTTTAAACTTTTAAAAAGGATCTTGTCAGCATGGTCTTTTTTGACATTAAGATGTTTGAAAAGTTAAATTTATCAGTGTGTTGTGTAATTGAAATTATGGTATATTTTTTGCAGTATTATGAATAATTCTGTATATATTTTGGATGTTATGCATTTGTTTACGTGGAATATTTTTGTTGTTAAAGTGGGAAGGTCAAAAACAAAAAATGTCAAAAATCTGTGTGTTATTAGAATTATGTTATTACGTAGTGGTAAAATGAGCAAGAGCATTGAAAATTAAGAAAATTCTGACTTAGAGTCTTCCCACAAAGAAAATTCAAACATGGATGGTGATAACTTAAACCGTAAGGATGCGGAAACTCAAGCAGAGGCAACTGCTGATTTAAGCTTAATAAAAACGGATTCAGAATGCCGAACGATTAGTGAGAAAATAAAAGAAATAAGTTTGCCTGATGGCTCTTCAACTTCAAAAATTGAAATAAAAGACACAAATTCGAGTAGCTCACCTGAAATTTTATTATTTGAACCAGAGTTAGGGATAAATTTTTCAGCATGGTTAGCTCACTTTAACCAGCAAACGGCTCAGAACAACTTAAATGATAGTTGGAAATGAAAAAATTTTCAGAAATTTATTCGCGGTTCAGCCTTAAAGCTCTACATCAATCAATGCTTTTGTTGTAATTCCTTTAGTGAAATCTTTCAAATTTTTGAAGAACATTACTTTATTCCAACAAGTAGTTTGCTTGACTTTCAAAATTTAAAATTTTCCGAAACAGCTATACTCCTGTTTTACGGAAAAATTAGAAATGGGAAGAAAAATAAAACTTAGTAATCAACATATCCTTGAGGGGCTTTCAGTTGGGCTGCCAACCCAAGTTAGGGCATTTTTGGTAATTAAAGAGCCAAAAACTCCCACTGAACGGCTTCAGGTAGTTTCAAAATTAATAAATGAAGTCCCACATGAAACACTCAAGCCCGTGTATAAAGGGGAACAACAAAATATTTTTAGGGTGAAGCCTCCCTTTTATCAAAATTGGATACCAAAATATCAAGACCAAAGTAATTTTCGTCAACGATATAACTATCCTCGTCAAGATCGAAACAATGTATACCAACCTAATTTTTACCAACAGAATAAACCTAGGTTTGTAGGACGTAATGAAAGACAAAATGCAGTAAAAAGACAGATTGCACATTTTTCGCAAGAGTTACATCCTAGCCCTTGTAAATTTTGCGCTCAACAGGGAATCTCCAACCCATATCATTGGGGGCAAACTTGTGTGAATAAGCCAATTATATCGAATGCTGTATTTAAACAAGCTCCCCAGCAAAAAGATAATCAATTAAGAGAAGAAAATGAGAGCGTTAACGAAGCATGACAATTAATAGTACCCGGATATATTATTAAAAAGGAGGCGAAATTTAAGAATGATTATCAATTATCTAATGACGTGTACACTCAAAATAAAAATTCGAATTTAAAGACTTTATTTAAATGTTGATACCGGTTCAACATTAAATGTCATCCCAAGTGCAATTGCAAAAACATTAAATACTTCGACTAAGGAAAAAATCGCCGTAAAAATAAAACAAACAAAGGGAATGCTACAGCTTAACCAAACGTGTATTCTTTACTTTAAGGTCGGTAATATAGTTAAACCAGTGGAATTTTATGTTCTAGACACCGATTTACCTTATGCCATATTGGGTTTAAAGAGTTGCGTGGGATTTCGTTTGGTCATAGATTGTGTAGGATATGTCGTTATGCAGGATCAGAGAAGACTGATCACCTTTTCTGATTCCGAACTGAATGACTTGTCTCTGCATATTTTACCTGAAATCCTAGTTAAGAACTGTGGAAACAAAGTAAAAGAAAATAAAAACGAAAATAATAGTACGGGAAAAATACGTGAGAAAATTGATAAGAAAATTAAAAGAGTGAAAGGTCCGAAAGAAAGTAAAACTAAAGAAAGTGTGACGGAATTACATTACAACGAAAATGAAAAGAAAATGAGTAGCACGGAAAAGAAAACTTGTCTAGAGAAAGATAAAAATAAAAAAATGAGTTGCGAAAAGAATAATCATTTTCGTATTTCGTCCGATGTTTCTGGGCCTGGTTGCGGCATTGGAGGCCTACAACGTCACAATCCTGTCGATGGACATTCGGAACTTGAGGAAAATTCGAAATTAAAAGAAATATTGAAAAATTACGAAGATATATTTTCCAAAAATAAATATGATGTTGGAACAATTAGAATTGAACCTCAACGGGTAAGGTTAACATCCAACTTACCGGTGTCGTTAAGGGCATATAAAACTTCCCCAAAGCAACAGAAAGAAAATGACAATCAAATTCAAGAGTTATTAAAGGCAAATATAATAAAAGAAAGCTCATCGCTGTATTCTGCACCTGTTACACTAGTGTTTAAAAGAGACGAAAATAAAAAAAAGTCGATTATGTATAGATTATAGAAAATTAAATCAAATTATTAAGTCCGATGCAGAACCATTACCATTGATAGAAACACTTATAGATAAATTAAGGAAAAGCAAATTTTTTTCTAAATTAGACATGGCTTCCGGATATTGACATATACCAATTCATTCCGACGATACAGAAAAGCTCGCTTTTGTCACTAATAGTGGCTTATATGAGTGGAACAAATTACCCTTCGGGCGGAAAAATTCAGGAACTAACTTTCAAAGAACTTTATGTCAAATACTTACAAAACATAAAATAAAATTTGCAGCCAACTACTTTGATGACATAATAGTTTTTTCTGAAACCCTTTCAGAACATTTAGATCATAATCAACAAATTTTTGAAATATGCAGACAGGAAGATTTAAAGTTAAAAGCATCAAAACGTTCTTTCTTACAGACTAAAATTGAATTTTTAGGGTATGAAATTTGTAATGGTATTGTAATGCCCGATAATAACAATATTGAGGCTATTAAAAAATTACAACCGCCTAAAAATATTAAATCACTCCAAAGATTTCTGGGGTTAATAAATGTGTACTATAAATTTATAAATAAATATGCAACTATTAGAAATCCGTTAAACCACTTGCTGAAAAAGATACAACTTGGCAATGGACTGACAAATGCCAAGAAGCATTTCAAGTTTTGAAAAACTCCTTAATTTGTAAACCAATCTTAAAAATATTTGATCCTAAAAAAGAATGTCATCTTTGTGTTGATGCAAATGAAACTGGTGAGGGAGCAATATTAAAATAGCCAGCCAGTTCGGATGCCTTACATCCCATAGCTTTCTATTCCCGCTCATTAAAAGATTACGAGAAGAATTATAGTATCACTGAGTTGGAATGTCTAGCTGTTGTGGATGCTTTAAATAAATACCACCACTGCCTCTTTGGCCATAAATTCGTCATACATACCGATCACGCGGCGTTAGTTTGGCTCAAAAATGTAAAAACTTAAAAGTCGTTTGTTCCGCTGGTCCTTACAATTAAATATGTATGAGTATGATATTAAATATATGAAAGGCACCACAAACTTCGAGGCTGACATGCCCTCAAGAGATATACCTGTAAATAATGAATGTGTTGAAAAAAATGTAGGAAACCACGTTTCGCATCTGATGCAATTGGATGAAATTCAAGAGGCTCAAAAAAAAGATAATTTAACAGGTAATTTTGTCGAAATTAATAACGTGTTATGCCTGCGTAAAAAGGGTTTTACTAAAATTGTTGTTCCTTTTTCCTTATGCCGTAAATTACTTGAGACTGTCCATGAAAAGTTTGGACACCCAGGAATTCAAAAAACAATTAATTTGCTTACGCCTGTCTATTATTGGCAAAATATAACATTAGATAAAACTGGATTTAACAAACATTGTCATATTTGTCAGGTGAACAAAAAGCCTCGACAAAAAAGGTTTGGCCTCTTGCTGTCTATGCCTCCGGTTGATAAACCATTTGATCTCGTTGCAGTAGATAGTGTGGGTAGTTTCAACTACTACAATTCCCCGAAAAAATATTTAACATTGTTTATAGATCATCATACTAGATACATGTGTTCTTTTGCATCAAAATCAATCACTACCGAAACTTACGTCAACTCTTTTAAACAAATTTTCAGTGTTCAAGTACCTAAAAGTGTATTAAGTGATAGAAATCCATCATTTACTTCATTTCATTTCAAGAAATTTCTAAAGCACCACAAAATTAAACAGTTATTAATCACAGCTCATAGACCAGAGACTAATGGTAAGGTGGAACATCTGAACCAAACAATAGTCACTCGTTTAAAGTGAACGCAGATTCTGGAAACGTGCCATCCCTAAACTATTAGAGCAGGTGACTCAAGAATATAACCTAACTCCACCCTCGGTTACGAAGTGCCCACCTTCGTATTTAATGTATGGTGCAGTGCCTTTTCAAAATCTAGTAAATGAGGACAGTTATCCTCCTGTTGAGGAAACTAGAAAACTGGCAGTGGAAAGAACTAAAGAGTACCATGAAAAAAAATATTATGATGCCAGATTTGTGGACAAAACTTTTAATACAGATGACATTGTGATATATGAAGAATTTAAATATCCAAATTCACGAAAAGTTTTGAAACCGTTCAGTGGACCATATAAAATTCTTCGAAAAGTTACAGATATAACTTATGAAATCAATAAACTAACTGTACACAACAAAGAAAAATCAGACATAGTAAATGTGTCAAGATTAAGAAAATATTAATCACCAACAAATTTCAAGCTATCACATGAATAATGTGACCTAAGTCACGTTTGAACTGTAACAGAATAATACAACTGTAAATAAACTGAGCTAACTGAATATAAAAGGTTGTATGAAGCATTTAGTAAGAATTTAGGAAA
The DNA here is from genome assembly GCA_038502835.1 of Octonoba sinensis. NCBI lineage: Eukaryota > Metazoa > Arthropoda > Arachnida > Araneae > Uloboridae > Octonoba > Octonoba sinensis. The sequence continues at coordinate 23,461,021 of CM076598.1, read as the reverse complement.
AAATGAGTATAATATTCTGTGATGAAAATGTTCAGTAATTTTTGTACTTGTATTGTATTTCGTTTTAAAATATGATATGTTTATATAAATAATTTAATACATAAATTTATGTGGGGAAAAAGGCTGCAGATAATTCACTTCTTCAATATTTAACATATTAGAACTATTGGGGAGAGGGGATGTAATATGGAAAAATCCATTGTATCCTTTGTCTGGCTTTTTCATATTAAGGCTGCTCTTCAGTCGGAAAAAATTTCGTGGTTAGGCTTAAGATGGCCTTCGAAGGGCATGAGGGGAGTGTGTCAACCTCAAGGGATTGACATTTCAACGACCAATGAAATGTACGATAGCTCTTGGAAGAAGGGTCTACTGTCCCCCATAATTGAACTGTCACTTCAGGCCGAGACCCCCTGCAGTTAGTGTAGTCGCTAGGGGCATGCACGTGTTTTCTACTACTTACACAACGTTACTTCTTTTCCGGTTCCAAAATTAATTCTTTGTGGCTGAGAATTGAAACAAAAAGAAAACATATTGTTACCCTTCTTTCATTCTCCCGAATTGTTTGTAAATTGCATATTTAGTGCTGTAAAAATGAAAATGTAAACGATACTTTTAAAACAAAGGTTTGTCTTTCTGAGAACTTGCTTCTAGACCTAATTTAGTACAAATTGATCAATCAAAATTTGCGATAAATTGCTTGATATTCAAAAAAAAAAAATTTAAAAAAAATTATTTAGCGAAAACTTGCTGAATGCTGTTCTCAATTATTGTTACATAAAGAGCACTAATTCGTCTCTTGTATAAAGCTTAATTTAAGAGCAGAAATTTTTGCGTTAGTATGATTAAAATTAAATGAATAAATAAGAAAAGATGTAACCTAAGCAACGAGTTTTGCTTGAAACAGGAGTAGCAAATGAAGATTTGTTAAGCTCCACTACTCTATTTTTTTTTCTGAAACTAAATGTGAATGTTTGTGTTTCTTTCTTTATTTTATATAATTTATTTAGTTATTTTGCATTTTATTTTATTTATTTATATACACAACTTCAATTATGTTTTGCTAATTATTGCATATTGAATACTTGATCTATATGATGAGACCATCACATTCATTTTATTTCTTTCCTTTATATTTCTGTCTTTTAAAATAAAATTCCCGAATCATTTTTCGAATAAAACATCCTGGTTTTCTTTTTCTCTGACAAAAGAACGTTTTCAATGGTTCTTTACTTTCTGTGTAGTTCCGCTTCATTGGCACTTCAATATGTAGTCAAGTAATATGTGTTTGTATAAGCGTGCGCAGAGCTTTAGCAAGGGGGGGGGGGACGCTACTGTGCTAAAGGGGGTACCAAAATACACCCATAAGCAGGGCCGGCCCGACGGTATTCGGCGCCCTTGGACTTTATAAAAATAGTCGCCCCTAGCCCTCTTTCATCATACAAACTAAAATATTATAAATTCAAATTGTGTATAATTTTATTGCGTTTTCAATTACTTTAAAAACTTTAATAATTACATACATGAAACAAATAATGTATTTTTTTATTTCTAATGGGCTGCTGTTGGCTTCTCGTAATTGAAGACCTAGTGTGGTTCACAGGGATTGGTACCATCTAATCATCTCTATCAAGCACCAAAGTAGGTATGGTACCATCGCTACAAGTGAATTTTGACCCTAAGTTCTTTCACTTGAAAGATGGAGTATCTGATAGGAGTCACTATCATTGGGTCTGCTTACGTGAAGACAACTAGAATTTTGTTGAACTAATTTTATGAAACACGGATTATTGTTTTTTTTTTGCTCTTACGCTGAGGCGCCCCCAAGATGATGGCGCCTTTGTACTTTGCACACTCATAAGGCCGGCCCTGCCCATAAGATTTGGGTCCCAGATGCATCTCCAGGGAAACTTGTGACAAATTAAACGCAAAGAAGCATATCTATTGAATACAAACGCGAAAGAGGTTGCCAGTTTTTTAATTAGCTTTCATTTTTATTTGCTAATGGGGGTACACTGGGATCTCTAAGCGCCGCACGCACACCTATGAGTATCTACGTATGTATGTTGTAAAATATATATTACTTAGCAAAATTAAATCACGAACTTGAAACTGGGGATGTGCATAACATACTTTCGCTGTTGCAAAAGTATGCGGCAATTACAAATTCACCAAAAAGAAGAAGAAAAAGAAGGCAGGGAAGAAAGGAAAAAAAGAACTTAAAAAAAAACAACAAAGAAAATAAGCAAATGGTTGGCAATGACTGTTTTGAAACAGTGGCCTTTTTTCCGAGTGCATTTATTTATTACTTTTTTCCTTCATTATGTACGAAACATTAAATATTTATTGAAATATTAGGGTTTAAACGACTTTTAAATTTTTTCCATAATACACTGAATAAACGTAAGCGATAAATATTGTATTTGCCATTAAAAGCTGTTCAGAGCAGTGAATGGAGCTGGAGCGGACTTGAAACTATAACATAAGATTCAGAGGGGAGCTGTAGCATAGCAACTCAAAAAAATAAATTAACATAAATATTAATAATGATAATAATAACTCTGCTCCAGTTCCCTGCACAAAAGGTATTCAAAACTTTCAAAATGGCAGCCCGACTACTGGGGCGGCATATTCCTCGGAACCAGAAGTCCCAATTTCTTATCCTGGCAACAAACATTGCTTTCTTAAGCGAGCTGAGGTGGTTGCTGTGATAATTTCTATTTAATACTTATCGAGAAGTAAGTTGAGAGTTTTCCTGGTTTTCTCTTATGCACAAAAACACCATTAGAAGACCTTGCAGGGCGACAGCTTGTTACCAAGCCTTGTTGAATCGAGATAAAGTTTGTATGGTTGCAGGTTGAGGTGAGGGCTGCCAATTTTAAAACTGCAAATACGGAACAGACGGGCACATCGACAAGGGTAGGGGGGGGGAGGGGCTTGAGACGCGCATTTGCATCATTTCTTCTGTGCCGATTCTTCATGTGCGAGCTTGCCTGTATTTATTATCCAGTAAATAAAAACGGAGGAGTGCGGAAGATCGCACTTCAAACTGAAGCAGCATAGAACAGAAATGAATATAGCCAATAAAGATTCAATATGCGATGCGACTCAAAATGACAACGGTTTTCAGGAAGAATATAATTTACGCAAAAGGAGATAAGTACATCTGGTTAAAATAATAAGGAGTAAATAAAGGAAGTCCATCTACAGCGCACTTAAAAAGTTTCCGGAGTATATACTTCAAAAAATGTTTCAATATACCTTTTGAAACTTGGAGACGGAAGTACATGATTAACAGTGAATAATCTGAAAATAATGTACATGCACAAAAAAATGACAAGAAGATTTAGTGACAAATTCAGTTATTCAAATGCAAAACCTGTAATGTATGGAATTGTCTTCTGAAATGAATCCTACATAGTTCTTTTCCTTGTCATGTTTGTTTGTTTTGTATTTTCTGGGATGTGCGAAATAAAAAGATTCGTTGAGATAAATTTCATTACAACATGCAAATTTGCAGGAATGTAACATACAGTTAAAAAATGAGACAATAACTTTTAAATTCTGAAATTTTTCATGCATCACGAACGGATTTCTCTCCTTTTCGTAAAAAAAAAAATATTAACAACAACAAAAATAATAATAATGAAAAAATAAATGTCATATGGTGACTCAAAGTCTAAAATCAATGTTAAATTTAATGCATATTGAGATCCAGTCATATTAAACTTCAAAATTCAAGAAAAAATTTACCATTTAAAAGAAAAGGCATCCATATTGTAGTGATTAGTAATCTGACAGAGAAAATGAACAATTCGGGTTCACATGCCAATCAGAAAACTTAATTATTATTATTATTTTGGAGAGTTTTTTTCTCCGGTGAAAAGAGCAAAAAATGACAGATGAAATCAAAACAATTTTCAAATTAATTAATTCCCATGCTAACTAGGGAATTTTTAAACTCAAACCCAGTCATTGGAAATGGTTGATATTTTATTTTCAGGGGAAAAATTTCAAATCGCGAATATAATATTGCAATAGCTGGATTTTTAATTGCTAACGCGAAACAAAAAACAAAATTAAAAATGTTCATACATATTAGAACGGAGATTAAAAATGATTTTTTTTTTGGTATAAAATTGTTTTCCCGATAATACGGAAACATTGTGGAGCATAGGAACTATAAGCATAAAATTTGAAATGCACTTATTTCTGCATTGCGTAAATTTGAAAATTTGGATCGTGAAGTGGTTTATTGACCAAAAGGTATTAATTGATCTATATTAATTTTAGAGGTATGTTTCTACTACCATTTCTCACTTTTTCCACGCTAGTGCGAAGGAAGATATTTTAATTTCAAATTTTGAGCTCACATTTTAATAATACTTTATTCCAACTTTCCTACTCTATCTCAATGAAAATTTGAAAACATGTAAATTTCCCAATATTTCTGTAAATTTCCATAACTGTTGCGAATTTTGTATATTTCAACGTGGGAATGGAACCCTAAGATATTTATTGATTGATTCTAATTTTTTTTACTTATATTTCTGGTGTCATTCCGCTATTCCACAACTTTTTCCCAGCATCGAGGAAATAATTACTAAAAACAGAGCTTTTGCAAATTCGTATGTTTACTGCTACTATTAATTATACAAAAAGAACAAATAATAAAAATAAGTAATTAATTTTTAAAATGCTTGTATTACTAATATTATTATTATTATTGTAGCTATTATGTTAGTTTTTATTTCCATTTAGATATTTTAAGAATTGTGTTTCATTGCTTGTTATGAACTGTTGTGAAGCTTGAAAAATGAATGTGCAAGCAAATTTTATTGTTTTCCTACCCGTTTACTAAGGACTACCAAAGGGATTCGCCAATTTCTTTCCGAGTTTTAGAAGGGCTTCGCTAGGAAAAAAAAAGTTGGGAACCCCTGACTTAAATCATATGCAGAAATTTTGCATAAGAGACATAGTTCTTTTTTCTTTAATGACGAGAGTTCGCATGCATAAATTTAATGTAGAGAAATAATTAGTCCTCATTTGAGCTGCGAAACTAAAGAATAAACGTCAACATAATCAAAAATTGCGGACACGTGTTTCAGAGTTACAAGGAGCCCATGTTGCAATGCAAAGAAGTAAGCTTATGGATGAGAAACAACCAAACCGTTTTTATTCTTTAGCTAATAAGATATTTTTTCGTAGTGCCACACAGCAAACATTGCATAACCAGGAATGGGCAGCCTTTGGAAAGCTGCGGGCTAAACTGAAAAGGTTAAAAAAGTCGCGGGGCGTAGAGATAAGCAGGTGTCAAGTTACCGAGATTCCGTAACTTCAATCACTGATATTGGTCTGTATTGTTATTTACTTGCCATTCAAGTTATAAGAGTGAATTCCAGTGTACGAAATTATTCTCGTTTATTATTTATCTATTATTATTTTGGAAAGTTAACACATTACAAATAAATAAATATATAAACATTAAATCAAAATACCTCATGAGAAAAAAATCCATAATTTTTGTTTGCTTTTCCCTCTGAAGAGAAAACATAAATTCCCCAACACTATTAGGCTTGCTAATTTGCAATTAACTTTTTTCTCGTGTTCGTAGAAAGGTACAAGGGGAATAAGGAAATTTTCTAGGAACACTTTCAAGAAAAGAATTCATTTATTGATAAAAAACACCGCTGTAAAATTCTCAGAATTGTGCACCGTGGAAAAATACCGGAGGAAAAAGTTAATAAGAATACAAAATGGAGGTCGACTTACAGGGGTTTCTGAAAATTGTGTGTCAAGTTAGAGAGTTTTTCGCCCATTGAAATTAGCATTGGGCCAACCATTAGGGGAGGGATATGTCGACTTACCAAGGGTTAGTCGGCTTATCTGCGCGTCGAGCTACAGAGGTTCCACTGTATTTAGTTTAGTCATGTGAACTGTGAAGAAAATAATTTTTGCGATTCAGGAAAAGAAACATGTGGTTTGTTTTCTAAACAATGTCCCATGCTTTTCGCCATTCCCCGAGGAAGTGTACTGTACAGTGGAACATCGCTATTCGCACACAATTCATTACAGGAGGCAGCTCGAATGGCAACTTGTACGAATAGCGAATTATTTTTTCACATAAAATACAGTGTAAATTGGATTAATCCGGTCCAGACACACAGATGGTTGCTTATTTAAACTTATGAAAAACAAATGTACAGTACTGTACATAAAATTATAGATAAATTAAAATTTAACTGCACTTTGCTTGTACTGAGGTGAGCTGATGGCATATGTGGAATGTTGGAGATGAGGAAATGAAAGGGCTGGAAGAGGAAGAGGAGGCCCCTTCTATAAAAACATCAGGTAATATCCCTTCAAGTGTTTTCTCCCTTTCTGTTGTCCTTTCTTTTTGCACTAGAAGAATCTTGGGCTTCTTTCCCTAAAAACCTGTCCAATGTTGTCTGGCTTTGACGATTGTTCAGAATTTTTCTAAAATGGCCAATAACATTGTCGTTGAACAATGCATCCCAACATTGCTGTTGACCACAACAGTGTTGGGATGATGTTTTCCCATCACTCTCTGCGTTTTCTTGCAGGAATAACACAGCTCTTTAATTTATGCAAAGTAAATGCTTTTCTTACTACTTTCCTCCTCAGAAGAAGAAAGTTCTTCAACCACTTCCTCTAGATGCCCCCTTAGAAAGCTAAAATTGTCAGTAAAATCTCAAAAAGAATTAAAATTTAAAAAAAAACCAAAACGCGAAGCAAATTACTTCTAGACGAGTTCAAAATGAGCATAATTTCTCGATTTTTTTCTTAAAAAAAGCCAAACTGGCGACCCAGCTGACCCCTGGTGTCGTACGAATTGAGGGACAAGTATGAATGGCGGATTTCCACTGTATATATTCTACGTCATAACATCTTTCCGATAAAGTTTATTTTAAGTTAATCGGTTGGCTAGCTCAGGATTTGTATACGACTGAAATTTTCCCGTAGGTGCTGTCGGTTTTTTTTTTTTTTTCTGAACTATGAAATTCGGAGTGGATAAAAAAAATATTTCACGGCGAGAGCTCCTTCCAATACTCTTGTTCAAAAGAACTTGGATCTTCTGCCCAGAATTTGCATACTTTGCTTCGGGAAAAAATCCCGAAGTCACTAATGTTCAGAATTTTTGAACTGTTCAAAATTGAACGAAAAATTGTTCAAATCAAAAAGTAAAATATGAAAATGAGATGTCGTCGCCAAGATCTTTCGAATGCAGGGAAAAAAATCTTTCGAATCGAACAATTCCTTTAAAAGCTATTGGGGGGGGGGGGGGGGGGAGACATGCGCACCCAGAACCCCCCGCACCTGCCATTGTCTGGCGCATCGGATTTTTAGATGCCCCCGAGGGCTTGCCCTAGGGAACAAATGGGGCCCTACAGGGGGGGGGGGGGGAGACAGACCGACAGACACAATTACCCCATCTCAAACCCCTACTTTCAATTTTTTTTTAAATTTTTCAATGTGTATTTATTTACTTCACTTGTTTATGACTTTTTCCTATTTTTAACGATATTCTTGTGATCTGATACATTAGCCTTCTTTCGTTGTTTTTTTTTTTTTTTTACTTTTACGGAAAAGTAGGATAAGAAGAAGTAAAAGATATCGAAAGATGGAAAAACATTATGAAAGGAAAGGCTAATAAATATTACGAATGGCATAAAACAAATCATTAAAAAAAAGGAAATAAAAGAAAGAAAGGAGGTTGTTAGTATTCCCCCCCCAGCTGTCGACCTTTATATGTAATTTTGTTTTTCAAAATTCCAGCTCCACCGGAAGATGTTGGTTTATTTAATCAAAATTTAATTTTTTTTTTCGGTTTCTAAAACACAAATTATTGAAACATTGCATTCAGAAAAAGGCCAATATAAAATTTTGAAATTACATTCATTTTCTCAAAAATCTCTTTTTAATTTACGAAAACATTTAAAGTTTATAATTCCTTTATTCCTTCAGTAAAAAACAAAAAAACTCTAGCTCGCTCAATTTAGTTATATCTGTGGCATACACAGTTGTCTTTAAGAGAGCGGGGGGGGGGGGGGGGGGAAGTAAAGGCAACGCTTTTCTCTTCAGAAAGTTTTTGAAGAAAAGAAGAATGGATTGTGTAGAAGAAACTTAAATCAATAACCTACAAATGAATAATTACTTACATTACATAATTTCTCATTTGATTTACTAATTAAAGAGCAGTAATGTTTTCAAGCTTACATTTTTAAAAAAATGTTTTTTTTCCCCAATTGTACAAACATTTAATTCGTGAAAAATATTTTTACAGTACCGTGGGAACAGGAATTTGCCCATATAAAGGATTACATATAAGTCATAGCTTCTCCAAATTTCTTCCAAAAAGCTCTCAATTTTCTTCCCTTTCGAAAAAAATATGTGGTCTGTCTTCTGTGTCTGGCCGGTTTGAGGGTCTGAAGAGGGGGACTACACTTTCCCCATTGTCCGAATCCGAAGCAGCAATGCTTCCCGGAGTGAGAGTCATTAAGCTAATCGACCTCGTAAATCATGCCCCCTTGCACGGGAAGTGGTGGGCGGCGTGGCTTATAGGAATTTCGAGCTTTTTTTGGAAATATTTTCAAATTTTGGACGGATTTTTTTGTCTTTAAAAATGTTTGTATTATTTCAAACAAAAGTTCAAAAGAAAGCTGGAAAATGTTTTGCTGGTCTTGTTGTTTTTCAAATTTCAGTAACATGCTTTGAAAATATTTTATAGAGCGAAACGTCTAACAGTACCACGTTTTTTCCAAAACTCATTTTTTAACGATTTTTTAAAAATACGGTAAGTGATATTTTAAAAAAGTAAAAACTACAAGACCGAGATATAGGCTTGAAAAATACTCAAAAAAATTCCGGACTCGAAAACTTCAAAGGAACTTTCTAAAACTTAGTCCAACTTTTCTCGTAGGTTAACATTGGTTTCGAAGATTTGAAACTCTGACTGAAGAGCAGCCTTAAGCTTGACAGCTCAGGGTTTTCCCACTCAAATTTCTCTAACACGTTACCATATATGGTCATGCCTAAGCTCTATTTGGTTTCCCTCAGTAATTCCCTAAAGGCTATTTTTTTCCCTGTAGACTTAGGCCAGCCTGTCTACGGGATTAAAGCCAATAATATATTTTATTTTCCATATGGCCCTCCTATTTAAACCACGTGCCATCACGTGGTATAGGGAAGATTGTCTGCAGTCTAAAAGATTTTCACAAGCAACAGCCGATACTTATTCAGTGGAAAAAGCTTCAAGTACCTGGTATAGTTCCTCCTGTCAGTGTCCTAAGTGTCAGAGCCTCTCTCTTTTTCATTTAGATTTTTCAATTGTTCTGCACTGAAAATATATTGACAGAACTTGTTCATTTACCCAACCACACAACTGTCGTGGAGTCTTGATCTTGCTATTGTAGGTCGTCTGAAGTCACTTCACAAATACTTTTTCCATGTGATGTAGTAAAATTGCTGATTTGCCTTTTTCCAAAACCAAATTAATGGTATATTAGGTTGAGAAAATTAAGACCGTTTTTATACTATAACCCAGCAGTATTACTATAGAAATATATTATTAAGTTTGGTTTTGTGGTAAAATAAATTAAAAAATACAGACTGCTTTATATACTATGTGAGGCAGTCAAACTATTATGACAAAAGAGATGCACTTATTAAGGTTTTCGTTGCTATTATTTTTGTGCATTGTTTTAGTGTAAACCATCAAGTTGAACAAATGAATAGTTCTCAGCGAAATTGCTGATCCCTATATATCCTCTTCTTTCAGAGATCATTTGAAAGGAATAAAGTAGTTGTTCTCAAGACCTAATGTCTCTAGACAGATTCTTTTTTTGAACTTAAATTTATTGTTCATACGCGACATATTTAATGTAGTAAAGTAAGTTCTGGCGATCACCCCAACTTTTAGAAATATATCGACTTTATGCATGTTTTTATATATTTGTCATTTTTTACCTATAATATGCATAAAAAATATACCTTTTACCCTGCAATCAAAAATTTTGAAATCACGGGCCTGCAGTGAAGTTAAAAATGTTTTAATCCTTTCCTTCACTTTATGATCAGGACAATTTTAGCGATCTTCAAAAAGCAATGGTTGGTTGAATTATATTTTATATATATATCATTAAAATTTTACATGAAATAATTGACCTACCACCAGAAAGTAACTAATCCAACAATGTATAAACATAAATTTCTGTGTTTTGGTGCATAATACTTCTGAAAATATGCTCAGAAGCCATCATCATTACACTTCAGTTATGAGAAGGTAATAGGTTAAAATTCATTTTCTCCATGAACCCATTGCAATCCCCTCAAGAATTTTTACCATATGTATTCTACATTGGAGGGAAAAAAAATTTTTTTTTCCAGATTTTTGAAAAATATACTTTTTGAGATACTCAATGACAAATAATGGTGTCGGTGACTTTGAAATTTAATCTCATAAAACCTTACCGAGTGACATGTCATATGAAACCCTATTACAAAAGCTTTAAAATGCACCAAATAAATCATTCTAGCACTAATTGAAGCTAAAAATAGAATGTTTACCGAACTTCCCTTTTGTCATTTTTCCACATTTTTAAGGGGCCCCTCAAGCAAAAAACCGAGGGCTCAAAAAATTTGAAAAAACTATTTCTTTGAATAAAGTTGTGTATAAACCCAATCCTGGAATTTCATTAGAATTAATTTACATGAATCTGAAAAGTTTTTTTGTTGTTGTTGATTTGACATGGAATGGCCCTTCTTTGAAAATAAATTGGGAGAAAAACTGTTACCAGCGGAAGATTCAAACATTTTTGCTGAAAACTCGAAAACCTCTCTTTCATATAAAGCTACTGATACTATTATTAAAAAACAATAAGTCATGAGTGAAATGTATACATTGATATTGTTAGCAATTATTAAGTATATGCATCTTCTAAATAGAAAAACATAATTTCATAAAAACAGAATTTTTCCGCTTCTACAATGTTTTTAAACTGAACCTACAAAATGAAATGCGCAATCTTTTTGATATGTTACAGGATATAAAATTTTACAAAAATTTCAAAATGCTTAATATCAGTGTCTGAAAAAATATTTTTTGATAATTTCATTCAAATTTTTACATCACTTAATTATGCTTATGGAAACAAATCACCGAAAAACAAAACATCATACAAATACAAAACGCACTACGTCTATACTGAAAAGCTTGCAACTAGGGAAGCATGGCTAAATTCCTTGAAAACCCTTGTTTTAAAATCATACTACTAATCCTAATATAGTAATACATTATATGCATGTAAGGATTGTTTTGACCTCCTCCCCCAGGAGAAAATTAAATTTTAGTGATGGCACTCTTTACTATTCTACTAAAAATAGAATTTATGCTTGGCTGTGATTTAACTCTCTCATGCATTTAAGCCTCATATGAGGTGACAAATTTTTGCTTGAAATTTTTACACAGATTCTTTTTTGTGCTGCAATTTGCATGTCGTCTTCATCTGGAGACTCCAAACAACAGAATGGAACTACAGAAAGTTCAATAGGTTATTCAAGATAGTTAAAAGATTGAGATCTCTTTGGGAATCTATGGAGGATTCATAGAAGAAGAGAAAATCTTCAAAAATCAAATCAAATTCTGTTCATTTATTTCAAAGCGTGTATTACCTTACGGGGAAGTTTTGTATTATTTTATAGTTTCTTATTCCTTATTAAGGAGGCGCAGTACCAGTTTTCAAATTTTCTTTCGTTTAACAATCAGATGAAAAATAATGCATGCATTTAATTCTAATTATGATCAGAAATGAAGTCTGAAAGTAGATCCTCATTGTGATCAACCATGAATTTAAAATTTAAAAAAAAATCAACTTTTTTTCAATTTTTAAATTGCTTATAACTTTCTCAATTGTATCTTTTTTTAAAAGATTTTTCTTTATAATTCTTCCAAAGCATTCTAGAATAAATGTTAGCATGGAATTAACTATCTGAAACTTAATTGAATTTTAATATTTTTTTTCATTAAAATCTCGGAAAAAAGGACAAAAAGAAAAAAAAAAAAAAAAATCGAAAAATTCATATTCAACAATTAAATAAAAACAAACTACAAACTTTAGAGTCAAACCCATGCTAATATTTGTTAAACATACTCCATGGGATGCAAGTACAAAGTTTCAAAGCTGTACCTTTGCCTGAAAAAATGCCTTAGGGATTTTACCACACGTCACTGGTCAGAAATACAAAGCAGAGAAAAATGCGTTTAAAGTTTTCAAATGTAGAATGAAAGTAGATAAAGTCATTTACAAAAACTGGCATATCTTTTAAAGTATTGCTCACATAAGTTTGAAATTTTGCCTGACGCTTTAAAGCACTTTTATCTATCGAAATACGTAATAAAGTTTTTTTTTCGATATTTTGGACAATTTTGAGGTACTGGGTCCCCTTGATGAAGTTTTAATATTCAGGTTTGCCATGGTTATTAGTATATTGAATAAATATGACAAAAAAAATTAAATAAAACATCCTCATACAAAGGCACAAATGATTGACTATACACGACAGAAAATTCCAAAAATAAATTATTACACTACAATCCTGAGATACTAATTTGGTTAGTAGCATATGAAATTTTTTTATAACAGAAATAAATCAATGCATGCATGAGAGGGTTAAGAATGCCACCCCCTTCCACTTTTACAACGTGGAAATGCACGAAAAGCTGAAAGAATACTACTAATATTTCTTCCTTTCAAAAAACTGCTATGGCCTCAATTTAAAAAGCTTGGAAGAGAGACTCTCCTTCATTTGAAAATTTGAATTTTAGCCTCTCTGTATGCATGGGGACGATTTTTTTAATTTCTGAGTGATTTTTTTAAATTCACCTCAAACGTTTATGAGATATAGTAGCAGTAAATTTTTATTTATCACCACTTATCTGAGGTGAAGTGATACATGAGGGCAAACAATAAAACAAAATTTCAAATGAAATATTATATTATGGACAGATAATATAACTGCAGATTTGCCAATATCATGTAATATTAAGCCATTAAAATTAGTAAGGTAATGATCGTTAAATTTTAAAACTGTATGAAGTCACACCATTTTACAGTATTCTACATCAAAGCAGAGGCATGAAAGATATAAATCATACTTTGCTAGCGAGAAAGAAATATTTCATTTTCAGGAGATGAAATCTGCAGGAAATATAGAATGACCCATCACGTTTCAAGTCATAGAAATGACAGCAAACTCTCCCCACAAACAATAGTTCTTTAAACTAATGTCTTAGAAATTGTTTTATTTTAATTAAACCAAACTAATATATTTATTTATATTGGGAGGAAGGCTCAAAATATTATAAACTACATTTGATACCTCTTAGTTACTTGTGCTCTATCCTTCATTTCAAATCTATCAAACCAAACATGGGAAGTAGCCCGTTCAAGAGCTCTCTGTAAAACGCCTAAAAAGCCTCCTTGCTTTTGTCCTACCTGAAACAAGAAACCAGTCCAAAACAGTTTTATGCAATTACAAAATGACATAATGCCATTTAATATATAAAGATAATTAGATTGCTTTTTCACAAATCAAATGTTAAGCCACTCAAATGGATCAACACAGAAAAGATTTTCCGAGATGCCACGGGCAAGCTATAGGGATGAGTAATTTTCATCGCAGGGAAGAAAATAATTGAGTAAAATACATAAAAAATCGATACGCAAGAAAATTTTTGTGCATTCTTGACCTGCATTTCCTTTCAGCGTTTTTGTATGAAGAGCGAGTGTGGAAACAGAGCTAGTTTGCATTTTCGCTTGTTTCCTCCCTGTACATCGCCGAAGGAGAGAGGGGTGGCTCTGAACGAAACTAACCGATTTCTACTGAACAATATGTAGATTTAATGCCCAAAGCTTTCTTTAAGAATATAATCAATCTGATTTTAAATAAGTGCAGTTCTTCAAATGCTTCAGAATATGCTAAATGCAGTTTCTTCTAATGCTTCAGAACGAAAAGGTTTCGTTTTTGCGATTGTGAATTTACATAATTGCGATTGTGAATTTACATTTTACATTTTGACTTAAAATGATCCATAATATTTTTCTATTTAATTTGTTACAGCCTTATTGCATTTACTATTTAAAGAAAGAGTGCTACTGTCCATGTAAGCGACAAGGCGGAAAATTCGCCAATCTGGCATTCGGCCAAAAATAAGTAGCTTGATTTCTAGCTTTTAAATATGAGATTTTTGTTTTAATTCTTTGGTTTAATTGTTATTGAATCATTTGCTAACTGCATTGGAAAAAAATTCTTGTCATGAATCGTTTATTTTTCATTTATATCTTTAAAATCATGATATGCTATTTTTTGAATAGGGACCCGCTTTTTGGAAAAAGGAGCCTAGAAATGTGGAAGTCCTGGGTCCCAGGAACCCCTAATTTTCAAAGTCTAGTGGAATAACTGCATTTTAATGAATCTTAATAAAGCACACATAACACAGAGTTATTTAAAAGTCTTGAACTGAGTTTAAAGATAAATTAAAAGCAATGTTGCATCAAGTGAAATTCAACTACAAACATTACTAACTTTACAATTCATAGATGTGTATCACTATGATTTCAATTTTACTAATGAAAAAGAGTTGAATATGGAATATAGTTTTCATACATGGGACATCATAGCATTCTTTATTACAATTTTGATTAAATGTGTATTAATTTTTTCAATGCATTTATCACACAAAATGTTTAACTCACTAAGAATGTTAACTCACACCTAGATCCTTCAATTCATAGCATAACTTACCAAAGCATAACAGTTATCACAGGCAAGAATAACAACATCTATAGGCGAAGTATGATTTGCAACACATATTCCTCCACCAGTAGCTCTGTTTTCTCTATTTCATGAGTAAAATACTTTAATGATAAACAGGCACTTTAAGAGGGTAATCTACATAAAATATCATATAACTCTTACTTAAAGAAAAAATATATAGGTTTATTACCAGACAGTTCTATTTCATGCTACTAAAGACTTTTTTGAAATACCAAGAGCCAGAAATTCAAAGGGTGATTTACTATAAGGTCACTCACTCACTGTAACACAACAGTTAGGATACCGGCCATTTCACAGTATTTTCTAAAAATGTAGAGTCCGCAACATGACCCTTTTTTTGTTATAACTACGTAATTTACAGTTTAATTATCACTAAATTTTATTTTCAAATAATGTGCTCAACACATTTGAAAATAAAATTTGGTGATAATTAAACTGTGAATTACGTAGTTATAACAAAAAAAGTGTCATGTTGTGGACTCTACATTTGGACAAAATACTGTGAAATGGCCCATACACTAAAGAATAAAATATATAACTATTTCCATTATTATAACTATTAAAAAAAATTAAAACATATATTAGAATTTCCTTTTTTAAAATATTTCTGCTTCAAACTTCTTTGAAAGCTTTATGTTAATTATTAAAAGGCCAGTCTGACCCCAAGTTTCTGCATTTCACGTAATATGAAATCTGTTTAAAAAGATATTTATTATATATTGAAAAGATATTTATTATGTAATAAATATCTTATTGTTATTGTTCTTTAAATAAAAAGCCTATTATGTTAACCCTACACTGCTTATTATTATTAGTTTCTATCTATATTTGAACATCAATACAAAAGACTCAATAAATAATATACTTCAGGCCAGAACAGCATCTAGTTACAGAAGTTACTGACATGTTCTCCAGCTGTGACATTCAATGACACAAAGATAACAGAAAACTGCATAGTTAAAAAAAATAGCAATCAGCCTAGAAGAAGTTTACATCTTTTTCTTCCATTTATTTATTTCTTTTTTTTTTTTTGACTTTGAAAAATACATTTAAGCAGTCTCAAAATGTAGCAGAGATGAAAATGAGAGAATTTTGTAAAAATATTTTATGCTTAAACAAACAAAAAAATTTACATGATAAAAATAATTGAACATCAAACAATCTGTAAAATATTAAATATTGTTCTAACTCTTTAAAAAAAATAGGATATTTGCAAGAGAACAAAAGACCGAAATCTGAAAAATCTTTTCAAGTGTTCAAAATTTAGGGTTCTTTTTGTTGACGTACGTGAAACATTATCAAAATGATTTTGATAATTTCTCATTCTAAGTATACAATTAAATTTTAAGAGCTCTAGGAATTGGTTGGCGAAAGGAACTAAACTGAATTAAAAGAAAAAGGAAATGCATGATAGTTTCATAACTTTCATATCTAATAAAAAAAATTGCAACTTTAAGCAGGAATACTTTTATGAGGTCGTTCATCCCCCCCAAAATTTAAATTTCTTCAAATAATACTGCTGAAAATGTTTACTAAAGATCTTCAATTCACTAGATACGAGGCATGTTTTTTAAGTAAGTACCGTTTTGCGATTCTGCCGCCGCAGCGCTACGGTCGGCGTTCCGCGCATGCGCGCTGGTTACCTACATCTCTTGTCTACACACTGACGCCATTACAGTCTGATTCTTCATTGTATACGTTGTTTACTGAGTGTTTAAGATGCCTCCGACAATCGTGAGTCCCGCTGATTGTGAAGTAGGGGCTGTTATATGATTTCTTAGTGCTAAAGGCGTAAAACCGATCGATATTCATCGTGAGATCTGTGAAGTTTACGGACAAAACATTATGAGTGATGGAATGGTAAGGAAATGGGTGAGAGCATTTAAAGATGGCCGCACAAATGTGCATGATGAAGAATGGAGTGGGCGTCCTTCGGTCGTTAATGAAGATTTGGTGCAGAAAGTGGACGAAAAGGTGAGAGAAAACAGATGCTTTACAATTTCATCATTGTCCGACTGCTTTCCTCAATATTCTCGTAGTGTTTTGTACGCATTGTGACCGAGAACTTGAATTACCGGAAATTGTGTTCACGTTGGGTTCCAAAAATGTTGACGGATTTGCACAAAACCCAACGTGCAGTGCATTGACTTTCCTTGAGCGGTACCACAATGAAGGTGAAGATTTTTTAGACCAAATCGTTACTGGTTACTGGACGAAACATGGGTGGCCTACGTCACACCAGAATTGAAACAACAATCCATGGAATGGCGACATTCATCATCACCCAAAAGAGTGAAGTTTAAGCAAACAATTTCTGCCCGGAAAATCATGTGCACAGTTTTTTGGGACAGAAAAGGAGTATTGCTAGTGAAATTTCTGCCTCGTAATGAGACAATCCATGCAGCGTCTTATTGTGAGACATTGAACAATCTGCGTCGTGCAATCCAGAACAAAAGACGTGGCAAGTTGAGTAAGGGTATCGTATTGCTGCATGACAATGCCCGTCCACATGTGGCTAATCGGACCAAAGATCTCATCAAATCTTTTAAATGGGAAACTCTAGATCATCCTCCATACAGCCCTGATCTGGCGCCCAGCGACTACCATTTGTTCCTGCACTTGAAGAAACACCTGGGCAGTCAGCGTCTTCAAGACGATAACAAAGTCAAAACATTTGTGATACAGTGGTTAACAAGTCAGACGGCAGCATTTTATGAGGAGGCTATTCAAAAACTGGTGCCACGTTATGACAAGTGCCTCAATATTCATGGAAATTATGTAGAAAAGTAGATTAAGGTACAGGCTTTCATGTAAAAATAAAATTATTGCGATATCTTTACACGTCTTTTTTTAATTCCAAAATGGTACTTACTTAAAAAACATGCCTCGCATATGCATTTTTTTTTGGGGGGGGGGGGGGTTCAAAATGATATCAATGTTATGAAGCAAAATTTGGTGCGAATTTAGAAACTTTTGTTTCTTTCTCTTTTTGTAATGATTTTTCTAACTTGACTATAACATTTTTACTTATTTCATTCTTTATGTTTAATATTTTTTAATTGCTTGTGGTTATATGTTATAGATTATAGAATTTAAAGAGTAATAAAAGAAAAAAGTTGCAGTTCAATGTTTAATTTTACAATGTTTGAAAGCCTACCATTAAACACTCTTGGGAACACATATATTTTCAAATGAAGTTTTTAATTAAAATGGTGATAAATTTTATTTATTAACTTTGAGAAGAAACATAATAAATGGTTGAAATGAAAAAGAATCCGATTTTTGTGGCGGATGCAAAAATATTGCTGAACGTATGCGTTCATTTAATTGCACATGAAAAGTAGGCTAAAGGAATTTAAAATTGTTATAATGGAGCAGCAATATTTTTAACATCTGTTATTGATATTTCCCATTGATTATTATTTCCTAAATATTAGAAAATACAAAGTATATTGAGGAAAAACGCCAAGTTTTTTTTTTCACGCACTATGAAATGATAAACTTTGTTATCTATTTCAAGAAAAATTTTCTAAGTAAAACATTTGTAAAATAAAATAGTTGTAAGAGAAATGATTTTTCTTTCTGTAATATTACAAAATATTAGAAATCATCTCACTGTTTCTGCTACAAGTGTGGAATACATCACTCCCTCAGCTCAATTTTCTCATCCATATTTGATGTTCTTAACCCTGCTGTTCTGTTCGCAGTTACTACGCACACGTACCGTTCGGGTCAACATGACCCGAAAATTGAATACTCACTACAGGGGTGGTATACTTACCCTGTTTTTTAATAATACCCTATATCTAGATAAAATAAACATATTTTAACAGAATTCACTTGATTTAAAGTTAAAAACAAATGTCCCAAGGTGCTGTTGTAAGTATAAATATGACAATTACTTTGTAAAACATGAATTGAACGAAAATTTCTACATTGTTCCTCTTTTTTATTTACAGTATGGGCAATAATATAATTATATGCACTTTGAAGATGCGTTTTACAATTTTGGTGCAGTATATTTGTTTATTTTTCTAACTTGATTGGTTGAACTTGCATGTGACTCACTTATTACTCAATAGTAAATAAGAAGTGGTAATTCAATTTTTCTTTTGTGTTGTATTTTTTCGACGATAATGCGGATTTCTCATCTCTACAGCAATGTTACATTGCCGTAACTGCAGAGAAAATTATTACTTTCTAAGTTTCATCAAAAAGAACATTTTTCGTTTTTTGCCAATTTGTTTTACATATGTTGTTCATAAATTTCCAGAGCATAAATGCGCTGCAAGCCTAACAGTCCGGCATGTTATAAAACGTAACCCTTCTTTAACAATTTCTTTTTCTTTAGCAAGTATAATATGAACTGAAAAGGTGATCCAAAGTAAGCCCATTGGCTATACTGGCATTACAATTTCAAATAAGCTTGCATATAGCTTGACTAGCTTAAAAAAACATCAAAAAATTTTCTTTCTTCTCCATAACCCTGTGGGAGATCGTGAATGTAAAAGCGTATGATGACTCCATGAGACAAACTCGTTAGTTATAAAAATAAAACTCTTTATTTCCAAACACAAACCAACACAAGGTACATCGTATCCAAGCGGGAGCACAATAGCGAGTCCGGCTATATCCGCCGAGAAGCAGCTCGTTTGCGCAGATCTACTGCACGTTGCCAGTCGGGAGAAACTTCGCTCCGCCACAGAGTATCCCCCCAGTGACAAAGTCACGATGCATAAGACTGGATTATATATGGTTATACAGCATTATGTACAAATTGAAATATGCTATAGAAGTACAGAAAAATGAAATACAGACAATGCAAATAAAAGATACTATAAACAATCAATAAACATGAAATTAAATGATATATTCTTTTACAAGAATCTTAGGGAAATGCACGCGCCGGCCTGATCTAGTAATAGTTGATTTTTCATTCAATTGTGGCAATTCCTTTGCGGTAACTTTTAAAGGTGCAGGAGTTTGTTGTGGTTCCTCTGAAATTTGAAAAGCAGGTTTAACTATCAATTAATACAGTACTACGTTTGCCATTTAGCTCTATGACAAATGTTTTGTCTGAACGTTCTATTACCAAATGAGGTCCGGTGTATGGAGGTGTTAATGCTGGTTTTATGCTGTCTGTGCGCAAGTAAATATGAGTACAGTTGTGCAATGATTGGTGCACAAAAATAGGTGGTTTGCCATGACGGACAGGTGAAACAGGAGTTAAATCATTCATCATGCGTCTAAGTTGTGCAACATAATCCTCTGTTGGTGAGGTTGGAGTGTTACTACAGTTTAGAATGTCCGATGGCAGTCTCAGAGTAGTACCATATACAAGTTCAGCAGGTGAAGCATTAATGTCACTCTTAATGGCAGAACGTATGCCAAGCAACACTACTGGTAAAATTTCTGACCATTGGGGTGTATTGTGGGCCATAAGGGCGCCTTTTAAATGGCGGTGGAAACGTTCAATGATTCCGTTCGAAGGTGGATGGTAACTTGTGCTATGTATCTTATTTGTTCCAAGGATGCAAGTAAGGTCTCTGAATAATTGGGACTCGAAATTTCGCCCTTGGTCAGTTGTAATCGTAGCTGGACATCCGAACCGAGATATCCAATTGTTAATGAGGGCTTTACAGGTAGTCACAGCTGTCATATCTTTAGTTGGTATGACTTCTGGCCATCGAGTAAATCGATCGATTATGGTCATACAGTACTGATGACCATCTGATACTGGAAGAGGGCCAATGAAGTCGATGTGGATATGGGAGAATCTGGCATCAGGTGATGAAAGAGTGCCTACTGGGGATTTAGTGTGCCTATGGATTTTAGCACGTTGACAGTTTTGACACGATTTCACGGCGTTTTTAATGAATTTGTACATATGAGGTCAAACGAACCGTTTTGATATCATTTTAGATGTTGCCGAATTACCTGGATGAGAAAGATTGTGAATGTGGTTGAAAACCAGTGTACGATAAGATTCCAGAATGAAAGGACGGGGTGTACCTGTACTAAGGTCACAATAGAGAGTAACATTCTCTAGGGGAAAATAATGTTTTTGCAATTTAAGAGTTGCTGAAGACTGGGAAAGAAAATTTTTAAGTTCTGGATCCTGAAGTTGTTCTTGTGATAATTTATTAAAGTCAAGATGGGTGAGTGCAATTTCGTCGATCTCTACCCTTGATAAGGCATCCGCCACAATGTTATCAGATCCTTTGATATGCCGTATGTCTGTAGAAAATTGGCTTATGAAATCCAGGTGACGAAGTTGTCTGGGAGAACATTTTTCCGGCCTTTGGTTGAAGGCGTATATTAGGGGTTTCTGGTCTGTATATATAGAAAAGACCCTTCCTTCAAGTAAGTGCTGAAATTTCTTTATGGACAGGTATATAGCCAAAAGCTCACGGTCATAAGTGGACCAATTTTTCTGACTTTTGCTGAGTTTTATGGACAAAAAGGCAATAGGTTCCCAATTTCCATTGCATATTTGCATTAGAGAACTTCCAACCGCTAAGTCTGATGCATCTGTAAAGAGGCTTAAAGTAGCACCTGGAATGGGATGGTTGAGAAGAGTAGCTTCGGCATAGCTCTTTTAGCGTTTGAGAAAGCTCCGTTAGCTTCATCGTTCCATTTAAGGGGCTCTTCTGCCTTTTTGGAAGGATTAGTTGGTTTCTTTTTATTAATCTGACCTTCTAGTAATTTATTTAAGGGTGCCAAAATATGAGAAGCTCTAGGTAAGAAACGTCTCTAAAAATTGAAAATACCGAGAAATTTCCTTAATTGGGTTAGAGAGTTGGGTTTGGGAAAATTTTGAATAACTTCCACTCTGTGCGGCAATGGTTTTAAACCTTGTTCAGATAAATGAAAACCTAAAAATTCTATAGATGGTACTCCAAAAAGACATTTTGAAACGTTTATAGAAAGACCATAATCACTTAACCTAGAGAAAAGTTGTTGCAAATGAGACAAATGTTCATTTTCATTTTTAGAAGCAATTAAAATATCATCGACAAAAGAAAATACTCCAGGAAGACCACGAGTAACTTCGTCGATAAACCTTTGGAACGTTGCAGCAGCGTTACATAAGCCGATTATAACAGTGCTCTCAAAAAGGCCAAATGGTGTGGTAATGGCGGTTTTAGGAATGTCGGAAGG
This sequence comes from Octonoba sinensis, assembly GCA_038502835.1. Taxonomy (NCBI): domain Eukaryota; kingdom Metazoa; phylum Arthropoda; class Arachnida; order Araneae; family Uloboridae; genus Octonoba; species Octonoba sinensis. The sequence goes on along the minus strand of CM076598.1, from coordinate 23,439,007 downwards.
ATTTATGGGTATTTGATGATAAGCTTTTATCAAATCGACATGAGAGAAAATTTTTGAACCATGTAACTCTGCTGCAAAGTCACAAATGTTAGGTACAGGATATTTATCCTTCACTGTCTGAGCATTTAACATGCGAAAATCTCCAACAGGTCTCCAGTCATCCGTACCTTTTTTGGGCACCATGTGGAGGGGAGAAGAATAATTACTTTTTGATGGTCTCATATGGCCTAAATTAATCATATTCTGAAATTCAGATTTGGCAATTTTTAGTCTATCAGGGGCCAGTCTCCGAGACTTACATGAAACAGGAGGACCAACAGTTTCGATAAAATGCAGTGTTATGCTTGACACTATGATTGAAATCGGGTAGTTTCGACAGTGAAGGATAATTCAACAATAACTTATGAAAAATAGTATCTTCGATTATAGTTTTAACAGAATGTAATGTAACACTGTTAACTATACAAGAAACTTTTAAATTTGTTTTTAAATCAACCAGTTTTTTTCTCCTTAAATCAGGGGTTAAATCAAAATAATGCATAAAATCAGAACCGATAATATTTGAATTAACTTTGCACACATAAAAAGAAAAATTAAACGTTCGACGAAGTCCAAAGTCTAAACTTAAAGTTCTACGTCCATAAACATGAATAGGCGTTCCATTCGCAGCAGAAAAAGTCATGACTGGTTTTTGACACAACTCCTTTTTAGTTGCTGCTATTATGCTGACGTCGGAACCAGTGTCACACAAAAATCGCAGATTTGTTCTATTGTCGCGAATGAAAAGGCGACGCGATTCGGGGGGACGAGTATACGTCGCCGCTACACTTTCCCGGTTCCGTTTTCCGTGTAAGAACACGGGGGTGTGCACTTATTTGCCTTTTCTTTGAATTTCCTGTGGTACCAGCAGCAGGGGGTTGAATCCGAAACAGCACGGGCTGAGGGGCTTCGATTCCGGTAATGGTTCCGGTTTCGAGAAAAACTTCGTTGCCTACGTAAAGTAGAAACTTCCTTACGAAGTTTTTGCACTTCTAAATTAAGAGATTCAAACGTAATGGTATCCGCCTCAACACTGGATTTTCGAGGAAAAATTTCACTTACTTGTGGGGATGTGACTTCCATTATCCTGTCAGCAATACTTGCAGCTTTTTGGGAGTCGAGAGGCTGGACAGAAGCGAGAATTGACTGTACGTTCTGTGGCAGTTGTTGCAGGAAAAGTTCTAACAGTAGAGCATCTGAAATGCTGTGATTCTCCGCACGACGATTCATTTCCCGAAGTAATTCGGAAGGCTTCCGGTCTCCTAATTGCTCTCCAACGAGCAATTTTCGTATTTCTTGTGTGCGGCTTTCGCCGCAAAGATCCAAAATAGCAGTCTTTAATTCGTCATATGATGCATCAGAACGGGCTTTGAGAATTATATCTCTTACCAGTGAAGCTGTTTCTGGTTGTAAATGCACCACACAATGATTAAATTTTGTCTTTGCATCTGTAATAGGTTTCGGCGTAGCCAGTTCAAACGTTGATTCACACATTGCAAACCACAAGGCTGGGTCTAAGGGATTGTAGACAGGTACTTTAACAGCCGCCGACTCTACCATCCTTTGTTCCGAGAATCGAAAGTTGAACGATGCAACAAATTAAAGACTTTTCGGAAATAACCAATGAAGTTGCGTGATCCGGTTCACCATTTGTGGGAGATCGTGAATGTAAAAGCGTATGATGACTCCATGAGACAAACTCGTTAGTTATAAAAAGAAAACTCTTTATTTCCAAACACAAACCAACACAAGGTACATCGTATCCAAGCGGGAGCACAATAGCGAGTCCGGCTATATCCGCCGAGAAGCAGCTCGTCTGCGCAGATCTACTGCACGTTGCCAGTCGGGAGAAACTTCGCTCCGCCACAACCCTTTGCTCTTTCAGTATTTGTCATTGTAATGACTTTATTCTGAATAGTGGAATTCAATATGCGTCCAAATGCACTGTTTTATCATTATTTCTGAGATTCACATGATGTTGAATACCTAGTAATATCTGGAGTTATTTTTATTACATTCTCCGAATTTAGGTAGCCAAAGATTGCAGGTGAATCAAACAGCCAGTTTGTTTTTGTTCTTTTGAGTGAACATACTGTGAACTATGAAGTCAATGAATATTCATATTACTACCGTCAGTATAAAAGAAAAAAATAATTTTCCTCACTAGTAGTAGTTTCCATCCCAAGTGTCTTCCTTTCACAAGTGTCTTGGACGTCACTATCAGATTTTCCCCATAAGTTCATTTCTTCCTAAAATTTTTACTAGCCATTTTTGGTATTTTCATAATAGCACTAAATCATGTTCTCATGTAATACGATACAAAATAGTCAAAGTGGACAGATGCCTCATACAGTTACCTTACTTGAGTCACGGGATCTAGCTACTAGGTGTCAAGTCAACTGATCTGAAGAACCACATCATTTAATATTTACTGACCTTTGAATCTTGTGTGAAACTTTGACCACTTAATAGTATTTGCTCTTATCACTTCCTGTGGAATTAGTACGACACCAAGTCATTTTTTACATCGAATTATTAAAAAAATAGGTTCAGGTCATTATGACCCAAACAGTACATTGATACAAAATTTAAAAACACATAGTAAATAATTTAATAAAATAAAATCCTTTTTCGAGGAATGAGAGAATACCTTGACTTACAAAGTCACTAAATTTCAAACAATTATCTCAACACAGTAACTTTTTATGAACAGTTAAAAAACGTTTCGGGTCAAATAGACCCGAACAGACCAGCAGGGAAAGGAAGGCAGAGCTAACATTAATTGATAAACTACTTCAAAGGTCAAAACTGGTTGGTTAAAGGAAAAATTTAGCAAATGATGTTAATTTTGAGAGGAAAAAATGTAAAACCTAAAAAAATTTCAATTTTTTTCCCAAAAATCCCGATTTGGCGCAAATTTTCAGAAAAAACGCATTTTGTAGCAGCATGTAGCAGAAAAATTGTTTTGGCGCAGTTTTGTGCAATTGGCACAGGCGTGGAAGCCCTGCTCTATGCCAAAGTATTATTAACAACTAATTCGAAATATTAGCCAGTGAGAGTATTTATCAACTTTAAAGAAATAAAATTAAAGGGGTATGTACATGCACAGAGAGAATGCGACTTACATTTACTTTGTTGTATTAGTAAAATTTTCTTCGCGTATGTTAAGCAAAATAATTAATAATTAGATCCATCATGAGACGAGGATACTTTGGCATCATTCATCAAAATATTAAAATCTGGAGCATAAAATTTCATTCAATACCATACAAAATTCTAAAGTAAAACATTTTACTTCTAATGGACTTGTTTTTGTATGTTTACTTTTTTCTTTTTATATAGAGAGATAGAAAAACTTGCTCCATATTTTAAAAAAGCCGAGAGAAAATGCTGGTCAAGGACGCGCAAAAAGAATTTGATTTTTATATATTTGACTTGCTTTTGTCTCTGCGATGAAAATTAATAAAAACTATGTATCCCGGGTGATGCGTACAATTTTTTTTTTTTTGATTTTCCACCTCCATTTTTTGCGTATTTGACGCTCTATAGTGCTTCAGCGGCATCGCTGTATGTTAAAACTTGCAGTAATTTTGAAAGTAATTAGCTTAAACTGTTTTAAACATAGAATAATTGCAATTAAGTAGACTTAAAAGTAACTTGTTTCTTAAACCCTTTGATGAGATCTCATTGAACACTAAAAATAGAATAAACAAAAGGCTATGTAATTGACTTTTAAAAAGTTAATTTATAGTTGTAAAGGACAGAATAGAAAAATTAATATTTAAAAGACAACTATCCTGCTTTTTCAAAAAATTTTTTATCATAACATAAAACGGTATTAAAAGAAATACATAATATTTATTGTTTTTCCCTTTAATTAATACCATTATGCATAGGCAACCTCTTACAAATAAAAATAAAGAAAACCTCAAATTTTTGAAAAACCCAGTAAAAACCTGAAAAACCCAATAAAACCCGAAAGAACCCAATAAAACCTGGAAAAAACCCACTGTGTTGGTTTTTTTCTGAAAAAACCCGGGCTTTTTCCAACCCTGTAGGAGACTGCCGTCTGCAAAAGATTTAAAACATTACCATGACAATGTGAAAATTCATTTTTAACCAGTATATAAAGTTACCGTTATTATTATTGTTAATAACATTTTGGGTGAGAGATGTATATGGATAGTTAACAATGATCATTTGCAGGGATCTTTCTAAAGGAAAAACTTACTTTTTAAAAAATGGAATTCTTCTACTTTAACTATTATCTATTTCCTTTACAGCATCTATGACGTGAAATGCTCAGTCTTTTTCCTCCTTAAAAGGGAGTAGAATTTTCTTTTTTAAGGTATTTAACATCAATCTTTAAAGTGTGGATGAATTATCAGCATCCACATTTATTTTCCCGCTTCAACTATCTATTCCCCGCTTCTACATTTATTTTTCAGCACTTTATTACTCATAGAAACAAATGACAGAAAAGGTTACAAATACTGAAAATACTAATGAACTTCTTTTATACTAACAAAGGTGGAACTGGGGGAGTGGGGCTGCCTCTAAGAATCCTTGGCTTTAAACCATGCTTCCAATCCTAGTATGGTTAATATAATATTTATGTAAGGAAAAGACTGTTATGAACCCATTTTTTCTCCCCCAGGATAAAATTATGGTTTAATTATTTCATACTATTTTATTATAAAGGAGATTACGCAACTAGGATTTACAAAGTTTTACAATTTAGAAATACTCAAAGGCCAAAATATTTTTTAAGTACTGCTCTTTTTCTCCCTTAAAAAAATACTGTCCCCTCCATACAAAGCTTGGAGGGAGGTCTCTCCATCATTTGAAAAGTGGAATATCTTAGCCCATGATCAGTCATACAGAAATTAAATTTTTGAATGATTCTCTTCCAAACCTCCCAAAATTGCATTCCTAATTATATGGGGTGCAGATATAATTCAGAATAATACAATACTCTTTCAGTATGTGCACTAGAGTAAAGGGAGACTTTACTATGAAATACGACTTTAAATACAGTATTACTAAAACTGATCTCCATTGGGTGTTCTATTATGTGCATTCTAACCACTCTGATTCTTGGTGTGTTGCTTTCAAAATTTTTAATTTGTGTGTGCAGCATATAATGGCTTTTGCAGTGCAGATCATATCACTTAGTTCAAAAACTTGCATACATGTATTTTATCTCTCCCCTTACAAAAACAAAAAAAAAAATATATTTAAAACAAGGAAAACTTTTATAGATTTTGCAATTTCTTTTCATTACAGGTAGTTTTTTCCTTGGGCAAAGAAACAGGAAAAAAAGATTTTGGTGTTTGTAATCTCCCAAATAATTTTGTTGACTTGCAGTTTCTGTGAGGATTAATATTTTTACTGAGAAAATGCTTCAAAACAGCTTTCATTTGAAATGTTTATTGTAAAATCATCATTCACCTTCCTTATTAATAAGCATTTTTAGCCCCATCTCCTTATATTTTGTTTATTCATTCATCAAATACAGATACGGATACTAGTTAAACCCTTAAAATCTAAATAATATGCATCGTTTATAAATTTTTGAAGCTTTACTTTGTCACTGTTGTTATTTTTGTGAGCTATTATTTTTTAAAGGAATATAATATTAATCAAATGAGCCTCATTTGGGTTTATGTCTGAAAACCATGATTTGATGTAGCGTTTAACTATAGAGCAGCAAATGCATTTAAAAGTAATCTCTTCTAGTAGAGTAAATTTAAATTATTCTCTGAAGACAAATTCTTTAGTAATAAATTCCTTTAGACATCTATTTGGTTGAGTGGAAAGCTTCAGGTTGGCAAAAACATATCCCTGCAGTAGGATCAAGAAATGTCATTAGTAATTCTAAGAATTATCTGCAATTTTTATGAAAAAGAGCTCTGTGAACTCTGTAAACTATAATAATACATCACAAACTTAGTCTTTGAGGATTTTGTTGGTATGTGTATGTGATGGCCAAGTTAAAAGGATTGATATCTTTCCACAAAACTTATGAATCAGAACTGTTTGGAGTAAAATTAAGTCAGACGTGAACCTATTTTGAAAACACTCAGCAGTGCAAATACAAATATATGATGATGGCAGGTCAAATTTTTGTTTTTTGGTTCAGTTTTTGTTCTAACAAATTGCATGGATTGTTTATATGACCTGCTTTTTACCCGTTGTATCAAATACTATAGCTTGAATAGTTTTCAATAATGGCCAACCATCTTAAATATATACAGTTCAAGTTCAGTTCCTGAGGGGATATCACAAACTCCTAGAAGCTACATGACATTCAGAACAGTAGCTATCACAGAAACTCTGATGTTCTTTTCTGAGTTACATTTGGGAACAATTGCTTTGATTCCCAGTGAATAACTACAAGTTTAAATTTCTGAAATCCTATTTTTTTACTACTCTTAATTTTATTTCCAAAAAGTTTTCTTTTGCTCTCATAAGAGATTTATAATTGATCACAAAGTCATTTGGATTTAAATTTACTACTTCTACACACGCTTTGCGTAAATGAACAGCATCTACATGACATTTATCTAGCACTGCTGAAATGCAAGAAGTTATCAATTCTTTAGTAGCTCTTTTGAGTAATGATGAAGAAAGAAGATTTAATTGCAAAATAGGATCCATTAAAATAAGATTTATTTTCCATTTCTAAATCTTCTGAATCTCAAAGATTTTATGACAATAGAGAGTTGTGTACTAAAATTTAAAAAATGTACTTAGAGGGGAAAATTTATTCATTTGATCTAGGATTCGTATGATATTTATATTTTGGACATTAAAAAAAAAGTTTAAACCTTTTAATTACATTCACATATTAAAACCAGAAAATTATTACAATTTGTCTATTTTGTATTATAACATTGAAAACTATCAGAAAATTTAAAATAGTGTCTATGAGAATGGATTCAGAACAGTTTCATATAAAAATAGGAAAAAATTTAAAAATATTAACTGTTTCTTATGTTTTGTACAATAATGTATTATGGATTTTCGTGCAATACGTGCTTAATAATTAATTAATTTTTTCATAATTTAATAAAATAATTCATCTCCAGGTACTGAATTCTTTCTTTGCTTCCTTTGTTTTTTCCTTAAAGAATTTTTAAATTCTGTTCTTTAGTTCAGTTCAAAATAAGAAACTCCCAGTGGCATGGATTAACATTCATGGATCAAGTTAAAATTTTGCATGAATCATTTATTTGTATGATAGAACAAATTGCAGGTGCATCCCATTGAGAAGGTATAAAAGGTAGGGGGAAGGTAGTCCTACATTCTTGAAGCAGGGATCTAAAGTCATGTGATGACTTTTGACCAGTGAAGTATTGGAAGAAAACTGGTTTCCTTGAAAAAGTTTGAAAGCATTGGCGCAAGTAGAATCACGTGATTTAAGATCTAGGCTTCAGCTTTTCTTAACGTAAGCATTGAACTTGCTCCCTCCATAACTAATCCCTGCTCTAAGGTGCATCCCATAAAATAGCAATAACTTAAAAAATAAAGACCACCCTAATATATAAGTATATGTATATATATAAGTGTGTGTGTCTGTGCATGTGTGTAAGTGCGTGTTTCTGTATTCACACATCTTCACAGAATAAATTTAACTATATCTTAGAAAGTAGGAAGATATTCAAAGTCTTACCTATTATGATATGTTACTATTGCAGAAAATGATCTAGCCAGTATTCTGAAGCAAACAAGACTGACATTCCAGTACATCCATCTTTTAAATCTAAAAATAAAAAATACAGTAGAACTTGGATAATTCGAAGCTGAAGGGACCACAGCTTAACTTTGAATATTCCAAAACTTCGAATTACTGAACTCCAATTTTTATAGTTTAATTCAAGGCCCACGAATGCCGATAATGTTTATTCCGTCAAAAACAACGTCAGTAGTCTTTTCTGGAAAATGTCAAGGCATGTATATAAAATAATTAAACATTGTATTTGTCCTTATTTTTCAAAAATGTAGACAATGGGTTGCTGCTATCCCATACTCGTTGGAGATTTCACATTTCGTCCACACTCCTTTTTACACCTCGCCCTTACGTGACCTTTTCAGAAAACATCAAAGTTTTATAAGGAATGTGTTGTTTACTCGAAAATATTACGAATTTTAGCTATAGAAATTGTACATCACATTCGCTGTAGAAAAGTGACGATCAAAATAGACCTCTCTCAGAATGAGCATAGAGTCACAAAGACGAAAAATATGTTCACAGGTGGATGAAAGGGTGAATCTTTCACAATAGAAAACAAGACAGAAATCTTGCTAATCTACCATTTGGCTGCAAACAAACAAGTAGGGTAAAATTTATCAGACAAAAAAATATTTCAACGTACTTTAATACAAATACAAATACAAATGTGACGACCAGCAACAGGCTCAAGGCCCAGCTAGGCTGGTCCTAGTCAATTTAGCAGTTCCCAATGAACATCAAGAGCTTTCTTAAAAGTGTTTACCCTACTGCAATTAACAGTCGTTTCCGGTAAACTATTCCAACTGCCTACAACCCTATTGAAAGAGTAATTCTTCCTAATTTCACGATTAGCCTGAGACTTAAAAAGCTTAAAACAATGACCCCTGGTTTCAGCTCATAGCTGTAGTCCATCAACGTTTCCCATTTTAATGAATTTAAACAAATGAATCATGTCTCCTCTAACTCTCCTTTGCTCAAGACTATACATATTGAGCCTTTTAAGCCTAACCTCATAATCTAAGTCTGAAAGACCATTTACCAATCTTGTAGTCCACCTTTGAACCCTTTCCAATAAGGTAATATCCTTTTTTAGGTACGGCGACCAAAAGTGAACAGCATACTCCAAATGAGGTCTTACCAAACTTCTGTATAATGGCAATACAACTTTCTTAGATCTGTTCAAAATAGCCTTATTGATAAACCCAAGCATCCTGTTAGTTTTGTTACTTACTATGCTACACTGCCGACTGAACTTGAAGTCGTGACTAATCAATACTCCTAGATCAACAACTGCTTCTGCTTCCCTAATGATGGAACCTTGCAAATAATAGGTTGCATGTTTATTCCCATGACCAAAATGAAGCACTTGACATTTCCCAATATTAAAAGACATACCCCACTTAATTGCCCACCCAGAAATTTGATTTAAATCCTCTTGAAACTGATTGACTTGTTCCTCCGTGTCCACAATTCCCATGATTTTGACGTCATCAGCAAAAATATTGATGTTCCCAGAAATACTCCGAGTAATATCATTAATGAAAATAATAAATAATATAGGCCCTAAAACTGAAGCTTGTGGAACAGCACTCAAAACATCAATCCACTGAGAATAATTGCCGTTCACTACTACTCTGTTTCCTCCCAGTTAGCCAATTTTTAACCCAAATTAAAGTTTTTAACCCAAATTAAAGTTGCCTCCAGGAAATTAACTATTTTGATTTTGATCAGCGTTTCCAAAATTTTACAAAGAACTGAAGTAAGACTCACAGGTCTATAATTTCCTGCCTTAGCTTTAGACCCTTTCTTGAAGAGCGGTGTTATGTTTGCCAGCTTCCAATTCGCTGGCACAGTCCCCGAGTTATATGAAGATATGAAAATAGTCAAGACAACATCTACTAATTCCTCTGTGCATTCTACTAAAATTTTTGGATAAACATTATCAGGTCCTGGAGCCTTATTTGCTTTAATCTTTTTCAAATGAAACAACACATCATCCCTAGAAAATACAAAATCCTCAAGCTGTGTATTAGCTTGCGTCTCGCTTATGTCAACTGTTGATATACAGTTTCTGTTAAATACACTGGAAAAAAATTTATTTAGAATATCATCAATATCCCCCTCATTTTGAATCAAGTTCCCGTTCTCATCCACTAGTGGGCCTACCTGAGTATTACGAGCTTTCCCTGAATTAGCATAAGCAAAAAATTTCTTAGGATTCCTTGCAATGTTATCTGCAAGCTTTTGCTCCAATTCCCTTTTCTTACTCCGTACCAAATACTTGAAAGTACGTCTAGCTTCACAATACAAAATCCTGTCAGCATGGCACCCAGCCTCTTTAAGTCGCCGAAAAGTGGCCTGCTTATAATTGAGAGCTTCTTTCACTTCCCTAGAGAACCACATGGGCCACATTTTCGCGAAATCCCCTTTTTTCAAAAAGGAACATAATCCATCACAGTTTTCTCCAATTTCCCCTTAAACTCTTCCCACTGAAGATCAGCTTCACTATTCTACAACTCATAAGAAAAAACCTCTTTCAAACCCTGCCTAAGTGCAGCATAATCAACATTCCTAAAGTTAGGTACAAACCTGAAATTTTCACCTTTGTGAGCATCGAAGCTGGTCCCCATCGAAGCTGGAGCCCTAACCAGACATGTCCCTAATAACACTATACATCTCCTCGTCTTGATCCTGACTGACATTAGGCGGCCTGTAAACATTCCCCAAATGTAACTTTTTACCCTTTTTGCTCAGCAACTCCACCCAGACCATTTCAATATCCTTAGGCTTATTATTAATGACCAATTCATTGCAAATAAAAGTGCCCTTAATATAGAATAAAACCCCTCCACCTTTCTTACCCAGCCTGTCTTGCCTAAAGAAATTATATCCAGCAATGCTCACTAAATCCTTGTCATCATCAGTAACCCATGTTTCAGTAATTCCAACAATATCCAACTCCTCACCTGCAATAACCCTTTTTAACTCACCCACCTTATTCCTGATACTGCGAGCATTAGTATATAGAATCTTGAGCATGCCCATTTTGCTTGTCTTAAACATTTTATGATGCCTCAAATCACTACTATTAATGTTACTATTTCTTAAAATTTTACCCTCATTTTTAAGACCTGCAGAACAGAAGTCAACACCATGACATTCTCTAATCCCCCCATCCAAAGCTAGTTTTTTGAATACGTAGCCTCCAAAACCATATCACTACCTATCCCGCGTACCATAGAATCCCCTAGAATGACCCCCTCTGTTTTTAGGTCTACGGTTCTACCTTTTCCCATGTTAGATCCTTCTCCTGCAACCTCACTCCCTCCAACAAGCCATTCACAAGAAGTTCCCTCCTCTTTTGTGGAAGTTTCACCCAAGTTATTTCTAACTGATTGGGCTTCCAATGCTACTACCTTCACCCTTAACTCTAACAATTCAGCACATTTTGTGCAAACATAATTCAGTTCTGTAGCTGTATTAGTACTTCCCTCAAATCTACTAAACATCTCACACCTATCACAGCAAACCCACCAACTCCCATTACCATTTTTAATTTCTTTCATTAAACATATAACTCCCATACTGACTAAATTAAAGCAAACAGGCAAAATAATACACAACTTAACAAATTTAAGCTACTAAACTGATTAGAACACATACCACATAGAAAAAATTCAAATTACTTGAATAATACAAATAACTACAGTAAACAACCATTTCTTTTATGGGTTTCGGATGAGAAAAAACTTCGAAATAAAGAAGTTGAACTTCAAATTATACCAAAATTTTAACATTGATTTGAATACAAAGTTCAAGGGACCGAGCGAAATTTTTGGAATAAAAAACAACTCAAATTAAAGACGTTCAAATTATCCTAGTTCTACTCTATTTTTAATTAATCTCTTCAAATATTGCTACACATAATTATAGTTTTAGCAATTTGTCCCTAATAATCAAGTTTCAATTGGATATTACAAAATGAGAATATATACATACATAAACCAGTGGTGATTCTCAGTTTAAAAATAAATAAATAATTGAATTAAAAAAATTGGAGTAGGCATAAAGCTCTAAAAAAATCATCAAGTGATTAAATGAAATTCTGTAATTTTTATACCCAAGTCAGTATTTTCAAGAAATATTATTGTAAGGTTTTAAAGTACTAATATTTTGCTTGTATCAAAGTAGAATGCACAGTTATTATTCATCTAATAAATCTTAAGATTACTATGAATTTTTTAAAAAATTAAAACCAATTTTTTTTTAATTTTCAAAACTAATTTTTTTTTTAAATAATTACTTCAGTATGTGTTTTTAAAAAACATTGCACGAATTCATTATACAGTAGAGCCTTGGTTATCCGAGCCCCGGCTAACCGAGTTTCGGGTTAACCAAGGTACATTTGCCCTTGAAAAAAAATTTTTTTTTTTTTTTTTGGTGGCCGAAGGAGGCGTCACTGACAGACGTCAGTCATCCCATGGCGTAAGTTGCATTGCTGCATTTTCATTTTATTTTCTAGTGATATAAAGACCAAGAAACAGCTGTCAAAGACAACTTCAATAGTCATAAAATACGACTATCATCATAGCGTACAACGGCAGGAAAGAAGCAAGCGTGTTCCCCTGAGCAGAAAACATTATATATATATATATATATATATAATAGACTTCTTTAAGAAACAACTTTAACTGGAACATGTACTTTACTGCTGTGTACATGTAAAATTAGATATTTGTATGTATGTAACGTCATTTTTTCATTTCGTAATATGTACAGTAAATGCCTCTTTTTTACCTTATTTGATGACATTTTCATTTATTTCAACCCATGTTTCCCTCTCGATTTGGACACAGTCCGTGTTATCCGAGCTCTTGATTATCTGAGGTACCCTCGGTCCACATTACCTTGGATAATCGAGGCTCTACTGTACTTTCAAATTAAAGCTTTCTTATGCATAAATGTAATATTGTTGCAACATCTTAATATTAGACTGAATTTTGTCAAAATGAACACTTTACAAAATTCTGATTTACCAAATTGGACCATTTTCCAGATAATTTCTGAAATAAATGGCAAAAGTTAATTCAAAATAAAAATACTGTCTTTGAAAAATTATCATTACCATTGAAAAAGCAAAGAATTTTTACAAAATTGTTTGATTTTTCACAAAAATCCTTTTAAAATTCACTAAAATAAGACCCTATAAAAATGCAGGATGGATCCCTGATAATAAGTCATGAAGAATATTGCAGTGTTTGCTTATGTTCACATAAGATAAGCAGTTAAAACTTATAAAATTCAGGGATCTGAAAAGATTGAACTATAACTGCTTATTGTTAATAAGCAAAATATTATTTTAAATCTTTTAAATATTTTAGACCAACTTTTTATACATAAAATTGAAAAAGATACAACATTAACTTCATAATAAAAAGTATGTATATATATAAAAAATAAATAAATAAGACATAAAAATGAAAAAGTCACTTAATAGATTAAATATTTTATCCTTTCCTACTTAATAAAAAGAAAAAAATTCAAAAATCAAGGTAAAATTCTGATAATTTCTTAACAGTAGGAAAAGATTGCCATAGCTAGCTAACCTGCTTTCAGGAATGCATCCTATAATACTAGTAGAGATTACCAGCCACCCAACACCAATAAATGTAATGAATATTCTACAAAAAGAAACAAGTGCTTTTATCAAAACATTGTTGACAGAAATATAAATATTATGAATACACAATATTAAGTATATCAAAATATACATGTACATTTTGGTATAAATGTTACCGTTACAGCATTCAGTTAATTCATAGAATAACTACCTAGGTATTTCATGAAATAACTAGACGAGTCAGTTAAAGTATATAATAGATGAAAAAGTTCATACTTTACCTAGTTATTCTAGGAAATAACTAATGATAAACTGTTAAATTGGAAAATAAACAATTTCAAAGTTATTTTATGAATTAATTGACCATAAATAGGTTAAATATCGCAGAAAATGGACTTCATACCTATTGCAGATGATTCTTTGATAAATTATAGAGAAAAGCAGATGGTATAATGATGCTAACATTAGTTCAACAAAAAGAGAAAAGAAATATGTTGCAGAAATAGTTAAGGTAAATGGGATATTAAAGTAAAAAATCTACAGAAGATCAACTTACCTAGCAGGAAGAAGTAGCCAGTAACGTAAGATAAAACCTAGCCCCCATAATACTGAAAGTCTAAAACTGAAAAAAAAAGGAGATAATATTGATGCAAAATCTATTAAAGCACATTTTAACAAAAGAAATTACTGTACAGGGATTTACTCTTTGCTTACTTAAAAAAAGCAAGTAGAAAGTTATAAATATCTCTCTTTCCCACAAAACATTTCAAACATATGTCAAGGCATCAACAAGATTATTCAATGATATTGAATTCTACAGTAAAATATCGATAGACAGAAGGTCAATAAAAAAGGTTTCTCTCATAAGCCACACAAATTCCCAGAAGTTAGCTGTAAATTTTGCAGTTAATAAATCCCTACATTTTATATTGCAAAAACAAGTGTTCCATAGATAATTAAGCATAAGATATTATTTCAACTTTTGCTCCTTAATTTGAAGCTTTTAAATGATATATGTATATATATATAGTATATGTACTGCAGTAATGAATTCTTCAAGTGTGAAATTAATAATGTGATAACGATAAATACATGTACTGAAATAAAATTTTAATCCAAACATTCAATAGCATTCAAAATATTAATACAAAATGTAACAAAGTAGTTGTTTCTTTGCAACAAATTTTTTTAGGTGCTCAACTTTTCGATTTTTGAAGAACGTTAACAATTTCTAAGCAACTAATTTACTCACAAAGCAACATAAAATGTCAGAACTGTTCAAGTAAAATAAAGGCAAGTATATACTAATAAAAATTATTTTCAACCCTCTACCACAAGGTATCAAATAAGAGTCCCTAAATTTAGCCAAAATTTGTTAAAATATGGAAGGGAGTGCTCAAACCAGGTATGGGCAACCTTTGGAAAGATAAACAGGCTAAACTTTAGAATTTTAATAAAGTCCCGGGCCATCAACAATCAGCAGTTTAAAAAAAAGAAATATTAAGGATTTTTTTATTTGATATATTTATAAACTAACTAAAGTATGATGATAATAAACCAGAATAATATCACATTGACTGGGAATAGGCATTAGGATGGGCCGAAAAACCTTTTTTTTAATTTCGAAGTTGTAATAGAGCGGAAAACTTGCGAATTATATAGAAAAGAAGAAATTAAAAAAAATTATCAAAATCGGTCGACATCTTCCGGTCGCGCATAGGCCCTAAAATTTAACAAAATATAAAAAAACTCATTTCTGCAATAATTTTTATTTTTGAATTATTTGTTTTCGTAATGTAATAGTTTGTAACATCTTTAAATAGAGCTTAAAAACGTTCTGTTTTGATTTTGTTTGGATAAGTTGATATCTTCCGGTCGCGCATAAGCCCCAAAAATTTTACAAAATATTGAAAATTGATAGGAAATGTTATTTTTTTTTAAATTCTCACCACTTAATTCAAAAGTAAAAATTAATTTTGGTAACTTACTAATTTATTTGGTCAAGCCTTTAACATTGTAGACAGTAAAAGTCAGCTAAGTTGCGACGTACCTCCCGACTCGCAAATCTTTCTCAAACTGATTAGTTGGCTAAATCCGCCACTTGGGGGCGTTGCCTGTTTTCCCGATCGAGAATTTTCTCGAATGCACATCACGTGTCATCGACGCATGTGCGTACACGTGCTTAGCGGGATACGCAAATCACCCTCCGGTATTTAAGCGTAGTGCTCGCTTGCTTCTCTCTCTCTTAATCCTTTTAGAACTTCTCTTGAGACGTTCGCTCAGAGAGCGAGCGGGAAGTTGACGTTTTTACCCGGTGAGATGGTCCATGTGCCTTAGAATACTTTCTTATTGATAGTTGTTCCTCGAGCTGCATCGACTTTGTGTGAAATGCCCGATAGTTAAATTTTATTCATAAAAATCTAGTCAACTTTATTTTTTTTACGAATGGCTTTAGGTAATATTTTTAACGTTGTATTGTAAAGTTATTGAAATATTTTTCATAAATAAATCTCTGCTATTCTTTTAAGAATTGTATTAGCTTCGAATTATTTCTTAGCAAAAATAATGGGTCCTTTAGAAGGGATAATGGCCCATCAAGGGTTATGGGCCCAGATGCCCTTCCCTGTGCATTGTTGACTAGTACATGTATGAAAGTAAAAATCGGTGCTTCGAGTCGGGGAGGCCAGCAAAGAAACTTTTTTTTTGGAATAAGTAAAAGGAGGATCTGTCTTTGGGTAAAGCGTCAATACGTTGTGTGTTTATAATTGTGTATTTTTTTTTTATGTCAAATTTTAAAATTCTTCTCGAGCAACTTCGTCATGGCAAGTCCGTCATTTCCAATCGAAAAGTTGAATAGCACAAATTATACAGAATGGAGCACAAATATGAAATTTCTTCTAATGGAGAAGGACTGCTAGGAAATCGTCGAGGGCACGGAAAAACTTCCGGTAGTGTGCAAAGAAGCCGAAATTACCAAAAGGGATGTGAAAGAATTTATTTCCAGAAAGCGAATGGCTTTATCCTTAATTTTTCTAAATATCGAGCAGGACTTAAGAAAAATAGTTGAAAATATAGAAAACCCTTCAGAATCCTGGAAAAAGTTAAAAGAGCATTTTTATCCCGACAATCGGTGCATTCGTATGCAACTTTACGCACAGTTAAATAATTGTAAATTGGAATCTGGCGAAAAGTTGAACTTATATGCAGCCCGCCTCAGGCGTATTTTTGAAAAAATAAAAATCGCTCATAAGGATTTTCCCGAAGATTTTATTATATACCAGCTATTACGTAGTCTTCCTGAAGAGTTTGATAATGTCGTACAAGGAATATTGTTGCGACCAGATGAAACTTTTAGATTCGATAAAATTATCGTTGATCTGATAGTCGAAGAAAATCGCCTTGAACTACGCGATAGTAACCGGTGTAAAGTTGAAGTCTCGCATACCAAAAGGGAAAGAAATATAAAGTGCTATAAATGCCATAAAGGTGGTCATATAAAAAGGAACTGCCCACTCTGGAAGGATTCTTCCCATCAACGGATAACGAGGAGCCCGGAGTCTACTGACGAGAGATACAGAGGCCGACGTGGGAGTCCACAGCGAAATCCAAGTTTCTCCAAGGAGCGAGCCCGTTCCCCATCCAGTACACGATGTGAGTACCATGACTTTTTTATCTCCGAATCCAACATTAGTGAGGTAAATGAAAAACCCTCAAAATGGATCTTCGATACTGCAGCTTCACACCATTTTTGTGCTAATCGAGATTGGTTCCGAACTTTTACCCCTGTTAAAAATGTAAAAATTGCGGTCGCAATTAAAGACCAATGTTTTCCAATTGAGGGAAAGGGGGAGATAAAAGTTAGATTTGGCAATCGATCTGTAGTTTTACAAGATGTCCTGTACTCTCCACGCTTGAGAAGAAACATATTATCAGGTGCAAAATTTGACCAGGGTGGTGCAAAATTTTGGGGTGAAGGAGGTTTCGTGAGAGTTTCCGACAAAAATGACGAGTTGATTTTAAAAGCTATTTTAAAAGACGGTGTTTATATTACAGATTCTATTAAGTCTAGTCAGCTCCCTTTAAATTGTAGTCAAGTTGTTATAAATTCTAGTCATATAAATAATGAAACTCCAGTGAGAAATAATCAAATGGATGATTTGAAACTTTGGCACAAACGCCTGGCTCACGTTAACGTTAAAAGTATTAAGAAAACTAGTGATCTAGGAAGCGTTAACGGCTTGCCTAAATTTAAAAATTCAAATATATTTTGTGACGACTGTAAAATATCAAAATTTAAAAGAGTCAATTTCAAATCATTACACAGTATAAGATCAAAGTACCCGCTCCAACTTCTTCATGCAGACGTTTGGGGTCCTTGCAACATTGAAGGAAAGAACGGGGAAAAATATTATTTATCTATAATAGATGATTTTTCACGGAGATGTTCATTATACCCGTTTAAAAATAAAAGCCAAGTCTCTGAGATCTTTAAGCAACATATTTTACGATCGGAGAGGTTTCTTGGCAGAAAAGTAAAATGTATTAGAACTGACAACGGGACAGAATTTGTAAATAGAGATTTTGATAATTTTTGTAATAATCATGGGATAAAACATGAATTAACGAATGTATATTCTCCTGAGATGAACGGAGTTGCCGAAAATCTTAATCGCACCGTTGCTGATTGTATCAGAGTTCTAATAGAAGAAAGCGGTTTACCAAAGAAATTTTGGCCAGACGCCGTATTGTATTTTGCTTATACATGGAATCGGGTCTGCCATAGTAACTTGGATAAAACCCCATTTGAATTATATGGAGGCAATAAACCGTCAGTAAAACATCTGAGACCTTTCGGTACTATAGCTTTTGCAGGAATTCCCCGCCAACGTAGATATAAGTTAGATGCTAAAGCACAAAAAGGCGTTTTGGTGGGATACGCATTTAAGACAAAAGGCTATCGTATCTGGATACCAGAAACGGGAAAAATTTTGGAAACCATCAATGTTTCTTTTAAAGAAAATTATTTTTATAAGGATGATTTCAATAGTATACCCGATAGTAATGTTATAAATTGGTCTCTAACAACCCCCAATAATTCTGAGCAGGAAAGTGATTCGGATTACGAAGAAGCGAGGGAGAATCAGAAATCTGAAACTTCGGACGATTCTTGTAAGGAATCGACTTCTGAGATAGAATCAAATTCAGAGGGGGAATCTTTTGATGAAGATAATAGTTTTAAGACTAAAAGGGATGCTATATGGTTTAGAAAGGTAGTTCCCAGACCGGATGGATCACGTAACGATATCTATTATTTTGAAAAAGGTCACACCATCCGTTTAAGAAGCCTAAATGATGTAGAACGATACTGTAAAAATAAGAATATATCCTATGATCCTCAAATTTTTTCTTTTAGTGGACGGGATACTTTTCAAGGGGAAATTCCAAGTAATTCTGTTAGTTCAAGTGTTAGCGAGTCCTGACTAGACCGCGAAATTAAAGTGCCTAACTCTTATAAACAATCCTTAAAATCTACAGAACGGGAGGAATGGCGTAAAGCAATGGAATCAGAGATTGCAATTATGCAGGAAAGGAATGTTTGGACTTTAGCCAAATTACCGGCAAATGCTAATCCAGTAGGATGTCGGTGGGTTTATACATTAAAGAAAAACGAAAAAGGGGAAATTGTCAGATTTAAAGCTAGACTTTGTGCTCAAGGGTTCTCTCAAGTAAAAGGATTAAATTTTGAGGAGACCTTCAGCCCCGTTGTAAATTTCAGTGTTATTCGTTTTTTCTTTTCATTATTAGTAGTGTGTCATAAATGGTTAAATGTTCAATGTGACGTTAAAAATGCTTACCTGTATGCTCCTATAGATGATCAAATATTTATGTGCCAACCCCCAGGTTTTATAGAAAAAGGAAAAGAGAAATTATATTGTAAATTAAATAAGGCAATTTATGGCTTACATCAAAGTGGCCGCTTGTGGTTTTATGAAATTAACAGTGTATTAATTCAGTTAGGTTTTAAAAAGTTTTCAAGTTGCAATTGTGTTTATTTTAATTCTAACGTAATTTTATTGTTATATGTTGATGACATTGTAATTTTTGGAAGAAAGGATTCGGACATTAGTAATGCTTTAAAATTATTGAATGAACAATTTGACTTAAAAGTATTGGGAAAGACGCAAAAATTACTTGGCGTAGAATTCGGCGAGGACGAAAAGGGCCTACACTTGCATCAGACTTCTTACATAGAAGAAGTATGTGAGAGATATAAAAATTTTCGTATTCCCAATGCATCTTTACCTATTAGTAAGGGAATTGTTTATTCTAAATTAAATTGTCCGAAAACCGATGAAGAAATTAAAGAAATGTCAAACATACCGTATAGAAATTTGTTAGGATGTTTAACTTTTATTGCAAATCGAACCAGACCTGACATATCATATGCAGTTAACATCTTTAGTCAATTCCAGAGCAATCCAGGACTTGTTCATTGGAATGGACTGTTAAAATTATTAGGCTACGTTCATCAAAGTAAAGATTTAAAACTTTTTCTAAATTGCAATAAAGTTCAAATTATCGCGTTCACTGATTCCGATTACGCGGCAAATCGTGATGACCGAACTTCAATCGGAGGTCAGCTAATTTTGCTTGATAATTCACCCATTGAGTGGCGAACCTTTAAAGAAAAGAGTGTAAGTTTGTCCACCATGGAAGCCGAATTTATCGCAATGACTGAAGCCGTGAAGGAGTCAATATGGTTCGACAGAATTTTGGACGAATGTTTTGAAAATAAAATGATAAATAGATCGAAAGCTAAATCTTTACTTTTTGCTGATAATCAAGCTTCAATTGAATTTATAAAGTCGCCATTAGAAAACCACCGAAGCAAGCATATTGATGTTAAACTTTTTTTCATTAGAGATTTAGTGTATAAAAATATTTTTAATATTAGACATGTTTCTAGTAAAGATAATTTGTCGGATATTTTCACGAAACCGCCGACCCAAGCCGAATTAGAGAAATTTGTTGAAATTTTTTTAAAATAAGTGCAATATAATATCAATTTTTGTATGAATGTTCTAAGTACTTGTTTTTACATCAGTCAGTTTATTTTACTTTTATACAAGATTTAATATAAATTGTTATGAGAAATTTTTATGATTGAATTTAAAAGTAAAATTGTTATTATAAACGTAAAAGTATATTAAGTGTAAATAACTGATGTATAAATTTTTTTAAATGGAATTGTGTATAATATGCTGATTTGAACTGTTACTTGTAGTATTTATTATTGTATTGCAGATTAAATGTGATTATCTACATTCATTCCCTGGGACTTTATGGACTTGAAATTAGTGACTCTAATTCGATATTTGGACTTGGAAGTGCTACTGATGTGATCATGTTGCTGTTTGTGATCTTCAAGCGCTCATGTTTTTCAATATATTAGAAATGTTAATGGGTGTTTCTGTATTTTACCCATTGAAAGAAAAATACTGGTGTTAATATTAACAAGTTTCACTTTTTTGTAAAAGGAATTTAACACATATGTTAAAGCCTAAAGCCATGTGATATTTTTTATAGTAATAGTGTTTTTACTTTTCATTAAGATGATGAGAAGGGGAGGCATTGATAGGAAATGTTATTTTTTTTTTAAATTCTCACCACTTAATTCAAAAGTAAAAATTAATTTTGGTAACTTACTAATTTATTTGGTCAAGCCTTTAACATTGTAGACAGTAAAAGTCAGCTAAGTTGCGACGTACCTCCCGACTCGCAAATCTTTCTCAAACTGATTAATTGGCTAAATCCGCCACTTGGGGGCGTTGCCTGTTTTCCCGATCGAGAATTTTCTCGAATGCACATCACGTGTCATCGACGCATGTGCGTACACGTGCTTAGCGGGATACGCAAATCACCCTCCGGTATTTAAGCGTAGTGCTCGCTTGCTTCTCTCTCTCTTAATCCTTTTAGAACTTCTCTTGAGACGTTCGCTCAGAGAGCGAGCGGGAAGTTGACGTTTTTACCCGGTGAGATGGTCCATGTGCCTTAGAATACTTTCTTATTGATAGTTGTTCCTCGAGCTGCATCGACTTTGTGTGAAATGCCCGATAGTTAAATTTTATTCATAAAAATCTAGTCAACTTTATTTTTTTTACGAATGGCTTTAGGTAATATTTTTAACGTTGTATTGTAAAGTTATTGAAATATTTTTCATAAATAAATCTCTGCTATTCTTTTAAGAATTGTATTAGCTTCGAATTATTTCTTAGCAAAAATAATGGGTCCTTTAGAAGGGATAATGGCCCATCAAAAATGTTGCATTTTTACACATTTTTGGTATTTGATGAATAAAATTAGGATTTAAATGCAATAGCCGTAGCATTTTTTCACACAAACTTATGAGGTAGAAAAGAAACTGCCGGATGTTTGTTTACTGTTCTTCAAATGTACTAAAATTTTTAACTTTGAAAACAAATTCTTGTTGCTCTTATTTTTTCACTAAATTTAAGATTTCTTTGACTACTTTTGTAACATTAAATGCCCGGTATTTCCAATAATCATAATTTTTTTTGAGTGTTTTTCACTTGAAGTTTATCACTGATATTTACCATACAAAAATTCAAATGCATAATAAGCATTTAATTAAACTGTAAAAAGTAATTGCACGTAATTAAATCACAAATGAGCGTTAAAATACGTGCAATTACTTTTTACATTTTTTTTAAACATTTTTTTAACATTTTACAGTTTCATTGTGCACAAAGTTCCTTTAATATTTTAAACATTTAATTGATGAATATTGAAATAGATAAATCATTTTTATAATTCAACTTGATTTTGGTATCAACAGGGTACTCCTCCTAAAAGCGATTGCATACTCTTCCCCACCCGCATACACAAAGAAAGCTATTTAGACCCAAGAACAACAATAACTGCTTAAAAACTAAGAGAACACCTGAAAACAATTCCCTAAAAATTTCTATACCCCATTGCGAAAGTTGAGACAATAGTAAATATGTAGTATATTAGTTACAGTAATTTTCAAAAAATCTTGAATTATAACCTAAAAGCAAAATATAAAACTGGATTTAATGGTTGATCTCCTCAATGCTATAAACTCATAGTGGCAGGTATCAATTAAAAATTTGTAGCTCAAGGTTGCAAACTGAATCTGAATGTCAGATTTTTGTTAAATGTTATTCAAGTTACTCAAATTTTTCATTTAAAAACAAATTCTTTCTTATACTGAATTGCTTTTTTGACTAAATTTGATTTTCTTTGTACTGTGATGTTGAACAGCTTTCCTTTCTAAATCATTAATTAATAATTTTTGTTTGAAATTTAACAGATATTTTTGACATTACTGTGATGCTTTATGTAATGATTGATTCTGCATATCAGTTGTCTAACTAAGGACTTGCAGATCCCGTAACTGGGGGAGAGGGAGCAGAAATTTAAGAGACTTTGTAAAGTTTCAAGTACATTATTTACGACTAAGGGGGTGCAATATTTCATGCCCAAGAGGGAGGGGTTGTGTAATTGTAAAATATTTAAGCTTTTTAAATATAGAGCAGGTTGAAAAGAACCATGCCCGCTTTAGTTATCACCATCCTGTCACTATCATTCTTTGGGTACTGTTCTTTTATAGTCATTGTGCGACCGGAAGCTCTTAATTTATTCACCCCATAATGAAATACCATCTTCTTATGTTCAAAAATAAAAATGCTGTAACTAGTACGTTAAAATTAAGTATATTAAAGATAGTAAAAAAAAACTCGTATAAATGTGAAATTTTCAATATTTTGGCTAATTTTGGGGCTTGTGCACAACCGGAAGATATCCACTTGTCTAAACCAAATTAAAACACAATGTTTTTAAGCTCTATTTGAAGACGTTTCTAACTATTACATTACGAAAACATCTAATTCAAAAATTTTAAAAAATATAGTAAAAATGAAATTTTTTTCATATTTTGTCAAACTTTAGAGCCTATGCGCAACCGGAAGATGTCAACCAATTTTGATTTTTTAAAAATATTTTTTCTTTTCTATATAATTCACAAGTTTTCCGCGCTATTACAACTTCGAAATAAAAAAAAAAAGGTTTTTCCGCAAACCCTATTACGCATTTAGTTACAGTTAACAGAAATTAAAGAGAATCTTTTGTGAGCTAGAAATTGAAAAACAAGATAATTGATGTTGGGATCAATCCTACTAGAACACAGATGCAGGATATTTTCAAAGTTTCAACATGTAAGCCTGGTTCGAAAAACATCCTATACATGATACCGTTGTATAATCTATTTACAACGGCCCTTCTGGCTAAATCTAAGAATTGGGACCACACTGAAATATTGTATAAATGTTAGCATAGTATATACTATTGTTATATAAACAATACTCTACTATAGTTTCCTTAAGGTAATCCCATCAGGAAATTTTTTTTAATGTTTCACGGACCAGATCTGTCCTCTAGGCAAGTTTAGCACAGTCTTTCGGGCGGAGGTCTTTGCCATCCTTATGTGCTGCATTTTGTGTTTGGAGAAGGACTACTGTAACAGGTGTGTTCGTATCTGCTCTGAAAGTCAAGCTGCCTTACTGGCTTTAAATAAAGTTGCTATGACTTCCCGAATTGTTTGGGAATACTTTAACTTGCTTTGTACTCTTGCAAAGCATAATAGGGTTACTTTTTGTTGGGTGCCAGCGCATTCAGGTATCGCGGGCAATGAAATTGCTGATCGCCTGGCTAGGAAAGGTTCTGATACTCCCTTTATTGGTCCAGAGCCTGCAATTGGGATTTCTAAGAATCTTATTAGGACTATTGTCTTTAACGTTTTTAAAGGTAAGCAGTATCGTAATTGGAGTAACATGGATGGTCAACGCCAGGCTAAAGAACTTAATTAGGGTTGCCCAGCATAAGGACAAAAGAGTTATTAAAACTTAGTAGAAATGGTATCAGGAAGGCAATTGGTCATCTAACTGGTCACTGTACCTTAAAGCCGCATCTCACTATTATGAGGGTCAGTAATGACCCAACCTGTAGGGGTTGCCATTTTCATGAGGAAACCGTTGCGCACATTTCATGCAGCTGTGAAGTGTTTTCTGCTTAAAAATTTGAACACCTAGCTTGTCATATCATTGGAAATTCACAACATCCCTATTAGGTGCCTGTTGAAAATCACGTCAGGTACTGGTCTCTTCTAGAGACATGCTCATTTTGGGGATTAATATTGTTGGCAAAATATGCCTATTTTTATTCTTTTATTAAATGTTCTTGATGTTTCTGTGCAAAAATAATGTTTACTTACATGTAAGGGGAATATCTCCAGAGTGCGGGGTAAATCTTATTTCTAATCCTACAGCCCGACATCCCCGCTCTCGCTGATATGTCCACATGCACATGAGGTTGAATGTAAACAAGTTTTTATGGTTCTAACCGTTAATCATACAGTCAATGATTCTAGCCGTTATTTTACCAGTTAGGGCAGCTTGTTTCAGATGGATGCTGATTGAGTGTTGCCACTCAATGAAAACCCTCGATTTTGATGGAACTTCCTGCCGATCTTTTTGGTGTTGGGTATGCAAATGAGAATGCAAATCTGGCTGATGAATGGAGCATTCTGGACGCCTATAAACCACGAGAAGAGATGGTCCTCTCTATCTCTCTCTTGCTTGCCTCCCAGTCTCCCAACATGGTAGGAGTCCACGCCGACCAGCGCTTTGTCGAAATATGGATTTAAGGTCTGGAGACCTATCTCTTTAACAAGTAATGGTTGCAGTCTGAGGAACATAGATTGGTCCAGCCGTTCCTGCATCTATCTGTTTCTCTTCAGTCTACCTGATCAAGTGGAAGGGGGATGACCAGTTTGTGTAATTATTTTTAACTTGATTATCTGACTTGATGTTAGTTTTTAATCCTCGTGCCCAGTGAAAATCTCAGTGGACTGTCTGTTGGTATCAATATTTCTTACTATTCTGTACAGAATAGGAATATTTCATATTTGTTAAGTTTTATTCTATAATTGTGTTATGTTAATGTTTAATAAATTTATTTGTTGATTTAAGGGGGTGTTCTAGTCCAGAGGGCCAACTTTTAGGTGCTTTTTAAAACGCTGTAAATAAAAACATTAAAGATTTTTACCATTGGGTTTTTTATCGGTTGTTTATTTATGTTTAAAGAGCACAAAAAAAATTTAGTAAAAAAAAAGTCTAAAATTCAAAAAAGTACAGGCCCGCAAACTGGAGACTCAAGAAGAAAATGCTGCCCCCCTGGTTGACACGATTCCACCTTCCTTGATGGTCTGAAAACAAAAACATTGGTTATTTCTTAAAGAGCAGGGATGTAGTTTTCGTTTTATCAGAGCGATTTGCAAAAAAAAAAAAAATTCGCAAAATGGCGGCCAGGAAAAAAAAAGTTATTTTTCTCCCTCAATTTTTCAACTTTGGAAATTTTTAAAAAATAATAGAAAACTTATTTTCAAAAAAGCTCTGATCAAACGATAGCGACATATATTAAAAAGCTCTGTACCAAATTTGAAGTAAATCGATCCTCAGAAACTTGAGATATCATGTCAACCGTTACGAAAAACGTAGTTTCGAGAAAAACGTGTTTAAAGTTTTTTTTTTTAAATCCTTTTACAGGCATATTTTTAAAGGTCTAAACTTTGAAAATATGCAACAAAAAAAATTCGATCTTTTGAAAATTCTAGACTAGAATACCTCCTTAAATGCTTCCTCATGTTTTTAATTCCAAGACACTTAAGGCTTGAGGTCCACACTCCTCTTTAAGGATTTTTCCGTAACGAGTATAATAGACCTCTGGTTGCAAACTTAGTCTTTCGAGTCCCTCTTTCCTTCATTTTATTTCACAGACCAGATCAAAAGCCACAGGTGGCCTGCGGGCTGGGTGTTGCCCATATATGACTTAAATGGCACAAGTGGAAAAAACAAAAACATACTAATTATACGTCATCATTAATTGAAAGCACTAGTTCAATAATGGTGCATGTATCAATCTATCACCCATTTAGGTAACCGAAATTCCTTCTAACAGTAAAATTTTTTAAAAAGGCAAAACAAATTTTGATAGAACTAAATACATAGCTCTGCTTTTAACCTCTTTTCTCATGTTCTCCTCTTCAAATAAATAAAAACAAAATAGCATGAAAAAATACCATGAGCTAAAGCAAGTAAGACACATGTAAAAGATGTTACCATAGTTCACAATCCCTTTCATGCATTTTTGTTTTTTAGTTGATTGAATTAGATACAAAGAAACTTTGCTTTACTTTCTTTTTTTTTCTTTTTTCTTTCTTTTTTTTTTTTTTTGTGACTTATTCATTTTGGATCGGATATTGTAATTGAAACTAGTAAAATTGAAGATTCTTGCACGTCTCTACACCAAACAACAATAATGTTTCGCTATATTTGAAAATGAGTTGTTTTACACATTGTATTTATGTTGGAAATAAAGATTTTGAACATAATGAAAATTAATTCTAATAATTGAATTTAAGGTTGTAATTGTGAAATTTTTGTAAAAATATAAGGTTTTATGTTTGCAATATTTTAATCATTGTTCTTTCTATTTTTACTTTATAATTTCAATATCAATCAAAGTTTGGGAGGGTGGGGGCAGATATTTGGTATTTTCACTAGAGGAAATTTGCGGAGGAAGAGGATGAGGGCACTTATTCGATCAGGGGACTTGACTTGTTCAGTATTTAACAGTAAAAGGCTGTTTTCACTATTAGTAAGCATTTTATTTATACAATAAAGAGATGGAATAATTTTAACACATTTGTAATACATACATTTTTTAATGAAAGTAATAATTAAATACTTTTGAAGTCATCTCAACTACTAAAAAGTTTATAATATTTTATTTTAATAACTGCAAAAATCTGTATTCTGCATATAATGAGTTTTTCTATAAGGAATTTTTCAGCTGGAACCTAGTGACTACATTATAGGGAGATTCCAATGCAGGTACACTGATCTATTTTTGTTGAATTAAAGTAATTTTTGTTATTTCCTAACCTGATAGTCACTGCATCTTATGTGCCAGTGAATCTTATTAGCTGGGAGCACAGATAGTAGCATCGTCATATTGAGAAAGACTTTATAAATAAATATAGAAATTCATTAGAAATAGAATTAAGTTATTTACTATTTTTTAGTTAATTTGCTAATTTTAATAAAATTTAATGCTGAAAATTTTATACCCAGCATATAGCTATTCACTAGCAATTAAAAAACAAATTTTCTTCTCATTCTTACCTTACAAAACCATAATTTTTATTTGTTCTTGTGAGTAGGTTCCAGGATGGTAATTCTGAAAACATAATAGTACCATGTTTACTAATAAGAAAAACATATCTCCACATCCAATTAAAACATGAATCTAAATATTATTTATGTTTAATAAACACAAGAGCTAGTTCATACCATTGCCATCATATCAAAATTTTCCAAGGGGGGAGAGGGGCAAAGGGCATAAACAATGCATATTGCATTAAAAAACCAACAAAATGCATGTACATACATGTAAATAAATTATATTTCCCAAGCCCGGAAGGGGGGGGGGGGAGGGGCAATTGACCTCTCTAAAAGGACAGAACTGGTTAACATCTGTTAAACATAAATGGATTTACAAATATCACAAACATAAATATGTTAGCCATTTGAAATGAAATGTTTTTTCCCCCTTCTATATGCCTTGCAATAATAACTGTTTCGGAAATACTGAGAAATAGTAGATGCCAGACTGCTGCATGCTTTCTGAATGCACTAAAAGTATACATGCCTATTTTCTATTTTCAAATACAAGCAGAGGACTTCATGAAAAACAAGAATGTCATGATTTTAATTAGAAAAAAAAATATGTATGTGTATGAATGTTAACAGTAGAGCAGTTAAAAGTTCTGCTGAATAACCAAGCAAAGCTAGAGTAAGCAAAATGACATCTTACACTGTTCTCATTGAAATGCATAAACATAAAATCAGAAAAATCATTAAATTAAAAAAAATACTCACAATTCAGAACTATCATCTTGAATAGCATTTAAGTATGCACATAAGTGTAATAAAAATTTGTCTAATTTTTATTTCATTATATGCTTATTAAAATGTTATTTTTCTTTTTTTTTTACGGAATTGTGCATAGTTTGATCCAATTTTGGTTGAACATTATTTTCCAGTTAATTAGCATCCTTCAAAAAACACACACACACTTAAATTGAATTATTATCAAAGTCTGTATTGTACAAGTTTTATAACACATAACAGAGAAGAAAAATTTTGTTTTAATAATAGTGTTAAACTTTAGAACGAACAACAATAAGATAAAAGTTCACTTAATCCAAAACCTAAATATATATTTTACAAGCATATATTTTAAAGTCACCAAGAACTATGATTACAACAAAACCCCAATGATACTAATTAATTAGTTGTTCAAAAAGTAATTTAGTATTTTTTAATAAAAATGAAAGACAATTTTCTTATCATGAATACGTATTTTTTTGAAATATGTATTGTCCATTCTGTTGCTGAAATACTAAAACTCTGCCGGCAAAAAATTGATCTAGGTGATTTTTGACGTTCTCATTTACAGGCATGAGATTGAAGAAAGATGAAAAAAGAGGAAAAATACGTGATCAAAAGTTCAGTTATATTAAAAGACAAAATGCTCAAAATAAGTTTTTTTTTTTTTTTCAATCCAATAGATTTTCATGCATTTAATCTGTTTATATTACATTATAAAAATATTTTTTAATTTACTAACCTAAGGTTTCTTAATTAAACTATATAATATATGCGCATTATTATCAAAAACGGAAAGATAAAAGAATTGCCACATTGCTAATGTACATAGCTGAATTTTTAAAAAAAAAAATTAAAGTTTTGATGAAAATAACAGGAGTATAAAAATAACTTCATATTCTTTTTTTTTTTTTTTGAATCAAAAAGAGCTCAAAAATTTATTGACAAGAATTTTTCAGGTAGGATCTAACAGCATACATTTCTTTTGTGGTTAAACTGGGTTTACTTGTTTTGATTTTCTGTTGTTTTTTAATGGTGGTCTGAGTTTAGTAATTGCATCTGAAATTGTATGTGGGTGGCATTAACCATTGTACTACTTTTAGTGCTTGAGGAGATGTTTCTAGCTTCTTCTATTTGATGTTGCTGCACCTGAATTTTTCCTTCATTTTTCTTTTGAGCAGATTGGTTCATTTGTTTTTTGTTTTGTTCTGTTTATGTGTTTGCTCATTTACATTTTCATAGCATTAGCAGTATTTTTCTTCTTTTTTTTTGCTGCCACTTTAGTTAATGCTTTAATTTTTACAGTATTTGTTCCCTCAATTTTTTCCCCTAATGAGACTGTTGTACTGATTTTCTTTGTTATATCTTTTACAAGATATTCTCATCTTCTTACAAAAATAGGAATTTACCTTTATAGGAATTACCCCAATAATTCAAACAAAATATCACGACCACGTCTGGTGTGCACTTACTTAAATAAATTATCCCAAAATATTTTTTTTTTTTAATTTAGCCCTTTTTTAGTTATATATGGAATAAAAATAGGAAAAAATGTTCTTTATTTATTTTGTAACAATACATAATGACTCCCAAAAAGGGAAAAACCCAAACCCTAAGTTTAAGAAAAAAAAAAAAAAAAAAAAAAACAAATTTAATTCTATGCAAAAAAATATTTTTAAAACAAGATTATTAATAAGGATGCAATATTAATAGTTATAACTAACTAATAGAATCACTAAAATTTTGTAAAAAGGCTAAAATTTTTCACTGAAATTTCAAGTGGGTGTGGCAAAATGAGAAGTGCAAATCCTCTATTACAGAGGCTAAATCGTAATCTATATATATAAAATGAAAGTTTAATGAACTTTCGAGTTGGCAACACCCTTGTGGCTATACGCTCTACAGCAAAATCTACGCAACGTACGATTACGAAAAGTGGCACAAAATTCTATCATATCTTGGTGGTTTGCACTTCGAAGCTGTTTTTTTAAAATTTGTTCAATATTCTTTAAATTTTAACAATTAAAATATTAATCCTCCATCAATTTCTTTACTTCACACGAGTTCTTGAAAGGGAGTTAAAGGGAAGTGAGTTTCAGAAATTCAGCGGATGAATGTAAACAATAATGGCGCCGTCCTTGCATGTAACGAAAAGCAGTGTGTTTCAGAAAGTCTTTTCAGATTTGATTGATTATTTCAATGAAATTTATTTTTTAAAAGATGCAATCCATTAAAAATTGCAGTTACAATTACAGCAGTAGCAAATAATGTTTACTGCATGAGTGATTCTAATCCGACATATCCGAAAATCTTCGAGCACCTGTTCCGAAAAACAAATCCGAAATTTTTAAAATTTACTTATTTTACGATTTCTTAGACAATTAATATCTGTGTTTTTCTTTCTACTTATTTTGCACTGCTTTAAAATACTTTCAATACAATAATTCTTTCCAGAAAAAAAAAAAGACTTCTGCTATACAAGACCTTTCATTTAATTTCTTGAAGGATTATTTTTGAGCTTATATATATATTTGCGTATATACTGTGTGTTGAGGAGGGGGGGGGGGGGGTTTTTAACCTATATAGTTTATTTTAAATTAACGGTGCATACTTTTTCTAAAAATTTTGTGTGAAGTTCGGAATTTTTTTTTCCGCATTGAATCACACATGGTTATTGGAGAGGTGGAAAATTTGATTTTCTTTTTTAGAATGTTGCTGGGCATGCTTGAACAATATATATCGATTTCAAGCATTATTATTCAATTAAGCGGCTCACCTAACCAGTTTAATTCAACTGGGATGAAAAATTTTAATATGTTAATAGATTATTAAACTTATTAGTAACATAGCATAAAAATAATATTCATTAATTACCAAAAACAAGTAGCAAACTACTAATACACTTAATTTTTTAATTTTTGTATCACAATTTACCCTTTTTATTGGTTGAAATAAACATTTATAAAATAATATTTATATTTTTGAATTCACTCAGAAAGAATGTACTGCTATCTATCAAGTCAGAATTTAAAAAAAAGCTATGTAAAAGTTTTGATGATGTAATAAAGATAAATATGCCACATGATCCAAATATAGATCGATAAATATAGGTTATTAGTGATAGATTGAAATAATTTTATACCTAAATCAAAGTAGATATACATTTGTGGAAAAAGACTGGCTGAAATAATTTTTTTATCGGCTCAGAAGTGACTTAAGAAGTCGCTTTCGGTGTCTTGCTTGGGGAAAAAAACAAGTTGCGCCGTAGGCGCCGCTATTTTAACTTTGCACGGGCAACGCCGTTGCGGGTACCGCTAGTAAATAATAAAAATAATGGTAAACCAGAAGTTATTGATGTCCAAGAGGTGGAATGAGATAGTACACAAGAACTAGGGACTTTTACCGAAACGGATGCAATTGGATTTTTAAAAAAAACGGGACTGACCCTTGAAAGCATATGATAGACAAAATGCGGAAGTTTTACTGCTAATTTGTAAAAGTATCGTAAAGCTAATATCTACACCATGCTACTTCAAGATTTTCTTATTTAAAGAAGAAAAAAAATTCCGAATATTCGCGGAACCGAAATTTTGACTTTTAAAAAATACCAAAAATACGGAATTTCGGCAAAACACGAGAAAATTATATGAAAACTACTCGGCGAGTAACTACGATTACCAGCGCTGTCTATTGAGAAAAAAAATATTGAAGTTTCATTGATTTATTTTAAAGCGAAAATTACAAAAAACAGGAGAAAATTGTGTTAAACGTTAAATCGGGAGACAAACGTGTTAAACGGGAAATCGGGAGACAAACGCAGAAAACGGGAGTCTCCCGTTAAAAACAGTGGACTTGGCAAGTATGTGGTACCGAACCTCAAATTTGGCAAGCTCAGCACCAACGCAATGCAGAATTTTGGAACACGACCAAACATGGCGGATTTACAGAACCAAGAATGTCTCGGAAGCATCGGCGCTGACACGCGTTTTTTTACGCCAAATTTGCAATATTTTCTTCACTCATATACAAATGTTTTTTCATTTTGACTATGAATGGTGATCTGGACCAGCTGGTTTAGCAATCGGAACGCCATTTTATGCATCCGATGAGTAAACTAATGTTCGATTTCTGCTAGGGGGGAAACTAAACATTCGTAATTATTTTTAGAAAATAAACATTTTAAGGAAAAGTAAGCACTTATAAGGGCCGTTATATTTTATTTTCAAATATAAGAACTTATAACCGCTTGTAAGCACTGCTACGCACCCTGGTAATGTGCCGATGCAATAAAAAATCATATTCCATAAAAATTGCTTTGTATATTTTCTTAGTAGCCCTTGTATTGTGCGCTAATGAGAAAATAAGAAATATATTAAACTGAAAGCAGATGCAAAAGGATTACCGCAAAATTTCAGCAAAACGGTAACAATGCGCAAACACATGGCCTTGAGGAAACATAAAAATAAGCGATAAACTTGCGATTCTTAATATATAAGAGCTGAATGTGAGTGCTTTTAAATGTTTCAAATTAAAAAAGAAAGTAAGAAAACTTTAGCAGTGAAAGTTAAAGAATTATCACCGTTGCAATATGGCGCCATTTATTTCTTTTTCTCATCATGAAAGTGTTTGATCCTTGTAGTTGTAGTAACTACAAGGTAACTTTGTTGTAGTACAAAAAAATTACTTAAAAAAACAATATAAATAGTAATAATTCATTCTGAAGATAAAAGTTCAAAAGCTTAAAACTTTTTAATTTGATTAATAAAATGTTTACTCGTTTGCATTAAAAGGAAACTCAACATCTTCCGCCATTTTGAAGAATGCTACTTTTGCATTTAGATGTGCGATTTGGGATGAAACATGACTTCCTTTATATATATAAAAAAGTAAGCATCAGCGATGCTTCTGATCTTAGTTCTTGAAAAATCTAGGTTTAAAAGTTTACTACAAAAAACATCTTATAATATGGAGCCCGAAGTCATGAAGTTAGGAATGTCCAAATGCTGTTGGAAAGAATTGTACTAGCTGTTGTGCTGGCTCTAACATCGCGATTTCAGTGTATCAGTCATCAGCGTGAACAAACCTAGTTTTGCAGCGTTTGTGTGCAAAAAAGGGGGGGGGGGGAAACAAAAAAGAAATGAAAAAAAAATTCCGAGGCGGAAAATTGAAGATAAAAAACAAAAAACTGCGAAATCTCCAAACACTAAAAAAAGCGGAACATCGCGGATCCGCGGAAGAATCTCATGCCTGCATTTAATATAAAGATTTTACCATCTAACAAATTTTGTAGAGACTGAAACAAATAATAATCTGAAGGTGCCAGATCTGGAGAATATGGTGGATGTGGCAGTAAATTAAATTCAAGCTGCACAAGCTTTTGGAGAGTTACCAAACTTGTATGAGGTCTCGCATTATCTTTGTGGAACACTACACCTTTCCTATTGATCAATAATGGCCTTTTCTGTTTAGCTGAATCATTCAATTTGTCCAACTGACAGTCCCTTGACAGACAATTTGTCCAACAGTGAACTCCAAAATTGATGATTGTGTTGTCCAGTAGAAG